>CM075650.1:129241830-130699955 GCA_037953625.1 Crotalaria pallida
GTCGGGGCTTCTTCATTCTCAGAGAGAGATGAAGAAGATAGGCATCTTAATCTACTGTTTAAACAACGTCGGTTGCAAAACCTGCACTGTGTACAATTATTTGGGTACTATTATAACAGTTTAGGTAAAGTAAACCGAAACTATTACAACATTATTTTACAATAACTTAATGAAAACTATTACAACAGTATTTTACAATAATTTAATGAAAACTCTAGTCATCATCCAAGTTGACAGCAAAGCAATTGTCTTCATTTTCTTCTTCCTCATCAGATGATGGGAGCTTGATTTTCGAAGGTTCTGATTGATCGACTTGTAATAATTTGAGGATGTTTTGAAGATTTTCTTCTAGAGAATCCTTTGAGGTTGAGGCAGCAAGAGTTGCTGTGATTTTAGCCCTTTGATTAAGAAATTTACAAGTCTCTAGATCAACAACTTTGAGGAAGGTTGGATTCCTGCTGAACCAAAGATTAACTCCTTCTTTGGTGGCATGGGCAAAGTCAAAATTGGCCCACAATTTGTGATAGGCTTCCCGTTGTAATGAGGGAAGTCCCATACTAGTGAGATAAATATACTTCCACTGGAAGATCCATGCTAGTGATAGCTTAGAACAAAAGTGGAGACTGATCTTCCAAATTGATTCTAAATTTGAAATGATGATACCCCTCATTTACAGGTTGGGGAAGGATGTCATTTGGTGGTCCAAAGAAAATCCACCACTGGATGAACCAATGGGGAAACACATAATTAATGTTTCTTTTAAAATAAATTAACCACAAGTGGCTGAAAGTTTGATTTTGGAACCAGAACACATTGGTCCAGGCTTGAACATAGTCCCAATAATTAAAACCTACAGGGTCAAAAATGGTTAAGAAAATTTTTGTATTTTATTAAGATTGGTTCGAAATTGAGAAGGGGTTAATACTTTAAGGATTTGGATTGTGGAATGGGTTATCAAGGTCTTATCGGTTGGGGATTTATGGTGTTTATGGAGATGGAGTCAGTGTCTACAAGAATAAATTCGTAGAACCTCTGAGTTTTGTTTAAAGATAAAGGATGAAATTGAAAATCTTTGGGAAAGATTCGGGAGGGAAATCTATTGGGATTTTCATCCCAAAATTCTGGTTCCATTTGAATGACAGGGATATAATTACCCTTATGTGATATTTTGTTGGTTCTTTGCATGTTTGAGGTTGATGGGTTGTTTGGTTTTCTTGTTTTGACGAACTAATTTGTACTTCTTGTTTTGACAAACTAGTTTGTGGTTTAAGAACTTTGGTGGGTTCATAAACTTGATTTTTTATCCTATCAACTATGAGGGATAGGGGGGCATTGGTGAAGTCCATATCATCTTCATCTGAGGCCTGTTCGGCCCATGACTTTTTTGGAAGATGTGTTAGACCTTGATCTAATAAGACTTCTAAAGTATGGAGTGGGAATCCATAAGTTGATTTGGTTTGTTTTCCTGTTTGGGCTTTTTGTTTGTTTGCAGACTGAGTTGATGACTCAGTGGTTTGAAGGGTAGATGACCCTTGCTGGGTGGAATACCGAGGAAGGGTAGATGACCATGGTTGTTGATTGAGTGGAACTTCTACAAGATCCCCTTTTACCTCTGGGGCGACCTCGTCCTCGAGAGGAGGACGACATTTTTGAAATCCTTGTTTTAGTTTCCCTGTAAATATTCACGTGTAAGGTAATCAGGGAGAGAATTATTAGTGCCTTTGAGATACTCAATGTAAAAATCAAAAACACTTAATATAGTTTGCCATCTGGCAAAAATCTGTTTTGAAGCCAAATTTTTTACATCCTTTTGTAAAATTTCTTTAGCAGATTTGCAATCTACACGGACTGTAACACCCCGATTCGGCAACTTGAAAACTTAAACACAAAGTAGTGAAAATTAGGGCCATTTTTTTTACAAGTGTGCGTCACACAAGATGAGAACATTTAGATTTTTAAAACATTATACAATTAAAACTCATGTTCTCATGTTGCACAACTCTTTCAAGTTCCAAACCGAGATGTCATGGGACACCGCATTTTGAAACTCGTTTTCAAACATTATTTAAAACTTGGCCCGTCTAATTATTTCCAAATCATCAGTGTTGCATAAAACAGTTGCCGGGTTACAGCATGATAGAGCTAGGTACTAAGCACTTACAATGGAGTACAAGCTCTGAGGGGATTGCCTAACTTCTAGTCATGCACACCAAAATTATCTCTTTATCTTCGCATCTTGGCAGCCCACACTCTCGATCCACCAGCGGAGTTGTCGCCTCCAATTATCTCAGGAGTCTCACTTAGAGAGTCATCAGGTACTTGCCTTTCCTGGCACTACGCCATCTACCGGTTGCAATATCAGCAATTGCCAATACGACAACACGGTAGGAGAGAGTCAGTGTTCCGAACACCAACGGGTTGACCATACGGTCTTGGGTATAAAAGTAGACAGAGAATATAATACAATATAACTACAACATCATCAACATGTAATACACGTAGCATATATGAATCACATAAATCAAAACATATCATACTATTCTAAGCACATCAATACCATCATTCTTAACCAATTAATTCATTCACGCTTTATAACCACATCCTCATAATTCTTTTCGTGAACTCTCATAACTTTCTCAATCCTTCTTCCATCACAATTTCCGCACTTATCTCTTAATCCAGGAATTCCTTCTTGTATTTATCTTACAATTCTTACTTGATATTTTGATGCACTTCACTTTGAAATAACTTGTCTATTAAGTTTTATTATTTCGGTTAGCATCAATGATGAGGGGGAAACATCATTGAGCTCGCACACGTCTACATCTCCTCAGTCAACCACCCAACCTAGTCGGAAGCAAACAGGAGTACAGGACCTTTACCACGCGGGCACGACAGCTGTCACACAACAAATGGTCCCAGACCAGGAGGCCTTGCCTCAAATCATATCAATTCAAATATCATATCAATGCGCGCTCTCAGCGGCAATCACAAATGCCCCGTTCCAGTCCCTCTCACTGTTCCTGAAATGCCATAGGGGTGACAGCACTATTCCGGTCCCGGGTGCAGAACTTACCACGACATTAGACCCAGTCCCTACCACGTTAGTACGCCACATGTGGGATTCATTCCGCCCAGAATAGTACTCAAAGCCTCATGGCGTTTTACCGCCCTAGCTTACCCTATTGCATTCACAACCCGAATATCCTTGATATCCGGGGTACCTTCCTCTCCACTACTTTGATACAACACTCGTGCCTCACCTCGTATATAAATGTCTTTTAGAGTCTTTTAAAGTTTTCGAGTTTTAATTAAACGGCTTAATCCTAACAGTCGGCTCGTCCTTGGTGCATCCCTTCAACTAAGCCCGACCACTAAACGCAATTTATTCCCCCTAAAATCTCAATGGCATCTTGCCTCATATCAATTTCATCTCATTCTCAACATTCTCATCATCTCAGACTCAACATCATTCTCCTCAACATCATCAACATATTTTCCTCGTCTTTCGCAAAACATCTCTCGCAAAACTTTTTCGAAAACACGATTTCACAAAACTTTTTCAAAAATAATGTCTTCAAAAACTTTTACAAAAATATCATTTTCACAAAAGCTTTTCTAAAACCTCTTTTCAAAACCTTTTTCAAAAATCACATTTTTGGGTGAGTGTTAATGGAGGAGCAAGCTCAACTCAACACTAAGCTTCTTCCCAAAAACATGAACGAGGAATCACATCTCACTTCCAACCACATTACATTTTCACAACCACGCTTCCGCTCGCCTCATCAGATGTTTCATTCCTTCTCACTCAACTTTCACTTTCTTTCTTACTTTATCTCTTTTACATTCCACTCGCATCAAACGTTCTTTTTCTCAATCATTCCAACATCCTTCTCTTTAATCTTACTTATCGCTCATCTTTCACTTAATTATACTCATGTTTCTCATTCTCATTCTCTTTTCATCACTTCCACGGTTTTCTTATTACGGTTTCTCTATTCAGACATCATCAAACAATTCCAAACCGAATTAAATATGCACAACCAAAAAAAAACATTTATCATGTAACTAAAACAAGTAAACATTTAGCACACAGATTTCTATTGCCTAATTCGCAGTATAATCACAATCCATCTGTTCGGATTGCGAGCAACCACGTTGCGGGATCACCGCACTCTCACTCACCTGGATGACGAATCATCCGCAAGCTTTCCAAGGTTCCCAGTCGATAGCCTTGCCACGTTTTCCTCGCGTCCGATGTAACACCCGAACTAGAACATTTTTCCCCGTGCGTTAGAACGTTTTTGATAATTTCTTAATTTCATTTTGAAAACTCTTTGAAACAATTCCTTTCTTAAGAACTCATTATTAATATCCAAAGACTCCAAAACCAAATCAAATTTCAAATAAAAGATTTTCAAGAAAACTTTGAAATAATTAAAATAATCTTTTTTTATCAAAACAAATCCATTTTTCCTTAATTTCAAAAACACTTTATTTATAAAAATCATTTTCTTGAACCATTAAACAAAATTCACAACTCTAGAAAATAAAGCTTTAAAACCATATCAAGTTGATTCATTTATTAAATTTCCAAACTTCACAGCATCATTAAACATTGATCAAAGAATGTCAACTAAGAACTTCAAATTAATTTAAGTTCCTTAGGTCATAATTTTTAAATAAAACATTTTCAATTCCTTTAAAATACAACATAGATTTCAAACAAGATTCACAAACACAGTTCAAGACAATCTCAATTCAGCACATCCAATTTGCACCAAAACAGCATACACAAGTTTTAAAGCATACAAGACACACATCATATAAATTACATTTTTAATTACTTAAAAGTCATTAGTTATGTTATAATCTTAATAAATTAATTTAATTACACTTAAGAAAATAATTTAAACTCAATCCTCTAATTAATTTCATGAAACCGAATCACTCACATGGTTAACAACTTCTAATCACAAGTATTTTAAAACCAAAAATCATTAAATTAATGTTACAAAATTTCTTTTCACATAATCAAATCAAACCAAAAGAATTAAAAGAAATATGCAGCACTTTCATCAAACACCTAACACTATGTATCTCGGAACATAGTTATCATCAAGGTCATTTTATGAAAATAATTTTCCTACCATTTAAACACACATTGGCCGAATAATATTCATACAATCTTGCAAAGATTTAAGGAGCAACAGGGTACCATAACTAAAGATGATGGTCAGCGTATTCAGGAGCAATAGGGTATCATGGAAGAGTTTGTGAACCATTTTACTAGCTTGTATGGAAGGAAGAATGTGATGTGGTCTATAGAGGACACAGTTAGCCAGCATGGTCCAGTGCTAAATATAGAGGAGCAGCTAGCACTTATTAAACCTTTCTCTAGGGAGGATATTAAGAAGTGAATATGGTCAATAGATAAGGATAGATCTCCTGGTCCAGATGGCTTTGGATCAGGGTTTTTTCAAGCAGCTTGGGATGTGGTTGGAGATGATTGTTGTTTGGCTATTGAGGAGTTTTTCTCTTCAGGTAAGCTTCTAAAAGCCTGGAATTTCACTGACTTAGTTATGATTCCTAAATGTGAGAATGCTACTTCAGTTAGAGATTATAGACCAATAGCATGTTGCAATACACTGTATAAATGTATTTCTAAGTTGCTATGCATGAGACTAAGAGAGGTACTGCCAAAGGTTATTAACAGCAATCAAGCAGCTTTTGTGAAGGGGAGAAGTATAGTCCACAATGTGCTTATTGTGCAGGACCTCATGAGGCTATATAGGAGGAAGAATGTGTCAGCTAGATGCTTACTTAAAATTGATCTAATGAAGGCTTATGATTCATTAAGCTGGAGTTTTATAAGACACATGTTGGAGGCTTTAAAATTTCCCAGCAAATTTGTTAGCTGGATTATGGAATGCATTTCAACAGTGACATTTAGTATTGTGATCAATGGGCAGCATTCTCAGCAGTTTAGAAATCATAGTGGCATAAGGCAAGGAGATCCTATCTCTCCTTTGCTGTTTGTTATAGCTATGGAAGGGCTTTCTAGAAGATTATTGGTTGCCACTAAGGAGCAAGGTTTCAGATTTCACCCTCTTAGCAGAGAGTTGAATCTTGTTAACCTTATTTTTGCTGATGATCTAATGACCTTCTGTAAGGGTCATCCTAAGAGTGTCAGAATCATTATGAAGGCTTTGCAGGAGTTTTCACAAAACTCAGGGATGTATGCTAACCAAGATAAGTCTCATGTTTATCTTGCTGGCGTGAAGGATGCTTTTAGGAGTGAAATTGTGGATTGTACTGGTTTTAAGGAGGGCTCCTTTCCTTTCAGATATTTGGGTTTTCCAATATCAGCCAACAAATGGTCTATAGCTACTTGCAAGGTTCTCATAGACAAAGTATCTGCTAGACTGAATAGCTGAAAGACAAGGCATTTATCCTATCAGGCTAGATGTGTGCTTATAAACTCTGTGCTTCTTACTTTGCATATTTATTGGGCCTCAGTTTTCATTATTCCGAAAGCAGTCCTGAAGGGTGTCGAGAAGGTTTGTAGGAAGTTCTTATGGGGTGATAAGCCTGCTGGGAATGTTTGTTGGGCTAATGTGTGCAAGGAGAAGAGATTTGGGGGTCTAGGATTTAAGAATTCTATCCTGTGGAATCAAGCTGCGCTTGGAAAATAGATCCGACACTTATCAAAAAAAGAATATATCTTATGGGTCAAATGGATTAACCAGATTTACTTAAAGAATGAGACTATATGGGAGGCTCAGCCACGGCAGGATCAGGGTTGGCATTTCAAACAGCTCCTAAAAGTCAGGAATCGTTTGGCTCCAGGTGTTAATAATGGTGTGTGGCTCAATGAAGACTACTCAATCGATTCAGGGTACAGGTACCTCTGTGGTCAACTTGAAAAGTTCAAGTACTACAAAATTGCTTGGAATTCTGTTTCAATTCCTAAGCATTGTTTTATCATGTGGTTGATGCTTCTGAACAGGCTTAGTACTCGTGATAGATTGGGGAAATTCCTAAACCTAAGCTCAACTATTTGCCCTTTGTGTGAGCAACAGCCAGAATCGAATGATCACTTGTTTTTTAAGTGCGATTGGAGTAAGGAGCTTCTTACTCTACTTGCTAATTGGCTGTGCATTCAGATTGTAAGCTATGAAAGTCGAAAATGGATGAAATGGGTAACATATGGAGTTAAGGAGAGAACATACCGGAAGATTATGTGTGCTTTCCTGGCGGCGGTGGTGTATGAAATTTGGACGGAAAGATGTCGTCGATTATTCCTTGAAAAGCAGCAAAGTCCAGAGGCTAGATGCAGAGTTCTTCTTCGTGAGTTAGCTTTGAGATTAATGAGTAAAGTTAGGGATTTTAGTACTTGCAATAATGTAGTGCTGGTTCATAGATTAACCAGTTTTACTTAGTTTCTTTTTTTTATTGGTTTTAGTGATTTACCAATGAACCCTTCCTAGAAGGTGGCATTGGTTTATTTTGGTGTAAAATTTGTAAGTTGGTATTAATAATATTTTTTATTTACCAAAAAAAAAGGTACAATTAAAAACATACAAACATGAAATCATTTTATCTATTTTAGACTAAGAACCGTGAGCATCCAGTAAAGAAAATCAACAATTTTGATTTATTTTCAAGGCTTCAAATCAAATAATAACTTAAATCATAAACTACTTCAAGAAGTCATTTATTGTCTTTTAATTCCAATTACCTCATGCATGTACCCTTTGTAAGCCTTAAAGTCAATTAGCATGTAACCTATATGAGGGACACACATGGCTACCTACCTAATCCTAGGTTGGCCGAAACATCATCATGAAAAAGGGCATGGTTTTCATTTATTTCTAACATGCATGAATCACAAAAGTCAAAGCAAATCATGTAGGAGTTCAAAACTATTTTTCCTAAACAACACACCAAATCCCATACACAAACAAATTCAAGACCATTACTTTTCTCAAAACAAAAAAACAAGGATTTAATCTTTAACTTCATGAAAATAACATGTATGAACTTGTTACAAAATAAAAAGTATGGGTTTCATCATTTACTGGACATGGCCGAATGGCCTCATAAAATTTCAACACACACAAAATCAAATACTAAATCAAACCATGCTTGAGATTATTTTAAATCTTACTTCTTTGATTATTTTCTTTAAAATCGAATTAAACATAGGACAAAAACTTGATCTTTTCTTTTAAAAATAACATGTATGTATCTTAAATCATTAGATCTAGTCATAAAACAAACATGCACCAACTCTAACACTAGATCAAACCATGATTATATTTAAAAATCATTTTAAAACTTAGTTTCTTTAATTTTTCTTTGAAAACCGAGACACATACAAAGAGGAAGACATGATCTTCCATTACAATTAACATGCAAGACCAAAGGCACAAATCTTTTTACAAATCAAATTTTAGATCATGAAATTATTCATTAAAGAACCATGAAAATACACTTAGATTACAAAAGGTTCAACATGTAGGATTAAAGAATTTCACTTCATAAATAAATAAGTTTAGATCATGGATTTTCATGTAAAATAATCACATACAAACACATAAATCACGGTTTAACAAAGAGATCTAGCATGCAAGGACCAAAATTTAACAAACAAATTTAGATCATGGCTTTTTTCATTAATTCATCACATAAGCACATAGGATCCACGGTTTAGAGCAAGAAAATTAGACATGCAAAGGGGTTCATTTTAGCTTTCACAAAATCTTAGTTTTCTTTAGATCTTTAAAGATTTAGTTAGAAAATATTAGATCTAGCAAAAGAGGACTCAACCGAAACACAAGACATAAAGCTTAGCATATTACAAATAATTTTTAAGTCCTTAAAGTCCTTGATCTAACAAGATCAACACATAATAACCACATGCAAGAAGAAAAAGAAGTAGATCTTCAAACTAAAAAGAAAAAGCTACACTATTACAAGTCTTCTCTTGGATCTTCAAATCCTACCATGAAAGGATGGGTTCTTCTAGCTCCTAATGCTCTTGATCCACAAGGAACAAGGCTTGGTTGAGTTGAAATCTCCTCTTCTTCCTTCCTAAGGCTCACGGCCATCTCCCTCTTTCTTTCTCTATTTTTCTTTTCATTTTCTCTCTAAGAGTTTAAGGAGTCTCTTAGAGAGGTGTTTATGTTGGAAATGTAGAAATGAAAAGGGTGAAGGGAAATGAAATGAGGAAATCAACTAAGGCTTCTTGAATATATAGGCCATACACGAATTCCTCTTATGCCCTTGGTTAATGGTTTGATCATGTACAAGGAGGGAGGGACGGTTTTGGCATCCTAAAAAGATGCATGGGTGGTGTTTATCAAAACCAAGGGGGACAAGGTAGGTTAGGTCAAGACTTTAGGGGTCACCTTAGGCTTAACTATTAGTTGGGATTTGATTAAGGTTTTCCACTTAGTTTGGCCCTAGTTTGGTTTGGTTACTAACTTAGTTTCTAGTTTCTTAGCCTTTAAGCTTCTAGAAAATTACCAACCTACCTTATACAGACACACACACATACACGTCTACACATACACATATATACATACACATACACACCACCGTATCATGCACACACATATACATACATTTTGCATTTTATTATATTTTTTTTAAATCTTATTTATTCAATTTCATCAATTCACACACAACAAGGCAATTAATTCACAATTCACATTCACACAACAATTTTCATGTATCATACAACAAACACAATTAAATCAAACACATTTCACATAAAATTCAAATCAAATCAAATAGGTCACTTCCTTAAAACACAAATCCAAAAATTCGTATGTCTTAATTCTGAAAATAAATTTTCGTAAATCAACCCAGAAAAATCTGAAAATTACATTTTCAAAATCTACGTTTCAAGGCGATCGTTTTGATATAAAAATCATGAAAATCCGAGTTACGGTTAAAAAGTTACAAATTTTTCAAGTTAACAGACCCAAAACTCCATTTCAAACAAAAAATCTCTTTTTGGAAAAATCACAATTTTGCAAGTCATTTTCATTTCAACAAAATCATTCACTTCTCTTTTAAAAACATTTTGTTTATAAAATTCCATGAAAATCAACTCTTTATTTCTTATTCTCGTAAAACACTTTTCCAAAGATCTTTTATAAAATAGAATTTCAGGGTTTATTTTAACAAAATTCGTCCTCGTACGTACGGGAAAAATGCGGGGTGTTACACGGACCAAGAAGTTTGGTTAAGTAAATCAGATTGAAATTTTGAGATGCATAAAACAATTGATAAAACTTCTTTTTTGATAGTTGAGTAATTTTGTTGTGCAGGATTCCAATGTTTAAATGCAAATGCAATGATCTGTTCTTTTCCTAAAACCTGTTGTTTGAGAATGCCGCCATAACCAATGTCTGAGGCATCAGTCTCAACAATTTTAAAGGCTTAGGGATTAGGAAGATAAAAACAAGGAAGTTCCTTTATTTGAGTCTTAAGACTCTTAACGATATTGGTATGGATATCTGTCCAATGAGGAGGGGTCTTTTTCAGACGCTCATGGAGTGCTTTAATGATATTGCTTAATTGGGGGATGAAGTCAGCTACGTAATTTAGACAGCCATGAAATCTTTGCAGTTGATTCTTATCTAGGATCTGGTTTGGGAACTTACTTCCGAATTCTATGGCTCTTTTAATAGGAACAACGGTTCCCAGATGAATGTCATGACCTAGAAAACGGATCTTAGTTTGGAAGAGTTGGATTTTGGGTTTGGAAACAGCGAAAATATTGATATGTTTGAAGTGTTGTTCTATGGACTGAGAAAAGATGAGCACATCATCAATATAGACTATGATGAAGTGCGAGTAAGGATTAAAGATTTCATTCATAATATTCTGGAATTCCGAAGGGACATTTTTAGGACCAAATGGCATAACGTTCCATTCATATTGCCCAAAAGGAATGGTGAAGGCAGTTTTATAACGGTCGCTTTCATTGACCTGAATCTACCAGAATCCAGATTTTAAGTCAAATTTGGAGTTTGCAGAGTGTAATCTTCCTAAGAGGTCTTTTTTATTTGAAATGGGGTACTTAATCCATTGGAGGACATCATTAAGGGGCTTATAATTGATGACTAAACGAGGTGTTCCACGTTCAATCTCAGCTTGTTTATTGATATAAAAGGCTGCACAAGACCAAGGACTTTTACTCTTCCTGATAAGCCCTTTCTGTAGGAGATCATTAATCTCCTTTTGACATACTTGGAGCATTTGATCATTCATTTGGATAGGTCTGGCTTTGGTAGGGATAAGTTTTTCTCTGAAATCCATATCAAAAGGGAGATCAACAATATGTTTTTTTCGTTCCCAAAAGGCATTAGGGAGTTCAGGGCATATTGTATCTTGGATGTGATAAAGGAGAGATTGAATTCTTTTCTGAACATCAAAATTGTTGAGCTAGACATTTACATTTTCAAATGAGTCTTCTTCCTTCAGAAAATTAATTTATTTTTGCTTAAGATTAACGAGATTGATGTTTTAACAAGAGGCTTTTGGATAAAATTGAAAGTCACTGGTTTTCCCAAATATTCAGTGGAGATTTGAAGAGGGAAAAGCGACCTAATTAATAAAGGGTGTACCCAAAGTGACCTCATTTTTCAAGTTTTTAACAAGGAGAAAAGGGGTTTCAACTTGTAAACCTTGGTGGTCGATAATAGCATTTGAAAGTTTGAAATTGATTTTAAGTACTTAGTCAGGATTAATACTTCTTGAATGCAGTTTGAATCTGCTCCCGTGTCGAATAATGCCATGGTTTCAAGAGTGAAGTCAACAATTTTAATAACAACATTTATATAAAACTTTTAGATAGTAACACGATCAATAATTGACAAAAAATCTTCATCAGTAAAGGTTTTTACGTTATCAGTATGCTCTGGGGTTTGGGCATCTCCTATCTGTTCAATAATAATATCTTGAAGGTTTTGATGCTTTTCTAATTGGGCAAGTCTCTCACTAATGTTAAGACTTTTTAATTCTCTATCCTCTCTTTTGAGATTGGCTATTTCGGTGTGGAGATCATGGATAGTAGAGGGTTTCTTCCACTCATTCTCAAGTCTTTTGAAGGCTTAAGTGACGTCAAACTTGGTGTTATGAACTTCTTGTTTTTGGCTAACAGCGTTGACAGACCTAAGTTTTTCTATGAAGATTTTCCTTTCTTCTTGGTCAGGGATGGAATTGATGGCTTCATAAAATAGGTTTTCATGATCTTTGGTTATGAAATTAATGCTTGGAGAGTCAGAGTCATCTCCAGTATCATCATTTTGGATCTGGTTAAGATCTTCAGATGATTCGTTGTTATAATCATCATCAGAGCTCTCAGCCATGAGGTTATTGAGTTGTTTTATAACAGATTGTTCTAAGTTTAGGGAATTGATCTTGGTTTTGAGCCTACAGTATTTGGCAATATGTCCAGGTTTGTCGCAATTGTAACAACAGGAATACTTCCCTTGGTTCTTGGGTTGATCGGACATCTTATGCCTAGGTGGATAATTTGTCTTTTTATGAGGAGGCTTATTCCTATGCTTGGCTTTAGGTTTCTTGTGGTGTCTATACTTAGAGGGATGTTTATCATCTTTCACTTTGTGGGTGTTGGATTTTTTCTTAGAACAAGGGAGACCAAATTGTTCACAAAAGGTTCCCAGTTCTCTATTGGTTAGGGATTTTTCTTTGGCTAAATCATTCTGGAGTTTCCTATCTTGGCAGATTTTCAGGGCTTCCTTCTGGACATAGGATATTAATTGTCCGTAACTAAGATTCTCATAAGAGATTTCTCCATTTTGGTGTCTAATTTTGTCCCTAACCCTGTCTCCTAAAGACTTTGGAAGACCGACTAAGAATTTTTCTTTCCAGAGGCGATGTTCACAATATTTTCTGGTATAGACTCGTGTAAGGAAGGTATCCTTGTACCACCTAAAGTCTGATAATGTTTTACATCTTAGGTTTGACAGTAATTCTCCTGATCTATCTCTCCCAATAGAAACGAAGTTTTTCTCCTATGGTGAATATCAATTGGTTGACAGCATAGGGGACTAGCTCCCCTTTATTGGTTATAGGACATTGATTGGGATCGACTTTTACAGCATTGTACATGGCATGTTTTTCGTGTTCAGTGAGACCATAATCCCACCATCCTTTTAATTGGCCTATGAATCCCGCTGTTAAACCCATCACGATCCTCTTTTCATCTATATCACTGTTGGTCAGATAGGAAGTGGCAGCCATGCACATATATTGCATGACTTGCATAATACCATACTCATTCTGACCGTCAATGTTCCATATGTATAGTTGCTTTGCATCAAAGCTTTTGAGGGATATGTCAGATTCACCAAGTAACAAATCTGGGGCAGTTGCACGCTGGTAATAAAGCTTGGAAGGCTTTATCCAGGATAAAGATTGATTCATAAGCGGGTTCAAACCTAACTTCTAAGACCTTACTGATTAAGGTTCAGAGGAGTAGGCAGAATTTCACTCTCCTAAAACGTTTATCAGACAATCTTTAAAAGGGGTTTTAGGGTCAGAGGGCTTTATGAAGCTAGAATCGGAAGGTTGGGGTGTCTCGGGAGCAACAAGCTGGGTCAGATTCCTAATACTATTAGCTAACTCATTGGGGATGATAGCCTTATTTTTGGCTTTAAGGAATTCTAGGTTTTTCCTAAGATCTTTCGAAGGATTGAAGGTTTAAAGAAGGGTTTTGCGGTTGGCTTTGCCTCAATGAAATTAGAGGACACCTCTTCTTTCCTAGACCTGATGGTATTAAGGTTTTCTCCTAAAGTTTGAAGATACTTATTGGTGTAGTTGTTCCATCAGATCTTTGATATCTTTAGGATTGATTGGGTCAGATTCATCTTTTGATTTGAATGGGGCAGGTATGGCAAGACTAGTACCAGTCTTAGTGTTAAGCTGGTATTGCCTATTTGGAGGTAGTTCAGACTGAAGAATGGTTCCATCTTTAAGTTGCCAGCTAGTGATAACATTTGTAACCTTTTCTTTTGAAGGTAATTGCCTTTTGAAAGGATAATCAAATTTTTTTTATAATAGCATAAGTGTGGAACCAGTCAAAGAAATATATATTTTGTTCAACTCGTTCAAGAAAATTGTAAAAATCCTTTTGGATTTGATTACTTTTTTCTTTAAAATGAGTAAAAAAAACCAATTTCTTTGAATGGCGTTGTCATCAGAATAGAAATCCTTTTTGATTTTTTTTATCGATCGCAAAAACCTTTTCAAAATTATTAATCTCATCATACTCATCATTCATGGAGGAGTATGTTGGCGATTGGATAGTTTTTTTTATCTTCATCTTGTTTTTGATATATGGGTAAAGGTATGGAAGTGGAGGTATCAAGGCTTTGGTGATGGATAGTTGATTGGGATATTGTTGAATAAGATTTCCTATAGGCTGTCTCAGCAACATGGGATCTGAGGTCCTCAGCCCTTGAACTTTCAGATCTAGCAACACTAAAGGAATTCCTTCTGTTGAAGGTTAATTTTACTTTGCCAGATTCGTATTGGCGAATATCCTGGATTTCAAGGGTTTCGTTAGGTCGAGCTGGTGTAGCTCTATCTAGATACCAATCTTCGGGTAAGACAATTTCTTCCATAGAATGGTTTTTGGAACAGTGACATTTGCTTTTGAGATATTAGTGAGAAACAGAATCGTTTCTCCAGGGCTACTAGCTCTTCTAACCATAGAACTGCAAGAGTTCATGACCTTATACTGTACTCTGTACATAAGGGCAATAGGGTTGGATCCAGGTGCCATGTCTAGACCATGGGTTTGTAGGTTTAAGATTAAAACTTTGAGGATGTTTCTGTCTTGGAGACTAATAGTGAGATTGGGGTAACAATTAAAATAGACTGAACCATGTCCAAGGCTAGTTTCTACTGTTCCCAAGAGGGAGTCTGAGTATTGATTATGCCTCTTATCTCTTAAACACAGGAGTACAGAGGCATTAAGGCCTTATCTCATGAGCGGCTTGATAGCAACTTGGACAAAACCTATGTAAAGGATATCTGTATTTTTGTTTGTTACCTCTCAAGGTCTCATTGGAGAGAAGGTGGAACTCCTCATCTTTAGAGGTGATTGGATTAATAGGGATATTCTTTTCTACAATTCTTATGATGTAGTCAGAACTTTGAAAGAATCGTCCCCAGGGTTTGTAGAGGTCTTTTGTGGGAATTTTGGGAATTTCCCAATTGTCAAAATCTTAATTTATATCTTGAAAATTGATTTCTTCTTTGAAGATGTTGTTAGAAGAGGTCTGGGCTTCTTCATTCTCAGAGAGAGATGAACAAGATGGTTGAGAGGACTTGAAAGAGATGCGGGTTGAGAGAGAGCGAAACATTTTGGGATTAAGAGGTGAGTGAGTAAATTTTGTAATTGTTCCTTTCCCTATAGTATCATCACCATGATTTGGTTTAATAAAAACGAGTTTCCAGGAGTAAGATAAATAATATGATCTACACAATATTTTAGGTCATATATTAAAAACTCTTTTTTTTTTAAACCCATCATCAGTTCAACTATAGCCACCGACAGTTAGATGTTATTCCTGGTAATCGCAACATCATCTGAGCTTTACTGCCTCCTTTAGGAATTATTACTCTCGCTACCTATGCAAAAAATAACATGAAACTTATCCGTGCTTCCAGTTGAGTGATAGATCTTATTTATATCTATACACAGATATATACAGCAAAATTAAAATGACCTTTAATATTATGTTACTATATTCTATATATATATATATATATATATATATATATAAATAGCATGTCCACTATACCCTGCTCCATCCATCAACAACAGAGCAAGCCTACAATATTTTCTCTAAAATGGCGAAAAGGATTGTAATGTGATTTTAAGTATTGTCCAATGAAAACAAAATACTAACTGAAATTTTATTAATGCTCTGTTTTTTTTCTGTATCTTTGGCTAGTATCACAGGAGTCCCCAAATATACCTTTAATATCAATGGATAATTGGCTAGTTGTAATTATATATCAATAGCATGTTGAGAGACTCATCACCTGCCATAACTAGGCAAAAAACTCATGTAGAAAATTTATGTTGGGAGACTCACCTGCCATAGCTAGGCATGCGACCTGGATCGGATCCGGATATACCTAGGTAATATATATATATATATATATATATATATTATACCAATATCAATAGCATGTCCACTAAACCGTGCTCCATCCAGCAACAACAGCTGCAAGCCTACAATATTTTCTCTAAAATGGCGCAAAGGATTGTAATGTGAAAACAAAATACTAACTAAAATTTTATTAATGTTTTTTTTTTCTTCGTATTCTTTGACCAGTAACACAGGTGTCCTCAATAATACATTTAATATCAAGGAACCCTTGAGACTAATCCTGCACGAGATCGCGTTCCTATGTCTCTCCCAGCAAGATGTGTTAACCGAGAATCGAACTTGAGATCAGACTTCTTAGTCTCAGACCTCATTCACAAGTTCTCAAGTTGGTAGGATCCAGGCCCGGTCCTAACCTATTTTGGGCCCGGGGGCGAAAAAAAATTTTGGGCCCTAATTCATAAAAAAATTATTAAAATAATTTAATTAAAACATGAAATATTTATATATTTAATCAATTAAAACAACAATAAAATTAAGTATTATTAAAATAGAACTGAAATAAAATAAAAAAGTTAATATAGGTAATAAAAACCTTTTTTCATGTTACTCCTTTCGTCATTATATACAAAACCTTTTTGGTTGAATTCATATTCATTAAGAAAGTTTGTTATTTTAGTTAATTTCATTGTAAATGTGATCATTTGATAGTATTTTTTCCAGAACTACCTTTATTATAAGAATTATTGAGAATCTAAAAAATGTTGAATAAATATGGGAGTTTGTGGAAAAAATACTTAATTGTCTTTGAAAATTAATATAAGGCCATATAAATAGAGATAAAATAAAATTCTCAAAATGTTGTTATATTTAGGGTGTAACAGCCCGATTTTCACTTCCAAAACCTTAACTGAATTATTATTAATTTGTTATAAAAATGAGGCCATTTTTTTTTTGAAAGCATAAGTTCATTAGTGATTAACGTCATCCTTTGAAAATCGAGTTGTCACTTTCGAAACTTCCCACTCAAACACCATTATGAAAACATAACATCATTTTCACCACCAATAAAGCATGAGCCATGAGTACTGGAGTCATACTCCAAAAGTTTTCCAAAAGCAGGCCAGAATTACAAAAGATTACAAACCAGAATTTAAAAAGTAGCTTAATTACATCCATGGTATTTCACAAAGTAATCCTCGATTGGAACTTAGATCCTAGACACACTACATCCTCTAGACACAGAAAACAGGACATCACTCTTCAGCGGAACTAGCATCCGTCTCCATGTCTTCACTCGAATCCGCCTCCGCTTCGTGATCGGAATCACTAGCGTCTTCTTCCTCCATCGGTTGAGGAATTTCAGCCGCCAAAGGTGCAGGATCACCATCCAGCTCATA
Source organism: Crotalaria pallida (assembly GCA_037953625.1). Lineage (NCBI taxonomy): Eukaryota > Viridiplantae > Streptophyta > Magnoliopsida > Fabales > Fabaceae > Crotalaria > Crotalaria pallida. The sequence goes on from CM075650.1 coordinate 129,259,394, forward strand.
ATGCTCCCTCGGGCCACCGTCTTGATAATCACGGAGAGTGACTTGTCCTACATGAACATCCATATTCGTCCCCCGCAGAATGTGCCTCGGATCATCAATCTCCAACCGAGTTTCACCTCTCCAAATCCAACCTTCAGGAACCACCTCCCATGCTCTTCCTTGAAGAGGCCACATGTGGATTGCTACATGATACGCCATCTACCCGTTGCAATACCGGCAAATGCCCGTACAACAACCAGGTAGGAGAGAGTCAGTGTGCCATACACTAACAAGTTGACCTTAAGGTCTCGGGATAGACTCGATAGAAAGAAACACCGACGACAATGACACTTGACGTGTATACAGAAAGAGATAAGATACCCAGGGCGTATAGAATAAACAGAATATGATCAACAGACAGACCATGATAGCAAAACGGGTAACATAACATACTAATCAAAATGTGCAAGGTATATAAATGGCATATAAAGCACATAAAAGTAAAGCATAATCCACCAATCGGAAACATGATTCTCATAACCAAACAGCATCATACTTTCTCAATCTTTTCCAACATTCAATTATATCTTTATTCTTTGAATATTAAGTTTTATCATAACTCAACTCACTCAATGAGGTAGGGGAATAACCATCACTGAGGAAGACGCACACGTCTACATCTCCTCGGTCTCCATCCAAACCTAGTCGGAAGACAACAGGAGTACAGGACCTTTACCACGCGGGCACGACAGCTGTCTCAACACATAATTGGTCCCAGACCAGGAGGACTACAGCCTCAATCAATACAATCACATAATTATCATAAATCAATGCTCACTGTCCACGCAGTGGCAAATCACAATGCCCCGTTCCAGTCCCTCTCACTGTTGTAGACTTGCAATCAAGGGGGTGACAGTATCATTTCTAGTTAGCTGTGCGGAACTTACCACGGCATTGGACCCAGTCCCTACCACGTTAGTACGCCACTTGTGGAATTCGTTCCGCCTAGAAATATACTCTAGGCTTCTTGACGTTCACCGTCCTTGCCCTCCCCTCATGCAATCCCCACCTGAGCATCCGCAGATACCCATAGTATCTTCCTCTCCACTACTTCGCACTCTCATTCCTCACCATGTATATTAAGTCTTTTAATGTCTTTTAAATATTTTAAACTCTTTTAGTTAACCTACGATCGGCTTGCCCTTAGTCCATCCCTTCGACAAGACCCGACCACTAAGGGTTAGCTCTTTTCCCCACTTTCACATAGCATTCTTTCACTTTCTCAAGCCACTCAGGCACAATTTCATCACATCATTCCCGTAGGAATGCATATAGCTCTCTTGCACGATCATTTCCATCTTGGAATTCACCAGCACGATCTCAGCTCCACGAGCACAATCTCTTTATTCGGTGCGTTGTTACTTCTCAGCATTTCCCTTGAATCACAACACATATCTCTCTTCCACTTATCTTTATACTTTACTTTCTCTTTTAATTTCCCATTGTCACTCATCATAACGACCAGATTCCTTAAACAGAATATAACATTTTCACAATAGAATAGTAAAGGAACCAACATGAAATAGAAATAAGCATGCATCGATTCAATGAAACATAAAACACATAACACATAATATATCGCGTAAAACTCCTTTCACCACCGTCCGGGCAACCATGTTACGGGCTCACCACACTCTCACTCACCTCTTAATCCAGCAAGAGAAACACTTTGACCTCGGAAGTCTCTAGCTTCTCTTTGAGAATTGTTCCCACCGTCCACTGAATACCTCAAGGTAAATAAATACACTTTTATTAAAAATCATTTCAATTCAAAATCACAACTGGATCTCTTTAATAGAAAATCCTTTACTTTCTTTATCCTTTTTGTAAATACAATTATTTCTACAAAACAAAGCACAATCTTTTCTAATACTTGAAATCCATTAAAATAAATAAAGAATTAATTTATGTGGCTGTATGGAAAAAGTCCAGCCACCTCTTCCAAGTTGAAAAACATTGAAAAGTCCACAATTTTCCTTCTAACTTTTAATACATCAAATAACACTTGAAATCCACACTTTTCACAACTCAAAAACATTTTTAAAATTCAAGTACTTTGAAATAAAATCATGGACAGCAAAGAACAAAAGAAATCAACCCATGAAAATATTTTTGGAAAATAATTAAATGCACTTATGCCTTTTCTTTTATGAAAACCGAATGGAACCAAATCCACAACACAATTCAAATAAATTTTTCTTAAAACAAAGTCACAAAACATAATCATTTCAATGAGTCAATCACATGCAAAAGAATCTAGCCTATTAATTCTAGGGTAGGCCGAATCATCATCATAGGAAAAACAAAGTCTTTGATGCACTTTTTCTTCATGCAAAAACCTTAAAATACCAAATCAAAAACATGCACTTTTAAAACACATGGTTTTAGAAAATACCACTCCTTTTTTTTCACCAAAACCGTGACCTCCTTTAGTCACTTCAAACACATTTTCATTTTTTATTTTTCCTTTGCATGTGCCTTAAAATCATTTGAAATAGAAAAGAATCACATGCATGAACCTTTTATGAAAACAATCATGGTCTTTTTGATTTTCAAAGCTTGACCGAAAAATTCACCAACAAAATCAAGTGAAAAACTTAAATCTTTAGCTTTGAAACACACATGGATTTACATCAAAGCAAAACCATTTTGAAAAAGTTGTTTTCCTTTGTTTCTCATCAAAACCGTGACATGCAAGCCAAGAAACAAAACTTTTTGAGTTAAATTAAAGAAAATCACATGCAAGACTTAAAAATCAAAGCCATTGAAAATCAAGGTAAGAATCAAATCTTTTTCCAAGTTAAAACAATAGATTAAAGCCCCCTTTTTTTTAAAAGAAAACCAAAGATCAAAGCTTAGAAAAATCAAAGTTAAAATCAAAGCATCCAAACCACTTAAATCATCTTTAACAAGCATCAAACCAACATGCATGAACTCAAAACAAAATAAAAATCATCACAACCTAATTTTCTAGACATGGCCGAATGATAATGTCCATGGTTTAAGGTTCTACAAATTTGTGAAGCTCTTGAAACTCAAGATCAAAGTTAAACAACTACATATAGACATAGATCTACAAGAAAAATGGACATGCAACAACAAATAACCTTACAAGACTTGGAAAATTAAGAACTACTCTTAACACCCTATGATCTTCGAATAAACCAAAGAAAAGAGTAGATCTTCAACCACCTTCACTTGATCTTCAAAGAATCCTAAGGCTTTGGGCTTGATCTCCTTCTTGTCCTCCTCTCCTAGTTCTCGGGTTCACTCTCTCTCTCTCTCTCTATCTCTCTCTAAGAGTTTGATGTTACTCTTAGAAATGTGGTTTGGTTTGGAATGAAATGTGAAGGAAGAGTTGGAAATGAACTAGGATTGTGGGTACAAATAGGCACACGAACAAATCTCCTAATGCCCTTGAAATATTCGGCCAAAAGAGTTGCTTAAGGGGTAAAATTGGCTTCACAAAAAGTTGCATGGCTTAAGGCCAAGCCATGAGACAAATGGAGTGAAATTAGGCTTAATCCTTGATCCTATTGGTTGGTCAATCTCCTAACTATGCTTTACACTAACTAAACCTATGTGCTACTAGTCTACTACCTTAGAGTGCAAGAAAGTCAAGGCTTCATCATGCATGCACCTACACACACACACGGCCGAACATACACATGCACACACACATACACAAAAAAATAATTTTTATTTTCTTCCTTATAAAATCATCATTTCCTTAAAATACCAAATATCAATCACTTACTTAATTCAATCCAAAATTCAATTCAAAGCTCATAAGATTTTCTCATAAAAAAATCATTTGCTCGAAAATCCTTTATCACTTGAAATCATGAAAGAAATTCAATTCAAGAAATTTTCTTTCAAAACACTCTTTTTAAAATACTTTCGCCAAATAATCTTTTGAGGTTTTAAAACAAATATGAGTTATTCAGACGGGGTGTTACATTATCCCCAACTTGGAGATTTCTCGTCCCCGAGAAATGCAGTACCTGAATCAAACAGGTGTGGGAAAGAACTTCTCATCTTGCTCTCAAGCTCCCATGTCGCCTCTTCCCCATTGTTCCGACTCCATATTACCTTAACTAAGGGAATATCTTTTCCTCTTAACCTCTTGACACTACTACCATCTATCCTTAGAGGTAAAGCCTCAAATGTAAGATTTTCCTTTAATTGTACCGAATCGGGTTCAATGATGTGTGAAGGATCATGGACATATTTCTCAATTGGGATACATGAAAGACATTATGCAAGTTCGAAAGAAAAGGAGGTAAGGCAATTTGATAGGCTAAAGGTCCTATTCGTTTAAGAATTGGGTAAGGTCCAATAAAACGAGGTGTAAGTTTTCGGGTTTTGAGCATTCTACCAATTCCAGTAGTTGGCACTACTTTCATGAATACAAAATCCCATTCATTGAATTCTAGCGGACTTCTCCTCTTGTCTTGATAACTCTTCTGTCGGCTTTGAGCAGCCCTCATCCTTTCCTGAATTAACCTCACATTTTCATTTGTTTGCTGCACTACATCCGGTCCTATTATCAAATGCTCACCAGTTTCGAACCAACACAACGGTGTTCTGCACTTTCTACCATATAGGGCTTCATACGGAGCCATCCCGATACTTGAATGAAAACTGTTATTGTAGGTAAACTCAATCAGATGCAGAAAAGAATCCCAATCACCGGTACTTTCAATCACACAAGCTCTCAACAGGTCTTCCAATGTTTGGATAGTTCACTCTGACTGTCCATTCGTCTGTGGATGATATGCGGAACTTAAATCCAACTTGGTTCCGACTGCTGCCTGCAAACTGACCCAAAATTTCGAAGTAAAACGTGGATCTCTGTCTGATACTATACTTGAGGGTACTCCATGCAATCTTACTATTTCCTTCAAATATAGCTCAGCCAGTCTATCCATTGAATACTTCATGTTGACAGGAATAAACCGGGCCGTCTTTGTCAATCTGTCCACGATTACCCAGATAGCATCGTAACCTTTCCGAGTTTTGGGAAAACCAGAGACGAAATCCATGGTTATGCAGTCCCATTTCCACACGGGTACTTCCAATGGTCGTAACTCACCACCAGGCTTCTTATGTTCCACCTTTGCTTTTTGACACGTCAAACACCGTGATACATACTCCGCCACTTCTCTCTTCATTCCAGGCCACCAAAATACCTTCTTGAGATCTTGATACATCTTCTGAGAACCAGGGTGTAGACTCAACCTACTCTTGTGAGCTTCTTCCAATATCATTCCCTTCATCTCCAGATTATCCGGTATACAAACACGATCCTTATATCTCAGAACTCCATCACTACCAATCTCGAATCCTACTTCTTTCCCTTTTTCCGAAAGCTCCTTCTTAGCTTGAAGTTCTTCGTCTTTCAGCTGAAGTTCCTTTATTCGTTCCATAAATCCACTTGAAACAGTCAGCTGTCCCAATATCATACTCTTCGGTCTTAACTCCACTCCTAAATTCAGATCCCGAAATTCCTCAATCAACTTCAACTCCTTGATCATCAGCGCAGAAACATGCAATGACTTCCTACTCAAGGCATCAGCAACTACATTTGCCTTTCCAGGATGATATTGTAGCTCAATATCATAATCCTTTAGGAATTCCATCCACCGTCTTTGACGCATATTCAGCTCCTTCTGTTCGAACAGATACTTCAAATTCTTGTGATCGCTGAAGACTTCAATCCTTACACCGTACAAATAGTGCCTCCAGATCTTCAAAGCAAACACTACTGCCGCTAGTTCCAAATCGTGAGTTGGGTAGTTGAGCTCATGAATCTTCAGTTGCCGTGAAGCATAGGCCACTACTTTCCGCTCTTGCATCAATACACATCCTAATCCTTGCTTCGAAGCGTCACAGTACACACAGAAAGACTTCGTCGTATCGGGTAAGATTAACACTGGTGCGGTTGTCAATCTCTTCTTTAATTCTTGGAAATTCTCCTCGCACTTCGCTGACCATTCGAATTGTTGACCCTTCCTTGTCAGCTTCGTCAAAGGCAAAGACAAACGAGAAAATCCTTCGATAAATCGACGGTAATATCCAGCTAGTCCTAAGAAACTACGTATCTCTGTCACAGAGGTTGGTGTCTTCCATCCCAACACAGCTTCCACTTTTGTAGGATCCACTGCAATTCCGTCCTTCGAGATCACATGCCCCAAGAAATGCACTGAGTCCAACCAGAAATCGCACTTCGACAACTTAGCGTAGAGCTGCTTGTCCTTCAGCATTGTCAAGACTGTCCTTAAATGCTCAGCGTGTTCCTCCTTAGTGTTGGAATAAATCAAAATATTGTTGATAAATACGACAACAAATGAATCCAAGTAAGGATGAAAAATTCTATTCATGTAATCCACGAATATTGCAGGAGCATTTGTTACACCGAAAGGCATAACCAGATACTCGTAATGACCGTAACGAGTTCTGAAAGCAGTCTTGGGGATATCTTCCTCCTTTACTCTTATTTGATGATATCCCGATCTAAGGTCGATCTTGGAAAATACAGTCGCTCCCTTCAATTGATCCAGCAAGTCATCAATTCTGGGCAGAGGGTACTTGTTCTTAATCGTCACCTTGTTCAATTGCCGATAATCCGTACACAAACGCATACTACCATCCTTCTTCTTGATGAACAAAACCGGTGCTCCCCAGGGTGAAACACTAGGTCTTATCATCTTCTTTTCCAACATCCCTTCCAATTGCTTCTTCAATTCAGCTAATTCTGCCGGAACCATCCTATAAGGTTCTTTGGAAATCGATCCGGTTCCAGGAATCACGTCAATTGAGAATTCCACTTCTCGAATTGGCGATAGACCAGGTATCTCTTCCGGAAAAACTTCGGGAAAATCTCGAACTATGGGTAATTCGTGCAGTTCCTTGTCCTTTTTGACGTCCAATGAAGCTAGAAACATATAAGCTACCGCGCTGTCCTTCAATGAAGTTCGAATTTGCTTGGCAGATAAATGCTCTAGGTCATTGGGTTTAGGCAATGAAGATTGGGTTTCACTAAAGGCTAACGACTTTTCGGAACAGTTCAGAAGAACATGATTCCTAGTAAGCCAGTCCGTTCCTAATATAATGTCTATTTGAGAAAGGGGTAGTTGAATCAAACCAACAAAATAGGTGTTACCTTCTATCTCTAAGGGACAATTAGGACAATAAGTCGACACTATCACAGGCTTATCAGTAGGGGTAGAAACAATCAAGTTATAGGGTAAAGCGTCTACTTTCAAATTTAATCTATTCACCACATCATGAGAAATAAGGAATGAGTAGCACCCGAATCATACAACACTAACAAGGAATTCTTATAAATGAAACATTCACCTTGGATAAGATTAGCAACATTCGCAGCTCCAATTCCGCTCATCGTGAACACTCTTCCTGGCATAGTAGGACGATTAGCATTCCCCGAATTAGCCGTTCGCTTAGGCTCCCTGCAGTCTTTCGCCATATGACCAGGCTTGTCACAGTTGAAGCAGTTCGAATTTCTTGGCGGACACATCGGACATAAATGACCACGACCACACTTGTTACAACGAGGAGGTACGTTCCCCGATCTCATTCCACCGAAATTGTTGCGATTACCACCGCTATGGTCCATACGATTCCCCCCATAGTTGCTGCCCCCACGGTTTCCACCGCGATTATTGCTGCCTCCGAAGCTTCCACCTTGTCCGCTTCCTCCAAAGCGTAGATCTCTCCTTCCGCTCGAACCAGAATACGGGTGTGGAGTCCTATACCTTCCACCGGAATCTCTATGAAAAGGAAAATTACGAGCCGGTCCATGAGATGAAGAAGGGTTCACTACCCTCTCAGCCGCTCCTCTTGCTTTTAAGCCTCCTTCGTACATACGACAACGATTTACCAAACTAGCAAAATCATCTATCACTAAATGAGAAAAAGTAACTTAATCTCAGGCTTAAGACCATCCCTAAACTTAGCACACTTCGATCGCTCATTCTCCCCTCCAGCATATTGGGGTACATACTTAACTAGCTCTTCGAATTTCGAAGCATACTCATCAATCGACAAATTCCCTTGACTCAACCTTAAAAATTCCATTTCCTTCTCAGTCCTCAGATACAATGGAAAATACTTCTCAAGAAATTTCTGCTTAAAAGCTTCCCATGTCAGAGCTTTTCCCAGATTCACCATCACTTGCTTAGTAACTCGCCACTATGCTGCAGCCTCCCTTGTCAGCATTAACCCAGCATAAGCCAACTTCTGCTCATCATTACACTGCACCATACCCCCGAATATACGCTCTAAATCCTCTATCCATTCCACAGCCGCGTCCGGAGCAAAGCCTCCCACAAACTCCTTCGGGTTGCGACGACAGAATTCATCCAATCCCTTGTATCCTTGGGCTTCCAGATTCTGAGCTTGCTGCTGATTATTGAAATTCTGCTGCGCTTGACGATGCAACGCTTGAAGATTATCGTTAACTCCCGTCATCACAGCCACCATCCGAGTCATGAAGTCTGCCGCATCCGGGTGATCAGCATCCTCACCAGGGTTTCTCGAGCTTGAACCGAAAGGTCTCCCACGCGTACGACTCATCTTAAAAAAATAAAGCAGAAAGGGGTTCAACGCACGATAACACAGAACCTAGACTCTAGACGCACAGAGTTACACAGAGTAAGCACATAAAACTAGGCTTAAGGCCACTGAGGATTACCATTGCTCTGATACCACATCTGTAACAGCCCGATTTTCACTTCCAAAACCTTAACTGAATTATTATTAATTTGTTATAAAAATGAGGCCATTTTTTTTTAAAGCATAAGTTCATTAGTGATTAACGTCATCCTTTGAAAATCGAGTTGTCACTTTCGAAACTTCCCACTCAAACACCATTATGAAAAACATAACATCATTTTCACCACCAATAAAACATGAGCCATGAGTACTGGAGTCATACTCCAAAAGTTTTCCAAAAGCAGGCCAGAATTACAAAAGATTACAAACCAGAATTTAAAAAGTAGCTTAATTACATCCATGGTATTTCACAAAGTAATCCTCGATTGGAACTTAGATCCTAGACACACTACATCCTCTAGACACAGAAAACAGGACATCACTCTTCAGCGGAACTAGCATCCGTCTCCATGTCTTCACTCGAATCCGCCTCCGTTTCGTGATTGGAATCACTAGCGTCTTCTTCCTCCATCGGTTGAGGAATTTCAGCCGCCAAAGGTGCAGGATCACCATCCAGCTCATAATGCTCCCTCGGGCCACCGTCTTGATAATCACGGAGAGTGACTTGTCCTACATGAACATCCATATTCGTACCCCGCAGAATGTGCCTCGGATCATCAATCTCCAACCGAGTTTCACCTCTCCAAATCCAACCTTCAGGAACCACCTCCCATGCTCCTCCCTGAAGAGGCCACATGTGGATTGCTACATGATACGCCATCTACCCGTTGCAATACCAGCAAATGCCCGTACAACAACCAGGTAGGAGAGAGTCAGTGTGCCATACACTAACAAGTTGACCATAAGGTCTCGGGATAGACTCGATAGAAAGAAACACCGACGACAATGACACTTGACGAGTATACAGAAAGAGATAAGATACTCAGGGCGTATAGAATAAACAGAATATGATCAACAGACAGAACAGGATAGCAAAACGGGTAACATAACATACTAATCAAAATGTGCAAGGTATATAAATGGCATATAAAGCACATAAAAGTAAAGCATAATCCACCAATCGGAAACATGATTCTCATAACCAAACAGCATCATACTTTCTCAATCTTTTCCAACATTCAATTATATCTTTATTCTTTGAATATTAAGTTTTATCATAACTCAACTCACTCAATGAGGTAGGGGAATAACCATCACTGAGGAAAACGCACACGTCTACATCTCCTCGGTCTCCATCCAACCTAGTCGGAAGCCAACAGGAGTACAAGACCTTTACCACACGAGCACGACAGCTGTCTCAACACATAATTGGTCCCAGACCAGGAGGACTACAGCCTCAATCAATACAATCACATAATTATCATAAATCAATGCTCACTGTCCACGCAGTGGCAAATCACAATGCCCCGTTCCAGTCCCTCTCACTGTTGTAGACTTGCAATCAAGGGGGTGACAATATCATTTCTAGTTAGCTGTGCGGAACTTACCACGGCATTGGACCCAGTCCCTACCACGTTAGTACGCCACTTGTGGAATTCGTTCCGCCTAGAAATATACTCTAGGCTTCTTGACGTTCACCGTCCTTGCCGTCCCCTCATGCAATCCCCACCTGAGCATCCGCAGATACCCATAATATCTTCCTCTCTACTATTTCGCACTCTCATTCCTCACCACGTATATTAAGTCTTTTAATGTCTTTTAAATCTTTTAAAGTCTTTTAGTTAACCTACGATTGGCTTGCCCTTAGTCCATCCCTTCGACAAGACCCGACCACTAAGGGTTAGCTCTTTTCCCCACTTTCACATAGCATTCTTTCACTTTCTTAAGCCACTCGGGCACAATTTCATCACATCATTCCCATAGGAATGCATATAGCTCTCTTGCATGATCATTTCCATCTTGGAATTCACCAGCACGATCTCAGCTCCACGAGCACAATCTTTTTATTCGGTGCGTTGTTACTTCTCAGCATTTCCCTTGAATCACAACACATATCTCTCTTCCACTTATCTTTATACTTTACTTTCTCTTTTAATTTCCCATTGTCACTCATCATAACGACCAGATTCCTTAAACAGAATATAACATTTTCACAATAGAATAGTAAAGGAACCAACATGAAATAAAAATAAGCATGCATCGATTCAATGAAACATAAAACACATAACACATAATATATCGCGTAAAACTCCTTTCACCACCGTCCGGGCAACCATGTTATGGGCTCACCACACTCTCACTCGCCTCTTAATCCAGCAAGAGAAACACTTTGACCTCAGAAGTCTCTAGCTTCTCTTTGAGAATTGTTCCCACCGTCCACTGAATACCTCAAGGTAAATAAATACACTTTTATTAAAAATCATTTCAATTCAAAATCACAACTGGATCTCTTTAATAGAAAATCCTTTACTTTCTTTATCCTTTTTGTAAATACAATTATTTCTACAAAACAAAGCACAATCTTTTCTAATACTTGAAATCCATTAAAAATCATTTGAAAACTTCCATTAAAATAAATAAAGAATTAATTTATGTGGCGGTATGGAAAAAGTCCAGCCACCTCTTCCAAGTTGAAAAACATTGAAAAGTCCACAATTTTCCTTTAACTTTTAATACATCAAATAACACTTGAAATCCACACTTTTCACAACTCAAAAACATTTTTAAAATTCAAGTACTTTGAAATAAAATCTTGGACAGCAAAGAACAAAAGAAATCAACCCATGAAAATATTTTTGGAAAATAATTAAATGCACTTATGCCTTTTCTTTTATGAAAACCGAATGGAACCAAATCCACAACACAATTCAAATAAATTTTTCTTAAAACAAAGTCACAAAACATAATCATTTCAATGAGTCAATCACATGCAAAAGAATCTAGCCTATTAATTCTAGGGTAGGCCGAATCATCATCATAGGAAAAACAAAGTCTTTGATGCACTTTTTCTTCATGCAAAAACCATAAAATACCAAATCAAAAACATGCACTTTTAAAACACATGGTTTTAGAAAATACCACTCCTTTTTCTTCACCAAAACCGTGACCTCCTTTAGTCACTTCAAACACATTTTCATTTTTTATTTTTCCTTTGCATGTGCCTTAAAATCATTTGAAATAGAAAAGAATCACATGCATGAACCTTTTATGAAAACAATCATGGTCTTTTTGATTTTCAAAGCTTGACCGAAAAATTCATCAACAAAATCAAGTGAAAAACTTAAATCTTTAGCTTTGAAACACACATGGATTTACATCAAAGCAAAACCATTTTGAAAAAGTTGTTTTCCTTTGTTTCTCATCAAAACCGTGACATGCAAGCCAAGAAACAGAACTTTTTGACTTAAATTAAAGAAAATCACATGCAAGACTTAAAAATCAAAGCCATTGAAAATCAAGGTAAGTATCAAATCTTTTTCCAGGTTAAAACAATAGATTAAAGCCCTTTTTTTTTTTAAAGAAAACCAAAGATCAAAGCTTAGAAAAATCAAAGTTAAAATCAAAGCATCCAAACCACTTAAATCATTTTTAACAAGCATCAAACCAACATGCATGAACTCAAAACAAAATAAAAATCATCACAACCTAATTTTCTAGACATGGCCGAATGATAATGTCCATGGTTTAAGGTTCTACAAATTTGTGAAGCTCTTGAAACTCAAGATCAAAGTTAAACAACTACATATAGACATAGATCTACAAGAAAAATGGACATGCAACAACAAATAACCTTACAAGACTTGGGAAATTAAGAACTACTCTTAACACCCTATGATCTTCGAATAAACCAAAGAAAAGAGTAGATCTTCAACCACCTTCACTTGATCTTCAAAGAATCCTAAGGCTTTGGGCTTGATCTCCTTCTTCTCCTCCTCTCCTAGTTCTCGGGTTCACTCTCTCTCTCTCTCTATCTCTCTCTAAGAGTTTGATGTTACTCTTAGAAATGTGTTTTGGTTTGGAATGAAATGTGAAGGAAGAGTTGGAAATGAACTAAGATTGTGGGTACAAATAAGCACACGAACAAATCCCCTAATGCCCTTGAAATATTCGGCCAAAAGAGTTGCTTAAGGGATAAAATTGGCTTCACAAAAAGTTGCATGGCTTAAGGCCAAGCCATGAGACAAATGGAGTGAAATTAGGCTTAATCCTTGATCCTATTGGTTGGTCAATCTCCTAACTATGCTTTACACTAACTAAACCTATGTGCTACTAGTCTACTACCTTAGAGTGCAAGAAAGTCAAGGCTTCATCATGCATGCACCTACACACACACGGCCGAACATACACATGCACACACACATACACAAAAAAATCATTTTTATTTTCTTCCTTATAAAATCATCATTTCCTTAAAATACCAAATGTCAATCACTTACTTAATTCAATCCAAAATTCAATTCAAAGCTCATAAGATTTTCTCATAAAAAAAAATCATTTGCTCGAAAATCCTTTATCACTTGAAATCATGAAAGAAATTCAATTCAACAAATTTTCTTTCAAAACACTCTTTTTAAAATACTTTCGCCAAATAATCTTTTTAGGTTTTAAAACAAATATGAGGTATTCAGACGGGGTGTTACATAGGGAGTGAGGGAGTTAGTTATAAAAATAAAGTTTATTAATTCATTTATTTATAAGTCAAATGATGAACAAATGAAAAAAAAATACTATGCTAAAAACCATTAATAATTGAAATACAGAAAATATATATAATTATAATTTTTTTAAACTAATAATATTATTAAAAATATTAGGGACCACTAAAATTTTTGGGCCCTGGGCGACCGCCCTCAAGGCCCCTACCCTGAGCCGGGCCTGGTAGGATCGTACCACTTGAGCCAACGTTAATGCTATGTTTTGTATGTTTATGGGAATACTATTCTCCGGACATTTTTACTTTTAAATTAATATACCATAGCATATAGCACCTGATATATTATTGTTAACAAAAATGATATATAAGTTTAATAAACCTTCCTACGTTATAAAAAAGTGATATTTGTTGCAAAGTTATATTTTGCTAATTATTGATTAATTAACATATGATTTGTATTGCTTTTTTATAATGTAGACTTATTTTTATGTTTATTTGTAAAGATGTAGATCAATACTCTACTGTTAAATTAAAAACACCGTAAAATTTAAAGCCAAAAATATATTTAAGTCTAAATTTAAAAAGTACATACAGTGTTGGCTTTCAATATATGGTTGACCCAATTAGATCTAACTCTATTAAACTTCATATTTCACATTTCACGTGTTCACTTTTGTTAAAATTGACTTCAAACTTCGAGATGGAAATGAATCAAGTTTTATAAAGTTTCTAGAATTAATTATATTGAGACAAAACATATGTTCTGGTCCTCTAAATTATTTTTGATTTACAGTTTCATCCTTTAATTTATTTTTTTTCAATTTCGTCCTTTAAGTTAACGGTGTTTGCTTCGTCCATCTTTTTCGTCCCCCCTTCCTCTAACGTTCTCTAATTTATACCACATGACCATTAACAGTCTTATGTGGGTCTATTATGTGGCTGACGTGGATATGACCGTTAGGTCATCTCCTTCCTTCTTCCTTCTTCCTCCTTCTTCTTTTATAAAGAGAGGGTTTTCTCTTCCTTCATTTCTACTTCCCATTAACCCTTCCACAAGCTTCCATGGCTTCTAATCGAAGTAGGCACTGTCATTCGTGCAACTCTAGTTCTTTTGCCCCAAGAAATTTTCGAAATACAACCATTGCATGCATGGACACTACTTTTTTGTCCATGAAACTTGCTGATCTGCCATTGCCAATCGAGCCCGACGAACATTTTAGCTAAGTGATAGACCACTCTTGGGCACATCATGGACTGATAAGAACCCTAGGAGGCGGTTTTGGGGATGCAGAAACTACAAGGTAACATCTTCTCCATTGTGTGTGGTTGTTCATTATTCCCACTATTGTTGGTTCATTATAAAATCCCCAAATTTGTTCTAATGTGTCCAGAGAGGTTAGAAGAAAGAGGAACATTGCAACTTATTCGTCATATGGGAAGATGATGTTTGGGTAGAGAAGATGAAGCAATTTCAGGCAATGTTGGATGAGCATAGAAAAAGGAATAAGGTGCTTGTGATTATGTGCTTAGTGTTATTAGGTTTGCTTATGCTGTTGTTTTAGTTAAGGTCTTTTGATCATGTACCTTTAGTAGTTGCATTCAGCTTCCGTACGTGTTTGTGAATAAAAAGGTGAAATACTTGTATGGAGAATTATGGTGAATGACGAGTGTTTTGTTTATACATTGTGTTCATTTTCAATTTGTTATCATTATAGCAATGTCAAACATGAAACTGATATTTTAAAAATTCAAAGTAAAAGTACAATTTGAATTTCATAATGTAAGTTAAAGTACAAGTATTTTGTAACATTCCAAGATTTAATATTCAATATAATAATAAATTTAGATATAAATTTATTTAGTAACAAAATGAAGCCATAGAAATAAGTATAGTGTCATGAGGGAAATAGGAAACGTGGGCCAACCAGATAAGTAAACGTTGGGCATCGGACCGATCTTTACCGAGCCAAAGGGAGACAGAACGCGAAGTCTAGTATAGCCGTTAACTCGGATAAGCCGACTACAACCAATCTCGCGGTGTTGACTGAGAAGAGGCTCACACTACTACTACCTCTCCGTATCGGAGCCGACGTCCCTTCTCTTCTATTTCTTCGTGACAGCTCGAACCGAGTTGCCAGTCCCTTGATTTTTACACTCTCCGTACAGATGTCTCTGTCAATCACTTTATGTCCCTGTCAAGTCACTGTTAGTGGCTTCCTTTAGAAGCCAATAAATCCTGTCCACATGTTCCAAGCTTCTCAAAGAAGCCTCCATTATGGACCACACAATTAATTCCCACATGGGAATAAAAGAAAATCCCTAACCCAATACAACAACCCTTCCTACTCTCTTTCTCTTTCGTCTCCTCCATTTCCTCTGAAGTTCCAGCATCCACGGTTCTACATACACTCTCTTCTCACTCACACAAATCTCTCTTCTTCTCCACTAAGACTCACCAACCAGAAGCCACCTTCCTTCTTCTCCTTCGCCTTGACGGACTTTTCTCAGTGTTGTTGCAGTGTGTGGGTGTGCAGCAAGGAGGGAATCGGTTCAAGGGTTCCCTACTCAAAGGTCGATCAGCAAAGAAGGCACACTCAAGCTCCCAAAATCTTATCTCTAGTGGGTTGAGGTAAGGAGTGAGTGTTACCTTTGCTTAAGTTTGAGTTGCTAGTGTGTTCATAACGGGTGCTAAGAGTGGGTGTTAGTTTAGGGAAGAAACATAGGATAATATTAGGGAGAAAGATGAATAATAAGGAAAACTAATAAATGAACTTGGATCACGTATTCATGAGATAAGTTGAAATGTTTGTATACTTGCTAAGTGCTTTTAATCATGTTGTGTGGATGTATCCTTGTTTATAAGTTGTGATAAACGTTACTCATGTTTTCTTTAAATCTGTCTATGGGCCGAGTGTGAGAGGCCGAGAGGGATTAAAGGGAAATGAAATTGACAGCTGGAGAGGGAAACTATATTAATTAAAGAATTAAATAATGGGAGAAACGAGCGAAAAGGGTAATTAAGAGGATGAGCCGAGAGAAGCAAAGTAAGGAAATGGTTAAGTGGATAAAGGAGTAATTAAAGAGAAATGGTCGTGTGATCGGGTCATAGAAGACGCGTACTGGGTGCGTGCGTTGATCGCGTCAGACGTATACTGGGTATGCGCAGCTGTAAGACGGGTACTAGGTACTCGCAGTTATGATTCACACAAGGTTCCGAGCAACGGAATCGGTGGGATGTGCTCCTGGTCATAAAAGACGCGAGGCGCAGCTGTAAGACGGGTACTGGGTGCTCGCAGTTATGGACACTCCTTAACTCCATAGAAGAATCGGCGGTAGTGCTCCTGGTCATAGAAGACGCGTACTGGGTGCATGTATTGCTCGCGTCAGACGCATACTGGGTATGTGCAGCTGTAAGACGGGTACTGGGTACTCGCAGTTATGGACACTTCGGAATCCGACCCTAAATGGTGTAAGACATGCACTGGGTGTATGCGGCCGAGAAGAGTAAAAGATTGTAAGATATATAAAAGATGAATGAATAGGAAAAGAGACCGAGAGGAAATCTAATAACGAGAAAGGGAAGAGAAACCGAGTGATCAAGTATAGGAATTTATGAGAGAGTACAACGGTAAACAATCGGAAATGTAGGAGTAAAAATGGTCGGTAAAGAATATATATATTGGAAAATAACATGGACCGAGTAGAATGAGGTTGCATATATGTGATTTGTCATCTGATATAATGTTTGTTTATATGCTAATTGACTATTTGTGTTTGGCTTGGTAGTTCGGTATGACATATTAGAAACTGCTTACTTAAGTTCTGTGTAATGCTCACCTCCTTACCATTTTTTAGGTACTGAGCCCGAGCAGACGCAGTCCCCGGTCGAGCAGATCCACTCTCCTTCACAAGGAGAGTAGGTCATTAGAGTCGGAAATTAAGTAGGCCTCGGCCCGTTGGCCGAGATGAAAACACTGCTTTTATATTTCATGTTTTGTGTAATCAGACGATGTAACAATGCTGTTTTGCTTTTCTATATTTTGGATGATTTAGTCTTCCACTGAAAACTCTGACGTTATTATTAATGAAATGAAATATTGCTTTGATCATTATCATAATCATTTTTATGTCGCTCTTAAAAAGAAAATTTTAAGTCCAAATTTTCGGTTTAAGGGTAAAATTTAAATAGGGTGTTACATATTTCATGGTGAATTGCAAATTGAAAATACAACTTATAGTGTAGTGGGTTGGCTTCGTGCAGTGGTTGATGCCTTGTTTTTTCCCAGCTTCTTTTTAGTTCTCTTGTTCTGGTTTCCAGCAGTAGGTTGTGTTGATCCAGCTTCTTAATTTGATGGCATCTACTGCACCTGTTTGCAAGCCCTATTCTAAAAATTTTGTACTTATCATTCTCTTTTTTATGAAAAGCTTTGTTTCTTCATTTCTTTAGCCTCCCTATATATTGGCTTTTTGTGAGGAGAAGGTAATATGTCATCAAGTCCAGTTCTGGTCCAAAGGTTGGAACCATTAATAGACTTCACAATATATAGGCTTAAAGCATACAACATAAATTTCTTTCCCAAAACATTAACAAAAATTAGTCTATGACAAATAAATTAAATAATAAGTTATAGATGAAAATTGGATCGGAATTCTACTTATTAAATATTTTTGGATTTAAGTTTTGTTTTAAAAGTTTTATTTTTAATTCAGTTCTAAATATATATATATATATATATGTATATATTTAAATGTAGTATATTTTTATGATTCAATTTAAAAAAAAGAGATGAATGAATTTTATAAATCTTTTTATTTTGGAATTAATGATATTAAGATTTTTGAATTTTGGTTGAGAATTTATAAACTTGAAAAGGGAAAAAGTTTGGGAAATTTTATTAATGAGAGCATAGTAGCCAAGGAAGAATGATTGAAAAATAATCACCTTGGGCTATAGCCCATCTAGGGAAAAATAAACAAAAAATAAAAGAAAAGGCCCAATGGATCATTGGCTCACATCAGTACCAAATTAAGAGCTTCATGTAACCAAACCAACAAGTGGTCTCCTTCATGTAACCGAACCAGAGGGAAAGAGGCGCCCCCAACCCCAACCTCCAAACATCTTCCTTGACAGCAGTTCAGAATAAGGAATCAGAGTCCCAAGGGGAGACACCTTTCTCCAGCAAGCCATCAATCTCGGGCCCAACACCGGTCACCACCAGTCACCCCAAAATACCATAAATGGTACATTCATCATTTCACTCTAAACCAAATAAAGAAGACTACCTAATCTCTCTGTTTAAGCAAAGCAGCCACGCACAACCAGTGGATAATTGGTGATCAGAGGATTAGCCAACAGACCAAGGAAGGGAAAAACGTGAAAGCCAAGTTAAGATGCAAGCATAAAAGGAGGCTTAGAGAGGAAAGCAAAGCAAGCAACTAAGGAAAAAAATCACAAAACACTTAATCATAACAAGAAACACAACGACTCAGAGAGCTTGAGGGTGACAATTGAAAGGCATCCTATATTTTTCCTTTGTTTTCCATTTACTGCACGCTCGCCTTGTAGCAAATACCCCACTTCTTGTACTCTGTCCCAAACACATAATAAAAGAAGCCATTGATTTCACTAAGTTTATGAACCCACTCCTATTTTCGTTATTTGATTTAGTTTCCCATTTTCCTGGCAAAAACATTTGGCGCCGTTGCCGGGGAAGTCATGGCTTCTACACTGGAGGACTTGAGTGATGTGCAAAGGGTGGTTCAGGAGGATGAAGTGAGAGCCACCATTGGAGGGGGTACTGGAGCATCTCTGAGTGGGGCAGCAAGAAGATTAACGTTTAGCTCAGAGAGTGACCATGGGGAACCTTTCTTGGATGCTTCAGAAAAGGAGGGATGCGCGGACAAGGGAAATCCCCAAGGAGAAGGAGAACGAAGTGTGCAGGTGACTTTGGATGCTGCCATCCTCAATAATATTATAGCCAACCAAAGTGTCCTGGCCGAAATGATCGCAAATTTTAAGGACAAGAATGACAAGGCAAGGGAGGAAGCAGAAGTACTGAAAACTAAAGCCAGAGTAGAAGAAGAAGCCAGGAAGGAAGAAGAGTTGGCCAAGGAAAAGGCGTAGATGAAGTACGAAACCCAGGCAGGAGCAGAAAACGTGGAGAAAGCTCCAGTAGCACAGGTAGAGGTAAGACGTATATTACAAGCGCACAAAGAAGGCAACAGCTTGGTGATTGATTTAGACCTGCCCTTCACAGCAAAAATAGCTGCATATCGTTACTCTCATTGGTACACTCCCCCAACGTTCCGAAAGTTTGATGGGACCGAGAGTTCCAGGGAGCATATGATGACATATGTTGATGATTTGGGGGTCCATAATGCTTATTTGCGTTTGAGGTTAAGGGAGTTATCCAAGTATCTCACAGGGCGCGCCTTTACTTGGTACTCCAAGTTACGCCCTGCATCCGTCAGAAGCTGGGAACAGATGACAACAGAGTTCTGCAATAATTTCCTTGAAGAGGAAGCTGCCATTCACGTTATGGACCTGGGAAAAGTTAGACAAAGAATGGGCGAAGGGCTGGTGCCATTCATAAAGAGGTACATAGACAACGCACTCAGCTACAGAGAGATGCTCCCAGAAGCAGACTTGGTATATGGGTGCATCAAAAGTGTGGAGGATGGATCGCAAATATTCTTGGCCTTGATAAAAATCACCACTTTTTCTGAGTTGTTGGCTAGGGCACTGGATGTAACGGAGGCAATGCGAAAACAAGGAAAGAGAACCAAAGACCAGGCAGCCTTGTTGGAAGTCAAGCTGGTTGGAAGGCATGCTTCAAACTCTCTATGGACTTCAAGTTTTATTCAAGTATGTGTTTTGATGATAACAAGCCAACTCAAGTTCAATCTCACAAGTGCAAGTGTCAAGATTGAAGACTCAAGCAAGCTTAAGAATAGAAACCTTCTCCTTAGTTCAAATGTAAGGTAATGAAGTTTTTGTTTCTTTAAGAGTTACAAAGCCAATGAGTTGTTTTTCATTTTAAGAGAGAAGAAGAAAAACGTGTTTTTGAAAATAAAATGTTCTTCTGCATTTAATCGGAGTAAAAATAATTGATGTTACAAAACTCTGTATATTTGTATGTTTGCAAGAGAGAGTAATCGATTATATTCTCAAGTAATCGATTAACTTTGTTGCATCATAGAAAAATCAGAGAGGTTGTAATCGATTAACTGAATTCTGTTAATCAGTTACTTTCTTATGAAAGTAATCGATTACATTAGTCAAGTAATCGATTATAATTGTTGCATCATATATTTTTCAGAGGCTTAGTAATCGATTACAAGCTTTGTAGTAATCGATTACATGATGTTGCATCACATGCATACCAGAGGCTCAGTAATCGATTAACTCCTTAGTGTAATCGATTATTATGAGTTGCATCATACATGAACAGGAGTGGTGTAATCGATTAACTATTATTAGCCTAATCGATTACATGGTTTTCAAATGAATTTAAGAATTTCTATTTTTGAAGGAATAATCGATTACCTTCAAAAAGTGATCGATTACTTCATGTTTTATTGAAAAACGTGTCAGAATCATTTTGATTATTTCCTGATTTGTTTTTATATAAAAGATTCTGATTTATTTTATAAAATTCGAAAATGATTTTAATTTTGAATTATTTCCTTTTTGGTTTTAAGAATCAAATCTTTATTTTATTTAGAAAATCGTTTTGATTTAGTTTTGATTTTAAAACTTATTTCAAATCTTATTTTATTCTATTTTGATTTTGTTTTACTAATTCAAAATCCTTTTTGATTCAAAATCGTTTTCCTTTTAAATAGAAATCACTCCAACAGTGAAAAAGAGAATTCACGATCAGATCATTTTTTTTCATTCATTCATTCTTCTCACGTTCTCTCTTCTTCATCTTCTCAAAGTTTTCTGATCTTCATTGTTCATAATCTTTTGAAGAACAAGACTTTCATTGGCTGAGTAAACTTCTAAGAGAAACACTACTTCACTATCATAGAGCATATTGTTGTATCCGTGTTTTGAAAACACAAAAAGCTATTGTAATCACTCTCATTGTATTTGTTATAAACCTTAGTGGTTAGGGAGAGAATCCCTTAGTGGACGTGTGATACGTCGTAGGGCGAGGAACCCTGTTGTGTGATTGAGGCCCCTAGCGAACGGAGGTTCCTAGTAGTGCGCGGGGTGCTCTTGGTTGTAATAGGGTGCGGCTCTATTGCTTGGTATAAGAACTCTCAGGCGGGTCGCTTGGGGACTGGACTAGGCCTTTCGACGGGAAGGCTGAACCAGTATAAAATTCATCGGTGCAAGCTTTTCTATCCCTATCTCTTTTAATTTCCGCATATTTTATTGTTTACGTTTCCGCGCTACTCGTTTATATTTTTTCTGTTGTTTTCGCGATCCGTTTCGAACGTTTAATCTCTCCATCTCAAATCAATTTTTTAATTTGTCACGGTTTTTACAATACATTAATAAAACTCGATTCACCCCCCTTCTCGAGATTTTGAGGCCAAAACCAACAAGCCTTTGATGTCAATGTCGTAGATGACAAGAAAAGAAAAAGCTACAGGACGACCCAGTGGAACTATGAAAAACGAGATGCCCCACCAACATTTCCCATCCCAAGAGAACTCACATATCAATTAGTGGAAGAGTGGTTGAAGGAAGGCGTGTTGAAAGAAAGAACTGAAAGGCGTCCCTTGACACGACATGAGTATGATGATCCAACCTTTTGTATATTGCATAGACATAGGGGGCATAGTACTATGGAATGCTATGTGATCAGAGGCATATTTCAGAAACAACTTGCTGCAGGGAAGGTACTGTTACCAGAAAAAGAGAAGGAAGAGGGCATAGAGACGCAGCCTTTGCCAAGGCATCAGGTGAATGTCATCTTGTCTGGAGGAGAGAACTTGTTGGAAGAATTGGAGGAGGAAGAGGTCATAGAAGGTGAGATGAGGAGTCTCGTGAAGACAATGGGCTTCAGGGCGCTCTTTGATCAGTTGGGACTTGACGTGAATGTGAGGGCCGAAGCTGCACAGGCCCTAGCGGATGTCATTGTGAGAAAAGGAGGAAATACTAGTGCCGCCCATGCCCCTCTCTCCACGGTAGCAAAGGCTCAAGCCACATTCCACAACCATCATGTTAAAAAAACCC
Organism: Crotalaria pallida; assembly: GCA_037953625.1. Lineage (NCBI taxonomy): Eukaryota > Viridiplantae > Streptophyta > Magnoliopsida > Fabales > Fabaceae > Crotalaria > Crotalaria pallida. Next base: position 129,281,914 of record CM075650.1, read on the forward strand.
CAACCACTGCATCCAGGGTATTTCCATAACAGACCGTTGTACGTAGAGGCAGTAGTTGAAGGGGTCAAAGTAAGGCGCGCCTTGGTGGATAATGGCTCAGGTGTTAACATCCTTCCCACCCACATCTTCGCAAAGTTAGGCATTCCTAGTTCAAGTCTTAAAAAGGCAGAGACAACGTTAAGCACGTTCAACGGAGATACTGTAGAGACCAGAGCATGTGTGGTGGTCAACCTAGAAGTAGGGCCCATAAGGACCCTCAACACATTTCATATTGTTGATGGGAGTCCAAGCTATCATATTCTGCTGGGACGACGCCCTTGGGTCCATTTGCATCAGTGTATCCCCTCCACACTGCATCAATGCGTCAAGTCCTCTTACAGAGGACGTGATATCGAGATCCCAGCTACTAAAGCACCCTTTGAAACATCAGAGATGCACTTGATAGACGCCTCTGTATTTGAGGAGTTGGCTCCAACAGGAGCAGGCAGAATTGAGAAGGAAGTACAAGTCAGCCTCGAGGGGAAAGAAAAGGCGACCCCCGCAAGAGTCTTTGTTCAAAAGGCTCCGTCTTCCCAAGAAGGAGGATACTACAGGTCCAAGCTCAGCATCAAAGACCAAGTTTAAGTTATAGAGATAGCGCCTCCCACAAGGAGGCACGCGGTGGGCTATCTTATAGGAATTCGCGGGGCCGACCAAGCCGAGCCTCCAAGACTTGGCCAACCCTACCCTCCTACAGGTGCTGAAGGGGAAGGTCGTGTTCGAAGAAAGTGTAATGGTTTCACAAGAAGAGGAGTCAAAAAAGGAGGAGTTAGAAGAAATCAACATGGGGGAAAATGAACACAAGCCACTGTACATAGTGTCATCACTAACTAGTAAAGAGAAAGAAGATTTGATTGCACTGCTCAAGGAGTATAAGGAGGTATTTGCTTGGACCTATGAAGAGATGTCTGGACTTAGCCCCAAATTGGTCACCCACAATCTGGAAGTAAAGGCGTGCGCAACCTCAGTCAAGCAGCCCAGGCAGAAAATTTGATCTAGAAATTGAGAAAGCCATCAAAAAGGAAGTAGAGAAATTTCTCAAAGCCCAGTTCATCAGGCCAATACAGCACCCCACCTAGCTGGAAAACATCGTACTAGTAAAAAAGAAGAATGGGCAAATACGACGTTGTGTAGATTTCAGAGATCTAAACAAGGCGTGCCCTAAAGACGATTTCCCTCTCCCCAACATAGACAGTGTGGTGGACACCATTGCAATGCACGAGCGGTTTTCCTTCATGGATGGCTTTAGTGGTTACAATCAAATCAAAATGGCAAAGGGAGACGAAGAAAAAACCACTCACAGGATGCCTGTGTGGAATTTATTCTACACTGTAATGCCTTTTGGGCTCAAGAATGCGGGAGCCACATACCAAAGAGCAATGACAACAATTTTTCATGATATGATGCACGAGATTGTGGAAGACTATGTGGATGACCTGGTGGTGAAGTCCAAGAAAAAGGAGCAACATCTGGATCATTTGAAAGAAGTTTTCGAATGATGCAAAAAGTACAAACTCATAATGAACCCATTAAAATGCAAATTTAGGGTGTCATCTGGGGAGTACCTTGGTTTCAAAGTACATAAGGAAGGAATTTCAGCAAGAGAAGGGAAGGTACAGGCAGTAAAGAATTTGAGGGTGCCTAGGAATCAGAAAGAACTTCAAGAGATGCTAGGCAAATTGGGATATATTCGAAGGTTCGTTCCAGCTTTAGGAGAACTGTTGGGGCCAATGAGAAAACTCCTCAAAAACAAGGAAACATTAAAATGGGAAGAGAAGCATCAAGAAGCCTTTGACAAAATTAAGGTAGCACTCACATCACCCCCAGTCATGGTGCCCCCTCAAAAAGGCGTGCCCCTTAGAGCTTACCTCGCTGCAATAACATCAGCCATCGGCGAACTTCTTGCCCAAGAAATAGATGGAGTGGAGCATCCTGTTGCTTATTGGAGTAGGATGCTTAAGGATACGGAGACCAGGTACTCTCTTCAGGAAAGACAATGCCTAGCCCTAGTGTACGTATCTCAAAAGTATCGTCACTATTTTCAAGCCCATGCCATCCACGTGGTGACCAAATCACAAGGAATCAAACACTTGTTGCAAGGTGCTGATCTTACGGGAAGAGTGAGTAAGTGGGCCTTTGCTTTGACATACTATGATATCTCACTAGTAACACCTACGGCTCTAAGAAGCCAAGCCCTGGCTGACTTGATGGCAGTGTGTAAGATCGATGACGAGAAGGAGTCCATGGAAGAGGTCTGTACAACAGATGAAGGTGAAGTGTGGACACTCATGTTTGACGGGTCTCCTTCATGTCCAAAAGGAGGGGCTGGAGTAACGCTGACCAATGAGAAGGGAGAGGAGCTGGCCTTTGCTTTTCAACTGGAATTCCCATGTACAAATAATGAGGCCGAATATGAAGCCCTCCTATTGTGGTTGGGGATGGCAGAGGAACTGGGCATCCACAGAATCATCATCAAGGGAGACTCCAACTTGGTAGTCAAGCAGCTAAAGGGAGAATATGGGGTGAATGAGTTTACATTAGCTCTTTGTAGAGAAAAGGTGTTGCAGGCACTAGAATCCCTGGAACATGTACCCAGATCTGAAAACAAGAAGGCAGACGCCCTTACCACGCTGGGAAGTAAGACCATGATGGGTGAGGAAGAACATCTTGTACACTTTAGGAAAGCACACCAATATCAGATCCAAACAGAGGAATTCAAGGAGAAAGCCAAGGATGAGTGGAGACTCTCGATCAAAAGAGAACTCAAGAACAGAGTATTGACAAAGGCTTCCAGGGACTACTGCTTTGTAATAGGAAACCTGTACAAAAGGAGTGGAGATGGCTTGCTTATGCGGAGCGTTGTAGAAGAAGAGGGGTTGAAGAAAATGGCACAGCTACATGATAATATCTGTGGACAGGTCGGGCCAGGATTGTAAAGACGCATGCAAAGGTTGGGAGTGTTTTGGCCCACCATGAAGGCACAGTGCGACTCCCTTCAAAAATTATGCAAGGAATGCCAAGATTGCAGGGAAGAATGTGAAGTCCACATGATAAATGAAGACTAGACTAGGCCCATCAAAGAATATTTAGAGTTTGGAGTCTTCCCAGAAGATCACACAGAAACGGAGAGAGTATGGAAAAAGGGTGACAGATATTTTTGTGAAGAAGGGGAGCTTTTCAAAAGGAATTTTGATGGAGACGTTTTGGGGTGTTTGAAAAAGGAAGACCAAGACAAAGTGATGGAGGAGGTGCACAAAGGGCCCTGTGGCAGACACCAAGGAGGTAGGGCGCTATATTCAGAACTCATGAAGATTGGCTATTTCTGGCCAACAATCAGAGAGGACGCTATTGATTTCGTAAGGTGTGAACAATGCCAAAAACATGACAACAAAGTGCATGCACCCTCCGGTAACATAAGGAGTTTGAGTTCACCATTGCCCTTCCACACGTGGTGCATGGATTTTTTTGGTCCCATAGACCCACCCTCCATAGGTAAAAGATGGATATTAGCAGCAACTGAACATTCAACAAAATGGGTGGAAGCCACATCATGCAAGAAAGAAGATGCAGACACCACTGTTCAGTTCATTAGAGACAATATTTTCTGACGTTTTGGTTTGCCTAAAATAATAGTGTCAGACAACGGCACTCACTTCATTAACAAAAAGGTAGAAAAAATCTTGGAAGAATATGGTGTTGTGCACAAGAGGTCCACCCCGTATTACCCACAGTCGAATGGCCAGGCGGAATTGACTAAAAAGGCGTTGATCAGAATCCTGTCCAAAACAGTGGAAAATGCTCCTCAAGAATGGAGTGAATACCTGCCTCTAGCTTTATGGGCATATCGTGTAACAAAGCATGGAACCACCAAAGTGTCCCCATTCTCTCTAGTATATGGTGCAGAGGCCACGTTGCCAGCAAGAGTGATAGTGCCTTCAGCACGAATGATTGCACAGAATGAGGATGATGCTCTAGAAAGGGCAGAAGCAGTAGAGGGTTTGAGGACCAAAGCACAAGAAGAGCTCCTCCGGCACCAAAGGAAAGTCATGCTAGCATATGAAAAAATGGTGAGGCCTAGGATGTTCGTGGAAGGATAGCTGGTACTAAAGGCAACTAATGCAGTAATGATAAACATTCACACCAGCAAGTGGACGCCTAACTGGGAAGACCCATATGTAGTGCAAGAATCGCACCCTAGTGGCTACTGCTTCCTACTTGATCCAGACTCCCAAAAGAAAGTAGGCCCTCTCAACTTCAAGTATATTAAAAAGTATTATGCGTAAGAACTCTATCTGCTTGTATTAATCTATTTTGGCAAGAATGAAAGTACTATATTGATGATCATTTTTAAGTCTCTTAAAAAAAAGAAGAGTATACAAAAGCACGAGGGCAGATACCTCAATGAAAAAAGACAAAGACTAGAAAAGTTCCCACAAAGGGCGCTAGCTACAAAGACTAGAAAAGTTCCCACAAAGGGCGCTAGTCACAAGAGTAAGGCTAGAAAAGTTTCCACAAAGGGCGCTAGCTACAAAGACTAGAAAAGTTCCCACAAAGGGCACTAGTTACAAAGGTTGAAAAAGTTCCCATAAAGGGCGCTACCCACCAAGATCAACAAAATCCTCAAAAAGCACCAACCGAGAAAAGTGTTGAAAAAGTGCAACAAAAAGGGGCAACTTCATTTACAAAGAAAGAAAAGAAGAAGAAAGGACGAAAAGAAGAAAAAGAAAGAAGGAAAAGCCAGGGTGTCCAAATAAAGAAGGTGATAGAGACAGTTCTGCTCAAGTTCCTTAAAGACAGCAGAGACAATGGCAAAGGCAATTACGCCCAAAATTTTTGGAGAAAATTCTATTCAAAGGAAAAGGAAAAAAAAAGCGAAAGGATACCAAAGAGAATATGCATAAAACCTTCAAACACAAGATAGGAAAATAAGGCTTCCATACAAGACTGTCCAACCAAACCATTAGACATAAAGTCACCAGTTACCCAAACACAAAAGCCAAAATACAAGTACCACCTTACAAACCCAAATGCAAAATACAAAGTCCAATACCATCAGAAGACAAATGTCCAAATAGAAAACCAAATACAAAGTCTAAACACCATCAGTAAACAGGTATCCAAAATGAAAGACCTAGATGCGAAAGAAGGCACTTAGGCGTGAAGACTTGCAAGCATCATCATGTGCCTTTCATTGAGATGCAATAAGGGGGGTTTCCATATCCAAACTAACCAAATTAGCAGTAGCTTTCGCCATACTCACAGATAAATTCTCAATGGTGCTTAGCAAGGAGGTACGACAGGTAGCCAACTCCCTTTCTTGGTCAGCCAAGGCTTCAGCATCAAAAGTGGGGCACTGATTCTCCATTTTCCCAATTGCACCTTCAAGCTAGGGACCAGAATAATGATGAAGACAAAGTGAATAAAGAAAATCCAACAAGGGAGCCTTTTGCTCCCAAGAAAGTGTGTCAACATCATGAGCAGTGGTGAACTTCAGCACACGTAGCATAGTGTGCAAACCAATTGCTCTAAAAATCTAGGGAAGATCTTTATTATGCAGACTCAGGTCGGTGTGAGCTTGAAAGAAAGAATACAAAAGTGCCATATCCTCATCACAGATAGGGTTAAGAAAACGCAGAGCAGGCAACACTACAAAACAAAGAGGATGAGGAATGAATTAATGTAAAGCGTTCAGCATCAAAGTATCATATATATATATATAAAAATTTAGGCGAAACAAACAACACTTACATGGAGAGGTGGAATCACCAGAAGTAGAAACGCGAATTGTGGAAGTGTGAACGGTAGGAGCCACCACTTCCTTAGTCATGGGAACATCAACATAAGCGGCTTCTTTTTCAATGGCATCCCCACCAACAAGAGTTTGCTCGCCAATCAGATCAACAGAGTCAGCATGATCAACGAGGGTAGCATGATCAACAAAAGCGTCAGAATCCATAATGGTAACATCTTCGTGCACAGTAGGTTCAACACTAAGATTATTAATAAACTTAACATTGGTACCGGTAACAAAAGGAGAAGGACTTGTTGTTGAGGAAGGGGTCAGGTCAACACTTTTTCCATGAGCCTCTTGATCAACGGACATGGGGTCAGAGGGTGCAACAGTAGCCAGAGGTTCGACAAGTAAAGGGGTGGAAGTCACATCACCATTAGGAGGGCCAGTCAAGGTACCAAACGTAGAATGACCACCAGAACCAAAAATAGGAGTTGATACACGTCTGCCTTGACCACGTGAAGGAGGAGCTGGGGTAGAAGCAGGCTTGGACTTACCAACTGAGGGGGGGGGTGTTTCACCTTTGGAGTCTCTATTCAAAAAGTCAAAGAAATAAAGCAAAAAATAAACAGTTAGTATGGCCAGATTAGAATGACGAAAAATAAGATGACAACTTAAATGTATAGTACAACAGGTAGAAAGAAGAAAGTGGATGGGTTGACAAAGGAAGAAAGAAGCAAAGTGATTAGGCTAGGATGGGCGAGAAAAAGCAAACCCTCAATGGTAGAAGGAGACATCAAAGCACTCACCCCTGGGAGCTTTACCACTACCCCTTGCTTGTGGAGATCAAGTATGGGAAGATGAAGGTGGAGATGGGCGATTCATGGGCGGAGAGGTCCCAACACTCTACAAGGATTGATCATCACTGGAATAAAAGGAGGCAAGGGACTCCCCAACAGTGCCATTTTCATCCTCCTCTTCGTCAACCAAATCAATGTGTTATGGTGGTTGGGAAGCAGATGGGGCAGGGGAAGCAATGCGAGCGCGAATACGGTTGGAGCGACGGGAAGGGGCCACAGAGGCAGAAACTGAAGCACCATTCTTGTTTTTGGGAGGAAGGCTTGACACCCTTTTCTTTGCAGGAGAACTAGGGTGAAGGGGTAAGGTGCCAGAAGAGGAAGTCTTCTTCTTACCTTTTTTGGATGCTGAAGCGGAGGGGGAAGCCATAGGCGTCTTACGCTTACGAGGAGCTGAGGTTGTCTCCGCTGCACCTGGTTAGAAATGAAATTAAGCAAACAAAATGGCGTCATATATAACTTGAGTTATTTGCAAAAAATTATGAAGCGTCAGCAATAGAATGAAAATGACAGGCCAAGACACAGTAGCAAAACAGAATGTAATTAGAGCATACCTTTTTTAGAAGAATTGAAGTAGCATAATAAGGATCCATGAAAGAGACATGCATATGAGCAGGAGCAATCAGGCTGGGAGTAGCTTCGAAGCTACGAAGATGTTGGAGGGAGTCACGATGCAAGTCCAACTAGCTTTGCAAGACCCCACCAAAGTAATCCTTTTGAACATAATGAAGAGTGGTATCAATAGAATCAACTGAGGTGCTAAAAAGCACCGCTTGCAACGCTGCTTCCATACCACAAGGAGCCATGTGAAGAGCGCAAGGGGGCTGGTCCCACCCGAATTGGCGTGCTATCCAGTCTGGTCTATAAGCAAAGGGCCAAAGCACACCGCCATGGGCCCTTTTGTTATCTGTAGGGACAAATCCAGGAAGATGTTGAGGGGACAAGATCAGATCCCAAAGACTAGAGATACCTTCCTTTTTGTTTTAAGCATCATTGAAAGTTGCAAACTTATCCTCATTATCAGTATAAGGGCCATTCAAGACTTCACCAGGAAACCCAATCGCAAAGGTACGAAACAGAAATACCTTCTCGTCATCAATAACATGAACAAGGGGACGCCTCGGTCTCCATGTGGACCAAAACAAGAACGAGGCTTCACAGCAGCAGAACTACCATCACTAGCAGCAAGGTCCGGTGACACAGGCCTTTCCGAACCATATTCCGGGAAGTGCTCAAAAATAATACATTGCAAGAAACACAGATCCAAGTAGCAGTTAATTGGAAATCGACCACAAGAAATGCTTAGTTGTTTAGAAACTTGATCTAGTCTAGCATAAAGGCCACCTAAGTAAAGGGAGGATAATGGGAGCCTAATGCCCTCCGAAAGCAAACAAGCAAATACGAAGATTGAGGGGCTCACATATTCCCATGGGGGCCCTGGAAAGACGTACCTGCTCAACCAAAAAGCGATAAAGGCCGCTCGCTGAGGCGCTGGTCCTCCACAGGCCCAAATTCAAATTTACCATCATAAACATCACCATAAAAATATCTTACCTAGTTAGCAAAAGTATGTTTCAAGGAAACTTTCGTGCTTATCCTCTGATTCTTGGGAACGAGATTACCAGTACCCCTCACCCTCTTAGAACTGTCGGACTCCCTTCTATGTTGCAGCAGCCCACGTGAATATTGGTCACTATCTATGATGACCGCTTTCAGTTCTTTGGCCATATCAAAAAACTTCTCCTCCACATCAGTAAAAGAGAGGTCACTATCTTCAAAAGAGGGAAGCCTTAGGAGAACGATCACATCTTCTAGGGATGGGGAGAATTCACCCCAAGAAGTAATGAAAGTGTGGGTAGCAGAACACCACCTCTGTACCAACATGTGTAAGTCGGTGATCCTTTTGTTTCCACTCAGGCCAGGGGATATTCTTACTGCCTCAACGATACCAGTCTAATTCAGAATAGCAAAAAATTCATGGTCTTTCTCAAATATTGCATCTTCCCACTGCTGCGAAACCCTAGCGTGAAGATGAATGTCAGACCAAGGAAATTCGGCACGAAGCAAGCAGGAACGCGACAAGGAGGGTCCCAACATCCTATTGTCAGGATGAATGTCAGGTTTGGTTCTTAAATTTGTAGAAGCCTCGGAGAGGATGGTGGCTCCAGAGGGAGGACCAGCAAGAAGGTTGCATGATTTAGGAGGATTCTGAAAGGGAGGACATGGTCGTGGGGTCTCCACCTACCGGAGGTAGCCATGCTCGACGGGATTTGAGCGTGGTGGAGGAACCTCAGAGAAAATGGCAAAGGAGATGGGTTGTGGAGAGGTCTCATCCTCTGCAAGCGTCTCTTCTTCAGAAGCATGGGAACTAGAATCTTCTCTAGAACTAAAAGCAGCATGCGATCTCACCATGACTGCCAAGGAAGTTTTTGGAACAGGAAAGAAAAAGGGATTTCCAGAGGCTAGAGAAGGGGGAAGGTCTCTGATGAAAAAAGTAACAATTGGGGTTTTTGAATGTGAGGGAAGCATATTTAAGAAGAAAAGTAGTGGTTACTGCTCCACTTCCCCACTAAATGCGGTTATTAGAGCAACAGTGACACGTTTCAACAGGATAGGGGGACGTAGAGAGTAGGCATGCAGAGGAGGGTTTTTGCATTTGGAGTAGGTTTACTCTTCAATGCAAACAGGGGGCTAATGTTTGGGAAGGAAAAATAATCACCTTGGGCTTTAGCCCATCAAGGGAAAAATATGCAAAAAATAAAAGAAAAGGCCCAAAGGATCATTGGCTCACATTAGTGCCAAATTAAGAGCTTCATGTAACCAAACCAACAAGTGGTCTCCTTCATGTAACCAAACCAGAGGGAAAGAGGCGTCCCCAACCTCCAAACATCCTCCTTGACAACAGTACAGAATAAGGAATCAGAGTCCCAAGGGGAGGCACCTTTCTCCAACAAGCCATCAGTCTCAGACCCAACACCTGTCACCACCAGTCACCCCAAAATACCATAAATGGTAAATTCATCATTTCACTCTAAACCAAATAAAGAAGGCTGCCTAATCTCTCTGTTAAAGCAAAGTAGCCACGCAAAACCAGTGGATAATGGGGATCAGAGGATTATCCAACGGACCAAGGAAGGGAAAAACGTGAAAGCCAAGTTAAGATGCAAGCATAAAAGGAGGGTTAGAGAGGAAAGCAAAGCAAGCAACCAAGGAAAAAGAATCACAAAACACTTAATCACAACAAGAAAGACAACGACTCAGAGAGCTTGAGGGTGACAATTGAAAGACGTCCTATAGTTTTCCTTATTTTTTCCATTTATTGCATGCTCGCCTTGTGGCAAATACCCCACTTCTTGTACTCTGTCCCAAACACATAATAAAAGAGGCCATTGATTTCACTAAGTTTACGAACCCACTCTTATTTTCGTTATTTGATTTAGTTTCCCATTTTCCTGGCAAAACACTGATATTTTAATTTCTCATGCAAACGAACAAAACGCTGACCTTTGATTGCCCCGACACCAAAGCGACGAAAAAAGAACAATGAGGTTGAAGATGAGCCAAATAGTTTTACGTTCAACAATGTAGAGGATGCATATGAGTTTTGGAGGCTGAAGAGGGATGTAAAGGATGAAGACAGGTTGGGGATGGAAAGAAGGGTTTTGAATGGTTGAAGGATGCACAGGAATATAGGAAAGAAGGGTTTATTAAATTTTTGTGGATGTGGATATGGATATGAGCATGTGTTGAAGAGAAGGATGGGAAAAAAGTGCTTAAGTTTGGAAGTAGGGGTATTTTTGAGAATATTTCTAGTATGCACCTGATTTTATATTGTTGTTATGCAATCTTACTATATTTGACCAATGATACTTTGCCACTTAACATGTAATTTTGAATTTTAAACAATGACTTAACAATTGTATGTTAGATGGCAAAATATCATTGGTCCAACATAAGATTGCATAACAACAACTCAAAATTAAGTTGCATGGAAGTAATTCCCTATTTTTGAAGGTGTAATGCAAAAATTGTAAATTATCAAGATGTGAGTTACACATTTGCCAATGTTAATAAAATATCCCAAAAACTTTTAGGAGCTAATTGAAATAAAAAAACTTTTGGAACGTAATTGAAATTCAAAAATAATTTAGAAGACGAAAACATTAGTTATAACAAACATAAATAATTATAGAACTTAGGCTTATTCAAAAATAAACCAAACCAGTCATTGTGGGTCAAACCCAGTTCGTAATGCGGTGGGGTGAGATGGTGCGAGGAGAATAGTGATTTTGAGTATGAGCAATGATTGAGAGACCTGCATAAAGAGATTTACTCATAAGCTTACACATACATTAGCATATTGACATTTGTCATTTAAGTTCTTTTATTTAATTTTTTTTAACTTGAAAATAACAAGTGTCATAATCTTATGTATAGAGTTGTAGGCTTGTAAATCTCTAAATCATTTTTCTTTGAGTATTCACTTGTGTCCCTTCAAAAAGTAGATGCGTTGTGCTGCTATTTTTATTCTTCAAGATCCATGCTTACTATTTATTACTAGGACTAGTATTTATCCCGTCCATTGCACTGGTTATTAGTTTTTTTATTTACTAGTAATTAAATTTTAAACATTTTTCATAATGTCAGGAATATTTTTAATATTATATAGGTTAGTATTGTTGTTTCAAAATTGATGATAAAGAAATAAAAAAACAGAAAAATTTAGAAATACAAGGATTAATTTTTAAATTTGACTTTTTTTTATAGAGGAAATACACGTGTGCGGGAAGTATGAATTTTTCTTCTGCAATGAAATAGTGAAATAGAATAAGTGCATTAGTTTGGACTGTATATGTGTATTATTAATAAAATGTATTATTTGATAGTTTATTTTTACCATGATTTGCGATTAGTTTGAAACATTGCACCACTTCATTGTACCCAATCATTGCATTGAATCATGCATTGATTCGTAACAATATATCTACCATTAATATTTAGATTCAAATAGTATAGCTTGTGGTGATATTTTTTATTTTTAAATTATAAAATATTCAGGACACGTGACATAACTCATTGTGTTCCATTTTCTTCAACTTTTCTTATGAGAATTCCGTTGTGTGACAAACTTTCTGGTTGCAAGGTTTGGACTCAAAAATATAACATAGAGTTTGATTATATAAAGTCTTAAATTGTCAAGGTACATTAGTAGTTTTATTATGAAACGGTGTTTCGGATTTTTACTGTACAAGTGCAATAGTATTATTGTTTCAATTATTTTTTTAAATTGTATTTAGTAACTGTTTCGGATCTTTTTTATTGAAAAGATATGATTATTCAGAGATTACAGGGGGTTCGTAAACTTGATGAAGTTTGGCCCCAATGAAGTGGAAATGCCGATATTATTTCTACAGACGGGGGGTGCGCCTTTGATTAACCCGGTTTTGCGAGGACGGCCATTACAAGCATATGAGTACTACAGCTGATATGAATAAATGGGCGCTATCAGTATTGCTTCTACTGTTGTGCGGCGGCGAATTTTGGCTTCCGCCCCTTCTTTTGTTCGCCTTTCTCACCATTTCTCCTTCAGGTGTTCCTTCCCCGAGTTTGGAGGGTGGAACCGGTATTTCCTCTATGTTTGGTGTTTCATAGCATTGACGGAGTTGATTGTCATCTTCTAGTTGGCTCTGTTGCCTCAGATGAATTTATGGGGGACGAAAGGCGTACACTCTGCTACTCGCCTTCGGGACTTCCTTGTTATCGATTATTCTTTTCTTTCTCTTGTGTTCTTCCTCCAGATTGCAGAGGAGGGGAGTTTCTGTTCTACTCCGGTGTATTGTTGTTGGGATGGTGGTTAGGGGTATGTGCCTTCTAGTGCATCTCCCTCACTTGTGTTTTCTCTCGGACTTCTATTCTTAAGCTCTTGGAGGAGCCATATGGGTTACTTATGTTACTCTTTTTCGTTATTCTTTCTCCGTATGAGTGTGCCTTTTCTCTTCTTATTTTCTCTTTTTCTCTTTTTCTCCTCCTCTTCTCCTTTGGAGGATGGAGCTTCCTCTTCTTATAGTGTGCCCTCTGCCCATTGGTCATTACTTCTTCTTACTTTATCCTTTGGTCCGTGGCACTTTTCCTCCTTGGTAGCTGCAGATTCCTTCTTTATCAAGTCCCTTTTGTTTGTTTTCTCCTTTTGGCTTTGTCATTTAATGGCTTCATGAGGAGAGTGGTGCAAGTCTTGTCATTCTTGGCTTTGCCTAGGGAAGCGCTGAATGAGGTAAGCGAAGATTCCTTCGGACAGCTGGCTACCTTCGTTTGGATATATGTGTGCGCCCTGGGCTGGGTGCGCCTTTACCCGTAACTTCGATGCTTCTGACGCCTTCTCCTTGCCACAGCTATTTCTCTTGAGCTTTGCGACTACTGCAACGTTTCTAGTCACTCTCTATTTCCCTCCTAGCCATGTTAATGAGGTGCTTCATATTTCTTTGGGAAGGCGTACAGAGGGGGACGCCTTTGCACTGCAGGTGCTTGCCACATGCTTCCTCATAGCTCATTATTTGTTTGGTAACTTTTACCCCCCTATGATGGATTTGGGCCTTCTACCTTGGGCCTTGTTAATGGACCACTCATTTTTTGGGTATCAACAATTGCCCCCTTTGCAATGAAAAGAGAGACTTTTTTCAATGCAAATTCTTTTCAATCTTTATCTTCTCTTATTCTTCTGTTGCATTCCATGTGTCGACAGGGGGAGGAGTCAACACCTTTCAGTTCTTGGCAGTTGCACGCTTCCCCACGTTCCCTCCTTTCCACATACTCTCCCTCTTTCAAAACTTCCCCAAACCTTTTAGTTACTTCTGACCAACCTCCTACCTCCACTTACTCTCTTTCTTCCTTTACCACCTGAGACATCTACTTTCACTTCTCACCTCTCTCAAAACAGAAACCCTCCCTGTTGCCTCTCTGTTCTTCGTCTTCTTCCTCTATCGATCTCCTCTATCTCTTGCCTTCTTCTGCATTCGCTGCTACCATGTCAAGGTCCAAGGCTACTACTCCCTCCGAAGCTGAAGATTTCTCATCGAGTTCTGAAGAAGAGATTCAACTTCCTGGCCCTATCTCTTATTGCTTCTTACAGTGACTCCCTTGTCCTCTTTCTTACCCCATCGAACCAGGTCACCGTCGTTGGGCAGCGGGGGTGAAGGTAGATTCGCCTTTTGGTCCAGACTCGGGTGATCTCCTTGCTGGCCCACCTACCAGATCCATGGTGGTTCCCAAAGATGTCGCTAAACTTGTTTCTCTGCCGTCCTACTACAAGGATCATTGTGCATTAGGCTCTTCACTACTCCGTTCTTGTCTGCGCCGCTCAGAGTTTCCCTGGGTGGATTTGAATTTCAATGTCCGTGTTGGAGGCACCAGCGGCTGGCAGGAGTGGGTTGATCACATGTTCTCTACTGATATGCATTTGTGGCCATTTTGGAGAGGGTAGGCGTCGCTGCTGCGATCAAGGCGTCCCCTCGACTCGACGCCAACTATAAGCCTGACGATTTGTTAGTTCTGATGCAACGTTGGTGCTCCTCTACTCATACTTTCTTGACATCATGGGGGGAGTTTACTCCGACCCTTGAGGATGTGGTTGTACTTCTCAAGCTTCCGTCCTTTGAAGATAGAGGCTTTGATGTATAGTAGAAGGTGTTGATGAACACCTTTCTAAATTGTCAGTGGAGTTGAAGGCTGCTTCGGCTCTCAGCGCCAAGTACTCGCGAGATCTTTTCAAGTGAAAGCGTGTTTCTTATACGAGAGGTTCCTCTTCTCAGAGATTGAGGGGTACCGGAAATTTGGTTCCGAGAGGTCAGAGGGCGAGCCGATGCTCTTCTCTCAAATATACCTTTGCTAGCTGGGTCAGATACTTTTTCGGTGACTTTCAAGACGGTAAGCTTCAAGCTGGACCCGTCAAGGATCAGCGCCTCTGCCGTGCTGCTTTTGTTGCTTTTTGGCTGAGTAGGTATGTATTTCCTGGTCCTCCGTGGTAATCTGTGAGCCCATGTGTTTTTCTTTTCGCTTGCTCTTGCTCCATTCTATTTAGGCGGCCTGTATGCTCGCCTCGACCAGGTAGCTGAACAGATGCGGATTTCTCACGGATGCTTTGCGATTAATTCCTACATTGACTTGACTTTTCTTCAGTACTTCTCGTTTGAACGCTTTCCTGATTATGGTCCTGTTAGACTCTCTCCTTCTGGTAATTCTGCTGGTTTGGAGCCTCGCTCTTGGTGTTGGACAAGGGGCTTTCCGAGAGAACCATTGATTTCTTTGATTGATTTGGAAGATAAGTTTGTATTTCGTCCTTACTTGGGAAATGTCATGGAGGGTGGTGACCCCTTGCATCCCTTATATGACGAGGAAGAGTTTGCTACAAGGAGCGATTCTGCTGCCCGCTTTGAGGGAAATTATGATTTATGGAAGTTGATTTTGACTGCTCGCTGTTTGCCTGGTTTTGTTCCTCTGGACAGTAAGAGCGCCCATGGTGGAGCTCTTTGGCTTTGCGCCTACCGCCCCGATCGTGTGGATAGGCAATTTGGGCGTGATCAGGCTCCTTGCGTTCTCCATATTGAACAGGCTCCTATGGAGGGCTTGGTCAAAGTACTTCTTTTCGGCGTAATTCATGATGCTTCTGAAATCCCTAGTGTTCATGTTTCTCCCTTCCGTGTTGGGGGTGTTTTGCGTAGTTGGATCACATCTCATGAGGATATTCTCCAGTACTTGTCTGATTTCGAGGCCTCTTCACAGCATTCGGCCCCTTCTTTGCTGCCTATCGTATATAATGACCCTAACTTCTGCACCTCCATGAGGAAAGTTAAAGGTGAATATCTCGGCCACTTTTCTGTTCCTGTTGTTTCCCCTTTTCTGCTTTGTACTAATTCTTTTGTTCCGTTTCGTTTTCAGATGAGGAAGATTCGCCTAAGCGCAAGGCTGCTGCATCTTCCCTTGCTGCATTCCAAAGGGGCAAGAGGAAAACCACTTCTCAAGGTCCCTCCGTTTCCAAGTCTCCTGCTAAAGGCAGTGGCATTGGTGCCGCCTCGTCCTGGAAGAAGAAGAAAAAAGCAGCTGCAGCCGTACCCGCACGCCGATCTAGTCGCTTGCGAGCTTCTGGCATCCACATTGCTCCTTCTTCTCCTGCTCATATAGACTTGGTCTAGGATGATGCTGATGAGATTGGCTCGGATGATTCTCTTTTGGCCTACTATGATGATTCTGCTGAAAGTGGCGGCGCTGAGGAGGAATACCCCCCAGGTTTCATTTCTTGCCTTCTTTCTTTTCTTGCTCTTATTGCAGCTCTTTGGGTTTTCTTCGTCTTTTCTTTGGCTTCTTTATTTTCAGTACGCTTTGCTTAGGCAGCTTCATGGTATTACTGATTCTTTTCCTTTCCTCTGGGTGTGGATGGTTCTGGTGGTCATTTCTTAGCATCGCCTTCGCCTCAAGTTTCCAGAGGTGGTCATGCTCCTTTTAGTCGTTCGACAATTCCCCCCGTTCCTGATCGTGAAGACCCCATGGATTTCTGCCATCAACCTTTTGTTTGTGGGGATGCTACCCCTTCTGTTCCTCCTGATGTTGTTGTTTGTGAGGGTACTGGTTCTTTCATGCCCCCTGCTGGTGTTTTCAAAAGTGTTTCTGTTACCTCCAAGGGTGTGCCTTCAGAGGCCCCTTCAGGTATTGCTGATGTTGTTGATGAAGTTATCGCCGATATTCAAAGGTTTGAAGATGTGTTCGGCGGGGAAGACACTATGCTTGACGGGATGGATGTTGAGGCAGACGCCTCTGCTCCCAAGGAGAGCCAAGTTGCTGCTGAGATTCCGGTTGGAGAGCCTTCTGCCCCCATGGTTTTTATTTCTTCTGCTGATAAGGGCCTAGCTTCGACCAACACAGCTGAAGTTCCTAGGAGTGTCACTACTCCTCCTGATGGGCGTTCTATGCATGAGTTTTCCAGGGTCATGTTTCCGCTTCTCCAGGGTCTTCTTCGGTTTGTAAGTATCCCTTTCTTTGCTTGATCCAAGTTGGGCTCTTTCCTTTTCTTTGTTTTACTTCCCTGCCTCATTATTTCTGTGCGTGTTGTTGTCTGCTCTTTGTAGCTGCGCTTTCCGCTAGGTCCCGCGGCTCGCTGGATGCAGATGACCAGTCCTTGGTTGATTCTTTCCTTCTTGCTCACCCTGCTCTGATACCGCCTCATGTCTCACTTCCTCGCCTTTTTAGGGAGTCCGCTTCACGCACCTTGCTGAAGTTGTTGTTGTTGGTTCGTTCAGTTGATGTGGATGCCTTGCCATGGGAGGACAAAGCTGAGATTCTGGATTGCTTGTATTCACTTAAGTTTCAGCACCATTCTAGTGCTTGGCTTGAGAATGCCATTGCTGGTTTCGAGAGCTTGCGCCCTCCGTTTGATGATGCTGATTTGGTTGAGGCTGAGCGCTCCCTGCAGGAACGCCGTGCTCCGTTGGTATCCCGCATTAAAGAACTTTCTTATCAGCTTGATCAGACAACTTCAGAATTGGAGCGACTTGATAAGGAGATTAATGATTTCGCCTTCCGGAAGCACGCCTATAAAGAAGTTTGCAGTGACACCTATTTGAATTCCCTTTTCAGCATGTAGGTGCTATTTTCACTGCATATGTTGCTACTCTTGTTATTCTGCTCCTTCGATCATGGTTTCAGTTACTTCTTTTCCTTTGGCTCTGCGTTTTGTATGACTTTAACTGGATTTGACTCTTGTTGCTTTACTGCTACTAGACTTTGCCGCTGGACTTTGATTCCTTGTATGGACTGACTTTCTCAATGTCTTGGCATTTCTTGATCTTGTTAGCATTAGGTGTCTCGGTATAAGCTGCATAGACTTTGATGCTTCTTCAGGTGCTTTACATACGTGCACTTTTGCTTATGGAGTGTTTATTTACTGCATGCTTTCTTTTCTTTTGTAGATAGACATATGCACACCTTTTCTTTTTCTCTTTTCGAATAATGGCCCCTCATGTCATTGGTGCCAAAAATTTTTCAAGGTGCACGTTGGGCACACTTTTCCTTCTCTTTTAGGGTGCACATTGGGCACACCTTCTCTCTTTCTCTGTTTTTTTTAAACAATGGCCCCTCATGTCATTGGTGCCAAAATTTTTTCAAGGTGCACGTTGGGAAGACTTTCTCTCTTTTTATTTAGGGTGCACATTGGGCACATACATTTTTTTTAAGGTGCACATTGGGCACATTCTACAGGTTTTGCCACTTTGGGCCTTTTCCTTCAGTTGTCACTTTGGACTTTTCAGTTTTGCCGCTTTGGGGCTTTATAAACTAACGGATCATTTTGGATCTTTTGTTAGCCAACCTCTTTTTCTACAGATTTTTTCCGCCCGCGTTTAAGACTAGCACCCTTGTTTCCCGAGACCTTTTCTAGCCTCGCGATATGGTGTACTTCGCCCGCGTTTGATCCCGGAAATTTGTTTTCAGAGAGGTCTATCCGGGTGTCGCGATAAGGTGTTTTGTGCCCGCGGTACGGTCCAACACCGTTCATTCTTTTTCTTTTCTTTTCTTTTTCTTCTTCTCTTCTTTTTTTTTTGAAGTGTTGAACCTCGCATTTTGGCATTATTGACCCTGTTTGAGGGTATTTGCTACAGCAATACCTCATGTCATCAGTATCATTTGAGCTTTACTGTTGGCACCTCTTGCCATAGGCGCCACTTTGCTTCTGATTGATTGCTTAACTCTGATTTCTTGTGCTTCGTAACACCTCTTGTCATTGGTGCTACTTTCCTTTCTGCTTTTCTTGATACCATTGATTTGTAAACACTGGGATTTCTTGATTGTGCTGGCTTTTTGTGCTCATGCTCGCCTTGGTCATGTCATGTCCGAAACAGTTTTGGGCTAGCCACTTGTACGCCTTCTAGCTTGTTTTTATTTTGCCCCTTGCTCTTGTATATGATTTTATGCTTCAGTGTTTAAGTACGCCGTTTAGTAACATACTTTTTCCAAGATTTTGTATTTGTACCGATCATCACAGAGCTTGCACTTGCTCTCATGTTGCATGTATACCTTTTCATGTACGCCTTGCAGTTTTACGCCTTGCAGTTGTACGCCTTGCAGTTGTATGCCTTGCAGTTGTACGCCTTGCAGTTGTGATCACGGCCGCCTTTAAAGTTTGCTTTTGACTTCTGCCTGGCTGATTTGCTTGGAAATATCTCCTGTTTCACTTGCACTTGGGTTCAATTGTGTTAGCTTTTGTTCTTGCTCCTCAATTACTTCTCTCGCACGCTTTTGCTTCGAAGTCGCCTTCATCTATCTGATTTGAATTCACCGTCAGCTGCTCATACAACTCTGCTTCTAGGTTTTTGGCTTGATATTAGTAACATTATGTTTTTGATTTACTTCAGGATTTCTAGCTTCAACGTTGTTCATCATCTCTTTTTTTTTATGCGCCTTGGATTTGGCAATTCAATTTCATATGAGGCTTGATTTAACCTTGCCTTTCTCGATTTTGCTTGCTCCACCTTTCATCTTGTCGATCAGTCTATGCAAAATGCATGATTACTTTCACTTTCAAGGACGACATGTGCCTTGCCGCCATGACTCTTCGTTCGCCTTCCAGTTCTGAATTTCTTACTATCAACTTCAGGGTTCGCCTTCTGGCGTGATTTCATTATTTCCCTTTGTTTGATTTTGTTTTGTCTGATTTTCACCGATCTTTTCTACTTGTGTGTTATGCTTTTGATACTTTTCTCTTGTTTCCTCGCTCGCTTTCCGATACTCCACTTTTGGTCGCCTGGCCTTTTCTTTTTCTGGGCGATATGCAGAACGCTTTTCTGCTGTAGATACATCAGATGTTTGTTGTCCAGGACGGAGGAAGCGATCCTCCCATGGCATTGAACATCTCATCAAAACATGGTGAGTCATGACCAGAGAGCGTGCTAATGGCTTTTCGATTCTTAGGAGGTGACTCATACATAAACAATCTTTATCTTTCGGGTATTCTCATGCCACGCATGCCCGTTTTATCAGTTAGATCATGTATGAAACCAATTAGAGTTAATAGTGACATTGGTCCCCGAAAGATGCCTGTGGAATCAGTTAGGTCCCTGAAAGATTAGTGAAATCTCTTAAACCCCCCAAAGATCATTTTGGAATCAGTTAGGTCCCTGAAAGATTTGTGGAATCTCTTAAACCCCCCAAAGATCAATTTGGCATCACATTAGTCCCCCAATGAGGGACCTAACGGAATCCTATGTGACACATTAAATGCTTTGTTGGCCCAAACATGACACCTTCTTAACATTCCAACATCGCATTCGGGCCGACAAAGAATTTAACGTGCCACGTAGAATTACATCAGGTCAATCCTGACAAAATTGAATGGGGGGACTAATGTGATGCCAAAATGATCTTTGAGGGGTTTAAGAGATTCCACAAATCTTTCAGGGACCTAACTGATTCCACAGGTATCTTTCGGGGACCTGTGTGACTATTAACTCAATCAATTATGCGTCATTATGTAATATTGTCAAGATCATGTTTTTACATAACGCTTTTCTAAAGCATGCCTTCTCAACATCTAAATCGTACAGTTTATAACATTAAACATTGTACTTGCATACTAGAATCAGGGAAAACAGTTTATTCACATCATGTGATGGTTGAGCAAAGAATAGTTAACAAGGTTATGACATAAATGATTAGTATGATATACCATTTTAGTTTTACAACAAATGTTCACATGTACCGAGTCATCTAATTACTGCTTTTCTATTCAAATACTTGACGCATATTAGAGGGAGAACATTCCTGAAAGCGGTCATACACATACGATCCTTGGACATGACAAACACAGAGTCTAAAAATCAAACAATCTTCGTATCATATCATGTTACGGCAATGCTATTCTAGACAAAGTAAGAATAATTATTGTTATCACCATAGTGTCCTAAAGGAAACCATGTTATCATATGAGAGCGATCATACCAAAGTTGTCATAGATGCATTCAAAAGCTAGCAAGATAATAAATATACGCGTACTGGGACTATATCCTTCAGTTCCACATAAATTAATTGAGATGTATTTGACACAACACATTTCCTATTTCATCATAGTTTGTATTTATTGAGTCAAGGATTGTGTGTACTTAGCTTATATGAAGCATTTCTCCGTGTAGATTCTCTGGTTGCGCCTTTGTTCCTGACGCGAGAGCGTACCTTCACCTCCTCTGGTTGCATGACCGCTTGGCCGCCTTCTACGAGCGCGCCTTCTGGGGAACTGCCCCCTGGGGACCGCCTTTCGAGAAAGGTCGTTTTCAGCTGAGAGACGACCTCCTTGCTTCAACACTTCTTCAGTTGAGGGCCGTTGATGACAATGGAACGCCTTCAGGAGCTATTTTTCGGACGGTGCTTCCAAGGACATTTCCCTTCATCGTTTGGAGCCATAACTTCCCCAGTGGAGTCGCCAAATTGTTTCGGATTTTTTTTATTGAAAAGATATGATTATTCAGAGATTACAGGGGGTTCGTAAACTTGATGAAGTTTGGCCCCAATGAAGTGGAAATGTCGATATTATTTCTACAGATGGGGGGTGGTGCGCCTTTGATTAACCCGATTTTGCGGGAACGCCCATTACAAGCATATGAGTACTACAGCTAATATGAATAAATGGGTGCTGTCAGTATTGCTTCTACTGTAGTGCGGCGCGCTTTGGCTTCCGCCCCTTCTTTTGTTCGCCTTTCTCACCGTTGCTCCTTCAGGTGTTCCTTCCCTGAGTTTGGAGGGTGGAACCGGTATTTCCTCTATGTTTGGTGTTTCATGGTATTGACGGAGTTGATTTTCTTCTTCTAGTTGGCTCCGTTGCCTCAGATGAATTTATGGGGGACGGAAGGCGTACACTCTGCTGCTCGCCATCAGGACCTCCTTGTTCTTGAGTATTCTTTTCTTTCTCTTGTGTTCTTCCTCCGGATTGCAGAGGAGGGGAGTTTCTGTTCTACTCCGGTGTATTGTTGTTGGGATGGTGGTTAGGGGTATGTGCCTTCTAGTGCATCTCCCTCACTTGTGTTTTCTCTAGGACTTTTATTCTTAAGCTCTTGGAGGAGCTATATGGGTTACTTCTGTTACTCTTTTTCGTTATTCTTTCTCCGTATGAGTGTGCCTTTTCTCTTCTAATTTTCTCTTTTTCTCTTTTTCTCCTCCTTTTCTCCTTTGGAGGATGGAGCTTCCTCTTCTTATAGTGTGCCCTCTGCCTACTGGTCATTACTTCTTCTTACTTTATCCTTTGGTCCGTGGCACTTTTCCTCCTTGGTAGCTGCAGATTCCTTCTTTATCAGGTCCCTTTTGTCTGTTTTCTCCTTTGGCTTTATCATTTAATGGATTCATGAGGAGAGTGGTGCAAGTCTTGCTATTCTTGGCTTTGCCTCGGGAAGGGCTGAATGAGGTAAGCGAAGATTCCTTTGGACAGCTGGCTACCTTCGTTTGGACATATGTGTGCGCCCTGGGCTGGGTGCGCCTTTACCCGTAACTTCGGTGCTTCTGACGCCTTCTCCTTGCCATAGCTATTTCTCTTGAGCTTTGCGACTACTGCAACGTTGCTAGTCACTCTCTCTTTCCCTCCTAGCCATGTTAATGAGGTGCTTCATATTTCTTTGGGAAGGCGTACAGAGGGGGACGCCTTTGCACTGCAGGTGCTTGCCACGTGCTTCCTCTTAGCTCATTATTTGTTTGGTAACTTTTACCGCCTATGATGGATTTGGGCCTTCTACCTTGGGCCTTGTTAATGGACCACTCATTTTTTGGGTATCAACAGTAACACTATTGTGAAAGGGTGTTAGTTCATAAAACATATCTTTTCGAGACTTTTTTATTTTGTACAGGTGCATTACTATTGTTTAATAATTTATTTTTTTAAACTGTATTTAGTAACACAATTATGAAAAGGTGTTAGACCATAAGACATATCTTTTAAAAAAATTATTTTTTTAAATAATAAATACCGTTGACACGTGACATATCTCATAAGTTCTCATTTTCCTAACTTTACTAGTGCATTAATATTCTTTCAGAATTTATTTTTTAAAACTGTATTTAGTAATAATATTGTGAAAAGGGTGTTAGTCCATAAAACATATCTTTTCAAAAATTTTTTTGTGAGGGATGTATTAGTATTGTTTGAGAATTTATTTTTTAAACCATATTTAGTAATAGTATTGTGAAAGGGCGTTAGTCCATGCAACATATTTTTACAAGAACTTTTTATTTTTTTAAATAATAAATACCGTTGACACGTGTCATAGCTCATAAGTTCTCATTTTCCTAACTTTACATGTGTATTAGTATTATTTCAGAATTTTTTTTTAATTGTATTTAGTCATTTCATTTTAAAAAAAAAAATTGTATTTAGTAACACTATTGTGAAAGGGTCTTAGTCCATAATACGTATCTTTTCAAGAATTTACATCATTATGTACAGGTATGTTAGTATTGTTTCAAAATTTAATTTTATAAACTATATTTAGTAACACTATTGTGAAAGGGTGTTAGTCCATAAGTAGAGCTGTCAAAAATGGGCTGGCCCATTTAACCCGACAAAAACATGGGCTGGGCCAGGGAAAAATCTAGTCCGAAGTTTTTTGGGCCAGCCCAGCCCAGCCCGACAAATCATTAGCCCGACACGGGTCAGCCCGAAATGGGCTGGGCCAGCCCGTTTGGCCCGAACTTAAATTTTTTTTATATGTTATAACACTTTATTATTGAATAGGATTAAACAATAATAAAATTAAGATGAGATAGAGCTTTTTGTCTTTTCATTTATTATTTTTATAATTAATAATGACATTCTAATCAAAAGAAAATGTTATAAAATTTTGTTTTGGTTATAATTAATTATTATTAATAATGACATCCTAATCAAAAATGAATAATTATTGGCCCATGGGCCAGCCCAGCCCAGCCCGAAAAACTAGTGGGCTGGGCCGGGCTAGCAAAATGGTTGGCCCGATATATAAATGGGCCGGCCCAGCCCAGCCCGAAAAAACTAGTGGCCCTAATGGGATGGCCCGAATGGGCCGGGCCAGCCCGAATTGACAGCTCTATCCATAAGACATATCTTTTCAAGAATTTTATAATTTTTTAAATAATAAATACTGTCGACACGTGGCATATATAATAAGTTCCCATTTTCCTAACTTTTATTGTGAAAGTTTCATTTCATGAGGAGCTCTCTGGATTCAGCATTTCGTCTCAAAAATATATAATAGAGTTTAATTTATCTCGTGCAATGCACCGGTTATTGTTTTTTTATTTACACAATATTTAAATTTTAAACATTTTGAATGTCAAGAATATTTTTAAATTTATATGGGTTAGGATTGTTGTAACATCCCTTATTTTAATCCCTAGTATAATTATAAGTTTTAATGAATTAAATAATTGTTTCTTGAAATCAATCATTTAGTTGTTGGGTATTTCCATAAAAATACATTAATTTAATTACGAAAGAGTGTTTAATTAGATTTAAAGTGAATTCTTTTAAAGAGAAATTATCATATTAAAGTAATGCTAAACGTTTTGAATACTTTACTTAAGTTTTACATATTCAACAATGAATTATGTTTTGTGTTTTTAAATATTTGACTCGAGGACATTCTTAAAAAATATATTTACTTATTCGATTTGAAAACTAAATTATATTTTAGATGCTCTTAAAAATAATCGCCTTCGTCGAAGGATATACTTTTTATATTTTCCTTAATTTGGACTTACCAATATAAAATTATTTGGTGAGTAATATCAAATGACTAACCTTATGTTTTACCCTATATGTGTTGTTATGACAATTTATTTTTTTGTTTTGATTGTTCCTTTGAATAATAATAGTGATAAAAATAATGTTGTTTTGTGTAAAAATTAAATTAGATATGTAGGGGGGGTATATTGGTAACTTGGAGGGATGAAACCCTCATTTTCTCTTCTTCTTCAAGCTTGAGCCGCCGCCCTCCTCTCCCATACGGCTCTCTCCCTCTCTCTCGTTCTTCTCTCTCCCGCCGGTGCACCACCCCACACACCATCATCTCCTCCTTCTTGTTGACGGTTTTTCTCTCTCTAGTTCTTTTCCTCTCTTGCGTGCTTTCTCTCTCACGCTCTCTCTCTCCCATCACGCCGGTCTCTCTCTCCGCCGTTGCTGACGAGACGGCGCCGCCACCACCCCATAGCCACCGAACCCGAGCTCCTTCCTCCTCTTAGAGATCTGCAAATTGCGATCTCTCTCCCTTTAAGACCAGGATCGTGACTCCAAGGGTCCCAAGCACCACAGCCGCCTGCTATCCGCTGCCGCCGCCGCTGCTAAGGACGGGATCCGCCTCCCATTGTCATGCTGGGATTGTTGATGGATGCCTCAAAGATCGAAGTCCCTGCCTTGGTACAGATCTGTGGCCGTTCTTGCCACCAACGCCGGCCGTGGACGCCGTTGCCGCCATAAAGGAATAGGTGTCGTTGCTGCGGTTTGGATTGAACCGGGTTGACCGAACCGGCCTCCAAAACCATATTTGAGGGTATATCTCTAATACCTTTTTAATTACTCTATGTAGTGTTTTAATAATAATACTAATTATACTAGTATGGTTAATAATTATT
Organism: Crotalaria pallida; assembly: GCA_037953625.1. Taxonomy (NCBI): domain Eukaryota; kingdom Viridiplantae; phylum Streptophyta; class Magnoliopsida; order Fabales; family Fabaceae; genus Crotalaria; species Crotalaria pallida. The sequence goes on from CM075650.1 coordinate 129,307,165, forward strand.
TAGTATTAAACTGATTTGGAAATTAAACTTGTAATATAGTTTATATTGATTTTAATTATTCTAATATTTTTAATGATTTTAATTAGTTACTCTGATTTGGGAAAATATAGGATTAAACGTTATGTCAAATGAATTGTTTTAAAGAGTATTTTAGTTAAACGTCTTAGGTTCTTAAGTAAGTGAGTTGCAGTTTAACTTGGTGGACTTGTCCCTAGGCTGAGCAATACACAAGTTAATTAGGAACCTGATATAATCGGCATAACGTTAATTCGAATTGAAACCTTGAACGTTAATTCCAAGTTGAAAGGAAGTGTAATGACCTTAATGTTGGAAACGTGAGTTATACTTATTTCGAATCGGAAATACTTCCTTTTAGTTTGGAATTAATAGTGTCAAGCAATATAGCTTTGATTTTGTGACTTGAAGCTAAAACTACTGAATTTTGATGTATTTTTGATAAATATGTTAGTCTTGAAAGTTAATGTATTTTCAACAAGAAGCTATATTATTTTATTGAAGGGACAATGGTTCTAATTTCATTTGACTATGATTTATGAATTTTAATTAAATGTTTTCAAAAATTAACTTGTTTCGGTTTTCACTTAAAGTCCCTTTTTTGTAAAACGCATTATACTGATTACTATTTATTTTTATATGATCGGTTAGACGACGAAGGATGTTAGGATCAGTTCCAGCGGAAGCGATGAATAGCCCTACGTTTGGACATCTTTATACGAAAAGAACTATGTTTAAGGAAAAGCGAGGTAAGGAGTGAGTGTTACCTTATCTTAGGGATAAGTTTCTAGTATGTATATAATGCTTGCTGAGAGTTTGTTGCTAGTTGTAGGATTTTGCACATTGGGTTAACTGATAAAGTAAATAAATTAAGGGAAATAATTTGGGATGTGAATTTATTGATGATGAGGTTATGCACTTGTATGTGCTTTATGTGCTGATATTCGCTTGATGATGATGTTATGTACTTCTATGTGCTAAAGGTGCTGATATTTTCTAGATGATGAAATGATTGTTAAGAATAATAATTTGATTAAAGACCCAGAAAAGTGTGAAAGTATGTGATAAATAATTGATGATAAAAGAGGAAGATAATTGAAGAAATATCAAGATTGAGAGAAGTAACTAATGAAAAGAATATTATTTTGTGTGGAATCCGACTGCGAAGTGGCGCGAATCGGATAGTCCACGATAAAGAGTAAAAGATTATTTTGGCATGGAATCCGACTGCGAGTGGCGCGAATCGGATAGTCCACGAACGATAGAGGGGTAATTCCTTGTGGCCGACTGCGAGTGTACGCGATTCGGGTTCCGACTACGAGTGGCGCGAATCGAATATACCACGATAGAGGAATTACCTAGTGCTCCTTGTAACATCCCAAATTTAGTTTTTAGTGTAAATTATGTTTTGATAGTCATAGGATAGAAGCAATTATGATATAAGTTAGAAATTGGCCAATTAGACATGCAAATTCAAGTTTAAAACATAGGACTTTGGGAAATAGGAATAACAAGATTGATAGCTTAAAACACAAATTCCACCGTTGGATGTGAAGTAGGATAGGTGAGGAAGCTTGTTTTAAAATTTGAGGAAGATCCAACGGGTAACGAAGAAGTTATGGCCTTTCAAAGTCTGGATACTGCAAAATTGTGCAGCTTAATCGATTAAGCTGCAACTTAATCGATTAAGGTCAAAAAAGGAGAAAAGGCTTAATCGATTAATAATCGATTAAAGGCTGTAGCTGAGGAAAAAAATAAAGGCAGCACGCGTTGTTTCTTGCCCAAAATGCACGAATTTCTCTCTCTCCTCTAGGGCACCACTCTCCCCACTTCAATTTATCAAGGATTCAAGGATGTGGCACCCATTCCCATCACCTAATCTCTTTCCCTCTTGCTCCAAGTAAGTATTCCAATCTTGAGTTCTTCCCTTTCTCTCTAGTTTGGATTTTCTCTCTCTTTCTTTCCCCTCCTTGAGGAATTCGAATTTCTCTTGAAATTGGGCAACAATCTCATCATCATTCCACTCCTTTGGCTTTGGGAAGGTCACCATCACTCTCTTGCCATTGGAGTTCATTTGTTGAAGTGTTGAAGCTAGGGCTTGGAAGGTTTATTCTTACCTCTACTTGGTTGAGGTAAGGGGGTGGATATTGTGAGCATTGGCTTGTCCTAGGGAAGAGGTTCTAATTAGTATATAAGAGCTTGCTAGGAGTTAATTGTTTTTATGGTATTATTAAGAACCCTAGGTTGTGAAGAAATAGGATATTTAATTTTAGGAAAGGACATTAAATAGAAAATTTAGAGAAATGCATATGAGCTATGTATGTGCTAAATGTTCTTGATATTAAATGTTGATTTAGTTTGTGAATATTTGTTAATGTGAGTAATTGATTTAATTTGTGAACTATTTGGAGTGTATGTATATTCTGATTTTATGTGATAATGCAAGTAATGTAGCCAATAATGCTGAGTATGATAAATAACTCGAATGTAACTAAATTGAATTATAAAAATGAACTCCCTTACTAAAATGGGAATGCATGATGTGAATGCATGATGTGTGTATGTGAATAAATTGTGATATATGATCTCTAATTGATGATTGTGCTTGGCTTAGTGGGTAATTATGTCTAATGAGAAACTGCTTTCCTATTTCATGTGCAATGCTCACTCCCTTACTATTTTTACAGGTTCAGAGATTGAGCTTGCACAGCCCCCGGCCGAGCAGGTGCACTCTCCCTCCCAGGGAGAGTAGAATCAGTAGATAGTAGTGGGTTTTTGGGGATTTTGTATAGTCTTGGATTTATTTTGGCATATGGTATACATGTTGGCATATTTGTTCTTGAAAATGAATTGTAAAGCTTATTTCTTTTGGGTCATCCAGGACACTTCCTATGGATAGGAAGTATACATATCTTTTTGGGAAAACTTTTATAGTTCCACAACTTGTTCTTTGCTGCTATCTCTGATGTAATTATACTTATGACATGGTTGGATATCACACAATTGTATTTTGGCCCTGTTGGCTCTGGATGAACTGAATATATTGGATTTGCACAGGTTACAGGAAAAACTAAGTTTTTGGAACATCCGATAAACAAAGGAAACTCTGTCCGATTTGACAGATGAATTTCATAATTCAAATAGTTTTAAAAAGAAATTTTAAGTCGCTATTTTTAAAATGGGGTAATTAAGGGTAATTATATTTAGGGTGTTACATTTATGGTATCAGAGCAGTTTCCCTCGGCCCTTGGAGTGTGGACTCACATCTCCAATAGTTACTCAACAAGCAAGTAACTAATGTATTAGTTAAGAGTCTAGGTCCAGGAATAGGGTGTTTATTTAATTTTTGGTATTAGTAACTTAACGAGATCTTTCCTCCATGACTTAGCAGTATGGCAGGACGTCGTGGAGATCCTGACCGTATGGCTGCTATCTTGGAAAATCTCGTGCAAATGAATCAGAATCAGGCCGCTTCCATGGCCCAAATGCAGCAAAATCAAGTGCAAATGCAGCAGGCGCAGGGACAAATGCAGCAAGATCATGCAGCAGCTATGGCACAGATGCAACAGAACCAAGCTAACAATATTGCAGCAGCGGCGGCGGCGGCAGCGGCGGCGGCGGCAGCAGCGGCGGCACTTAATCCTCCAGCAGCTCCTGTGGATATAGATTGGATGTCTAGATTCCGGAAGAGTGATCCCCCTCGCTTTGAAGGAGGATTTAATCTTGATGGGGCTCAGAAATGGCTCCAAGAAATGGAGAAGATCCTTCGTTCACTGCAGCCACCAGCAGATCAACAAGTCAGGTTGGTGGAGTATGTTCTGATGAGTGAGGCGGAACACTGGTGGGAGCACCAGAGGAGGAGTTTAGAGGCTGAGAATGAGGTGATAACTTGGGATCTTTTCAAGATCTGATTCTTGGGTAAATATTTTCTGGAGGATGTTCGGAGGGAGAAAGAATTGGCGTTTCTGAAGCTAGAACAGGGGAATATGAGTGTTGGGGAATACGTCGCACAGTTTGAAGACTTGATCAGATACTCAGGAAGCTATAGGGATGCTGACGAGCGGACCAAGTGTATCAAGTTTGAAGCAGGTTTAGATGTCGATATTAGGACCATATTCACTTATCAGGGCATTGCAAACTTGGCCCAGTTAGTGAATATGACCAGTGCATATGAAAAGGCATTGAAACAGAAAAGGGCAGAGAAGAAGAGTAAGGCAGCTCAGCGGGCTGGTCCTATCAGAGGCAAGGGCCCTGTTTAGAGATCTAATCCTTATTCCAACCCTACTACTACAGCACCAAGAGGTATTGGGAAGCCAGTAGTTGCTATTGGTCCTCCCCCTCTTTGTCAGCATTGTGGGAGGTATCACAGAGGAGTATGCTGGAGTCTTGGCCCAGGTCGAGGAGAGGGGCTTTTTTTCCAGTGTGGGCAGCCTGGTCATTTTTCTTCTCGCTGTCCCAAGAGCATTTTGAAGAAAGAAGTTAATGTTGCACAGGCACAGAAAGCTGGTGCAAGCCTGCCCATGCAAAAGGGCAAGGTTTACACCTTGGATGGCGAAGAAGTGACAGAGGAGGACGACCTGATCAGAGGTACATGTTCTATTCATGGTAACACATGTGGAGTATTGTTTGATTGTGGAGCATCACATTCTTTTATTTCTATTAGCTGCATGAAGAGGCTAGGGATGTCAGCAGTAGAAATGCCTTTTAAGTTGTCAGTTTCTACGCCTACTAACTCGTCTGTTGAGACTACTCAGATGTGTTTAGAATGTCCACTCCGAGTCTTAGAGCGGGATTTCAAGGTGAATTTGATTTGTTTGCCTATGAAAAAGTTAGATATCATCTTGGGGATGGATTGGATGACTCAACATCATGTGTTGATTAATTGTCGTCAAAAGGCCGTTGTATTTGGTGATCCTTCTTTATCTGCCATGGATGTTGAGGAAGTCTCTGATGTAAGTCAAATTCCAACTGTCTGCAAATTTCCGGAAGTCTTTCCTGCCGAGATTCCTGGATTACCCCCGAAAAGAGATGTAGAGTTCGGTATCGACATAAAGCCCGGTGCCGGCCCAATTTCTATAGCACCATACAGAATGGCACCTCCTGAATTAGAGGAGTTGAAGAAGCGGCTAGAGGAATTGTTGGCCAAGAAGTTGGTTAGGCCAAGTGTATCACCTTGGGGCGCTCCGATTCTTTTTGTCAAGAAAAAGGATGGTAGCCTTCGGATGTGCACTGATTACAGGTAGCTGAATGCAGTGACGGTGAAGAATAAGTATCCGCTCCCTCGCATTGATGATTTGCTTGATCAGCTACGGGGTGCAGCAGTATTTTCTAAAATTGATCTCCGATCGGGATACCATCAAATTCGTATCCGTGAGGAGGATGTTCCTAAAACTGCATTTAGGACGCGGTATGGGCATTTTGAATATGTTGTGATGCCATTTGGTTTGACTAACGCCCCTGCAGTGTTTATGGACTATATGAATAGAATCTTCATGCCTTATTTGGATTATTTTGTAATAGTGTTCATTGATGATATTCTCATCTATTCTAAGAGTCCAAGTGAGCATGAGGAACATTTAAGGATTGTGCTACAGGTTCTCAAAGAAAAGCAATTGTATGCAAAGCTTTCTAAGTGTAGATTTTGGTTGGATGAAGTTCATTTCCTTGGTCATGTTATTTCTGCACAGGGAGTTGCAGTAGATCCCTCCAAGGTGGAAGCAGTGTTGAAGTGGGAGAGACCCACATCAATGACAGAAATCAGGAGTTTTCTTGGAATGGCAGGGTATTATCGGATATTCGTTGAAGGATTCTCCAAGCTGGCTCTTCCACTGACTATGCTGACCAGAAAAGATGTTCCCTATCAGTGGTCCCAACAATGTGAAGACAGTTTCCAAGAGTTGAAGAAGAGACTGACTAGCTCACCGGTTTTAGTTTTACTGGATCCGATCCAACCTTTTGATGTTTATTGTGATGCCTCAAAGCAAGGTTTGGGTTGTGTGCTCATGCAGCAGGGCAAAGTCATAGCGTATGCGTCTAGATAGTTGAGACAGCATGAACAGAATTACCCAACTCACGATCTAGAGCTAGCAGCGGTTATTTTTGCATTGAAAATCTGGAGACATTATTTGTATTGCACGAAGTTTGAAGTCTTCAGTGATCACAAGAGTCTCCGCTATCTCTTTGATCAAAAGGAATTGAATATGAGACAGAGGAGATGGATGGAGTTTCTGAAAGATTATGATTTCCATCTTCAGTACCATCCGGGAAAAGCGAATGTGGTAGCTGATGCGCTAAGTCGCAAGACTTTGCATGTTAGTAACATGATGGTGAAAGAGATGCAGCTGATTCAGGAGTTTAGTGATCTCAACTTGAACATGCTGGTGAAAGAGAAAAGTATTGTTCTGGAAAAGTTGCAGGTCACTAGTGAGTTGATGGGCTTGATTAAGGAAAGGCAAGCAGATGACGAAGAGCTCCAGAAGTTGTTGGAAGGAGGAGCAAGTAAAGAGGAACCTGATTTCATCAAGGGAGCAGATGGAATCATCAGATTTAGAGGTAGAATATGTGTTCCAATGGACTTCCAGATTCGAAGAGACATATTGTGGGAAGCTCACCAAACGAAAATGAGTTTCCATCCCGGTACAACAAAGATGTATCATGATTTGAAGAAGATCTATTGGTGGCCAGGGTTGAAGTCTGATGTGGCCGACCATGTGTCCCACTGCTTGACTTGTCAGAAGGTGAAGATTGAGCATCAAAAGCCACGTGGTCCGTTGCGATCACTTGACATCCCTGAATGGAAGTGGGATAGCATAGCCATGGACTTTGTGACGGGTCTACCTAGAACTGTTGCAGGTTGTGACGGTGTATGGGTGGTTGTAGACCGTTTAACAAAGTGTGCCCACTTTATCCAGACCAATAAGAAGTACACACTTGAGAAGCTGACACAGTTGTATATTCGGGACATAGTAAAGCTTCATGGTGTGCCTTCTAGTATTGTGTCTGATCGCGATCCACGGTTTCTATCCAGATTTTGGCAGAGTCTTCAGCAGGCCTTGGGTACTAAGTTGAAGTTTAGTACAGCCTATCATCCTCAAACTGATGGGCAGTCTGAGCGTACTATTCAGACTTTGGAGGATCTGTTGAGGGCTTGTGTTCTAGAGCAGGCTGGTAGCTGGGAGCAGTTGTTGCCATTGATGGAGTTCACGTATAATAACAGCTTCCATTCTAGCATTGGCATGGCACCTTTTGAGGCACTCTATGGTAGAAAGTGTAGAACGCCTCTTTGTTGGTTCCAGATTGGATAGAACTTGTTGACGGGACCGGAATTGGTGCAAGAAACCACTGAGAAGATCACTATGATAAAGAATAAGATGAAGACTTCTCAAGATAGGCAGAAAATCTATGCAGATAAGCGTAGGCGGCCCCTAGAGTTTGAGGTGGGTGATCATGTATTCCTGAGGGTATCCCCTACCACTGGCATTGGTCGGGCAATCAAGACAAAGAAGCTGACTCCGAGGATTGTTGGACCTTATGAGATTCTGGAGAGAGTTGGACCTTTGGCGTATAGGATTGCTTTGCCTCCACATTTGTCTAGGCTTCATGGTGTATTTCATGTTTCCCAGCTGAGGAAGTACATTCATGATCCCTCTCATGTGGTAGCAGCTGACGATTTGCCCTTGAAGGAGAATCTTACTTTTGAGGTCCTCCCGATCAGGATTGAGGACAGGCAGATTAAGCAACTCCGGGGCAAGGAAATTCCATTGGTGAAGGTGATTTGGAGTAGAAACAACGTAGAAGAAGCTACTTGGGAGCTGGAGAGCAAGATGAAGGAGTCTTATCCTCAGTTGTTTCAGGATAGCTGAATTTCGAGGACGAAATTCCGGTAAGTGAGAGAGGATTGTAACATCCCAAATTTAGTTTTTAGTGTAAATTATGTTTTGATAGTCATAGGATAGAAGCAATTATGATATAAGTTAGAAATTGGCCAATTAGACATGCAAATTCAAGTTTAAAACATAGGAATTTGGGAAATAGGAATAACAAGATTGGTAGCTTAAAACACAAATTCCACCGTTGGATGTGAAGTAGGATAGGTGAGGAAGCTTGCTTTAAAATTTGAGGAAGATCCAACGGGTAACGAAGAAGTTATGGCCTTTCAAAGTCTGGATACTGCAAAATTGTGCAGCTTAATCGATTAAGCTGCAACTTAATCGATTAAGGTCATAAAAGGAGAAAAGGCTTAATCAATTAATAATCGATTAAAGGCTGTAGCTGAGGAAAAAAATAATGGCAGCACGCGTTGTTTCTTGCCCAAAATGCACGAATTTCTCTCTCTCCTCTAGGGCACCACTCTCCCCCACTTCAATTTATCAAGGATTCAAGGGTGTGGCACCCATTCCCATCACCTAATCTCTTTCCCTCTTGCTCCAAGTAAGTATTCCAATCTTGAGTTCTTCTCTTTCTCTCTAGTTTGGATTCTCTCTCTCTCTCTTTCCCCTCCTTGAGGAATTCGAATTTCTCTTGAAATTGGGCAACAATCTCATCATCATTCCATTCCTTTGGCTTAGGGAAGGTCACCATCACTCTCATGCCATTGGAGTTCATTTGTTGAAGTGTTGAAGCTAGGGCTTGGAAGGTTTATTCTTACCTCTACTTGATTGAGGTAAGGGGGTGGATATTGTGAGCATTGGCTTGTCCTACGGAAGAGGTTCTAATTAGTATATAAGAGCTTGCTAGGAGTTAATTGTTTTTATGGTATTATTAAGAACCCTAGGTTGTGAAGAAATAGGATATTCGATTTTAGGAAAGGACATTAAATAGAAAATTTAGAGAAATGCATATGAGCTATGTATGTGCTAAATGTTCTTGATATTAAATGTTGATTTAGTTTGTGAATATTTGTTAATGTGAGTAATTGATTTAATTTGTGAACTATTTGGAGTGTATGTATATTCTGCTTTTATGTGATAATGCAAGTAATGTAGCCAATAATGCTGAGTATGATAAATAACTCGAATGTAACTAAATTGAATTATAAAAATGATTAAGGTTGCAGCTATGATTGATCCTTGGAACACACCGACCCATTAGGTGCCCTGTTAGGTGAAAAATTACCCATCCAGGTGAAATGACCTATTAGGCCCCGTAAATGACCCGTTAGGCGAGTGTACCCAATGGATCAATCATGCTGCACAAATAATAAAGGAATATAAAAGAGAAAGAATATAAGTGGAATGTAAAAGTTAAAGTTTATGTTTTAGTCCTAACGGGTGTCAACCATGGCCTAATAGGTGAAAATGACCTGGATTGGGTGAAAATCCTGGTGGGTGAGAAATGACCTAACAGGTGCGCTAATCCCTAATGGAAATAAAAAGATGAATTTGATGTGAAAGATGAAAGTGATGTGAAAGATGAAAGTGATGTGAATGATGAAAGTGATAAAGAAATGAAAATGTCGAAAAGATGAAAAGATGTCAAGAATGAAAGAGATGAAAAGTGAAACAAAATGATAAGTAACGAGAAATGTAAATGAAAAATGAAATGGATTGCTAAAATGGGAATGCATGATGTGTGTATGTGAATAAATTGTGCTATATGATCTAATTGATGATTGTGCTTGGCTTAGTGGGTAATTATGTCTAATGAGAAACTGCTTTCCTATTTCATGTGCAACGCTCACTCCCTTACTATTTTTACAGGTTCAGAGATTGAGCTTGCACAGCCCCCGGCCGAGCATGTGCACTCTCCCTCCCAGGGAGAGTAGATAGTAGTGGGTTTTTGGGGATTTTGTATAGTCCTGGATTTATTTTGGCATATGGTATACATGTTGGCATATTTGTTCTTGAAAATGAATTGTAAAGCTTATTTCTTTTGGGTCATCCAGGACACTTCCTATGGATAGGAAGTATACATATCTTTTTGGGAAAACTTTTATAGTTCCACAACTTGTTCTTTGCTGCTATCTCTGGTGTAATTATACTTATGACTTGGTTGGATATCACACAATTGTATTTTGGCCCTGTTGGCTCTGGATGAACTGAATATATTGGATTTGCACAGGTTACAGGAAAAACTAAGTTTTTGGAACATCCGATAAACAAAGGAAACTCTGTCCGATTTGACAGATGAATTTCATAATTCAAATAGTTTTAAAAAGAAATTTTAAGTCGCTATTTTTAAAATGGGGTAATTAAGGGTAATTATATTTAGGGTGTTACACTCCTTGTGGCCGACTGCGAGTGTACGCGACTGCGAGTGGCGCGAATCGGATATACCACGATAAAGGAGTACGACTCAACCTCTTGCGTCCGACTGCGATGTGCGCGAATCGGACAATATGCATGAGGGATGTTGTCAAAATTGTTAAGAATGAAAAAGAATAAAAGAAATATAAAACGCCAGTTAGTGCTTGAAAAAGAATTAAGTGTGTTGTGATATGTAATATCCTGTTATTTCTAGTACCTCTAGCAAAATAATTAAATGATTTAACATGATATTTTTAATATTTGAGTCTCGGAATAAAACTATGATTTCATCATTATATTTGAAATATGTTTTCCAATTAAAATAAGTATAAATTTGTTATTATTCGTTTTCCAAAAACAAAGTAGTACTTGTATTTAGTTGAATTAATATTTTGACAGGGAGCTCAAGTGGCAAACCTGAGAGGCATTTTTATAAATAGTTTCTTCAGAAAAATATGTTTAACATAATATTTTGAGCGTCCTTGTGAATTTTCATAGTGTTCGAAGACTTTTTTATTTTTAACTTCTAGACTGGTTTAATATGTTACCGGTTTAAGTTATATATAATAATCTTCTACTTCAAAATTTTAAATATTATATATTATCAAGTTTAATATCAAGATTGAGAAAATATATTTACTTTTGAATTTCGATAATTTTTCTTACGCAATAGCTATCCGGAGGGACCGGTAACTTTATTATTTTTCAATCTGTTTTGAGTAATTCAAAATACAATATTATTTTACCTAAACATATTTTATTTTTAGTATTATCTAACTTTAGCTATAATCCAAAATACCTATACACATTGACCCATAAATAAGAGCAAAACATTAAAATATTATATTTTCCTATATAGCTACCCTGTACCCACTATTTATATATTATACCCACCCCATCTGACGCCTAAAACTTTCCGTGTTCTATGTGATGGCACATTTGTGCATCACCTTATTGTCAATCGCATAACCCCTGCTGATAAGGCCCTCTCCAATATCCTCACTGCTCCTGCTAAGCTCTTCACTACCAGGTGCGTTCCAGCAGAGTTGAAACGGCTTGCTCGCTCATATTCGGAGGCTTTTGAGGCTGCTCGACAACTTATAATTGCGAGATGTGAACATGAGAAATGTGCGAAGGCAGATGCCTGCATCATGGAGGTTCGACCCATAAGTTTTCAGGCTGAAAAAAAGAGAGTTTTACTGCAAGGAATCAAATGGGCATCAAAGATAAACCCCAATTCAAGAGAAAAAGAATAAAGATTGAACACGCTATTGACCTTGACCCAGGAGCAAGTCACGGATGTAAACGTGACTCTATCGTAAACGTGACTCTATCGTTATTGCTAGGATTTCCAGGTAAGGGGAGTCTCTTTTCCACACTTTGAGTTAGGGATATTTGGGGTATATAATAGGATTTGGGTTAAGTAGTTAAATTGGGTTGTGGGTAGCAAAATAGCACCTGTTATAAGTGGGTTTAGAGAAAATGAAGGTATTTTGATTTAAGTTAATAATTTAATAATTTAATTTAATTGTCATAAATTGCTAAAAAACCCCCTTTATGTATGTTGTAAAGGTAGGAAGTGAAGAACCCTAGGGAGTTGACTTATATTTAAGCACTCTGAGACATACCTGCGTATGTCGACTGATATATGTTGATTTTTAAGTGTGTTTTTATCTGCTGATAGTTGTTATGTTCACTAAGTGTTATAAGTGGGTTATCTTGATTTAATGGTGGATAGTGGGGGATGTAAATGACTAAATATAATGGAAATAATAAGGAAAGTAAGAGGTGTTTATAATGTGTATTTTTGAATAGGAATTAACGTTATGAAGGGACAGTATGATGATAAAGGAGAAATGGTTGTAAAGACTAATTGTTGAATGTGATAGAAAATAGTTATAAGTGTTAATGATAAGTGTGATTAAATGCTAATTGTGGAATGTGACTCTAAATGTGAATCTTTGGAAATGTTTTTGATGATGGATGATATGTGTTATTTATGAATGTATGTTTGTGATTATGGATTATAAATGAATGGAATGGTTTGTTGATTAAATAGAAATGGTAAAGGTAACTTAAGTGGAAACGGATCAGTGGAGCCCGGAACACTAGGTATCCGGTTAGGTGTTCCAATTACCTGTTAGGGCCAATTACCTACCAGGCCAATTACCCATCAGGCCAAATCGCCCTGTAGGCGCCGGGTGACCCACAGGATCAGTTTTCCACACCAATAATTGGAATAATTAATGGATTGGTAAAAGTACATAGTCCTATAGGTGATGGTCTGGATGGGTGTAAAGTCCTGGGCAGGTGTTCCAAGTCCCAAGACAGGTGTGCCAATTACCTAGCGGGTATCCAAATCCTAGTGGTGTACGGTAAAAATGGAAGTGTTTGCAGAACACCGTCTGTGGTTGCTTACACTGTGTGTGTAGATCTCTGTTTGGGGTTACACACATTAATGGAAAATGAATAATGGAAAGGTAAAAAGGAAAAGGGAAGTTTATGTAGATCTCTGTTTGAGGTTACATAAACGAGATGGAGTGTATGCAGATCACTGTCTGTGGTTGCATACACAGTGTATGTAGATCACTGTTTGTGGTTGCATACACCGTGTGTAGATCTCTGTTTGGGGTTACACGCGATGGTAAGGTGTATATCTCTGGTTGAGGTTACACATAATGGAAAATAAATAAAGGAAATAAAAATGGAAATGACAAAGGAATTAAAGGGAATAAATAATTAGCATGATAATGGAATGGATAATGGAAAATGAAATTGATTTTGGAAAAATGAAAGTGAAGCATTTTGTTATTCATGGCTTGATTTGATTATGATGCTTAAGTTGTTATTATGTGCTCTCTATTATCTTCTAATTCACTGTGTTGTGAAAAGGTTTCACCCTTATGTGGTTAACATTTTAGGTGAATGAAGAGGAGTTTGAGGATCAGAGAGTGTCGCAGCAGAAATTATGGAAAGAAGGAAAATTATAAGTTGCGCTACTCATATTGTAATTGGAAATACCCAAATTTTATATGTAAAGTTGATTTATGAAAAGGAAATTTTAAGTTCTCCATTTTAATTCTTAAACCTTTTGAATAATATTTTTAAATAAAAGCTGAGTGTTACATTTATGGTATCAGAGCAGTTCCTTCCTTTCGGCCTGAGGGGAAGGTTGTCCCAATCTCGCTGCGAACACTCTCATCTCAAGCTTCCTAACCAGAGGTGAGACCCATACAAGTGAAAACTTTTGAATGACAAGTGAATTTTATATGTTTGATACCATTGTTGAGTATATTTGAATTGAACTGAATAGGTTTATGTTTGCATTGGGAATACTGACAATTGACAACGTAAGAGAAATTATTTGTGGAAACGGGAGAGAATCGAATTCTTTGGAAACTAAGTAGGATCCCTTAGTGATTCAAAGAATTGGGTATTCTGAGTATTCACCCAATTGCAAACAGGAAACCTAAGTGATATGAACACGATTAGTCGAGAGCATAAATGTTGAGTTTTTGGACTAATTAAAAATTAAAGTTTTATACAAAGGAAATCTGGTTAATGCCAATGCATTCGAGCATGTAGTACAGGAACTCAATCGAAATTGCGAGGGCTACTACCACCGATTAAATGTAGTGTTGGAAATGGCCAATCCGACATTATATCTATCGGGAGGTGAAGTCACCGAAATTCAAGAGTTTGTGCACTATCGTGAATTTGTAAACGATTTCCTATGTATGAGACCTTAATGCCAATGATATGCTTCTCCTTGCTTCGCTATGTTTAATTGTTTATGTTTTGAATACTTGTGTTTGACAACTAGTTTGGTATCAAAGTAGTCAGATGAAGATTTGCAATGAAACCATATGGATTTTATAAATTAGAATCTCGATGCTAATCTAACCAAGTGCTTAAATTCACATTGATTGGACTACTATCTGAGAGAGCGAAAGAGAATGCTTAAAATTAAACTAATGGTCAATTCCATAACTAATCTCGATTCGATTAACTGTGACACCACAATTGAAGCAAGCATTGAGTACTGACCAATTGAATTTGAATCGTTGAACCGCACCAATTTGATTTGTGAATATAAAAGGACTTTTGCCTAACTTGTGGAAGCGGTTCAAACTCAATCGAAAGGTTCTCACAATATGTTATACGCGAAATAGTTTAGCATTAAAGCAAGAGGACGGAAATTAGAGGTGGAATCAGGAGAATTAAAATAACTTCTTGCCCGATTCTAATCTAAACGAGTGATTTAGTTTGCATTGCTTAAATTAGAATCCACGAAGAACAATAACAACTTTTATATCAGATTAGTAGTTGACTCCACTGCTAGTTTAGTTCCGATAACTTTAATACTAAACAAAAGATAAGTAGGGAGTCCTAGCAATTCCTATCGATTGAACTTAAACTCCCAAGTGACAACACTTGGATTTATACATGACAGGAGATTTTACTCAATCAGAACCAAGGGTTTAAATTCAATCGGGAGGTCTTTGCACGAGTTTTGGAGTAGGTCCATAGTAGTATATGTGCATATCTGTATGTATATACATATTGAATTACTTGTATGTGTATGTATCAATATTTGTGGTTGCCTGATTGACCTATGTGCTTGATATTTGTGAGTGAATAGTATTACGATTATTTGTTACGTATGTGAATGTTCAAAATGAATTTCAAAAGGGTGCACCGAACCACAATCATCCCAAATGGATTGTGGGGATTACACGACCAATTTTTAAGAAATTAATAAAGGATGCGAGGATTTCTAAGTAATCGATTGGTGAATTAACTCATTTGCTTTAACCAAATCGCTCGTCGATTAAATAGGAATTCTCCATATGCAAACCCAAGTCAATTTGGGATAAAATTCAATTTTCAAACTTGGAGAAGAAGGGAATGTAAATGTTCTAAATCCTGAAGACTTACTAATCTAATTTTTCTTTGAAAGTTAACAGCATATCCCTTTTTCTTTGAGTTTGACGAATTGGAACAAGATTACACTTTCTCATCTAGATTCTTGTGAAACTAGATAGAGATAGCTATTGATGGTGATGTGCACGATTCAAAAATTTCAGTCAATGTTTCATGTAATATATCAAGCCAATTGGAGCAAGAATTGTGTTTCAAACAAAATGAATTTAAAGTACTCTAACCGGTTTGATAATTCTATTCAACCTTTGATTAAGTGCAGAGGTGGTTCTTTTAAATTTTGAGGTCATTGAGAGTCCGCTTACTACCTTCAAATGAAATTAATTTAGGTTCATTCCCAATAATTACTAAATTTTTAACCAAATGGTCATAGGACTACGAATGAACCTAATGAACTCTGACTAACCTGAAAATTTATAATGATGTTCTTCTTTATACAGGGACACCACTTGCACGATTTTCAAAGCACTGGGGAATTGTATTGCTGAAAATGTATTTATGATTTCAAATTATACAAGTCCTCTTTCTCCGAATCCCTTTTTGAACCAATTTTCAAAAAACATGGTGATCGTTATGTGTTTGTGTGTAGAGGTAGGAGTTGGCCCTAAGTTAAGTAAGGTAGACAAGAACTAACTTAGGAGGAAGTAGGGTTGTGCCATGTGTCTGTTTGTAATGCATGATTGCTAGGAATGTTGTATGTGTGCTCGAACTTGGTATGGTGTTTATACTTGAATTATATGTTATTGGGAGTTGTTGTTGTGTATGCTTTAACTTTGAATGACTTTCACATGACCTATGTTTGCTTGAATAATGAATGTGGTTGACTAGGGCTTAGGAATAACATAGAGGTTGTGAGTTTTGGGGTTAGATTATAATTAGACCCTTTGGGGCATTAGCGGGTATAACGTAATAGTACCCTTTTCAACCTGTGATGTAGTATCCTGGAAGGAACCCTGTTGATTTTAGAAACCATTTCTGACTTCCTTGGGAAGTTAAACCTGATTTTTTTTAGAGTCTAGGACCCTTTGAAAGTTTTATTAGTGAGACTCTCGAAACTTTCAACCATAAGAAGAGTAAACCTTAGAAAATCTGTTAGAGTCTTCTCGTCGAGACTAATCAAATCAAATCGTAATTCATACTCTTCTTTGAGTGCGAGAATTTAGTGGCGTGCTAATGCTAAGTAGTATGCCGATTTCAAGTGGGGGAGTAAAATCAAAGGAAGTGAGTATCGTAGTTAAGAAACCCTTGTCCGGGATGGTTTTCCATTTAAGGATTTGGAACAGACGAAATTCCAATATGTGGGGGAGAATTGTAATATCCCGTTATTTCTAATACCTCTAGCAAAATAATTAAATGATTTAACATGATATTTGTAATATTTGAGTCTCGGAATAAAACTTTGATTTCATCATTATATTTGAAATATGTTTTCCAATTAAAATAAGTATAAATTTGTTATTATTCGTTTTCCAAAAACAAAGTAGTACTTGTATTTAGTTGAATTAATATTTTGACATGGAGCTCAAGTGGCAAACCTAAGAGGCATTTTTATAAATAGTTTCTTCAGACAAATATGTTTAACATAATATTTTGAGTGTCCTTGTAAATTTTCATAGTGTTCGAAGATTGTTTTATTTTTAACTTCTAGACTGGTTTAATATATTACCGGTTTAAGTTATATATAATAATCTTCTACTTCAAAATTTTAAATATTATATATTATCAAGTTTAATATCAAGATTTAGAAAATATATTTACTTTTGAATTTCGATAATTTTTCTTACGCAATAGCTATCCGGAGGGACCGGTAACTTTATTATTTTTCAATCTGTTTTGAGTAATTCAAAATACAATATTATTTTACCTAAACATATTTTATTTTTAGTATTATCCAACTTTAGCTATAATCCAAAATACCTATACACATTGACCCATAAATAAAAGAACATTAAAATATTATATTTTCCTATATAGCTACCCTGTACCCACTATTTATATATTATACCCACCCCATCTGACGCCTAAAACTTTCCGTGTTCTATGTGATGGCACATTTGTGCATAACCTTATTGTCAATCGCATAACCCCTGCTGATAAGGCCCTCTCCAATATCCTCACTGCTCCTGCTAAGCTCTTCACTACCAGGTGCGTTCCAGCAGAGTTGAAACGGCTTGCTCGCTCATATTCGGAGGCTTTTGAGGCTGCTCGACAACTTATAATTGCGAGATGTGAACATGAGAAATGTGCGAAGGCAGATGCCTGCATCATGGAGGTTCGACCCATAAGTTTTCAGGCTGAATAAAAGAGAGTTTTACTGCAAGGAATCAAATGGGCATCAAAGATAAACCCCAATTCAAGAGAAAAAGAATAAAGATTCAACACGCTATTGACCTTGACCCTGGAGCAAGTCGCGGATGTAAACGTGATTCTATCGTAAACATGACTTTATCGTTATTGCTAGGATTTCCAGGTAAGGGGAGTCTCTTTTCCACACTTTGAGTTAGGGATAGTTGGGGTATATAATAGGATTTGGGTTAAGTAGTTAAATTGGGTTGTGGGTAGCAAAATAGCACCTGTTATAAGTGGGTTTAGAGAAAATGAAGGTATTTTGATTTAAGTTAATAATTTAATAATTTAATTTAATTGTCATAAATTGCTAAAAAAAACCCTTTATGTATGTTGTAAAGGTAGGAAGTGAAGAACCCTAGGGAGTTGACTTATATTTAAGCACTCTGAGACATACCTGCGTATGTCGACTGATATATGTTGATTTTTAAGTGTGTTTTTATCTGCTGATAGTTGTTATGTTCACTAAGTGTTATAAGTGGGTTATCTTGATTTAATGGTGGATAGTGGGGGATGTAAATGACTAAATATAATGGAAATAATAAGGGAAGTAAGAGATGTTTATAATGTGTATTTTTGAATAGGAATTAAGGTTATGAAGGGACAGTATGATGATAAAGGAGAAATGGTTGTAAAGACTAATTGTTGAATGTGATAGAAAATAGTTATAAGTGTTAATGATAAGTGTGGTTAAATGCTAATTGTGGAATGTGACTCTAAATGTGAATCTTTGGAAATGTTTTTGATGATGGATGATATGTGTTATTTATGAATGTATGTTTGTGATTATGGATTATATATGAATGGAATGGTTTGTTGATTAAATAGAAATGGTAAAGGTAACTTAAGTGGAAACGGATCAGTGGGGCCCGGAACACTAGGTACCCGGCTAGGTGTTCCAATTACCTGTTAGGGCCAATTACCTGCCAGGCCAATTACCCATCAGGCCAAATTGCCCTGTAGGCGCCGGGTGACCCACAGGATCAGTTTTTCACACCAATAATTGGTATAATTAATGGATTGGTAAAAGTACATAGTCCTATAGGTGATGGTCTGGATGGGTGTAAAGTCCTGGGCAGGTGTTCCAAGTCCCTAGACAGGTGTGCCAATTACCTAGAGAGTATCCAAATCCTAGTGGTGTACGGTAAAAATGGAAGTGTTTGCAGATCACATTTATTAGCTAATTTAGGTTTTAAACAAAATCAGAATTTGAAAATTCTTTTTAAGACTTAATTTCTTTAAAAGGTTTTACGAAAAACCGGCAGAGTTTCCTCTGTTTTCCGGACTTCCCAAAAATTTTCTTCTTAAAACCTGTCAGCCAAAAATATTTAAAACATAAACCATAGCAGTTTAATAGACATAACAGATCCTAACGCCCAAATTAATACAAGTTTCAGGGCAAGCTACTAATTCATATTATAAATTACATTAAGTAATTATCCACTCATAATACTCAATAAACATTTCACGTAGTGGAATGAAAATCCTGCTCGGCCATATTCCATGTAAGCTCCACTTCGATACCTGCAAAATATAGCAAGAAGGGTAGCATTACACAGAACTTAAAAAGATAAATCCTATAAGAAGTCATAGTAAATAACTAAGCCTACATTATTCTTACCATACTTTAACCATATATTAAATTTTATTTTATTTCTTCTCTTATTCTCACATTCTTATTACTCTTAGCTCACAACTCATTCTATTCTAGTTCTTCATTTACTCAGATTTCTTTCTCTTCATTCTTTGATTTCCTTTCATTTCTTTGGTCTCTTTCCTTTCTTTTTCTTTTCTTTTACTTTATCATTTCATTTTCTTTCTTTTTCATTTCACTTTTATTCTTTGGCCACAGGGTCATCACGACCATCCTGTGCCGATTACATTTTATATTTATTAGGCCACAGGGTCATCACGACCATCCTGTGCCTATTACATTTTATATTTATTAGGCCACAGGGTCACGACGACCATCCTGCAACGATTATCATTTACATTTATTGGGCCGCAGGGTCACCACGACCATCCTGTGCCGATTATCATTTATATTTATTAAGCCACAGGGTCACCACGACCATCCTGTAACAGTTACCATTTATATTTATTAGGCCACAGGGTCACCACGACCATCCTGCGACAATTACCATTTATTAGGCCACAGGGTCACCACGACCATCCTGCGACAATTACCATTTATATTTATTAGGCCACAGGGTCACCACGACCATCTTGCAACAATTACCATTTATTAGGCCACAGGGTCACAACGACCATCCTGCGACAATTACCATTTATATTTATTAGGCCACAGGGTCACCACGACCATCCTGCGACAATTACCATTTATTAGGCCACAGGGTCACCACGACCATCCTGCGACAATTACCATTTATATATATTAGGCCACAGGGTCACCACGACCATCCTGCGCCGAGTATCATTTATATTTATTAGGCCACAGGGTCACCACGACCATCCTGCGCCGAGCATCATTTATATTTATTAGGCCACAGGGTCACCACGACCATCCTGCGCCGATTAACATTTATTTTCTTTCTCATCATTAAATTCGTCTTAGTCTTTTCTCTTTACTTTTAGTTCCTTAGTTCTCTTTAATTCTTTTAATTTCTTAACCCTTCTTTTATCTTCTTATATTTAAATGTTTCTCATTTTTAACGAGTTCTGCATAATTAAGCCATATACGTTATGTTTTACTTCCCGTTCCTAGCTCTTACTTATTTCCATGTACTCTTTCTTTTCTTTTTCTTCTTCTCTTCCTTTTCCTTTTTCCTTATTCTTTTTATTAATTATTCTAGTTTACATCTAACTCCACTTAGCTTCGATATAGTCGTTATACTTTAAATTCATGTTTCCAAGTTCTTAGTTATTCCAATAGTTCCTTTGTCTCACACTTTTACTTATTATTCATATTTCATTACTCTATTATAATTAAATACCCTTTTTAACTTAGCTTAGCTTCCATATCTTATTAAAACATTTTATTTAACTTCCCTACAACTCACTTTCTCTTTGCTTTAGAATCTTTTTATTAATTTCCTTTTACCGGTTATCTCTTTTCTTTTATTTCTATTTCGCTATTTTGTTTCTACTCCCATATTCTACTCCGCACGCATTCCATTTTTCCACATTCTAATCCTTTTGTTTTTATCCCATTAAAATCTTCACTTACTTATTATCTCCCAATTTATTAGTTCTACTCTTTATGCCTATTACATTTGTCCTTTATTCTTTTACTCCCAATTTTTAGTTTGTTTTTCCCTTAACTTCTCCCTTGTGTTATAGAGTATACTTTTCTAAATTTTCGTTCAATATTAACCAATTTAGTATCCTAAGTATACTCATTCGTTCCGGACCTTGTCCTACACGTACATTGTAACAGCCCAAAATTGTAATCCCCGATTAATGGAATGTTAATTATAATTTAATTATAATTAATAGTTTCTATATTAATCCTTGATTAAAATATGTGTTCATATGATTAACTTATGTGTGGAAATTATTTAATAAATAATTTAAATGCATAAAATGAGTATTTTGCATATTAGTCCCTGGGTTGGGACATAAAAGCAATTATAGAAAAGATTTTGGAGGGAAAGTAAATAAAATAATTATTTTTCAAAATCTGGGCAAAATACTCGAGTATTATTCAGAATACTCGAGTATTCTGGGTCAAACTGCACGAGTTAGTGCGTTTGATGAGTCACCATGAACGATTCCTTTCCCCTGACACGAAATCACCTCCACTCCACGTTGATGGAGGTCGTGTCGACCTGCATGAGTGTTTCCCCACCCTATTTAAGCCCATCAACACCCAGAAGCCAGGGATTTGGCTCATTCTCCTTGTTGTTGTTGAAGTTAGGGTTCCTAACTTGGTCTGATCAATTCTCCTTCTCTGTGTCGAGTTGAATCACAAACCAAACACGAATACAAAGCTTACATCTTGAGCTTTGTATAGAGAGTGAAATCGTGAGCTGAGAGTGTGTGTGGTGGAAGAACGAAAGCTTGGAAGTTGGAGCTCGTGCTGTCAAACCCGTTTCTGGAGCTTACTTTGGATTCGAATTATGGTAAGCTCTTACATCCAAAATTCGCTTCAAACTTGTTTTAAATCCTAGCATGTGTTGCAGAGAATGAATTCTAACCAAAACCCCTAATTCTCTTGCATGTTAACCCACTCAAATGTTCTGATTTTGGACCTCTGCTCAAACTGTCTTGCATGTGGTGCTCAAAGTTGTTTTTGGTGATTGGAGAGCTTTTTCTTGGGAACTTTCTGTTGATACACGTCTGAGAGGTAAGGGGAAGTAATTATATTCACTAGATAGAGTTTAAATTCCATGAATTGTGTTAGAGAGCCACCAAGAGGCTCTAAGGGCTTAGATTGAATAGGAACTTTGGTTTGGAGACCAATCCATGCTCTAAAACTGTGTTGAGCAAGTTTTATATCATGCATGCAAGCTTAAATGAGCTTTACTTTATGAAAATTGTGCTTAATATTCAATTTGAGGTGTTGAGTTGTTAAAAGTGCCTTTTTATGCATAATTATTGGATTCTCTGTCAAATCTGTGTTTTGATATGAAATGAATGTTGTAACATGTTCAAATTATGTTGTATGAACTCTGTGGATCCCTGGAATGGACTAGAATTAAGTAGAAATAAAAATGTTATGTTAAAACCAAGTTTCAGTGTTATCTGCTACGAAACACTCGAGTAAAATGCAGGGTACTCGAGTAAAATGCTTTCAAAACAATGTAAAATGAACAAGAACACTCGAGTATTTTGTCTGGTACTCGAGTATTGAGCATGACCTGAGGACAAGTTTAGGTCAAACACTCGAGTCATTCAAGGTCACTCGAGTATTCTGGAAATGTTCAAGAACACTCGAGTAACCCATGAACTACTCGAGTAAATTGTTGAATTGAAAACCCAAATCCTCAGAAAGTCATGAACACTCGAGTAATCTTAAGAACACTCGAGTAATCTGGAAAAGTTGAAGAACACTCGAGTGTCCTGAAGTTTACTCGAGTAAATGGTTCAGAACCTGAAAACACCATTTTCAATTCTGACTTAATAAACTAAGGAATTATTAGTAATAGTCCAAGGGATCAAGACCTAGAGAAATTGATTAATACAAATAGATCATTTGGTGACGGTCCTTTTTGATAAAGAAAATAAGCCTAGGTGGCCTGTAAAGTATTAATCAACTTCCCTTAAGTCTAAAAGATAAAATGCATTCGTTCTGGAGTTTGGATGGTAGGACGTATTTCATGTTTGTTAAACATGTGGAGGGCCTCTGGGAGTGCCAATACGCTTGCTTGATGACACGTTGTTGACGTGGTCGGCTTAGTGGATGCCGATATGGATATATCGTTTGGATGACGATCCGTTTGGATGACGGGATATGCTCGGGTGGCATGGATACCAAGCTTGTCGTGTACATTCTAGGTGAATGTACGAATGGTTGTATACCTAGGAATACAACGCACTGTTGAGTGCTGGGTTGTCAGGGATGGACGTCAGAGAGTGACATAGTATTATGATGGAGATAGGCTTGAGAGCTAAGTCATGCATCATGCCATTCATTTAATTTAACTGTGATAAATGAACCAAGTGTGAGCATCTTACTTGCATTCAATACCTGCTAAGTGTTAAATGTGACTGATATTAATTGATGCATATTTACATGCTTATATTGCATAATTTAGTCTCTGTTGATTATGTGTATAGAATTGCTTACCCCTATGCCCTTGTAAGTGATGTCTCGCTACATTGCTTGCATCGAGATCCGGCCACTTCCTAGTGGCATATGGATCTATGAGGACCATCGTGCGGTGTTCGAGGGGGAGGTGGAGATTACCTTCTACCACCCGAACCCGCTGATACGATTCCGTCCTCTTAGGATTAGGATTCCCATCATATACACTATGCATGTACCCCCGTTTTACACTTACCATGGACCACCTCCCACGCGACCAGCTCGCTCTTACCATAGTTTCCGTTTTTGACCTACCCGCTCTCACCCTTTTACTTCGAGAGTCGTCCGCGAGGAGACTCCCCTATCTGATCTGAGGAGCCCAGTCAGGGTTTCACCATCACCTGACCCGGTACCCAGTGGTAGAGTACACTCTCCCTCGGATGAGATTGAGGAGGATCCGGTGGAGGACGAGAGTGAGGGCGAGCCTGTCGTGCATTCTACTGGGAGTGACTGGAGGGACGATGATCCCTAGGTACATGCATATGGTGTATGATGTGGGTCGGAGGATCCGATGTGTGGAGGCTGTGGAGGAGATTTGCTGCTGCTGCTGTGATGATGATGTTGCTACTATCTTACTACTACTTTTACTTTTGGGAGACTACTGCTACTACTACTCCATCTGATGCTGTCAGATCTATGTGACTATCCCTAGAGTTGTATATTTTGTTAGGTACATATTGTGGATATACTTTTGGAGTACTTTAGGGTTTTGGTCACACTATGTAGATCTGTTTTTATATGGACTTGTACTTATGGATTTGGAGATTATATTATGGGCTATGTACTTATGACTATGTTTATAAATAAAACCTATGTTTATACTTTATTAGTTGCATAGTCCAACGAATTCCGCTTACTCTGATTTAATCTATTGAAGAGCTCGGCTACAAATATTACTTAATGGTATCAGTTTTATCAAAACGCATGGGTAACCTTAGCTACATGTATGATACATGGATGTTTTCAAAGAACAAATGTTACCCTGCTTGTGAAAGGATTTTAAGAGATCGCCGAACTCGATATGAACCTTTTTGTAAAGGTTTAGAACTTATTCTCCAAGAATTTCAAATGACGATTTGTGCACCCGCTGTTAAAAAGAAAAATTTATTTCTATATTTTCTTAATACGCGCAAGTCCATATATATTATCCAATATAAAAGCTTAATTATTAGTTTATATTTGGGTAATCCGAGAAGGGTGTCACATACATAATTTATTCCCTAAGGTGTGGTTTCCATTATTAATTCTAAATACTTGATTTATATCTGCGGGGACTACCCTAAGGTTCATTAATTTTATTACTCTATTCCTAGCCATCACTATAGCATCTTAGAATTTACTTCTCAAGTAGAGGTAATACTCTATTACTTAGCTTAGCTTAGCTTCCATATCTTATTACTCTATTCTTACCTCGGGCTTTCGTTTAAAAAGAACCTGGGTGGTGGCTCGACGTCGATGACGGCGTCGGTGTGATCCGTAGAGAGAGAAAGCTCGTGAGAGAGAGAGCAAGCCCTAGAGGAGAGAGAAAGCTTGAACCAAGAGGGAGATTGTGTTTATGTGTAGAATCTAAACCAAAATCAAGCTTAGATCCATGGTTGAGGCATTAAATTGAAGTTTGGGTGCTTGGGGTTTGGGTATGGTGTGTGTGGGTTCAAGAGGAGAGAGAGAGAGAAAGAGAAGCTCCATGGGAGAGGGAAAGGAAAAGGAAACCATGAAGGAGGAGGAGAGGTGCCATGGAAGGAGGTTGGAGATGTGATTTGGGGGTTCCATGGAGGTTGGAGGTGGATTGGGGTGAAGGAAGAGGAGAATGGTGCTGATAAATGAGGGAAAAAGGGAGCTGGTGCGCGACTTTTATAAACTTGGTGCGGCGGGTCTGTACGCTGGCGCTTGGGCGCGGCTGGTGGCGCTTGAGCGCGACATCGCGCATCTGATGCGCGTGTTGGCTTTTCTGTCACGCACCTAGGCGAAAATGTGGCGCGCCTGGGCGAGAAATTGGCTGAGTTGGTGCATCTGATGCACCCTGGTGCGCCTGGGCGTGCACCGGTGCGCCTGGGCGTGCACCAGTAATTCCAGACTTAGATTCGCCATAACTTCTTCGTTAACCGTCGGATCGGGCCCAAATTTTTGGACAAGCTTCTTAATCCCTTAAACTTCACATCCAACGGTGGAATTTTATTTCTTAGCATCCTATAATAAATTCAAAATTTTCTTGTACCAGCTGATTTCTAATACTTAAAATGCCGATTTAACTCCCGATTTCGCCTAGATAATTTTGCCCCTTGCCACCAATGCCTCCTACACAACCCCTAATGCTTATAATTATTACTCACCTTGCTCCCAAAATTCTTTAAGAAATTAACCTACCCATTCCTTACACTTTAAACCTATTAATTCACTAATTATGCTTGGAATTAAAATAGGGATGTTACAACTGCGGTTTGGGTTGAACCGGGTTGACCGAACCGGCCTCCAAAACCATATTTGAGGGTATATCTCTAATACCTTTTTAATTACTCTATGTTGTGTTTTAATAATAATACTAATTATACTAGTATGGTTAATAATTATTTACTGTTAAACTGATTTGGAAATTAAACTTGTAATATAGTTTATATTGATTTTAATTATTCTAATATTTTTAATGATTTTAATTATTTACTCTTATTTGGGATAATATAGGATTAAACGTTATGTCAAATGAATTGTTTTAAAGAGTATTTTAGTTAAACGTGTTAGGTTCTTAAGCAAGTGAGCTGTAGTTTAGCTTGGTGGACTTGTCCGTAAGCTGAACAATACATCAGTTAATTAGGAACCTGATATAATCGGCATAACGTTAAATCGAATTGAAACATTGAACGTTAATTCCAAGTTGAAAGAAAGTGTAATGACCTTAATGTTGGAAACGTGAGTTATACTTATTTCGAATCGAAAATACTTCCTTTTAGTTTGTAATTAATAGTGTCAAGCAATATAGCTTTGATTTTGTGACTTGAAGCTAAAACTACTAAATTTTGATGTATTTTTGATAAATATGTTAGTCTTGAAAGTTAATGTATTTTCAACAAGAAGCTATACTATTTTATTGAAGGGACAATGGTTCTAATTTCATTTGACTATGATTTATGAATTTTAATTAAATGTTTTCAAAAATTAACTTGTTTCGGTTTTCACTTAAAGTCCCTTTTTCGTAAAACGCATTATACTGATTACTATTTATTTTTATATGATCGGTTAGACGACGAAGGATGTTAGGATCAGTTCCAGCGGAAGCGATGAATCGCCCTACGTTTGGACATCTTTATACGAAAAGAACTATGTTTAAGGAAAAGCGAGGTAAGGAGTGAGTGTTACCTTATCTTAGGGATAAGTTTCTAGTATGTATATAATGCTTGCTGAGAGTTTGTTGCTAGTTGTAGGATTTTGCACATTGGGTTAACTGATAAAGTAAATAAATTAAGGGAAATAATTTGGGATGTGAATTTATTGATGATGAGGTTATGTACTTGTATGTGCTTTATGTGCTGATATTCGCTTGATGATGTTGTTATGTACTTCTATGTGCTAAAGGTGCTCATATTTTCTAGATGATGAAATGATTGTTAAGAATAATAATTTGATTAAGGACCCAGAAAAGTGTGAAAGTATGTGATAAATAATTGATGATAAAAGAGGAAGATAATGGAAGAAATATCAAGATTGAGAGAAATAACTAATGAAAAGAATATTATTTTGTGTGGAATTCGACTGCGAAGTGGCGCGAATCGGATAGTCCACGATAAAGAGTAAAAGATTATTTTGGCGTGGAATCCGACTGCGAGTGGCGTGAATCGGATAGTCCACGAACGATAGAGGGGTGATTCCTTGTGGCCGACTGCGAGTGTACGCGAATCGGGTTCTGACTGCGAGTGGCGCGAATTGGATATACCACAATAGAGGAATTACCTAGTGCTCCTTGTGGCCGACTGCGAGTGTACGCAAATTGGGTTCTGACTGCGAGTGGCGCGAATCGGATATACCACGATAGAGGAGTACGACTCAACCTCTTGCGTCCGACTGCGATGTGCGCGATTCGGACAGTATGCATGAGGGATGTTGTCAAAATTGTTAAGAATGAAAAAGAATAAAAGAAATATAAAACGTCAGTTAGTGATTGAAAAAGAATTAAGTGTGTTGTGATAAAGCTGTAAAAGAATCAAAATATGAGAGGAGAAAAGATATGAGAATGTTTAATGAATGAAAATGGGTTTATTTGTAAATGAATATGATATGACTTGACTTTGTACGTATATGCATTACTTGAATTAAGTGTGTTTGGCTTAGTCAGTTATTATGTCATATCAGAAACTGTTATTCCTACTTTATGTGTAATGCTCACCTCCTTACCATTTTTTCCAGGTACTGAGATTTGAGTTTGCACTATCATTGGCCGAGCAGGTGCACACTCCACGGAGTGGAGTGTGAGTTAGTTATAGGGGATTATAGGTTATTTAATTGTAATTAATTTATTTTAATTTGATGCTATGTGGGGTGCGATGTAGCACCGATTTATGATTATGTGTTGTTGATAGCCCTGTTGGCTTCTGGTTGTTGAAAATGAATATGTTTATTAGGTTGTAGGAAAAATATTATTTTTGGGAAAGTCCGAAAAATAGAGAAAACTCCGTCCGTTTGACGGGAGATTTTTAATAATAAAAAAGGAAATTTTAAGTTCACTATTTTAATAATTGGGAATTTAGGGTAGAAAAGTGTAGGTGTTACAATTGTTGTTTGAAATTGATTAAAAAAAAAAAGAAAAGTAGAAAAATTTAGAAATGTCAGGATTATTTATTTTCCGACTTTTTTTTAAATTGATAATATAAAGGTTGATGATTATAATGTCTATACATTCATGTTGTGTAATACTCGCAATTTTCCCCATTTCAATAAATTGATTTTGAAGAATTTTGATTGGGCATTTATTTTTAAGTTTATTTAAAGTTATTATTTATTTTATATTTATGAGTGAAAATAATTATTGGGAATTTATTTTATATTGATAAATTATTTTACTTTGTGTTTTGGAGGAATTGTTATTTATTGATTTCTTTGATTTAATTAACTTTGAAAATTCATAACTTTTGACTGATAAATCAGAATTTAACAAATTTACAGCCAAAACGATCGTATTGGAATGTAGAATTTATTTTTTAATGTTTGGACTTTAAATCTTGTAACACCCCGTCTGAATACCTCATATTCGTTTGAAAACCCTAAAAAGATTATTTGAATAAAGTATTTTAAAAGGTGTGATTTCAAAAGTATTTCTTGAATTAAATTTATTTTCTGATTTCAAATGATTTTTGTTTTGAGAAAAAACCCTAAGAAATTTAAATTGAATTTTTGGATTGAGTTGGAATTGAATTTTCGGATTAAATTATTTAAGTGTTTTATATTTTGTATTTTTAAGAAAATGTGATTTTATAAGAAAAGAAAATGAAAATGATTTTGTGCATGTGTGTGCATAGGTGTCGCCGTGTGTGTGTGAGTAGTGTGCATATGATGCAATCTTGTTGACTTCTTTGCACCCTAGGTTAGTGGACTAGTGAACCCTAGGTTTAATTAGTGTAAAGCTTAGTTAGTAGTTTGACCAACCAATAGGAAGTGAGATTAGCCCTAATTTTACTCCATTTGTCCAATGGCTTGGCTTGAGCCATGCAAGCCTTGATGTGGTCGAAATTACCCTTCCTAGTTGCACTCTTGACCGAATTGACTTAAGAGTAGGAAAGGAATTTGTTGGTTGCTTTCTTATAAGCCTAAACCGTAGTACACCAACCCATTTGCTTCTCATTTTCACTTCCAAAACCAAACACTTATTCTAAGAGAACATCCAACTCTTAGAAAGAACTAGAAACTTAGATAGAGAGAGGGAGAACCCGTGAACCAAGGAGAAGAGGAAGAGGAAGATCAAGCTCAAAAGCCTTAGGATTCTTGAAGAAGGTTAAAGATCTTCTCTACTTCTCTAGTTTATTCGAAGATCCTAGGTTGTTCTAAGTGGTTTTTAATTTTCCAAGTCTTGTAAAAGTTCTTTGTTGTTGCATGTTTAAGTTCTTTATAGATCTATGTTTGTAACTATCTCTCTTACCTTGATCTTGAGTTTCAAGAACCCTACAAACTTGTAAAACCTTAAACCGTGGACATTCCTATTCGGTCTTGCTTAGAAAATTAGGTCATGATGATGTCTATTCCATTTCAAGTTCATGCATGTTAGTTTGATGCTTGATAAAGGTGATCTAAATGATTTTCATGCTTTGATTTCTTTAAAGCTTTGATCTTTGATTTCTATTTCAAAAGACTTTGATTATTGCATTGATCTTGGAAAAAGGCTTGTTTTCTTGTTTTGATTTTCAAAGCTTTTGATCTTGAAGTTTGACTTATGATTTTTGAACTCAAAAAGTTTTGTTCCATGACTTGCATGTCACGGTTTTGATGAGAAACCAAGGAAAAAATTCTTTTTCAAATGATTTATGTTTTGATCTAATTCATGTGTATTTCAAAGTCAAGGATTTAAGTTTTTCTCTTGATCTTGTTAAAGTACCATTCGGTCAAGCTTTGAAAACAAAGAAACTTAATGACTTTTCATGAAAAAGTTCCTTGCATGTAATTTCTTTTTGATTCCCATGATTTTAAAAGTGCATGCAAAGGAAAATGAAAATAAAAATGTGTTTGAAGTGACACAAGTAAGTCACGGTTTTGAGGAAGAAAAAGAAGTGGTATTTTCTAAATCTATGTGTTTTACATGTGCATGTTTTTGATTTAAAATTTTCAAGGTTTTTTTTGCATGAAGAAAAGTGCATCCAAGATTTTGTTTTCAACTAGTGATGATTTGGCCTATATTAGGTTGAAGAGGCTAGATTCTTTTGCATGTATTTGTCTCTTTGAAATGATTATGTTTCATGACTTTGTTTTAAGAAAAATTTGTTTGAATTGTGTTGTTTTGTTTTTGATTCCATTCGGTTTGATAAAGGAAATGAGTAAATGAATTTGATTATTTTCTTAAAGAAATTTCATGATTTAATTTATTTTGTTCCTTGATGTCCAAGATTTTAATTCCAAGTATTTCAAGTTTAAAAATGTTTTTGAGTTGTGAAAAGACATGGATTTCAAGTGCTATTGATTTATGAGAATTTGGAGTGAAAAATGATGAATTTTCAATGGTTTTACAACGTGAATAAGGGGCTGGACTTTCCCATACAGCCACATAAACTATTATTTTATTTATCCTAATATGAGTTTTCAAATGATTTTCAAAAGGCTTTAGGCAATAGAAAGATTGAGAGTTGCTTTGATAAGTATCAATATTTTAATAAAGAAAGTAAAGGGTTTTGATTTGAGAAATCAAGTGATGATTTCTAATTGAAACAGTTTTTAATAAAAGTGTATTTATTTATTTGAGGTTATTCAGTGGACGGTGGTGGCAATTCTCAAAGAGAAGTTAGAGACCTTCAAGGGCAAAGTATTTCTCTTGCTGGAATAAGAGGTGAGTGAGTGAGATTGCGGTGAGCCCGTAACATTGTTGCCGGATGGTGGTGCAATGTGTTTATGTAATGCTTATTTACGTTCCGTTCTTGTGCACGTTATTTATTATCTTAAGTCATTTCCTTATTACTCTGTGATGAGATGGTGATTTTCCCGCTTGATAAGTTTAAGTGATTCCCGAATGATAATGAAAGAGAAAACGTATGAGGATGAGTGAAGGATTGGTATGTGATGCGATATGAGGAATGTGATGAAATGTCAATGTATTGGAAAAAGACATGGTGCTTGTGAAGCTGAGATTGTGTTAGAGAATATGTTGTGCTGGATGTGCTAGTACAGAGAGCAATGTGAATTTATGAGAAAGTGATGAGATGAGATGATTGCCCGAGGGGCTTGGAATGTGAATGTATTTGTGAAAGTGGGGAAAAAGATGCTTTAGTGGTCGGGTCTTGTCGAAGGGATGGACTAAGGGCAAGCCGACTATAGGTTAACTAAAAGACTTTAAGGTTCTAAAAGACTTTAAGAATATTAAAAGACATTAATACTCGCGGTGAGATATGAGAGTGAGAAGTAATGGAGAGGAAGATACTATGGGTATCTGCGGATACTCAGGTGGAGATTGCATGAGGGGAGGGCAATGACGGTGACTCGTCAAGAAGCCACGAGTACATTTCTAGGCGGGACGAATCCCATAAGTGGCGCACTAACGTGGTCGGGACTGGGTCTAATCCCGTGGTAAGGACTGCATATCTAACTAGAAATGATACTGTCACCCCCTTGAATGCAAGTCTACAACAGTTGAGAGGGACTGGAACGGGGAAATGTGTGTTTGCCACTGCGTGGACAGTGAGCCTTGATTATATGTTTTGAGGACGAGATCCTCCTGGTCTGGGACCATCTGTGTTGAGACAGCTATCGTGCCCGCGTGGTAAAGGTCCTGTACTCCTGTTGGCTTCCGACTAGGTGGATGGAGACCGAGGAGATGTAGAGTGTGCGTTCCTCAGTGATGGTGATTTCCCCTACCTCATTGAGTGAGTTAAGTATGATAAAACATAATAACAAAAGAATAAAGAAATGCTGAATATTTGAAAAGATGGGCAAAGTATGATGATGTTCAGTTGTGATATATTGTGGTAGTGGTTGGCGAGTATTGTTTTTATGTGTGGTTTATTTTATATCCTGAATACCTGTGTTATTGATATTGAGTTCGATTTGGGAAAAGCGTTTTATCCTTCAAGTGCTCGATGTATTCTGGTTCTTGTGTCTTGTTCTGTGTATATATATATTCTTTGAGTGTCCTTGGTACTGTGCGTCTTTCTATTGTGTCTATTCTGCGACCTTGCGGTCAACCTGTTACGTATGGCGCGCTGACTCTCTCCTACCTGGTTGTCGTATTGGCATTTGCCGGTATTGCAACGGGTAGATGGCGTATCATGTAGCGATCCACATGTGGCCTCTTCAGGGAGGTGCATGGGAGGTGGTACCTGATGGATGGATCTGGAGAGGAGATACTCGTCTGGAGATCGACGATCCGAGGCACATTCTACGGGGAGCAGGCATGGACGTGCATGTTGGGCAAGTCACTCTGCGAGATTATCAAGACGGTGGACCACGGGAACACCATGAGCTAGACGGTGATCCTGCACCCTTGGCAGCAGTGGTTCCTGAACCAATGGAAGAAGAGAGCGTTAGCGAATCCGATCATGCAGAGGAGTCGGATGAAAGCGAGGATATGGAGACGGAAGCTAGTTCTGATGATGAGTGACGTCTTGCAATCTGTGTCTAGAGAATGTCTTGTGTCTAGGATCCAAGTTTCAGTCGAGGATTATCTTGTAATGAACTAATGATGTAAATAGTTATCTTTTATTTTGGTTTGTAAGTTCTTTTGTAATGATGGCCTACTTTTGGAAAAACATTTGGAGTATGACTCCAGCACTTTGGCTCATGCTTTTTATTTTAAATGAATACAGTTTTATTTTTCAATGATGATGTTGAATGGGGAGTTTCGAAAGTGACAACTCGATTTTCAAAAGGGTGGATTACGTATTAACGAACTTATATATATATATATATATATATATATATATATAAAATGGCCTCATTTTTGCAAGAAAGTAATCATAATGCAGTTAAGTTTTGGGAAGTGAAAATCGGGCTGTTACAGAGTTGGTATCAGAGCAAGTTTAATCCTCAGTGGCCTTTAGCCCAGTCTTGTGTGTCTACTATGTGTACTCTGTGTGTCTGGAGTCTAGGATTTCGTGTTATTGTGTGTTGAATTCTCTATCTGGTTTATTTTAAGATGAGTCGTACGCGTGGAAGACCTTCTGGATCAAGTTCGCGAAACCCTGGTGAGGATGCTGATCACTCGGATGCGGCAGACTTCATGACTCGGATGGCAGCCATGATGACGGGAGTCAACGATAATCTCCAAGCGTTGCATCGTCAGGCGCAGCAGAATTTCAACACTCAGCAGCAAGCTCAAAATCTGGAAGCCCAAGGTTATAAGGGATTGGATGAGTTTTGTCATCGAAATCCAAAGGAATTTGCGGGGGGCTTTGCTCCAGATGCGGCCGTAGAGTGGATTGAGGATCTAGAGCGTATTTTCGGGGGTATGGTTCAATGTAATGATGAGCAGAAGTTGGCTTATGCTGGGTATATGTTAACAAGGGAGGCTGCAGCATGGTGGCGAGTTACTAAGCAGGTGATGGTAAATCTGGGAGAAGCCATGACCTGGGAAGCTTTTAAGCAGAGATTTCTTGAGAAGTATTTCTCGTTGTATTTGAGAACTGAGAAGGAGATGGAATTTTTGAGGCTTACTCAGGGGAATTTGTCGATCGATGAGTATGCTTCGAAATTTGAGGAGTTAGTTAAGTATGTACCTCAGTATGCTGGAGGAGAGAACGAGCGATCTAAGTGTGCTAAGTTTAGGGATGGCCTTAAGCCTGAGATTAAGTTAGCTTTTTCTCATTTAGAGATAGATGATTTTGCTAGTCTGGTGAACCTCTGCCGTATGTACGAAGGAGGTCTGAAAGCGAGGGGAACGGCTGTGAACCCTTCTTCATCCCATGGACCGGCTCGTAATTTTCCTTTTCACAGAGATGCTGGTGGAAGGTATAGGGCTCCGCACCCATATTCTGGTGGAAGGAGAGACTTGCGTTTTGGAGGAAGTGGACAAGGTGGAGGCTTCGGAGGCAACGGTAATCGCGGTGGAACCCGTGGGGGCAGCAATTCTGGAGGGAATCGCATGGATCGTGGTGATCGCAGCAATTTTGGTGGAGCTAGATCAGGGAGTGTACCTCCTCTTTGCAACAAGTGTGGTCGGAATCATTTTGGTCCGATATGTCCATCAAGGAGTGTGAATTGTTTCAACTGTTATAAGTCTGGTCACATTGCGAGAGATTGTCGGGAACCTAAGCGATCGGCTAATTCGGGGAATGCTAATCGTCCTAATATGCCAGGAAGAGTGTTCACGATGAGTGGAATTGAAGCTGCAAATGCTGCTAATCTTATCCAAGGTGAATGTCTCATCTATAAGAATTCTTTATTAGTATTGTATGATTCGGGTGCAACTCATTCTTTTATTTCTCATGATGTGGTGAGTAGATTAAATTTGAAAGTAGATGTTTTACCCTATAACTTAATTGTTTCTACCCCTACTGACAAACCCGTGATAGTATCGACTTATTGTCCCAATTGTCCCTTAGAGATAGAAGGTAACACCTATCTTGTTGATTTGATTCAACTACCCCTTTCTCAAATAGACGTTATATTAGGAATGGACTGGCTTACTAGGAATCATGTTCTTCTGAACTGTTCCGAAAAGTCGTTAGTCTTTAGTGAAACCCAATCTTCTTTGCCTAAACCCGATGACCTTGAGCATTTATCTGCCAAACAAATTCGAACTTCATTAAAGGACGGCGCAGTAGCTTATATGTTTTTGGCCTCACTGGATGTCAAGAAGGACAAGGAACTGCATGAGTTACCCGTAGTTCGGGATTTTCCCGAAGTTTTCCCGGAAGAGATACCTGGTTTACGCCAATTCGAGAAGTGGAATTCTCAATTGACGTGATCCCTGGAACTGGACCGATTTCAAAAGCACCCTATAGGATGGCACCGGCGGAGTTAGCTGAACTAAAGAAGCAATTAGAAGAGATGCTGGAGAAGAAGATGATAAGACCTAGTGTTTCGCCCTGGGGAGCACCGGTTTTGTTCGTCAAGAAGAAGGATGGTAGTATGCGTTTGTGCACGGATTATCGGCAACTGAACAAGGTGACAATCAAAAACAAGTACCCTCTACCCAGAATCGACGATTTGTTGGATCAATTAAAGGGAGCGACTGTATTTTCTAAGATCGATCTCAGATCGGGGTATCATCAGATAAGAGTGAAGGAGGAAGATATTCCCAAGACTGCTTTCAGAACTCGTTATGGTCATTACGAGTATCTGGTTATGCCTTTTGGTGTAACAAATGCTCCTGCAATATTCATGGACTACATGAATAGAATATTTCATCCTTACTTGGATTCATTTGTTGTCGTTTTTATCGATGATATTTTCATTTATTCCAAGTCTAAGGAGGAACATGCTGAGCATTTGAGAGTAGTCTTGACAACGCTAAAGGACAAGCAGTTGTACGCCAAGTTGTCGAAGTGCGATTTCTGGTTAGACTCAGTGCATTTCTTGGGGCACGTAATCTCGAAGGATGGAATCTCAGTGGACCCTGCAAAAGTAAATGCTGTGTTGGAGTGGAAGACACCGACTTCTGTGACAGAGATTCGTAGTTTTCTAGGACTAGCTGGGTATTATCGTCGATTTATCGAAGGATTTTCTCGTTTGTCTTTACCTTTGACGAAGCTGACAAGGAAAGGTCAACAATTCGAATGGTAGACGAAGTGCGAGGAGAATTTTCAATAACTGAAGAGGAGATTGACAACCGCACCAGTGTTAGTCTTACCGGACACAACAAAGTCTTTCAGTGTGTATTGTGACGCTTCGAAGCAAGGATTGGGATGTGTATTGATGCAAGAACGGAAAGTGGTGGCTTATTCTTCACGGCAACTGAAGACTCATGAGCTCAATTACCCAACCCATGATTTGGAGCTGGCAGCAGTAGTGTTTGATTTGAAAATTTGGAGACACTACTTGTACGGTGTAAGAGTCGAAGTCTTTAGTGATCACAAGAGTTTAAAGTACCTGTTCGAGCAAAAGGAGTTGAATATGCGTCAGAGAAGGTGGATGGAATTCTTAAAGGACTATGAGATTGAGCTGCAATATCATCCTGGAAAGGCGAATGTAGTTGCTGATGCCTTGAGTAGGAAATCATTGCATGTTTCTGCACTAATGATCAAGGAGATGAAGTTGATTGAAGAATTTCGAGACCTGAATTTGGGAATGGAGTTAGGACCAAGGAGTATGATATTGGGTCAACTAACTGTTTCGAGTGGATTCATGGAACGGATAAAGGAACTCCAACCGAAGGACGAGGAACTTCAAGCTAAGAAGGAGCTTTCGGACAAAGGGAAAGGAGTAGAATTTAAGATTGGAAATGATGGAATTCTGAAGTATAGGAACCGAATCTGTGTGCCGAATGATTCAGAGATGAAGGGAATGATTTTGGAGGAAGCTCACAAGAGTAGATTGAGTCTACACCCTGGTTCACAAAAGATGTATCAAGACCTCAAGAAGATTTTCTGGTGGCCTGGAATGAAAAGGGAAGTAGCGAAGTATGTATCACGATGTTTGACGTGTCAAAAGGCGAAGGTAGAACATAAGAAGCCTGGTGGTGAGTTGAAACCGTTGGAAGTATCAGTGTGGAAATGGGACTGTATCACTATGGATTTTGTCTCTGGTTTTCCCAAGACTCGACGAGGTCATGATGCTGTTTGGGTAATAGTGGACAGACTGACAAAGACGGCGCGATTTATTCCTGTCAACATGAAGTACTCAATGGATAGACTGGCTGAGCTATATTTGAAGGAAGTAGTAAGATTACATGGAGTACCCACAAGTATAGTATCAGACAGAGATCCACGATTTACTTCGAAATTTTGGGTCAGTTTGCAAACAGCAGTCGGGACGAAGTTGGATTTAAGTTCCGCGTATCACCCTCAGACGGATGGACAGTCAGAACGGACTATCCAGACGTTGGAAGATTTGTTGAGAGCCTGCGTGATTGAGAGTAGTGGTGATTGGGATTCTTTTCTGCATCTGATTGAGTTTACTTACAACAACAGTTTTCATTCAAGCATCGGAATGGCACCGTATGAAGCTCTGTATGGTAGGAAGTGCAGAACGCTGTTGTGTTGGTTCGAGACTGGTGAGCATTTGATAATGGGGCCAGACGTAGTTCAACAGACGACTGAAAAGGTGAGGTTAATTCAAGACAGGATGAGGACTGCTCAAAGTAGACAAAAGAGTTACCAGGACAAGAGGAGAAGTCCGCTGGAATTCAATGAAGGAGACTTTGTCTTCATGAAAGTAGTGCCAACTACTGGAATTGGTAGAATGCTCAAAACCCGAAAACTTACACCTCGTTTTATTGGACCTTACCCAATTCTCAAACGAATAGGACCCTTAGCCTATCAAATTGCCTTACCTCCTTTTCTTTCAAACTTGCACAATGTCTTTCATGTATCCCAATTGAGAAAATATGTTCATGATCCCTCACACATCATTGAACCCGATTCGGTACAACTAAAAGAGAATCTCACATTTGAGACCTTACCGCTAAGGATAGATGGTAGTAGTGTTAAGAGGTTGAGAGGGAAGGATATTCCCTTAGTTAAAGTAGTATGGAGTCGGAATAATGGGGAGGATGCGACATGGGAGCTTGAGAGCAAGATGAGAAGTTCTTTTTCGCACCTGTTTGATTCAAGTACTGTATTTCTCGGGGACGAGAAATCTCTAAGTTGGGGAGAATGTAACACCCCGTCTGAATACCTCATATTCGTTTGAAAACCCTAAAAAGATTATTTGAATAAAGTATTTTAAAAGGTGTGATTTCAAAAGTTTTTCTTGAATTAAATTTATTTTGTGATTTCAAATGATTTTTGTTTTGAGAAAAAACCCTAAGAAATTTAAATTGAATTTTTGGATTGAGTTGGAATTGAATTTTCGGATTAAATTATTTAAGTGTTTTATATTTTGTATTTTTAAGAAAATGTGATTTTATAAGAAAAGAAAATGAAAATGATTTTGTGCATGTGTGTGCATAGGTGTCGCCGTGTGTGTGTGTGAGTAGTGTGCATATGATGCAATCTTGTTGACTTCTTTGCACCCTAGGTTAGTGGACTAGTGAACCCTAGGTTTAATTAGTGTAAAGCTTAGTTAGTAGTTTGACCAACCAATAGGAAGTGAGATTAGCCCTAATTTTACTCCATTTGTCCAATGGCTTGGCTTGAGCCATGCAAGCCTTGATGTGGTCGAAATTACCCTTCCTAGTTGCACTCTTGACCGAATTGACTTAAGGGTAGGAAAGGAATTTGTTGGTTGCTTTCTTATAAGCCTAAACCGTAGTACACCAACCCATTTGCTTCTCATTTTCACTTCCAAAACCAAACACTTATTCTAAGAGAACATCCAACTCTTAGAAAGAACTAGAAACTTAGTTAGAGAGAGGGAGAACCCGTGAACCAAGGAGAAGAGGAAGAGGAAGATCAAGCTCAAAAGCCTTAGGATTCTTGAAGAAGGTTGAAGATCTTCTCTACTTTATTCGAAGATCCTAGGTTGTTCTAAGTGGTTTTTAATTTTCCAAGTCTTGTAAAAGTTCTTTGTTGTTGCATGTTTAAGTTCTTTATAGATCTATGTTTGTAACTATCTCTCTTACCTTGATCTTGATTTTCAAGAACCCTACAAACTTGTAAAACCTTAAACCGTGGACATTCCTATTCGGTCTTGCTTAGAAAATTAGGTCATGATGATGTCTATTCCATTTCAAGTTCATGCATGTTAGTTTGATGCTTGATAAAGGTGATCTAAATGATTTTCATGCTTTGATTTCTTTAAAGCTTTGATCTTTGATTTCTATTTCAAAAGACTTTGATTATTGCATTGATCTTGGAAAAAGGCTTGTTTTCTTGTTTTGATTTTCAAAGCTTTTGATCTTGAAGTTTGACTTATGATTTTTGAACTCAAAAAGTTTTGTTCCATGACTTGCATGTCACGGTTTTGATGAGAAACCAAGGAAAACAATTCTTTTTCAAATGATTTATGTTTTGATCTAATTCATGTGTATTTCAAAGTCAAGGATTTAAGTTTTTCTCTTGATCTTTGTTTGAATTGTGTTGTTTTGTTTTTGATTCCATTCGGTTTGATAAAGGAAATGAGTAAATGAATTTGATTATTTTCTTCAAGCGATTTCATGATTTAATTTCTTTTGTTCCTTGCTGTCCAAGATTTTAATTCCAAGTATTTCAAGTTTAAAAATGTTTTTGAGTTGTGAAAAGACATGGATTTCAAGTGCTATTGATTTATGAGAATTTGGAGTGAAAAATGATGAATTTTCAATGGTTTTACAACGTGAATAAGGGGCTGGACTTTCCCATACAGCCACATAAACTATTATTTTATTTATCCTAATATGAGTTTTCAAATGATTTTCAAAAGGCTTTAGGCAATAGAAAGATTGAGAGTTGCTTTGATAAGTATCAATATTTTAATAAAGAAAGTAAAGGGTTTTGATTTGAGAAATCAAGTGATGATTTCTAATTGAAACAGTTTTTAATAAAAGTGTATTTATTTATTTGAGGTTATTCAGTGGACGGTGGTGACAATTCTCAAAGAGAAGTTAGAGACCTTCAAGGGCAAAGTATTTTTCTTGCTGGAATAAGAGGTGAGTGAGTGAGATTGCGGTGAGCCCGTAACATTGTTGCCGGATGGTGGTGCAATGTGTTTATGTAATGCTTATTTACGTTACGTTCTTGTGCACGTTATTTATTATCTTAAGTCATTTCCTTATTACTCTGTGATGAGATGGTGATTTTCCCGTTTGATAAGTTTAAGTGATTCCCGAATGATAATGAAAGAGAAAACGTATGAGGATGAGTGAAGGATTGGTATGTGATGCGATATGAGGAATGTGATGAAATGTCAATGTATTGGATAAAGACATGGTGCTTGTGAAGCTGAAATTGTGTTAGAGAATATGTTGTGCTGGATGTGCTAGTACAGAGAGAAATGTGAATTTATGAGAAAGTGATGAGATGAGATGATTGCCCGAGGGGCTTGGAATGTGAATGTATTTGTGAAAGTGGGGAAAAAGATGCTTTAGTGGTCGGGTCTTGTTGAAGGGATGGACTAAGGGCAAGCCGACTATAGGTTAACTAAAAGACTTTAAGGTTCTAAAAGACTTTAAGAATATTAAAAGACATTAATACTCGCGGTGAGATATGAGAGTGAGAAGTAGTGGAGAGGAAGATACTATGGGTATCTGCGGATACTCAGGTGGAGATTGCATGAGGGGAGGGCAATGACGGTGACTCGTCAAGAAGCCTCGAGTACATTTCTAGGCGGGACGAATCCCATAAGTGGCGCACTAACGTGGTGGGGACTGGGTCTAATGCCGTGGTAAGGACCGCATAGCTAACTAGAAATGATACTGTCACCCCCTTGAATTCAAGTCTACAACAATTGAGAGGGACTGGAACGGGGCAATGTGTTTTGCCACTGCGTGGACAGTGAGCCTTGATTATATGTTTTGAGGACGAGATCCTCCTGGTCTGGGACCATCTGTGTTGAGACAGCTGTCTTGCCCGCGTGGTAAAGGTCCTGTACTCCTGTTGGCTTCCGACTAGGTGGATGGAGACCGAGGAGATGTAGAGTGTGCGTTCCTCAGTGATGATGATTTCCCCTACCTCATTGAGTGAGTTAAGTATGATA
Source organism: Crotalaria pallida (assembly GCA_037953625.1). Taxonomy (NCBI): domain Eukaryota; kingdom Viridiplantae; phylum Streptophyta; class Magnoliopsida; order Fabales; family Fabaceae; genus Crotalaria; species Crotalaria pallida. The sequence continues at coordinate 129,347,869 of CM075650.1, forward strand.
AAACTTAATAACAAAAGAATAAAGAAATGCTGAATATTTGAAAAGATGGGCAAAGTATGATGATGTTCAGTTGTGATATATTGTGGTGTTGGTTGGCGAGTATTGTTTTTATGTGTGGTTTATTTTATATCTTGAATACCTGTGTTATTGATATTGAGTTCGATTTGGGAAAAGCGTTTTATCCTTCAAGTGCTCGATGTATTTTGGTTCTTGTGTCTTGTTCTGTGTATATATATATTCTTCGAGTGTCCTTGGTACTGTGCGTCTTTCTATCGTGTCTATTCTGCGACCTTGCGGTCAACCTGTTACGTATGGCGCGCTGACTCTCTCCTACCTGGTTGTCGTATTGGCATTTGCCGGTATTGCAATGGGTAGATGGCGTATCATGTAGCGATCCACATGTGGCCTCTTCAGTGAGGTGCATGGGAGGTGGTACCTGATGGATGGATCTGGAGAGGAGATACTCGTCTGGAGATCGACGATCCGAGGCACATTCTGCGGGGAGCAGGCATGGACGTGCATGTTGGGCAAGTCACTCTGCGAGATTATCAAGACGGTGGACCACGGGAACACCATGAGCTAGACGGTGATCCTGCACCCTTGGCAGCAGTGGTTCCTGAACCAATGGAAGAAGAGAGCGTTAGCGAATCCGATCATGCAGCGGAGTCGGATGAAAGCGAGGATATGGAGACGGAAGCTAGTTCTGCTGATGAGTGACGTCTTGCAATCTGTGTCTAGAGAATGTCTTGTGTCTAGGATCCGAGTTTCAGTCGAGGATTATCTTGTAATGAACTAATGATGTAAACAGTTATCTTTTATTTTGGTTTGTAAGTTCTTTTGTAATGATGGCCTACTTTTGGAAAAACATTTGGAGTATGACTCCAGCACTTTGGCTCATGCTTTTTATTTTAAATGAATACAGTTTTATTTTTCAATGATGATGTTGAGTGGGGAGTTTCGAAAGTGACAACTCGATTTTCAAAAGGGTGGATTACGTATTAACGAACTTATATATATATATATATATATATATATATAAACATGGCCTCATTTTTGCAAGAAAGTAATCATAATGCAGTTAAGTTTTGGGAAGTGAAAATCGGGCTGTTACAAATCTGAAGCCACAAGACTTTTATATTTTCGTGGAAAATTATAATGTTTTATTATTTAAAGAAAATTGAAATATGATTTTCAAATGTTATTTACTGCATTGGAAAAATATTATTTTTGCTGTCTGTTAGTGTCATACGGTTTTGATATGTATTTTTATGTGTTTATAATTTTGAATTGATAGACATCCATTTATTTGTGCACAAGACCCTAGGACAACCTAATTAAATGTAACCCAATTAAATACAACTTATCTCTAAACCACCGTATTTAGGACTAACATTTAATGACCCTATCTTAGGGAGATTTTTGGCCAATAGGGGAGCTTATCTATTTATCTCTTCACATTCTCCCACTCTAATTAAATTTTAAAACCCCATTTTAATAAATCAAACCCCCAGCCCAGCTAAACTCTATAAATACCCCTCATTACCCTCACCCACACACTCTACACACACTCATTCTTACAAAAAAAAAATTAGAAGAACCTAGAGAGAAGGGAGGGGTGGTCGAGGAAGAGGGGAAGAGGAAAGGAGGAAAGCTTGATTTTTTTTTCATCCATTTTTCATCTTCAACCTAGGTATTGGTCTTGGAACTTATTCTTCTTCCTCTTTTCGTTTTTGTTTTCAGTTTTGTTAAGCTTCCATGAAAGATTTTTGTTGGTTTGATGTTCATGAGCTCTTGCATGTGGATTTTCTTGATTTCTCTTTGTTTTCTAAACTTTATGATGTGTGTATTTGAGTTTGAAAAAAAAAATGGACATGCATCCACAAGGAAGGTCCCCACAGTTTTGCCCTTGTTCTTGCTCAAATGATTTTTTTTATTTAAATGATTGGGAAATGAAGGATTAAGAGTTGATTTGTTATTGATCTGGATGTGCATGTTGTTGTTTTGATTTTTGTTTGCAAAATCCCAAATTTTTCCTTATGTATGTTTTGGCCTAGGGCTTGAACTTAAGGGAGATGAATTTTGTTTTTGATGCATGTTAAAGGTTTGTCAATCTTTGTTATTTTCTAGCTTATTTTCGGGTTGCATGTGGAGAATAAATTGTTAAATTGATTTTTGTCTTAGTTTGAGTACTTGTGGTACCACACGGTTTTGTTGTTGTTCATGTCCAAGTGATTTTTATCCTTGATGCATGTAAATGATTTGTAAATCCTTGTTATTTTCTTGGTGCATTTTTCGGTCCTTGTATGAAAATAAAGGGTTGAGTTGATTTTGCTTGGTGTGCTTATTTGGGTGCTATAAGGTTTTGGGATTAGAGAGCATGCATGTGTAGGTTGAATTAAAATCTTGTGTTTATTGCTAATGTGTGATTCGGCCATGGCAAGTAAATTAGGGAGAATGACCTTAACCCTTGATGAATGTTAGTGTATTAAGTTATTTTGCAAGAATCAAACCTCTTTTACATGGTGTGTTTCGGTTTTGGTGTGTTAGTTAGGAAAATTATTTTTGTTTTAGTCTTAAATGATGTATATATGTTGATTAGTTATTGTATGTTAAAGTTTGTTGGAGAAAATGTTTGATTTTATGCCTTAAAAGGATCCTTAGGAAACAAATAGCTTTTTTTTTGGTTCCTTTAGAGTGCATATTCGGTTTTTGCATGATTATTAGGAAAGAAGCTTATTTTGTTACAAGCTATATGCCATTTGAATATGCTCTAGTGACTTTGAATTGGCTTGGACTTGTTTTAGTATTTTATTGAATTTTGGTTTGGTTGATGTTGATTATGGACTTTAGAGCTTATACTTGAAAAAGGTTTGAATGAAAAGTACTTGTAAATGTTAGATGGTTTTGAAATTGAACCACTGTTTTGATAAGATTATTTTGATTGCCTCTGAATTTTGTTATAATTTTTAGAATCAATTTACTATTTCTACAAGAATTGTTTTTATGAGAACGATTTCGAAAAAATGAGTTTTTCGGCCTGAATGCAAACTGAATTTTCGAACCTGTGCTGTTCCAATGGACTTGAAATTTTTTGGTAAGACCTTGCATATGTTAGGAGACTCTCTGTAAAATTTGAGGTGATTTGGAGTTGATTTGATATTTTAAATGATTTCAAAACAGTGAACATTCTAGTTCAGATTTTTCAGACTTAAAGAGAAACTTAATTGAAAAAGTGTGACTTAAGTAACTCCAAATAATCTGAAATTTTATGAGAAGTTCTTGAATGTGTGAAGATGTTCCGTACCAAATTTCGTGTCAACTGGAGTTAGTTTACTAATTTTTAATAATTGTATGTTTGCTTCAGGTTGTTGCAGGCCTGATTTGATTTTTATGAATAATCTGAATGGAAATTTGTGTTCTGAATGTTGGATTGACTTAAAAATTTTATGTGATGAACTTTAATATGTGTTTAAGTGTGTTGCAAGGTTTGGGACTGAAATGAGTTGATTTGACATGATTTTGGAATTTATTTTCTTTGAATTCCCCGTATCCGATTTAACATGATATTTGATACTTTTTGGACTATATGAGATGCTTTGTGTAAATTCTTTGGGTTTGGCTGGATTTTTATTGTGATATTTTTATGTGATTAAATAAATGAGGGAATTTGGTTTATGTCTTTATAAAGTAAGTTTGCATGCTAGGAGATTTAAATGGGTTAAGGTCAAGAATATATGCCCTAATTGATTTCTTTCTATGTTTGATTTTTGATGAATACATGGCTGTGAAATCTTGTTTATTTTAAGTTGTGTTCATCATAATATGATTTGTTATGAATTAATTTAAGGCATGTTAATTGAGTTGTTTGAACCGAAAAGTGAACATGTTTCGGTTAAGGTAAGTTTATAAATTTAGTGTGATTAGTTTGCTATGCTATGTGCTACTTGAATAGGACTATGGGCATGATTAAGTAAGTGAAGGAAAATAAGTTGTGTGTATAAATGCATGTGTTTTAAGTGATGTGTTTGTTCTTGTTTTAAATGGTTTTGTACTAAGTTGTTTGACTTGGTGATTTGCTTTTGAATATAAATTGGCTTTGAGTTGTTTAATTTTAATTCATATCTGGATATTGGAACTATTTCATGGCTGTCCAAATATTGTTTAAACTGTTATGGTTTGAAAAACAAATATTTTTAAGTATTTATTTTATATTCAAAAGTCTCGTGAATTAACGTATGGTTTTACGGTGATTTCGGATTTTCAAAAAGTGATTTATAAACGGTGTCATGGCTGTCCAAAATTTTAATCATTGTGTTTTCAATTTATAAAACGTTTTGTAGCGTTTAAAAACATATATTTTAAGTGTTTTAATTTACAGTAAAAGTTAGATCGAAAAATTGGAGTTTTTCAGTGTTTTCGGGTCCGAGTGAGCTGTTGTCCAAGGCGGACCAGCCACTAACCCATTTATTTAAAATAGAGTTAATGGTTTGTTTTAAGGCATTTAAAGTGTTAAAAAGTTTTGGAACAAATTATGTTATTATTTTACCCGAAGGATTTTAATTTGAGCTTTCGAAGGATGATTTTTAATTTTGAACTTATGTTTGATTTGGCTGTGTTTCTAATATGTGATGTCTGTCTCGAGGATATAGAAGATGTCAGCATAGACGTGTGCTGAAGGTCGGTACCCGTGAGGATTCTCTGTTTACTCGTAGATGATTAAGGTGAGAGAGCAGCTTTTCTAAGACATTGTGGTCTGTAGGTAATGTGTTAAGATGTTCCTGGCCATCTCAGAAGCCGGAACTTGGGGTCTATGAGTCAGTCGTATGATGGCAATTAATTGTGTGTGCGTGGCCATCGATACGTCGGACGGAGACCTCTCTCTTTATTGTTGCATGATGCTTCTTTTGATGCTATTAAATTGATGATGATAAAATGATATGATATGCTATGCCTGCTGAACTTTTATTTGGAATCCTAAGTAATTATGATATGTAATATGCCCTGTTTTTAAAATGTTAAGCGAGATATTGATGCTGATGAAAATAATGTGATAGCGTTTGAAATAATTTAATGGATAAGGAAAAGACTTCTGATATCGGGCAAGATCTAGTTGTAATGAAAAGATTGATGGTGCAAGGAAAGAAATGATAAAGTGGATATGATTGGAACCCAGTTGATGTGTACGTTCTATGTGGAAGAAGGTTGAGGCACTCCCTGATGCGTACGACCAATGTGACGTGCTTGTCGGGTTGAGGGATTCCCTGATGTACGTAAATGTGGGCATGAGTTGTTCCGATTAAGTAAGATGCTAGCCACGAGAGCTTTATAGCGTGGCATCGAGCCCTCGGGTATGACGATGATGGATCGATGGAAAAATGTTGATGTGAAAGATTTTAATTAGAGGTCGAGGATTACCAAAGGGATGGATAAGGGTGACTCGTCCGACCATAGGGTTAATAAAACTTAATAAAACATTTCAAAGACATCAACCAACGCGGTGAGTTGAGTGTGACGTAGTGGAGAGGAAGATACCGTGTTTATCCGCAAATACTCAGGTGAGCGAATGTGATAGGGGAGGGTGATGACGGTGACTCCTCAAGTAACCTAGAGTACTTTCTAGGCAGAACTAGTCTATATGTGATCGGGACTTAAGACCCAAGGGATCATAGCGTGTTCTGCACCGAAACTAGAAATGTATTGTCGCCCCCTTGATCAATTTCGAAACGGTGAGAGGGAACCTAAATGAGGCGGGCTGTCCGATTGTTTTGGGCCCTTGTGATATCGCACAAAAATGAAAGATTGATTTGAAATGATTTCGATTGAGATTACTATGGCAGACCCTGAGTGGTTGCAGCATGTGTGTTTTCTCAGTTGTTCGACCTGCGTGGGTTAAGGTTCATGTACGTCCCGTTTGCTTCCGTTTAGGCTCGGAAGGATTGGAGGAGATGTATGTGTGCTAACCAACTCCTCGATGACTTTCCCTAATTCTCCTGTCATCGAAGGATGCGCTTCAATAAGACTTAATAAGAAAAGTTGCAAATATATTAAAGCTAGGATGATGAATAATAATAATAAGAAAAAGAATCGTGGGAGTGTAATGGTAATAAGCTAAAAGAGCTTTGGGGCACGAGATAATGGAACAAGGAAAGGCTTGGATTTAAGGCAAGAATGTTAATTGAGAAGGAAAGTGGATATGATAGACAGTGATACTGAAAGCAATAAAATGTGGTGACAATAATAATATGCATAAATATGTGTATTTGATGTGTTTGTTGTTTTATTGTTATATCTTGATATGTTGTCTGCTGTAATTCCACATCGTCAGCTTATCCGCCTGGAAAAGCTGACTCTCCTTCTTCATCTTTCTGTGTCTCTGCTGTATCTTTCTATTGGCTTTGTGCCGGCCAATTAGACGGTGGACCCTGTCAAGTTTACCTTCGAGATTTATTACGATGGACAATGAGAGGTGAATCATCAAGGCTGGGAATGGCGAGGTGGATCAGAGGTGACCATACGAGACCCAGGTCACACGCTTCGAGGAGATTCAACTGAAACTCGTGTTTGTTGTTTCTCTCTGGTGGACCTTCGAACTGGAGGACCAACGTGTAAGAACTACAATCGGTGGGTGAAATAACTAGGAGACACTAGGAGAACACCTAGAAGGGGGGGTTGAATAGGTGTTAGAGAAACCTTGAAAGATTTTCGAAAGAAACAAATCGAAATGATTAAAACAAATGATTTTTACAAAAATTTAAGCTTCTTAATCGATTAACTTCAGTACTAATCGATTAATGCCGAAGCTAACTTTTGAACTAATCGATTAACTAAGTCTTTACTCGATTAATGCCGAAAGCTGCTTAAAAACTAATCGATTAATTATCAACTTAATCGATTAATACGCTTAAAATCTGACAGAAATTCAGTTTTAATCGGAATACGAAAATCAATCAATTAACACATATGATCAGAGATAAAGCAGAATTGATTAACACCAATATTCTTATTGATTACCTAGGTTATGAAAATGATTTTCCCCAAATCAATTTTCACAATTAAGATTCAATTCAATCAATTATGAAAATCAATCTTTTCTAGGTTTTCAACCAAAAACAAATGAAATGACTTGAATGTAAAGAGTTAAGAGTTTAGAGATACGACACAGAGATTTATCCTGGTTCACTTTCATCCACTTGAAAGCTACATCCAGTCCCCTCTTCAACCAAGAGAGATTCTTCACTATGAGGAATTAGAGTTCTCAAATTACAAGTAAATGCCTCTCAAGACTCCCTTCTTGATAGCCTACACGAGATACCACACCCTTGCCTTGCAATCCTATTGAACCTAATCTAACCTCTTCTCTTGCTTGTCGATATCCCACAACAAGTCTTCCAATTGCTTTGAGATGCTTCAAAGACTTCCGCTTGCATGATGATGCCTCACACCAAGACTTCCAATTTGCTTGTTAACACAACAAGACTTCCAAAATAACTTTGCTTGATGAACAACCACCAAGACTTCCTTGTGATGTAGAATGTTTGCCTCCTTTGCAATGATTACAACCAAATTTAAAAAAATAACCATCCTATGAATCTCTTTCAATAGCTATGAAAATATCAACATAAGAGATTCAAAGATTCTTGATCAAAGAATGTAAAAGTTAAAAGCTTTGATCTATGAAAGTGAGAGGGAATAGTGTGGCTTTGAGAAATTGATTTGTTCTAAAGTGTAATAATGATTCACAAAGGTTAGGAAAAGATTTATAAAGAATGCCCAAAAGTTAGGAAACAATAGAAATTGATTTTTGCCTTGAAAAGCTTATTTTAAAAACTGATTCTGCACGTGTTAATCGATTAACACAATGCCTTAATTGATTAAGCACTGTTGCTCAAAATGTCTTAATCGATTAAATGCTTCCTTAATCGATTAAGCAAGTGCAAAATCACTTAAAACTTGTTTTCTCAAAAACTAAACCTTTTCTTTCAAACCTTTAAGCCACCTATTGATTTTAGGTTAAGTGAAAACTCAAATTATTATATAATCATGACCTTGATAGAGATTCACTACCCTCTAATGACTCTACCCAAACTCACAAACGAAAAGACTCAAACTAAAGATATTACAATTAAACACAAATTGAATCTTCATGAGCTTGCTCTCTCTTCATCATTTGTTGAGTGTTGTTTGTTTGTTGAACTTCTTCAAACCTTGAGCTTGATCACAAACACTTGTAGCTTGTTCAAAACCTTTGTCATTATCAAAACATTCTCACTGGATCTAACAATCTCCCCCTTTTTGAAAATGACAAACACGTTTTGAAATTGTTTGAAGTCCTTTGAAGTTGTTGATACTTGAACCATTTGATCACTTGGTGAGAACCTTACTCCCCCTCAATGAATGCTTGACATTTGAAATCCAATAGAGATAAGCTTGATTCTCCCCCTATCTTCAACAACTTTGCTCAACCTATATAAAAACAAACAAAACAACCTCTTCTCCCCCTTTTGGCATTATCAAAAAATAATATATACCATTTGAAATATAAAATACTAAGCCAAAATAAGAGAAAATCATCATTCATTTCTTCACAACATTGATACCAATAAATCAATGATACCAAATGTAAAACTAATGAACTATACTTTGAAATGTGATACCAATTGGAAAGAGATGTGACAATGAAATATAATACCAATTGTAACTAAAGAGTTATCATATCACTTAACAAAGTAAGATATCAATTGTAAAGAAATATCACAATAATCACAATAGCACGATAAACATCTAATGATCACACAACGATACTAATTATGAATTTTGTAGAAGTAATATCAATTGTCAAAGACTAATAGCAAGATTAGAATATACCAAATTGTAAGTCCAATTGTGAATACTTGTTATGTCTTGTAAGAAATTCACTTGATACCAATTGTGAATATCCAACAATATCAATTGTACCAAAATGTAGGAGTTTCACTTGAGATTTGAAGAAGCAAATAATGAATAACACTTGTAAGCCTTTTGCTCTTCAATCACACCTACAAAACAATCATGCTTTGCTTTTTGGTATCTAAATGGTTTTGGATCCATTTTTGTTAGTTAAGGGACTCTCACCCTTCTTAACCCAAACAAAATTTCCTTTTGGTATACCATGAACTTTAATATAACACACATTTGAAGTATGTCCATGAGTGCCATAATAGAAACATGTTGGTGCATTTGAAAAATCAACTTTAGAAAAATCAACAACATTTCTATGAGACTTACTCTTAACATTAGTATAACCCAAACCAAACTTGTTTGAATTTTCTCTTTGAAAATTTAACAATGTGCGCAATTTAATATCACCACTTGAGAAACTTGCAAGCTTATTTTTCAAAATAGCATTTTCATCTTTAAGCAACTTGCAATTCTCACAATCAACCACAATATTCAATCTACTAGCACAATCACAAGAAGAACTAGCATATATAAGATCAAGAGTTTCATTTTGAAGATTAAGCTCATCAACTTGTTTTTGAAGTTCTAAAATCTCTTGTTGATGTTTCAAAATGAGCTTCTTCCTTTCAATGTTTTTCAAAGCTAGTTTCTTAAGATGTTCATGCATTTCTTCATAAGCATTATATAAAATTTCATACTTGGAAGAAATTTCAGATTTAGTTTCACTTACATCGCTTTCGTCGCTTTGTTCACTTGATTCATCATTTGAACTTTCCTCTTCATCTACTAGAGCTATCAAGTTGAGACAAGCGGCTTCTTCATCATCCGAAGAACTGCTAGTTGTGCTTTTCTTGTCTTCTTCATCATCACTATTCCAAACTATGTATGCTCTTTTGTGTTTTGCATTTTTCTTCTCTTTCTCCTTCTTCTTGAGATACTTAGAGCATGCATACTTGAGATGATCGGGCTTTCCACATTTATGGCAAACTACTCCTTCTTTTGTTGTCTTGGGCTTGTATTGTGGGGAATTCTTCTCTTTACTTTTGTCTTTGTTCAACCTTCCTTTTCTCCTTAGAAGCTTGCTAAAATTTCTTAGTAGAAGTTTCATCTCTTCTTCATCAATGTCCGAATCGGAATCATCATTATCATCGGAACTCTCATCTTTTCTATATGACCTTTTAGCTTTAAGAGCAATTCCTTTTCTTTCCTTGTACTTATCCGACTCTTCATGCATATGCAAACGTCCAAGCTCCATTTCATGTTCTTGAAGCTTTCCAAAAAGTGTAGCTAAGTCCATGGTGTCCAAGTCCTTTGATTCAACAATTGAGGTAACCTTAGGTTGCCATTCCCTACTTAGACATCTTAAAACTTTGTTAACAAGTTCACAATTCATGAAAGTTTTTCCAAGAGCAATGAGATGATTAATAATATGAGTAAAACGTTTTTGCATAATACATATAGATTCATTAGGCAACATACGAAACAATTCATATTAATGCATCAAAGAATTTAATCTAGCACGCCTAACTTCACTAGTGCCTTCATGTGTGACTTGCAAGATGTCCCACATTTGTTTGGCATTTTGACATTGGGAGACTCTAAAGAACTCATCATAAGATAGAGTGGAGGTGATGATATTCTTTGCTTTTAAATCATATTGAATTTTCCTTTTATCATCATCGGTCCACTTATCTTTGAGAACTAATTGAGATACACCTTCTACTTGTTTTGAGGGAATATGAGGACCATTCTCAATGGCTTCCCAAATGTTCATGTCTATGGCTTCTATAAAAATTCTCGTTCTAACTTTCCAATAAGCATAACCCTCTCCACCAAACATAGGAGGGCGACTTATCGAAGCACCTTCACCACCAAAGGGATTCGTAGAACCCATTGTAGTTTCCTCAAGGATCTTAACGAAAAAGCTCTATGCTCGTGTCTTTCGACCGAGCTCTGATACCAATTGTAAGAACTACAATCGGTGGGTGAAATAACTAGGAGACACTAGGAGAACACCTAGAAGGGGGGGTTGAATAGGTGTTAGAGAAACCTTGAAAGATTTTCGAAAGAAACAAATCGAAATGATTAAAACAAATGATTTTTACAAAAATTTAAGCTTCTTAATCGATTAACTTCAATACTAATCGATTAATGCCGAAGCTAACTTTTGAACTAATCGATTAACTAAGTCGTTACTCGATTAATGCTGAAAGCTGCTTAAAAACTAATCGATTAATTATCAACTTAATCGATTAATACACTTAAAATCTGACAGAAATTCAGTTTTAATCGGAATACGAAAATCAATCAATTAACACATATGATCAGAGATAAAGCGGAATTGATTAACACCAATATTCTTATTGATTACCTAGGTTATGAAAATGATTTTCCCCAAATCAATTTGCACAATTAAGATTCAATTCAATCAATTATGAAAATCAATCTTTTCTAGGTTTTCAACCAAAAACAAATGAAATGACTTGAATGTAAAGAGTTAAGAGTTTAGAGATACGACACAGAGATTTATCCTGGTTCACTTTCATCCACTTGAAAGCTACATCCAGTCCCCTCTTCAACCAAGAGAGATTCTTCACTATGAGGAATTAGAGTTCTCAAATTACAAGTAAATGCCTCTCAAGACTCCCTTCTTGATAGCCTACAAGAGATACCACACCCTTGCCTTGCAATCCTATTGAATCTAATCTAACCACTTCTCTTGCTTGTCGATATCCCACAACAAGTCTTCCAATTGCTTTGAGATGCTTCAAAGACTTCCGCTTGCTTGATGATGCCTCACACCAAGACTTCCAATTTGCTTGTTAACACAACAAGACTTCCAAAATAACTTTGCTTGATGAACAACCACCATGACTTCCTTGTGTTGTAGAATGTTTGCCTCCTTTGCAATGATTACAACCAAATTTAAAACAATAACAATCCTATGAATCTCTTTCAATAGCTATGAAAATATCAACATAAGAGATTCAAAGATTCTTGATAAAAGAATGTAAAAGTTAAAAGCTTTGATCTATGAAAGTGAGAGAGAATAGTGTGGCTTTGAGAAATTGATTTGTTCTAAAGTGTAATAATGATTCAAAAAGGTTAGGAAAAGATTTATATAGAATACCCAAAAGTTAGGAAACAATAGAAATTGATTTTGCCTTGAAAAGCTTATTTTAAAAACTGATTCTGCACGTGTTAATCGATTAACACAATGCCTTAATCGATTAAGCACTGTTGCTCAAAATGTCTTAATCGATTAAATGCTTCCTTAATCGATTAAGCAAGTGCAAAATCACTTAAAACTTGTTTTCTCAAAAACTAAACCTTTTCTTTCAAACCTTTAAGCCACCTATTGATTTTAGGTTAAGTGAAAACTCAAATTATGATATAATCATGACCTTGATAGAGATTCACTACCCTCTAATGACTCTACCCAAACTCACAAACTAAAAGACTCAAACTAAAGATATTACAATTAAACACAAATTGAATCTTCATGAGCTTGCTCTCTCTTCATCATTTGTTGAGTGTTGTTTGTTTGTTGAACTTTTTCAAACCTTGAGCTTGATCACAAACACTTGTAGCTTGTTCAAAACCTTTGTCATTATCAAAACATTCTCACTGGATCTAACACAACGGATTATCATGGTGGTTATCCTTTACCACTGCCAGCACGCATTGACCCAGGAGTTGAGGAGGCAGAGGTGTACGGGGATTTGGATCTTGTTGAGCCTCCTAACGATGCTTTTGAGGCTTTGCCTCAGAGTGATCCATATGAGATTGAAGAGGACCCTAGCGAGGGGTCTTCTCCAGCCGAGTATTCTGATGCTAATGTTTGGGAGTTTGACCCAGAGGAGGTGCATGCTGCAGCCTCCAATGATGAGGGTCATTAGTTAGCTTTTATTTCAGTTATGTTCTATTCGGTCTTGTATGTTGTGTTAGTGGACTCTGATAACTTTGCTTGGATACCATGTAACTCCCATACTTGTAATAATGTTTTTCAGACTCAAAAATCGAAACACTATTTTGAGGATTTCTGGTTTATGGTTAATCGGGTTCCAAAGCGTGGTGTTGTTAACATCTCGATTTGGAACTTGATGGATGATGTGGAACATGAATGAATAACTTTATAATGAAAATGTTTTCGAAAAGAGGTGAACTTGCAAGGATGAACTCATGTCCATGTCATCAATGAAAAAAAAATTACCCATATTTTTCATAAAAGTAGTTAAAAAAAAGAATATTTCCAAGTTTCTAAATCGGGGTGTTACATGTTGCATTGTCATTGTTATCAATGATTTTCAATGAAATAAAAATTTTCACCTTAATCTTCAACTGGAAAAGAAAAATTCTTTCTAATAGAACATTCATCGTTGTTGGTACTAATTCTGACAAATTCTCAACCTTCAAAATTTTCAAAATAAAATAATACATAAGAGTTATTTTGCATTTAATCGTCTATATTTTACAAAGTATTAGTTTATTTTTTAAACAAAAAAATATTAGTGTGTTATTTTGTTATATTGTTTTAAAAAAAATAGATTTTTAACTCAGAGTTTTTTTTTAATGAAAACACTTGAAATATTGTGTAATGGTGAAAAAATATTTTCCTTACAACAAAAATCTTGTCATTAAGTGATTGTATACGAAAGAGTATCAAAATGGTTCTTTTTATTATGAGAACACTTGCAATATTTGTTAGGAAATAGGATGCGACAAACGCAGCGGAAAAAAAAGTATATCCCATTTCCATCCAGGAACCATGTGAAAACATGATTTGAGATAGGGAATAAAATTACCTTTTGCAGGGAAGAGGAGACCAACGAATCTTATCACGAACGCTTCGTCAATCACGAGCACATCAATGTGTTGTGCCTCTATTGGTATCCACACGAACAAATTCCCAATTGGAGTCACGTCTCTCTTCTCAGTGCTAGCAGAGAAGAGAGAGTCTGTGTATCACTCACTCTCTGATATGACGGCTAGGGTTACCGTTCTTTGTCTCACACATCTAAAAAAACCAACAAACCCCAAAAGCTAATAATATTATTTATAATATTATCAGACCAACTGGTTGGGCTTTTTAGGAGATAAATTCGAATTCTATCTTATATGTAGAAGATAAAATCAAATTTATATCTTATACATAAAGATAAAACGAATCATATCTTAATCATATCAGAAAGATTTAATTTTATAAAAATACAACTATTGTATTTTTATCAAATGTGATATCTCCAATTTTATCTGCTCTTAGTGTGTGACCCTATAGGTTCCTGTAACGTTGGCAGTAATGTTAAAATCACATTTTAACTTTACAAGCAATGAGCGGTATCTAGCAACACATCATTGCTACCCAAGTGACAGGAATGTCTGTGATTTGACTAAACCTTTTACTGTGACCAATGAACATGTGTAAGTTTAATCCCTTTGTCCAAATATCATAGTTACACTCATGGCATAGAACGTGTCACCCATGAATAGTGTAACCTATGGTTTCTTGATCCCTGAGTAGACGCGTCTAAACAAGTCTCGTCAATATCTCATATTGACTGTCTTGAGTATGACCATACATTTCACCGTCTCACTCAATCAAGGGGCCCAGAGATATAATTCCTATTGATAAGGAAGGACAAATCCCATCTACGTCACTCACATCCCTCTACATGATTTTTCATATACCCGACTACAACCGTTATGATCACCTGGTTAAAGATGACGTTTGATTGCGTGAAAGCATATAATTCCTCATGTTGGAAACCGTAGCGACTTCAGGTCGAAGAACCATGTACACCATTGTCACTATGAGAATCGCTTATGACACTCACTGAATAACCCATGTAGCATTCTCATGGCGGGTCAATCCAGTACACAATTGTCCCAATGTGTACTTACGTGAAGACTTGATATCCCATATCCATGACCGGTGAGATACAGTCATCAGTCTGCCACATACTAGTCTCGATGTATTATAGTTGTCCTTATTAACTATAATACTCGACTAGGGAATCTTTAAGGATAATTATCAATCAATAAGATCTCACTATCAAGTCATGTACTTGATATTCTTATGACATTGAACTTATAATCCTAAGGACTTTATTACATCTATTTTAATTAAACAATTAAAGCATAAATATAATAAATGAAATGTCTCATTATTATTAATAGTAATAATCCATAAACATGAAATAAGTACAAGTAAAAGAGAAAATACGATTGCCACTAGGGCACTCTCCAACAATATTATGAAAGGGTGTCTATTATTTTTTTAATAATTGTGAATGATGTTATTAGCGAATTAAAAAATATCTGAGATACTTTATCTAAAAAACAAAGAATTGAAAAATGGTACCTTGAAAAAGATTCTAAATTATTGAAGGATAGTAAAAAATATTAGATGAATTATTTTTCTTTAGTATTAGAGGATCAAAAAATCAAAGTGAATGAAAATTATGATAATATGGACTAAATATATAATTTGCCGCACAAGTGCAATGGATTAGATGACAACTTGTACAAATACATCAGTTAGTGATTTTTTTTTCTCAAATTGTACAGTTCAAATATATTTGAACTTAGAACATTGCACTGATACTATTATTTTTCATTGCACTAATACAAAATTTTGCAGCGAATAAGAGACGGAGAAAGTAATTGAATTTGGAACATTGCACTGATATAAAATTTTTTTGCACTATCTTAGTGCCATGAATAAGAGGTAGAGAAAGTAAAATTGAACTTGGAACATTGCACTGATACAAATTTTTTTCCATTGCATTGATACAATTTTTTTTATTAATTTTGGAAATTTTCAAGGCATGTGACATGTCTCATTGTCTTTTATTTTCTCAACTTTTCACGTGGGAGTCACATTGTGCGAGAAATTTTCTGGTTACGTAGTTTATTGGATTCAAATATATATATGTATATATATATATATATATATATCTGTGTGTGTGTAAAACAGAGTTTGATAACCGATGGATGTGACGCTCTCTTTTGTATCTTGAAAATAATTATTATTTCCAAATGATTGAAATACTTGCTATCAAAATTAGGACTAGAAAATTTTTCCTTTTTTTTTTAAATAATAGTTGCTCGATTATAAACCTTTTTATTCTGAACAATTAGTTGAATTCGGCTTAGTAATATCTTAATTACGAAAAGACTCTCGAGAGAATATTTTCTTAATCCCAAAAACATCTTTGTACTACTTTTTAAAACATATTATTGAGTAATATGTCAGATTAGTCCCTGACTTTGTAAGTGTCGGTCAAATTAGTCCCTGACTTTATCGAAATAGCAATTTAGTCCCTGAGATTTCATTTTAATTCACATACATCCCTATCTTTATCTCACTTTAAGGCAAATACATCCCTGCGATAGTGATGACAAGGACTAACTTGATCGACGTTCTCCTATCTCAGGGACTAAATTGCTATTTCGATAAAGTCAGGGACTAACTTGACCGACGCTTACAAAGTCAGGGACTAATTTGAAATATTACTCACATATTATTTGTCTCCCGAGTTTGACTTGAATATATAAAACATAAACTTTCTGCCGAATTCTTTTTGAATCAAAATCAGAGTTCGCGGAAGTAAAAGTAATACTTATGGGGCACTGCTGAGGTAAATAAAAAATCATATATATATATATATATATATATATGTCATAACATAAAAACCCCATCAGTATAGTCAGTAGCAAGTAACATAAGTCGAGATAGCAAGAGTTTATAAAAACATATACAATCCAGCTGCATGAATAAAACCTCACTCTAAGACCTCTCAGATATATACAATATATAACAAAATCCAAAAGTAGAAGTCCCAGAGCAAGTCATCAGTGTCCTCAGCAGCTCCTCAGATCCTCCACCGCTCTATCCCTAGGATCTAGGATCCAAAACATCTACGCTATGCAAGCTCCTATGAACCAGCGGGTCCACCTCTAGCAGAAACAGTCGGCTCGCCATGCACCTCCTCCTCGCTCTCATCCTCCACAGGGTCCTCCTCGACCTCACCCGACTGTGTGGAGACCCTACCACTGGGTTAGGATCTGCAGAAGCAGTCCTCTCGAAATCAGTCAGACCAGGAGAAGGAGTCTCCTCAGTGATGACTCTATGGGAGGAAGGATGTGAACGAGTGGCAGCTCTAAAACGAAAACTATGAAAACGACGCATAGGTCAAGCCGGGGGTGGTCCTCTATATGTGTAAAAGGGTGGAACATGCATAGTATAGACTAATGGGATCCTAAATCGACAAGGTCGCACTCGCACCAGAAGGTTAGGGTGGTAGAGAGTGATCTCAACCTCCCCCTCAAAAGTGGCACGGTGCTCCTCATACGTCCATATGCCACTAGAGATAGGGCGTATCTCGATGCAAGCTAGGTATCTGGCCATCACCTAAATAGGGCACAGGGAGTAAGTATACACATATACATAATTGATAAAGACTAAAATTACAAACACAAGTATATCATGGACAGAGAATAATGCAAGTACATATGAGCACACCAATTTTCAACATTATATCTCTTATAATGCAAGTGGCATGATGTATGATTTTCTATCCACAACTGAGGCCTCTAAAAGTCCATCTTGGACGTACATCCAATACACCCTTGTGTTCCCGGAACACCGACATTCGTTCCCAGAACGTAATGCCGAACCATACTTGGATAATAAGCATCACTCCCGGAGTGTGCACCACGTTCCCAGAACGCATACGTTCCCAGAACGCATACGTTCCCAGAACGCATAACAACCAGGTCCCGGACACTGGCCACATATCTATAATGTGTCATCAAGTAGGTTACAATTTGGTACTCCCGGAGTACCCTCCTCATATTCCCAGAATATGATAAACATTCCTACCAACATAACTTCCATTCTATATGGATGCACAAATATTAGGGTAGGTTTTATCTTTGCATTAATTACTATGATTTAGGAATATTCCAATTTATCTTTTGAATGACTTATTTGAGGCATATTCTTTGGCACAAAATTCTCCTTTGAATTATCTCAAAAACATGCCCTTAAGCTTAGATTGGGAAAAACATAACGAATGGTATTCAAAAACTTAACTTTTTATTTTTCAGATTCAGGTACTAACCGGTTACAGTTTCAGGCTAACCGGTTAGAATTACAGACCTGAACTGTTTACCATTGCAATTCAGAAAAACCCTTTTTCTTGAATTCTCTACTCAATCCATAAAGAAGTTTAACATTGTTTTATGCCTCAAAAACCACTGTTTTGATCATTCAAAAGTCTAAATCACACTTCATCCTTCAATGAGCCTAATTTCCTCTTGAAATTATCTCATTACACTAAGGTATTAACTCTTTGATTGCAATCTGAACTATAACAGTGAGATCAACTGGTTTTTCAGATTGTTTTCCATGAAATTGAGGCCTAGATTTGAGTAGCATGTACAACACCATAGTACTGATTTTTGTAAACTTATTTTTTTTTTTTTTGCATTTTTACAGTGTCTAACCGGTTACGAATCATTATGCAGTCAGACACTAAAACATAAGTTTTAACAAACCATTTTCTTCACTACTCAAATCTAACCAAATTTCAACCTTTAATAGAGTCCATATACCTTCAAGAAATATGTTTAAGCACATAAACATATATAATTTTGCATGCATTGGTTCAGTGCATCAAATTGCATAAAAATCAATACAAACACAATTCAACACACCAAATCACTTTTTATACATTTAGCTTATGATATTAACACTAAAATCACTTGCATGCATCAATATAAACTTGCTCAAAACAGCATTGAGCTGAAATTTGGCCTCCAAGCCCTTGTGCTTTACACACATAATGCCCTTTTTGAGTTTTGTTAACTCAAATCCTAATTCACTTGATTTTTAGTCTAAATCTAGTATAAGATAGACTTCTCCCATACCTCTAAGTCGATTTTGATGAGTATAACCTCTGGACTTGAAGAAAATCCACAATCTCCTCACAATTCCTAAGTTCTGCTCCCAGTTTCGGTTTTCCAGCAACAGGGTCCAAAAACCACCAGATTTGACATAGGAATTGGCCAAAGAAATTGGGGAAAGTAGTTAGAAATTGCTCTAGGTAACATGCACTAAGAATAGGAACAGATTTGGAACCAAAAGGGTTTATTTTCTTACCTAAATTGAGCTTCAAAGCAAGCTTCAGAAATCAGTCTCCCTGGTTCTGCAGAATTTGGAACTGATCTTAACAAGCTTCGTACTCCTTCCACACTCAACCTCAACTCTCAAACTTGGTGTCTTTACAAAGCTCAAGATGTAAGCTTTGCAATGGTGTATGACTCTCAGTCTCACTCTCAAAGACAAGGAAGAATTTCAGCAGCAAATTCAGGAACCCTAAACAGAGCCTCACACTCAATCTCAGCCAAACAACCCCAAATTCATCAACCACACCAGCTTAAATAGAGAAATTTGTGTGCCATGCAGGGTGACACGCGTTTCCCACTATGATTTGAGTGGGATTCGTGGCGATTAATCGAATTACCCAAGTGATTACATCAAAATCCACTAATCCAATTTCTGGGTTCATCGTCTAACCGGTTACAGGGCATTACTAACCGGTTAGATTAGTACAAAATTTAAAAATTAATATTTTTAAATCTTTCCCTCCAAGAACCTTTTCAATATTACATTTAGGTCCTAATCCAAGGACTAAAATGCAATATTCTTATATTTTGCATTTATTTGCCATATAAAAATATTTCAATTTATTTTTATATTTCAGGCTAATTAAATACAAAACATAAACTTGGAAATTCATTTAAATTAATAATAAAACTTTTATTATTAATTTCCTTATTATTCGGGAGACGAAAATTAGGGGTGTTACAATGGAGATTAGTATAGATGGTAAAAGATTTGTGTTGCTATTTAAGCAAGTGGTTGGGGGTCTGAATCCCTTGCTCTTGCAAATGTAAGAGGCCTCGCTAGGAGATTACTCCCGAAAAGGACCGACAGTGTGGAAACTGGAAATGATTAGTCACTCAGTTGCACGGGTATCCATCCCCCGATCTCTATTATAAGAAAAACAATACATATTTATCTCAGTCTCAAATATTAAAAAAAAAGTTCGCTTATTTCCAATATACAATTATTCCTAAAATATTTTTAGAAAGTAGTGATTTTATTCAATTTTTTGTTTAATTTTCAATACAATTTTCCTAAAATACATAGCAAAATGAATACAATTTTTTGTTTAATTTTCAATACAATTTTCCTAAAATATTTTAAGAAAATCTTATTACCACAGAGCAAAATGAATACATCTCAAAGGCACTACTTAAGCATCATGCCACCTTCTAGGAAGGGTTCATAATGACTAAAGCAGCCCTACCTCATAATTTCCTGCCACCTTCTATGAAGGGTTCAGGTAAACTATGAAGCAAAAAAATTAAAGCTCATTACAAATCCTCTGTACCAAATTATTATTGTTCCAATTCCTAAAACAATCAGAGAAGCTATGTATCCTAAGAGCTAAATCTCTCTTGACTAGTCTGAATATGGTGCCAATCGATCTCCTTGTGTCCTGAAAGGTTCGCAGATTCCTTTCATGCCAGATCTGGTAACAAACTGCTGCCCAAAGCGCGATGATTATCCTCCTTCGAAGCTTGTCCTTGAATCCATGTCTCAGCCATCTCGTCCATTGATTCAATTTGTGAGGGTAAGTATCCAACCCAATCCATTCACAGCATTTTTTCACAATTTCTCTTGACCACATGCATTCACAGAAAAGGTGCTGATGAGTTTTATTTGCATTCACATTTTTTCACAATTTCTCTTGACCCTGGATTGCAGATGTGAATGGCATGTACAGCATCAAGTCGGGCTACAAATTCTTGGCTGGTGCGCATCAGAGGTTCCCAATGCAGATTTGGGATGCCAAGCCAGCTCATTCGATCCTTAGTGTCAAGCCTACCATGGATGATAAGCCAGAGATTGAATCTGTGCTTCGGTTGAGTGAGAGGGTTCCAGACTATTTTACACATTGGGAACCTCTGATGCGCACCAGCCAAGAATTTGTAGCCCGACTTGATGCTGTACATGCCATTCACATCTGCAATCCAGGTATTTCCATGAAAACCAGCTTTCAGCTTGTTCCTAATTTTAAGAATTTTCTTCCAATGCCAATTGTGATGTTGTAAAGCTGTGCAATCCCAAAAATTTTGCTCCTTTATGTAAATCGAATGAACCCATTTAACCCATAGGTTCTCCTGGTCACTCGCAAGCCACCAAACTTGCTTCCCCAACGCTGCATAGTCCCATAACTCCGTGTTCTTAATGTTTATCCCTCCATAAATTCTAGCCCTGCAAACTACATCCCAAGCTACCTTTGTTGGAAGTCAAGCTGGTTGGAAGGCATGCTTCAAACTCTCTATGGACTTCCAAGATTTATTCAAGTATGTGTTTTGATGATAACAAGCCAACTCAAGTTCAAGCTCACAAGTGCAAGTCTCCAGGTTGAAGACTCAAGCAAGCTTAAGAATAGAAACCTTCTCCCTAGATCAAATGTAAGGTAATGAAGTTTTTGTTTCCTTAAGAGTTACAAAGCCAATAAAGTTTTTCATTTTAGGAGAGAAGAAGAAAACCGTGTTTTTGCATATAAAAGTGTTTTTCTGCATTTAACCTTAGTGAAATACTTGATGTTACAAAACTCTGTATATTTGTATGTTTGCAAGAGAGAGTAATCGATTATCTCATAAAGTAATCGATTAACTTTGTTGCATCATAGAAAAATCAGAGAGGTTGTAATCGATTAACTGAATTCTGTTAATCAGTTACTTTCTTATGAAAGTAATCGATTACATTAGTCAAGTAATCGATTATAATTGTTGCATCATATATTTTTCAGAGGCTTAGTAATCGATTACAAGCTCTGTAGTAATCGATTACATGATGTTGCATCATATGCAAACCAGAGGCTCAGTA
Organism: Crotalaria pallida; assembly: GCA_037953625.1. Classification (NCBI taxonomy): domain Eukaryota; kingdom Viridiplantae; phylum Streptophyta; class Magnoliopsida; order Fabales; family Fabaceae; genus Crotalaria; species Crotalaria pallida. The sequence goes on from CM075650.1 coordinate 129,369,776, forward strand.
ATCGATTAATTCCTAGTATAATCGATTATTATGAGTTTCATCATACACTGAACAGGAGTGGTGTAATCGATTAACTATTATTAGCCTAATCGATTACATGGTTTTCAAATGAATTTAAGAATTTCTATTTTTGAAGGAATAATCGATTACCTTCAGAAAGTAATCGATTACTTCATGTTTTATTGAAAAACGTGTCAGAATCATTTTTATTATTTTCTTATTTGTTTTTATATAAAAGATTCTGATTTATTTTATAAAATTCGAAAATGATTTTAAATTTGAATTATTTCCTTTTTGGTTTTAAGAATCAAATCTTTATTTTATTTTGTAAATCGTTTTGATTTTGTTTTGATTTTAAAACTTATTTCAAATCCTATTTTATTCTATTTTGATTTTGTTTTATTTATTCAAAATCGTTCTTGATTCTAAATAGTTTTCTTTTAAATTAAAATCACTCCAACATTCAGAACGTAATTTTTTTTTCATTCATTCATTCATTCACGTTTCTCTCTTCTTCTTCTTCTCAAAGTTTTTCTGATCTTCAGTGTTCATAATCTTTTGAAGAACATAACCTTTGTTGGCTGAGTAATCTTCTAAGAGAGACTTCTACTTCATTATCATAGAGCATATTGTTGTATTCGTGTTTTGAGAACACAGAAAGCAATTGTAATCACTATCATTGTAACCGTTCTAAAACCTTAGTGGTTAGGGAGAGAATCCCTTAGTGGACGTGTGATACGTCGTAGGGCGAGGAACCCTGCTGTGTGATTGAGGCCCCTAGCGAACGGAGGTTCCTAGTAGTGTGCGGGGTGCTCTTGGTTGTAATAGGGTGCGGCTCTATTGCTTGGTATAAGAACTCTCAGGCGGGTCGCTTGGGGACTGGACTAGGCCTTTCGACGGGAAGGCTGAACCAGTATAAAAATCACCGGTGCAAGCTTTTCTATCCCTATCTCTTTTACTTTCCGCATATTTAATTTTTACGTTTCCGCGCTACTCGTTTATTATTTTTCTATCGTTTTCGCGATCCGTTTCGAACGTTTAATCTCTCCATCTCAAATCAATTTTTTATTTGTTACGATTTTTTCAATACATAATAAAACTCGATTCACCCCCCCCCCCTCTCGAGATTTTGAGGCCAAATCCAACAATTGGCATCAGAGCTAGTCTCTTGTGTTAAGACTTAACCGTCTCAAGAGTATGGCTTCAAACTCTCTGTTTGGAGGTGAAGGGAGTTCTATTAACTGTCCTCCCATGTTTGATGGGGTAGGGTACACGTATTGGAAAGCCCGTATGAAAATTTTTATTCAAGGAGTTGGATTAAAAGTTTGGGATGTTGTTGTTTATGGTCCCTATGTTCCTACCTACGTGGTTAATGGTAACACCGTCGATAAGCCTTTGGCTGAATGGACGGAGGAGGAGGAACGTAGAGTCCAATACGAAACATCTGCTTTGAGCTATGATGAGTTTTTCAGGATATCAACATGCGAGATAGCACAACAGATGTGGGATACAGTGGAAGTCACGCATGAGGGTACAACCGAGGTAAAGAGATCAAGAATCAACATGCTGACTGGTGAATATGAGTTATTCAGAATGAAAGATGGAGAATCGATTCAAGAGATCCAGAAACGCTTCGCAATGATTGTAAATCAACTGACGACATTGGGGAAGAAATTCACCAATGAGGATCTCATCAACAAAGTTCTAAGGTGTTTGGGAAGAGATTGGCAACCCAAAGTAACGGCGATTGCAGAATCGAGAAATTTATCAACTATGACTCTGGCAACTCTCTTTGGGAAGTTACAAGAGCATGAAAGTGAACTAAAAAGGTTGGCTCAGCATGAAGAAGAAAACAAGAAAGTTAAGAGTTTGGCATTCAAGGCTGAAGCACCTGCAGCTGAAAGTGACTCGGACAAAGAATTATTGAATGATGAACACATGGGTCTTTTGGTGAAAAAGTTCGGGAAATTTCTGAGGAAGAAGAATTTCAACAGAAGAGACAACAACAAGAGTGGAGGCTCAACCATCACATGTCATGAGTGTGGCAAGCCTGGTCACATCAGAGCAGATTGCTATCAGTTGAAAAAGAAAGAGAATTCAGAAAAAGGCACCTCAAGTTCAAAGAAGGGGAAGCAAGCATACTTGGCGTGGCTAGACAATGAAGAAAGTTCGGATGAAGATTCAGACGAACAAGAAGAGACTGCCAACATATGCTTGATGGCTCACGAAAATGAGGTAACCACCGAACTTAACTTTTCTTATGATGAATTACAAGAAGCATTTGAAGAGTTACATGAGGAATTGATGAGGTTATCCTTATTGGTTTCTCTAGAAAAGAAAAATTCAGCTTCCATTTTTTAAAAGAATAAAGAACTTAGTAAAGAAAATGAATTTTTGAAAAATCAAAATAAGGAGCTGAATTTGACTTTAAAAAATTCTTCAAACACTTCGAGTAATGACATTAAATTTAAAGCTAGTTCTTCTTCTTGTAAATTTTGCAAGGACTTGGTTAAAGAAATCGAAGATTTAAAAGAAACCCTTGCTAAATTTAAAAAAGGTAGAAATATTCTAAATTTAATGTTAGGGAGACAAAAATGTTTCTTTAATAGAGCGGGTTTAGGATATCAACCCGGTAGACATCAAAAGAAATTAAGTTCCATTTTTTTTCTTGCTAGTAATCATAAGAAACCTCTTATTATATGCCATGTTTGTGGTAAAAAGGGCCATGGTGCACATGAATGCATACACCGAAAAGTGAAGTTCGTTAAACCGAACAATGAAACTAGAAGGTGGCATGATTTAAACTATGGCTATACTAACGCTCAAGGACCCAAAAAGGTATGGGTACCTAAAAAGAAACCTTGAACTCTTTGCTTGTAGGTTACTCCGGAAGAAAGGAAGTCGTGGTGGTACTTGGACAGCGGATGCTCAAAACATATGACTGGAAATAAATCTAAATTTTCGCATCTCGTGCCTAAGGACCAAGGACATGTGACTTTCGGAGATAACAATCAAGGAAAGATTCTCGGAGTCAGTAAAATTGGGACATCTCCTAACCCTTGCATTGAAAATGTTTTACATGTTGAGGGCCTAAAACACAATCTGCTAAGTATTAGTCAATTGTGTGATAAGGGCAATAGGGTTATATTTGATTCTGATAGATGTATTATCGAGGGAAAAATTGATAATCTTATTAAGCTAATTGCTCGCAGGATAAACAATGTTTATGTTATTGATTTTGATTCAATTCCCTCAAATGATGCGAAATGTTTATTATCTAAAGAGGATGAATCGTGGCTATGGCATCGTAGAATAGGTCACATCCACATGACTCATTTAAATAAAATTTCTTCTAAAAACTTAGTAGTTGGTCTACCAAAGCAAAATTTTTCTTTTTCTGAAGAATGTGATCCTTGTTCTAAATCAAAACTCACAAGGGCAACTTTTCCGTCTAAAAACCTTGTTTCAACTCAAAGGCCCTTGGAACTTTTACATATGGATCTTTTTGGACCATGTCAAACAAAGAGCTTTGGTGGCAACTATTATTGTTTAGTTATTGTGGATGACTATTCTAGGTATACATGGACGCTTTTTATTACTCATAAAAATGACGCATTTCATGAATTTAAAAAGCTGGCCAAGATTATTCAAAACCAATTGCATTTGAGCATTGCATCCATTAAAACTGATCATGGTGGAGAATTTGAAAATCATCTTTTTGAAAAGTTTTGCGAAAAACATGGAGTTAAGCATTATTTTTCCGCTCCAAGAACTCCAGAGCAAAATGGGGTTGTGGAGAGGAAAAATCGTTCATTAAAAGAGCTTTCTAGAACAATGCTTAATGACATGAATTTGCCTGCATATTTTTGGGCCGATGCAGTGAGTACAGCTTGTTATGTTATGAACCGTGTTTTAATTAGGCCTATTTTAAAGAAAACCCCCTATGAGCTGTACAACGGGAGAAAACCAAATATTTCCCATCTTCGTGTTTTTGGATGTAAATGTTATGTGCATAATAATGGTAGAGAAAATCTAGGAAGTTTTGAGGCTAGAGCTGATGAGGGCATATTCCTTGGATATTCTGTTTCGAGCAAAGCATATAGGATTTACAATAAATCTCGTAATACTATTGAAGAATCTATTCATGTATCATTTGACGAATCCGATCCCAGAAGGTTGGGAAAGGTATCTGTTAATGACATTTCAGGTATTCTTGGAGATTTATTCATCGATGAGGATGAGGAGTCGAATGCAAAAGGAAAGGAGCATTCCGAAAGCAATGGAAAATCAGATGAAACAGTTGAGGAGAAAACTCAAGAACAATCCATGGAACTCAACACTGATTTGCCTAAGGAATGGAGAACATCGAGGCACCATCCTATTGATCAGATCATCGAAGACATTTCAAAAGGTGTAAGTACTCGCAATTCTATTAGCAATCTGTGTAACTTCTTTGCATTTGTTTCTCAAGTAGAACCAAAGAATTATTCTGAGGCTATGCTTGATGAACATTGGCTTTTGGCAATGCAAGAGGAATTAAACCAGTTCAAAAGAAATTAGGTGTGGGAACTTGTTCCTAGGCCTGAGTCGCATCTGATTATTGGTACTAAGTGGATTTATAAAAATAAACTTGATGAGGATGATTTAATTGTTCGAAACAAATCTAGGCTAGTTGCACAAGGTTACAACCAGGAAGAGGGGATAGATTATGAGGAAACATTTGCCCCTGTTGCTAGTTTGGAAGCCATTAGACTGCTTTTAGCTTTTGCATGCATTTTAGATTTTAAATTATATCAAATGGACGTAAAGAGTGCCTTTCTAAATGGTTTTATAAATGAAGAAGTTTATGTGTCTCAACCTCCTGGCTTCGAAAGTTATGAACACACGGATTATGTTTTTAAATTGAAAAAGGCTTTGTACGGTTTGAAACAAGCTCCTAGAGCGTGGTACGACCGTCTTAGCAAATTTTTATTGGAAAATAACTTTGAAAGAGGGAAGGTTGATAACACACTTTTTATCAAAAAGAAAGGAAAGGACATTCTTTTAGTTCAAATTTATGTTGATGACATTATTTTCGGTGCTACTAATGAAATCCTTTGCAAAGAATTTTCTAGTATGATGCAGGAAGAGTTCGAAATGTCTATGATGGGCGAGCTGAACTTTTTCCTGGGATTACAAATAAAGCAAGCGAAGGACGGAATTTTCATTAGTCAAACAAAATACTGCAAAGAATTATTGAAAAGATTTGGCATGGATAAGGCCAAGGCAGTAGCAACACCGATAAGCACATCTTGTTACTTGGACAAAGACGAAGGAGGTAAATCCGTAGAGATTACAAAATATCGAGGTATAATCGGATCCCTTCTCTATTTAACGGCAAGTAGGCCGGATATAATGTTTAGTGTGTGTCTTTGTGCCCGGTTCCAGTCGAATCCAAAAGAAACGCACATGGTTGCTGCCAAGCGTATAATGAAATATTTGTCTGGCACAACTGATATGGGTTTGTGGTACCCCAAAGGTTCTTCTTGTAATCTTGTTGGGTATTCTGATCCTGACTTTGCTGGTTGCAAAGTAGATAGAAAAAGCACTAGCGGCACTTGTCATCTTCTTGGCAATTCATTGGTATCATGGGCTAGCAAGAAACAGTCTAGTGTGGCCCTATCTATAGCTGAGGTTGAATATGTCGCCGCGGGTAGTTGTTAAGCACAGATTTTGTGGTTGAAACAGCAACTCCTAGACTTTGGTGTAAGTCTAGATCACATTCCTATTAAATGTGATAATACCAGTGCTATTAGTATCACCAAAAACCCATTGCAACATTCTCGCACGAAACATATAGAGATTCGACATCATTTTATTCGTGATCATATTCAAAAGGGTGATTGCATTATTGAGTATGTTGATACTTCGTGGCAGATGGCTGATATCTTTACGAAACCGCTTCCAAAAGAAAATTTCTTTTTTATTCGTAGAGAAATTTGTTTAACTTCTGCCTCTCACCTCTTTTGAGTATGTGAGTCTGTTTTATCTCTCTTGTTATTATTGATGCATCTTCTTAGTGTTTCAGGGGGAGATAGCACATCTTTTTGATGATTACAAAAGGGGGAGAGATATTCTGATATTCATATCTAATGCATTCAGGGGGAGATACTCTGAATGATGCATAAAAATTAGAATCAATACAGGGGGAGAAGAATTGATCTATTATATTTCCTGTATTTTTGAGTTCTAAGGAAGGTTTTAGTATTTTTATATGTATATACTGCTTGTATAACACTTGTGATGCAGATAATAAAGAGCATATCAGAATGGTTGTTTGTCATCATCAAAAAGGGGGAGTGTTGGAAGTCAAGCTGGTTGGAAGGCATGCTTCAAACTCTCTATGGACTTCAAGTTTTATTCAAGTATGTGTTTTGATGATAACAAGCCAACTCAAGTTCAAGCTCACAAGTGCAAGTCTCAAGGATGAAGACTCAAGCAAGCTTAAGAATAGAAACCTTCTCCCTAGATCAAATGTAAGGTATTGAAGTTTTTGTTTCCTTAAGAGTTACAAAGCCAATAAAGTTTTTCATTTTAGGAGAGAAGAAAAACGTGTTTTTGCATATAAAAGTGTTTTTCTGCATTTAACCTTGTGAAATACTTGATGTTACAAAACTTTGTATATTTGTATGTTTGCAAGAGAGAGTAATCGATTATCTCATAAAGTAATCGATTAACTTTGTTTCATCATAGAAAAATCAGAGAGGTTGTAATCGATTAACTGAATTCTGTTAATCAGTTATTTTCTTATGAAAGTAATCGATTACATTAGTCAAGTAATCGATTATAATTGTTGCATCATATATTTTTCAGAGGCTTAGTAATCGATTACAAGCTCTGTAGTAATCGATTACATGATGTTGCATCATATGCAAACCAGAGGCTCAGTAATCGATTAATTCCCTAGTATAATCGATTATTATGAGTTGCATCATACACGGAACAGGAGTGGTGTAATCGATTAACTATTATTAGCCTAATCGATTACATGGTTTTCAAATGAATTTAAGAATTTCTATTTTTGAAGGAATAATCGATTACCTTCAAAAAGTGATCGATTACTTCATGTTTTATTGAAAAACGTGTCAGAATCATTTTTATTATTTCCTGATTTGTTTTTATATAAAAGATTCTGATTTATTTTATAAAATTCGAAAATGATTTTAAATTTGAATTATTTCCTTTTTGGTTTTAAGAATCAAATCTTTATTTTATTTTGTAAATCGTTTTTATTTTGTTTTGATTTTAAAACTTATTTCAAATCCTATTTTATTCTATTTTGATTTTGTTTTATTTATTCAAAATCATTCTTGATTCTAAATAGTTTTCTTTTAAATTAAAATCACTCCAACATTCAGAACGTAATTTTTTTTTCATTCATTCATTCATTCACGTTTCTCTCTTCTTCTTCTTCTCAAAGTTTTTCTGATCTTCAGTGTTCATAATCTTTTGAAGAACATAACCTTTGTTGGCTGAGTGATCTTCTAAGAGAGACTTCTACTTCATTATCATAGAGCATATTGTTGTATTCGTGTTTTGAGAACACATAAAGCAATTGTAATCACTATCATTGTAACCGTTCTAAAACCTTAGTGGTTAGGGAGAGAATCACTTAGTGGACGTGTGATACGTCGTAGGGCGAGGAACCCTGCTGTGTGATTGAGGCCCCTAGCGAACGGAGGTTCCTAGTAGTGTGCGGGGTGCTCTTGGTTGTAATAGGGTGCGGCTCTATTGCTTGGTATAAGAACTCTCAGGCGGGTCGCTTGGGGATTGGACTAGGCCTTTCGACGGGAAGGCTGAACCAGTATAAAAATCACCGGTGCAAGCTTTTCTATCCCTATCTCTTTTACTTTCCGCATATTTAATTTTTACGTTTCCGCGCTACTCGTTTATTATTTTTCTATCGTTTTCGCGATCCGTTTCGAACGTTTAATCTCTCCATCTCAAATCAATTTTTTATTTGTTACGATTTTTTCAATACATAATAAAACTCGATTCACCCCCCCCCCCCTCTCGAGATTTTGAGGCCAAAACCAACAACCTTAGCTCTGTACTTGCCTTGTTCATCTTTTCCCCACAAAAAACCTCTACAAAGCTTATCCACCTCCCTAATAACAGACTTAGGAAGGATGAAGATAGATGCCCAATAAACATGCAGGTTTGTTAGCACCGAATTGACTAAACACAATCTACCTTTATAGGAAAGGTTTCTAGACTTCCAAATTAGGAGCCTAGACGTCACCTTCTGAATCAGATAGTTACAGGAGTTCCTATTCCATTTCCTGGCCATGAGAGGAATACCAAGATACCTACAAGGAAAAGCCCCAGCTTGAAATCCAGTAATTAGCAATAGATTTTGTTGAACATTCAAATCAACACCAGCCATAAACATAGAGGATTTGACTTGATTAGCTTCTAGGCCAGACCATTGAGAGAACTGTTTAAAAGCATTCCAGATGATAGCAACACTAGCAGGATGTGCTTTTGAAAAAACCATTAAATCATCTGCAAAAGCAATGCTAACTAAACCAATATCTTTGCATTGAGGATAAAATCTAAAATTTCTAGCCTTAGATGCATTCTGAAATTGTCTAGTAAGAGTTTCCATGGCAAGAACAAAAATAAGGGGAGACAAGGGGTCTCCTTGTCTGATACCCCTTGTTCCCTGGAATATCTCACCCTTAACACCATTTATAACAATGCTATAAGTTGCTGACCTGATACACACCATGATCCATAAAATGAATTTAGGTGGAAATTTCATAGCCTCTAGAAATTCTTCTATGAAATGCCATTCAATAGAATCATAGGCTTTCCTCAAATCTATTTTCATCATACACCTTGGTGAAATATTCCTTCTTTCATACAGCTTGATCAAGTCCTGAGTGATTAGAATGTTATGTAGAATACTCCTGTTTTTCACAAAAGCACCTTGGTTATCTTGGACTAGAAGAGGCAACACTTTGCTTAATCTGCTGCATATGAGCTTGGTAATGCATTTGTAGATGCTATTGCAGCAAGCAATAGGTCTAAATTCACTCACACTACTAGGGTACTCCACTTGAGGGATCATTACCAATAGAGTATGGTTCACTTCCTTTAGTAGTTTCCCTGTTTGAAAAAACAGTTGGACTGCTTCAACACAGTCAGAGCCAACAATATCCCAAGCTGATTTAAAGAACCCAGAACCATATCCATCAGGACCTGGAGCCTTGTCGTGGTGGATTGAAAACATAGCATCCTTAACTTCTTGATCAGTGAAAGGCATTATGAGTGATAATTGCTGATCTGGAGATAAGACATTACCTTCATTAAAAAATGTCCCTATTGAGAGTGTTATTAGTGTTTCTGGCCCTGAAAAGATCCTCATAGTAATGTAGAAATGCTTGAGCTATCTGATGATGATCAGTGATAATTCCTTGAGCAGTTTGTGTAACACCCCTCAAAATCCTCGTATGGTTTTAATTTCTTTAAAAGGAATTATTTTTGAGAAAAGTATTTTTGAAAGGATATTTTCTTAAATAAATTTCTTAAGTTGTGTTTTCAAGGTGACAAATGATTTTAAGAAGTGATTTTCATGAAATAAAGATATGAGTTTTGAAATGTATTTTGAAAAGGTGATTGATTTTCCATGGATATGTGCTTGATGTTCTGATGTCATTATAATTTTTATACATGAATGATTTATTTCCTATGTGTCTGCATGAAAGTGTATATACGGTCCTATATACATGAATGCTTGGGATTATGTAAAAATTTAATTAGTAAATGGATGTATGTGTATGTGAGAGTGCAACGTGTAAGTGTGTGTGTGTGTGCATGTAAGTGAATATGTGTAGGTATGTGTGAGTGTCGTGTGTGTGTGAGTGTAGGAGGAAACCGAGAACTTTCCTAAGCAACTAGCCAAGCAACTAAGTGTAACTAAATCCCAACTAAACTCCTAACCAAACCCTAACTAGACTAATGGAGAACCCACAAGTCAAAAAGCCTAGGATGAACCCTAAGCTCTTATGTCTCCTACATTGTCCCCTTGAATTTTGCTAACCTCCACCCATGCAATTTTAGAGAAGGCCGAATTTACCCCTCCCATTTGTGCTAAGACCGAATTTCATGAAGGGCAAAAGAGGAAGACATGATTTGTTTATAAATGGATTGAGCCATAGTGCATTTCCTTCACCCATTTTTCATTTCACTCTTTCGTCCAACACCCACACCAAAACACAATTCTAAGAGTCTCTCAACCTCTTAGACAAAGAAATAGAAACTAGAAAAAAAAAAGAAGAAGAGGAGCCGTGAGTAGGAAGAAGGAAGAAGGAGAGGAGATCAACAATAAACCTAGGAATCCTTTTTGAAGTGCTTGGAAATGTTGGAGACCTTTTCTTTTTGGTATAAACCGAAGACCTAGAAGCCTTAGAATTAGTTCTTAAATTGTGATCTTGTAATTTTACTTTCTTTTCTTCTCTTGCATGTCCTTTTGATGTACTTTATGTGTTGATTTTCTTAACTATGGACTTTTAAGAACTCAATTTCTATTTGTAATATTTGTAGCTATGTTGGATCATTCGGTTGGAATTGCTTAGGTTAGATCTTGATGCTTTCATGATTGATCTTAATGTTTTTCTTCTTGATCTAAAAGTTTTGTTCATGATCTATGTGAGTTTGAAATAGATCTCTTTGCATGTCTAATTTTTATACTTAAAACCGTAGATCAATGAGTGTTTATGTGTTTATTTGTTAAATTAATGATTGATCTAAATTGGTTTGATGATTTTTGAGTCTCGCATGTGTAAGAACCTACAATCGGTGGGTGAAATAACTAGGATACACTAGGAGAACACCTAGAAGGGGGGTTGAATAGGTGTTAGAGAAACCTTGAAAGATTTTCGCAAGAAACAAATCAAAACGATTAAAACAAATGATTTTCTTGAAATTTTCTTCTATTAATCGATTAACAAGTCAACTAATCGATTAATGCCATGATCAATTCAAACTAATCGATTAATGAAACCAATTACTCGATTAATCAATGTTAAAATTGAAAAATCATTTTTCAATCAAATATGAAAATCAATCTATTAACACATATGATCAGAGATAAAGCGGAATTGATTAACACCAATATTCTTATTGATTACCTAGATTATGAAAATGATTTTCCCCAAATCAATTTTGCACAATTAAGATTCAATTCAATCAATTATGAAAAATCACGTTTTCTAGGTTTTCAACCAAGAACACAATTAATAACAAGAATTGTAAAGAGTAGAGAGTTTAGAGATACGACACAGTGATTTATCCTGGTTCACTTTCATCCACTTGAAAGCTACTCCAGTCCCCTCTTCAACCAAGAGAGATTCTTCACTATGAGGAATTAGAGTTTCTTAAATTACAAGTAAATGCCTCACAAGACTCCCTTTTTGCTAGCCTACAAGAGATACCACACCCTTGCCTTGTAACCCTATTGATATCTAATCTAACCTCTTCTCTTGCTTGCTGATACCCCACAACAAGACTTCCAATGCTTTGAGATTCTTCAAAGACTTCCACTTGCTTGCTTCACTACAAGACTTCCAAGTGCTTGATGATATGCCACACCAAGGCTTCCAAATAACTTTGCTTGATGAATAACTTCTTCAAGACTTCCTTTGTTGTAGAGTGTTTGCCTTCTTTGCAATGATTACAACTCAAATGAAAACAAAATAACAATCCTATGAATCTCTTTCAAAAGCTATGAAAATATCAACATGAGAGATTCAAGGTTCTTGATCAAAGAATGTAAAAATGAGAACTTTGATCTTGAGAAAGTGAGAGAGAATAGAGTGGCTTGATTCTTTGTAAAATGAATATCAAAATGATGGAATATGATCACAAAGGTTAGAAATAGGTTTATATAGAATACCCAAAAGTTAGGAATGGTTAAAAGTGCTTTTGAGAAGTGAAAAAACGCATTTTAAAAATCATATCTGATCGTGTTACTCAAGTAACAAAGTGGCTAATCGAGTAACCATGCCTTAATCGAGTAATGCTGCAAGCCTGTAAAAATTTACTCGAGCAAAAGTCAAGATAATCGATTATCAAAATTTGTTAATCGATTATCAGTTAAAAATATACTGTTAATCGATTATCAAAACCTGTTAATCGATTATTTTGATTAAAAAACACTTAAAACTTGTTTTCTCAAAAACTAAACCTTTTCTTTCAAACCTTTAAGCCACCTATTGATTTTAGGCAAAGTGAATACTCAAAATATGATATAATCATGACTATGATAGAGATTTACTACCCTCTAATATACTCTACCCAAACTCATAAACTAAGAGACTTGAGAGGCTAAAGATAAAACAATAAAACATAAACTACCAAACTAAGTCTTCATGAGTTGGCTCTCTATGTTTGTTGTTGCTTGTTAAGCTTGAACTTGATCAACACATTTAAGCTTGTTCAAAACCTTTTGGCATTTATCAAAACATTCTTCATGGATCTTACAGCATGTTACATGATGATGATTTATAACTTTGCATGTCTTGATTTTAGTTTGATCTTAAGAAAAACTTTAAATTGTGTTTTGATCTTTGATTTCGTGTTGATCTTAATTTTGTTTTGAGTTTTGTGAAAGACTTTTGAATAAAAGCCTTTATATTTCTTAAAGTATGCCTCGGTTTTGACCTCTTTGTGTTTCATGTCTAATGTTATGACTTGATCTAAGTGCATGCATGTAAATCTTGAATGCAATAATTATATTTTTCCTTATGCATGTCTCGGTTTTACCCTTTTTCTTACTCAAAATGATTTTTGTCTTGGTTTGTGTTATTATGCCTAACTTCATGACTTGATCTACATGATTTGAATGCATGCATGTTAATTTTGAGTGGAAAGATTATGACTTCTTGTATTGCATGTCTCGGTTTTTAGAAGAAAATTGAGGGAATAAACTTTAAAAACAATTTTCTTGCATGAACATGATTTAATCTAAGTGCTTAATTGTGCATGATGTGTTCAGTCAATTTTAGATTAAGATCCATGCTTTTATTTTGTGAGAATTTGGTATGTGTTCTATGTCTTTGCATGCTTTCTTGATGATTTTTCTAAGCTTAAACTCACGGTTTTGCTAGGAAATAATTGCATGAATTTGTATGTTTGATAATGCATGAATCTTGTTTTGATTTGTGTGAAGTGTTTCGGTCTATGCATGTAAATTAGGTTAGTATTCTTTCCATGAAGGTAAGCTAGGATCAATGAAAGTATTTTGCAAAATAATAAATTAGAAATAAGTTTTGTGTTTGAATGGCCATGCATGTGTGTATTCGGTCTATGGGTTTGGATATGCTTAAATGTTTTGTTTTATAGAAATGAAATGATTTTAAAATTAATTATGTGTTGAATGATTTACTTAAGTGATTGATTTGTGAAAATGTTTACTTGAGAATGAATGTTTGTTTGTGATTTGTAGAGTTTTCAAAGTGTTAATATTGATCTAAAGAGTTTTTGAAACCAAAGGAGTTTTTACGATGTTTTCGGGTTTTATAAAATTGATTTTTGTAAAGTATTTCTTTGCTGTCCACGTTTATTTAAAATTGTTTTCTTGATTTCTAAATTGAGTTCATGAGACTCAAAGTGTGGTTTTCAAAAAGTAATTGATTTTAGAAAAACCCGAATTGAAACCGGTGGATTTTTCGGTGTTTTCGAATGAGGTTAAGGTGCTGTCCAAGACGGACCAGCCACCTAACCAATTGATTTAAAGTATTTTAATTGATGATTTCCAAACGATTTCAAAGTGTTTAAAGAACTAAGAAAGTTAAGAGTGTTTTGAGAAAGCAATCTTATTTTTAAGATATCCGACGAGGAACGAAAGAACGTTTTAAGTTAAGAAAAGTTTTCTTGAAACAAGTTAATAATGGAAATGTGTTTTTTAATTAATTCGAGGAGACGAGGGATTAAGGCAGTGGCGGCAACCAAGATCAGAGGAGACTGTGTGCATCTAATAGTTGGACCTCAGATGATAGAGTAGCTTTCCTAAGACACCGTGGTAGTAGGTGTTATATTAAGACGTTCCGTATCAGCTCAAAGATCGGAACTAAGTGGTTTTGCGTCAGTAGTATAGTGGCAATTGTGTGCTTTGTGTGGCCACTTATACGAATAGGACAAAGACCACGTTGTTGTGTGTGATGTGTGATGGTGTGTGGTTTATATTTGTTTGCTTATGCATGTTGATATTTTAAGTATTGAAGTAAATTAATGTGAGATAATTGATAACGATAATACAAGAGATGAGAATTAAAAGATATCAAGAAGAGATAACCCTTGTGTGGCTTAAGTCCTTGTGGAGTAAGGCAGCCTGAGCTTGATAATACATTGAGAGAGGAGATGATGATAAGAGAATTGAGATGTTGATGAGATGAGATTGGAAAAGATTTAATGATGCGATGTGAGCGAGCCAGAGCTGGGAAGGATTGTGATGTTATGTTGAAAGTGAAAAGGTGATGAGAAGTGAAGTGTGACTCTTTGGTTTTTGTTTCTTGGACTGAGACTAGCGTTGAGTTGAGCTTGCTCCTCCACTAGTTCTCAAGAAGAGAGAGTTTTTGAGAAAAACTTTTTGAAAAGAAATGTTTGAAAAAGAGTTTGTGAATTGAAATTTTTGGAAAACAAGTTTTTGAAAATGTGTTTTGAAAGGGGTTCCCAAAATGAGATTTTTGAAAAAGAGTTTACAAAATGTATTTTTGAAAGGGTTCCCAAAATGAGAAAAATTTTCCAAGATATGTTTTCTGAAAGAGACCGTGAAAAGAGACTTTTTGAAAAGGATTTCGAAAAGAGATTTTTGGAATGAGTTTCGAGAGGAGATTTTTGGAAATGATTTAGAAAAGGATTTGTGAACTGAATTTTTGGAAGAGGTTTATGAAATGGAAATTTGGGAAAAGGAGTTGTGAAGTGAGGTGTTTTCTTTGAGAGTTTCCGAAAAGAGATTGTTATGAAAAGGTTGGTTGGAGAGAAGTTTTGTGATGAGATTCAAGTTGTGATTGTGATCCCGCTCTGTGCTAAGTTTGAGAAATGAAAAGTGATGCAAAGTTAGCGGTCAGGACTCATTGAAGGGATGCACGAAGGGTGAGCTGACCATTAGGTTAATTAAAAAGATAAAAGCTTTTAAAAGACATTAACAGCGAATGCGGTGAGGTATGAGAGTTAACCCGAAGTAGTGGAGAGGAAGGAACCATAGGTATCTTCGGATACTTAGGAGGAGATTGCATTAGGGGAGGACGAGGACAGTGAAACGTCAAGAAGTCTAGAGTACTATTCTAGGCGGAACAACTCCACAAGTGGCGCACTAACGTGGTGGGGACTGGGTCTAATGCCGTGGCAAGTTCTGCATGATCAGCTAGAATTAGTACTGTCGCCCCCTAGATTGCAAATCGAGAACAGTGAGAGGAACTGGAGTGGGCATTTTGTTTGCCGCTGAGAGCGTGCCATGTTATATATGAATTGATATGATTTGAGGCTGGGCCTCCTGGTCAGGGACCATTTGTTGTGTGACAGCTGTCGTGCCCGCACGGTAAAGGTTCTGTACTCCTGTTTGCTTCCGACTAGGTGGATGGATGGCCGAGGAGATGTAGACTTGAGACGTGAGTGCTAACTACGAACGGACTCGTACCTCGATGATTCTTAAATTCCCCTTAATCATCGAAGGTTATAATTCAATAAGACTTGATAGAAAAAGAAGTATAATTAAGAAAAGTAAAGTTTGTGAATGGTTGATGAGGAGATGGAAAGTGTGAAAGGAGGTGATGAGATTCTTGGAGAAGGAAAGAAGTGAAGGATTGGAAGATGAGAATGAAACAGTAAAAGAGAGAAAGGAAGATTATGTGAGAATGATGATAAGTAATGAATAAAGAAATAATAACAATTGAGAATTGTGATGTTTGAGTGCTGTATTGTGTGTGCTGTCTTGATATCCCGCCTGCGGTAAATCCACAACGTCGACGACTTGTCGTTCGGTTCGCTAACTCTCTCCTGCCCGTTGGTATATCGGTGCTTTTGGTACTCCAACGCGCAGATGGATTATTGCATGGAGATTTCAACCTGGATGAAACATGGATGCGGCTGGAAGCGTACCCCATCTGGTTGGGTATGGACTGGTGATTCGCAGATAGTGATTCCGGATCCTGAGCATCAACTTTGCGGAGCTGACCTAGGACCGCTGCTAGGACAAGTCTCTGTTCGAGGATATGGAGACTATGAGGAGAAGTTGCGCTGTGAAGCTCCGAGGAATTCTTCTGCACCAACAAGAATGCAATGGGTGCCAAAGAATCGGGGGCAAGCTGCAATTGGGATAGCTTCATCTTCTGCTGTGAAGCAAGGACACAAGAAGGAGGATCCTGAGTTGCACCCCATAGTTTTCATTAGGAAGAGCCAGAAGCAGGGTAGATTATTTTAAAGTTGTTTGTAAGTGTGAGACAAAGGACTCTCTTAGCAATGTATCACTCTGGTAATTGTGCCCTACTTTTATTTTAAAAATTGGCCAACTTTTGTTTTGATAAGAAATATGAACTCGTTTTGAAAGAGGTGGAAGTGGAAGTGCGGAAAGGTTTTACATAACACCCCGGTTTTCAAGGATGGGTGTTAAGATGAACCAATGGCTTCCCACAACGTTTTAAAAAAAATGGCCTCATTTTTTTGCAACCTTTAATTAAACGATGATTATTTTCGGATGGTGAAAATCGGGGCGTTACAGTTTGAAGTCTCAGAATTCTGTTTCTATATTGTCTTTGCTTGATTGAGTTATGGAACACCTTTGTATTTTCATCCTCATACCTTAGCCAACTTATTTTAGCCTTCTGTCTTAGGAACATATAGGCTGCTTCCTTCACTTCCATGTAGTCTCTAGTTAGATCTTTTTCTTTTTGATGAAGAGTGATGTCCTCTGGGTTGGATTTTAACTCAATTTGCACAGCATCCAATTCATCTCTAATCTGAGCTTCCTTTCTATCAATGTCACCATAGGCTACCTTATTTAGCTCCCTGAGAGACTTCCTTAAGTCCTTGAGCTTCATACATATTTGAAACATTTTATGTCCATGCACCGTTTTATTCCAGACTTGAGAAACTATTTGCATAAAATTACTGTGGTTGGACCATATATTGAAAAACTTGAAACCCACTCCTTTATTCATCTGCTGTTGACTCCAATCAATAAGGATAGGACAATGGTCTGAAACGCCAGGGTTTAGGAAGTTGGTGAAAGTTGTTGGCCATTTTGTGCACCATTGATCATTAATTAGGCATCTATCTAATTTGCAACTCACCTTGTCCCTGCCAGTCTGTTTATTAGACCAAGTGAGAAAATGACCAATATATCTCATATCAATCAAGTCACAGGATCTAATACAATCCTTAAATTCAGTCATACTTCTATAGTCCACAGTACTCCCTCCAACTTTCTCACTTTCATCAAGATAACAATTGAAATCCCCTATCACAGCCCAAGGTCTATCAATAAAACTTTTCACACCACAAAGGATCTGCCAAAGTTCTTGTCTTTCACTCATCTCATTTGATGCATAAACAAAGGTTATGTAGCATGTCTGCATAGTTTGCTTCACAGTAACCAAACAATGCATGTATTGTTGGGATCTTGCTATGAGCATTACATCAAAACTATCTTGTTTCCAGATTAGCCAGAGTCTGCCAATATCACACACATCCAGGTTGTCTAGAGAGCCCCATCATGAAGCCACCTTATTCCTAACTTGCTGAAAACATCTAGTTCTCAGTTTATTCTCAAGAATACCAATTAAACCTATACTATTATATCTACACAAATCTTGAATATCATCTTGTTTAAGAGGGCTATTCATCCCTCTTATGTTCCATGCAGCAATCTTATCCATGATGTCCTTGCTTTGAGGTGGATCCTCTCAGCAAAACTTTGTTGCTACTCTGTGCCTTACTCCTTGTTTGAACTGGTATCCAACCTTCATCATTCCCTTCAGCAGGTACCTCTTCATGCTCACTTCCCTTAGCACTGTCTACAGATCTCTCCTTTTCCTTTTCAATGGCAGCTTCCAAAACCTTTTCTGCTTCTTCCTTGCATCTTCAATGTTCTCATGAGAAATAGTTTCATTGGCAATAGCTACTTGAGTCTGGACAGCCTTAACCACCTCATCAATCTCCTTCTATGTTGGTTTATTCTTCTGCACCCACTGTTGCTTAACCCCTTTTTTGCACATCATAGAATCATGACCATAGGTTGAGCACTTTGCACATAGGACTGGTTTCCATTCATATATGACCTTCTGGCTAATAACAATGCCCTTCTCATCCTCAAAGTAAATTTCATCAGGTAATACTTTAGGATTAACTTCAACTAGAACGCGTGCATAATTAATTCTATTCCTCTCCTTTGTGACTTGGTCCACCATAATTGGTGTACCAATCAAACTAGAAATCTTGCCCAATGCCACAGCCCCCTAGTATTTCAAGTTTAGATTTGGCAATTGCACCCACACAGACACTCTATCTAGGAAGTCTCTAGTCATAGGTTTCCCAGTCCAAGGAGCAATTATTATTGGTTTTCTATCGAAATGAAACAGGCCTATGTCAAGTACAACATTCATACCATCACTACTATTGAATCTGACAATGAAGGTACCATCTGAGTTCATCAGTAGCTTATCTACTCCATGTTCACCCCATACTTTCCTAATGTAACCATTCAGGACAGGGAATGGGGGTCTAGCTCCTAAGACATAGCAAACCAATGCATTCTTCCAATATATCAACTCATTCTCTACATCATTACTCTATATTTTACCAATAGCCACTCCTTCCTTCATATCAGGTTTATAAAATTGTAATTTCTCACCTGCGTTCCTCAATTTGCTAATATCAAATTTCTCCCAAATATTTGGCTGCTTAGGGGTGTCTTTCTCCTGTTCTGGTATCATTGTCTCATTATTAGGATTCGCAGACTTATCACTCTGAGGCGCTGAGTCATTGTCCCCTTTTATCAATTCCTTATTCCCTGCTGATGTCGCCTTTTCTTTGATCTTCGCTCTCAGGATATCGATCTTTTGCATCCATAGTTCCGCTTGCTTGGGACTCAAGTTTTCTATATCTTCCAGGTCTTCCTCATCAAGCTGTGAAAAGTCCATCTTCGAAGGTGTAACCGGTAGGCTTTCATTCATGCTTGTAGAAGAAGGGGTTTTAGGGGGCCTCCCTCTCTTTTTCCCCATGACGGCAGTAGACGGCGGCGGTACCTAGGATACAGTCGCGAGAGAGAGAGAGAGGTTTTTTTCGAGATATTAGTTTGTTACTTAACTAACTTTTTTAATAAGTATGATTTTCATTATTTTTTTATAATAGAGATCGGAAGCTGTATTTATTTTATATCCATGAGGTAAACACATTATTCGATACTCATTATTTCAATGAGTCCTCCGACCTAAAAACCATGAATGAAATTTAGTTGATGTAATGAATCATAAAAGAAATTCATTCCACCAGTGGAGGTTGGTGGAAGGGGCTTTTGTCCCTTAAGCATGTGGTCGCGGGTTCGAGTCATTCCCGAGGCGCATGTGAATGGAGCAAGCCTTACTGGGAGCATCGCCCCCGAAAGGGCCCGACCGTGGTGTGAGGGATTAGTCACCCAGTTGTGCGGGTGGATACCCTGGTTCATCCAAAAAAAAAAAAAAGAAATTCATTCCCAATTTTTAATTTATATGTTACTCCTTCCATCCCTATTTATAAGACCACTTTGGGAGATTTCACGACCATTAAGAAAGTGGAATAATTTAGTTAATTGTATTGGAAATGTGAACTTTTGATATGTATTTTCAAAATTATCCCTATTAATATTATTGTGAATCTAAAATGTGTTAAATAAATAAGGGTGTTTTTGGAAGAAAAAAAAAGTAATTAATACTCATTGAAAATTGGTAAAGGGTCTTATAAATAGAGACAAAATAAAAGTGTCAAAGATCTTATATTTAGAGACCGAGAGAGTATAACATTAAGTTGAGCATTTCATTGATTAGTTTTTAAATAAGAAAAGAAATTATGGCTTTCCTGTTTTTTTAACTTTCCAATAAATTAGGCAAGTATATATGTTCGGTTTAATTCAGTTCGGCTTTTTACCATGAGAGTGCTGGAACCGAACTTAAAAAATCAAATTATTGTGGTGGTTTCAAAAGTCCTTAAGAATTGAGTTAAGTATCGAGATTCCAACATCAAAAGTTTTTTCATTCCAAGATAGTGATTCATAGACAAAGAAATATAAATACATATATGTTCATTGATGATATTTCATATTTGATGCCCGTGATAATACTTCTGTTCCTTACTGTAAGGAATTCCTTATCCCCACCCTCCTTTGCCTGCCAAGTGCTTTAAATTAATTCCATTACTTTTGAGGTTTTATCTCGCCCTATTCACAAAGAAAGAAGTCCTAGACGCTCTGAATATTAAATTTCTTGGTCCTGATAGATTTTAATCAATCCTTTTTTTTTTTTAAATAACTGCGAGATTGTGGGAGATGATGTATAGAATGTGTGTAAGGATGAGTTTCAAACAAGGGCTAATGCTAATTTGCTCCCGTTGAAATGCTCCGACCAAAACACATGCCTGTTAAAATGCTCCCCTTTGTAAAAATTGTTAGATGATGTTTAAAAACCATCAACGGACCATATTAATTTATGGATAATTGAAGGACAGGTAATTTGCATCAAGCTTTACGTCTTATTCAAATCGTAGGTGTTAAAATTATATACAAAACCTACGTCTTGGTTGAGACGTAACGGATAAAAATTAATACTTAATTCTTGGATGAGACGTAGGGGTTTAAAAAAAATTAATAACTACATCAAAGCTTAGACGTAGTTGTTAAAATTATATACAAAAGATATGTCTTGGTTGAGATGGAAGGGCTAAAAATTAATACTTACGTCTTGGTTCAGATGTAAGAGTTTAAAGAAAAAATTAATATACATACGTCAAAGCTTAGACGTAAGTGTTAAAAATATATACAAATTTAAAATATATGTCTTGGTTGAGACGAAAGGGCTAAAAATTAATACTTACGTCTTGGTTGAGACGTAGGGGTTTAAAAAAAATTAATACATACGTCAAAGCTTAGACGTAAGGGTTAAATTATATACAAAAGCTACGTTTTAGTTGAGACGTAAGAGTTAAAAATTAATACTTATGTCTTGGTTAAGACGTAGGGGTTTAAAAAAATTAATACATACGTCAAAGCTTAGACGTATGTGTTAAAATTATATACAAAAGTGTACGTCTCACACGAGACGTAAATTAGAATATAGCTACCAATATAGACGTCTCACACTCTCACACGAGACGTCTTGGTTTAAGTATTCTTAGCTGAGAATTCTTGGTTTAAGAATGCTTGTTGCGCACAAGCGTACGTTTAAATTATACGTCCTAGCTGAGATGTATAGTTTTAATTGGGCCTTAGAAAATTTTCACCTAGCTAAGACGACGTAATGGTTAAATTTAAATTTAAATTTAATCCATTCTTTTAAAAATGTTTTACGTCTCAACTAAGACGTATGGGTTAATTTTTTTTAATAAATATGTATTAGAAATCTATATTAAAAAATATTATGAGTAAACCTGCATTAAAAAAATAAAAAAATATTGACCCATACGTCTTAGATGAGATATAGGGTGTCTTTAAAAAAATTTAATACCTACGTCCATGCTAGGACGTAGTGTGTTCCAAATAAAAATGTTCATACGTCTTAGTTTCGACGTATGGACCGTAAAAAAAATTACCATACATCTTAAGTGAGACGTAGGGTGTTTAAAAAAAGTTGGACTAAATTGTAATTTACATTTACCGATGGAATATCACATGTTACCAATTTTAACATAGGAGGAACATTTTAACAAAAACTTAAAGGGGAGCAAATTAGAACTAGCCTTCAAACAAGTGCTAGTGAGTAGTGACTAACCCTAAGCATGCGGAGATCCTTATTATTGTGCTCATTCCTAAAGTGGATTACCTGACTGACTTCGAAGTTTTTAGGTTGATAAGTCTTTGTCTTTGCATCATAATCTTAATGTTAGTTTAGGGATGCTTTTCAAGCAGGTGCTATTGACACTAAATTTGTACCCACTACAACAAAAAGCATTTTTGACAGCATTTATTTTGCTTTTTAGTGATAATAAAAAGCATTTTGCCATGTTGTTAAAGGCTTTATCAACATTCATAGAGAATACTGGTAAAGACCTAATTAAGTGTCGCTAAAAATCACAAATTTTAACAACATTTATTATTGATTTGATGGCATTTATTATTGCTGCTAACGTTATTCTTAAAACTAGGAAAATTGCACGCACAAATCTTAAATTTTGTTATCCTTTATTTTTTTAAGGACTTTCCATTTGTTAAAACATTAAACATTAATTTTATTTACATGTGAATTTTTTTAGCGGACAATAAATCTATCATTTTTTGGAATTATATTTTATATGGTATTTTTTTAATTATTACAAATTTACATTGAAATTTATTTTTTTATGATCAGAAAAATTTATGTAATTAAATCGGAATACAATACCTATAATTAGATAAAATGCGATAAAGATTTTGAAAAATATTTATAATATGTGAAACAATCATGTATACTTAAAAAATAGTTATGAATAATTGTTATTATTTTTTTTCGTGTTTTTTTGTGGGACAATTATATAATATAAAATTGGTATAATATATAATACACAAACTTCTATCTATATATTAAGCAAAATGTAAATATTTAAATATGTCTTTTGTCACACACTTATCATTATCAAGGAAAAATCATAGTTATTTGACACATGTTGAAGTGAAAAAATATATTTGTAATGACCAATAAAAACATGTTGAATTGAAAATTAAAAACATAAATAAACAAAACAAAAACCAATTGTTCTTCCAACTTCTAAAGTTTAGACACGGCTTAAGAACATCTATTTGGAAAGAACCATGAACAAACTTATATATGAGAAGCAAAATACTTAAAAGAGAAAAAGATCTTTATCCTTACATCACCGGCGAGAACATGTTACCTTTAGTTGCCTCAAGCATTTTGAAGGCAGCCACCTTCATTAAATGTTTGTCTCCTTAATATTTCTTATTTTTGTGATTTTTTACCATCCTTGTGGTCGGGAGTATTTCCTCAATCCTTAAATGGGACGAAGGCCGGGAGTATTCCCTCAATCCTAAATCTAAAATCTTTATGAGAAATTTACATCCATCATGAAGGTAGGTTAATTTTGTTAGTAACATTGAAATTGTACAAATTTAATATACTTATTTGAAACTACCTCTAAAGATATTATTGACATTTTAAAAAGTGCTGACTTAATTGAAATATTTTTTAAAAGAAATTTTTTTTATAAGCGTTTTTTGAAAAAGGTAATTAAGTTTTATTAGAAATTGAAATGAGTTTATGCAAATTGGAAAAATAAAACTATAGATACAGATGGATAAATATATATGGATTAAATGATAATTTTTTACTTTAATATTTTGAATGAAAATTTTTAGTTGAAATTTCACACACATTGACAATTTCTTGCTAAATATTTTGGATATATATATTTTTATTAGACTTTTTTTACTATTTTTTTACCTATATTTTTTTTTATATTTTTATTAGTCTTGTTTAATGATATTGTGTAGTGCATTAAATATATATATACATATATAGAAAATATTATTTTTTAAAAATAATTTTTTATTTAGATTTAATATTTTTTTATCCTTAATTAACGTGGTTTGGTTCAGTTGGTGTAAGACCTCAACTGAAATCTTGGGAATGGGACACGGGTGCTAGTAGTCCCGTGTTCGATTCCCACTAAAAACATCCAGTCACGCAGCTCGCTCCGGATTAGTCTCAAGGACTCCTTGGTATTAAGGGTGCTATACCGGTGGTTCCGCAAGGAATACACAAAAAAAAATTACCCTTAATATTGATTGATAGCATTTTTTTTATAAATGTGTAGTAATACAATAATATATAGCAAAATATTTATTAAATTTTTTTTATAAGCAAATTTTGGAATGTGATAATAATTAAGTTTTATTATAAATTGAAATGAGCTCATGCAAATTAAACAAAAACTATAAATATAGATTCATTAACGGAAAAATTATAGATATAGATAGATAGATAAAGATGAATAATTAAAATGTTAATTTTTTATGTTAATATTTTGAATAAAACTTTTTAGTTGAAATTTCACATGTATTGATACTTTCTTGCTAAAATATTTCGGATGTATATCTTTTTATTAGACTTTTCTTTTATTATGTTGTTTAATTTATATTTTTCTATCATTTTTATTAGTTTCGTTTAACGATATTATGTAATGCAATATATATAAAGTATCTTTTTTAAAAATAGTTTTTTATTTAAATTTAACATTTTTGAGCCTTAATATTGATTGATCGCATTTATTATAAGTATGTAGTGAAGAATACAATAATATATATATATATATATATATATATATATATAGAGAGAGAGAGAGAGAGAGAGATAGAGAAATGAAAAGATTAGAAATGATATGGACGGATGTGATTTACTTGCAATGGATGGCTGAGATTAGAAAAGAAATTAGGAGGGAAAAATTATCATTTGGAGGGAAAGTAAGATTAACCCTCAACTTCTCCTATTTTATAATATGTTGATGATTACGTTGATGATGACTATTATTAATTATTAATATTGTGTTTCTAAGAAAACATGATGGACGGTTATGATTTAATCTAATAAAATATGATGGACGACTAAGATTAAAAGATACAAAACGGGCGGTTATGATTTAATCTAATAAAATATGATGGACGACTAAAATTAAAAGATACAAAACACACACTTAATGATGGATTTATGAGAGAAATACACCATTAGGAGAGAAAATGGGTGTTTTAGGAGGGAAATCTCTTTTGCCTTCTACTTCTCCAATTTTAATATATGTTGATATATATGTTGATTAGGTTACTAAACATATTTTATTGGTTTTTTTAGATTATTCTTTACTTGAAATAGAAATCGAGTTTTATATTTCCCTGCTCGTGAAACCAAATTTGAAGAATGGTTTGATCAAAATTATATTTAATCAAAACCAAAGTACTACCTATTGATTTGTTATTCAATGTTTCTCATATCAATGTTAATACTTCAAATTTCAAAATCATATAAATTATACTTTCAATATTTGTGTATGGAATCTGTAACGTTTTTGGCAGATAAATGGATTGTGATTGTCCCCACATACTAACACGGATTTTTTTAGCGTGCTTTGTCCTCACTTGCACACTTCCCGTGAAAACTTTCCACGAGTCACCCATCGCAGAATTACTACAAGTCAAGCACGCTTAACTATGGAATTCTTAAGTTATGGGCTATCGAAAAGAAAATGCATCCCTTTCTGTGCTGCGTAGTCTCATTCCTACACATACAGTCTCAAGATCACCCTCTAATTCTGGTGTGTCGGTTCAACTATGTACACCTCCCTTAAAAGCCTGTCAGGAGCAGCTCCTTATCCGTGCCTCTTGCAGCGAAGATCACTCCGATCCCCGCCTTCATCAACGAGTCTTACAAAATCACTCTACAACTTGTATTCATAGCACATAATGTCTATAGTGCTATAGACCAAAAAAAAACTAACAAATCTAAGTAAAAAAAAGAGAAACACTCTAAATTGATGTCATATCAGACATAATATGCACGCCTTGAGCTTGGAGAAGTACCAGTTGTGTCAATTTCTTTTTCTTTTAATTGCCAACATGGTTGTTCACCTATAAGACAAATATATATATATATATATATATATATATATATATATATATATATATATAAAGGCAAAAGATGTGATACAATATTGGCAAATAAATTAATAGAGGAAAGAACATGTGCAGCATGCAAATAACATGGCCAATAATGTTGTGGATGAATAACTCAAAAATATTTCTAAATGCATAAGCAGGATCACATACAATGCAACTATAAGAACAGCTCATGAAAAGCTATTTCAATTTCAAACAAAAGTTTTTAAAACTGACATACTATTGTGACCAAAACAAGGCATTCCTACTAAGTACTAACAAATCATGCCAATCTGATTGAAGAGATTAAAAAATATATTAACAAATGCCCATATATAATACTAGCAGAATTATGAGCACCTCTGTAATAAACAAATGCTCATCAGTATTATGCAAAAACACCATATGGAATATGATTATAGATCCCCATCATATAACATAAAATTAAATGGGCTCCATATTCTCATTCATTTAATGAATATAATAACAGAGAAATAACTAAAGGATGCCCATTGCCACCTACAAGTCCAGGCTTGGTGATTGTCACAGCCACTCCCCTGCAAGCATCATATACATACATGTAAGAGAAATCTTATGGGTATTATCTTCCTCACCCTATGCCTACATCCCTCATGCAGACTACAACCATCAGACATGCAACTTTTAACCATAATCATCAACTGTCAATTCAGAATGCTCGCTCACTTACTTGCAAAAATTTTCGCTCTAGGACCAATGCCTAGGTACAGGTACGATATTTCTGTAAGATTTCAAGAATACCAGCAACTTTGGGTCGGCTGCAGTTGCATTCAACACCTTCAAAATAAAAAATAAACTAATAAATAATATTTGCATAATGGCCATAAGACCAAACTAAAATTGTTAACTATCTTATGGCTTTAGACAAAGTTTTCATAAATGGTGAACTTACTGATTAAAAAGTCTTTAGATGTCTTGATAAGGTTTGACAACTGAATATGACTGCAATCGTAGAATCCAAGGACTTGGATACCATGTCACTTGCAACTAACCTTATTTGGAAAGCTTCAAGAGCATTATGAGATGTAATTGGGTGATTGACTTTGTATGAAGAGTCGGACAAAAAGAAAAAAGGAATCTCTTTCAAGGACACAACATCAAAGACATAGGTTCAAGAGGAGTATTCGGAAGAAGATGAATCTGATTCTGAATTAGATTATGAAACCATAGCCATTTTGGTAAGAAAATTCGGAAAAAATACCTCAAGAAGAAATAAGGCTTTAAGAGGCACAAAAGCAAGGATTTAAAGGAATTGAACAATAGAAGCAAAGGCACAAGAGATGGAACAACTTGTCATGAATGTGAAAAATTGGGATACATCAATAATTCACTTGTCCTACCTATCTCAAAATAGTTGACAATGAGAATAAAAATCCTAAGGAATTCAAGGCTAAAAGTGCTTATATAGTATGGGATGAATCCGAACAAGAAACACAATCAAGTTCTTTTGAAGATGAGGAACTCGTAAGGCTTTGTTCCATAGCTCAACATGAAAGTGAATCAAGTTCAAGTGATGAATCAAGTGAGCAAAGCAGTTCAAGTCAAGTAAGTGATTATATTCCGATTTTAAAAAATCCCCCGCTTATCAAATTTTATACAATGCTTACGAAAAAATGCAGGAAGAGTTTAAGAAATTAGCTAAGAAAAATATCGAAAGTAAAAAGATCATTTGAAGCATTAAAAAGATATTTTAGAATTGCAAAAATGTGTTGATGAACTTAGTCTTTCAAATGAGACTTTGGACCTTATATATGTTAATGCTTTACGTGATTGTTAGGGGTGGAAACAGGCCAGGCCGGCCTACAGGGGCCTATAACAGGCCTAATAATAGGCCAGGCTCAGGCTTTTTTTGTAAACAGACCAGGCTCAGGCTATTTAAAAAGCCTATATAATCTAAACAGGTCAGGCCTAGGCCATGTAAAAAGCCTATTTAGCTTAATAGGCCGGCCTATATCATTTTTATTTTTATTATTATTAATTTCATATGTAATATGTAATTTAAAAATAAAAAATACAATAAATAAAAAACTTAATATGCACAATTATTAAAAGGGGATGGAAACAAGTCTCACATTGCTAATGTGAATTCACATGCATTCACTTTGTGCAAGTATGCAAGTCATCCTATAGGAGGCTTAATATAATGCAAAATATGCAACTATGCAGGCAACTTACATGATGTGGGACTTAATAATATTGATGTGCACTTTGCTTGTCTTGTGTTGGTCAAGCTTGGACTTGGGAAATACAAGTCCCACATCTTTTATTCATGGAGAACAACATGAGAATGTAAGCTATAAAATGGGAATGCAAATCCCATATCTTTTATTCATGGAGCACAACATGGGAATGTAAGCTATAAAATGGGAATGCAAGTCCCACATCTTTTATTCATAGAGAATAAGATGGGAATGTAAGCTATAAAATGGGAATGCAAGTCCCACATCTTTTATTCATGGAGCACAACATGTTCTTTAAGCTATAAAATGTTGCTTTGCCAAGTCATGTTGTGTTGAACCATAAGATCACTGGTTTTGAGTGATTTTTTCGGTTCTCATCGGTTTTGCTTGGACCATTACCGGTTCATTGAATAGGCCAAAGTTTTAGCAATATATAGGCTTGTTGGCCTATTTAAAAATTTTTAAAGTATATAGGCTTTTTAATAGGCTCATAGGCCAGTTCAGGCTTTTGCATAGGCCAGACTCAGACTTGAAAAATTTATTTAAATAGGCTAACAGGCCAAACCAGGCCCGAATAATTTATATAGGCCAAGTCTGGTTAAGGCCAAAGTCTGGCCTGGCCTGG
The DNA here is from genome assembly GCA_037953625.1 of Crotalaria pallida. Lineage (NCBI taxonomy): Eukaryota > Viridiplantae > Streptophyta > Magnoliopsida > Fabales > Fabaceae > Crotalaria > Crotalaria pallida. The sequence continues at coordinate 129,398,484 of CM075650.1, forward strand.
CCTATTTCCACCCCTAGTGATTGTGCATATAAAATAAATGTTTTAGCAAATTGTGAAAATTGCAAGGTCTTGGAAAATAAAGTGTTTTATCTGAAATGTAAACTTGCAAACTTTCGCAAAAGACAAAAACAATTTAGATGATTTAATTTCCAAACAAAGAGATAATGGCAATAGGTCTAGTTTAGGCTATAACTAACCATGCTAAGAGAAAATCATATAGAAAAGTTGGAAATTTCTCTAAAGTGAATTATTCTAAAACATCAACCTGTTTCTATTGGGTTTATATGGACATACATCAAACGTGTGTAATATAAAGTTTATGGTGTACGTGAAGGGACTTACGTTTGGATCAAAAAGGAACAAGATCTCCTTGCTAACCAAAACAGACTCAAATATGTTTCGATACCAAAATCCAAGACTTGGAATTGTCTTGTAGGTATGTACCAAGGGCAAGAGCTTACATTGTTATATTAGATATGGCACCTTCAAGAATAAAGAGCAAAGGAGAAAATATATTCACACACTTCCCCCAAGGTAAGTCACAATTTTTGTCAAAAATAAAAAAACTTGCCTAATTGTATATATGAATATATGATTGATTAAATATGCATGGATCTACATCCGTATACATCAAAATTATGTTTTAAATGTTTTGATTCAAGTCTGGTATTGATGTTTAGGTTAAGTTGATTCTCTTGTGTATTGTTCTTTCAATTTCAGTTTATAATCTCGTGTTATTTCAGCAATTTCAGTGTTTTGGCTATATACATTCATGATCATGTAATGATGTTTTAATTTATGATGAATGGAACTTTGTTTTCTCAAGGTTTTTATCTTTATCCATGTTCCTTCAATGGTCTTTAATCATATTACATATGTTATAGCCATTATTCATTGATATTTTTCTGAAGACATATTGCGAAATACTCATTTCTACCAAAACTAGCTAATAATTTTAATCCGTTAACCCATGACTTAATCAGTTAATTAACTCTTTCAAATTTTCCTTATCTGATGCATTTTTATGCTTTATAACCGATTAAGGGGACCGGATAACCGTTGAGCTTGACCTGCTAGTGTGTTATTGAATTTTAATACAATTTATCTTACTTTTAGCACATGTTATTATATTTTTAAGGGTCTAACTAACCAATGCCCTTAGGGCATTGTTTAAGAAATACAATAAGGGATAATTTTCATCGGAAATCTAAGTCCATCGTTCTTCGATGTTTTAAATTCAACATTTTTCAAGATAAAACTACCTCTTTTAGTTTCTTAACCAATGCCCTAAGGGAACTCTTTAGCATTTTACTATTTTTAATGCAGTATTATCATGCTAAAAGGGGGAGAAAGGTTGTGTTTGTTTATTCTGTACATATTTGTTGATAATTCAAATTACACACCTTCTCTCTATAATAAAGTTTTCGCATATTGAATTCAAATTTAACAAAATGCATATATTGAGGGGGAGTAGTGCATGCATTGAGGGGGAGCTGATTTCAAAGATTGCAAATATCAATACAAGTTTGTACACAAGTTTGTCATCATAAAAAAAAGGGAGATTGTGAAGCAAGTGAGATTGACAATTGTTTCGATAAAGACAAGCAAAAGTCAACCAACAATAAAAACAACAACAAAGACTCAAGAGCAACATTTATTAGGACATATTCTTTATTTTTTATTTATCTACATTTAAGATAATTGCTTGTGTAGAGTCTTGATTTGGTTGTGAATCTCAAATAATTAACTTTGAATAATCATTAATTAATTCATTACATAACCAATCTTTTAAAAATGATGCATATGATTTTATAAATAAATACTTTAAAACATGTTCATGCATCATAATTTGGCTTAAGAATTGGTTTAGAACTTATATTTTTGTATATAAGTCAAGTTGCATTGATAAGGTTAAGTGGTTAACAAAATTACAACCGTTTAACCAAGGCTAAAAACCGGTTATCATATGTTATTTTGTTAGTTACTCTATCGGTTAAAGAACGATAATCGGTTAGCCTAAAATCTTAACTGATTAACTCTCTTTAAAAAGGTCAAGAACAATTATTTAAAACCATGATAACCGGTTACCAAGAACCATTAACTAGTTAACATATAAGTTAAAGGCAAAAATCAGTTTGGTATTCAAACTAACTTCTTAACTGACATGACATATAAAACCCTATTGTTAATAATGAAAAGAAAGATTTTTCATATTTTTCATAATTGTTTAAGTGCATTTATTGAGATTCAAGACTCAAGTGATGTTGTTAGAGTTGCTCACTGCACACACAAGGTGTTTCTTAGAAAGCAACACAAAATCAAGAAAGATTAAAGTGTGAGGTATCATCAAAAGATCTAGGAATTGATTGGGGTGTGAGGGATTATCAAAAGATCAAGAGTGTATTAGGGGTGAGGAATCCCATACAAGAAACATAAGGAGTGAGGTATCTTCTTAGTGAATGGATAAATCTAAGGCGTGAGGTATCTTCTTAGTACTAGAGAGTGAAACATCTTTCTAGTTGAGGTTCACAAGGGTTTTTGGAAAGAATTGAGAGAGTTGGAGAGTTGCACGTCAAAGGGTGAGGTGTAATAGATTACGGATAAATGAATAAGATGATCGTTGACACTAAATATCATTTTCCCACAGATAAATGATTTTTAGATCAATTGGGAGACGTCGTAAAATTTAAGTTGACATAAGATCACCACAAAGTTGAGATCAAACTTGAGGATATACCTTACGATATATTTTTGATTGATGAGACTGGTCACAATAAATACTAAGTACCGTTAGAGATTGAAAATGTTAGTTTTGATTGAATAACATAAAGTTTAATTTTTAGGATATGTGATTACCATTTAGGTGCTGATTTTTTTTAAAGAAACCTCAAGAATGTGAAAATAATTTTTTTTAGCCTAGGAAGAAATTGACAACTATGTTATCTTAAATTTTCCAAACCTTTTAAATGAATTTGAGGTTTACAGTAATGCATTAACGAACGAATAATTGTTTTTGTACTAGATGTTATCATAATGTGACATTAGAAACAATAAATTTTAAATTTAATTTAACGATGTCTATAAAACTGAACAAATGACATTTAATAATTTATATGGGACCATATGTATCTCAAGTATTTGATATGTTCTTATGCATAATTTTATTTTATTTTATTTTTTTTTTGCATCCATTTTGGACTTTTACCTATTTTCATTTTTGAATTATGAATTTTTTTAGATGATAATTGCATGATTTGAACTTACAAATGTAAGGATATGTAATTTTGTTTGAAGACAAACTTTGAGTTGAAGTAGCCGTGTTGAGGTAAGATAAGATTTGAAATAGTTACATGAAGCAACTTGAAAGTTACACTTAGAGTCTCTAGAGTTCAAATATTAATAATTCAAATTTTGAGGACAAAATTTTTTAAACGAGGGGAGAAATGTAACATCCCAAAATTCATGTGTTATAATTTTATTCTTGTAGTTATTTTTTTTTTGTAATATTAAATTATTAAAGAAATTAGACCTTTATATTATATTATAATGATAATAAAATAGGCATATAGATTTTATGATAATACATTGTTGAATAAGAGTACTTGATAGAATCATTATCATTATCATCATCATCATCATTATTATTATTAATAATATAAGATAAGATAGTATTAGATATTATTTTATTTAAATTAATCTATTTTATCTTTATCAATATTAGTTTTTGATAATAGTTGTGACTAAGAGGATAAGTTAGAATAATTGATTTAAAATAAATAAAAAGTTAAGATCAGATAGGTTATTTCATTCTCCTAAAAACAAAACCTAGCATCCGTTAGGAGAATCAGAGGGAGAAAACGTACAAGAGAAAGAAGAAGAAAAAGAAGAAGAGAGAATCCCATTAAGGTAACACTATAACCCAATTAAACCTCACCTCCATAGATAATAATAGGGAATAGATGAAATTATTTTATAATTATTGATACATGAGCTTTTGTGACACTTTTACTGCACGTGAACTTCTGATATAAAAAATAGGCATTTGTTGCAATACTTCCTATTCATTCTATATTCTTATTTATAGCATAATAGTGAATTTGGATGTCGTTTTTGATTTTCGATGGAGACTTGTGCCTACTATTTTTCTTCAATGGCAATTTCTCTTGTTATATATGTCCTCTCTGTTTATCTTGAGAAAGCACTTCTTATAAATATACTATGATGATATTAATAATTCATACCCACTTATTAACATGAAACGAAAATAAGTATAATTTCATGGCGTTGAATCAGTGTTATAATATGAAATCGTGGTTTTTATTAAATCTTTTATTTCTTATAATCCGTATTTTTGAAGTGTAGACTTGTTCCTTTATAAATAATTCTAATATTATATTTAAATTTATGTTTAAATTGTATTTGATTGTTTGATCTTGCACATCAACCATATGATATATTAGGACTGACTCGGACGCACGCGAGTGTAAGTCATCCGAACCCGGGGTGCCGGGCAAGGGGTAGGCACCTCCAGCAGGCGTGCAAGTGTGCAAGAGAGAAGTCATTGGTTGGGAATGTTTTGTGCACCAAATATGAATAGTTATAATGTTATTTTAGATGAGTCTTTTGACTCATTGTTTGACCTGGGCACAGGTAAACGAACTCCAACAAATAATTCAGAGGACTGACCCGGACGCGGGTGTAAGTCGTCCAAACCGGGGGCGCCGGGCAAGGGGTAGGCACCTCCAACAGGCGTGCTGTATGCAAGATAAAAAGTTAAAGTTAATGGTTGGAGTTCGAGGCCAAGAGGTCATAGATGCAATTAATGATTGTTCTGCATTGATTGTATTAGATAGTCATATTTTTGTTCATGGGATTAATAATTGTATGATACTAGACATGAGTTATATTATTAAATGTTATTTCCCTCATTATTTTCTTTATGGAGATTTTCCGTACATGTGACGGCTGACAATATCATAGTTCAAAAATACTTTCAAGCTAAATAGTGTTACTGAGATTTTTATCTCACTATTCGGGTTTGATGTTGTCAGATTGAGATTTTGGGAAGCGCCAAGAAGAAGACAAGTTTATAATATTAGCTTTCTTGTGTAAATTATTTTTAAGGAGTCTACATTAAGCTTAAAGGGATTGTTGGCATTGTAATACCCTTCTAGTTTTAGTATCCAGTGTCATCGTAGAATAAGGAAAATTTTCAATGTAATTTTATTTAACAATTATTTTAAGGAGATGTATATTTGTCTTAATGAGACATTTTTTTTATTTATTGAATATTGTACTTGGTAAGCTTCCGTGGATTGTGTATTTTGTTATTAGAGTTAAGGTGTTACATTTTTGGTATCAGAGCGGCTCCTCTCCTAGTAAGGTGTTGTTCGGGGACGAACCAGGCGGAAGCTGGTGGGCATGTAAGACCCGAGCTGATGAGGGCGGAGAGTGATCGTCGGTGCAAGAGGCACGGACAAGGTGCGGCTCCTGGCAGGCTTCTAAGGGAGGAGTACATGAATAAACCGACGCACCAGAATGAGAGGGTGATCCTGAGACTGTGTAGGTATGGGACTACATAGTACAGGAAGGCTTAAATGAATTGATTGGTACTACCCATATCAACAAGATGCATCTTCTTTTCGGTAGCCCATCACATAAGAACTCCATGGTTAAGCGTGCTTGACTTGGGGTAATTCTGGGATGGGTGACCTCCTGGGAAGTTTTTCCGGGAAGTGTGCGAGTGAGGACAAAGCACGCTGAAAAGACTTGTGTTGGTATGTGGGGATAGTCGCAATCCATTTGCCTGCCAGGGATGTTACATGAGGGATCTCTTGGGAGACTTGTCAAGTGAGGTATCTTGAAAGCGTGTTTATACAAACAACTTTCTAAAAACATAGTGAAGCTTATCACCCAATCCACAAGGGGAGGTCTAAATGTAGCTCTCGGTGGTTGAAAGTGAACCAAGATAAATCCGCATGTTAAATCTTCTATCCCTTCTCTTCTTTAAGCTTTTGATTACTCATATATGTGTGATTCTTTAAATGTGTTGAAAATCTTGTGGATATTTTTTTGAACTTAAAATCTATGATTTAATTGCTTTAAAATTATGTTAAGAATCATTTAATTGATTATCTAATGGTTGGAATTGATTGCGATTCAAAGAATCGATTTTCTGCAAAGATTATGTTTAATCTTTATCGATTAAGATAGAGTATTTTTCAGTCACTTAACCAGTTAACAACCAATTAAGTAGTACCAATTAAATCTTCACTAACTTCCACATTTTTTAGCGGATTTGAAAATCGCAAAAAGCCAACATCATACCTCTTACTCTAGGTGTGTTTAGAATCCCAAGTATCTAACATATCATTGATTCGGATTTGAATCCTATGGGAGTATTTTGTTTTGACATCACATGAGATGGCAAAATTTTTTATGTATTTTCCTATATTTGGCTATTTTTTATGTTATCTTTTTATCCCTGCTTTCAGTATAGTTACTATAAAAGTAGAATATAGTCCCTTTCGTTCTGTATATAGAAGAATTTTTTTTTTGAAATTTTTATGTTGAAACTGTTTATAAGATCATATTTCAATTTCTAATAACATTTAATTATTTTTTTGAGATTTTTATTTTGATCCTATTTATAAGATCATATTTCAATCTCTAATAACATTTAATTACTTCTTTCCACAATACCCCTATTTACTCCTTCCGTTTCATTTTAAGTGTCTTTTTAATATCAAAATTTTGTTTCAAAATAAGTATCTTTCTACCAAATCTAGGCAACATTTAATACTGTTTTTTCTTATTTACCCTTACATTTAATGTTGTTTTAATTTTGAAATTTGTAATACTAGTAATGATGCATTGACAAAATAAAAATATTAAATAGGGGTATTTTTGATAAAATACACATAAAACTTACAATAATCATCATAATCAACACTTTCTTGATCTATGTGCAAAAGTCCAAAAAGACACTTAAAGTGAAACGGAGGGAGTACTCAATACTTTTTAGAATTCTAATACTCCTTTCGTTTCATATGTAGTGTGTTTTAATATTATGCACATATTTTAAGAAATGATTAAATGATGTAAAGATTTGTTGTATTTTGACTATAACGCCCCTATATAATCATTATTGAAGAGAGAGAGAAATGTATTGGAAGTGAAAAAGAGAGTGTAATAAATAAAGGTGTGTTTGGAAAAATAGTATTAATTATGTATTGAGTTTATAAAAGAACAAGACTAATGAAATATAGTACAAATGCTAAAACAATATTACATATGAAACAGATGGAGTAATAATTATGGAGATTATTTTTAAAAAGTATAGCAAATTTTCACGTTTCCAATATTACTAACAAATTTAACTATTTTTATTTTTATAAGGATGAAAAGTTTAAAAAAAAAAAAACTTAGATATAAGACGAGTGGGCAATAGAAAACACTGCATCGGATTTTCAAGATGTTTCATTCGAGAAAAGCGTGGGGAAGCATTACAACCAACAATAGTTTTAAAAAAAATCCTGCTAACTAATGTCTTAAGGGCACTTGTTTATTCCGCGTCTCGAAAATTTTAAAAAAAAAGAATTTTTTAATGATTACTTATTTCATTTGACTTCTTAACATAGGGTATTGTTAGCATTTGCCTAAAAGAAATACTCTCGTAAATCTTTCTGCGTATTGTGTCGGTCAATGGGTCAATGCGAAGGGTCAAGGAGATTTAGGAATGGAACAATATCTCCTTTATGTATGGGAAACAGTGGTTCTATATGGACTCACCTATCACTATATACAATGACATCGAATACTGTAAAGCACTTCCTCAGCTCCCACTTTCGTTAAATTATGATAATGCTTACTCCCACTTGGTTGCAAGGTGCCACCGTATGATGATATATAAATTATAAAATATGTGGAAGTTTGAAGTTATATGATTTACTATGAGTTTTCTGTTATATGTGAGTGATGTGCCCATTATTTGTTGACACTTTTCGTTCTGCCACTTTCTAGAAATGTCGTTTTCCTTTTAATTGTTGGAACATGGTGGTTTTTTATTAGACTTGTATCATTATGAGAAGGCTTAATTGCACTTTTGGTCCTTCAATTTTGATAATTTGAAGATTTTGGTCTCTTAATTTTTAATTTGACAATTATTGCAGTCCTTCAATTTACCATTAGTGTCTATTTTGGTCCCTCCATTAACTCTGTCGTTAATAAAGCTGACGTGACTCACGGAAGAATACATGTCAACAGCAGAGAATCCTATAATAAATTGATAGAGTTAACCGCGTTAAGGAATTAAAATTATTAGCTAGTTTTGGTAGAAATGAGTATTTCACAATATGTCTCTAGCAAAATATCAAATTATGAATGAATAATAGCTATAACATATGTATTATGTAATATGATTAAAGGTGCTTGGGAGAAGTGTGTGAATTTATTTTATCTTTTTGCCCTTTTACATTGTTAGTGCACAATCCATTTTTTCTTCTCCATTTTATTGCTGAATCTGTTAATTAAGCAGACATGAACCACTATTAGGAAAAGGATTTTCATTTTAATCAACCTATGTACATCAAAATTACTTACTTTGAATGAATACACAGTACAGCATTGCCAAAGAAAATTGGTTAGAGATACTTACACAATATAATGCGCACAGAAGCAGGAAAATTACTGCGGTTAACGGCAGGGATGACGATGAAAGAATAGCTAAAACTTGGTGGAACAGGAACGACGATGAAGGGGGACATGCGAACATGAAGGAAGGGCAAAGGAGAACAACGAACTACGCGAAATGGAAGGAAGGGTAAATGGTGATGACGAATGGCTACGGCAACGGGCTAGCGACGACTTCTTTTCTGTCTCACACAACTTCTGTTCTACTCCCTCCGTCCCACGAGGATACTAAAAAATGGTTAAATTTTTTGTCCTAAACTATAGTTAAAATAATTAATAAAAAATTTAGAAATTGTAAACTTTGAGTTGTAATTAGTTGATCCATGCAAAATGCATTAAATTAGTTGTTTGATAATTGGTTGATGTTTAGACAAACCATTAAATGCATGTCTCCTTAATTTTTTGACTTTTAAATTTTTTAACCATCCTTGTAAAACAGAGGGAGTATCTCACACGCAGCCTGCTGTTTGTAATAAAGGCATATAATTTTATGATAAAAATAAATCTATTTAATAAAACACATTCTTGTATAAAATGTTTATGTGAATTAATTTTAGAATAATGCAAAATACCTGGTATCATTAGTTATACTTATACAAACTCTACATAAATATTGAACATGTTATATCGAAATATCAACGCGATAATAACACGACTTAAATATGTTTCAAGTCCTTGAACTTTGGGTCGTTTAGTCGCAAGCCCTCATTCTTTTTTCAATGTCTGCCTCGCCGGAGTTACCTCCTGTTTGTCATATATATACCAACTTCCAATTCCGGCCAAATTTTGTTGATGTGTTACACTCGAAATTTTTTTACTATTTAATCAAGATAAAGGTATATGGCAAAATGAGCCCAAACTACTAAGACGAAAAACTTAATGATGTCTTTTCTAGCCACCACATGTGCATTTCGTAGTACAAAATAATCGAAAGCCAATAACCACCTCCATTGACATGAAAAACCCTTGGTTGTAAGACCAAATACCCTTCATCAAAGCTTATGGTGCAACATGCAGTGTGGTATAAAAATAACAACATTATTTCATTCTTTTGGCCCTTGATTCGCTTCATTGTTTAGCCAAAGAGTCACCCTCCTTGTTAGCTTTTCTGCACTTATGAACAAATTCTACACATTTCTTGTTTCTTAACAAGTTCTTCATTTTTATTCGTTAGAAACTGTCGCTCCAACAGGTATTTCCCTTTGTTCATCGCCAAAGCCAAATCATTTTTTTACTCAAAGTCTATGATTAGTTCCATTCCTTGGCCATTGTCCATGATTGTATTATTAACCATACGACCCTTGGTTAATAACATTTCTTCACTTTAGTGAGATAAAATTTTAAGTTATTGTTATGCAAATAAGATATTTGAAGTTGAAAATTCAACAACAAGGTATTACGTTTTTTCATGTCAATGGGGGTGATCATTGACTTTTGATTGTTTTGTATGTACTATCAAATGCACATGTAGTGACTAGTAAAGATTTTATTAAGTTTTTTGTCCTTATAATTTGGAGTCATTTTGCCATATCCCCTGTCTAGATTAAATAGTAAAAAAAATTCACGTTACAACACATGGCGCCACGTGTGGTGGCTAACTAGGATCCAGTGACAGAAGTCAACAAAATTTGGTCGAAATCGGAAGCAAGTGTGTATGACAAAACGAACAGGTTGTGACAAAATGACCCCAAAATTTAAGGACTGGAGACATATTTAAGCCTATTATACTAAACCCAAAATAAGCTTATGTCATATCATATTATACCAAAATAATCTTTATGTAGAGTTATTGTAACCAATGATGCTGAATGTATATTTTGCATTATTTTAAAATAATGTGAATAAAAATTTTATACAAGAATATGTGCCCTCCCAAAAGAAATTTATTTTCTCTCATAGAAAATTTTTACATTATCTTGTAAAAAATCAATTTTTCATAAAAAAAAATTAATTTGATTTTATCATATTATTGTTGAGAAAAATGTTTCAAATATGCTTGAAATATGTATGAGTGATAGAGACACTTATTGAGAGCAGAAATGTCATTTATGACCCTGAGCAAAACATTTCCGTTAGTAAAAGTAAAACTAACAGTCAATTACATGGAGAACGTGTAATATAAGTGTAGTGTCAAATGCCAAAGAGGGAAGAAAAGTGTCATTTCAAAAATTAGAGGGGATGTCTATGTCATTATAACAAATCTCAAAGATATTGAGTGCAATTTCCCTCTTTCTTTTATGATCAAAACTTCGTTAAAGAGTATCAAAGATAACAAACCAAATAAAATACAAGGGATTAAGTAAGCCTATCATGGTATTTGTTCTGTCGTAGGATTACGGTGCTTAGACAATTCGGCTAAGAATCCAGCAATCCCACTTTTGATGTCAGACGTGAAATGAGCACCTTGAATACCAAGATACACACTCTCTTGTCGTTCTCAGTTTTGGGGGGTGGTGTGTGTGTTTGTGTGAGATAAGTTAGTTCATACCTGCTAGCTTACCAGGTAATATAGGTTCATACCAGCAGTAACTGAATTGATGGCTGCTTTCATGTGGCGGGTAAGATTCTTCCAAACGGCTCTGATATGATGGCTGGTATTAAAGTGAAAGGAATCCTATGCCGGTGTGGACAATGGGATCCCTCAGGTCTCTAAGTGCACGTCTCCGAATTCGTACCGGTATAACGGTATGGAGACTTCTGGAGATCATATCTGAATCCAGCCTCCAAGATTCGCTTTGGATACTGTTTAATACCTAATTCCGGTTCGGGTGGTCCCTTCCAACTCTATCCGGTATCCGGATTCAGCTTATTGGGCCATTCTTGGTCTTAAACCGGAATCCGGCTTGTTGGGCTATTCTGGCCTCAATCCGGTGGTAGCTTTCGGACCCAGTGGACCTCTTTGGGTCTCAATCCGGTTTCCGGATTGGTACTCAGCGGATTCCCACGGCTTCGGTCCGGTATCCGGTCTTAACGGACTTCTTGGTCCTCAATCCGGAATCTGGAATCAGATTTAGTGGGCCTCTTAGGCCTCAATCCTGTATCCGGATTCGGCATGCCGGTCCTGTTTATGTAGTCCATAACAGTAGCCCCCCAAGTCATGGTACATGCAATGCGCCATGATTTTCTGTGTAGCTTCATCAATCCGTAATCCGGCTTCTCAATGCACTGTAAAGACCGAATTGTCGAATTCGTGATACTAGTTTTATCTATGTCCACCAATTGCTTCCATAATCCGGAAGCCCCCAAGGTCCAGTTTTTGAAGACTTCGAATTCCCATTTCTTCATAATTATGTCTGCTTTGCTTCCCGAGGTGATGCCTCTCAGCATTGGAAACCTTAACATGCACATTCAAATTTTGAATTTGGAATTTAAATCTATCATTTTCCTAAGACTTCGCGGTTCCCTAGAGTTAGATTCCCAAGGATGTGGATTCTTACTTCCTGACCCAGCTTTAACCTGACACGAGTCAGAATTCCCTATGTCTATCTTTATGTCTTGTCTGAACTATTTTGTAGTCTTCCTGCTTTTAGAGAGTTATGGGAAATCGAACCTTAGCTTGTATTATACTCAATCCAGCCATGAATTCGGATTCGACTGTTCAATTCAAACCTCTGAAGGGATGCAATAACTGATCATCAGTTTCCTTGGGAGGATGAAAAGAAGTGACCTCTCTCTGTAACTATAGTGACCTTTCAGTTCAACTGACATGCCTTTTCACTTCAAGCATTATGACTTCTTACTCCCAACTGACATGACTTCTGAGTGGTCATCTATTTAATGCAACCTTTGGATAACACCTTTCTCAATGCAAGCACCCTTCCACTTACACAATGTAAAAGTCGAACTCCTCCTATAAATGCAGAGGAGTCCTTCAGCAAAAATCAACTTGCATACCTTCTACTTTCTAGACAAGCTTGCTTCTTCTCTCCTTGCATTCTTCCAGTATTCTCTTCTCTTTCAGGTATACTACTTCTTATCTCTTACTTTTTCCTTTACCATGGAATCATTTCCTTCCAATAAACCCCCATGCTCCTCTTCTTCTAATTCGTCAAAGCCCATTTCTGCCCACCCTTGTAACTCTGTTAGCCGACCCAGTGGCCTTCAAAACTCTTCTTTTTCTGAGCATGAAAAAGAGGCTTTAGACGAACTAGTGAAGCAATGGATCATTAGGGACATGTATAGTGAAGTCTCCAGCATGCCTTCTAAGTCTTCTTTCTACCCTTCTTCTCAGGAATCCGAAATGGAGAAGAAGAGGTCTGAAACAAACCCTGAGGAATTCATCATCCCTGCTGTCATTACTGGTTATGAGGATGTAGATCTTGATGCTTTAGGTAGACCCTCCATCTTTGTAGATGTCCAATGTCTACAGAGGTACCACAACAATGCTGAACTTGCCAGACCAGGAGTTGTTCCAAACTTTTATGCTTTAGAGGCCCCTTCTTCTCAAAACCGAATTTGCTCCGTAGGAAGTCCCCTTGAAAATTTCTTTTTTATGTATGTGGTTCTCTTTGAGACTTGCGGAGTCCGAATTCCGTTTACCGACTTTGAATGTAGGGTACTTAGCCACTTAGAACTTGCCCCAACATAACTCCATCCTAACGGTTGGTGTTATCTGAGGGCCTTCCAACTCTTTTGCAACCACTTCAACCTAGCTTGTACTCTCCCTGTGTTCTTCACTTTCTTTGGACCGTTTGCCTCAAGTAAAGTTAAAGGCAAATGGTCTTGGGTTACACTGAAATCCCGTCTCAACTGGAAAGTCTTTGAAACCTACTCTGAGACATGGAAAGGATTTAAAAGCGAATACTTCAAGATAGTAGGAGCTCCACATTCCTGGCCTTTCTTCTTTGACCATGGGGGAAATCCATATTTCCCTCTCTTTTGGTCTGACAAAAACTCAAAAATTCCAGCGCGTTCTTTCCTTACTCCCAACAATGTCCTTACCGATGTAGAACGAACAACAATAGCATTTTTCTTTGCCTGGTATGAACGACTCGGGTACATCAATACTAGGAAGATAATTGATGCAGAGCCGGATTCCTTGCGTTCGGAATTCGGTAGGATACTTGATGCGTACTTTTTACTTATTTTCGTAACCTTTAGAATTATTAATGTTTTCGTATTGTTTTTATGCAGAAAAAATGGCGAGCCCACAAGACTTGGCTGCTCTTGCTGCTGCTATTGGAAATGCTCCAAGGAGGCCCCCCAAGCGTAGTAAGACTAGTGTCAGCCGTCCTCCTTCAGCTACTATCATCCTTGACAGCCCTGAAGGTGTTGCCCGAAAGAGGAAAGATCAGGAACCTTTCCAATCCGGTTCTCCTACTGGAACCCATTTCGATGCTGGACAGGGGTCTTCTGGCTTCACTTCCTCAATATGGGAGGAAAACCTGAGTGAACATTTTGGACGCATGCTGGTCACGGATACTGATTCCCATCGCTTCCAAGGGATGGCCCGTCGTGAATTCGTCAATCTGATGAAGTCCCTAAAGAAACACCAACTTCGTGTTGCCTCCACACTCCAGTTCTTAGAGGATAATGCTGAGAAGGTTCTGTTTGTCGGGCAAGAGGCTGTGGACTTGGCTGCTCATGTCCAAAAGGAAGCGGAAATGGCTGAACAGATCGCTTCCCAAACTGCCAAATTGAGGAAGACTAAGCAAGCACTCTCCCAAGCTGAGGAAGAATTTGCAAAGAGGATGAATGATAAGCTAAAGGAGGTGAATGATGCTAATGACGCTGCCTTGAGGACGCTGAGGGAAGCACTTAATGAAGCTGAGCAACAAAGGGATATGTACAAAGAGAAATGGATTGAATCAGTCCAATCTTCTTTTATGAACGCAGTGGAGCAAGCTAACTTCCTCAACAGTGACTTCTCTTCCCGAGGCATGTATTTTTTGCACAAGGTCGAAGATGGAGTACTTTACAAGTATCTCCAAGATGGAAGTAGGGTGCCCGTCAATTTGGATGATGAAGACTGCCCTGATCCCTTAGCCCCTGTGGATGATGAAGAATCCGAAGATGAGGGCGCCGAAGGACATGAGGATGATGGAGATGCTGCCGTTTAGTTTAATTTTTGAGTTTTTCCTGTTGCTTTGTCGTTTCTGTATTTTGTTTTTCCCTTTCCGAATTTTGCTTTGTGCTTTCCTTAGTTGTACTTTGTTTCTGATTTCCCTTGGTTGTAACTCGTAATGCACTTTCTCATTAATGTATTCGGATTAGTCTTTATGTCATATTTCCTTTGCGTATCCATTTTCTTTTTATTGATCCATGGAAGCCTATTCTAGCCAGCGAATGGTTTTCCATTTACCTTATTAGTTTGAAACTAACAGGGATCATTATACTTACATGGGTGGTGTTCATTTTAACATAGAACATCTACTTACCCATTTCTCTTCTTATCTGATGGCTAGTCAGATAAGTGGTGTAATCATTATTGGATACTTAGGATTTTTTCTTAAGTCCTTCTAAGTATAAGATTGCTCATACCAAACCCTGATGCCGAATTCAGTCATGGGATAGGGATACCGGATTGCTTATCCGAATTTTCACGTTCCCCAAAGCACCAGCTGAATCCTAATACCGGATCCTTATACTGGATCCTGATACCGGATTGCGATACCGGATCCGAATACTGGATCCTGATTTTTTTTATATCCGTTTCCTAATAACATTCCTGATACCAGACTCTTATACTGGAATGGAAAGGGATACTTTGAGTACACCATCTCACTGGGGTATCAGATTTAATTCTGGAACTTAAAAATTCTCATTCATAAAATAGAAAGCCAAACGTAATTACTAATCAGATACAATCGTAACTTAAATCAAACAGAAGTCTATAGGTGACCTTCTTTTTAAACGGAAACAAACTAGACAAATGACAATGGTCTGCAGGACCTTCTTGGAAATAAAACAACAGAAAACAGAATTTAACTATAATAGAGGCGAAGCTTAGCTGCATTCCATGGGTTCTTAATGCCTCTGCCTGTCAGTGTTTCCAGAAAATACGCTCCTTTTCCAGTTTTTGATAGGACTCGATATGGTCCTTCCCAATTGGCTGCCTACTTCCCATGCGCAGGCTCAGTACCATGCACGTCGGCTCTTCTCAGCACCAAGTCACCCTCGTTGAATGTTCTGGAAACCACCTTTGAATTATATTGCTTGGCTGACTGCTGCTGGATTGTTGCCATGCGGACAGTTGCCCTCTCCCTGGATTCTTGCAAGAGATCTAAGTTTTCTCTGATGAGCCTCACATTAGTTTCTGGATCAAAGTACCTTGACCTCATATTAGTGGACCCAACTTCCAGCGGAATCATTGCTTCACTTCCATATGTAAGCTTGAATGGCGTCTCTCCAGTGGTAGAATGGGGAGTGGTTCTATAGGACCAAAGGACCGTATCTATACAATCTACCCACTTACCTTTCCTATCCTCTAGCTTTCTCTTCAACCCCCTCAGTATACACCTGTTAGCTGCTTCGGCTTGCCCGTTTGTTTGCGGGTGCTCCACAGAGGATAGGCGTTGCTTAATCCCCATCTTCTCGAGAAACTCCTTGAAAGCTTTGCTAGTAAAATGAGTACCATTGTCTGTGACTAAAACAGCTGGAACTCCAAAGCGTGTTATAACTTGATTACTGAAAAATTTCACAATTTGAGTAGCGTGTTACAATTCAAAGTGGGTCGCCCCAAGATCGCATTGTAAGCGGAAGGGCAATCCACCACCAGGAAGCGCAACTTTTCCGTCCGACACTGTGGGGGCGTGCCTAAAGTCAACCTGATATCAATATATCCTCTGGGTCTGATAGTGTCACCTGTGAAGCCAATCAACTCCTTTTGGCATGGATGTAGATCTGCTGGTTTCAACTTCAGACGGTCAAATAATTCTGAGAACATGATATCTGATGAGCTTCCCTGGTCTACCATCATGCGGCAAACCCGAAACCTGTCAATGATTCCGGTCACCATTAATGGGTCGTTGTGGTTGGGAATCACTCCTTCCAAATCTGCTTCGGTAAATGTAATCGGAGGGTGCACTTCCTTCTGCCTGTTTGATACAGCAACTGCCATTGTAGCCAGCTTTAACTACTTTTCTGGGACGTTATGGATTCTCCTTCCACTGTCAGACCACCAGCAATAGTGCTAATTACCTCCAGGTCTTCATTGTTGCTTTTACATGCATCTTATTTCTTTACTGGAGAATTTCTGGTTGTAGCACGCCTAGGAGTTCTGCTTCTCCTTGGGGGCGTTCGGGATCTCCTTCTGGGTGGGCTCCTTGTCCTCCTTCTGATGGGACTCCTGACCCTTCTTGTGGGGGTACGCTCACTGGGACCTCCTCTAAAGGATAGAGTGTAACGATTCAGTTTTCCTCTTCTTATCAGAGTTTCTACAGCGTCTTTGAGTTGGACACACTCATCATCGGTGTGTCTATAACTGCCATGCCATCTACACCTCTTGTGCTGATTCTCCTTCGTTGGAGGCCTTCTCAACGGGGGTGGGCGGTCTACTTCCATCAGTTCTGCATTCATAATCTCACGCAGGATTTGTGATCTAGAAGTGTTTAAAGGCGTATAATGGTCATATTTACCTTCGGGCTTTTTAGGCCCCAGATCATGTCTGTTGTTTTTGTCTCCTTCTCTGTGACCTTTCCCTGACCCCTTGTTGAAGAAAGCCTCCTTCTTTTTTCCGGATGCATCCCCTGCAAAATTGTCTTGTGCTTTCTTATACTCCTCTAAGTTGATATACTTTTCAGCTCTTTCCATGACTTCGTCCATGGTTTTGATTTTGTGCATCACCAAATGGTCCGTGAAATCCCCTGGTCTTAATGCACGCATCAAGAGATGCAAAGCCACCAAAGCCTCTATGTCACTAATTGAAAGGTACTCCGTATTGAAACGGGTGAGAAAATCCCTCAGCGATTCTCCCTTCTCTTGCTTAATTTGAGACAGATGGTGTTCTGACTTTGGCTGAGCCTTGCTTGTTGTGAAGTGTCCCAAGAATTTGCCCGCCAAGTCTTTCCACCCGGTTATCGAGTCAGGTTCCAATTTAGAATACCAGCGCAAAGCTGCTTTTTTCAGAGTCAGGGGGAAGGTGCGACATTTGTACGCATCCTTAGCCCCTTGACATGACATTGCCACCAGAAAGCTGTCGATATGCTCCTGTGGATCCGAATTCCCAAAGTATGGATCTACATTGGCTGGAGCTTTGAGATTCTCAGGCATGGGGAAAGCCATTATGCTTTCAGAAAATGGGTGGTCTTTTTCTTCAGGTTCCCCAATCAACTCCACTTCATTTCCTTTAACCACACCTGACTGGGATGTTCCTTTTCTTAACTCTTTCAGCAGCTTATCCTGTTCATCCAGACGCTTGCGCAAGCGAGCCAATTCTGTTTCCATGCTTGTTTTCCTTTGCGAGAATCCGCCAGATGATCCCTTACTCTCATGCCTGGAATGCGAAGGGCTTCCTCCTCTAGTGGGGGGCCTCTGTCGCGACTTTTCCTGTTCATGACGAGAAGGTTCCTCTTGTCTCGAACGTTCCTGTTCAGCCCTTCTCCTTCCTTCACTTAACCGTTCCTTGAGGTCCTTCTGACGAGAAGGTGCTTGTTCTCCATTTTTCCTCACTTCCAGCATACTGTGGTGGCTGGGTTCAGCACGTTCTTCTTGTGACTGACTTGCCATGGACTTCTTCAGAAGGTGGTGGGAATAAGTTTCTCGCTCCCACTGTGGTCGCCAATGTTCTGTCGTAGGATTACGGTGCTTAGACAATTCGGCTAAGAATCCAGCAATCCCACTTTTGATGTCAGGCGTGAAATGAGCACCTTGAATACCAAGATACACACTCTCTTGTCGTTCTCAGTTTTGGGGGGTGGTGTGTGTGTTTGTGTGAGATAAGTTAGTTCATACCTGCTAGCTTACCAGGTAATATAGGTTCATACCAGCAGTAACTGAATTGATGGCTGCTTTCATGTGGCGGGTAAGATTCTTCCAAACGGCTCTGATATGATGGCTGGTATTAAAGTGAAAGGAATCCTATGCCGGTGTGGACAATGGGATCCCTCAGGTCTCTAAGTGCACGTCTCCGAATTCGTACCGGTATAACGGTATGGAGACTTCTGGAGATCATATCTGAATCCAGCCTCCAAGATTCGCTTTGGATACTGTTTAATACCTAATTCCGGTTCGGGTGGTCCCTTCCAACTCTATCCGGTATCCGGATTCAGCTTATTGGGCCATTCTTGGTCTTAAACCGGAATCCGGCTTGTTGGGCTATTCTGGCCTCAATCCGGTGGTAGCTTTCGGACCCAGTGGACCTCTTTGGGTCTCAATCCGGTTTCCGGATTGGTACTCAGCGGATTCCCACGGCTTCGGTCCGGTATCCGGATTCGGTCCGGTATCCGGTCTTAACGGACTTCTTGGTCCTCAATCCGGAATCCGGAATCAGATTTAGTGGGCCTCTTAGGCCTCAATCCTGTATCCGGATTCGGCATGCCGATCCTGTTTATGTGGTCCATAACAGTATTCTATAGGGTTCATCTGTAGTTGATACTTATTAGGTTTTCTTGCTCTTGATTCAATTCATGATTTAGGTTTTGTTTTTGTTGAAGTTTAATTATCTTTTAAATGTAGCATGATTGAATTAGAGGTTTGAAAAAATGTTGCAAAATGATATTTAATACAAGACTCATAATCAGATATCTCAGTTAATAATTAGATCTTGACTGTGTTAAGTTAGCACAAATATTAAGATATAATTGATTTAAGTGAAGTGATATTGGTGTATCTTATCACCGTACCACATAGAGCTTTTTTTTTTTTTTTTTGAAGGGACATAGAAGCTTTTATCTATAGAGAAATAATTTTTTTTATAAGAAAAAAAAAAAGGAAAATGGGCATCAGGTCTCTAGAGAAATAATTTTAACCATGACACAAGTGACATGTGTAACTTTATACTCATATGAAGTTGTCAAATAAATGATACATAATATTTATTTTTTATTTTTTCGGTGTACAATGATACATGTTATTCTTTAATGTCCTAAATATATATGCCCAATTTGAAGAAGAAGAAAAAATTTGTCTCAAATGTAAGTTTCGTTTTCAGTTTATCATGTCATTAATTATTTATTTTTTTACAAACATTCGTATTTACTCCACATTTTTTTAGAGTATCAATAATAATTATAGGGATAATTTTGAAAAAATATATCAAATATTTACATTTCCAATGTCACTAACAATACTAATTAATTTTATTAAATGATGTGTCTTTTAGTAAAAAAAAAAAAAAACTATAGCCTAGTTGGTAAATGGTGAGCATAAAGGAGCCTAAGGTTCTGTGTTCGATCCTAGTCTAAGCTGGACATGTTTCGATTTATGAAGGGAACACTCAAGTAGCTGGGTAGATACTCCCCCAGTTTGGCAAGACTCGCTAGGTCTAATGCAGTCGGTTGGGTTCCAGATTCTGGGTATAAAAAAATAAATAAAAATTGGTAGGAGTACTTTTTATGATTAGGAGAATTTTTAAACTAATAATTTACTTGGGGAATATTTTTTTCATATGGCGAGAGGCAATATTTGATTCCAAATGCTTACATTCCACTTGCAAAATTTTTTATTTGGCATATTGAACTTATGCGTGAAGAATTTTGATTTGTGTTGGAGATGCTTTATTATATAATCAATCAACTATTCTTTTGTTATAGGTTTGGCTGATTGCTATACCGCCAGCAGTACTGCAGTAGCATCGTGCTTATGATTTTTTTATATGAACGCTATGATCCGTTGCGCTTAGACACATTTTCGAGTTACCATATCTGCTGGTGAAGTTTTCTTTTATACTAGAACGATCACAGGTAAATAAATTACTCATATATTTTAAATTATTATTTTCAATTAAAGTATTACAATTTGAAATTAAATAAATTATTCAAGATTTTCAAATCATTATCTCCAACCAAGATTTCATCTGAAATTATCAAATAAATAAGGAATACTTAGATTTAATATTTATTTATACATTAAAAAAAACATAATGTCCAATATCCCAAAATATAAAATACAAAAATAAAATGCAATGGAGAAAGGTAGTATGGTCAATAATCTATCTATTTACTCTTCTTATTATAAAAGAATGTTTTTCAAAACCATCAAATTTGTCGTTGAAATTTTCTTCGTACCAGATTAATTGTAGATAAACATTGGATTTCTAGCTTATCCACATTTCAAAAGATTTAATTTTTTCTTTTTTTCAAAATTAAAAAACTATTATTTATTTTGGATAAATACAAATTAAATATGTTAAATTTGTTATTTGTTTTGGATAAATACAAGTTATATATATATATATATATATATATATATTATCTATCTGCTATATATGCATTTGAAAGCTTCACATCATCCTTCTTTATCCTTCTTTCTTTCAACCTTTTTGGGTATTTTTATTTCATTTATTTTAAATTATTTTTGCCAAAATTATTATGCATACATTTTTCATTATGTTCTTACTTTCATTCTTTACTATTTTTCATTGTTCTTAGAAATTTGAGATTTTAATCTTTTTCACCTAAAATTTGGAATATTTTCATCAATCTGCACTTTTTTCTATTCTTATCTCATTATTTTCGTGATATTAAACAGAGACCGCAATGCATTAGTGAATCACGTTTGATAATTGATACATTTTTCGTGAAAGGTCAATAAAAGAAGAAACTGTCTCGAATAAGAAAGGTATGAAAATATAATTTTATATACATCTTTCAATTATTTTTAAATTTTTTTATGAATAATTTTGAGAATTTATGATCTTCCATTCCAAAAGAAGACTTAAATAAAAATGGTATTTCCTGAATGAGAGACGTATTATTTTTTTTGTTTTTTTTAATTGTATACAATTTTCTATTTCTTTGTGTTGCAATTCCATGAAATTCCAAAAAATATATTTTTTTTATCAACCAAAAAATATATTTTTTTTGTGTTGTTAGTGGAAGATATTGTCATGATTTTTATTTTATTTTTTTTATCTCATCCAAGATATTTTTCAAAATTTGTTTATTTATTATTTTTATGTATATAGGTAACATTTTTGTGTTTTTTTTATTGAGTATTGCAATTTTTTTATATATTTTTTTCAGACCTTTATCTTGTGGAATCTATGAATCTTCTTAAAATACAAATTGAAACATAAAGTATCAAAATACTAAATGTTAATAAAATTGTAAAAAAACGAAGTAATATTCATATATTTATGATGGTAATATATAAAAAGAATAATTATATCTATGATCTATTATAAAGATTAAGATCCAAATAAATTTATTTGTTGACTTTCTAATTAATTAATAAATATTAGTTTTTTAAAAATAAAAACCGTAATAGTATAAGTTATCAACTAACAATCATCTTGTAATAACGGAATCAAAGTTACTTCAAGATTCTTTTAAAGGTGAAACAAATATTAATAGAGTATAGATTTTTTCGAACATTATGAATAATATGGATTTATTATTAAATATAATGATTATCATGTTGTACAAAATTTTTATTGGATAAATACTTTAGTGATAGTTCTAATCCCTACACCAATAAAAAGTTGTAAATGATAAAAAAAAAATGTTGCATTAATTTCAAAAATTTTAAAAATTTTAAAAAGAAATTAATAAAAATTATTAGAATAATATGAATAAAGATTTTTTGTGATACAATCGTATGATTAACTTGATATAAGATAACCGATTAAGATATTAAAAGAAACATTAACAACAAATAAATCAAATATAAAAGAATTACACGATTTAAAATTGGATTGAATAAAATAATCATGTAGAATATATTTAATGAAATATTAATTTAAATATATTATTATTGGTGTGTAAAAGTTTTTGCTTTATCAATAATCTAATGATTGTTGAAATGCCCTAAATAAAAAGAATACAAGTGAGATATTATGATTTCTCCTTAAATATGCTCATAAGACCATCAAACAAAAAATTAAAATATAGAATTGTGATAAATAATATCAAATATGCTAATTATATTAAAAAATATTAATTGTATAAAACATGATAATTTATCCATCAAATAAATATAAGGAATATCTCATAATATCATCAAATAAAAAGATCAGAATGATTCTGATTTAACAGTGATAATCATAATTAAAAAGTGCTAAATTATCATGTCCTATGAAATAGGGGATATTTTGATTTATCTTTAAATCTGCTCATAATATCATCAAGTAAAAAAATATCAAAAAGATTAATTTTAATTTTAATCTAATTAATCATAATATCATAATAAAGATAATAAATGTAACACCCCTAATTTTGTCTTCCGAATAATTATATTATTGTAATTATTAAAGTTAGTTATTTAATAAATAAAAGTTCAATGTTGAATTATCGATGTGTATTATGTAGTTTAATTATGTGAAAAATAATTTTGATTGATATTTTATATAAAATATTAAATCTTGCAGTTAAGTCCTTGGGAAGGACTTAAATGCAATATTAGAAAGCTTGTTGGAGGGAAGTTCAACTAAAATATGAATTTTTCAAAATTTCAGTCGTGGTAATCGATTACCACGATAAGGTAATCGATTACCATAGTGCAGAACAGCCATGGTTGAGTGCGTATGATGACTAATCACTCGTTAATCCCAGAAATTGACACGAAATCAGCACCAAGACACGTCCCTGGACTCGTGTCGCTGTGCATGATCAACCAAGTGATCTATTTAAGCAACCATGTTGAAGGAATTTGAACCATTTTTGCTTTGGTTTACAACTTTAGCTTTGTTAGGGTTCTTGCTTTTGAATCCTCTGTTCGTTCTAGTATCATAACAATACACCATAAATTATACACCATTGTAAAGCTCACATCTCGAGCTTTACAAAGACACTAAGATTGTGATTTGAGGTTGAGTGTGTGAGAAGTAGTGAGTTTGCAAAGTGGAAGCTCGAATTCTGCAGAAAGAGGAAATTGAGTTCAGAAGCTTACTTTGAGCTTCGATTGTGGTAAGCACACACACCCTCTTAAACTCAAATTTGTTCCATTCTCTAGTTAAGGTTGCAGAGAACAAAACCTAACCTTTTTCCCCAATTTTAACGCATGTTTCATGGGTCAAATTCTCTGGTCTTGTCAACCCACCGAAACTGCTCTGCATATCTGATTTTGAAGGAGGATTTGTGGGATTTGGAACTCAAACGTTTCTCTCTGTGAAGTCTCTGTTCTAGCACGACCTAAAGGTAATAGGGAAGCTATACTTTCACTAGAATAAGAATGATTTAAGATTATTTTGTGCAATGAGTCACCATGAGACTCAAGGGCTTAGTTTTGAAATAGGATTATGGCTTAGAGGCCATTCTAAACTTCTAGCTCATTTTGAACAAGTTTTATTTGATACACGTGAGATGTTGGAACATTGAATTGATGTTTAAAATGCACAGAAATGAATTTGATATGTTGAGTTGTTGAAATTTGCATTTTTATGCATAATTGATGATTGATTTGTATTCTCTATGAATTGAGCAAATTTTAGTGTTGGAACATGTCCATTTTATGTCAACTAAGTTCTGTTAATCAATGGTTTTGCTTAAAATTGGTTGGAATTGAAAATGGTATGTTAAAACTCCAGTTTTAGTGTATCTGCTGTCAGGGTAATCGATTACCACGATGTGATAATCGATTACCAGCCTGTATCTGATGCAGTGTTGAGAAATACACGTGGTAATTGATTACCACATCACTTTGATAATCGATTACCAGATTGGAAAATTGAATTAAATTACCATTTTTAATTTTAATCATTTTGATTTATAATTTGAATAAATTTTGGACATGAGACACACTGAAATTAAGGCCTGGAATAACAATTGCATGTTATTCACCTATGAGAACTTATGTAAATAATTTTTATGATTAGTTGGATATCATTAAATTAATTAAAGATGAATCTTGGTGCATTCATACATGGTGTATGGTTGTTAGATTCGTTTTTTATGTTCGAGGAACATGAGGAGGGTACTTTGGGAGTACCAAATATTGCGTCCTGCTTGATGACACATTATGAGAAAATGTGGCCAGTATCATGGGATACTGATTATGTGATTATTACATCTTCGAGATATGACGTTTGTAAGGTCCTGTATTTTTTATAAACAAAATAAATAAATGTGTTGAATAAAATAATGATTTTTCTGAAATTAAGATATTTTACTCGAGTATTGTAGAGGGTACTCGAGTATAATCACTATCTGTTTGAAAATTTGAATTTTGAGTCAAAAGACTCGAGTATGTCAGAAAAGACTCGAGTGTTCTTGAGTTTTTGAAATATACTCGAGTAGAAAGAAAAAGACTCGAGTAAATCGAGCAGTCTGGCTAAATGTACAAGTTGGTTTTATAATTAATTTCGCACCAAAACGCGGTTTCTTGACGTGACAAGCATAGAGCTGAACCTTACTTCGAGTTGAAGTACTCTTAGACTATAAATTGATGCTTGGGTGAAGCATCAACACCTCTGAAGTTCCAAAACCCGAATTTGACCAGAAATTTCCCTGTTTTACAGAGTTCACTTTGATCCCTTTGTTCTCTCTCTCAATCCTCACTCATTTTCCTTGAAACCTAAACACAAACCGAAGTTCTGATTTCATTCTTGAATTAGAACTCGAAATCACTTCAAATAGCCTTCTGAAGATCAGGTTTTAGGCCTACAAAGTTGGAGGTTCAAAACTGAGAAAAACAGAGTAACATTCAGTCTCAAGTATTCATCTTCATTGAAATCGTTTGGTAAATTCATGGATTCTTTTCGTGTCAAACTTGTTTCTGATTAAAGTTAGTATATCCTAGTTTCTGAAACTAACTTGTTTCATTCTTTTCATGCCAAATCCGTGGTGAAATCTGTGGCCAAAGTCAGCCTGTTCAACTCTTTTTCACCAAGTCCAGAATTTGGATTTTTGATCCAACCGATTTCTCTGTCGTTTTACTTGTTGATTAGCTTCTCTAAGGTAAGGGAGGAGTTATCTAAATACTAGAATGAGTTATTTCAAGCTGGAAATGTAGGAACCTCATATGGTTCATCAAGGGGTGAAGTTTGAATTGGGAATATGACATAGAGGTCATAAACCCAAGTTTTTATAAACCAAACATGTCTAAATGGACCTAATGATGCTCACTGGATCAATTTTCGAAGTTAAAAACAAAAGGAAATGAAAATCATATGTGAAAGGGTTATTTGCTAAGTTTATGTTGATTTTGTGATTTATTGCATTTGATGTTGTTTCAATATTGATTACATGTTCTAACATGTTTATTTTATGTATCTAAGTTACTGTTTTGCATAAAAGTGGAAAGGAAAGGCTCTGAACTCGAATTGGCATTATAAAGTGCAGAAACTGGTGCTGCTGCTGCTAAAATTCTCGAGTAATTGAAGAAAGACTCGAGTATTCTGGAAAATGGGAAGAACACTCGAGTATGTCTTGAAGGACTCGAGTAATTTTACATGAACACTCGAGTATGTGAAGAACTACTCGAGTAATTTAAAATAATTTTCAGAAAATCTTTACTTCTTTATGAAGTAATTAAAGATTAACTCGTCTAAACTCCTATATGCTTAAATTTTAATTTCTGCTCTTAATATCTATAGATTTAATCCCATTGGTTGATTTTATCCTGGATGAGTCCTACTGGAATTTTATTCAGTGGTTGACATATTCGGACAGGATGTCCCAATGGAGGTGCGTACACCCATTTGGTTGATTTTATTCCCACGTCCCAGTGGAAGTTTTTACCCACTTGGTTGATATTTTGGGAGTCCTAGATGGGGTCATTGCACAAATTAATGACAACGTAATTAAATTCCTATTGTATAAAACCATCACAAAGTGGCTGGGCCGCTGATGGAATTTTTGGAAAGCACAAGCACCAGTTAATGCAAAAAAATGATGAAAAGATGGTTATAAGCAAGAAGGATTATGAATTTTGGGTCTCTATATTGGAGGCATGATATTCAAAGATATGAATTAAAAGAGAAAAAGACAATGAACAATTATGTGACATTGACATGCATGGAGATGCTCCGATTTTGATTGTGGAATCTGGTATAGGTAGAAGTATTCCGCAGCCCTGAGATAGCTGTGATGCCATAGCACGAAGATGCTGTGATGATTTGGATTCCGTAACATGAAAATGTTATGATGGCCAAATTCCCAATCAAATCGTGACGCCTGGGTTGTGAATACGCTCCGGTTTGATGAACCATAGGATTATGAATATCCCGAGCCTGAGATACTCGGATGCCGAACCGCGTAGCATGAATGGAGAGTAGGCATGCATCACGAAACTAAACGAAATATTATAAAAGACAGTTTGAGCATATACATATGCATTTATTATTGCTATCTGGAAACTTGTGCTTGTTATTTCTAGCCTCTGTTATGCTCATTTGTTATTGTGTTTAGCTATGACTCACTCCTAATCCCTTGTTGTAGGTCATGGCCAGGAATATGTTTTGCGTGGAGATGAGGCCGCTCCCTAATGGGGAGTGGAACTTCGAGGATCATCGGGCCATCTATGAGGGAGACGTGGAAGTTATTTTCCGTCACCCGAACCCATGGTCCCGAATGCGTCCGCGTAGGACGAGAATCCCAATGATGTACATTATGCACATTCCGCCCAATTTTGTGTTTCGGCATGGAACACCACCACCACCGCCAAGACGTTTTCCGAGACGCACCCTCCCACCAAGTCCATCACCCTCTGAAGAAAGAATTATTTTGGAGGTTCCTGCTCCCTCTCGTCCTTCCACTAGAGCCCGATCTCGGACTCCGGTATATGTGCCATCTGAACCGGCACATGAAGAGGAGGAGGAGGAGGAGGATCCGATAGAGGATGAGGATCCGGTGGAGGATGCTGACCCGGTGGCTGATGATGATTTCATGGACAACTCAACCGGTAGTCAGTGGGGAACTGATGATTGAGTTGAGTTGGGATGTTGGAGTGTGGATAGTGCTACTCATCAGGTTTCTCTTATCTATTTGATATTTTGAGTTCCGAACCAGTTGCTCAAGGTTATTATAAATTTTGTTGTAAGATATGTAATATAATGTAATGACCTAGAGTACTTAAGTTAAACCTAGTGTTGATAGTTTTAATGTAATGGAAATGTACTTTCCTTTTATGAAATATAATATGAATAGTTTCTTTCACGATAATTATAATTTCCGCAAAGACTCGATAATGGATGATGACTGACTTTTAGTTTCAAAAAAAAAAAAAATGGTCAATTTTCTAAAAATGAATATTAAGTTTTGGAATAAAAGTTGGGTCGTCACATTTAGTGGTATCAGAGCAATGGTTCAACTCTCGGCCTTGGAGTGTGGCCTTACACACTAACCATAGCATACTCTAGAATCATGTTTGCATTTTGAGATATAGAATAGCAGAATCTAATTAAGTTTTCCCTTTCGGATTCTGTAGGATAGATGGCTGGACGTAATAACGCTAACATTGCTGAGGCTCTGACCCGTATGGCTGCGGTCCTGGAAAACTTGCAGCAAACCCGTCCTCCCAGCAATGTAACCCCTGTTGAATTTCAAGGACTAGATTCTTTCCGTAGATGTAAACCCCCTGGCTTCTCGGGTGGTCGTTGCCCTGAGCAAGCCCAGTTTTGGTTAGCTGAGATGAATAAGATTTTCCGAACGTTGACTCTCACGGAAGTTCAGAAGGTCACGTTCGCAGCCTACATGCTGAATGGGGAAGCTGCAACTTGGTGGGAGCAGACCCGCCAGTTCTTGGAGTATGATCATCGCGAGCTCTCTTGGGAAGTCTTCACGGAAAAATTCTTGGAGAGGTATTTCCCGGATGATGTTCGAATCCAAAAGGAGATGGAATTCTTAGACTTGAAGCAAGGCAGCATGACTGTCGACCAGTATGCTGAAAAGTTTGAGGAGCTGATGAAGTACTCCCCGTACTTCCAATATCATCCTGACGAATACTTGAAGTGCACCCGGTTTGAAAATGGGCTAAGGTCAGATATCAAACTAGTTGTAAGCGTGCAAAGGATTCGTCACTATCCAATCCTGATTAGTGCATGTCGCATTTTCGAGAAGAACAACTTCAAGAAGGAAGTCAGTCAAGGAAGCCATGGACCCCACCGCAATCAGCATAAGAATAACCGTGGAAATCGTGGAGGCCCATATTGGCACAAAGGAAAGGGAAGAGCACAACCTTCTGGAGCAGTTAGTCTTCCGGCTCCGGCAGAGATTTGTAGCAAGTGTCGACGCTCTCATCCTAGTCAAGAATGCTGGAGGGACAAGCCACCAGTCTGTTTCAATTGTGGAGGGACCGGACACATCGCCCGTGCGTGCCGCCAACCCCCGCGTCAAAGCAACCAAGGACAAGGAAGCAAACCTTGGGTCAATGGAAAGGTGTTCACGATGTTTGGAGAGGAAGCAAAGCAGGCCGACAACCTTGTGCAAGGTAACCATTTCCTCAATGGCATGCCTTGTCGCTTTTTATTTGATTCCGGAGCAACGCATTCCTTCATCTCGGAGGAATGTGTCAAGCGTTTAAATTTGTCTGTCTCGGAGACCCCGTTTAAACTGAGTGTGTCTACCCCCACGAATGCTCATGTTGTTGCATCAAGAGCATGTGTCGGTTGTGTAGTTAGCATAAGAGATCAGATTTCTCGAATAAATCTGATTTGTTTGCCGTTGTCCAATGTCGATGTCATTTTGGGCATGGATTGGATGGCATCCAACCATGTAGTAATCAACTGCAAGGTTCGAACGATCATCTTTCCTGGTGAGAAGTCGCCGGCCAAGCAACCTGGAGGTTATGTGTGCCTATTTTCAACCATCGCTGAAGAAAAGAAAGAGGAAGCAAAGATCGAAGATATTCCGGTTATTCGAGAGTTTCCCGAAGTGTTTCCCGATGAAGTGCCCGGTTTGCCGCCGCATCGAGAGATAGAATTCAGTATTGACCTAGTCCCCGGTACTGGCCCTATCTCTATCGCCCCTTATCGTATGGCTCCAGCAGAATTAGCTGAATTAAAGAAGCAAGTGGAGGACTTGTTAGAAAAGCAGTTCATCAGACCAAGTGTGTCGCCTTGGGGAGCGCCGGTTTTATTCGTGAAGAAGAAGGATGGATCAATGAGGATGTGCATTGATTATAGGCAACTCAACAAGGTTACCATCAAGAACAAGTATCCGTTGCCAAGAATCGACGATTTGATAGATCAAGTGAGTGGAGCATCGGTATTTTCAAAGATTGATCTGAGGTCAGGATATCATCAGATCAGAGTTAAGGAGGAAGATATACCGAAGACTGCTTTTCGGTCACGATATGGACACTACGAGTATGTAGTGATGCCATTTGGGTTGACCAACGCTCCAGCAATATTCATGGACTACATGAATAGAGTGTTCCGACCCTACCTGGATTCCTTCGTCGTGGTGTTTATCGATGATATTCTCATCTATTCGAAGAATCCGAAAGAGCACGCTAATCATTTGAAGATTATTTTGGAGACCTTGAAGGAAAAGAAATTATATGCTAAGCTGGCCAAGTGTGAATTTTGGCTTGAAAAAGTCAATTTCTTGGGTCATATAATTTGAAAGGATGGTGTGGCTGTGGACCCGGTCAAAGTAGAAGCAGTTTTGCAATGGGAAAGACCAAAGACGGTTACTGAAATAAGAAGTTTTCTGGGGTTAGCTGGATATTATCGGAAGTTTATCGAAGGTTTTTCCAAGTTGGCTCTTCCGTTGACTCGTTTGACCCGGAAAGAGCAACCTTTTGTCTGGGATGAGAAGTGTGAAGTTAGCTTCCAGACGTTGAAGGACAAGTTAACATCATCTCCAGTGTTAACTTTGCCCGATCCTAGGAAAAGCTTCGATGTTTATTGTGATGCATCTCGACAAGGTTTGGGTTGTGTCTTGATGCAAGAAGGGAAAGTTGTTGCTTATGCATCTCGTCAGCTGAAGGTGCATGAAGGGAACTATCCTACTCACGACTTGGAATTGGCTGCCATTGTCTTTGCTTTGAAGATTTGGAGACATTACCTGTATGGTAATACGTTCCAAGTATTCAGCGACCATAAAAGTTTGAAGTATCTCTTCGACCAAAAGGAACTGAATATGAGGCAACGTAGGTGGATGGAATTCCTGAAGGATTATGACTTCGAATTGCATTACCACCCCGGCAAAGCTAATGTTGTAGCCGACGCTCTCAGTAGGAAAATGTTGCACATGAGTACGATGATGATAAAGGAAGCTCAGCTAATTGAAGAATTCCGCAACTTGAATTTGGCAATTCAGTTCAAGCCGAGCTGCGTCAAGTTAGGAATGTTGCAAATCACAAATGAGTTTGAGGGTCAAGTTCGAAACCTTCAACAAGCGGACGAGGAGCTTCTAGAGAAGAAAAGATTAGGAATGGAAGGAGTGGAACCGGAATTCCAATTAGGATCTGATGGTATTTTGAGATTCCGGGATCGGATCTGCATCCCGGCAAATCAAGAATTAAGAAGAGTTGTATTAGAGGAAGCCCACAAGAGCAAGCTGAGTATGCATCCTGGATCAACGAAGATGTATCAAGACCTGAAGAGGATGTTTTGGTGGCCCGGACTAAAGAGGGATGTTGCGTCTTACGTAGCGTCTTGCCTTGTCTGCCAAAAGGCGAAGATCGAGCATAAGAAGCCTGGAGGAGAACTACAACCTTTAAGCATACCAGAATGGAAGTGGGATGGAATAGCTATGGATTTCGTAAGTGGTTTTCCAAGAACAAGAGAAAGCTTTGATGCAATTTGGGTTGTGGTTGATCGCTTAACGAAGTCTGCACATTTCATTCCCATCAACATGCAGTATCCGTTGGAGAAGCTTGCAAGATTGTACATTAAGGAGATTGTTAGATTGCACGGAATTCCCTCGAGTATTGTATCGGATCGTGATCCCCGTTTCGTGTCCCGGTTCTGGCAGAGTTTACATCAGGCATTGGGAACGCAGTTGAGGATGAGTTCCGCCTATCACCCTCAAACCGATGGTCAATCGGAAAGGACGATTCAATCCTTGGAAGACCTGCTTCGAGCGTGTGTTCTGGAATATCAAGAAGGGTGGGATCGGTTATTGCCGCTTGTGGAATTCACCTACAATAATAGTTATCACGCAAGCATCGGTATGGCCCCGTACGAAGCCCTCTATGGAAGGAAGTGTAGAACCCCGCTATGTTGGTTCCAAGTGGGGGAGAAGGCTCTCATCGGACCTGAATTAGTTCAAGAAACGACTGAAAAGGTAAGGACTATCCAAGAGAAGATGAAGATCGCTCAAAGTCGCCAGAAGAGCTATGCCGACCAACGAAGATCCAAGCTCGAATTTCAAGAAGGAGATCATGTATTCCTGCGGGTTGTGCCAACGACTGGAATTGGAAGGGTAATGAAGCCAAGGAAGCTATCTCCTAAGTTCATCGGCCCTTATCAGATTTTGAAACGAGTAGGCCCTGTCGCGTATCAGATCGCCCTACCCCCATTTTTGTCCAACCTGCACAATGTTTTCCATGTCTCTCAGCTTCGCAAATTTATCCAAGATCCATCTTCGATTGTGCAATTGCAACAAGATTTGATACCGCTGAAAGAAAATCTCACGTTTGATCTTGGACCCGTGAGAATAGAGGATAGAAGGATTAAGAAGCTGCGAGGGAAAGAGATTCCGTTAGTACGAGTTCTCTGGGGGCAAGGTGGAGTGTCTGACTCCACATGGGAATTAGAGTCTAAGATGAGGGATGAATATCCACATCTATTTTTGTAAATCGGAATTTCGGGGACGAAATTCTATGTAAGTGGGGGAGGATGTAAGGTCCTGTATTTTTTATAAACAAAATAAATAAATGTGTTGAATAAAATAATGATTTTTCTGAAATTAAGATATTTTACTCGAGTATTGTAGAGGGTACTCGAGTATAATCACTATCTGTTTGAAAATTTGAATTTTGAGTCAAAAGACTCGAGTATGTCAGAAAAGACTCGAGTGTTCTTGAGTTTTTGAAATATACTCGAGTAGAAAGAAAAAGACTCGAGTAAATCGAGCAGTCTGGCTAAATGTACAAGTTGGTTTTATAATTAATTTCGCACCAAAACGCGATTTCTTGACGTGACAAGCATAGAGCTGAACCTTACTTCGAGTTGAAGTACTCTTAGACTATAAATTGATGCTTGGGTGAAGCATCAACACCTCTGAAGTTCCAAAACCCGAATTTGACCAGAAATTTCCCTGTTTTACAGAGTTCACTTTGATCCCTTTGTTCTCTCTCTCAATCCTCACTCATTTTCCTTGAAACCTAAACACAAACCGAAGTTCTGATTTCATTCTTGAATTAGAACTCGAAATCACTTCAAATAGCCTTCTGAAGATCAGGTTCTAGGCCTACAAAGTTGGAGGTTCAAAACTGAGAAAAACAGAGTAACATTCAGTCTCAAGTATTCATCTTCATTGAAATCGTTTGGTAAATTCATGGATTCTTTTTGTGTCAAACTTGTTTCTGATTAAAGTTAGTATATCCTAGTTTCTGAAACTAACTTGTTTCATTCTTTTCATGCCAAATCCGTGGTGAAATCTGTGGCCAAAGTCAGCCTGTTCAACTCTTTTTCACCAAGTCCAGAATTTGGATTTTTGATCCAACCGATTTCTCTGTCGTTTTACTTGTTGATTAGCTTCTCTAAGGTAAGGGAGGAGTTATCTAAATACTAGAATGAGTTATTTCAAGCTGGAAATGTAGGAACCTCATATGGTTCATCAAGGGGTGAAGTTTGAATTGGGAATATGACATAGAGGTCATAAACCCAAGTTTTTATAAACCAAACATGTCTAAATGGACCTAATGATGCTCACTGGATCAATTTTCGAAGTTAAAAACAAAAGGAAATGAAAATCATATGTGAAAGGGTTATTTTCTAAGTTTATGTTGATTTTGTGATTTATTGCATTTGATGTTGTTTCAATATTGATTACATGTTCTAACATGTTTATTTTATGTATCTAAGTTACTGTTTTGCATAAAAGTGGAAAGGAAAGGCTCTGAACTCGAATTGGCATTATAAAGTGCAGAAACTGGTGCTGCTGCTGCTAAAACACTCGAGTAATTGAAGAAAGACTCGAGTATTCTGGAAAATGGGAAGAACACTCGAGTATGTCTTGAAGGACTCGAGTAATTTTACATGAACACTCGAGTATGTGAAGAACTACTCGAGTAATTTAAAATAATTTTCAGAAAATCTTTACTTCTTTATGAAGTAATTAAAGATTAACTCGTCTAAACTCCTATATGCTTAAATTTTAATTTCTGCTCTTAATATCTATAGATTTAATCCCATTGGTTGATTTTATCCTGGATGAGTCCTACTGGAATTTTATTCAGTGGTTGACATATTCGGACAGGATGTCCCAATGGAGGTGCGTACACCCATTTGGTTGATTTTATTCCCACGTCCCAGTGGAAGTTTTTACCCACTTGGTTGATATTTTGGGAGTCCTAGATGGGGTCGTTGCACAAATTAATGACAACGTAATTAAATTCCTATTGTATAAAACCATCACAAAGTGGCTGGGCCGCTGATGGAATTTTTGGAAAGCACAAGCACCAGTTAATGCAAAAAAATGATGAAAAGATGGTTATAAGCAAGAAGGATTATGAATTTTGGGTCTCTATATTGGAGGCATGATATTCAAAGATATGAATTAAAAGAGAAAAAGACAATGAACAATTATGTGACATTGACATGCATGGAGATGCTCCGATTTTGATTATGGAATCTGGTATAGGTAGAAGTATTCCGCAGCCCTGAGATAGCTGTGATGCCATAGCACGAAGATGCTGTGATGATTTGGATTCCGTAACATGAAAATGTTATGATGGCCAAATTCCCAATCAAATCGTGACGCCTGGGTTGTGAATACGCTCCGGTTTGATGAACCATAGGATTACGAATATCCCGAGCCTGAGATACTCGGATGCCGAACCGCGTAGCATGAATGGAGAGTAGGCATGCATCACGAAACTAAACGAAATATTATAAAAGACAGTTTGAGCATATACATATGCATTTATTATTGCTATCTGGAAACTTGTGCTTGTTATTTCTAGCCTCTGTTATGCTCATTTGTTATTGTGTTTAGCTATGACTCACTCCTAATCCCTTGTTGTAGGTCATGGCCAGGAATATGTTTTGCGTGGAGATGAGGCCGCTCCCTAATGGGGAGTGGAACTTCGAGGATCATCGGGCCATCTATGAGGGAGACGTGGAAGTTATTTTCCGTCACCCGAACCCATGGTCCCGAATGCGTCCGCGTAGGACGAGAATCCCAATGATGTACATTATGCACATTCCGCCCAATTTTGTGTTTCGGCATGGAACACCACCACCACCGCCAAGACGTTTTCCGAGACGCACCCTCCCACCAAGTCCATCACCCTCTGAAGAAAGAATTATTTTGGAGGTTCCTGCTCCCTCTCGTCCTTCCACTAGAGCCCGATCTCGGACTCCGGTATATGTGCCATCTGAACCGGCACATGAAGAGGAGGAGGAGGAGGAGGATCCGATAGAGGATGAGGATCCGGTGGAGGATGCTGACCCGGTGGCTGATGATGATTTCATGGACAACTCAACCGGTAGTCAGTGGGGAACTGATGATTGAGTTGAGTTGGGATGTTGGAGTGTGGATAGTGCTACTCATCAGGTTTCTCTTATCTATTTGATATTTTGAGTTCCGAACCAGTTGCTCAAGGTTATTATAAATTTTGTTGTAAGATATGTAATATAATGTAATGACCTAGAGTACTTAAGTTAAACCTAGTGTTGATAGTTTTAATGTAATGGAAATGTACTTTCCTTTTATGAAATATAATATGAATAGTTTCTTTCACGATAATTATAATTTCCGCAAAGACTCGATAATGGATGATGACTGACTTTTAGTTTCAAAAAAAAAAAAATGGTCAATTTTCTAAAAATGAATATTAAGTTTTGGAATAAAAGTTGGGTCGTCACAACGTTCACCTAAGGAGTGACGTTATGTATCACTTACCAAGTGAGGTTCGCTATACATTATGAGAACGTATAATTATGCTCAGGGAGCATACATGGGTTGTTTGGTTGGACGTCCAAGAATGTGATAGATGGAGAATCTCAGGAATTTGAGAGCTAGTAATCATGCATCATGCCACCATAATTAAAGAATTTAATTATAATCGAAAATGGCTTGGTCATATGTATATGCATGAACATGATTAATTGCTAAGATGTGAATGTTTATTCCTGCAATTATTATTATTTGATTATGTGAATTGTATTGCTTACCCCTATGCCCTTTTTAGGTGATGGCTCGTTATCTAGCTTGCATCAAGTTACGCCCACTCCCTAGTGGAGTGTGGTACTACGAGGACTACAGAGCCACCTTCGAGGGGGAGGTAGAGTTGACACTCTATCACCCGAACCCTCTGGCTCGTGTCCTTCCTCGTAGGTTCCGCATTCCGATCATCTATAACCTGCATGTGCCCCCTTTTTATACATACCATGGACCACCCCCGGCTCGACCAGCTCGACGTTTTTATAGTTTTTGTTTTAGAGCTGCTACCCGATCCCATCCATCTGCTTCCCGAGTTATCCGTGAGGAGACTCCTACTCCTGGTCCGACGATTCCATTTTGTGGGACTCCATCTGCTGACCCCGTTCCCAGTGATCGGGCACTGACTCAGTCGGACGAGGTCGAGGAGGCAGAGAGCGAGGACGAGCCAGTCGAGCACTCCACTGGTAGTCAATGGGGAGTTGGGGATCCACCGGGCGATGCATGATATGGGTGACTAGGGTGAGGGACGGTGGAGCAGCTGCTGGAGACCAGGAGGAGGATCATAACTATTTGGAGGATCATCAGACCATCTCTAGGATTTCTATTTTTAGTTGTATTTATTTTGTATATAGTTTTGAGAGATTTCAGAGAGTTGGTCTTTCTTTATATATTATAGTTTATGGACTTGTTATGGGACTAGTACTTGGACTACGCTGGATTTGGTGGATGACTATGTACATTGATCTACTTCCTATGTTTTCTTATACGTATATATATATACGTATATATATACCTTGATCTACGTAGCTGACTTATACTTGGACTTCCTATGTACCTTGATCTACTTCTTATGTTTTCTTATACGTATATATATATATATATATACCTTGATCTACGTAGCTCACTTCATCCCCCAGTTAAGCAATATCATTAAACCTCTCCATGAGCGTCTGAAAAAGACCCCTCCTTCTTGGACAGATATCAACACCAATATCGTTAAGAGTCTTAAGATTCAAATAAGGGAACTTCCTTGTCTTTATCTTCTTAATCCCCAAGTCTTTAAAATTGTTGAGACTGATGCCTCAGATATTGGTTATGGCGGCATTCTCAAACGGTAGGTTTTAGGAAAAGAACAGATCATTGCATTTGCATCTAAGCATTGGAATCCTGCACAAAAAAATTACTCAATTGTCAAAAAGTAGGAACGTATATGTATATATATATATATATATATATATATCATGTTTTGAAGTGCATCTGATCAAGGGTACTATTTCAAATGTTTTTCCGCTTACTCTGATATCGCAACACCGGATTTCGTAAGACTTATTATTTTAAGAAAATTATATCTCATGAGATCAAGATAACGACACAATAATTATAAAATACGTTTTGTATTCAATAACATGTTATCTCGAAACACGTTCTTTTTCGTCACAAGATAAGTAACTCAATTATCAAGTATTTTGAAATATTCAATACAAAAGTGCTATCTGCACTGAGTAAGAGAGCGTTTTGTATTGAATGTTTGTGTATTATAAAGTAAATATTGAATGTTACGTTTGTTTATTATAAAGTACGTAAGAGAGAGTTACAATAAAGGTACATAAAAACATGCTAATTGATGAAATGCTATCTGCACTGAGATTTCCTCCTAAATTTATTAACTGGATTTTATCTTGTGTTAAAACTGCTTCCTTTAGTATTGTGCTGAATGGTATGAAAGGGCACAGGTTTTCTAGTTCAAGGGGGATTAGGCAGGGAGATCCTGTCTCTCCTCTGATCTTTGTAATTGCTATGGAAATCCTCACAAGGACCTTGCAGGCAGCCTCAAAATCTAGGAATTTTAGATTCCATCCTCTTTGCAAGGAGTTAAAGGTGATTAATGTAGCTTTTTCTGATGATTTGATGTTGTTCTGTAAAGCACATCCTGCCAGTGTCAGAATTCTATGGTATGCTTTCAATCAATTTTCTGCTTGGTCTGGGTTGGAGGCAAGCCAGGAAAAATTCTCCTTGTTCATGGCTGGTATTCCTGAGACAGTGCAGTACACTCTGCTGAATATGACAAGTTTTAAATTAGGCACTTTTCCTTGCAAATACCTTGGTGTGCCTTTGATGACCAGGAAGTGGAACAAATCTGTTTGCCAAGCTGTGGTGCAGAAAATAACAGCAAGGATTAACAGTTGGAGGACTAGGAACCTTTCCTATCAAGGTAGGCTCAGTATAATCAATTCTGTCTTAATGAATTTGTATGCATACTGGGCTTCATGTTTCATTCTACCAAATTCAGTGATTAATGAGATTGAAAAGTGTTGTAGAGGGTTCCTCTGGGGCAAAAATGAACAAGGTAACTACAAGGCTAAAGTGTCCTGGACCATTGCTTGTAGACCAAGGAAATATGGTGGTCTTAATATCAGGAATGCAGAATTGTGGAATATAGCAGCATTGGGTAAGCAGGTATGGAATATTGCTCAAAAAAAGGACTGCCTTTGGGTCAAATGGATCCATTCTATCTACATCAAAAATCAGGTTTTCTGGGAATGCACTGCACAGATTGATCAAAACTGGCATTGGAAACAACTGCTCAAGGTCAGAGACAGATTGAAAAATGGCTATCATGGGGATGCTTGGATTGCTGATTCCACTGGTTACACAATTGAATCAGGCTATAATCTTCTTACTGGTACTCACACTTTATTTCCAATGCACAAAATCATTTGGAATAGAGTTAATGTACCAAGGCATAAATTTATTTTTTGGTTGCTGGCTCATGGGAAAATTCAAACTAAGGATATGCTCACATGGATGATAGGTCCGAATGGCTGTATCTTATGTCTTGCAGGTCAAGAAACTAAAGAACATCTCTTTTTTGATTGTTGTTGGAGTAAGGAATTGCTAGAAATTTGCTGCAATTGGCTGGGGCTGGATAATTATCACACCAGATTTCAGACTTGGACCAGATGGTGCTGTCATTCTTTTCAGGATAAATCGAGGAGGGAGTGTGTTGCGGCTCTTTTAGCTGCTATTATTTATCAAATTTGGCATGAACGAAACTTGAGGATCTTCAATAATTCATGCAGGCCGATTAGCAGAATTTTCAAGGTTATCAAGAGAGACATTGCCACTAGAATTGATTATTGTTTTCCTAAGTTTAGAAGATGGATTAATAGAGCATTAGTTGATAGACTATGTTTAGAACTTTGATTAGATGCCAGTTATGACTTTGAACCCTTCATAGAAGGTGACAAAATCATAATTGGTCTTGGATTATTTGTGTAGCTTGAACCCTACCTAGTAGGTGGCAAGTCTCATAAATAAGTCCTTAGTTTTGTATTTTTATTTGCTTAGTGGTAATAAGATTTATTCTTCTACCAAAAAAACTAAATAAGGAATACATTAATTTAATATTATTGATCTATACAAAAACAAATATAATGTTTGATATCCAAAAGAAGGAGTAGTCATTATCTTCTTTATAAAATGTTAAAAAGTTAACCACCTAAAAAAGGTAGTCATAAATAATCATTTCAATGTCTTCTATATGTCTTATGAAAAGAATAAATATTCTAATTTATCATTAAATATACTCATAATACCTCCAAACAAAAAAAAAAGAATGTTTAAGTCTGATTAATAAAAAAAAGTGATAATCATTCTAAAAAATGACTAATTTATTTATCAAATAAGTAAGAAATATTTCATAATATCATCGAACAAAAGGAATAAGAAAATATAATTCTGACTGTATTATGATTAATTGTAACATCCTATCTTAAATACTACACTAATTACCCCTATTAGCTTTGGTTATTGGAAAAAATTCTTTTAAATACTCTTAGTTACTCATTAAAACTCTTGATTACATTAATCACTTATTAAAATCTCCGTAAAATCGGACGGAGTTTACTTTGTTTTACGGACATTCCCAAAATATTAGTCTTCCCTGTAACACCTGTTTGATCACTTTTATAAAATCATCAGTAAACCAGCAGGGCCAAAAATATCAAAAGGTATTAATTACATCCTTTTTCAAAATATTTACAAGTTATTAGAATGGTTTGATTTTCCCAAAAATAATGCACATACATAAGATTCCAAAACAAAACCCATGACCAATACATGGTCCACCGGCTAACTAATTACATTCCACGATGTGGAGTGTACTCCTGCTCGACTATGACTCGTGTAAGCTCCCTCTGCACATGTAATAAAAATAACAAGAAAGGTAGCATTACACAGAACTTAGAATAATAGTTTCTACAAAAGCATAGCAATAAACCAAGGTACTACACTATGACTTATTGCCCAATTAGTATGACGTTTCCTATTCCTTTTTATTCATTTTCAATCTTCCTTATCTTTCACTATTTTAACTTCCATAAGCCTTTCTACCCTTTTCATTCTATCCTATCCTTCACTCATCTCATGGTGGGTCCTATTATTCTCAATTTACGCACACCCTAAGGGCGGGTCCTATCATTATTCACTACGCACGCCATAAAGATAGATCCTACTTACAATTAAATCACACTCCATATTGGAGGGTCCCTATATATCTATACTAGCTCCGTTATGGAGGGTCATTATACATGCTCCTTTATGGAGGGTCCATTTATATACACGCTCCTTTATGGAGGGTCATTATACACGCTCCGTTATGGAGGGTCATTCTATTTATTCACTCCTATTAAAGTCCTATGTCTACACACATTACAAATCCTAGATTCACACACCCAATTAGGTGGGTCCATCTCACATTAGTAGTATAATTCCATATTCCATTTATTAACACTCTTACTTAATTCATTAACTACTTAGTTTCCTTCAAATTCCATTCTAAGCACTAGAATTCCTAACATATTCAATTCATAATCACTTTATTTGTCATTAACATTCAAACCTAGCCATTCTCTACAACAATCATCATTAATCTATATTTTATCAAGTCTACCACTAATGTTTTCCCTTTTCCTTATCTACTTCACAAATATCCCTATGGTTCCATATTCCATATCCATCATAATTATGTATTTCTACAAGCATACAAATAAATTCATTTTCTTTATTTACTTACTCCAAATAATATTATCATAAACTACCCTAAGGTTTATTATTCTATTCAATTCCCTATCCTTAGTTCTCACTATGACAAAAGAGAACCTATTCTCTAAGTCAAGGTAACACCACCTTCTTACCTTGAATGAGAGAGAGAGAGGTAAAACCTCAACCCTAATTTGTTCTCCCTTTGTCCTTGTATCCTCCACACTTCGCTTGAAATCCCAAGCCCTAGCTTTCCTTCTTGTGCCTTAGACTCCTCAAGCTTGACCCTCTTGAGTTTCCTCTACTTGATCTTAAGTGTGTGAAGGCATGAGAGAATAGTGGGTTCCATTGTTATGGAGATTAGAGAGAGAAGCTCCAAGGTGTGTGTTGGTGATGATGAATTCGTGTGATGCTGATGAGGATGAGGAGGCGTGTGGTGATGTTGGTGATGGGGTGATGTAGCTTGCTCTTGACTTTGATTAGGGTTTGAGAGATGATGATGAAGATGATGAGTTATGAGCAAATAGGTTCTTAGGGTTTAAGAATTGATGATGATGAGTGTTGAGCGTTAATGATCTTGATGATGAGTGAGGATGATGGGTATTGGTGTTTTGTTCCTCTTAGTTCATGAAGGAGGAAGAAGAAAGAATGAGGAATGAATGAGTGAATGAGTGAATGTTTGTGTCTTGGTGTATAAGAGGAAATGAACTTCATGAAGCAATAGAATGAGTGGTGGAAATCAAGTGGCTTCCTTGAGAATCATGGCTTGTGTGGTGGTTATGCCTTGGCTTCTTGGAGAATCTTTACTTAATTGGCCTCCAAGTCATTATTTTTTTCAACTCTGACGAGCTGGTAATCGATTACCTTCAAAAGTAATCGATTACCTCATGAATTTCATTTTATTTTTTCCATCCAGAGAGGTGGTAATCGAATACCTTCAATTACCTTGCATTTCAAAATGCCATATCTCCTTCGTTAACCGTTGGATCTTGCTCAAATTTGGAGGTAAGCTCCCTAAGACCATTATCTTCACATCCAAAGGTGGAATTTGTGTTTTAAGTTGTAAATCTTTTATTTATAATTTTTGTTTCAAAAGTAATTGATTACCTTGCCAGATTTTCATCCCTTGCATTTCAAAATGCTATATCTCCTTCGTTAACCGTTAGGTCTTGCTCAAATTTGGAGGTAAGCTCCCTAAGACCATTATCTTCACATCCAATGGTGGAATTTGTGTTTTAAGTTGTAAATCTTTTATATCTAATTTCCTAATATATGGTGTTTATAACACCGAAAGCACTATTTCTAACGCTCTTTTGTTCATCTTTAAATCTCCTATCCGATGTCAATGCTCCTCAACTCCTCTATGACACTCAAAGGAATACTAATTCCATCACCTTAAATCTTCTTTAGCATAATTATCATTTCTTAATCTTATTATTATTCTAATTATTCTTGGAATTAAAATCCGGGATGTTAAATTAATCATAATAAAGTTAATTGTCATATTTTCTTTATCCAAGATCAATGCAGATGATCATTATATATACTTAGTATAATAATTTCGCCCATTATATACTCAGTATAATAATTTCTCCCATTAATTCTTCCCTTTCTAGCATCGTTTTTTGGTTTTTTTTTAATATATTAATATATTGATTGATTTTAGCAATGTATTTCATGTTATTAGAAATTATTAATAAATTTTTTTCAAGAATTTCATGCATCAAAATTTTATACCGTAATCAAACCAAAATAATCCAACAACAATTACAACTACAATTAACAATAAAGAAATAAAATAGTATCAATTCCTAATATACATTTTTTTTTAAAAAAATACATATAAATAAAAAATCTGCGCATGGCACGAAATCATAGCTAGTTTATATATAAATATGTTGTATATATACAAATGTCAAGTAACATAATTCTATCGTATGGAAAAAGAAATACTTAACATCCCCATAAAAGAAATTTGTTCTTTCTTTTTTTTTTTTTTTTTGGTGTACACTAACCGGTACCCGGATTTGGTTTACCCAAAATCTGACTCATTCGGTCCGACCCAACTGAGCTCGCACTAAGCGGTAGGGGTCTCCCAGCGGGGGTTGGTCCATACCCAAGGCTCGATTTCGAGACCAGTTAGTTAAAGGACCAAGTGAGCTACCACTCAACCAACCCCACGTTGATAGAAATTTGTTCTTTCTTTTGGGAGGAAAGAGATAGCATGAAATAAATAGAATGTTTATTTTGGAATTAAATTGAGAAGAACTATCACACTAATTCCTCTTTCTTTTATTAATACGAGGATGTACTACCGAGGAAGTCTTGGAGAAATTCATTGAAATTTAGTCGACCATTAAACAACTAGTACATTCAACCTCTCCCAAGCTCGCAGAAGCATATCCTACACAATATGGGAAGAATACGCAAACATTGTCAAAATTTGCACTCATCAACACCAAAGTTCCGAGCAATGAGTAACACAAGGGCAAGTATCCTGAAAAAGGAACGACTAAATTTGAACCACAAAGTTCGAAAGCAACCCCCGTCATATCGAAAATGCAATAAGCTCGGCGGAAATCTGAAAAGAGAAATTAACCACTTAGCTTACTTAGTGAAGAGCTCGGATGAGATCTGCTTATTAATAAAGGCAGAATGACAACTAATGATATTTTCTGCAAACCAACAATCCATAAAGAAGGACGTTGTCTGAAACACCCTTATCTTTTATAAAGGGAATAAAATAATTTATTAAAAAAAGTTACAGCAGAAAATAAAAATTCCCTTTACTCAAGAATAGTGAATAAAATTTTTCCTTTTCAAAGTACAACATTTTAGGGTTACAAAGGATCAGGTCCAATTGAGCATCTTCCTTCTCCGCTTGAGCCTCTGGCTTGAACAGACTGGCTAACTCTGATTGGGACTTGTACCTACCACACAGACATGGTAGATGGGAGTGAATCACTTGTCATATCGCGTAAGCGGATAATTGACTGAATAATCATACACAAACATACATACATAGTTATAATGCAAAACTCGTGCTCGATCCCTTATTCACAATCAGATTATCTCATGTTTAAGTGGCATGATGCATGAGTACTATTATCATTCTCCATTCATTGGATCCAATATCAATATCTTCAGAACACTTGGTCCAAAATCATAATCAAATCTAAGTCAGGGAAAACAACTGGGAGTAAACGTCTTTCATCGAAACAAAGGTTGATACACGCAACTCATCTATGCGTACCCAAAATACTCAAAACCAGGGTCGGAACATGCCAAAGGACCATCCTCCACGGTCAAGATATGTCCCTAGTGGTCGATAGGATATATTACGGTTAAGCAAAACTATCTCGGGAAAAGTCTGCAGAACCCCCATCTTAGGACCGTTTTACTCATTATAATCCCTATAGGACACATGACGAATCACTGCTAGACCTAACCTCTGCACATTCTCAATCCGGTTCTTCAAACCATCTGTGTCTTTCCCGACATCCTATCTCACCATCCGCAACACCACGTGTGTATGCATAACATTATTGTTTCTTTGGATATTAATTTCGTTTCCATATTCATCAACATATTCATGATTATTCATTTTCAGTTTGTTGATACCCCATTATCTGGTGGCCCAAATTGCAAGGCCCAATTCATATGGAGGCCCAAAAAACCATCAAACAAAAATAAAACAAAAGGACACTGAGAAAGGCGTGCAAGCACCAAGAGCTGCCCAGAGCGTCACGTGCCCAGAGCGACAGTCAT
The DNA here is from genome assembly GCA_037953625.1 of Crotalaria pallida. Classification (NCBI taxonomy): domain Eukaryota; kingdom Viridiplantae; phylum Streptophyta; class Magnoliopsida; order Fabales; family Fabaceae; genus Crotalaria; species Crotalaria pallida. Next base: position 129,443,297 of record CM075650.1, read on the forward strand.
CAAGGCGACAAATTCTGATGATGTGCCCAAGAGAAAGAGCAAAGCGTGCTGATGGCAGTAAGTACAACATGTCCCCCAAGAGCGTCTCAGGTGTTATGGAAACTTGGGGAGAAAGTCATGATAAATGAGAGCGAACAGGGAACACGGCTTGTGAAAGGCGCACATGTGCAGACAAAGAGTTTTAGTTCCCCAGACTATGAGGACGTGCATGAGAAGCCAGAGCATCTTGGCTTACCTCATGTAGCCCTTTCTTAGAGGAAAGACCAAAAGAGCAAGCCTTGTAAGCCTCCCACTGTGAACAATTAATAACAAAGCTCAAAAGGGTAAAGGAGACAAAATGGACTCTGAAGGGAGCAGCTACAAAGAAGGAAAAGAGGGATGGACCAGTGGACCAAGGGAAAAAGGCAAGGACTGATGGACAAGGAGGACACTATAAAAGGACCCTCCTTCAACGTATGCATCATCAGAACAAGACACAGCAACCCAAAACAACAAGAACAACCCCACCCATCAGAACTTCAACAACTCCAACTACACACAGAGAGAGTACAATGAGAGAAAAGGAATAGAAGCTTCCTCTGAAACTTAGGCTTAGCCACATTGAGGAGAGTGTAAAAGCCAAAGCGCACACCCCTCCCCCTGTAAAAATACCACAAGTGTGGAAGCCATTTCCTTGTATTCACCTCTCTGTATCTCATTTCAATATAATGAAAGCCTAAAGCTTCATTAAGTTTACGAACCCATTTATCATTTGCTTATCAACAAAAGCGATCCGAAACAATTGGCGACTCTGCTGGGGAAGCTATGGCTTCCAACCATGAAGGAAATGGGGTTCATGTGGTGCAGCAGGCACCTGTGGGAGACGCTGCTCCAAGGGTGGTACCTGCAGTTATCATTCAAAACCCAACACCCAGTCTTACAAGCTGTGGAGCAGGACCAGGCTCTAGAAGATTGAGTTTTAGCCCAGCCAATCAGGGAAGTGACAATACTCGATCTCCCTCAGACACCCCCGAAGATGACCAAGAGCCTCACGATGAAGAGCCCAGCAGCGATAGAGAGAGGCTGAGTCACATCAAAATCCCTCATGTGGAAGGCGACCCAAACACTCAAGTTGTGATATCAGCTGCGATACTCAACTCCCTGGTGGCCAATCAGAGCACACTATCTGAAATGGTGGCGGAATACAAGGCCCAGTCTGCCAAAGCAAAAGAAGAAAGGGAGGCCCTGAGCGCAAGGTTAAAAGAAGAAGAGGAGGCGCGCAGGGAGGTGGAATTGGCAAAAGCAAGGACAAGATCAGAGGATGAGTTTCAGCATGAGACAAGTGGAAGGCGAGAGAGCACAGAGGACGCTCTGGTCACGCAGGCAGAGTTAAAGCGCATCCTCCAGGCGCACAAAGAAGGACAAAGTATGGTAATAAATCTAAACCCTCCTTTTACTGCTGATGTGGCTGATTATCGCTACCCACAGGGGTATGCGCCTCCAACGTTCCGAAAGTTTGATGGGACCGGGAGCGTTCGAGAGCACTTGATGACATATGTAGATGATCTTGGGGTATACAGTGCAGACCACTGTTTGAGGCTAAGGGAGTTTTCAAAGTCTCTTGTTGGGAGCGCCTTCACTTGGTACTCCAAGTTGCGCCCAGCATCCATCCGCACTTGGGAAGAAATGACTATAGAGTTTTGCAACAAGTTCTTGGAGGAAGAAGGCGCCATCCACATCATGGACCTTGGCCGTGTAAGACAGCGAGCAGGAGAGAGTCTAACCGCTTTCATCAAAAGATACAGGGACAGAGCGCTCCACTGCAAAGAGACTCTCCCCGAAGCAGACCTGGTTTACGGATGCATTAAAAGTATTGAAGATGGCTCACAAATATTCCTGGCGCTCAGTAAAATCACCACCTTTTATGAGTTTCTTGGGAGAGCGGTGGATGTTACTGAGGCCATGAAGAAGCAAGGAAAGAGAACCAAGGACCAGGTCGCCTTTGACGTGAACGATGTGGAAGACAATAGGAGGAAAAACTACAGGACCATGCCGCCTCCCAGGAACTATGAAAAGAAGGAGCCCCCACCAAAGCTTCCAATCTCTAGGGAGCTTACTTATCAGTTAGTGGAGGAATGGCTGAAGGAGGGCATTCTCACTAAAAGGGCGACAAAACCCCCTTTGACACGTGAGGAGTACAATAACCCAGAATATTGCATCCTACACAGGCAAAAGAGTCATGGCACTATGGATTGTTATGTCATCAGAGGCGTGTTCCAGAAACAGTACGCCGCGGGAAAGATATTGCTGCCAGAAGGTGAAGGCTAGGAAAGTCTAGGCGATCATCCTTTGCCTAGACATGACATGAATGTTATTCTCTCCCACGGCGACAGCCTGCTGGAGGAGATTGAAGAAGAAGAACTGGTGGAAAATGAGCTGAGAAGGGGACTTGTGAAAACGAGAGGGTTCAGGGCGTTGTTTGACCAACTAAGGTTGGGAGCTGATGTCAGGGATGAAGCAGCACATGCTCTGGCTGATGTAATAGTCAGAAGAGGAGCGAACACTAGTGCCGCCTATGCACCAGCAACCAGAGTAGCTAGGGCGCACGCCTCGGCAGTGATGTTCAGAGAGCCGCAGCGAACACATCCAGGCTTCTGTCACAACAGGCCGCTGTTCGTGGAGGCGACTGTCGAAGGCGTACACGTCCGGTGCGCCCTCTTGGACAATGGATTAGGAGTAAATATCATTCCAACCCATATATTTGTAAAGCTGGGGGTCTCTAAAGAAAGACTCAAGAAAGTGGAAGCAGCACTGGGAACTTTTAATGGAGGAACAATTATGGCAAGAGCATGCGTGGTGCTTAACTTGGAGGTAGGACCCATAAAAACTCTGAACACCTTTCATATTGTTGATGGAGAGCCTAGCTACCATATACTACTTGGACGCCCTTGGATCCATTTACATGGGTGTGACCCATCCACTTTGCATCAATGTGTGAAGTCCATGTACAAAGGACAGGACATTGAGATCCCGACAATGAAGGTGCCATTTGACGCTTCGGAGCTACACTTGATTGATGCCACGGTGTTTGATGAACTAGCTCCCCCAGGGACCAACAAGATTGGAAGAGAGCCCAAGGTCCTGATCAAGGGAAAAGAGAAAGTGAAAGAGCCAGAGAAAAGACAGTCAGTGTTTAAGAGACTCCGCCTACCAGAAGAAGAAGGCGTACAACAGCCAGCAACCAAACCAAGATACAAACTGAAAAAGCAACGCCTTCCTAATGGGGGGGGGCAGATGGGCCATCTTATAGGAACTCACGGGGCCAGCCAAGCCGAAATTGAGCGACTTGGCTAGCCCCACACTCATGGGCGTCATAAGAGGGGAAGCGCGGTTCGCTTCGACGGAGGAGGTTATGCACGCCCAGCAAAAAGGGGATGAATCAAATGGTCTAGAAGGTTTGGAAGAGGTTAATGTGGGAGGAGAAGGCGAACACAGGCCGCTCTTTATTGCCTCTTCACTTACCCCGTCTGAAAAGGCGGACTTGGTCGCCTTGTTGAAAGAGTTCAGAGAAGTGTTCGCTTGGAGCTATGAGGAGATGCCAGGACTCAGCCCCAAGCTAGTCACCCATAACTTGGCAGTCAAAACTGATGCAGTACCTGTAAAGCAACACCCCAGAAAGTTCAGCCCTGAGATTGAGAAAGCGATCAAAGACGAAGTAGAGAAATTATTGGAAGCACGCTTCATCAAGCCTATACAACATCCCATTTGGTTGGCTAACATAGTCCCCGTGAAGAAAAAGAATGGCTAGATTAGATGTTGCGTAGATTTCAGAGATCTAAACAAGGCGTGCCCCAAGGACGATTTCTCGCTGCCACACATTGACTGCATGGTGGATGCAACAGCCATGCATGAGCGCTTTTCCTCTATGGATGGTTTCAGCGGCTACAATCAAATAAGGATGGCGGAGGGCGACGAAGAAAAGACCGCTTTCAGAACCCCAGTAGGAAATTTCTACTATATGGTGATGCCATTTGGTCTCAAGAATGCCGGAGCGACATACCAAAGAGCCATGACAGCGATCTTCCATGACATGATGCACGACATAGTAGAGGACTATGTTGATGACATAGTGGTCAAATCAAGGAAGAGAGAGCAACACTTGGCACATCTAAGGGTTGTCTATTCCAGATGCAAGAAGTACAAACTCAGAATGAACCCCCTCAAATGCAAATTTGGGGTCTCTTCTGGTGAGTTCCTGGGGTTCAGGGTCCATAAGGAAGGCGTCTCAGCTGATGAAAGGAAAGTCAAGGCGGTTAGGGAAATGAAAGCGCCTCGCAACAAGAAAGAACTGCAGCAGATGATGGGGAAATTGGGGTACATTTGCAGATTCATACCAGCCATTGGAGAGTTGTTAGGTCCTATGAGGAAACTTCTCAATGGCAAGGAAACTTTCAAGTGGGAAAAAGAGCATCAGGACGCTTTTGATAAGGTGAAGAAAGCTTTAGTATCACCACCAGTGATGATTCCACCGCAAAAGGGGATACCGCTCAGAGTATATCTAGCCACTACCCAGATAGCGATCAGTAGACTATTTGCACAAGTTGAAGGTTCAGAGCGCCCTGTGGCCTACTGGAGCAGGATGTTAAAGGAAGTAGAATCCAGATACTCTAACCAAGAAAGGCAATGTCTCGCTTTGGTGTACGCCGCTCAGAAGTACCGTCATTACTTCCAGGCGCACACCATTCACGTGATGACCAAGGCTGAAGGGATCAAATACCTATTGCAAGGCGCTGTACTCACGGGAAGAATAAGCAAGTGGGCGTTCATACTGACAGAATATGAGATAATTTTGGTGATGCCCACAGCGCTTAGAAGCCAGGCCTTAGCTGATCTGATGGCCATTTGCGCAAACCAAGAAGAAGAAGGAAGCGTAGAGCCTGTCAACGTATGTGAAGAGCCTGGGGTGTGGACTCTGATGTTTGATGGTTATCCTTCAGCACCCAAAGGCGAAGCAGGAGTCACTCTGAAAAATGAGAAAGGAGAGGAGCTAGCCTTCGCCTTCCAACTGGAATTCCAGTGCACCAATAACGAAGCAGAGTATGAAGCTCTCCTTTTGGGACTTGATATAGCTGAAGAACTTGGAATGCAGAGACTCATTGTGAAGGGGGATTCTAACCTGGTGGTGAAGCAGCTAAAAGGGGAGTATGGAGTAAAGGAAATGTCCTTGGCGCTGTGCAGAGAAAGGGCGCACCAAGCATTGGCAAAGTTCAAGTTAGAATCTCTTGAACATGTGCCACGGGCTGAAAACAGGAAGGCTGATGCTCTCGCAACTTTGGGAATCAAGGCGGCCATAGCAGAAGGTGAACATCTGGTACATATCAGGAAGGCGTACCAACCCAAAATCCAAAACAGTGTGCAGGAGAATCAAGCAAGAGAAGATTGGAGAGTCCCAATCATTTGGGAGCTCCACAGCAAAGCACTGACAAAAGCGTCCAGAGACTTTTGCCTTTTAAAGGGGGCATTGTACAAAAGAAGTACAGATGGGTTACTCATGAAATGTGTCGCTGAGGAAGAAGGAGCACGAAAGATGGCAATGCTTCATGATAGCATATGTGGTCAAGTCGGCCCTGGCCTATACAGGAGAATGCAAAGGGTGGGAGTGTACTGACCTGACATGAAGGCGCACTGTGATTCATTCCAGAAGGCGTGCAGTCAATGCCAGGAGGCCAAAGAAGAACTGGAAGTCCATCTGGTGGATGAGGATTAGGCTAAGCCAATTCAAGTATACTTGGAAAGCGGCGTCTTGCCGGAGAATCACGTGGAAGCGGAAAGGGTGAGGAAGAAATCAGAATACTATTTCATTGAGAAAGGCGAGCTGTTTAAAAGAAGTTTCACTGGAGAAGCTCTCAGATGCATTGGTAGAGAAGAGCGAAGCAAAGTCATGGAGGAGGTCCACAGGGGACCTTGTGGAAGACACCAAGGAGGGAGGGCGCTCTGGAATGAATTGTTAAAAATTGGCTATTATTGGCCAAACATGAAAGGCGACGCCCTCGACTTTGTAAGGAAGTGTGAGCAATGCCAGAGACATGACAACAGAATCCATGCGCTCGCTCTCTCCATGAAAGGTCTCAACTATCCCTACCCTTTCCACACGTGGTCAATGGACTTCATTGGTCCAATTGATCCGCCCTCTAGAGGGAAGAGATGGATCTTGGGGGCAACAGAACACTCCACCAAATGGGTCGAAGCAGCGGCATTCAAGAAAGGCGACGCCGACACCACTACGCAATTCATCAAAGAGCACATTATTTGTCGCTTCGGGCTGCCCGAGAATAGTGTCTAACAATGGCACTCACTTCATTAATAAGAAGGTAGAGCAAGTATTAGAAGAATATGGGATCATGCACCACAAGTACACCCCCTACTACCCGCAGTCTAATGGCCAAGCTGAATCCACAAGAAAAATACTGATTAAAATCTTGGCCAAGACGGTGGAGGATGCGCCTACAGACTGGAGCGAATACTTGCCGCTCGCTCTTTGGGCATATCGCGTGACTAAGCACAGCGCAACAAAGGCGACTCCTTTCTCCCTGGTGTATGGGGCGGAAGCGACACTACCTGCAGAAGTGATGGTTCCCTCTGTCAGGATGATTGCTCAGAATGAAGGCGGGCCAGAAGACAGATTGCTATCCCTGGAAGGCGCCAGAGACAAAGCGCACGAAGAGCTGCTCAAGCACCAAAGGCGCGTTATGCTGTCATACGAGAAGCTAGTGAGGCCAAGAATGTTTGTTGAAGGCGAGCTCGTCCTGAAAGCGACAGAAGCAGTCATGAGGAACCTACACACCAACAAATGGATGTCAAAGTGGGATGGACCTTACATCGTTCAGGAAGCACATCCTAATGGGTAATGTTTCTTACTTGAATCAGACACTCAAAAGAAAATAGGGCCTTTAAATTTCAAGTACATTAAGAAATATTATGCCTAGCTCACTGTATGATATAATGAAAGAGCAGTAGTCTTTATTTTCTGTTGAACTCTAGGAAGTAACTTATTTTGTACGCCCTGAATGAAAAATCTGAAGGCCTTCCCTCATGAAATTATTTCTTTAGAAATCTGTTAATAGTAGGAATGAAATATGATAATGCATGTTGAAAGCGGACGTGACTCAAACGGCGAGTAATGTGATTGCATACATGCATCTTTTCTGAAAAAAAAAGAGAGCTCTCTCAAAGAAAAGAGCCAAAATGCCAAACGTGAGGTCCAACACTAAAAAAATATATATATAATAATAAAATGAAGCTGAAAACAAAGTGTTGGGCCGTACCGCGGGCACAAGCGCCTCATCGCGGTACCCGGATAGACCTCCTCAAAAGAAAATTTCCGGGACAGACGCGGGCGAAGTACGCCATATCGCGAGACTAGAAAAGGTCCTCGGAAACAAGGGCGCTCGTCTTAAACGCGGGCGGAAAAATCTGTAGAAAAAGAGGTTGGCTAACGCAAGATCCAAGGCGCACTGTTAAAAAAAACTTGTAATATATCGAGGCGCACTTTTGGAAACAAATTTTGGCACCGATGACATGAGGGGCCACTGTTCAAAAAGAGAAAATGTGCCCAACGTGCACCTTGAAGAGAATTTGGCACCAATGACATGAGGCGCCACTGAAATCTGTAGAAAACTCGAAAGCGTCCAAAGTGCGCTCTGGAAAAAAAAGAAGAAAAGAAAATTTTTCTTGGGCACCAATGACATGAGGAGCCCCTGTTGTACTTGAAAAAAAAGGGGAGAAGAAGAAAAAGAAGAGATGTGTGCTATCAGAATACTTGAAGAAAAGCATCAAGAAGAGCGTACAAGTGCAGTAACAGACGATTGTAAAGCTGCAAGATTTAAGTTACAATGGTGCAAAGCGACAAAGCAAACAAAAGCGCACAAGAGCCAAAAGCATACAACCTAAACACAAGCTTAAGAAGCAAGGCATGTAAAACAAAGTCAAGATGCGCATAAATATTGCCAAAGTGGCAGCAAGCATACAAAGGCGAGATCCAAGCTTGAAGAACATACGAAAGGCGCCACCACAAATAATTACAACTACAACTTCAAAGTTCAGCAAAGTAAATCCTAAAATACAAGTTCAAAGCAGCAGGTTCAAAAGTAACATGTCCTGATACAATAACAGCTATCAAACGCTAAAAAGAGCATTCAGATAGACAAGTTTGCGAGCTTCCTCATAGGAGCGCTCTTGAGCAGCCAAATCATTGAGTTCTTTGTCAACATGCTCCAAGTCAGAAGTCACTTGTGCAAGTTGGGCTGAAAGCTCCTTTGAGCGAGTAGTCAAAGCAGTGCGACGCTCTTGCAGAGTACGCTTGGTTTCAGCCAAACCAGCAGCGTCAAAGGGAGGGCGCAATTTCTCCAATCTAGCAATTGCATCATCGAGCCAGGTACTAGAGTAATGTTGAAATTTGAGAGAATGGAGGCAATCCAAAAGCTCAACCTTATCTTCCCATGGTAGAGCATCAACATCAACAGAGCTTACCAAACCCAACATTTGTATCATAGTGCGCGCAGCGGACTCTCTGAAGAAGCGGGGGAATGAAGCACCTGGTGGCACCAAATCGGGATGGGAAAGGAGGAACGAGTCAAGCATAGACTACTCCTCTGCATCAAGAGAGCCACGTGACTTAGCAGAAAACGCCGCTGCAAAACAAATAAAAAAAGGAAAGAAGAAAGAAAAGAAACAATGCAGAAATGAGTGAGGAAAAGCGACAAGATTTGCAAATTCAGTAAAATATATAAAGAGTAGATGCTCAATGTGAAGAAAACCCAACTTGATGCATGGTTAAAAGAACACTCACAAACTGAAGAGGAAGCTGGAGAAGCAACAACTTGTGCAATTTTGACGGAGGGAAGCCGAACGGAAGGAGTCTCGTCCACAGGGCGCCCCTCAAAAGAGTTCACAGCATCCTTTGAAACCTCAGCTGCATTGGCAGAACCTGTATTACCCTCATCAAGTGGAGTGAAGCCAGTATCGCTCTCATGAATAACATGTTCTCCAATTGGGACATCAACACCAGCATCAACTTGGTTTTCCTTGGGGGCAGGAGTGTCCGCCTCAATGTCCAAGTCATCAAAAACGGTGTCAACAGGAACACCCTCACCTATAATGATATCAGAAACATTTGCAGCAGCAACATTTAAAGAAGCATCAGCAAGAGCGCCCTTGGAAACAATGGAAACACTCTGCGGGACTCCGACAGAGGGCAAAGAAGAATCACCCTCCTCAGCAATTTCCAGACCAGAACCGACATCACCAACAGGCCCGAGAGCGACACCAGAATCTCTGGAAATACTAACAGCGACAGCCTCTAAAGCAGAAACGGTTGATAAAGGTTGCACAAATAAAGGGCCGCTAACCCGACCAAAAGGCACACGAGTGGCAAATCCGGTAGGAGCAGCACCTCCACTAACAGTTGGTTGACGGCGAAAGTCTGAAGCATCCGCATGGTCAAGTGGTGGAACTGTTGGAGAACTGACAGGGGTGCTAACAGGAGTAGGAAGGCTCTCAGAAACTTGAGGCGAAGGCGAAGCTGAACCACGCCCACCAGAGCCACCTGCAACAAAACAAACAAACAGAATAGAAAAAATGAAAATGCTTATCAGTACCAAAAATCTGAAAAAAAATGCAATAACAATAAAGAGTAGAAAGGCCAAAGGGAAAGAAAAGGGCCACGGCGAAGAAGAAAAGGGGAGGCAAGAATCGGAACCTAAAGGATTTTCCTCATCATCATCATCGCTCTCACCCTCAGCAGAATCATCATCTCCTTTTGAAGTGTCATAATAGGCCAAGAGAGCGTCACCTGAATGATCTTCATCTTCGCTCTCATCCTCAACTAAGTCAACATGTACTGGAGAAGCGGGAGCATGATGAGCACTGTGAACTTGCAAGCGGGAAGACCGACGAGAAGGCGCAACTGCAACAGCCTTCTTCCCCTTTTGAGGAGGTGCAACATTCTTGCCTCCACCTTTAGAAGATTTAAGAGCAGAAGAGGCTGAAGAGGAAGTCTGTGTCTTACCTCGCTTCGATACTACAACAGCGGAAGGTGAAGACGCAGTGGCCTTGCGCTTGCGCACGGAGGGAGCCGCTTCAGCTGAAGCAGACAAAACAAATCATGAAAACAAGGCGCAAGTAAATGAAGTAATGAATAAAGTAAATGAGATCGGTAAGAAGACTACCTTTTCCCTTTTTCACAGAGGTAGAATAATAAGGATCATTGCATACAATGGACAGAAGAGCGGGAATAGTACGCTTCGGAGTAGCTTCAAAACTTTGGAGATGTTGTAAGATGTCTCTGTGGGATGTTACCCAACTGCGTAAAACGCCTCCAACATGAAGGGGAGGGATGTAAACCAAAGGAACGCTTGAGGTATCAGGATCCGCACCAAAAAGAACAGCTTGGACAGTTTCATTCAAAGAAATTTGATCAATTAAAAGGGGGCACGGAGGTTGATCGCGCCCAAATTGCCTTGCAACACGGTCAGTGCGATATACAAAGGGCCACATGGCTCCCCATTGGCGCTCTTTTTATCCAAGGGAACGAAGCCGGGAAGATAGCGAGCAGTCAAGATCAGTTTCCACAAGTCATACATACCTTCAGTGTAATTTTTAGCATTGTTCCTGGAGGTGAGGCGTTCCTCGCTATACAAAGGGTGCAGAGGATCACAACCCTCCAAAATGTTGTCTAAATAAGGACGGAAAACAAATTGATTTTCCTGATCAATAACAGAAACCAAAGGCTCCCTTGGACAGCCTTTGGTCCAACACCAAGCACGAGGTTCAAGGCCGGAGGCATCATCAGAAGGAGCAAGCCTAACTGGACCGTACTCAGGAAAGCGCTCAAATAAAAAATATTGAAGAAAAGCCAAATCAGCATATGAATTGATAGGAAAGCGGCCGTGAGAAATCCGCATTTGCTCAGAAACTTGATCGAGGCGAGCATATAAACCGCCCAAATAAAATGAAGAAAGAGGAAGGCGCGTCCCCTCAGCTAAAAGGCAAGCAAACAGAAAAACACAAGGACTGACAGACTCCCATGGAGGGCCTGGAAACACATACCTACTCAGCCAGAAAGCGATAAAAGCAGCACGACGAAGCTTTTGATTCTTCACAGGACCAGGATGAAACTTGCCATCATGGAAGTCGACGAAGAAATACCGAACCCAACTGGAAAACATGTACTTCAGCGAGGAGCGCTGGTTCGCCTTTTGCTCTTTGGGGACCAAATTCCCCGTACCCCTGACCTTCTGGGATGAAGAATGTAACACCCGCAAATTCCTCGTATTAAATTAAAACATTAAAGAAATTATTTTTTAGAAAAGTGTTTTGAAAGAGTGTTTTCTTAAATGATTTTTCTAAAATTTACGTTTTCCAAATAATTAGTGGTTTTAAAGAAATGATTTCTTGAAGTAATATCCAAGGTTTAGAAATTGAGTTTTTGAGAAGTTTATATGCTTGATGTTTTTATATACTTGTGACCTTAGTGTGAGTCCCTTTGTGATGAAAGGAATTATTTTTTTAGACTTATATGTGTGTGTGTGTGCACGGTTTTAATTACTAAGAGTGTGGAGGGATTTAATTATTGAAAAGAATATGTATGTATGTGTAACATGTGGTGCATGAATATATGAATTTATATGTGTAATATGTGTGTTCCGTGTGAACATGATGCCCTACAAGTAATTAATTTTGATGTTGAGTGTATGCATCATTCCATGAATTTATGCTATGAATGGTTGTAATGAAATGCAAATAAATCATGGTGTATATAATAATGTATGAACATATATGAGTATGGTACGTGTATGTGTAGGTATGAATGGCATGAGTCTATATGTGTGGGTGTGTGTGAATGCAACGTGTGTGTATGCATGGGTGTGTGCATGTGGCGCAAGGAGGTGTGTGTGTGTGGATGCATATATGATGCAATCTTTGACTCTCTTGCACCCTAAGCTAATGGCCTAATAGCACCTAGGATTAGTTTAGTGTTAAGCATGGTTAATAGTTTGACCAACCAATAGAATGAAGGATTGAGCCTAATCCTACTCCATTTGTCTCTTGGCTTGGCTTGAGCCATGCAAGCTTTGATGTGGCAAAAATTACCCTTCACCCAACTCTTTTGGCCGAATTACTTTTAAGGGCAAGAAGGGAAAAGTTGTGTGTCTTTTATACCCTTAAACCGTAGCACACCCATTCATTTCCTTCACAATTCATTCTTCCAAACCAAACACATTCTCTAAGAGTAACATCCAACTCTTAGAGAAATAAAGAGAGAGGAAGTTGAACCGTGAGCCTTAGGAGGAGAAGGAGAAGGAGATCAAGCCCAAAAGCCTTAGGGTTTCTTGAAGATCAAGTGAAGGAGGTTGAAGATCTTCTCTTTTCCTTAGTTTGTTCGAAGATCAAAGAGTGTTAGGGTAGTTTTCATTTTTCAAAGCCTTGTAAAAGTTCCTTTGTTGTTGCATGACTCCCTTTCTTGTAGATCTATGTTTATATGTAAATTCTAAGTCTTGATCCTTTGATTCCAAGAGCCAAACAAACTTGTAGAACCTAAAACCATGGACTCTATTATTCGGCCATGTCTAGGAAACTAGGTCATGATGATTTTTTTTATACTGAGTTCATGCATGTTAGTTTTATACTTGCTAAAGTTGATCTAAATGGTTAAAATGCTTTGAATTTTGCTTTTGATTTTATGAAGCCTTGACCTTTGGTCTTGTCTTGAAAAAGGTTTTGATCTTTTGCTTGATTTTGAAAAAGGCTTGATTCTTGCTTTGATTTTTAATAGCTTTAATCTTGAAGTTTTGCATGTGATTTTCTTTAGCTCAAAAAGTCTTGGTTTTAGCTTGCATGTCACGGTTTTAAAGAGAAAGTAAAGGAAAAACAAATTTCTTCAAAATAGTTTTGCCTTGATCTAAGTTTATGTGTGTTTGAAGATAAAATATTTAAATTTTCCACTCGATTTTTGTGAATGAGTTTTCGGTCAAGCTTTAAAATCAAAGAGATCATGATTGTTTTTATGAAAAAGTTTCTTGTATGTGTTTTCTCTTTGATTTGTATGATTTTAAAAGTGCATGCAAGAGAAAAACAAAAAATGAAAATAGGTTTGAAGTGACCAAGAGGTCACGGTTTTATGAAAGTAAAAGAGTGGTGTTTCTCTAAACCATGTATTTAAAGTGCATGTCTTTGATTTGGTTTGCATGTTGAAATTTTGCATCAAAGACTTTGTTTCTTCCATGATCATGATTCGGCCTAGTGTAGGTCTAAAAGGTCCAATAGGCTAGGTCCCTTTATGCATATGATTTACTTGCGGAAATGATTATGTCTTGTATTTTTATTTTAAGTAAATGTATTTGAATTGTATTGTTGTTTTGTTCAATTCGGTTTTGTAAAAGAACCAAAAGAAATAAGTTTTTGAAAAGTGATTTTTGTTTTGGTTCATGTCCTATGAACATGCATGTGAAAGATTTGAAAATAAAACCTTAATTTATGATGAGGTGCATTCGGCCTATACATGATTAGTAGACTAGGACTCTCCTCAATAAAGTGACCTAAAAGCAATAAACATGTTTTATGAAATATTGTTAAATTAAAATTATTTAAGATTGTGTTGTGAATGTCAAAATCCTATTCAGTTTTTTTTAATAAAAAAAAGGAAATAAACAAACTAAATGATTTGGAAAAGTAGGGTGTTTGAATAATTAAATGAGTAAGTGTGTGTGATCGGTTTAGAGGGAGAGAAAGAGTAAATAGAGTATTGCATGAAAAAGAAAATAGAATTTAAGTGCTTGACATAAACCAAGTTGATTTGTGTGTTTTACATTTGTAATTCTTGACTTGTTTACTTGGATTACATTCGGCCATGTGGAGAAAATAAATTTAGGAAGCTTAGTTGCATGGAATAAAACGTACATGTTTGATTTATATCCCTGTGAATATGTGTATACCTAAGTGTTTTGTTTTAATTAAGTGCATAAGTGTTTAAATTATACTCGCGTGTGTGTGTGACTTGTTGTGGTGTGTTAAGTGGACACTTGGAAAATAATTGAGTGTGTAATCGTTATTTGGAATTTTTGGGATTGTGTTTATGGCTGCCCAGAATGATTTAAAATGATTTCTTAACTTTGAAAATGTTTTCAAGTGATTTAAAGTAAAGTTTTCAAGTAATAATCGATTTAAGAAAAGCCGGATGGAAAACGGCGAATTTTTCGGTGTTCTCAGACATAATTGAGGTGATGTCCAAGAAGGACCAGCAACCAAACAAATTGGTTTAAATCCTTTTATGAAATATTTTCATAAGGTTTTGAAACATTTAATGTACTAGGAAACATGAGAATTGTTTTGATAAAACCATAAGCGTTTTAATACGAGGAATAGGAAGTGTTTAAGTTATGGAAAAGATTTTCATAGTACCAGTTAATAACCTAAGCATATTTTATTTAGTACGAGGAATTTGAAAGACGAGGGATTGGGGCAGCCGGTGGCACGAAGGATCCGAGGAGACGGTACGCATTAAATAGTTGGACCCTCAGGTGAGAGAGAAGCTATCCTAAGACACTGTGGTGTTTAGGTGATATATTAGGACGTTCCGTATCAACTCAAAGATCGGAACTTAGTGGTTCGGAGTCAGTAGTATAAGTGGCAATTGTTTGTATTGTGTGGCCACTTATACGAAGGTGACAAAGGCCACATTATTGTTGTGTGATTACTGTGTGAATTAGTATGCTTGTATGTTTATTTATTTAATTATGTATGATGATTAATATGAATAACACGTTGATGGACGTCTCTTACGTCCTGAAAACCGAAATGGAATGAGTAAGATTAAAGAATATGAGATTTATGGGAAAAGAAATAAAGCGTTGAGATTGGGGATAGATTTGATGATGAGAATGAGGTTAAGCCAGAGCTGGAGAAAGTGAGGTGGAGTTGTTTACTGGAATGAGATGTGATGTGAGTGGAGCGGGGCTCCTTTGTGAGATTGTGGAAGTGAGACTGGTGTTGAGTTGAGCTTGCTCCTCCACTAGTACTCACGGAAACAATGAGTTTTCGAAAAGTTTTTTAAATAAAGTTTATGGAAAGTGACTTTGAAAAGGTTTATGGAAAGAGAGTTTGAAGAGGTTTTTGAAAATGGGATTTTTGAAAAAGGGATTTGAAACGAGAATTTTTGAAAGGGTTTTTCAAAAACAAGATTCTTGAAAGATTTTACGAAATGAAATTTTTAGAGAACTTGTGAAATACTATTTTTAGAAAGCTTGCGAAAAGAAGTTTTTATTTTCATTTTGGTGAAAGGAGATTTTGAAAAAGTGATGAAGGGAAATTTTTAGAAGGTTGGTGAAGTTAGCATTTTTGAAAAGTTTGTAAAATGATACTTTGAGGAAATTTCGCAAACTGAGACCTTTGAGGAAGTCTATGGTTTGAGATTTTGGAAAGATGATGATATGGGATTGTTGAGATGAAAGTGGGATGATGTGAACCCAGCTCTGTGCTCTGATAAGAAAAGACTGTGCAAAGTTAGTGGTCGGGACTCATTGAAGGGATGCACGAAGGATGGGCCGACCTTAGGGTAATTAAAAGATAAAAGACACTAAAAGACATTAACGCGGTGAGGTATTAGAGTGCGAAGTAGTGGAGAGGAAGGTACCTCGGATATCAGGGATATTCGGGTTGTGAATGCAATAGGGTAGGGTAAGGACGGTAAAACGTCACGTTGCCTGGAGTACTATTCTGGGCAGAACGAACTCCACATGTGGTACGGGCAGATCGATCCTATGCCGTGGTAAGTTCTGCACCCGGGACCAGAATAGTGCTGTCACCCCTATGGCATTTCGAGAACAGTGGAGAGGGACTGGAACGGGGCAATGTGTTTTGCCACTGCGAGGACAGTGAGCCTTGATTATATGTTTTGAGGACGAGATCCTCCTGGTCTGGTTCCATCTGTGTTTAGACAGCTGTCGTGCCCGCGTGGTAAAGGTCCTGTACTCCTGTTCGCTTCCGACTAGGACTGGGTGGATGACCGAGGAGATGTAGACGTGTGTGACGATGGCAACGAAACGAGTACCTCGATGATCTTTAAGTTTCCCCAATCATCGAAGGTTATGATTTGATAAGACGTAATAATGAAAATCGAAAAGAGATTGTGAAAGTAGTTGAGAAAGAAGGAATGTGTATAAGTTTAGTAAAGCAAGAGAAATCATAGTAATGATAATAGTGGAATGCTTGATTCTTGTGTTGTATGTATGTTGTTTGTTGTATGTTTGCATTGTCTTGATATCTCGCCTACTGTAATCCCACACCGTCGACGATTCGTCGTTCGGATCGCTTACTCTCTCCTGTTCGTTGGCATATCGGGGCGGCTGATATTTCAACGGGCAGACGGAGTATCGTATGGAGATCACCACTTTAGAGGAGTTGGGGTTGGAGTCTAATGTCAACGGGAAGGCAACGACAGAGGTGGCTTCATCTTCGGGAGCAAAGAAAGGGCGCAAGAAGAAAGGGAAGCTTCATCCGGATAGCTTCATCAGAGTAGCGCAGCGGAAGCGAAGTAGCGAGTTTAGGATAAGTTATGATGTGTGAGTTAAGGATTACCGAGCAAAGAACCATTTATGTAACCAAGCCACTTTTAAAATTTATACGTTGTGAAAGTATCTTTGTTTTGGAAAGATTAAGTAATGTAATCTTTTGTAAACCGTTGTAAATACTGCAATGAATCACTTTGCTTTTCGAAACAAGTTCCTTTGTGAACATGAAAGTTTTATGCGAATAATTGTTTTCGTAACAACTCGGTTCTCGAAAGAGAGTGTTGAGGAACATCAACAACTTTTCAATAACCCGAACAATGTAAAAAAAATTGGCCTCATTTTTGAAACTTTAATAAGTAAAAGTGAATTATTTTGGTTTACAAAAATCGGGCTGTTACAGAATGGTATCAGAGCTATGGTAATCCTTAGTGGCCTTAAGCATGGGCTTACATGCTTTGCTTGTGTGACTCTCTGTGTTTGCTTGTGTAAGGATAGGAACATAGGATTAAGTTCTCATGGTATATGAGACTTGGTTTGTGGTTTAGTGTCGGCTGTGTTAGGAATCTAGTGGTTCAACAATGGGGAAGGAAGAAGATCAAGAAGAAGGTGAATAAATTGAGACCCCTTAACCCTTGATGCCTCATTAGTGATAGAAACACCTCAATCTGTTGACTTAGACGTACCCCTGCCCGAGGAGTAGTCGGTATCTTTGAGGAAGTAGGATGTTCTTCTTGACACCCCTGTTTGTTGAATTGCTTCAACAAAAACAGTTCTTGTTACTAAAACTTGAATCTTTTCTCCATGAACCCTATTATCCACCCGTAGCCTCATCTAACTTATTTAAAAACCCATTACTCCAAATAGTGGGATTAGAAGTCCCATAACTACCCAGATAGTTTAGGCTTGGATGGTTAAGTAAGGATAAGAGTTTAAGTTAGGTAAGGATATAAGATCATAGTGGATTTAGATATAGGTTTGATCGAAGTTGGGGAGCCACCTGGAAAAAGGGAAGTATCTATCGGTTAATAGAGGAAACTAGGAGGATAGGTTGAGGATTAGGATTGCCATATACCATAATCAGAGGTTTAGACGATGGAAGTGATAGGCTTGACCAATGTTCAGGATGAGTCTAAGGAGAAAGGTGAGAATGTTTGAGGAAGTCAGTAAACCCAAGATGAAATAGGATTCCCTTAGGTTAGAGAAACGATGAATGAAAACCTTAGAGTCAGAGGGAGAATTGAAGAAAGGAGTGGTTATTGTGAGTTAGTTAGGACCTAAGTTGTAGAAAATAGCTAAGACCTAGGGGTTTTAGGCGAAACCCTATGCTTTTGGAGATGCGTGGATCTTTGTTTGCTTTATTTTTCCCTAAGCCCGTACCTATGGTCGGACTTTATGCGACGACGACCAACTAAGGGAGCGACGCCTTCTTTGGTTAGTCCGTTGGACTTAGCCCAAAATGACACGTGAGCGGTTGAACGAGCTCGATATCTTCATCTGAAGGCAACAAACGAGGAACACGGAAAGGCGAATTAGATCAGTGAAAAGGGAATACGAACGCGAAGACTGAGGAAAGTATTCTTATAAAAGCCAAGGTGATGTGAGATTTGTGCCATGCTGCCCAATCCATAACGTATTTCTCGAGGACGAGAAATCTTTAAGTTGGGGACAATGTAACACCCGCAAATTCCTCGTATTAAATTAAAACATTAAAGAAATTATTTTTTAGAAAAGTGTTTTGAAAGAGTGTTTTCTTAAATGATTTTTCTAAAATTTACGTTTTCCAAATAATTAGTGGTTTTAAAGAAATGATTTCTTGAAGTAATATCCAAGGTTTAGAAATTGAGTTTTTGAGAAGTTTATATGCTTGATGTTTTTATATACTTGTGACCTTAGTGTGAGTCCCTTTGTGATGAAAGGAATTATTTTTTTAGACTTATATGTGTGTGTGTGTGCACGGTTTTAATTACTAAGAGTGTGGAGGGATTTAATTATTGAAAAGAATATGTATGTATGTGTAACATGTGGTGCATTGAATATATGAATTTATATGTGTAATATGTGTGTGCCGTGTGAACATGATGCCCTACAAGTAATTAATTTTGATGTTGAGTGTATGCATCATTCCATGAATTTATGCTATGAATGGTTGTAATGAAATGCAAATAAATCATGGTGTATATAATAATGTATGAACATATATGAGTATGGTACGGGTATGTGTAGGTATGAATGGCATGAGTCTATATGTGTGGGTGTGTGTGAATGCAACGTGTGTGTATGCATGGGTGTGTGCATGTGGCGCAAGGAGGTGTGTGTGTGTGTGGATGCATATATGATGCAATCTTTGACTCTCTTGCACCCTAAGCTAATGGCCTAATAGAACCTAGGATTAGTTTAGTGTTAAGCATGGTTAATAGTTTGACCAACCAATAGAATGAAGGATTGAGCCTAATCCTACTCCATTTGTCTCTTGGCTTGGCTTGAGCCATGCAAGCTTTGATGTGGCAAAAATTACCCTTCACCCAACTCTTTTGGCCGAATTACTTTTAAGGGAAAGAAGGGAAAAGTTGTGTGTCTTTTATACCCTTAAACCGTAGCACACCCATTCATTTCCTTCACAATTCATTCTTCCAAACCAAACACATTCTCTAAGAGTAACATCCAACTCTTAGAGAAACAAAGAGAGAGGAAGTGGAACCGTGAGCCTTAGGAGGAGAAGGAGAAGGAGATCAAGCCCAAAAGCCTTAGGGTTTCTTGAAGATCAAGTGAAGGAGGTTGAAGATCTTCTCTTTTCCTTAGTTTGTTCGAAGATCAAAGAGTGTTAGGGTAGTTTTCATTTTTCAAAGCCTTGTAAAAGTTCCTTTGTTGTTGCATGTCTCCCTTTCTTGTAGATCTATGTTTATATGTAAATTCTAAGCCTTGATCCTTTGATTCCAAGAGCCAAACAAACTTGTAGAACCTAAAACCATGGAATCTATTATTCGGCCATGTCTAGGAAACTAGGTCATGATGATTTTTTTTTATTTTGAGTTCATGCATGTTAGTTTTATACTTGCTAAAGTTGATCTAAATGGTTAAAATGCTTTGAATTTTGCTTTTGATTTTATGAAGCCTTGACCTTTGGTCTTGTCTTGAAAAAGGTTTTGATCTTTTGCTTGATTTTGAAAAAGGCTTGATTCTTGCTTTGATTTTTAATAGCTTTAATCTTGAAGTTTTGCATGTGATTTTCTTTAGCTCAAAAAGTCTTGGTTTTAGCTTGCATGTCACGGTTTTAAAAAGAAAGTAAAGGAAAAACAAATTTCTTCAAAATAGTTTTGCCTTGATCTAAGTTTATGTGTGTTTGAAGATAAAAGATTTAAATTTTCCACTCGATTTTTGTGAATGAGTTTTCGGTCAAGCTTTAAAATCAAAGAGATCATGATTGTTTTTATGAAAAAGTTTCTTGTATGTGTTTTCTCTTTGATTTGTATGATTTTAAAAGTGCATGCAAGAGAAAAACAAAAAATGAAAATAGGTTTGAAGTGACCAAGAGGTCACGGTTTTATGAAAGTAAAAGAGTGGTATTTCTCTAAACCATGTATTTAAAGTGCATGTCTTTGATTTGGTTTGCATGTTGAAATTTTGCATCAAAGACTTTGTTTCTTCCATGATCATGATTCGGCCTAGTGTAGGTCTAAAAGGTCCAATAGGCTAGGTCCCTTTGTGCATATGATTTACTTGCGGAAATGATTATGTCTTGTATTTTTATTTTAAGTAAATGTATTTGAATTGTATTGTTGTTTTGTTGAATTCGGTTTTGTAAAAGAACCAAAAGAAATAAGTTTTTGAAAAGTGATTTTTGTTTTGGTTCATGTCCTATGAACATGCATGTGAAAGATTTGAAAATAAAACCTTAATTTATGATGAGGTGCATTCGGCCTATACATGATTAGTAGACTAGGACTCTCCTCAATAAAGTGACCTAAAAGCAATAAACATGTTTTATGAAATATTGTTAAATTAAAATTATTTAAGATTGTGTTGTGAATGTCAAAATCCTATTCGGTTTTTTTTAATAAAAAAAAAGGAAATAAACAAACTAAATGATTTGGAAAAGTAGGGTGTTTGAATAATTAAATGAGTAAGTGTGTGTGATCGGTTTAGAGGGAGAGAAAGAGTAAATAGAGTATTGCATGAAAAAGAAAATAGAATTTAAGTGCTTGACATAAACCAAGTTGATTTGTGTGTTTTACATTTGTAATTCTTGACTTGTTTACTTGGATTACATTCGGCCATGTGGAGAAAATAAATTTAGGAAGCTTAGTTGCATGGAATAAAACGTACATGTTTGATTTATATCCTTGTGAATATGTGTATGCCTAAGTGTTTTGTTTTAATTAAGTGCATAAGTGTTTAAATTATACTCACGTGTGTGTGTGACTTGTTGTGGTGTGTTAAGTGGACACTTGGAAAATAATTGAGTGTGTAATCGATTTTGAAATTAATGGATTTTGAAACAATTTGATTTAATTTATTTGGAATTTTTGGGATTGTGTTTATGGCTGCCCAGAATGATTTAAAATGATTTCTTAACTTTGAAAATGTTTTCAAGTGATTTAAAGTAAAGTTTTCAAGTAATAATCGATTTAAGAAAAGCCGGATGGAAAACGGCGAATTTTTCGGTGTTCTCGGACATAACTGAGGTGATGTCCAAGAAGGACCAGCAACCAAACAAATTGGTTTAAATCCTTTTATGAAATATTTTCATAAGGTTTTGAAACATTTAATGTACTAGGAAACATGAGAATTGTTTTGATAAAACCATAAGCGTTTTAATACGAGGAATAGGAAGTGTTTAAGTTATGGAAAAGATTTTCATAGTACCAGTTAATAACCTAAGCATATTTTATTTAGTACGAGGAATTTGAAAGACGAGGGATTGGGGCAGCCGGTGGCACGAAGGATCCGAGGAGACGGTACGCATTAAATAGCTGGACCCCCAGGTGAGAGAGAAGCTATCCTAAGACACTGTGGTGTTTAGGTGATATATTAGGACGTTCCGTATCATCTCAAAGATCGGAACTTAGTGGTTCAGAGTCAGTAGTATAAGTGGAAATTGTTTGTGTTGTGTGGCCACTTATACGAAGGTGACAAAGGCCACATTATTGTTGTGTGATTACTGTGTGAATTAGTATGCTTGTATGTTTATTTATTTAATTGTGTATGATGATTAATATGAATAACACGTTGATGGACGTCTGTTACGTCCTGAAAACCGGAATGGAATGAGTAAGATTAAAGAATATGAGATTTATGGGAAAAGAAATAAAGCGTTGAGATTGGGGATAGATTTGATGATGAGAATGAGGTTAAGCCAGAGCTGGAGAAAGTGAGGTGGAGTTGTTTACTGGAATGAGATGTGATGTGAGTGGAGCGGGGCTCCTTTGTGAGATTGTGGAAGTGAGACTGGTGTTGAGTTGAGCTTGCTCCTCCACTAGTACTCACGGAAACAATGAGTTTTCGAAAAGTTTTTTAAATAAAGTTTATGGAAAGTGACTTTGAAAAGGTTTATGGAAAGAGAGTTTGAAGAGGTTTTTGAAAATGGGATTTTTGAAAAAGGGATTTGAAACGAGAATTTTTGAAAGGGTTTTTCAAAAACAAGATTCTTGAAAGATTTTACGAAATGAAATTTTTAGAGAACTTGTGAAATACTATTTTTAGAAAGCTTGCGAAAAGAAGTTTTTATTTTCATTTTGGTGAAAGGAGATTTTGAAAAAGTGATGAAGGGAAATTTTTAGAAGGTTGGTGAAGTTAGCATTTTTGAAAAGTTTGTAAAATGATACTTTGAGGAAATTTCGCAAACTGAGACCTTTGAGGAAGTCTATGGTTTGAGATTTTGGAAAGATGATGATATGGGATTGTTGAAATGAAAGTGGGATGATGTGAACCCAGCTCTGTGCTCTGATAAGAAAAGACTGTGCAAAGTTAGTGGTCGGGACTCATTGAAGGGATGCACGAAGGATGGGCCGACCTTAGGGTAATTAAAAGATAAAAGACACTAAAAGACATTAACGCGGTGAGGTATTAGAGTGCGAAGTAGTAGAGAGGAAGGTACCTCGGATATCAGGGATATTCGGGTTGTGAATGCAATAGGGTAGGGTAAGGACGGTAAAACGTCACGTTGCCTGGAGTACTATTCTGGGCAGAACGAACTCCACATGTGGTACGGGCAGATCGATCCTATGCCGTGGTAAGTTCTGCACCCGGGACCAGAATAGTGCTGTCACCCCTATGGCATTTCGAGAACAGTGGAGAGGGACTGGAACGGGGCAATGTGTTTTGCCACTGCGAGGACAGTGAGCCTTGATTATATGTTTTGAGGACGAGATCCTCCTGGTCTGGTTCCATCTGTGTTTAGACAGCTGTCGTGCCCGCGTGGTAAAGGTCTTGTACTCCTATTCGCTTCCGACTAGGACTGGGTGGATGACCGAGGAGATGTAGACGTGTGTGACGATGGCAACGAAACGAGTACCTCGATGATCTTTAAGTTTCCCCAATCATCGAAGGTTATGATTTGATAAGACGTAATAATGAAAATCGAAAAGAGATTGTGAAAGTAGTTGAGAAAGAAGGAATGTGTATAAGTTTAGTAAAGCAAGAGAAATCATAGTAATGATAATAGTGGAATGCTTGATTCTTGTGTTGTATGTATGTTGTTTGTTGTATGTTTGCATTGTCTTGATATCTCGCCTACTGTAATCCCACACCGTCGACGATTCGTCGTTCGGATCGCTTACTCTCTCCTGTTCGTTGGCATATCGGGGCGGCTGATATTTCAACGGGCAGACGGAGTATCGTATGGAGATCACCACTTTAGAGGAGTTGGGGTTGGAGTCTAATGTCAACGGGAAGGCAACGACAGAGGTGGCTTCATCTTCGGGAGCAAAGAAAGGGCGCAAGAAGAAAGGGAAGCTTCATCCGGATAGCTTCATCAGAGTAGCGCAGCGGAAGCGAAGTAGCGAGTTTAGGATAAGTTATGATGTGTGAGTTAAGGATTACCGAGCAAAGAACCATTTATGTAACCAAGCCACTTTTAAAATTATACGTTGTGAAAGTATCTTTGTTTTGGAAAGATTAAGTAATGTAATCTTTTGTAAACCGTTGTAAATACTGCAATGAATCACTTTGCTTTTCGAAACAAGTTCCTTTGTGAACATGAAAGTTTTATGCGAATAATTGTTTTCGTAACAACTCGGTTCTCGAAAGAGAGTGTTGAGGAACATCAACAACTTTTCAATAACCCGAACAATGTAAAAAAAAAAAATTGGCCTCATTTTTGAAACTTTAATAAGTAAAAGTGAATTATTTTGGTTTACAAAAATCGGGCTGTTACAAAGAACCCTCTGCAAGCGAAACGCGCCTCTTTTGAAACAACTCCTGAGAGTGCTTGGCACTGGCAATAGAAGCCGCCTTCAACTCCAAGGCCAAATCAGAAAGGCTCTCATCCACTCCAGTTATATCAAGATCACCAGTTCCAAAGGAGGGAAGCTTCAATAAGACAATTAAATCCTCCAACGTGGGAGTGAACTCACCCCAAGACGTCAAGAATGTATGTGTTGAAGAGCACCAGCGCTGGATCAAGGAGAACAAGTCGTCCGGCCTACGGTTAGCGCCAATCCGGGGAGACACCTAGATCGCTTGGCTATGCCAACCTTCATAAGAACTTTCACGAAAGGAGGTTCAATCGCAAACACATGGTTAACCCAATCCTTCCATCCAGTGGCCCTGCCAATGCGGACATTAAAATTCAAGTCTACCCATGGAAACTCCGCGCGACGAAGGTGAGAGCGGAGCAGTGAGGGACCCAACTCGCGGTGGTCTTTGTGATAAGAAGGAGAAGTGAGGAGTTTGGCAGTGCTCTCGGGAATCACCATTGCTTTGGTGGGAGGACCGTTGAGGAGGTCACCGGACTCAGGAAAGGGGCCGAAGGGAAGTGTCGCCTTTACCCCCGTTGCCCAGTGACGGTGACCAGCGTCCACGGGATAGGAACGAGGGCAAGGGAGACCCTGCATGAAACAATAAGTGATGGGGTTTGGAAGAGAGATCTCCTCCTCAGCTTCTTCAAGAACAGTATCATCTTCAACTTCAACAGTGGGAGTGGATTTCGATTTCCCCATGAAAAGAGCGAGCGGAAACAAGAGAAGGAGATGAAGTGAGAAGAAATTTGAAGCAGAAGGAGAAAGTGGCAATGGTAGGGAAGAGAAGAATAACGAAGTAAAAGAAAGAGGAAGAGGTCTCTGCTGTTAGAAGAAAAAGGAAGTGGGGAAGTTTTTGAAAAAGAGAGAGAGGATGAATGGGAAGGAGTGGTTGAGATAAAAGAGGAACCGAAGAGTTGGAGGAGGGAGTTTGAACTGCATAGGGGAGTGGGGAACGTGCAAATAACTGATGGGCAATACCTTTTCCCACACGTGGAACAAAAAGAAGGAAAAAGAGGAACAAGTGAGAGAGAAACAAAAAATAGGATTTGCACTGAAAAGGAAATCTTTCCCTTCTCACTGCAAAGGGGGCAATTGTTGATACCCCATTATCTGGTGGCCCAAATTGCAAGGCCCAATTCATATGGAGGCCCAAAAAACCATCAAACAAAAATAAAACAAAAGGACACTGAGAAAGGCGTGCAAGCACCAAGAGCTACCCAGAGCGTCACGTGCCCAGAGCGACAGTCATCAAGGCGACACATTCTGATGATGTGCCCAAGAGAAAGAGCAAAGCGTGCTGATGGCAGTAAGTACAACATGTCCCCCCAGAGCGTCTCAGGTGTTATGGAAACTTGGGGAGAAAGTCATGATAAATGAGAGCGAACAGGAAACACGGCTTGTGAAAGGCGCACATGTGCAGACAAAGAGTTTCAGTTCCCCAGACTATGAGGACGTGCATGAGAAGCCAGAGCATCTTGGCTTACCTCATGCAGCCCTTTCTTAGAGGAAAGACCAAAAGAGCAAGCCTTGTAAGCCTCCCACTGTGAACAATTAATAACAAAGCTCAAAAGGGTAAAGGAGACAAAATGGACTCTGAAGGGAGCAGCTACAAAGAAGGAAAAGAGGGATGGACCAGTGGACCAAGGGAAAAAGGCAAGGACTGATGGACAAGGAGGACACTATAAAAGGACCCTCCTCCAACGTATGCATCATCAGAACAAGACACAACAACCCAAAACAACAAGAACAACCCCACCCATCAGAACTTCAACAACTCCAACTACACACAGAGAAAGTACAATGAGAGAAAAGGAATAGAAGCTTCCTCTGAAACTTAGGCTTAGCCACATTGAGGAGAGTGTAAAAGCCAAAGCGCACACCCCTCCCCCTGTAAAAATACCACAAGTGTGGAAGCCATTTCCTTATATCCACCTCTCTGTATCTCATTTCAATATAATGAAAGCCTAAAGCTTCATTAAGTTTACGAACCCATTTATCATTTGCTTTATTATTTGCTTATCAACAAAAGCGATCCGAAACACAGTTCATAAGGACATTATCCATGTAATATTCATTTTACAATTTAATTCATATTCCATCGGGGCATAGCCTCCTGTGACGGTTATTTAATTAAACAAGCTCGAAATGTAAAACTTATGAAATTAGGAATTCCATCGGCGGCATAGCCACCTTTGATGGTGTTAAAGAAATAACATAAATTATATGCATAAATAAATAACATAAGAAAATTTCATCGGCGGCATAGCCACCTTTGATGGTGTTAACGAAATAACATAAATTACACATTTTAACATAAAGAAATTTCATCGGTGGCATAACCTCCTTTGATGATTTAGCGAAATAACATAAATTACACATTTTAAATAAATAAATAAAGAAATTTCCACTAGCGCGACATAGCCACCTTTGGTGGTTGGTATGAGATATTTAAAATTTCAAATTATAATTACAAACTTTCATCGTTTCTCTTTTCATTAGTATCCAATTCCATAATAATGTTTCAATTTATAATTATTCAACATCATTCAAATCATTTTAATAATCCATATAATCATAAATATAATCTCCAATATCAATTAAGGTATAGGGTTAAGGCTAAGTACATCAAAATTGAACTTATGTAGTTCAGCATCAATGACTAACCGGTTAGTAAACGGTTACTAGAGCCACTAACCGGTTAGTCTGCAGAACAAAACACTAAAATTAAAGATTTTGATACATCAAACTTTGAAATACTTTCCCTTAGCCTAAATCAACACATAATAGTAATAAAACATGTTATAATACACATATTAACACATATTAAACATCACATAATTATCACTTTCATAATCAATTCCCAATATTGCATAAAAACACATAAACTCAACTTAGCAAGTGATATTCCATTCTCTTGCAATTTAACCAAGGATTAGTATTTTATTAGCTCATATTTAGTTATTAGAACTTGTTCCAATCAATAATTTTAGCAAAGTACCATGGGTTGTCTTGGTCTCAATACCAAGCAACCTTGTCATGGTACAACACTTATAATCAATCAAACATACTTTAATCATTATCCTAATGATATGAATGAGATCTCTCATACCTTAGATGTTTAGGACAGGCTTAGACATGTTTCGTTCAGCCACAACGCAAAAAGTAGCGTTATGGACCGAAAACTTGCACCGATCAGCAGCTCGGTGCACCGACCAGTGGTAGAATCAACATCGGCCACATCAGCATCAGCACCGGCCGCACCAGGAACGTGCACCAGGTTCTAGCATCAGGTGCACCAGGAACGTGCACCAGGATACTTGCACCAGCAGCACCACCATACACCAGAACTTGCACCGGGCTCTAGCATCAGTGCATCAGGAAAACAGCACTAGTGCACCAGAGTCACACACCAAAAACAACACCGGTGCACCAGAAGACTAGCACCGACAGCAAAACCGCCACGCACCGATACGTGCACCGATTACACTGAAAGACAATATCATGAATCTTATACCCAAGATCCATCACTGATCGAGCCGGAGAGCTACACCGACCACACCGGCAATAGCACCAACGGCACTGGGACACCACACCGAAGAACTAAAGATTGGTTCGTGCTTTCTCATGCTCTAACAAGTTCTAAACCACCTAGAACAGAGGCTACAACTGCAGCCAATCAACAACCACAAGATTACAACAGCAGCACTCAAGAACTCAGCAATAACAGAGCAACAAGGACAGCACAACACCTTTAATTCACAAGCTCTCACACTCAATCCGTCAAGCTTTTGTGCAATAACTCAAAGCAAGCTATTTGCACGAATTTGAGAATGAAAATTGGCAGAGTTTTGGCTCTGGAAAACGAGAGGAAAATGGAGCACAACAACAGCTACAACACAGGTATTTAAAGAGAGGAAAAAAGAGGATTCTTCATAATGAAGAAAGCTCAAGCTACCTCCTCTCACTCCAGGGGCTAGCACGCGTCCTAGGGAACCTAGGGAGGATACACGTGGCCTAGGAAGGCTTAGGGGTGAAGAAACCTCGCTTTCCTAAGCTTAAACCGACTTCAGATTTTGCATATTCAGTGTCACTAACCGGTTAGCCACAGCTAAAATTCAAAAATTCAAAATACAATAACTGTTGAGCGGGAAATTTGATTTTTAATTGCTTTACTGCTCAAAACAAAATTTCCACCGTTAGATGTGATGATAAAAAAGTTAAGAATCTTATATAAAAATTTGAGCAAGATCCAACGGTTAACGAAAGAGATATTGCCCAATCTTCGAATGATATTTTACCAAAATATTATTTTTTTTCAAATATTCTATTTAAATCTTTCTTATCAAAATTATTTTATTTCCAAAATATGTTCCTTTATGAGTATTTTTCCAGAATACTTCCCTTAAAATAATTTTCAATAATAAAGTAATTCTTTTCCCATTTAACAATAAACTATTGTTTGTTCATTTAAACATTTTCCTTTATTTATTTTAAAATACTCCCTAATCTAAAATAATTCATTTTCACTAAACTATTTTATGAGGCATCCTTCTTTATGAAATCTCATTATTAGAATCAACATTTTATTTATTTATCCTTTTTATAAAAAGGAGGGATGTTACATTGTCACTTCAAGAAACCATGCATACGCTTATCAGAATATCTGGCAACACAACCGTTGTTACATACTGATCAAAAGAAGATATACTCTATTCTGACAGAAGAGAGACATGTTCATTCCATCATGGTGATGTTACAACGGCAAAGCATTCGAAAGGGACCACCTATCCTTGAAAGATCACATATCTACCTATGCTAGAAAAGAGAAAGGACTAAAAGTCTGTGAGCACCTCAACATAGAAGATAATTCAGCATCCCTAGGAATTTACAACAAAACCATACAACCTGAAATCGAGATTAGATGATGACAATCTCGGGCAGCAAAATATTTAAGCACCCCCAAAGAAGGAAAAGTCATCCATTACCCTGAAACAAGAACGATGTCAACACATCTTTTAAAGGTGACAAATACTCTCATTGAAAGGCCAAAACCACTGTATAAATGACAACTCTAGGTGAGGGAGCTTTACGCTGAACTCATCGAAAGGGTATCCAAATCATATCATAGTAGCGGCTCAACACTCAAGAAGTCAAGAACAGCGTAATAAACATCGCATTTATTCTTATTTACATCCTTGTGACTTTCACATACATCATAAGTGGTTATCCTAAAAAGTATACAGTGTTTTCTTGATAGAAAAATGATGGTACGCACCGTAAACCTCTTCATTGTTCACGACTTTGCCGAACTTCATTAAGGCAAAAGGTCAATCATCATGTATCCCGAACTCAACTCCACTTACACTCCCTGTCTTGGTGCAATGCCTGTCTAAGGTCAGATATAAGTTCGCATAGGTGGTGTCGTTGGCTGCAGAGATACTCTCATGACAGTAGTTGAGGGATCAAATAAAATAAATGTTGAAAAGGGTAAAGTCCCAAAATAAGGTAAAATGTTGAAAGGGTAAAATCCCAAGATATATTTCATTTATATATGATATTACATGAAGGTCTATAGCCTAAAATACATGATAAATCATAAATGGTATGATGCTAAGACTCTTGATCTTCGTAAGAGCCCGAACTCAATGAATCGTGCTCAACCGAAACCTATTCATTGTCAACCATGGACAAATCTTTCCATCACGAACTTGGCAAAGAGTTCTTCAAAAAATGGCCTAGCCTAATCTTCAAAAAGAACAAGTGTGTATCAAGAGATTCAAGAAGTCAATGAACTAAGGTTGACATATCAAAAGACACTCTTAATTAGAAGAGCAAATCCGATCTCAAACAAGAGACCGACAAAGATTTTTTTGCAACATGATAGTTTGAAAGGAAGGTTTGAAAGAAGAGGCGAGCCCTACCGATCTAGGATTACCGACCTTGAGGCAAATATGAACTCGACAAATCTTGGATACAGACATAAACAACACGTTGATCACATGACTCAATCACAAATAAAATCTACTTACAAGATCGGATCAATGGACATCCAAAGTATCAGCATTGGACGAGTATATAAACTCATCATTAGACAAATATTATGTCATATCAAGAAACCAAAAGAAAGGATCATGATAGCATCGATGCACACGAACCTCACAAGTGTAATTCCCCAAGAACTTCAAAAGTGAAATCTTTCAAGAAAGTTGAAGATATGAAGGGGCTGATAAAGTCAAAGTCATCCCAACTCTGAAAATTAATGATTGAAGGCCATAATTCAGAAGATTGTAGGTCACTCAAATTGTGACGTATATCAGAGGTCCAACATCAACGAATGAGTCCCTTTATTCACAAAGGCAGCATGAACAACTACAATCATAAAGCTTGAGAGCATGAATGGCGAATCTCAGATATTCACAATATGGCAAACGGATGGCTCCAGAGAACAATCCGGTCTGATCACTATATGCAAGGGAAACAAGTGCAAAAGGGACATTTTCGACCAGGCTTGGAACTCCTCGCCTCCAAGGTCGATATAATAGCTTCCGCCTTCCTACGAGTTCTTTTTCACCTTCATACGATTTCCCAAAGATCAGTGTTATACTACTCCAGCCCAGTATGCTTTGATTTGAATATATGCATAAGATGTTATCGAAATAACTAATTCAAGCTTGTCAACCCCTTTCCTGGAAGTAGCAAATTAACTAATCAACAACGTAAAAATAGTTTGGATATAATAACAGCTCAAGATGACGGCTTCTAGCTTGAAAAATGTTGTAGATAAAATATCCTCAAACGATAGATTGGAGACTTTTAAGAGGATTTGAAGAAACCACATTTTTTTCATTATGGACTCAGGGCTCCAGAATTGAACAAATTAGAATTGAAGAACCCAGTCACTGACGACATCAAGGCTATTTAGGACTTCAAAATAGCTAGTAGCTCGAAGAGTGCTTCAAAGCAACGACCTAAGGGCTTGTATTTTGATCCTGTAGCAAACTAGGGATATCTGCCCCACGTAATAGCCCTTCAGCGACCTAGGAACCCTTCAGAAGGACTATAGCCGAGCTCCTCCAACCTTTAACATTGGGCCAGAAGCCAACATTAGCTCGCCCGAGCCCGGACAAAGGCGTGGTCAACACGCGATCGGCGAGAATTAATTATGAAACATATATCCTACAAATAATGGCATATTTTATAAAGAGAACCAAATTCTTGTTGTCCCATACAGTGGTCATAACATCCAACCCCACCACTAAGGTTCAACAACCACTTGAAGCTCATCGCCAAACAATACTGAGAGTCTTAACTCCAAGATTAGATATGTCAATTAAAACTGGCCCGACTCATTCGAGCCATTGATTTTTCGGGTTGGAATAAGGGAATCAAGGTGATCAAGGTGATTAGGAGAATTGGTAGAGTACATTATTTTAGTGCAACACTCTATTGACAACCATATATTATACCACAACAGCCATTAATTTATTAGTTAAATAAACTAACGGTTGAAAGCAAAAGGCAAAATAAAATACCAGATAAAAATTTTTAAAAAAAAATTGAGAAGTCAAATTTACCCTTCCTCTAACTCATTGTCTCAATTTACTCTTTTTTTGGTTCGTAATTATTCTGTTAGTCCTTATATTTTTCATTTTTTTTCTTGTTTCTAATTAATTTTTCATTTATCACTGTATGTTATTTAACTATGTGGTATGGGTAGATGAAAGTTAACCATAGGAAGAGAAGATCATTCAATTGAGCATGGAGGGGAATACCCACTAATTACTAAGTGACCACCTGGTGAAAGGCATAATGCATGACAATATTCTTATTTTAAACATATTAAAATTTGAAGCTTTGTTATCTTTTGGAATCTATTCAGAGAATGGTTATATGTCCTAGTTTCAATTTGAACGGCTTGTGTGCAGCGTAGGTGGTATTGTGGTAGTAGAGTTTGGGTGGTGGAGTAATGCCACAAGGATAAAAAAAAACAGTAAGAAGATAATGAGGATAAAAATGAGATTTTACAAATAAAAAATAAAATGAGCTAGAGCGAAGCACTCTCCATCACTTTTAAACTCTCCAGCACTTTAAAAGTGCTGGACCCATAGAAGAAGCCTTTTTGATGAGGAGAAAGGAGAAAATTATCCAACTATCATATATTGAACACATATGTTCATAATTTATGTCTTGGAGTCCTATGAACTGAGTTCCTTAAGAGACACAATTTTTTCAAAAGCAAAGTTTTTTATTTTGTTTTTAAAGAAGATGAGAGAGAGAGAGAGAGTACTTCTTAGAATTCACACCAGAGTACACCTTCGGCTTACAATATAAACAAATCTAACTACTTTCACATTTATTAAGAATGTTAGTTGATTGTAGTATTTAATTTTTTCAAATTTATAAAAAATGGAGGTATTTTAGGAAAGTAGTATTGGGAATGAAACAAAAATTAATGAGAAAACAATTTTCTAGAAATATTTTAAGAAAGTAGCATTGAGAATGAAATAAAATTTAAGAATATTAGTTACTTTTGCTTATATTTTAAACCCAATGAAATGTGTTTTTTTTTTTCTTATATTTCAAGCCTAAGGCAGTATTCTCACTTAATGACTAAATGTCCAGTATCTTAATCAAAATATCTAACGAGCTAGCTAATGGAGATACAGTTTGTTCTATCGTCTCCTTCTATATGTTCAGTAAAATAAATTTAATTTAAAATCTAATCACTTCAGAATTTTTGACAAATTTAAATGAGATGAGATATGGATTGATATACCTTGAGGTACAACTAGGGATGACAATGGGTTCGGGTTGGTCCGGATAATGGGATACCCGGACCCGGACCCGTTCTTCAATTACTGGACCAGAACCCACCCGGATCCGCCCGGGTACCCGCTGCATAATGGGTAGGCGAGTTTTCGGGTACCCGGACGGATTTTGCGGGTACCCATTAGCAATTTTTTTTAAAGAAAAAATTATTTTTTAAATTAATTTCTATTTTTTTTTAAGACCGAGGGATCCTTAATACATTATTATACACTCTACTTAATATTAATCTCTACCACCATTAAACACTCGCAGACATCAAAGAAATTCCCTCGTTAAACACAAACATACTAAATTATATATATATATATATATATATATATATATATACACACACATATATATGTAAATATGAACGGGTTCGGGTACCCACGGGTCTGAATATCTCAGACCCGGACCCGAACCCGGACCCATTCAAAGCGGGTACCCAAACGGGTACATTCTTAGAACCCACGGGTTAAGAACCCACGGGTCTATGTTTTGGACCCAGACCCGGACCCATTGCAGGTATTACCCGCGGGCCCGGGTCTAATTGCCCATCCCTAGGTACAACCTAGAAAATTTTAACTTTTGCACGTGATAGAAATCAGAAGATATCAGTGGGTTCTATTTATCCGGATTTAATTTTGGAGATTTCTAATATGCAATCCAAAATTGGAGTGTTGTCATGCAAACTTCTCTTAAACCAATAATAGAAAGTTGTCATTTAATTTATTTGTGTCATGTCATCATTTGAAGTAGTCAAATTTAATTTTTTGCAATTTGGTCCAACTTAAATAGTAAATTAAAATTTTAGTCTTTTGAGAAGTGAAGATGAGTTCTGGGTTTAAGATTTTTTTTTAATAAAAAAATTAAAATTTATAATTTTTCTAAAAGTACAAAATGACTAAATTACAATAATCTAGTTTTTATGTTGGACTAAATTGCAAAACTTAATTTTGACTAATTTAAGTAATGATGTGACAAACATGTCTTAGGTGGCAAGGTTTTATTGGTTTAACAATGGGTTGCATAGCAACCATTCAATTTTTGATTGCATGGTAGTAACACCCTTTAATTTTTTGTTCCCTTTAGTGAGTTTTTGGTGTACATCAACCGATACCCGGATTTATTTTACTCAGAATTCGACTCATCTAGTTCGACCTAATTGAACTCGCACTAAGCGGTAGGGATCTTCCAGCGAGAGTTGCTCCATACCCAAAACTCAAACTCGAGATCAGTTGGTTAAAAACCAAATTAGCTGCCACTTGACCAACATACCCATTAGTGAGTTTTATTATTTTTTAAAATTTTAATGATTATATTATTTCCGTCTTTAATTTTACGAAATTGTTTTCCGTTAAAGAAAAAATAAAATTTTCCGTCAAAGAAAAAATAAAATATTTCCATCTTCCACTAGTGGAAACTAACAGAATAAGTGGGGTAGAAAATTACGAAACAGAATCTCAGGCCTTGTGGAATCTCAGCAAATGCTGATTACTACGAGTCTACTACTGATACATATAATATGAAACGGAATCTCAGCATATGCTGACTTTTTGGCCCCTGTGGAAAAATTCTTTGGTGCATATGCCGAGATTACTACTGGTCTACTACTAAAACATAATAATAATAATAATGATAATAATGATAATAATAATAATAATAATCAAAAGGTTTATTTCTGAAACGGTGGAGGATGGAAATATTTTCGTATGTTGTATGATGGAAAGGTATACGATATACTTTAAAAAAATATATCTTATACTTAACGGAGAGGTATATTTCTTCTAAAATAAAACATAATAAAAAATTATACCTTTTCAACTCACACTTGACGGAAGGGTAAAATATTTCTTTCCGTCTCACACTCGACGGAAATGTATATTTTTGCTTCCGTTCCTCCTTGGACCGAAAACAATCATGTGACACCAAAGACGGAAATAATATAAACGCTAAGGTTATTTTAGTCTTTAAATTTTAAAATGGGAGAAAAACTCACTAATGGAAGCCAAAAATCAAATCCTTTATCTACATCTCTGCGGTAAACTGGTATATATGAATCGCCTACTATTTTTGGTAATTTTTCTACTTCCTTTTTCTTTTAAAATTTTAAAATGGGCAATTGCTTCAAGATGCGTTCTTAGCAACACAAAGTAGGCTTACTTTTCTTTGATTACATTGTTTAACATTTCTTTTTATTCCCATTGCGGTCTCTCTGCCAATTTTAAATTCACAAAAAAGCACAACCATTCACTATAATGCAACAAAGGCTATATATACGTTACCAATATGGAGGATGATATTATAAGACTTGAACATATAGATAGTCATACAAGAATTACCGAAAGGTAAGAAAAAAGAGGACATACATACAAGAGGCAACAATGAAGAGAAACCTCTTAATAATAAATTCCATAATGCTAGCCATAGGTACCTCCGGTGCTCCACTTATTATGCGTCTCTACTTCATTTATGGTGGCAATCGTGTTTGGCTCTCTAGCTTCCTTCAAACCGCTGGCTTTCCCCTCACACTAATTCCCCTCTCAATCTTTCATATCTATACTAACACCACAAAACCAAACATGTTCTCTATCAAACCGCTTTCCTTTGTTGCCTCTGCCGCACTCGGTGCATTGTACGGTCTGGCGTGTTATTTGTACTCTTATGGTGCGGCTAGGCTTCCCGTGTCCACTCTTTCTTTGATTATCTCCACCAACCTTGCCTTTGTTGCTATTTTCGCTTACTTCTTGGTGAAGCAAAAGTTTACGGCTTACTCAGTGAATGCAATCGTTTTGCTCGTCGCTGGAGCGGGGGTATTGGCTCTGCATGGTAGTAACGATCGTCCTGCTGGTGAGTCTACTAAGCAATATGCCATTGGTTTTGTTTTGGTATCTATGGTTGCAGTTATGCTTGGGGGTATATTGCCCTTGACGGAGTTAATGTACAAGAAGGCCAAGAGTGATATCACTTACTCACTCGTGTTGGAGATTCAATTTGTTATGTGTTTGTTTGGTACTCTATTCAGCATTGTTGGGATGATCATAAACGATGACTTTAAGGTTGTTTCCTTTCTCTACCTTGATTTCTTCACAGCTGGTTACTTTCTCTCTGTCTCTAAATATAAGTATTTGAGATGAACTTTCAAATGCATTAAGAAAGTAGTTAATATTATCAATGGTACGAGAAATGATAATATTTAATATATTTTTCAAAATTATCCTATAATTATTATTGAGATTCTAAAATGTGTTGATTAAATATGGGTATTTGTGAAGAAGTAATTAATATTATTGAAAATTGAGATAAATGCTTATATTTAGAAACAAGCAAAATCCACTGTGTGGTTCTTATATTTAGAGATAGACAAACGAAGTATATTACTCTCTCCGGTCCTATATATAGGACATATTCTAGAAGCAATCTTTGGTCCTATATATAAGACATTTTGTATTTTCTATGCATCATTTATTGCTTTTTCTCTTTTTTGCCCTTATTAAATGCATTGTTTTTTGTTGTTCATTAATGAGTGTGAATTTTTCAAGAAAAGTTGAGAGGGTAAAATTGTAATGTTACAATATATTCTCATAGAATTCATAAAACTAACTACTTTTCTTGATCCGAGGAATATGGTTAAGTATGTCCTATATATAGGACTGGAGGGAGTACAAAACATCAAAGTTAAATGCATATGGAAACTATTTTGATTTTTAGATGTTTGAATTTGCAGGTGATTCCAAGAGAAGCGAAACAATTTGGGTTGGGGGAAACCAATTATTATGTTGTGCTAGTGGGGAGTGCCATAATAAATCAATTTTACATTTGTGGAATGGTAGGTGTAATCTTTGCTTCTTCTTCTTTGTTTTCTGGTGTTATGATTGCTATGCTGCTTCCTGTAACAGAAATTTTAGGAGTTGTTTTTTATAAAGAGAAATTTGAAGCAGAGAAAGGGGTTTCTCTCGGACTATGTTTATGGGGATTTGTATCCTACTTTTATGGTGAGTTTAAACAAGCCAATGAAATGAAGAAGGTCAGCATCCCAGAAAAAGAGTTGCCACAAAATCATTGTATTGCTAATCCATGAATACGATGGTCCACTATGCTTC
This sequence comes from Crotalaria pallida, assembly GCA_037953625.1. Classification (NCBI taxonomy): domain Eukaryota; kingdom Viridiplantae; phylum Streptophyta; class Magnoliopsida; order Fabales; family Fabaceae; genus Crotalaria; species Crotalaria pallida. Next base: position 129,480,209 of record CM075650.1, read on the forward strand.
CAGCTTCTAGAGAACGTAAAAAAAGCAACCACTTTCAATGTTTGAGTCAAATAAAAGTGTTTACAATACTAGTAGTATATTTGTATTTGATTTGGCAAGTTGATCAAATAAATTAAAGAATCATATGCAAGCTGAGTTTAGTCAATAGAATTATGTTACTTGACATAGGGTGTTTCTATGATCCAGCACTTTGACTGGATGGTGCAGTAGTCTTAATTTTTTTATTTTTTTTTTAAATCATTTTTATCCTTTATATCTTTTTATATATATGCCTTTGCTCCACAGCATTCTCGAGGATCAATTTTTGAGAAGCCATCTCCAACGTTTCTCATGATCATGCCCTCACCGTATTGTGAACCCAAAGTCCTAAAGTATATTAAAAACAAGGCTTAATTATGTGAAAACTCCCTTAAGTAATTGAGATACTTTTGTCAGATATCTTTATTCTTTTTTTTTCGATGTCTGATTCTCGAAGTTACTTCTGGTTTTGTCATATATCCCTACTACCAATCATGGCCAATTTTGTCGAGATATAACAATAGAATCATGGTCAGATGTAGAAGGTTAGGCACGTGTTGCCCTGTGGGCGAAGATCCCCATTTTTTTTAATTAAAAAAATTTAAAAACTTAATATTTTTATATTTTAAGTTAAATAAAAAAAAGAAAAAAAAAGGGATTGAAGAGAGAGGTCGTCTTCGTCCGTGTGACATCACGCAGCACCACATGATCAACCTCCTGCGTCTGACTCAGATTCTGATGTTACATGTTAGCAAATTTGGTCAAAATTGATAGTAGGGGTATATGACAAACCCAAAAGTAATTTCAGGGAGTGAGACATTAAAAAAAATAATAAGGATATCTAACAAAAGTATGTCAAACTTCAAGAACTTGTGACATGATTAACCCTAAATGCAATATGAAGGTGAAGATTGAGGGAGAGAACAGGGAAATATACTTTGAAGTTGATAAATTTTTAAAATGTGATTGTAGATAGTTGCCTGATCGGAACAAACAACAACACTTATTACCCATTATTTATAATATAAAGTGCAACAGATCAACTTTGTTTATGTTTAATTTTTACACTTTACTTATTTACCTTTTTCATGATAGTTACGTTGCTCAAACATGAGTGAGGTTGAGATGACCAACATGTTTGGAGACTTGGAGGAGTAGCTCATGCTTGGGTTGATTGTGGGTTAAGGTGAGGTTGAGTGGCCGTTATTGAGAAAGGACAAGCTCATTTTAGTTTTAATTTGTAAAAAAAAATTTGCTTCACTCTAGCTCATTTTATTTTTAATTTGTAAAATCTCATTTTTATCCTTATTATCTTCTTACTTTTCTTATCCTTCTCGCATTACTCCACAACCCATATTCTACTACCACAATACCACCTGCACACAAGCCGCTCAAATTGAAACTAGGACATATAAACCATTCTCTGAATAGATTCCAAAAGATAACAAAGCTTCCAATTTTAATATGTTTAAAATAAGAATATTGTCATTATGCCTTTGGCCTGGTGGTCACTTAGTAATAAGTGGGTGTTCCCCTCCAAACTCAATTGAATGATCTTATCTTCCTCTGGTTAACTTTCACGAGTCCAAATCCGTTGAGTATATTATCCCCATTTAGATAGGCATTTAAAGTTCATCAACCCATACCACTGTTATGTGTCAATTAAAATAGCAAAACAGATAAAGGAATTAAGCAGTCACTTGCAGAAATTAAAAAAAAAAAAGTACTATATATTAAGGAAGTACATTGAGAGTTCAAATGGGATATCAGTTTTAGCTAGTACAGAAATAAGAAGAAGAGGAAAGTGATATTAGCAATGAAAAGGAAAAGAAAACATGAGGGAGAGAGGAATCTTCACTCAATCATTGCCTGTCTCATTCTCTATCATTTTCCCTTTTTATTCTTCTACCAACCCCATTAAAATTCCCTCAAACAGATGCTTAGGGCCCTCACACGCACATTCTTTCTTTTTGATTGTGCCCCATGTGAGTCAGCCACGTGTCCTTGGTGCTTAACCGAATGCTCTGAGTTGTTGGCTTGAGATTCTTTGCTCTTAGCTGGTCCATTTTGCCTTCCTGCATTCACATTAGTTGTTACAATACTCCCCCCCCCCCCCCCCCCCATTAACATTAACCTTGTCCTCAAGGTTAAAGTTAAGGTAAAACTGTTGGAAATCTTAAACATCTTCCCAAGTGACTTCTACAATGTCTAAGCCATCCCACTAGACCAATATTTGAGGGACTAAGTGATTTGGGTCTGATATATATATTTTATGGACTTCATTTTACCCTCCTTTACTTTGATTTGACTTGTTTCCATAGCAAACTTAGGATCTTTTTATTAGTTTTTAGGAATTTTAGTAGTTGTAGTTTCCCTTGAACTTTTTGATCCGTTTGTTCATTGTTTCAGGTATTTTTGGAGCTCAAATGCAAAAAATAATTATGGAACTGGAAAGGGCACGTAAAGACCTTGAAGTAGGAGAAAGAACGGAGCAAAACGGAGTCGGGACCTACCCCGCGCGCCTGAGGCGCGGGGACGGGTGCGCCTGGGGTGCACTGATTCAAGAGGAACAACAGTTATCAGACTTGCGCGCCTGGGGCGCGAGGTCACGTGCGCTTGGGGCGCGCGTGAACCAGACCAGACCCGTTTGGGCCAAAACTTCAGAAGTTGATGGGGATTCTACTTAGGGTTATTTTGTAAATATAAATTAGTGATTTAGAGCTAAGTTAGGCAACCAACTAGAGGAGAAAACACAGATTAGTTTGAAGAGGGAGATTACATCACTTTGGAGAGCACAAGTGGAGGATTGAAGAATTTGGGGTAATTTGTCTATGAATTTCCCTAATATGTCTTTTATTCTTCCTATTTCTATGTGTAACTAAAACCCTCGTGTTAGGAACACGGTGAATTTGTATGGCGTAGCTTATTTCAATTTATAGTTTAGTGTTGTCTGTTTTTAATTCATGCGTTGATTGTGTCTTTATTGAATACGTAAAACTGATCACTTTATGTTTTGGATCTTCTTAATTCTTAATGAAAGTTAGGGATTTTGAATAGGCCTTGCAATTAACGGTATAATCACTCAAACATAGAGATATAATTGGATGATTATATGAATTGGTAATTCCCTTGTGATAAATAACTTATTTTCCAATGCTGTAATTTATTGAGAGATCAAGGATTACAAAATTAGAGAGTAAAGAGTAATTATAGAGAGATCTATTAGTTGCTACTAAAGAGGAATTGTCCATGAATTAAAGGAAAACCTAAACCATAATTGAATAAGTGAAACATACAATGCAACCAATGTTCCTAACCACTTTCTCCCATAGTTCTCAAGTTTTTATTTAATTTCAGCAATTAATTAGTTTAGTTAATTATTAGTTTCAAATCTGAATTTTAATTTAAAACAACTTTTTAGTTATAGGATTTATTTCGAATTACACTTAGGTGAAAGTAGACTAAAAACACAACTCCCTGTGGGACTATATTACTCGTTGACCCAGTACACTTGCTGGCATTTCAACAAGTTTTTGGCGCCGTTGCCGGGGAGCAGTTTTCTTTAGTCTATTTTTGGTACTTAGTGTAGTTATTAGTAAATTCTATTTTTCTTTTTATTTTTCTGTTTTTAATTAGTTTAATTTAACAGGTGCTGCTTAACCGTTTTTATGCTTTTGCGCTCTATAGGTAATCGAGGCCTTGTGCAACTTGATCCTGAATTGGAGCTTAGTGTGAGACGGTTGAAAAAGCAAGCAAAGCAAGCAAGACGGATGGTTGAATCACATGGTTCTGGTGGTTCTGGAGCAACAACCCAACCCACAAGGAAGACTTTGGCTGATTATACCACAGTGGATCCAGATGTCTGCACATCCAGTGTAGTCCGGCCAGCAATTTCAGCAGCTGCATTTGAGATTGATCCTCAATACATTCATCTCATCAAACAGGATCAATTCTTAGGTGCACCTAATCAGGATCCTACTGAGCACATAGCCAATTTTCTTCAGATGCTGGATTTTTTCAAGATAGAAGGTGCATAAGATGAGGCGATTCGCATGCGTATGTTTCCTCTCTCGTTGAGGGACAAGGCCTTTACTTGGATGAGGAATCAGCCTCCGGGAAGCCTTTCCAGTTGGGATATTCTGGTTAAAAAATTTATGGCTCAGTTTCTCCCAGCTGGAAAGCAAGTCAAGCTACGCTAAGATGTTAATTCTTTCGTTCAAGCAGAGGGGGAGTTGTTGCATGATGCATGGGAGAGATATAACCAGCTGTTGAAGAAGTGTCCTACACATGCTATACCAGATTGGATGCAGATCCGACTATTTTATGATGGGTTAAGGAGCACAAACAAATTTATGATTGATGCAGCAGCTGGAGGGTCCTTGATTAAGAAGACTGTGGAAGAGGCAAAAGAGATAATTGAGACTATGGCCTACAATAGCAGTCAGGCCCTTGCTGACGACACTATCTTGAAGAATCCAGAACTGAGCACTACCCAGATGCAGACTCTCATTCAACAGAATAAGGAGATGCATGATCAGATTACAGCATTGGTGAAGCAGATGGGGCAGAATCAGTTGGGATCAGTGGGTAGCACATTGGTTTGTGATTTTTGTAGTGGGAACCATCGGAATGGGGATTGTGCCAATGAGATGGGAAAAGCAGCGACTATTGAAGAACAAACAAAGTATGTGGGTGGTGGAGGAAATAGAAACAACATGTACTCCAACACTTACAATCCAGCATATCGCAATCATCCAAATTTCTCGTGGCACAGCCCAGCATTGAATCAGCCACAGCAGCAGCAGAAGCCTTCCTGGGAAGTAGCACTTGATAAGTTGACCAATTCCACCCAATCATTCATTGAGGAGACTAGAGCTCAATTTGCCAATCAGGGTGCAAGCATTCGAAACTTAGAGGTGCAAGTGGGTCAACTTGCCAAACAGATCTCTGAGAGGTCAGTGGGAACCTTTCCCAGTGACACTATAGCTAATCCCAAGGAGAGGTGCATGAAGGTGACACTCCGAAGTGGCACAACCTATGATGAACCAACTGCCAAGGGGAGTGCCACCAATGAAGATTCAAACAAAGAGAAGGAGCCTAAGGGTGATGCAACATCAAAGAGGAAGGAAGGTGAGTTAGGAGCTTTGAGTACGCAGGGTCCACCTGCGGATCACATACCAGTTCAGCCTAGGCCAGCTCCTTTGCCTTTGAGGGTGCCTTTTCCTCAAAGGTTGAAGAAAGATGAAGATAAGAAGCATTTTCAGAAGTTTCTGGATATGATCAGAAAGATCCAGATTAACATCCCGTTTGTGGAGGCTCTTGAACAGATGCATCTGTATGCGAGGTTTATGAAGGATCTTCTGACCAAGAAGAAAGGGATGCTCACTGGCGAGACATTCCCAATTGCTGAGAAGTGTAGCAGAATCATAAAATCCAATCTGCCACCTAAGTTGAAGGATCCAGGAAGCTTTAATCTACCTATAAGCATCGGCAAGGATTATACAGGTAAGGCCCTCTGTGACCTTGGTGCCAGTGTTAATATCATGCCTTTGTCACTTTTCAATAAGTTAGGGATAGGAGAAATTAAGCCGACCCCAATTCTATTGCAACTTGCTGATAACACCGCCCTCCGCCTTTATGGAGTGGTGGAAGATATCTTGGTGAAAGTGAAAGATTTTATATTACCCCTTGATTTTATGGTGCTTGACATAGAAGAGGATGATAACATTCCTTTAATTTTTGGAAGGCCTTTCTTGGCCACAGCAGGGGTAATCATAAATGTTCCTAGAGGAGAAGTTATTCTCCGTATCAATGGTGAGCAATCAGTGATAAATATTTTTGAAAAGCCACCATACACGGCGGATTGCTTCCCCCAAATCAATTGTGTTTCAAGCTCTAATGAACAAATTAATGATTTAGAGCTTGTGAACCCTTTTGAAACCAATTGCCCTTAAGCCCCTTCTAGGGGCGATGTGTCAGGCTCGTGATGTTAAACAAGCGCTTTTTGGGAGGCAACCCAGTTTTAAGTAATTCTCCCTTAGGATAGGTCCTTTAGGATAGGTGATTTTTAGTTTAGGATAGGTCTTAGGTAGTTTAGGTAATTTTTATGGTGTCTACATTTTTAATTTTGCAAAAAAAAAAAAGGAAGACTGTGCAGACCCAGACGCGCCTGGGGCGCATGGCCCAGCGCGCCTGGGGCGCGCGTATTCTGATGGCCATATGGCCAACGCGCCTGGGGGGAGCCATCAAATTCCCCCCACTTCCTTTCATCCTCAATTCAAAAAATTAAGAACCCTAAACCCCAATTTCACCCCCAATTCAAAAATAACATCAAATCCATCCAAATCTCATCAAGTTAATCACTCATTCTTCCATTAATTATCATTCCCATCATCAATATCTCTCTCTATTTTTAAAAAAATTTTCAAAAACCCCATTCTCCTCTCTTCCCTTCTCAAATTCGGTTTTCATTAAAAAGGGCCAAGGAGCACGAATTTTTCATTGTTTTAAGGTAAGAATCTCTTCTTTATCCTTCTCTGGTCTGATTCTTTTGGATTTGGAAGGTTAGGATTGAGCTCTCTCTTTAAAATTGTGAAAGTTTTTTGCTGTCTACCAGGTGTTCGATATATTGCCCATCTGAGTTTTTGAACTTAAACATGTCGAGAAGAGGTAAGAGGCCTATGGGGGACAGTAGTGGAGAGGCTGGGATGACTTTTGAGCATCCGAAAGTCTCCGAGTTTTATGATGGGAAGATGGTTAAGAGGAAGGTGCAGCCGGAACTGGGTATGGTACTTGATGAGGCCGTTTCCGGTCAGCAAGTGGTGGGTCTTAGAGCAGTGGAGGAGGTGATGGAGGTTCTTAATGTGAACAAATGGGAGTCGTGGGTTATGGGTCCACCTGAGTATTTGAGTCAGAAGCTGGTGTGGGAGTTTTATTCGCATGCTTGGTGGCGTGCTCAATTAGAGAAGAAGGAAGAGCAGATGCATGGTACAGTTGAGCATAGGAGGGTTGCTTACGTGAGGGGCAAGGAAGTGCCCTATGATGCTGCTACTATAGCACATGTCCTGAGCCTTCCTAGCTACTTACCTGCTATGGCCCCCGCTTTGTTCAACTCTGATAGCTTTGAGGATGAGGGGTTGTATCCTCTGGATATGCTTCAGAAACACTTGTTTTTGGCTGGCAAAACTTGGAATTTCAATGTTAATCATAAGCCAAAACATGTGTCTCAGAGGAATATGCAGGGAGCTTCCAGGTTTTGGGTCCGGTTTATTATGCATAACTTGTACCCTCATTCCCATGACACTGAGATTGCCCCAGCTATTTGTCGATTAGTGTATGCCCTTAAGTCTTGTGTTGTTGTTGATGCGACGTCGCTTATTTCTGATCAGTTACACCGCTTTGCTTTGAGTGATAAGGGATATGTGGGATTCCCTTGGGTGATACACCAATTATGTGCTGTTGTGGGGGTAGTGACTAGGAGTGATGAGATGACTGATATTAAGAGGGCCACTATGTTGACTAAAGCTGTCTGGGATAATTATGTACTGCTTGCTATTAAGACAACTAGAGAGGATAGACACGCATCGATTATTCTTGCACCCCAACCACCAGTCCAGGATAGAGCAGGATCTTCTCGCCGACCGGCACAGTTGTCGGATGGTGTGGAGGACCTGAGGGTTATGATGCAGTCTATGATGAGGGAGCAGGCACTGCAGGGGCAGTATTTAAGACAGCAGGCTGAGTTCCAACGTGTCAAGTTACACAGGGACGAGGTACGAGATGATATTATGAGGGCCTGGAGTGCTGATCATGGTTACTCTTTTGATCTGCGCCCTTATTCTGACTATGAGAGGAGTTTGCTAGATTACCCTATGGATATGCCTGAGCCTGAAGTTAGGGGGATGGATGAGGACTAGTTTGGGGGATGTTCTTATTTGCTATATCTGATGTATTTTCCCAGTCCCCGCTCTGTACTAGTGATACCAAAAACATGTATTGCATTTTCTAGGTCTTAATTTCTTTTTAATGCATGATATTTATTTCGACTATTATCTTGTTGCATCCGTATTGCTGAGTTTTGTGCAGGTGTGAATGATGTCTCCTACATTTAGTGGTGCTTTGTTGCACTAGTGCTAACCATTGCAGGTTTTAAGTTTGGGGGGAGCAACATCTCACTTGTGTTTAGTGTTGTTTATGTGGATGTGATAGGTAGTATTCTTAATCTTTATCCTTGTCATTTTTGGTTAGTGTTTTTTTTAGGTTTTTAATTTTTATTTTGTAGTTTTTAGGTAGAGTAGTTTGCTTGAGGACAAGCCAACCTTTAAGTTTGGGGGAGTATACAAAATAAAAAATGATTTTTCAGACTTGAGTTGTTTCTCCATATTTGGTGTTGGTTTATGCCTCTAGTGAAAGTAGGTGATTATTCTAGATTTAGGACTTTTTCTCTTTTGATGCATGTACATACTTAGTTTAGGACTTAGACTCATTGACTTTTAACTCTATTTCATTGAGCTGTAAATACTGTTTTGAACTGGTTATTTTGACTAATGCTTTCAGAACTTGTGATTAGTGAACTGACTTTAGCCCTGTGAGGTTTTGAGCCTTATATTGAGGGGTATGAATTTTATTGAAATATTCTGATATTGAGACCCCTATTCTTTCATGAGTGTGTTCTCTTTGATGATTGTGCTCTAGAACTTGACCTATGATCATTTCAAAATTGATGATTGATTGCATGCATGAAAATGATTAAGGCACCTAGGTTATGTTTTTGAGGCCTTCAGAATGTTGCATTGAAAATTGTTCCCTTAGTTGCCCACTTTGAGTCTTATAATGATATATGATTTTTCTTTGGTACCTTGAAATTGTTGCATTAATTTTATTGTGAGTACCTTAGGAATTTTGGATGAGCAATTAAGTGGAATGTAATGTAAAAGAAAAAGAGAATGAAAAGTGTTTTGTGCCTACTCCTCTTCCAATGAAAAAAATAATTTAAATGAAAGTGACAAGGAAGAGAGTAGAGGAAAAATTGAAAAGTGAGAAGAATAAAGTTGTGATTGAGTTGTGCTTATTGAAATATATTTAGTGCTCATTCATGATTTCTAGGGGAATTTGTTTTGCATTTAGCCCTTAGTTCATTATTCCTTCATTCTTTTATCCCACCTAACACTTTAGCTAGGTCCCATTACAACCAATATTAAGACCTTTTGATTTTTGTGTGCAATTGATAATTTCAGTGGAGATGTTGGTCTATGGTCAAGCATATGGTAGCACTTTATCATTGATGAACTTGTGTGCTTAAATGAAATATTACCGTTATACACTTTTGAGAGAAACATTTGAGAGGTTAAGAGTGTTCACTTAGTTCTGAGTTCTGATTGGGTTTGTTACTCTAACTAGTTTGTGATTGTGTAAATAGTTTGTGATAATATGTGTTGGAGTCATGAGTCGTAGTCTTAGATGAAGTGTATATATGTTGATTTAGGGAGTTTGTCTTTTGTTTAGAATTTTATTTTACTTTTGCCTGGGACATGCAAAATGCTAAGTTTGGGGGAGTGATTTGGGTCTGATATATATATTTTTTGGACTTCATTTTACCCTCTTTTACTTTGATTTGGCTTGTTTCCATAGCAAACTTTGGATCTTTTTATTAGTTTTTAGGAATTTTAGTAGTTGTAGTTTCCCTTGAACTTTTTGATCTGTTTGTTCATTGTTTCAGGTATTTTTGGAGCTCAAATGCAAAAAATAATTATGGAACTGGAAAGGGCACGTAAAGACCTTGAAGTAGGAGAAAGAACGGAGCAAAACGGAGTCGGGACCTACCCCGCGCGCCTGAGGCGCGAGGACGAGTGCGCCTGGGGCACGCTGATTCAAGAGGAACAACAGTTATCAGACATGCGCGCCTGGGGCGCGAGGTCGCGTGCGCCTGGGGCGCGCGTGAACCAGACCAGGCCCGTTTGGGCCAAAACTTCAGAATTTGATGGGGATTCTACTTAGGGTTATTTTGTAAATATAAATTAGTGATTTAGAGCTAGGTTAGGCAGCCAACTAGAGGAGAAAACACAGATTAGTTTGAAGAGGGAGATTACATCACTTTGGAGAGCACAAGTGGAGGATTGAAGAATTTGGGGTAATTTGTCTATGAGTTTCCCTAATATGTCTTTTATTCTTCCTATTTCTATGTGTAACTAAAACCCTCGTGTTAGGAACACGGTGAATTTGTATGGCGTAGCTTATTTCAATTTATAGTTTAGTGTTTTCTGTTTTTAATTCATTTGTGTCTTTATTGAATACGTAAAACTGTTCACTTTATGTTTTGGATCTTCTTGATTCTTAATGAAAGTTAGGGATTTTGAATAGGCCTTGCAATTAACGGTATAATCACTCAAACATAGAGATATAATTGGATGATTATATGAATTGGTAATCCCCTTGTGATAAATAACTTATTTTCCAATGTTGTAATTTATTGAGAGATCAAGGATTACAAAATTAGAGAGTAAAGAGTAATTATAGAGAGATCTATTAGTTGCTACTAAAGAGGAATTGTCCATGAATTAAAGGAAAACCTAAACCATAATTGAATAAGTGAAACCTACAATGCAACCAATGTTCCTAACCACTTTCTCCCATAGTTCTCAAGTTTTTATTTAATTTCAGCAATTAATTAGTTTAGTTAATTATTAGTTTCAAAACTGAATTTTAGTTTAAAACAACTTTTTAGTTATAGGATTTATTTCTAATTACACTTACGTGAAAGTAGACTAAAAACACAACTCCCTGTGGGATGATATTCGGTCTTCCATTGACTATATTACTCGTTGACCCAGTACACTTGCTGGCATTTCAACACTAAGTATGATCCTCTGATGATTTCCCTCTGCCGAAGGACCTTGGTAGGCATCAAAATTGGTCCTTCCTCTCTAGTAGTAAAAGGCAATGGCGCATAGGTAGTGTGATCAGCTCCCTTGTAGAGTTTTAGTTGAGAAATGTGAAATGCTGGATGTATTTTAGTAGTGTCAGGCAACAACAATTTGTAGGCTACTTTACCAATCCTTTGTATGATAAGGAATGGTCCAAAGTACCACAAACTGAGCTTTTGATTCTTTCTTAGAGATAGGGAGTGTTGTCTGTAAGGCTGTAGCTTCACCAGAACAAAATCACCAATCTCAATCTCTCTATGAACTCTCTTTGGGTTAGCATACTTCTTCATTCTTTCTTGTGCCTTCATGAGGTTGAGTTTTAATCGAGCAAGAGTAATGTCTCTCTGTTGCAGCATTTCTTGCACTGATGGAGGATCAGTATTGCTAGGCAGGTAATTGGTGATAGTTGGAGGATCTCTGCCATAAACAATTTTGAAGGGAGTTGATTGCAGACTTGTGTGGAATGCTGAGTTATGCCAAAATTCAACACATGGCAGAAGTTTAGTCCAGTGTTTAGGATTTTCAAAAGTAAAGCACCTTAAGTACATTTCCACACACTTATTCAATGCCTCAGATTGGCCATCTGACTGAGAATGGTAATTAGTACTGAGGTTTAGAGTTGTGCCACTAAGTGTGAACATATGTTGCCAAAATTGACTTGTAAAGACCTTGTCTCTGTCAAAGACAATTGTAATGGGAAATCCATGCAACTTGACTACTGTAGCCAGAAATACTTCTGCTACTTTCTTGCTTGTAAAGTTTGCTCTGAGTGTGGCAAAGTGATCATACTTAGAAAGTCTGTCAATAACCACCAAGATCACCGTGAAATCATTTGAGGAAGGAAGCCCCACAATGAAGTCCATGGCTATGTCTTCCCATATTTGGTTAGGTATTGGTAGAGGTTACGTTGCAGTAACCCTGCAGGAAGTGTAGTTTTTGTCTTAGCTTGTTGACAGATCAAACACTGCAACACAAATTTTGTAACATCTTTCAGCATCTTTGGCCAGAAGAATTGAGAGGACTGCCTAGCCATGGTTCTTGTTATTCCAGAGTGTCCACCTATTCATGCAACACCTGCTGCACTAATGCCTAATTTTTTGGAATGACAAGTCTTTGTTTCCACTAAGTAAACCATTCTGCCATTTGTAGTTAGAGAAACCATAACCAGTTTCTTTGCATTGTTGTATGATTGGCTGCAGAATTGCATCCCCTAAGAGTGCCTTTCTGATTTCTTCTATTATATTCACATTAACCTGTGACCAAGCCATAAAGAATGACCTAGGCAGTGCATCTACAGCTAGATTTTCTCTGCCTGGTTTGTACTCGATGCTGAAATCATACCCTAATAATTTATGTAGCCATGCTTGCTACTCAGGAGTCTGTAGGGTTTGATCAGTGAGGCTCCTCAAGCTTTTCTAACCAGTTCTAATGATGAACCTGTGACCCAACAAATAGTGCCTAAATTTAGCTATAGCTTAAGTAATTGCATAAAATTCTCTAGCATATGATGACTGTTTCTGTAATCTACGAGATAGTTTTTTTGAAAAATAAGCAATAGGGTGCTGATCTTGGCTGAGTACAGCCCCAACTCCTGTACCCGAGGCATCTGTTTCCAACACAAAAGGCTTAATAAAATTTGGCAATGCTAGCACTGGTCTAGAGGTGATAGCTTGTTGTAATTTGGTGAATGCTGCTGCAGCTTCTTCATTCCAACTAAAGTTGTCTTTCTTCAACAGGCTTGTGAGAGGACTTGCTAATGTAGCATATCCTTTGAAAAATCTCCTATAATAGCCTGTGAGGCCAAGGAAACCTCTGAGATGCTTGATGCTTGTTGGAACTGGCCACTGTAGCACTGCTTCTACCTTGTGTCTATCCATGGAAACACCCTCACCTGAGACAGTGTGGCCTAGATAATCGATCTATTGCAAGCCAAATGAGCATTGTGACATTTTTGCAAAAAAGTGCATGCTTTTGTAGAATTTGTAGGACTTGTTCTAAATGAACTAAGTGAGCAGCCCAACTCTGACTGTAAATCAGTATATCATAAAAAAAATAAAAAAACCCTGTACTGATTTCCTCAAAAGTCCTTGAAAAATGTCATTCATGAGGCACTGAAAGGTGGATGGAGCATTGGTGAGGCCAAACGGCATCACAAGCCACTCATAATGTCCTTGGTGAGTTCTAAATGCTGTTTTAAATCTATCCGCAGGATTCACTAAGATTTGGTGGTAGCCTGACCTCAAATCTAACTTTGAGAAGAATTCTGCACCAAATAGTTCATCTAGGAGTTCATCCACAGTAGGGATAGGAAACCTATCTAGACAAAAAACTGGTCAATATTGTGGGGGATAACCAGAAGCTATACTCTCAGGCTCAGTTTCACCAAGCAGCCCCTAAGACCAAGTCTGCTCCAGAAACTAGTAGTAAAACCACAGGTAATTTAAGAGTGTGGCCCTACACTTCCACTTGAATTTCTTGAATTTTACCCTCAGTAGCCAAGGTATTGCCATTACCAACCAAGACGTGAAACTCAGATGCAGGTTCAATAGGCAATTTTAGACAATGAGCTACACTAGCCTGTAAAAAATTATCATTGCTCCCACTATCTAACAATATCTGTATTTTCATACCATTAAGAGTGCCAGTAAACCTCATTGTACCAAAACCAGAGGCTCCTTTCAAGGCATTAAAGGACAGATGATGCACTAGTTCAGTGTCAGCATGTTCAGGAATCGGATCAATTTCCTAGTCAGTGTCCTCATCATAACTGACTTGTAAAAACAAGTATTGTCTATTTGGACACTTGTGTGAGGCAGTAAATTTGTCATCACAAGTATAGCATAATCCTTTTTCTCTCCTAGACTGCATTTCAGCGAGGGACATCTTTTTGATATTAAGGGTTCTATAGGTCTGAGGGAAGGGTTTTTGGTTTGGTGTGTGTAGGATGGGTTGCTGTGGAGGATTTTTGAATGATTGATTAGTAGCTTAGGAGGTTTGTGGTCTGGAACGTGTATAAGTGATAGGTTTATATTTGTAGGAGTATTTTCCTTCAAACAGTCTATAGCTAGGGAAACAGCTTTGTGTATGGAATTTGGGGATTGGGCAATGACTTCTCTCTTAATATCAATTTTAAATCCACTAATGAAACAATCAAGTAATGCTTAGCACTCACACCATGGATTCTATTAGCTAAAGCATTAAATTCATTATAATAATCTATAATAGATCCAGATTGATTAAGTTTAAATAGAGTAGCTCTAGGGGAATCAAAGGGAGAAGGACCAAACTCAAGTTCCAAACATATGGTGAATGTATTCCATGATAAGAATGGATTGTTGTGCTGCATCATCTGATACCATGGCACCACTGATTTCTCTAAATGGATTGCAGCAATGGTTAAACGTTGCTCATCATCTGTGTTGTAGTAGTCAAAAAAATGTTCTGCCTTAAAGATCCAATCCAGCACATTAGAGCCATCAAATTTAGGGAAATCAAGTTTAATTGTACGCATATGGAAGGAGTTGTTGAATCCTTTTGAGTTCTGACCTCCACTAGGCAGATTTGCTTTCAGATCCTCAATTGCAGCACTCAATTGACTCATTTCCATAGCATGTTCTTTATCCCTCTTGTCTAGCATTTCCAAAACTTGTCTAAGCTCAGCTGAGTTGCGATTATCCACCATAGTGAAGTCCAATGAAAGCACCAATGTTATGTGTCAATTAAAATAGCAGAATAGATAAAGGAATTAAGCAGTCACATGTAGAAATAAAAAAATGGTACTGTATATTAAGGAAGTAGTACACTGAGAGTTCAAATGGGATCTCAGTTTTAGGTAGTACAGAAATAAGAAGAGGAAGGTGATATCAGCAATGAAAAGGAAAAGAAAACGTGAGGGAGAGAGGAATGTTCACTCAATCATTGTCTGTCTCATTCTCTATCATTTTCCCTTTTTATTCTTCTGCCAACCCCACTGAAATTCCCTCAACGGATGCTTGGGGCCCTCACACGCACATTCTTTCTTTTTGCTTGTGCCCCATGTGAGTCAACCACGTGTCCTTGGTGCTTAACCGAATGCTCACAGTTGTTGGCTTGAGATTCTTTGCTCTTAGCTGGTCCATTATACCCTCCTCCATTCTCATTAGCTATTACAACCACATAGTTAAATAACATACAGTGATAAATGAAAAATTAAAAAGAGAAAAAAAATGAAAATTATAATGACTAACAGAATAATTGCGAACCAAAAAAAGAGTAAATTGAGACAATGAGTTGGAGGAAGGGTGATTTTGACTTCTCAATTTTTTTTTATATTTTTATCTGGTATTATTTTTGCCTTTTGGTCTCAACCGTTAGTTTATATAACTAATAAATTAATGATTGTCATTAGAGTGTTGCACCATACATCCCATTTGAAGTGTTGGATTATAGAATCTTCCATGAAAAACATTAATTTAACTAGGCATGACAATTAAACCGGCATTCACTTGTACCCGTTTTATCCAACCTAAACTAGGATAGAAAAAATCTTGTTTTGTCTGGATTTGGAAAAAAAACCTGAACCCACTTTACAAAAATGTCATCGAGATGGGTCTGACACTTTAAATACACATTCCATTCCCGCTCCTAAATTCACTTACTAAAAAAAATTAAAAGTTTAAAGTATAATAATAATTAAATAAGCAAGTTAAAATAGCACATTTTTTACTATAATGATTTAATTATGTTTTAAAATATTTTTTAAGATTTTTTATTTCAATTTTTATACAATTCTTTGAAATAAAACTGAAGGGAAATAGTTTTTTGACCCCCCCCCCCCCCAGTTAATTAGTTAACCCTCTTTTTTTTAAAACCCTACTAACCTTACTATAAAGTAGACTACCCAAGATGCCCCTTCTTCCCCCATGCATGTAAACCTATTTTTTCTTCTTCCTTCTCTTCTTCTTTTTCACGTTAACTTTTCAGCACCTCTTCCACTCTTCATCAACCCAAAACCCCTTTTCTCCTCCACCTTTCTTCAGTTGCAAGAAATCCATATACATTCATCAAGGTAATTTTATGGCCATAAACTTGATTCTTTATGTTTATTTTTGTATCATTGGGGGTTTGAAGTGGTTAATATTAAGCAATCCATGTACATGCTGTTAGGTTTTATTTTTCAATGTCGCAGAATGGCTCGCTTGAGGGTATGTAAGCGAGCCAAAAAAAACAAGATAAGCTCGCCGACCCCTCAACGAGCGTTATAAAATCAAATTTTAATAAATCTCGCTGGGGGTCAACGAGAGTTATAAAATCATGATTTTATAACGCTCGCTGGGGGTCAGCGAGAGTTAAAAAATTTTGATTTTATAATGCTCGCTTACCCCTCAGCGAGTGTTATAAAATCATGATTTTATAACCGTCGCTGACCCCCCAGCGAGATTTATTAAATTTTGATTTTATTATAAAATTTTTAATTTTTTTAATTTTAACCTCTATTTATGTTTGTAGCTTAATCATGCAAGACAGCAACGATGTCGAGAAGAATCATAGTGTATCGGCGGATAATGAAGAGGTCAAATATCAGGATTTGACTAGTGCGTTTGAGACTGGCATGGTTTTCCCCGACTGTGAAGCTCTGGTTAAATGGGTTCGTGAAGTTGCATATTCACAGGAACAAGTGCTAAGGATCCTTAGGTCTGATAAAGGATAAGTCGGCCAGAAAAATAGGATTACACTTTGCTGTGAAAGATTTGGCATATACAAACCAAAAAAGGAGAAGTTGGAGTATGTCACCGGCACAAAGAAGAGTAATTGTCCATTCAAGGTGCATGGTAGACCATATTCGTCACTCGGAGGGTGGAGGGTAAGGGTATCTTGTGGGTCCCATAACCACGATAAGTGTGAATCTTTCATCGGACACTCATTTCCCGGAAGACCTACGCCCGAAGAGTATGAAAAGATCATCACTACGACGAAGAATGGAGTGAAGCCGAGATACATATTGGCCACATTGAAGGAGGAAAACCCAAATAATTGCACTACACTGATGCAAATTTACAACATCCGCAAAAAATGGAGAAGAGAGGTCAGGCGTCCGAGAACACAGATGCATCATCTTTTGAAGACTTTGAGGGATGATGGTTATGACACCTGGTACAGAAAGGACGATTCCATGGATATTGTGAAGCAAATTTTTTGGGTTGATCCAAAATCTGTTACTCTTTTTAATTCGTTTAACATTGTGCTCATCGTACACAACACCTACAAGACTAACATATACAAATGGCCTTTGCTTGAGGTGGTTGGGCAAACATCAAGTCATTTACCGTTGCATTTTCTTACATGGAGGCGAAGCAGTATCCAAGCTTCTTATGGGCATTAGAACAAGTGAAGAGATTGTTGAAAGATGATGATGTCATGTCCAAGGTCATTGTCTCTGATTTTGAAAGTGCATTGGTGAGAGCAATCCAGACCGTTTTTCCAACTTCGGCGCATTTGTTGTGTCAATTTCACATTAAGAAGAACGTGACAACACGTATTAGGAAACATGTTCGTGATGACGCTGATGTGCCGTTACTTGAGAAAGCTTGGGCCAAGGTAGTCCATTCCAAGGATGAGGATGACTATGAAGCTTCACGTACTCGATTTCAGAATCTGTCTTGGAAGGCGATTGGTCTACTTGATTATGTGAATCGGACTTACTTGGTCGACCATAAGGAAAAATTTGTTGATGCATGGACAAGTAAGCATATGCATCATGGTAATACTACAACAAACCGGTAAGTTTTTTGTCTTCATTTGGATTGTTGTATTAATTTGGCATGTTTCTTTGCATATTATAATACATTTAAATTTCATCATTTTTAGGGTGGAAGATGCTCACTCGACGTTGAAGAGATTATTGGCAAGCAGCAACGGGGATCTATGCACGTGTTTAACAGCTATGCAAAAGATGTTGGCATGTCAACACACTCTCATTATTGATTCTTTTCAGAAAAGCCTCACAAGATTGGAGCACATGGTGAATATTCCGTTTTTTCGGAATTTACATTATTATGTGTCAAGGGAAGCATTGGGCATTATTGTCACCAAACTGAAGAAGTTTGATGAGTGTGGCAATTGTGATTGCAAGTTGAGAATCACACATGGCTTACCATGTGCATGCAAGGTTGATGGATACAGGAAAAGTGGTCAACCTATTCCTTTGACGGCAATTCATGGTCATTGGAAAATTATGACATTCAACTATACAGAGAAGAAAGAAGAGGCACACATCGACCCAACTCTTTTGATCGCGGAGTTTTGGCGAGTATTTAATGGTACCAATGATGTAGGAAAGAAGATTTTGACGGACAAGTTTCGAGAGGTTAACAATTTATATTATTACCAATTTTTTATTTTAACAATTTTTTTAATATTATCAATTTTCTTAATGTTGACAATTGATTTTGTTTTGTTTAGGTTGTGGATCCAGCCATTACCCCATTGTTGCCACCGAACAAAAAAGCAAAGACAAAAGGGCGTACGAGTGATCATGAGAGATCAACAAAGCGTGATCCATCGGGATGGGAATATGCCGAGAAAGAATCAAAAAAGGCTTCACAAAAAGCTTGCCAACAAAGCTTTCAAAAATCCCCCAAAAATCCTCGAGAAGGTTCCCAATAAAGCTCTCAAAAATCACCCAAAAATCCCCCAAAAGCTTCCCAACAAAGCTCTCAACAATCCTCCAAAAATCCTCCAAAAGCTTCCCAACAAAGCTCTCAACAATCCTCCAAAAGTAGCTCTCAACAAGCTAATGTGATATCTCCATACTTACAACAATTTCCCTCCAGCATGCAACAATATATCGATTCAAATTGTTAATGTGAGAGCAGATGGAAATTGTGGTTTTCGATCAATTAGCTTGTATGAGTATCAGTCTGAGGATTCCTATATGTTTTTCCGGAATGATCTTATATGTGAGATCAAGCAACACAAGGAGATGTACATCCAGCTGATTGGGACCGATGATTATGACATTGTGCTCAGATCACTACATGTGGGCAACATTGGCGGTGTTCCTTCAGATAAATGGTTGATTCTTCCAGCATTGGGGCATGTCATTGCTAACAGGTATATTGTGGATATTCTTTCCATTTTATCGTCATATGTGAGATTGTTTTACATTTATACCGTATACTAACTTGATGCATGTCATTGTTAACAGGTACAATGTGGTTCTTGTTTCGATGGCTCGTCATATGGGAGCTTGTGTTACGTTTTTACTGTACACTAAAGAACCTCCCATGCATCCAAAACTTTGGGTAATCGGGAGTGTCGATATTTGCTGTTCGTTGGACCCTAAGGTTAAGGCAAATCATTGGGTTCAAGTTTTCTTGAAGGAAGGGTCACCATTACCATCTATTCATTCGTCTTGGAAACATCATTTTAACGAATTTGGAGCTCCTTGGGGTATCATATTTTTGGATCGCATTGTATTATTTAGAGATTTAATACCTCCTCCGAAGGTGGATGGTGTTGTACATGATATTCATTGAATTTTTGTTTTATTGAATTTTTATTTTATTGACATTTATTGAATTCAGTTAAAAGATATTTTTATTCATTTGGAGACATCTTGAGGTGTTGAGAGTGTTTAAAGAAATGGAGTAGATGGTAAGTTGAGGGTTTGAATGGTTGAAGTTATTTGGAATGTGAAGGGTAAAATGGAAATTTGGGAGTCTAGGGGTATTTTGGTAATTTAAGAGGGTCATGGGTTTTTTTGTGAGTAAAGGGTATTTTGGTATTTTAAGTGGGTCAGGGCTAATTTTGTGAGTAAAGGGTATTTTGGTAATTTAAGAGGGTTAGGGGTATTTTGGTGGGTAAAGGGTATTTTGGTAATTTTGGTGGTTTAAGTGTATTTTTGTAATTTGGGAAGGAAGGGGTATTTTGGTAATTTTGGTGTCTAGGGGTAATTTCTTAGTTTTAGGGGTTTAGGGCAAAACAGTAATTGCAGTTTTTTTATGAAATATTCAGGGGGTGAAAATGTAATTTTGCTAGGAGGGGCAATTTTGTAATTATTGTAAACAGTAAGGGAGGGTATAATGGGAAAATACAAAATTATGTACAAACAGGGTTTGTTTTATATAATAGTATAGATAATACTATAGAAAAAATATTAAATTTATTTATTTTTTCCAAACATTAATTTAAAAAAGGATAATTGAATAAATAATATTATAATAAAATAAAATCAACACAAAGTCAACACCTACACGTAAAGTCATAAAACACAAAGTCATAAAACATAAAGTCAACACAAAGTCAACACCTACTGTAGCCGTTGCCTAACCCTTCCCCTTCCACTACTCCTTCCCCTTCCCCTACCCCTAGTCATCTGAACAACATGTGTCATCTCTTCTGTGAGAGGTATCACAGCCAACTGATGCACCCGTCTCAAAGCGTCCAGATAAGGATCCTGAAGCTCCAACAACAACAACAACGGCTCGAGGTACTGGGTTTGTTCAGCAAATCTCCGCTGAGCGCGGACCTACAAATGTAACAAAACATCCATAAGTAGCTAATACTAAAATATTTAATATAATATTAATATACCTTGCAAGTAATGAATGAACTTACAAGTGTAAATCCATCCTAATCGAGGAGGGTAAGAGAAAAGGATGGGAAACCCTGTGCAGCCAGTCATAATATTGCGGTTCACATTCACCATCGTAGGTGATGTGACCTCCTCTCGTAGCGTCGTCCAAAAGATGGAGGTGTCATTCCGCAAAACTCTCATCAATGGCTGCGGGGAGGGGTCTTCCTTCAGGTGGATTCCGAGGAATACTCTGAGTGTATCCGAACTGGCGCAAAACCCTATCAGGAAGATAAACCCTACGCATCATGCCATATCGCAGATATCCGGAATAGAAAGCTACCCCCTATCAACATTGGCGAGGTCATCCAAGGCGCGCAGCAGGTGACGCCCAATAGAGTTGTATGTCTTATCTGCGAACAATGTACTACCCACCAGGCACCAGGTAAAGGAGATAACACCTAGCCGCAATATCAAATCGCTGGCTCCTAACTGCTCTGTTGTACACGTCCTTCAGCATGCTGAACCTTATAGCACCACTTTTAATGTCCATCTCCTCTTTCGTTGCCTTAGCATGGCCCATGTCAAGCAACGCAGTCATCAACTCCACTGCCTCCGCCTGGTTGGGTTTATCCCAACCAGTCAAAACCCCCGTCACCGGGATATGCAGGATAGATGACACGTCATCCAGTGTGATAGTCATCTCCCCACATGGGAGATGAAACGTATCTGTATCCTCATACCATCTATCTACAAATGCCCCGAGCAACCGCCTATCCACTACAGTGTATGATGATGAAATCAGTGGAGCCAAGCCGGATGCCTCAACGATTGCCCACACTTCCTGCGGCACGGCATCTAATGAAAACATATCAAATGCATGGTTGTGGCATCGGTTTAAAAGACGATCCTGCAAAATTTAAAATAAGTCAAATTAGTTAAAAAATAAATAAAAATAAAATTCAATAAATTAAAGAAATAGATAAATTTAAATTTAAATTAATTTTTTGTCTCGTTACAAATACTTACTCGTCCTTGCCATATTTATTTCGCCTGGTGCTCGTCGTATGACTTCAACAAGGAAGTATCCTAATGATCCTCAACGACGATCTCGGTTTGTGTTTCATCAGCACCATCATCATCATCATCAGAAGAAGAAGAAGAAGAAGAAGAAGAGCGATCAGGAGCGGCCTGGGAAGGTTCTCCTCGCTCCGTCCGTCTCCGATCAGGAGCAGCCCTGGAAGGTTCTCCTTGCTCAATCCGTCGCTCTGCCCGTCGCCGCCTACCCGACACTGTCATATAATCCCTCAAGGGCATCTCATCTCGATCCTCGTTGTCGTTGACGGTTGCGTTCTTCATCCTGGGCATCTAAAATTTCAAAATACAATGTCAAATTAATATAATATACAATGCAAAAAAAAAAAATAAAAGGAAAGAGAGTAAATAGAATACAATGTTGTTAAATCTTGCAAATATAATTGGATAAAAAAATGGAACTTAAAATTCTGATAAGAGCAAGCTCCAAAATAAAAAAAAAAAAATGTTTCTTTCCTTTTCTTTTATTTCCTTTTTTTTAAAAAAAAAAATCTTTTATTTCCATTTTTAAAAAAAAAATATACGATGAAAAAATAAATAAATCAGTAATTAGTAATATAATTAATATTAATTACAATATATAAAATATTAATGTGTATCATCAAATTTATGGATATTCACTACTTCAAAAATATAAAATATATTTAAAATCTTTAACACTCTCGCTGCACCATCAGCGAATTTAACACCCTCGCTGAACCCTAAACGAGGAATCCCTAAACAATGACAGATTCGTACTGAAACAGCAGACACGATTTTAACCAACTCAAACCTATAAATCATTTACAAACTCAAATAAAACTAGCAATAAATAACCCTAAACATTAAACAACAAAAACCTATAACTATTAACCAATAACTTATGATTTCTAACAACATTGTACAATTTTCAGCAAAAAACCGAAAAAAACAAAACAAAACAAAACAGTTGCGGGGAAGGAAAGCATGAGAAGGATTAGAAGGAAACTTTGATGACCTAAGGTTTGGCCTACGATGGTGGAGGAGTAGTGCGGTGGAGGTTTGTTGCACCCTGTGCTGCAGTTGTGCTATGGTACGCTGCGGTGGTGCGGTGGTTCTGCGGTGGGAAGAATGAGCAGCAACTGTTGAGAAGATGAGTAGAAGAAGAATGAGCAGGAACTAACACTGTTGAGAAGATGAGTAGAAGAATGAGCAAATACTTGAAGGTATGGAGTTTTGTACTGCACTGAAATAAGTAGATGAATATGAGATTTGAAATTCAAATTTGAAAATGAGTAGAATAATGGGAAGGATAAGGATGGAATAAGAGAGGATATTTTGGGATTATTAGAAATTTGCAGGGTTATTATAGAATTTTTCTTTAAATAAGGGGGTTAACTAATTAATTAAGGGGTTAAAAAACTAGAACCCAAACTGAAAACAAGTAAGCTACTGTCCTACTCCATGCATCACGTCCCCGTATGGACAAAAAAGAGTACCGGCCCTGAGACTACTTAAATATTTTTGGTTCAAATGCTATTTAATATATAGAAAAGAGTTATACCAACAAGATTTTTAAAGGCATTTTCTAAGCATTTCAAAACAAGTGAATATTAGAAACTTAAATTTAATATTTTACGATATATTAAATGTATTATTTTCCAAGATAAAAATACATTTTTTATTTGCTTAAATAATTTCTTTAAAACACTTGTTAACATTTTCCTTTATAAGATACCATATGTTAGTAATCACTTAGATGAATGTAATCAATATATGATTAATAATGGTTTTATTCCTTATAAAATTGAGCAGTGATATATTTACCATTATTTCTCTTATATATTTCTTTTACACTTTATCTACCAACGAGGCTTGGTTCAGTTGGTGTAAGGTCCCAACTGAAATCTTGGGAATGGGACACGGGTGCTAGTAGCTCCGGGTTCGATTCCCACTAAAAACATCTCGCTGGGAGAGCCAGCCACGCAGCTCGCTCCGGATTAGTCTCAAGGGCTCCCTGGTATTAAGGGTGCTCTTGGGGATACCGGTGGTTCCGCAAGGAATACGGACCAAAAAAAAAACTTTATCTTTCTCTTCCATCCTTATAAGATTTATCATTAATTATATTTCATTCGTCTTTTTTATCTCTATTTTCCATGCACCACCTACACAAAAAACAAGGCGTAGCATAATATTTTTCTGTAAAATTAGAATGTTTTGGTGGCAGTCATTGTATAAAAAAATTGTTTAAATAAGTTTTTCATTCTAGTAAACAGGTTTGATTTTGTAATTAGTCTTGTAAAAATTTTTTAACCTATTTTAGTCATTGCAAAGTTACACAAATTCAGAATTTATCCTTCCGCCAGTCATTAGCTGTCATATTATGAAGTAATAGCTAACGGTAATCCACGTTAACGTCACCACGTCGCAACTATTTTTACCATCTATTGACACATGTTAATCTTGTATATAATTAGTGTTTTTTATTTTTTCTAACCAAGGATATCATCTTACTCTATGGGCAAGGAACTAATCTCTCTTCAAATGTGTAACTATTTTTTTAACAAGTGTTGCTCAAGTGAATCGAACTTTGGCTTTCGATTTCGATACTTAGGAATTCAGCAATGCCTTACACCATTAGAGCAACTCTTTATTATAAGTTGTAGTTTAATTTATTCGTTACAACTACAATAATAAGGATCTTGAAATTACATGACTTTCACACGTTATAGAGACAGAAAGGAATACGATTACTAACCTCTATCCATTGCTAGAGTTGTTAGAGTTAGAAGGAAGAAAGTTCTCCAAATGTCCTTTGACCAAAAGCCACGAAACCCGGTTTCTATTCCTTTACCTCCTCTACTATTCTTTTCTATGCTATTTGTTTAGTATAGCCGTTCTGTGATGGGGAGATAAAAGAATACTTTATGGCCAGGAACAGGACCTGTTTCTTATAAAGAGTAAAAACCCTAACTATTATTCATTGGCTTCCATCAAGTTAACGGGCCTTTAGAAACAATCCCCTTCTTATCTAAATATGATTTAGCCCATTAATATTTAATCATTTATTTACTAAACACACATCAATACATGTCACATGCACATCACATGAGACATACTAAGATATTAAAATCTTACATTCTCCCACTTGGCTCATGTGACACAATTCAACATTATGGTCTAATAAACAAAATAATTAAATAAACAATTAATGCGCATTTACATTGCTAAATCATTTTATACTTAGATGCTCTATTAATCATGATTAAAGATAGGAACTAATTCGGGTCATGGCGGTTGTACATCATTTATTCGACATAATTCCTTCCATGTACCACAAAATAGTCTTTTCCTTAACACGATCTATAATTGGGAAATACATAATTGGTTCATAATGTCTTTATTCAAGACAATACCTGTTTACATTACTCTAATACAATAATGCATGCCGTTCTAGAGAACATGTAATCAGAAACATATCAAACATATCATAAACGAGTTCAACGTGTCAATTACATCATACATAAGGATGTCAACATCAAATTCAATTTTACTTAACAACAGTAATGCCTATACTTTCAACATGTTCAATAAATGTTTAGGCAATAACCCTTCTTTCAAGGGATTAACAATCATAAGATTTGTGCTAATATGCTCTATTGACAATCTTTGTTTCTGATCTCATTCTTTAGAGACAAAGTACTTCATTCACATACTTTTAGCACCTTTATAGTACTTGTCATTACTGCAAAACACCACGGTACGTTTTCAGCGGCTAAGCAATATTGTCGACAGTTCTAAACCCCAAAATAAAATTTTGCAGTCAATTAGTTTGAATTGTAACCTCAAAACTTGTTACAAATTCAACATTCTAATCACCTCAATGTGATCATTCATTACAGAAGTAAGCATGCATTTATTCGTTCCATGCTAATACCTCAAAACTTTATGAGTATAGTTAATATTTCCTTAACGTAAATTTTATTCATTCTAAATTATTCTAGTACTTTAATGATATAAGCCTAACATTTCATGTGACATATTCTAGAATATTCATTTTCTAATCACATGGCTCGACTCACCTATATCTTTCATTCAAAGTTACTAGAAAAAAAATCTTAGTCTCGTGTAAAAGACCAAAATAATAAGTTGCAAGCAAAATATAATCAACATACAAAATCAACATAATAAACTCACTCCCACTGACCTTCAGATACTTACACAAGTTAATTGTGTTCCCTTAAATCTAAAACAAACAATAGTATCATTGACTATCTTTCAAATACTATTGGTGGGATGTTTGTTTAAATTTGTATATTAATTTCCTCAAATTTGCACATTATGTGTTCATTCTTTTCAATTGAGAACCACCATTAGTGGGTCATCCACATAAACATCCTCCTCCAAATCATTACGGACTACATATGTCATGATGATAATATTGAATAAATTCTTTTAGGTAATTGGTCAAAATACCTCATTAATGGTCAATGCCAACTTTGTGAGGGAAATCATTGACAACAAATTTGGCCTTGTAACGTTCAAGGTTGTCACGAGAGTTATATTTGGTCCAAAAGACTCACTTACCCCCCAACTCTCGTATAACCTTTAGGCAATTCTACAAGGTCTCACATATAAAAATATTTATCAATATTATCATAACTTACGACTTGTAAAACAACACATCGTTATCATTAATGACTAAGTCAAATTTATATTATTGTAGATAAACCACTTAAAACATTCGAAATAGCAATTTTTTTTTAATACTATTTCTCATAGTTCTCCTACAATAAAATCATTGTGAATAGTGAATTCATTTCGTACTTTATTGTTATACGATTCAACAATAAAAGAAACTATTGTTGAGGTAGAAGAACAAATCACAAATTACAGGAACTTGCACCCTAACTCCGTTAATTTCCACGTTATGTGGAATTATACTCCCACTAATTTCACCATTCTCAATAAACCTGTCATTCACAATTTCAATGGTTCTTATACTATGGTTAGAACAATAAGGTCTATACCCTTTTAATTTATATGGATAATCAGTGAAATACTCACTAATGTTTTATATCCATTTTCTTTTCTGGCGGATTGCAATCCTTGTTTCTGCCGACAACCTTAAACATGCAGGTGCCTTAAATTGGGTATTCTATAAACACAGTTCAAAATTGTCTTTGACACTGTCTTACTAGGAACCCTGTTCAATAGACAAATGGCAGTTTCAAGACATACATTCACAAATGCAGGTAAAGACTAAATATCATACTCCTAACCATATTCATTACTGTTCCGTTATGCCCTATATACACCATTTCGCTGCAGTGTAACTGGCATACACACAAATTACTCAATTCTTGAGGAGTTTAACGAACAGTCACAGATGTTGCCCATTTTAATTAATTCTTTCATGTTAGTCATCATCTCTATCGTAATTGATAACATTCATCTATATGTACTTAACTTTCTACTTTATTCAAGTAAAAATTTTCAAAACATAACTATAACATGAATAGTTATCAATAAAGATGATCACATTCCTTTTCCTTTCTAAAAAGAAAGTTAACATCAGAGGTCCACAAGTTTTGAAGAACACATTTTCAAGAAGCTGGATCCTTCTTGTGACTCCTTTCTTTGTGTCTTTGATTTTTCTTTCCTTTAATACAATCTGCACAAATAATTAGGCCAATAAAATCCAAATCTGGAAAGATTTTAATTTGTTCCTTATAAAGCTTTCCATTCTTTCCTTGGATTTATGACCCAAACACTTATGCCACAAATTAGCAAAAAATCATTTAAAATTCAATTTATATAACTATCACTATTATACAAATACCAATGTGATAATTATACTTAAATAAATTGAAACATCCATAACAAAACATAAAAGAGTATCTAGTAACATTAATCCTAGATAATAAACCAAACTCCTAGAAAAACTAGGTACCTAAAAGGTTTTCAATGAGTCTAGGTGATGCCCAATATCAAGGATTAAACATTAAATCCTGACAAGTTCTACTAGAACCTTCACTTTATTCCCACAAACACATACTTTACATGTGGGTTTATGGTATGGATTAAACAAAATTCATTATGCTAGAAACATGTTCCGATTCATCCAGGATCAATCCACCAAATTTATGTGGATTTTTGATTAAGTTTGACTCAAACATACATAAGCTTTAAACTTATCTTTCATAGAATCAAGATTTTCATTTTATGCACTTCTTCTGAATTCAACATTTTTTGCACAAAATGACATTTATGATAATGAGGTTCTTTCATATGAGTTTTCACATATGCCTCATTAATTCTAAGTGATCCTTTGCCCTTATCATGTTTCTTCACACATTTATTTCCAGCTCCTTAATGTCCTTAAAATTTGGATAAAGAGATTTCTTATATTCTTAAGTATTGTTTTCTTTTAAACTAAGATATTGTGCAATTTACTGCACAACCCATTATCTTTCATGGCGTTATAGCTCATTCAAAAACAAGTAACACTCAATCGGTAATGAGCAAGCATAAACTATACTAAGAAGTTCTCATCCACAACTATTCCTAAGGACTTAAACTTAAATCTTGCTGCAATAATTTTCCTTTTAATTATACATTCATAAATAGTACACAAATCACCAAGCTTTATGGGGTTAGGGTACTCATTAATGTCCCAGAAAGAGACTCATAAAATTTGGCACTCTCTCACAAAATTCTTTTCATTTTTTTTTATTTTTTTTAATTACTTTTAATTTTGGAGAGAATTATCTTAATGTTATTTGCAACACTTATCCTCATGAACATAACATAAGTGTTTGCAAATCTTTCTAAAAAATTACTCAGATTTTATAATAAACTTTATCTTTATTGTTGCTAACACCATTAATAGCAACAAACTTTTCTTTAACTGATAAGAAAGACTTGCAAACTCTAGTCATAAAGTTGAACAAATAACACTGACACATACAAGTCACGAAAATGCAGAAAATTAAGAACATGTACTACATAAACGTTTTGAGACATAAGGTACATATTACTTAAACAATTAATGTGCACTAACGCTCTCCTTTGGGTTGCACATTAGCACACGACATTCAAACATAATGATGCTAATAAAATTAATAATCAATAATTGGCAATGATATATGTACCAATTAGTATTATTTATTGTCTTTGGATATATAAATAAACCAATAGCACAAACATATTGCCTACAGTCATGTCCATTAATTATAAGAACAACTAATCAAACTTTTGGGCTATCCATAAATGTCTTATAACAATGAACTATAATATACCCATAGAACATCAAACCGTTATGTCATTCATATAGCATCAAATCTATGAGTTATTGAAAAATCATCATATGATTTGAAATTAATTTACTTACTGATTTGACCACTTTGGTGATTAACAAAATCAACATACAATTAACTTCAAATCAAATTCATTATTATAATAAAAAATTATACAATCGGAATTAATATCTTTATGATTTGACAACTTTAATGATGATCAAATCATCATACATTAATATCAAATTAAGCAATACCAATTCAACCTTGTGATATTGTTTCATAATAAATTATCAATTCATCAATACACAAAATCTCTTATTTTCATGTGCATGACCATTACGTGATTCAACCCTGTCCATAACAGCACCCTCAATCTCGGGTACCTTGATTTAGTAGGACTATGGATTATGTGATGAATTGCACAATGAAAAAATGAATTGCTGCATGAATTCCGTAAGACCTTTATACCATGTTCATTGTTTCATGGATTAACTCTAACAGAAAATTATTCTGTGACAGCGCAAAATTCAAAACATGTATTGATCATTATATTAAAGATTTTTTTTTAAACAGTTACGCGGAAACGTTATATCCCTAAATTCAATAATTAGGATTTTAAAAAAAAATCCTAAATTTCATAATTAGGATTTATGCAAAATTCATTTTCTAAACACCATAATTAGGATTCAATCCAAATCCTAAAATCTTAATTGGAAAGTCATGAATTTCTTAACGTGACTCTGATACCACATATAAGTTGTAGTTTAATTTATTCGTTACAACTACAATAATAAGGATCTTGAAATTACATAACTTTCACACGTTATAGAGACAGAAGGAATACGATTACTAACCTCTATCCATTGCTAGAGTTGTTAGAGTTAGAAGGAAGAAAGTTCTCCAAATGTCCTTTGACCAAAAGCCACGAAACCCGGTTTCTATTCCTTTGTCTCCTCTACTATTCTTTTCTATGCTATTTGTTTAGTATAGCCGTTATGTGATGGGGAGAGAAAAGAATACCTTATGGCCAGGAACAGAACCTGTTTCTTATAAAGAGTAAAAACCCTAACTATTATCCATTGGCTTCCATCAAGCTAACGGGCCTTTAGAAACGATCCCTTTCTTATCTAAATATGATTTAGTCCATTAATATTTAATCATTTATTTACTAAACACACATCAATACATGTCACATGCACATCACATGAGACATACTAAGATATTAAAATCTTACATTTATTGGTTGTTTTAAATATTTAATTAAATTAAATACTTAAAAAATAAAAAATTAATCATACAAATGGTTGATACATGTAAACAAGTGGGAAGGTTAGCTTCAACTTCAAAACGCTAACATGGGTTATCGTTAACCACATTATCACATAACAACCAAAGTAATAAATAATAATTGTGTTAAATATTAAACAGTATTTTTACCAAAATAAAAGTAGATAGATACTCTTATTAGAAATACCTAATATAGTAGGGGTGAAAGTAGTTCCAAACCAAACCGCAAGACAATTGAAATTGAACCAAACCGAAAAAAGCTAATTCAATTCAGTTTCATTTTCGTTTAATTTTATTTCATGGGATCGATTAAGTATGATTTGGTCCAAGATCTCAATTTTCTAAAACCATGTAGATCAAACTGAACCAAACCATATACATACAATATAATGACATACATATTAGGCTTCCTCTATGAAGCATGGGTACATCGTTTTAGAAGTCGTACATGTACCGGGTACTTTTTGGATGCGGGTACGACTTGGGTACGCCGAGTACGTACCCAAACAAACAAAAAAAAACTTGGGTACACCGGAGTATGCGCTGGGTACGGTACTGTCGGGACCAGGGAGGCTATCGGGGTGGCTCAACCACCGGGGAGTCCAGGGCCATGGGAGACACTAATAAGTGAGACACCACATCCTGAACCAGGACCTTAAGGCAATGGTTCTATGGGTCTAGCCTACTTATAAGCTCTATCATCTATCCCACTTTATCCAATGTGGGACTTCATTACCTCACACTTGAATACTCAACAATCTTGCCCTTGATCCACAAGTTCCCGCCGAACCATCGGCTCTGATACCAGAGTCAGGACCTTTAACCGGGGAGGTTCCAACCACCGGGGAGTAACATTGCTCCAGGGTCATGGGAATAGTGAGGAACCACTTATAAGTAAGTTACCACATCCTGAATCAAAACCTTAAGGCAATGGTTCTATGGGTCTTGCCACTTATAAACCTTCTCACACATCTCATCTTATCCAATGTGGGACTTCATCTAACACTTGAATACCCAACAGGTACCCACCAATTGGATACGGCACAATTTAAAAAAATTGAAAAAATTCGTTTTTTTTTTCCCTATTTTTTTCAGTCTTACACATCTTATCCATAGGGTTTTGAGTTTTGAAACAATCCTCTCTGCCTCCTCTATCTTTGTTGTCGAAGCACAACCCTCTTTGCCTCGATCTCCACCACTGCTCCTGCCTCCATCTCTACTCTCGATCTCCACCACTGCTCTTGATCTCACCTCTCAGCCTCTCTTCATTGTGCTCCGCTGCACTCTATTGCGTTCCGCTGCGGCTCTCTCCGTTGCGCCTCGTGGTGGCTGCGTCTCTCTCCTGCTGGTGGTTGTTGTGCTTGCTGATAACGTCTCTCTCTCTCTGCTCAGTACTGCTCACTATAACACAACCTCGTCCATGCTCTCTCTGCTCACTGCTCATTACTGCGTTTTCCTTCTTTTTTTTCTGACCAATCCTATATGATATGTTCTGCTCAGTACTGCGTTTTGAAGCTGCTCATGTACTGTGGTTTCAATATTGTTTCTGCGTTTTCTTTCTTTCTTTTTTTTGAAGCTGCTCATGTTTCTTTTCTTTTCTTTTCTTTTTTTATTTTTTTGTGATGTAGTATGTAGTTTGATGTCAAGAACTATTTTGTGATGAATTTGATCGGAAAATGCAAGTGTATTTTGTTCTATTGTGAATGTTTGTTGTTATTAAGTGTTATTTTAGATATTTTGATATTAGGTATATTTTTGTATTATTTTTAAAATTTTCAATTTTTTAAATTTATATTTAATTATATATATATATATATATATATATATATATATATATATATATAAACATACCCGTACCCTAAATTTTTGAAAAATGCCGTACCCCCTACCCGTACACATGCAACACAGGGCTTCCTTATTATTATTACTTTTTTCAAAAAAGAGATACAGATTAGGCTGGGTATTGGTCTATGCAATAAAAAAGAGTAATCTTTTTGGTACGGTTCTGTTCAACTTGAACAGTTTCAAAAATAGAGAAGCTGTGAAGTGTGAACCAAGCCGTTCTGAAAAAGTTTCACAAAATAAAAACTTCATCAAACCATACTGAACTGTTGGGTTTGGTTCAGCTTCACCCATTTTGCAGATCTGAACATGAACAGCTTACACCCTGATGGGCAGGCTATGTGTAAATCGCACTATTAATGCAATACTCATCAAGGTTGGTTGTCTCTCATAGCCTTGCATGGGTGCACCTTTCCCCAATTCTTACCAAAAATATATGATTCAACCTAATAAGAGAATGTACATTCAAAACAAAGTAACTGTGTAATGTCGCCTATTAAACAATATACTCTAAATCATTTAAGACTGGCCTGATATTTGTTATATTAGACGAGGGGGAGATAAACATAAATTACCCGACAAGAGAAAGAAAATGCTCCATATAAGGTGCTCCTTATTGATAAAAATAAGGTTCTAGGACAGAAAGCAATTGAAAACTAGACGGGTACTCAAAACAGTCCCCATTTGGCTATATGTATCTTCATATATTGCAAATTAACTTGTTGACAAGTCCCATCAACCACTTCCATCTAGTTGTCCAAGAGAAAGGAGGTGTGCCATGTATTTCTGTAAGCACTCAAAGAAATTGGAGTTAAAACAAAAGGTAGAGGTGTAACATCCAATATTTAATTCTACAGTAGTGTCAAGTAACACACTTGACAGCAAAAATTAATAATATTAAGAACACTTAACTTCCAAGACCTTCTTATAATGCATACTTTCTACGATAAAGGGGGTAAAAGTCCTTTGCCTTTGGACACAAATTACCTACGCCGTTGACATGTAAAAGATAAACTTGCGCTGTTACGCATATACCTTGTTCCATAAACACTTCAGACAGCCAAAATGGTATGAAGCATGGTTGAAATTGTGGCTAAAAGTGCCTTGGCCACTAATAATATTTTGCTTGAAATAAGGACTTCGATCATGAGCAATCTTCCCCGATGTTTCTAACATTAATTTTTCATTTAACCTATAGTATTGAAGGTAATGTTGTGTTCCCTCAAGAGAGTGTTGCGATCCCTCAAATATTGGCAGGTGAAGAGTTAACATCTCCTGTCCCAAAAAGTGTGTCACTACATGTGCCACATGTTATGATTGGTTGAAAAAATATTTGTTTATTCAATTTTTAACTTAAATACTATTTTTTCAACCAATCACAACAAGTGACACATGGAGTAACATACTTTTTGGGTTAGAAGATGTGCTCTCGTAACGTAGTTATGAAATTGGACTAAAACTAAGATTCACAAACGAAAAATATCCTTAGGAATTCATGTAAACTGGAAAAACAGTTCTTATTCTTGAGCTACCAAGATAAAGAGAAGATATAAAGAGTTTCATCATAAAGAGTCGAGAAAAAGAAAATAGAGGCAGGTCTGGCCATCATATAACTTACTGCATGATATGCATATGGCGACTTCCCTTGACGCTCAAAGTGTTTTTCCATGATACAGAACTCAATTGGACCCCACTCTTCAGCTTCAAAGACGTTTCCAAGAGCAGCTTTGTATAACTAATAATAAATTTAAAACACTACAATCATGCTTAAAATTTAAATGATAAAAGAGATGTGAACTTTCAAAATAATATCATGGCAAAGACCTTGGAAGTGTCTGTTAAAAGCTCAGTACCGGCTGGGTACGATGCATAGAATTGATCAGCTCTAGAGTACCCAGCCCGAGTTCTGCAACAAAAAAATCGCATATCAAGACATTAGATATTAACATTAGAACCAATCTAAGACAAAAACCAAATTACAGTAGGAATAACAAGGTCTGAATAGTATTTGACCCACGTATTGTTCACATAAGCATAGGTTATTAGCGTAGCAAAGCAGTAGAACCCAGTATAGGATACCAATCTCCGGAACTTTTGGATCTTTAGTATCTCCTTGAATTCTTCGTAGAGCCTCATGGACAATGATTAGAAGCTACCTGTGAGTTAAAGACAGCAACCAATCACTAAGACCCTTAATCAAGCAGACAGTGTGCACAATTCCAACCAATACAATATTTGATAGGAAAATGACATCACTAAACAGATCATTTCAGGCATAGATATCAGTACTATTATTTAACTAGTTAGACATTCAGAACCAAGTAAATTTATGAACACAGAAGCACATTGCAAGTTCATTTATACATAAATTCTACATAAGTTTTCATGCATTATTGATCAATAAATCGCGAGGTATAAAACAAGGTGATGCAGAGAACGAAGCATCGAGCATTTCAAAACAACTTGCTTCCATGCATACATTAAAAGCATCAAGTCACAAAAACTAACAGTCAAGCATTCTCCAAAGAAAACTCATAGCTCAGACATTTTGTCAAACACATTGTATGCAGCCATACATCAAAACTAAAACCAATAGGCACCAAAGTCTGAGTTCAATCATGGATTCGTATGAGTTACAGGATAATAATCCGCCGCTGAGTTTTCTCATCGAAAGAGATAATATGGAGATGCATTGTTACATTATTTGATATACCAAGTGGCAGTCTTAAACTTTTTTTTTTTTTTTTGGCAAAACATCAAGTGGGTAAGGGTGGAACCTGAGAAGTGGGTGTGACGGGAAGGATGGGTGTGCAACCGGGATGAACTGAAGAACGGCGCGCAAACTGCGACTGAGTTCAGCCGGAAGAAGTGGGCACGCGGGCGGATGGTTGTGGTTCTTCTTTGCCGACGACGTGAAGAAGGTAGTGCTGCTGGTGGGTGCGGGCTGTCGTATGAGAGTGAGGGGCTGTGGCCAGTGGGGGAAGACACCTGATATTTTGAGACAATGTCATTCTATCTGATTATAAAATACTAAACTGTCACTTTAGTCCTGAATTTACACAGCACATTCACCCTAGTTCCTGAAATTAACAAAATTGTTTTTAGGTCCTTGACTTTGTAAAAAGTCATTCACTTTGTAAAAAGTCATTCACTTTAGTCCCTCAAATTAACAAAATTGCTTTTAGGTCCCTGACTTTGTAAAAAGTCATTCACTTTATCCTTGAAATTAACAAAATTGTTTTTAAGTCCCTAACTTTGTAAAAAGTCATTCGTTTTAGTCCCTGCCCCTAACCTACATCAACGTACGTTAGCAGAATGATGATGTGGCTGTTTGGGGCATTAAATCACATCGTTTTTGCACAAGAGGCAGATGTTGCTTCTAATCCTAATGTAGTTGCTAATGATACTACTGCACCTGCACCTACAGCTACTAATGTTGTTGCTCCTCATTCAGATGCGATAGATATGTCACAAACACAGCCATCACAAGATTTCTCCCAACCAGAACCTCCAAATGAAGTGGCTGCATCATATAGTGTTAGGGCTAAACTACCTATCCGGCCAAGATCAGTTGCACCGATCCCAAGATCAACTGCACTAGTCCCATCTAATACAGAGGCTTCGTCAATGGTGTTTATGCCCACGCATGGTTTAAAAACTCATCTGGACCATCTTCACGATCAGCTTTAGGATTTAAAAGATGAAGAAATTAGTTTTTGGTTGTGTTTTGCCCACATTTTGGCCTCTTGTGCAAAAATGATGTGGTTTAATGCCTTTAAACAGCCACATCATCATTCTGTTAACGTACGTTGATCGGGGTTAGGGACAAGGACTAAAGTGAATGACTTTTTAAAAAATCAGAGACCTAAAAGCAATTTTGTTAATTTCAGGGACTAAAGTGAATGACTTTTTACAAAGTTAGGGACCTAAAAGCAATTTTGTTAATTTCAAGGACTAAAGTGAAAATGCTGTGTAAATTCAGGGACTAAAGTGACAGTTTTATACATTTACATCCAAGCCATGTGATCCAGAAAAAAGTTAATAGTCACGTGGGTCCGCGAAAGATACTGTGGAATCAGTTAGGTCCTTGAAAGATTTGTGAAATCTCTTGAACCCCTAAAGATCATTTTGGAATCAGTTAGGTCCCAGAAAAAAAATTTGTGGAATCTCTTAAACCCCCTAAAGATCAATTTGGCATCACGTTAGTTCCCCACGAGGGACCTAACGGAAGAATCCTACGCGGCACGTTAAATGCTCTGTTGGCCCAAACGTGACACCTTCGTAACATTCCAACATAGCATTGGGACCAACAAAGCATTTAACGTGTCACGTAGGATTTCGTCAGGTCCCTCTGACGAAATTGGATGAGGGGACTAACGTGACGCCAAAATGATCTTTGAGGGGTTTAAAAGATTCTACAAATCTTTCAAAGACCTAACTGATTTTATGGGTATCTTTCGGGGACCTATGTAACTAGTAACTCCAAAAAAAAAAAATGCTATTTTGGTATGGTTTGGTCCAATTTTAATTTAATTAAAAATTTTATGTAATTTTTATAAAAATTAATTATTTCGTCATAAACTTATATTTTTTACGACAAGTTATAAACATATTTGCATGAAGACAACTATCATTGTTGTTGACGTTCCTAATTAGCACAAACTAAGATATCATTGTCCATATATGCATTAGCGTGCGTGAATGTTCAGTCCAATCCAGTGTGTTTTATATGTATATATTTATAAATAGCGGTCCAAATCGGTTCTTAGAACTAAAACCAAAAACCAAAATGAATCATTCGGTCTTTCAATAATCAGTCCAAAAGCATCCAAACAAATTCAGTTTTTTTTTCGATTTTTTTGAATCAGTTTGTGGTTTTTTTTTATCGATTTGTATTTGAATTTTGAACACCCCTACACCGATTACTCATACCTAATGTTTGCACTGCACACCCACATTGTACCTAGGTAGTATTTTGGGAACCAGATGGGCAACAAAAAAAATGGATAAATCATTGATAAACAAAGATGAATACATCCATGAGTTATTTTTAACCTAACGAATAAAGCATCCGTTTTGACACAGACGAATAGTTTATCCGTCCAAAGTAATCTTACGGATAACTCATCCGTGAAGTTGCTATCTCTTCTTCACTTCATTTATTTATTTGAAATTAAAAGTAGAAGATTTGCTTTATAGGATAAAAATCAAACAAATGTAAACTTGGGTTGTGTCTAGAGTTATAGTCTAACAATGTATTCACATACTTCGTGGACTATCAAATTTCATAAGGATGTGATTATGAAATTTTAATGTAAATCCATGTATAAAAAATTCATATTTCAAAATGAGGTAGTTATTTGTGTGTTATGGACGAAGGAACTATTTGTTTGTGTCAAAACGGATGGTTCATCCATCAAGTTCAAAGGATAAATATCTCAAACAAGTCGTGTATCTGTTTTTGTTTGCGATTCATCCGTTCTTTTATGCATGGACATGGGTGTGAGTAATTAGTTTGGAAATATGAGTATTTTTAGACATGCAGTACAAGTATTGTAAAAAGAATGGATGTGAATAACATGATTGGGTGTTGATAAAATCTCCCAGTCAGACTAATTGAAAGATAGTCAAAAATAATCAAATCAAAGTTGATAAAAAAAAAAAGTTACCTTCTAAAATTTCAATGCTTTCTTCATATCTTATAATACAGGGAATACTCTGATTTATCCTTCAATATGCTTATAATATCTAATAATCATATAAAGGTGATAGTCATATGAAAAAGATTATTCTCCAAGTGCTCCTCCTCTATCTCCAAGTGTTCAACAATCATAAAACAAAGCATCTACTGTAATCATGAATTAACAGGGACACTCCCTCAATCCAATGCCACGAAAATCGTAGTAGTTTTTTTTTTTTTTTTTTTTTTTTTTTTTTTTTTTTTTTTTTCTGTTGTTAACAGTAAAGCATAACAGGATACAAATTAGATAGCAAACCTCTTATGCTTCCATCCACCCTTCAGTCACGGAAGCTATAAAATATTTATCATAAACATTAAGCTATCTTTTAGCTCCAAATTTCAGGGATGGCAAAAAGTAAAGTAATATTCTGACTCAAAGTCTGGAAAAAAAATAAATAAATAATCCCAGAAATTGATAGACAATAGAATGGTAAGAAATGATTACGCAAAATAGGTTTTAATACTCGACAAGCTATCTGATAAAGCACATTGATGGCCCTCACAATCTTCACTGCATACTCTGAAACCTTTTCATGATAAGCATGGACATCTCCACGTAACGCTGAGCACAGTTTGAAAGACAATTAGCTTCACTAGAACTGAACTTATTCCCAGGAGTCCCTGTAATGCATTTATCCCAGCATTCACTCGTCAACTTTGCCACCATTTCAGTAACCATGGCTCTTTGTTGTTCTTCCTACATTTGCAGGGCATAGCTGAAGTTATACTAACAAGTAGTAGAGTACTACAAATATTAACAATAACAATAATAATAATATTAATTGAGTGTAACATAAGAATATAAGATTAGCATACAATGAATCTGAATCATCGTTTCTTAACAAAAGCAGTATATGGATAGATAGAACTAATGATAATTAACCAGAAAATGGCTGGAATCTAATTTACACCCTCAAATAATTTTATCAGTCAGCTAGTTTTCCCCTCCTTACTTCACAGACATTACGCCTTAACTGATAAATTTGTTTTACCCATATCTGGTTCACATGTGATTGTGTCTGGTCCCTGTAAATGTTTGAACATATATCTAAAAATTCAAACAAAATAATGTGTTCAAAAGTCACCCTCTATGGTCAAAAGCACCATGGTGGTGCAGCGTGTCACGTGGCCAGGCCAGGCCATGACATGTGTCATGCAGTGTTCATTGCCGCTATTAACTGTCGTTTGTACCTACATGCGGTGTTGAAATCGTGTTTCTGCTCTGTCTAGTGTCTTCGGTGTTCACTTTTTTGGCACCTCTCTCCTTATTTTTCTTTCTACATCTTCCACAAACTTGCACACAAGTGGTAGAAAGCTCACTCCACAATTCTCTTTAATTGACTCTTGATTATGAGTTATGAACTTATGTCAGTAGCTCTTTTCTTTTACAGCTAGTCATCAAATTAATAACTAGTTTGAAAGTGGTTAGCTTTTTTCGTTTATCACTCATGATTATCTTGAACAATATATTTAATATAAGAATACAAGCTTTTCAATTCAAGACAATTCATATGTATTTCATTTCATGGCAATTTCAAAAACTAATCAATTTTAAAGAACGCTATATAGAACAAGTTAATTGGGAGAAGGAAAAGAAATCACTTACAGAGTAGAATCTCTGCATATCAGGTGAATTGAGGTCTGAAAGATCCATGGAGATAGAGAGAAGAGTTGGATTCTCGAGCAAAATCTTCAGCCAATTTCTGACACAAAAACCCCAGTGCCACAGTTCGTCAAGAAACAAAGTGAAACAAATCGAAGTTGCTAAACCTTAAAACCTAAAAGTCTAAAATCTCTTTCCTTTTTTATTTTATTTTATTTTGATTGCGTAAAACCTAAAACTTTATTAAGCGCGGCCCAAACGAGGTTAAATAAACTTGCATGACAAATTATTTTGCAACCCTAATACCATAAAAGGATCGCAAGTTTGGATTCAAAATCATGTATGCAGAGCCTTATCAAAATTAAAGACCGAATATGCGAAGTTGTTAACAAGGAAAATTGATCATGACCGGTGGATAAAGGGGTTACAATTGATATCATAGCCTCTTACATATGCACAAATTGATAGTCAACTAAGCATAAGCAAATAAGATTAGTGTTTAATCAATTTGCTTACCAAACTAAGTACTGAACAAGACTCATTAAAAAAAGATATGAACAAAAATTATAGCTTTAAACCAGTCAATGCACATTAACACAGCTTTTATATTGAGCTTACACAATCTATGAAGTTCGGTAATCTTACACAGCAGTTTCAAAAACTAATCAGTAGCAATAAACCTTGAATCAAGAGCATTTCAAAGATTGAATAGAGATTGAGATACCTGAATGGAGGAATCGAAAACCTAGAAGCTCGAGAATGGAGAAGGAAGCTTCGTTAATAATGGGCAGTGAAGCTGAAGAAAGAGTGATCGAAGAAGAGAAGAAGAAGGATTTGAGAAAGGGAAGCGAAATTAGGTTTAGGTTTTAGTCCAATTTTGGACCCAAAAACCAGTTGGGCCTACCCCAAAAAGTACCCGGTTCAGCCCATTACGTACCCAACACAATTTTTTTTTTAATTTTAATTTGTTTTCCATGTTTATATTTTTTGCCCCCATTTTTTTTGAAAAAAGATCAAAATATCCTCGATGTTAAATAGTTTTCGATTTCAAGGTGTCGAAAACTTAAAAAAAAATACACTTCTAACATACTTTTGTTGGAAATATGTTCCGACTCATCAGTGTTGGAAGTGCAAATTTTTACACTTCCAACACTGATGAGTCGAAGGTGACATTGGGCATTATTGTGCAAGTTTTTTTTTAGTATTTATTATTATTATTATTATTATTATTATTATTATTACTACTTGCCTCGTTCACCAAATGAGGTGTTACATTGTTGGTTTGCGAAAGGTTCAACCTCAATCCTCATGACAAATCTTGGCATAACCTAAAATGAAACAATGTTTGAGATAGAGAAGAAGAAGAAGCAATGGGAGATAACAATTGACAAGCACGTGATGTGTGTATATATATATACATACCTTGGGAACACATTGGAAGGGAATTAATGAGAGGAAACGGAAGATGAAGATTGGGTTTGAGCACAAATTTAACCCAGCAGCAACCGTCATGGTGATTAGATTAGAGATGCACCATATTGGAGAAGCACAAGAGTGAGCTTGTGGCGGGTAAAGAAGAAAGAAGCTATTATTTGGGAAGTTTAATTGCAATTTTGATGTTGTTGGGCGTTATTGTGCAATTGTAGTTTTCTTCTTTTTTTAATATTTATTATTATTATTATTATTACTCCTTCAACTTTTTTTTAATCGCGTGCATCTTTTAAATAGCTCTAGGAATGAGACAATGAGGTGCGTTAAGCGCGTTAAAGATATATAAGCTTACAAAATCAACTTACAAATCAATATACACCACAAAAAAAGTGATATGTGCTATTGGTGTAGGTTGATTTGTGAATTTCAGATTTCACTTACATATATCCAAGTATCCAGGTATATAATTTAACTTAATAATATAAACAATGCACACTCACATAATCCACAATCCATATTCCTTTATTGTGATTCAATCTTAATTTTGGTTAACCCATAAATTGAAATTGGTTTATTTAATCAAAGCTCATTCCAGGATTTTCTCATGATTAGTTTTAGTCTCTAAGTCAAATTTAAATGTCCTATGAATAATTATAAGTCTCTCAAGCTCAGAGAAATACTAACCATATTCTTAAGCCAAGTATTACTATCCTAATGATAAGGATAATAACTCCTCCTATACTTTAGTATAAAATAGAGTAAGGACTTGAAGCTCCTAAGCCATCCCTTCAATCCACCATTTCGAAGATCCTAAGCTTGCCACTTCCAACTCCAATCCAATCACCTTAGTTCCTTGCACTTATCAGTGCTTGTTTTCAAGGGAAAGTTGATTATGGAAAGCTAGGGTTTGGTGATTTGGAGATGGTTCAAGAGTACGGTTGAGGTATGATGGTTGCTTAAGGTGTTGGTGAGTGATAATCAAAGTTTTGGAGCCTTGGGGAATATATAGCCCCTTGAAAAACCACCTTTGGATCTTATTTTTATTTTCTGGAACCGACTTCTCTCACTTGAGCGAGCTTAGCAGAAAAATCCAGAATTTTCTAGACTGCTAGTTTCGATTAAGTGAAACTCACTCACTTGAGAGAAATTGTCATTTTTGCTTGAGTGAGAGCTGCTCACTTGAGAGAGACTCGAATTTCAGTCAGTGTCTAATACTGATTCAAATTTGTTTGAGAGATTTTCCCCTGTTTTAGGAACTATATTTTAGGCCAATTTTGACATCCTAATGAGTTCTAAATACTTTGTTTATTTTTTTTATAAAGAGTTCTAAATACTTACTAACACTTATATAAATATAAAAACACATGGGAAAATAGTCAAATATAGATATTTACATTTTATTATTTGGAAATAAAAGTACAAATATTACATCATAAAACATGTAGCTCTTATCTTTTTTG
This sequence comes from Crotalaria pallida, assembly GCA_037953625.1. Classification (NCBI taxonomy): domain Eukaryota; kingdom Viridiplantae; phylum Streptophyta; class Magnoliopsida; order Fabales; family Fabaceae; genus Crotalaria; species Crotalaria pallida. Next base: position 129,522,419 of record CM075650.1, read on the forward strand.
GAATATCCAACAAAATAGCAACTTGTTGTCTCTTTTCATTTTATAAGATCTTGCCTTAGCTAGACAAACACAATTGTAAAAATATTTCACGCTAGGCTTTTAGATGTCCATAATTGATAACGGTCTTTGCTACTAATTTAGTTAGGACTTTAATTTCGTTTCTCAATAAACATCATTCATAATGGTGTTATGCCAATTTGCATTTTGTGTTACATTAACTTAATCGCAAGATTAGATTAAACCGGGCAATAATATCAAACAAAAAATTAGCTTATCATGCAAAGATAAAGAACATGTATTGATAAAATTTAGATCTTGACATTGACACAGACTAGTTATTGTTCCCAAATGAACAAGATAACCAAATTAATTCATTAAATAAATAAAAAATATTATCTAAAAGACAATATAACACATGTCTCTTTCATGTTCAAATGATCATCACACTTAACCAATACCCTAAAAGTTCATATTGTCTGCACCTCAACTTATATGTTATTGCTCATATAAATGCATCTTTCTGCATTAGGTGACATTGAACAACTTAAACAACCATGCATAAACATACTTATGTGAGTAGTAAAACTTAATCTAATCGCGACGTCTATGTGGACACAAAAATTAAATTAACCTATGAACAAACCAAAATGAAAATGTCCCTTTCTTTGCACGCCCAGCGTAATTCTAAATATAACTTTATTAATACATTATTTATTTTTTCAAGACAAATAAACAAATCATATATTATTTGGGAGAGCTCATTGCAACTTCATCATTGTTGTTTCCAGTTGCCTAAAAGTCAGATGTGAAGTGAGCACTATTATTATTGTATTGCTTGAACTCTTTCTTGTATTCTGTATCAAATGATCTCTAATGAACTCATTTGTCCATTGAAAAATGTATCTGATTTTAAATTAATTGAATAGCGTTGAAGCATATCAAAAATCAAATGCTTAATAAAGCTTTTAGATAACTCTGTGAATTCAATGCTCCTAATTATGTGGATTATGTTTTGATGATGACAAAATAATTAACAAATCATGCCTTGAAGATATTGCAACATCAACATCAACAAGAAGTCAAGAAAAGAAGACAAGTGCCCAATCATTCTCAATCAAATATTAATTGTAAATTTCTAATTTATGTTGAGAGTGGTTGAGAGTGGGTAGAAATAGTTAGTCTCTTCTAGGAATAAATTTTTATATGTTTATTAAGTTGAGATTGACCAAAAATTAATACTTGAGAGGAAAAATAAAATTGAAAAATAATTTTTCCCATATCTGATCAAAATACTCGAGTATTTTGATAAAGACTCGAGTATATACTCGAGTATTTATAGAAAAACTCGAGTATTTGTGCCAGGTCAGCAATTATGACCGTTAGTCTTGTTCGTGCACCAATTCACTCGTGACCGACCAAAAAGACTCGAGTATTTACCAAAAGACTCGAGTATTTTTGTCCAGTCAGCAAAAATGAACGTTGGAGAGACTCAAAAACTCAATTGAGGGCATTTGAGTCTCATCCAACCCCAAGAGAGAATTCAGAACCTTATCGTAAAATTTCTCTTTGAATTTGTGCAAGAACAAACAAGACAACAACACATCATTGATTCAAGCTTTCTTAATTTCCTCTTCTCAAGTGTTAATTCCCAAAAAGCTCAACTTCTCACTCATATTGTCATTTTATTCCAAGTTGAGTTTTTAGGCCTCAATTCTTACATTGAGCTGTGCTTATTTGTGCTAATCCATTGTGAGATTAGTAATACACATACAAAAAGCTTGATTATTCAAAGTCTTGGATTGTTCCCAAGCAAACCCTAAGTGGCTTAGGGTGTTGGAAGTCTTGAGAGGTTCTCAAGCACAAGACTAGGAAGTTCCTAGCCCGGTGGAGTTTCTTGAAGGGAGTTCAAGGAAGCTTTGTGAAGAGTTCTTCAATCACCGGAATCAAATTGGGGTAGAAATCAAGAGTTTGGTACACTCTTGAAAGGGTTAGGTTGAGTGAGGTCATTCTCAAGCAATCCTTTGTAATTTCTAACAATTTGATTATTAGTAGAAACTCCTAAGTGGTTAGGAGGACTGGATGTAGCTCATTGCTGGAGTGAACCAGGATAAAATTGCTTGAGTGTTGGTTTATTGCTTTTAATCTACTTTCTAGCTCAATAGACTTAAGTCATTTCAATCAATTAGGATTTATACAATTAGGTAGCAAGTTCAAGGAATCTTTGTGTTTAAAAGTTATTTAGATTGCTTGCTATTCTGTTGGATAAGTTCCTGTTTATTATTGAATTGATTTGAGTTAAATTGCTGAATTTTCGTTTCTGGTATTTCTGCTATCTGATAGAAAAACTCGAGTATTTCAGAAAAGACTCGAGTTGTTCATCACTGAAAAACTCGAGTATTTCACAAAAGACTCGAGTCTTTTGTGTCTGATTCCAGAAAATTCAGTCTTAGCTCCATTCTTCAATTATCAATCGAAATATTTGGTATTAGTGCTTCAAAATACTATTCACCCCCCTCTAGTATTTGCTTAGCCCGCTTGTTGGTTTCCAACAAGTGGTATCAGAGCTCGGTCGAAAGATCGAGTGTAACAACTTTTTCGAAAAAGATCCTTTTGGAAACTAAATGGGCTCTAGCAATAACTTTGGTGGAGAAGGAGCTTCAATAAACCGTCCTCCACTATTTAATGGTGAAGGATATGTTTATTGGAAAACTCGCATGAAAGTTTTTATTGAAGCAATTGATATGGATATTTGGGATGCAATTGAAAATGGTCCTTTCATTCCCAAAAAGAAAATAAATGATGAAATTGTTGAAATTCCAAGGAGTAGTTGGAATGATGATGAAAAGAGAAAAGTTTCATTTGATTTAAAAGCTAAAAACATCATCTTTTCGGCCTTATCCCATGATGAATTTTATAGAGTTTCCCAATGTAAATCGGCAAAAGAAATGTGGGATACTTTGCAAGTCACACATGAGGGAACAAGTGAGGTTAGAGATGCAAGATTGAATTCTCTAACTCACGAATATGAATTGTTCCACATGTTGCCAAATGAAACCATTAGTGACTTGCAAAGGCGATTCTCTCACATTGTTAATCATTTGATTTCCTTGGGAAAAGTATTTCGCAATGGTGAAACTACTAACAAAATTCTAAGATGTCTTGATAGGAGTTGGCAACCCAAGGTAACCGCCATCAAGGAATCTAGAGACATAAATAGCATGGACTTAGCCACTTTGTTTGGCAAACTCCAAGAGCATGAGATGGAGCTTACAAGACTTGGGATGCATGAGGAATCGGACAAAAAGAAAAAGAGCATAGCACTCAAAGCTTCAACCAAAGCTACAAAAGAAGTTGAAGAATGCTCTACAAGTGGAGATTCCGATGGTGAACCAAATCAAGAAGAATTTGGGATGTTTGTGAAAAGATTCAACAAATTTTTCAAAGGGAAGAAAGGTGGATCTTCATCCAATTTTAAGAGAACCAAAGACTCCAAACAAAGAGAAAAGAGTACCAATGATGGAGTTAAGTGTCATGAATGTGGAGGGATTGGTCACATAAGAATGGAATGTGCCACATTCTTGAAGAAGAATGACAAGAAGACCCAAGAGACCAAAGGGAAGCGTGCATACATTGTTTGGGATGCACCGGAGAAGAGCAATGAATCATCTTCAAGTAGCTCCGGTGATGAAAATGCAAACCTTTGTCTCATGGCCAAGAACAATCATGAGTCCTCATCAAGAGCTAATCATGGCATGAGTGAAAGTGATGATGAGGTAACCTCTAGCTCTTCTTGTTCATCTTCAAACTCCATTTCATATGATGATTTGCAAGAAGCCTACAATGAAATGTTAATTCAATTTAAAAGGCTTGCTAAAATTAATAAGGAAAAAGGAAAGAAAATTTTGGAGTTTCAACATGAAATTGATGAATTGCAAAAATCTATAAATGAGTTGAAACTTCAAAATGAATCCTTGGAACTTATTAATTCTAGTCATCAAAGTGATTGTGCAAATCATGAGGAAATTATCACTTCATGTGAGAGATGTGATGAACTTGAAAAATAAGTGAAAGAGTTGAAAAACAAACTCACAATCTCACATAGTGATAGAAACCTCAACCGGTTGTTGAACTCTCAAAGACATAATCACAACAAAACCGGTTTAGGATATGTTCATAAAAAGGACAAAAAGTACAAGGTGGTTGGAACATTTTCTAAGAAAAACTCATCAAAGAGACCAACTTGTACTTATTGTGGAAAAGTTGGACATATCAACATTGAGTGTCATATTAAGAAGTTTGAAATGAATAAGGGCACTTATATGTGGATTAAGAAGGGAGAAAGTCCCAACACTAACCCTAAGGGACCCAACATTGTTTGGGTACCCAAAGTGAACAAGTGATTTCATTTTGTAGGTGTGTCTTCGAACGGGAAAACAATTATGGTATCTTGATAGTGGATGTTCGAAGCACATGACGGGAGATAAGCGGCACTTCATTGAGCTTACTCCAAAGGAAAAGGGTTATGTCACTTATGGGGACAACAACAAAGGCAAAATCCTTGGTATTGGTAAAATCGGAAACTCTTCAAACTTGATTATTGATAATGTGCTCTATGTTCAAGGATTAGAACATAATCTCTTGAGCATAAGCCAATTATGTGATATTGGCAATCATGTAGTTTTTACCTCTACCCATTGCCTCATTAAAAGTGACAAAGATGAATCAATCAAATTTGTTGGTAGAAGGTCAAATAATACTTACTTAGTTGATTTGAACAAAGTCACTTCTTTGGTCTCTACTTGTTTAGTGAGCAAAGAAAATGACACTTGGTTATGGCATCGTAGGACCGCTCATATAAATGTAAACCAATTGAAGAAAATTCAATCTAAAGATCTAGTAGTTGGTTTACCAAAGCTAAATTTTTCTATTGAAGGTGTTTGTTCCCCTTGCAAGAAATGTAAACAAACTAAAAACACCTTTGGATCAAAAATGGTTATGTCCACATCAAGGCCATTAGAAATGCTTCATATGGACTTGTTTGGACCATCACAAATAAAAAGCTTTGGTGGCAACTATTATGCATTGGTGATTGTTGATGACTTCTCTAGGTTTACTTGGACTTTATTTTTAACTACTAAGAGTGAGACCTACAAATCTTTTAAACATCATGTCAAACTTTTGCAAAACCAAGTAAATCAAAAAGTAATTATTATTCAAACCGATCATGGTGGTGAATTCGAAAACCACAAATTTGATAGATTTTGTGCTAAAAATGGTATTGAGCATCAATTCTCCGCACCAAGGACTCCGGAACAAAACGGAGTGGTGAAGCGGAAAAATAGGGTGCTAGAGGAACTTGCTAGAACCATGTTAAATGATTCTCAAGTACCTCAATATTTTTGGGCCGATGCCGTCAATACGGCTTGTTATGTTTTAAATCGTATTTTGATAAGGCCCTCTTTGGATAAAACCCCCTATGAACTTTACAAGGGAAGAAAGCCAAATATATCTCATTTTCATGTCTTCGGATGCCAAGTTTTTGTTTTAAATAATGGAAAAGAACACCTTGGCAAGTTTGATTCCAAATCCGATGAAGGCATATTTTTAAGCTATTCTTCTCATAGTAAAGCTTATAGAATTTTCAATAAAAGAACTTTAACTATTGAGGAATCAATTCATGTGGTTTTTAATGAGTCTTCAAAAGAAGATAGTGTTTTATGTGATGCTAGTGAAGATGGCATTGTCTTTTCAAAAGAAGAAAAAGAGAGAGAGAATTCAAAAGTTGATGAAGGAGAAGTAAGGGAAGAACTTCCTCCAACTTGGAAATCGGTCAAGGCTCATCCTATAGACAAAGTCATAGGAGATATGTCAAAGGGAGTACTTACTCGTAGGTCTATTCAAAACATTTGCCACTATGTCTCATTTGTTTCTCAAATTGAACCCGATTCAATTAAAAAGGCCATTGAGGATGATCATTGGGTTCTTGCTATGCAAGAAGAATTAAACCAATTTGAAAGAAATGAAGTTTGGGATCTAGTCCCTAAACCCGATGATCATACCATAATTGGTACTAAATGGATTTATAGAAACAAACTTGATGAATCCGGGTTGATTATAAGAAACAAAGCTAGACTAGTAGCTCAAGGGTACAACCAAGAGGAAGGTATCGATTATGATGAGACCTTTGCTCCGGTTGCACGTCTTGAAGCAATCCGAATTTTACTTGCTTATGCTTCAATCATGAAATTCACTTTATATCAAATGGATGTTAAAAGTGCTTTCTTGAATGGGTTTATAAATGAAGAAGTGTATGTCAAACAACCCCCCGGTTTTGAAAATAGTGAATTTCCAAACCATGTTTATAAATTGAAAAAGGCACTCTATGGATTGAAACAAGCTCCTAGAGCTTGGTATGATCGATTGAGTTCCTTTCTATTAGAAAACAAGTTTCAAAGAGGGAAGGTTGATAATACACTATTTATTTATAAAACCAAGGATGACATTTTGTTAGTACAAATATATGTTGATGATATCATTTTCGGTGCTACTAACGTGTCTCTTTGTAGAAAGTTTTCAAATTTGATGAAAAAGGAATTTGAAATGTCAATGATGGGAGAACTCAAGTTCTTCCTAGGCTTACAAATAAAGCAAGTCAAGGAGGGGATATTTGTGCATCAAGGGAAATATTGCAAAGAGCTCCTTGAAAAATTCGGATTGGACAAGTGCAAGGAAGCCTACACTCCAATGAGCACATCATGCTACCTAGACAAGGATGAACAAGGTACACCGGTTGATGTTAGTAAGTATAGGGGTATGATAGGTAGTCTCCTATATCTCACTGCATCTAGACCGGATATTATGTTTAGTGTATGCATGTGTGCTAGATTTCAAGCTAATCCTAAAGAATCTCACCTATCCGCAGTTAAACATATATTTAAGTATCTAAAAGGAACAATTAACACTGGTTTATGGTATCCTGCTGATGCCAATCTTAGTTTAGTTGGTTACTCGGATTCCGACTTCGCGGGATGCAAGCTTGATCGCAAAAGCACCAGTGGTACTTGCCATTTCTTGGGAAGTTCATTGGTGTCATGGTTTTCTAAAAAGCAAGCTTGTGTCGCTCTTTCTACCGCCGAAGCGGAATATATCGCAGCCGGTAGTTGTTGTGCTCAACTGTTATGGATGAAACAACAATTATCGGATTTTGGTTTGAAACTTGAAAATATTCCGATTAGATGCGATAACACGAGTGCAATCAATTTGACTAAGAATCCGGTGTATCACTCAAGAACTAAACACATTGAAATAAGACATCACTTTTTAAGAGATCATGTACAAAAGGGTGATTGCACAATTGAATTTGTCAGTACCACAAATCAATTAGCTAACATTTTTACAAAACCTCTACCAAGGGACACCTTTTATCATATTAGGAGAGAACTTGGTATTTTAGATGAAGCTAATATAGGCTAATTGCATTGTGTGTCATTTTTTTTTAAAAATCACCATATTAGTCTTACTCTAATGTGTTATTGATTCTTAGTTAAATTGTCCTTGATGATATTTGAAATTGTATATGTTAATTGTGTGTGATTCTGTACTGTATTCCAAGTTGGTAGTGAAGCATTTGTATTTGATTTGTGTTTGGTCTTTTAAAACTGAGTTTTTACTTTCTGTTCTGTCAAAATACTCGAGTTTTTCCAAAAACACTCGAGTATTTTAATTCAAAATTAAATCAGTTTTAAATTGAAAAAGTTTTTAATCAGGGTCTGATAAAAATACTCGAGTGTTTCTCAAAACACTCGAGTCTTTCGAAACCCCCATTTTTTGAACTTTCAGACCAAACTCGAGTATTTTGCCTTTCCCTGAAATTTGAACTTTCGGACCAAACTCGAGTTTTTACGTTTTTACTCGAGTTTTCTGGGGAAATCTGGGCTGAGTCATGAACGACTCGAGTATATTCTCAAACACTCGAGTATTTGGCAACGAACAACTCGAGTGTTGTTGAATATACTCGAGTATTTTGGCCAGTTTATATATACTCCAGCCCCCACAAACTCGAGTTTCACGAACCCCTTTCTCTTCTCTCTCGATTTTCTCCTATCTCTCTCCTCAAAACTCCGTTTTTACTCAAATTTTTGCCAAATCTTACTAGTTTTACATCCTCTAATCACTTTTCTACCATTATTTCAACGAATTTCAACTCTTTTCAACCTCAAATCCGTCACCCCCTTTTCAAACCCTAACTTTCCAAAACTTCAATTTTCATCAATTCCTCTATGGCTTCATCATCTGGCAAAGGAAAGAGAGTAAGGATTGCTGACTCATATTCCGAGGAGGAAATTTCCGACTACTATCAAGAGGATGAACGCTTGGAAAGGATAGAAGGCTTTGCCACCAGAGAATTCGGAGTAATCACATGGATCAATAGTACTTTCCTTGAGAGTAAGGGTTTCCATTTTGTTACTAACCTTAGATATCAGAAACTGATTCAATTTCTGGAATTTCATGGACCTATATATCCTAGGTTAGTTAGAACATTCTATGCAAACCTTAGGCTAAAGGACAATGTCATAGAAACAATGGTTGAGGGTGTTCGTTTTAAAATTAGCACTAAGGAGCTCTTTGTAGCTTTTGGGACAACCCGTCACGGGGACAATTCTCTAAAGGCCGATGCGGACGGCATTTTTCAAAGTTGTTTGCGCCCCGGTCGTGTATGGACCGAAGGAGTTAAGCATTCCTCATACATGACTGTCCAATCTAGGGTGTTGCATTATATTGTTTGTCATCAATTAGTGCCTCAAACCTCACCCAATTATGCCAAACCCACAAACAATGAACTTAGGCTTCTTAGTGCCATCCTGAACAATGAGAAGCTGAACTGGAGTCGCATAATTTTGGATAGAATGCTCCTTGCTGCTAAGTCTAAACACCCAAAAACCCTGCCCTATGCCATGCATGTTTGTTATCTGTTGAGTTACTTCAAGGTGCCTATCCCACGCAATGAAGAGAAAAAGACTCTTCATGTGAACCAGCATTGCCTCAACAAAGGCACCTTGAGTCACCAGGACATGGCATTCCATGAACCCTCTGGTCAATACTTGTACCGATCTGATATTACTGAGCTAGAGAGGGTTGCAAATGTGGCAGCTCAACAAGGGATGGATGCCCATCAGATGGAAGAGGAAGCTGCTGCATTTGCCCAGGCTGAAGAAGGGGATCCTATTGATCAGATTAACTTTGATGACTTCGCTGGATCTCAATCTGGGTTTGACAACTCGGGCTGGAGAGAGAATGTGATCACACGTCTGGACACTTTAGATGGGAGAATGGACTCCCTTGTGCATGCTTTGGACAGCCAGCGTGATGATTTTGTTAGCTTAGACACTAGGATGAGTGCAGAGTCTGCCATGTTTTATTCTCATTTGGATCAGCACTCGGCCCAGATTAATGCCCGCCTGGACCAGCAGTCAGGGGAGATGCACCGCCGGTTTGATGAGATGATGGCGGCCTTCTCTCGATTTTATCCTCCTCCAGATGATCCAGCTCCTTCGATGTTTTGATGATGTTGACCTTTGCAGTCTATCTTAGTTTTCATTCTGTTTTTATCATATTGGTCTTTGTTACATTTTCTGTATTTTGAGAACTTGGTGTTTTGAGACTTTGGGTTTATTATTGCACCTTTGATTTGGACCTTTTATGATGTTTTTATGTTAATGAATTTGGTTTTCATTATGATGTTTGTGCAAAGCTTCAGGGGGAGCTCTTTATATTTATTATTAAGTCTATTTTTTTTGCATAGTTGGTTATGGGGTTTTCCGATTCTGCAACTCTCCTCCCTTGATCTTTTTCTAAATTGTTACATCTTTTTGGCGTATGACAAAAAGGGGGAGAGATATTACACTTGTCTTGTCTTGATATTGTTGCACCTAAAATCTCTAATTATGGTATATACTCTGATAATTGTTAAATTCTCTAATACCATAGGCTTGGTGCTAAAATTAAATTGTCATAACATCTTGCTCAAGCTGAATTTTTAGATAGGTGAAAAGTATCATATAGTGAGGGGGAGTTGCATCTCCAAGTGGATAAGCTTAACAAATGGATCAAGTGTTAATTATTTTGTCATCACCAAAAACGGGGAGATTGTGAATTCAATGCTCCTAATTATGTGGATTATGTTTTGATGATGACAAAATAATTAACAAATCATGCCTTGAAGATATTGCAACATCAACATCAACAAGAAGTCAAGAAAAGAAGACAAGTGCCCAATCATTCTCAATCAAATATTAATTGTAAATTTCTAATTTATGTTGAGAGTGGTTGAGAGTGGGTAGAAATAGTTAGTCTCTTCTAGGAATAAATTTTTATATGTTTATTAAGTTGAGATTGACCAAAAATTAATACTTGAGAGGAAAAATAAAATTGAAAAATAATTTTTCCCATATCTGATCAAAATACTCGAGTATTTTGATAAAGACTCGAGTATATACTCGAGTATTTATAGAAAAACTCGAGTATTTGTGCCAGGTCAGCAATTATGACCGTTAGTCTTGTTCGTGCACCAATTCACTCGTGACCGACCAAAAAGACTCGAGTATTTACCAAAAGACTCGAGTATTTTTGTCCAGTCAGCAAAAATGAACGTTGGAGAGACTCAAAAACTCAATTGAGGGCATTTGAGTCTCATCCAACCCCAAGAGAGAATTCAGAACCTTATCGTAAAATTTCTCTTTGAATTTGTGCAAGAACAAACAAGACAACAACACATCATTGATTCAAGCTTTCTTAATTTCCTCTTCTCAAGTGTTAATTCCCAAAAAGCTCAACTTCTCACTCATATTGTCATTTTATTCCAAGTTGAGTTTTTAGGCCTCAATTCTTACATTGAGCTGTGCTTATTTGTGCTAATCCATTGTGAGATTAGTAATACACATACAAAAAGCTTGATTATTCAAAGTCTTGGATTGTTCCCAAGCAAACCCTAAGTGGCTTAGGGTGTTGGAAGTCTTGAGAGGTTCTCAAGCACAAGACTAGGAAGTTCCTAGCCCGGTGGAGTTTCTTGAAGGGAGTTCAAGGAAGCTTTGTGAAGAGTTCTTCAATCACCGGAATCAAATTGGGGTAGAAATCAAGAGTTTGGTACACTCTTGAAAGGGTTAGGTTGAGTGAGGCCATTCTCAAGCAATCCTTTGTAATTTCTAACAATTTGATTATTAGTAGAAACTCCTAAGTGATTAGGAGGACTGGATGTAGCTCATTGCTGGAGTGAACCAGGATAAAATTGCTTGAGTGTTGGTTTATTGCTTTTAATCTACTTTCTAGCTCAATAGACTTAAGTCATTTCAATCAATTAGGATTTATACAATTAGGTAGCAAGTTCAAGGAATCTTTGTGTTTAAAAGTTATTTAGATTGCTTGCTATTCTGTTGGATAAGTTCCTGTTTATTATTGAATTGATTTGAGTTAAATTGCTGAATTTTCGTTTCTGGTATTTCTGCTATCTGATAGAAAAACTCGAGTATTTCAGAAAAGACTCGAGTTGTTCATCACTGAAAAACTCGAGTATTTCACAAAAGACTCGAGTCTTTTGTGTCTGATTCCAGAAAATTCAGTCTTAGCTCCATTCTTCAATTATCAATCGAAATATTTGGTATTAGTGCTTCAAAATACTATTCACCCCCCTCTAGTATTTGCTTAGCCCGCTTGTTGGTTTCCAACAAACTCTACTTTAATTTCTATAATTTTGAAGTAAGATGAAATATCTACGTGCATGTAGTATTTCTTTATGTTCCATTATCTGTATACCTTATTGCAACAAGTACTAATATTATGTTAGTTACACCATTTTTCTTACTAGCAAAATACCCTTTAATTTCTACCAAAAAGAAATACCCTTTAATTACCTTATAAAACAACTTGACATTAGTCTCTTAAAACATAATACTCTTGAATATTAATGGAATTGCACACCTATTGATCATGAGACTCATGCAATTAGAACATTCACATTTCTCAATGTCTCATTTATCCTTAGAGAAACATTATCGCATAAAATCAATGGGATAACTTGATGAGTATCACATAATTATTACCACATGTAATTTTTTTTTTAAGGGTACCACATGTATGTTTTTTTTTTGTGAAGGGTACCATAAAATTAAAATTTAATATTAAAAAAATTAATTTGCGAGAACACTTTAGTGGCGATTGAAAAATGCTGCCAAAATTAAAGATGCCTTCATAAACTTGCTATGATAGTTTAGAATCAACATAAAAAAATTCAAAGATAAAAATTGACTAAATATATGTGACGGTAACAATAAATGTAACATCCCAAATTTTAATTCCAAGAATAATTAGAATAATAATTGGATTAAAAAAATGATAATTATGTTAAATAAGAATTTAAGGTGTTGGATTAGGATCATATTTAGTGCTATGAAGTAGTTTGATAGCCTTAGCAAATAATAAGAGGTTGAAAAATGGGAAAACGAGTGTTATAAAATACTTTTTCGGTGTTTTAAATAAGTTATACTAGGAAATTAAAAATAAAGATTTACAACTCTAAACATTAATTCTACCGTTGGATGTGAAGGTTAGTATGTAGGGAAGCTTGCTTTCAAATTTGAGCAAGATCCGACTGATAACGAAGAAGTTATGGCATTTTGAAATAAAAAGAAAAGTAAATAAATAAAATTTAAGCAGACTAATCGATTAGTTGGAGGACTAATCGATTTTCCGCCCGTGGTTCTGCAGAAAAAATAAAGAGCGCGAAGCTCAAGTAAAGCTTCATTCTTCTTCCCTAAGTTAAGAACTCAAACTTCCAAGAAAAGCTAAGTTTTCATAAGCAAAAATCAAAGTTTTCCATCATCACCACCTCCATCATCTCCACCATATCCACCATAGCTTTCAATTTTTCTCTCATTAACACATAAACCATGGCTCTAGTTTCTCTCTCATGCCCCCAAGAAGCTTCTCAAATGCAAGTGAAAGCTCTTCCACTATCAGCCTCCCATTTAGACATTATACCCATTCATTATTTGGTAGCTCTCATCAGGTTGCAAGCAAAGCTAAGGAGGTTCCGGTTATAGAGCCCTAAAGCAAGAGGAAACACTAAGGGTCTAGAGGTTTTTTCTCTCTTTCTTCGGTTGAGGTAAGAAGGGGGTAATACCTCTACTTAGGGAATAGGTTCTAGACTGTATATAGTGAGAACTAAGGGTAGGTGAATAAGTAGAATAATGAACCTCAGGGTAGTTGATATTGCTATTAATTGGAGTATTAAAACAAAGGTGATAAAACCGTTTTTGTGCTTGTGAAAATATATGTTTATGTTGGTGTGAGACTTTAATAATTATTATTGTGAAATAAATGATGACCGTAAAAATAGAAATATTTGTATGTTTATATGTTGTGTATGCTAAATGAATTAAAGAATGATTAAAATTGAAAAGTAATTAAAGGTGTAACATCTCGAATTTTAATTCCAAGCTCAAGTAGAATAAGTCTAAGTCAAGCTAATGGAAATCGTAAGAGTAAGCTTGGGTTTAATGAAATAATCATGGCCAAAATACATGTAGTAGTTAAGGGAAATGTCTTAGAGTTAGAAACCATCAAAGTATGAAAATTTGGCAAGATAATCGATTACTTTTGAGAAGTAATCGATTACCATGTTTCTGTGAAAACCCCTAAGAATTTAATTAAGGGAAGTAATCGATTACCTTTGGGGAAAGTAATCGATTACTGACCTTCTGTGGGAAACCCTAAATTATGATTTTTGGGAGATAATTGATTATTTTTGGGTAGGTAATCGATTACATGGTTTATGTGAGGAGTTCACTAATTGTGGAAATAGGAATGTAATCGATTACCTGACTGGGGTAATCGATTACTACTCGTGTTTTGACAAAAAAAAAATATAATAAGTCAATTAAAAGCCAATAGTCAAAGCTTCTTGTGGAACCTTTCACTCTCCACCACAAGTTACAAAGATTATAGGGGAAGCTTCTCTTCTCAACCACTCATTCACCAAGCTTCTCAAGGAAGCTTTCCATGTGAGCCATATGTTTCAAACACATGTGTAAATAAACAAGAACAAAGCAAAACACACCAACAACACTTCACTCATCACTCTCAAAGGATAATTATGCTAAAGGAGGTTTAAGATGATGTAATTAGGATTCCTTCGAGTGCCATAAAGGAGTTAAGAAGCATTGATGTTAGATAGGAGATTTAAAGATGAAGAAAAAAGCGTTAGAAACGGTGTTTTCGGTGCTGTAAACATCCAATATTAGGAAATTATAAATAAAAGATCTAAAAATATAAACACAAATTCCAACGTTGGATGTGAAGATAAGTGCCTTAGAAGGCTTGCTTTCAAATTTGAGCAAGATCTGACGGTTAACGAAGAAGATATGGCATATTGAAGTGCAAGGGATGAAAATCAGGTGAAGTAATAATCGATTACTTTTGAAGGTAATCGATTACCTTCTAACTGGAATGGAAAAAATGAAATGAAATTCATGAGATAATTGATTACTTGTGAAGGTAATCGATTACCTCATGGTCTGACACAAAAAAAAAATAGATTGATTAAGGCCAAAAAGTCAAAGCTTCTAAAGGAAACTTTCATTCTCCACCACACACTCACCAAGCTTCTTGAAGAAGCTTCTCTTGCTAGCCACACATTCCTTTCAATGCAAACCACTTCCTCTTCATGAAACACAATAACAACACAAACATTTCTCATTTCTCTCTTCATCCATCCTCTTCCTTCTCATTCTCTCTCAAGTCAAGAAGCAAGAGCTCATCATCTCCATTCCATCATCAACTCCATTTCTAACATCAAACCTTTGGTCAAAGAACAAAGATCATTCATTCATCAACAACACTCTTCTTCACTTCATGAGCACTCTCTCAAGAGCCAAGGAACATCATCACTCCATTCTCCTTCCTCATTCATGACCACTCTCTCTCTTCTCCTTTCTATCCCTAAAAACTAAGAGCACTCATTATCATCCCTTCATCTCCTTCATCATCAACTTCACTTCCTTCTTCATGAACCAAAAACAAAGAACATCATCATCACCATCAACTTCCATCATCAACAAACCCTAGAAACTCAAGAGCAACCATCCTCACCACCCCAACACACCACACGAGTTTCACTTTTCCCCACCAAGATAAAGTTTTATTCTTCTTCCTTTCCAAGATTCTAAGAGCTCATCACCAATTAGCATCAAGAGTCATCATCATTTCACTTGTTTTCTCCTTAACACAAGGTAAATTTCATCTTCCTCTCTTCCTCACAATTCTCACAAATTTTCTCTCTCCTTCTCAGTTGGGAAATTCGAACCCCACCTCTTGAAGAACCACACTCTTATGTTTTCTTCATTTTCATGGCTAGAAGGAATCAAGCTAATTCTACTTCTTATCACTACTCTTTTGGTGGCTCCTTGGTTGAGATTTCTAAGAGTTAGGGCAAAGGATTAAGCTAAGGATTTTGTGAAGGTTTCTCCACTCTCTCTTTGGTAGAGGTAAGGGGGTGGGTATTGGCTTGCTCTAGAAAAGTGTCTCTAATTAGTTATAATAATTTGCTAGGATTTATATGTTTAGTGTAGTGATTCGGAAACCCTAAGGTAGAGAATAATGATAATATTTTGATTTAGGTAAATAAATGAATTGACCCCTAGGATAGTGAATAATGATAATAAGTTGACTAGACAACTGAATGAAATGAACCCTAAGTAATATTTGGGATTAAATGTATATACTTGGTGCTAAATGTTGTTACATGTGCTTGGTGCTAAGTGTATATACTTGAAGTTAAATGTTGTTATATATGTTGAGTTTGATATTTGATAATTTATAATTGATATGTTTGTTATGAGAATGGCCATGTAGGATTTAAATGATGAAATGAGAAATGGGTTAAAATTAGAGGGAAATGCAGTGGAATTGATCATTAGGGACACTAGCACACTAGGTGCCTTGCTAGGTGTTCCAACTTCTAATTAGTCCCATTAGGGCCAATCGCCCGTCAGGCTAATCGCCCATTAGGTCCAAGCGTCCCATTAGGCGTCGGTGTACCCAATGGATCAATTCACTGCTAAATAAAATGGAATAGAGTATGGACTAGAGTTAAGGGAAATGTAATGAATATAATAATAATGCATAGTCCTAACGGGTGATGCCTAATGGGTGCAAAGTCCTGATGGGTGCAAAGTCCCTAATGGGTTTGCCAATTGCCTAGCAGGTGCAATCAAATCCTAGTGATGCAAGTAAAAGGGAAGAAAAGTAAAAGGAAAGAAAAGTACAAGGGAAGAAATTGAAAAGGGGAAAAATGGAATCACATTTAAATAATGAGATAGAAAATGGAAATAAGACTTGGATACAAATTGAATGAAATTATGATTTATGATTGTGATGAACGTGCATTATGTGAATTACTTGATAACTGTGCTTGGCTTAGTGAGTTGTTATGTCTAACTAGAAACTACTTTTCTATTTCATGTGCAATGCTCACCTCCTTACTATTTTTACAGGTACTGAGATTGAGCTAGCACAGCCCCCGGCCGAGCAGGTGCACTCTCCCTCACAGGGAGAGTAAATAGTGGTGTTTCAGGACTATTTGTCGTCCTGGTTATTTTGGGTTTTGTATATGAATTGTAAAGAGTCATTTTTGGTTTAGCCAGAACCACTCCCTATGGGTAGGGAGTACTTTTGGTAAGTTTAAAACAATTTCAAAACTTGTTAACGCCTTATGACTTTCCGTTGTGAATGTAACTCTGATGTATGCATATTTTGGCCCTGTTGCCCTTCTGGATTATTTGTGTGATTGTTATAACTGGTTTACAGGAAAAACTAAATTTTGGGAATGTCCAATAAACAAAGTAAACTCCGTCCGACTTTACAGAGATTTTTATAAGTTAAAATGGTTTTAAAAATAAATTTTTAGGTTCATAATTCTTCTATTGGGTAATTAAGGGTAATTATAAATATGGTGTTACAAAAGGCGCAGCTGATTGATCCTTGGGGGACAGTGACCCATTAGGCGCCCTGCTAGGTGCCAAAACGCCCCGTCAGGTGCAAACGCCCCGTCAAGTGCAAACGCCCCATCAGGTGCAAACGCCCCACTAGGTCCAAACGTCCCGTTAGGCGCTTATGTACCCAAGGGTTCAATATGCTGCACGGTAATCAAAGTTAAAAATAAAAAGGGACAAAGACAATGAAACTTAACTAAAGGTAATAAGAACGTAAAAGTGAAAATGAGGCTAATGTAAATTAAATATGGAACAGAATGAAATGAAACTAAAGGGAATTAAATAAAAATGGACCTAACGGGTGATGCCTAATGGGTGATAAAACGACCTGATGGGTGATAAATATACCTAATGGGTGACAAACGACCTAGCAGGTGCGCGAAATCCTAATGGTGCCAGGAAAAGACAATAAAAGGAAAAGAGAACAGAAAGGAAATAAAAGACAATGAAAACTGAGATAAGAGTAAAAGAGCAATGAAAACTGAGATAAGAGTAAAAGAGCAATGAAATGGATATATGAAGTGATTGTTGATTAATCTGCTTGAGCATGATGTGATGAATTATTTGCTAATTGTGTTTGACTTAGTTATTCTCTATGTCTCTTTAGAATATATTTTCTAAGTTTTGTGTAATGCTCACCTCCTTACTGTTTTTATACAGGTACCGAGCCCGAGCAGGAGTACTCTCACTTCCAGGGAGAGTAAGTAGTAGTAATTAGTAGTCATGTCTGTCCTGGGCCTTGTTTTGGGTATCTGATGTATATATAAATTATCTTTTGTTGGACTTGTGTATATATGGGTTTTGGTGCTAGGACGTAGCACATGGGTGGCCTAGGACTCCTCCTTTTGGGAAAGGAGTGATTTTGGGAAATAACTATTCCGCTACTTGTTTATATTTTGTATCTGCTGATGATGATGTATTATCATGCAATTATGCCCTGTTGGCTTTCTGTTTATTTGATTATGTAATATTTCAGGTTAATCAGGTTAAACTAAATTTTGGGAAAATCCATAAAACAAAGAAAACTCTGTCCGATTTTTACGGAGAATTTTTATAATTAATTTAAGTTTTAAATGAAATTTTCAAGTAACTAATCAATTAATTAGGATTAAGGGGTTTTATTTTCTAGGGGTGTCACATTTATGGTATCAGAGCAGTTTTTCCTCGGCCTTGGAGTGTGGACTCACAACTCCTGTGGTTTACTAGTGTCTAAGTTAGATGAATAGGATGCATATATTTATATATATATAGGTAAATATATATGTATAGGGACTAAAGCTATTTATATATGGATTAGCTTGCTTTCTTCTTCAAGAGTAAGAAGCATGACTTGGAGGCGTAGTGACAGTGATAGGATTGTTTCAATCCTAGAGAATTTGGTTCAAATGAACCAAAGCTAAGCTGAGATAGTAGCAGCAGTTAGAAAGAAGCGGTCGACTATAGGACCCTAGTTTAAACTTAACTGAATTCGACGATGGTGTTGTCATTAATAGAATGTAAGGTTAGAGTTGATCACTCTGATCCTTACATCTGTTAAGAGATGATATCATCAGCAAACATGACAATGATGTTGCTATTGATAGATGTGAGATTGGGACCGATCACCTCGATATTTGCACCTATTAAGGGTCAATGTCATTGAAAGCTTTTGACTAACACAGAAACCAACCCGAAATAGAATTTCCTAAGAAATGCAACCTTTAGAAGAAAGGAAGCCAACCCATTTAGAGGGGAAAGGTATACACTATGGATGGAGAGGAGGTTGGTAATGCAGATGAGCTGATCAGAGGTGTATGCCATGCCAATAATATTTCATGTGGGGTACTGTTTGATTGTGGTGCCACACATTCTTTCATTCCCCTTTAATTGCATAAAGAGAATAGGACGTTCCAAAATAAAAATACTTTATAAACTCTAGGTGTCCATCTCCACTAGTTCTTTAGTGAAGGCTTCATCAAGCATTCTCTACTCACCCTTCCTAAATATTGAGTCAAGAGTTTCAGACCAACCCGATGTGCAAGCCCAACTGAACGAACGTCAAGTAACCAATACCTCTAGATCCTTCTGGAACAGGACCTTGCATGACTTTGTCCCGCGATAACTATTCTTAGATTAAACTTCTGACAAAAGCATCTTCCTAGAAGCCATTAAGAGATAGGAAAAGAATTAGGATCCTTGATCCTTCAAACGATGGACT
The DNA here is from genome assembly GCA_037953625.1 of Crotalaria pallida. Taxonomy (NCBI): domain Eukaryota; kingdom Viridiplantae; phylum Streptophyta; class Magnoliopsida; order Fabales; family Fabaceae; genus Crotalaria; species Crotalaria pallida. The sequence goes on from CM075650.1 coordinate 129,541,658, forward strand.
ATGAAACTTAAAGAATACATAGATTTAGTCTAGCTTTTTGGAAATCATGAAAAGCTTTAAAAAGAATTAATAAGTTGCACGTCTTTAGTTGAAATCTAACCAAATCCTGCAATGGTGTTGTCGTTTAATAGAATGTAAGGTTAGAGTTGACCACTATAATCCTTACATCTATTAAGTGATGATGTTATCAGCAAACCCGTCAATGATGTTCTGTTGATAGACGTGAGGTTGGGATTGGTCACCTCGATCTTTGCATCTACTAACAGATGATATCATTGCAACCTTCCAAATGAAAATCGAGACAATCAAAATAGGAACTCTCCAAGAAATAGATCCTATAAAATAGAAGAAACCAACCCGAAAAGTGTCCTTTCCGAACTCTTTACACAAAATCGGGAAGTAGACCTAAAACAACATTATAGGATAACGACCTTAAGCTATTGTATAACATCCCAAATTTTAATCCCAGGAACAAACAAAATAATAAGAGGGTTTAAGTGTAGTAGTTCGGATCTCGGTCCGACCAAATCTTATCTTAGCCGACCAACGAGCGACGTTCGGGTCATAAGCCGACCTCGTTCCGCCTCACACCCCTCGTCAATAACCAGTCTTCTCGAATTTAAAGGACTCTGGACTGACCAGTTAGCACTGAGCTCATCAGTTAGCACCGAGCTCATCAGTAGCACCGAGCTCCTCGGAATCGACCTCATTTCGTTTTACACTGCTTGGCTGTGACCAGCCGACCACAACAAGTCGCTTGTGTCAACCGATTATAAGTTTGGCCTCTTATCGACCATCGAGAGGCTGCACCGGCCGACCATCGTGAGGCCACACCGACCTCGTACTGATGCCAAGATATCTCGGCCTTCACGTGCCTAGCATCTCGTTAGAGAGACTAAACCGACCTTGCACCGACGCAAGGTATCTCGGCCTCTATGAGCCTAGCATTTCGCCTTTCCTATCTCGTTCCGAATGGGTGCTTCTAGGGATCCGAGCATCGAGGTCTCATCACAGTCCCCATGACTCTAGTCCGATCGATTGATCGAACGTCGACCAGTAGCACTCAGTTACGAGCACCGACCACGATATGGTCGGATTCGTAACATACCGAGCTAGGCACATGAGTGAATTACAAGCTTAGGGGATCATGGACGAGCACGGAGCCAAAACAGATGGCTCTCACAGTGGTTGTCGCGCCCAGGCACACCATTTTCCTCGGCCAAGCGTATGTTTCAGAATGGGCAATTATCAGCCACATGTTCTTGGCTTCCTCATGAAGCCATTAATTTTCATCCACTCATTTGTTTCCTCTCACGCAAGTCATGATATAAAAATAAAGACAAAACCAGCAGCAACACCATACTCACCCACGCATATCAGCTCCATCTTCTCCACCTTCTCTCTCTAGGGCTTGGGAACCCCGTATTCATCATCTCACAAACCCTCGGTTTAAGAGCAAGCCCCACAACTCCATCACTAACACAAGCCAGAGCATCATCATCACCTCAAGATTTTTCTCTCTCCTCCTTCTCTTGGGAAGTTCGAACCACACAGCTTAGTTTGGATTTCAAAGAGATTTAAATTCTAAGGATACTAGGGCAAGGGATTCTATGGAATGACATATCCATAAACCTTGAGGTGGCAAAATAAAAACCCCTAAATATAACCAATTTAGGATTGTCATATGGTATGTTTTAACCCTATTTTATTCATTAATCATTTATGATAGATTTTCTATTCTCTATGAAATTACTTGTTTGTCTATGAATAATAATTATATTATGATTTGGTACGTTTGTGTGCTTAAATCATAAATTATTTAAAGTGAGCAATATTCTAATGTTCAAGATATTTAAGCATAATAAGTCATAATAACTCCAAGTGAAATCTGAACAATGTAATCAAATAGTTGGGTCCGTTTTCTATACTCATCGATAGTAGATGAGTTTCTATACTAACTGTTGCCACCCACTATTCCTAGTTTGCTCTAAATTAACTGTTTTTTGCCTTTAATTTTTTTCCTTCGTGCTTATTACCATAATGACCTTGAAACAGTTTCCTTCATAGCGTCCACAATACATATCTTTTGCTCTGCTCTTATCTTCAACTTCAACTACCTTCTTCTTCTTATTTTTTGAACTACCTTTTTTGCTTTTCGTAAAACTAAAAAAAAAATATTACACATTAAAAAAATATTACTCCGTCTTATTTATAAGACCATTTTTGGGTTTTTCACTCCCACAAAGGAAAGTGGTTAAATTTGTTAGTGGCATTGGAAATGTGAAAATTTGATATACGTTTTCAAAACTACCACTATAATTACTATTGAAACTCTAAAAAATGTTGACCCAATATGTGTGTTTGTGGAAAGAAGTAATTAAATGCTATTGAAAATTGAAAAGGGGTCCTATAAATAGGACCAAAATAAAAACCCTAAAAGGGTCTTATAAATAGGACCGGAGGGAATACTCTCTCCGGCTCAAATTATAAGCAATTTTAAATAATTTTACACTTATTAAGGAGGTTAGTTGATTGTATTTAATTTTCTAAAATTTATAAATGAATATAAGTATTTTAGGAAAGTTGCATTGGGATTAAAACAAAAATTAAATAAGATAACAATTTTCGAGGAATGTTTTAGGAAAGTTGCATTGGGAATGAAATAAAATTTAAGAAACTTGGTTAGTTTTGCTTACATTTTTTTGGATGAACCAGGGTATCCACCCGCGCAACTGGGTGACTAATCTCTCGCACCACGGTCGGGCCCTTTCGGGGGCGATACTCCCAGTAAGGCTTGCTTCATTCACATGCGCCTCGGGAACGACTCGAACCCGCGACCACATGCTTAAGGGACACAAGCCCCTTCCACTTGTGCCAGCCTCCAAAGGAAGTATGTTTTTTTTTCTCGAAGTATATTTTTTCTTATATTTCAAGCCGGAGGAGGGATTATAAACTAAAAAAATATTTTTTTTATTTTTTTCCGTCACACGTCACTGTTACATTTTTATTTTTTCTCGTCCCTGTTACTGTTTATTTTTTAACCATTTTTGTTATTTTTTATTTTATTTAAAAATATTAACGCAAACATTTATTATTTTATATTTATTACTAGATTTTAAAATATTAAAAATTTGTCCACGTAAGACAGCTCAGTTGGTGGCTGCAGGGACACTTAGGATTTCCCCTCCCCCAGGTCATGGGTTCTAGTCCCAGACCTCCCATGTAAACCAAAAAAAAAAAAATATTAAAAATTTAGTGAAGTGTCACTTTGGTCCCTCATTTTTTTGGATGTGACACTTGAGTTTTTCAAAATGTGAAAATTCATTTTTAGTCCCTCAAGATTTTTTTATGGGACACTTAAATCCATAGTTGAGGCAGTTGAAAGAGTGGATGGAGGGACTTGAATGTCCCATAAAAATACTTCATGGACTAAAAGTGAATTTCAACATTTTGAGGGACTAATAAAGTACTATCCAAAAAATCTAAAAAAATATAAGGGATTAAAGTGGTACTTCACTCTTAAAATGCATGTGTTAGACAAACCATTAAATGCATGTCTTCTTAATTTTTTGACTTTTGAATTTTTTTAACCTGACGGATGGAGTAATAAATAATTGGCAAAACTGTTCCTATGGTCCCCTAAGTTATTTATTTGTTCCAATCTGGTCCCCTAAGTCATTTTCGTTTGAAAGTGGTCCCCTAACTCATGTAACGTTAACCTCGTTAGTCCTTTGCGTCCATTACCTCCTAACACCGTCTATTTAAGTTGACGTGGCAGCCAGAGTGCCCAACGTTGGCGATGCACATGTACCCTCACTTTTACCACGTTAAAAGTTTAAAATGGTGGAGTGAAACGACGCCGTTTTGATGATTGAAGCCACTCGCTTCATCTTCTTCTTTCTTCCATGAGAAGTCATTCTTAGTTAAGAGATAAAAACACTAAACTTTGGAGGGAAAACAGAGGGTTGCTAGGGCATTTGCTGAGAGAGAATGAATTGCAAACATTGTCGTTGATTATGAGCGCGATAGGGAGTTCGTTCATGGACGGAAAGGACCAACGATGCTAACGTTACATGAGTTAGGGGACCACTTTCAAACGAAAATGACTTAGGGGACTAGATTGGGAAAAAAATAACTTAGAGGACTAAACAAGCAGTTTTGCCTAAATAATTATATGACACTTTATTTTTATTTTCATTTATTTTTAATTTTAATTTCATAAAATGAAACAAACACAATTACTAATGCCATCCAAAAAAAAAAGTTGGAGAAAAAAATAATCACTATGGCTCGTTTTTGTAAGCAGAGGAAGAGGTCCACGTCCGGGGAAAAAAAAAAGAACTACTAGAGGAGGAACTTGTCTATGGTGCACCTACTCTATCAAGGATGGACAACACAATCAGGTAACAAGTCATTCATCATAGCCACCCATTAGTAACTAAATTTATCGACCATTGATTCAACAATGAGTATATAATCTCATCACTTTTTGATGAGTACCACGTACAGACCCTAAATAATTAAGGATCATCTCGACTCCAATATCAATTGTTATTTAAAGAAGAGCTAGCTTAAATAAAATTAGGAGAATAATAACAAATAAAGTGTCCGTAAATCATTATATAAGGAAGCAAAATTTATAACATCATATTGAGAAATGACGTATTTGACATATTGAGAAATAATGTGTTTGACATACTGTACAGTACTTGACTAGATTTACATTGCTAATTGACTTTATTTCTTAAACAATAATCTTAACGTACTTGTTAACAAGATTCACGAAATTAAAATTGTGTGAGCTTTGAAAGTGGATGGTTTTGAACATTTTTAGATTGTGTTGACAAAAAATAACAAAAAAAACTTAAAAGTGCTATATTATGTGTAATAACGAGAGGAAGCTTTTTCTGTGAAGCTGGTGGCATAGGTGGCATAGGTGGCACAACCTCATTTAAGGTTCTTGCTTTACCTTGCAGTTGGATATTACAAATATAGCAACACATTTTACTATATGTGCTGGCCTGCTGGTTGTGTCGGTGCATTGTCATAATGAAGTTGACTTTTTCCAAGTTCCAATATAAAGAGAAGATATTAGTTTAATTTTCTAATGAAACCCATTTTCTATTATTCTTCATTGATCGCTAATACTTGAAACACAGTCTGTATTCTGGTTCAACTGCCGCATGCACCAAACCCTTCAAATTAAAATCCCCAACGTTTACCACCTCTTCTCTTATTGTAGGGAATGGTAAATTCTTCATCTTGTTTCCGCAATCAACTTTGTCATTGTGTTGTTGCCATCTCCAATAATGGGGTGCAACAATTCTAAGTTGAATGCAAACGGAGAAGAAGTACCTTCCAGAATCCGTCCTCTCCTCCGTCGTCGAATTGAAGAGTTGAGAAAGCATAGAAATGAATCCACTATAAGAAGAGAAGATGCCCTCTCTAAGAAGAAGTTGTTAAAGGATGATGCTAATATAGAAGAATATGATCATTCCTCTCAAGAAGATGAAATCAATCATCACAAGGTTTTGCCAAAGGAAAATAATAATAATAGTAATAATAATAATGCGGTGCGTGCACAAAAGCTCTCCAAAGTGGTTCCATTGCCAGTTTCCGGTTATGGAATAATGGAGGAGCAACATAACAAGCATGCACAAGAAAGAGTAGTGATGAAAAATAATGTTGAAAGTAAGCCCAGGGATGAGTTTCCATGTTCATGGCCACAACATGATGATGTGACAAAACATCATGATGACCTTGATAGTGATGACAATAATGATAAAGATGATGATGATGATGATGAAGAAGATGATGATGAAGATGATGATGACGAAAATGGCAGACTTTTAGGTCCTGGATCACCCAGTTTCAGAATTTACATTGAGCCCGTGGTCATAATAAAAGAGAAAGAACGTGAGTACTGCGTGCATGTTATAATACATATGAAATGAAAGTGATATTCTACTCCTATTTTTTTACTATTTCTTTCTATATATATTAATAATATTTGCATGGAAAATTGGTTTTAGTTTATTTTGGGATGTACTCATGTTCAAATTTTTCATACTCTTCATGGAAGATGGAGTTCGTATGTACTATGATACTTAAATAGATATTGATATTAGGCAAAAAAAATTTGCTTATAAAAAAATGTGCATGGAAAATGAGTGGGGACATGATAAGTAATTATAAAATGTGTAAGAAAAAAATGTAAAAATGAAAATACTATTTAACAAAGAATGTATAGTATTTACATTTTTTTTTTTTGTAAAATTAAACATTACACAATAATGTTTTAAAATTGACAAATGCAGGTGAGAACCAAACCAATGTTATACACCGTAAGTCACCTAGTGATGACAGTTGTGAAAGCGCTCCATCAGAACACTCAGGAAACTCGAATGAGGTACTCAAGTTCAATGTTTTATGATTTCTCCATTCTTTATCATTTTGCATTATATCGCTCTCAACACTCTCGAGGAATATAAAGCAAAGGAGTCATTAATACATTATAAGTAATAAAAATAGTAAAAATAGATTAGTAATAGAATCAATTTCTTTTAACACAAAAAATAAATATTATGTTTATATATTTTTTTTTAAAAAATGATTTTACTATAATTTACTTTGGGCCCATTTGTTTATATTTAAAAACAATTGATTTTAGATTGTGTAAGATGAATGATTTTCTTTTTATCAGTTTTAGTATAAATTATATAAACTATTTGTGCTTTGTTAAAATCAAGTTATTATTTTTATTATATTTCAAGCTAGTTTTACATATTGTTTATCTCTTATCTACGAGCAATTATTAGGTGGTCCGGGACCACATGGTCCAGGCCAGGAGAATCACCATCATGCATTATTTAATTTTTGAATTTTTTTAATTGAAAAATAAACTATCAACGGTTGAGATGTACCTGAACCACATGGTCCAAGACCAATTAATAATTTTCCCTTATCTACCCCATCTCATTAAAAGGTATGATCGTGTTAACCATTAAAAACATTGGTAAAAGAATAAGGGAAAGCCTGTTTTAGAATCCAAATGAACATATGTTTTATGAACTAAAAACATCGTTTTCAATGCAAAGTTACATCTTTTTTTTTTAAACTTTTATGGTCATTAGTTAACATCCCCCTATAATTATAATGTAAAGGAATTCAAACTAGATTATCAAGAGAATCACAAGCCTTACGATTTTTTTTTAAAATTTTGATTATTGAAAAAATCATACAAAAACATGTTATATTACCATGATTGATTTTTTTTTCGAAATATAAGTGATTTACTGACAATAATCTCGAACTAATACACTTTTATTTAGTTGTATAAAAAAAACTAGTAAATTATGCAAAAAAAAAAAATCATAGCTATTTATTTAGAGGGGCTAAATTACGTATTTGATCAGTTACCTTATTTTTCAATTTCAAATTGGTCTCTTACGTTTATTTTATTATCATATTGGTTACTCGTGTTTCTTTTTGTTTTCAAATTGGTTCCTAAGTCACTGTTCATCCTACGTGTCAACATCATATTGGTCCACATTTGCAATGTTGGAGAGAGAAATGACACAAGTGCGTATTTTATTTGTCAACATAGCATGAATAGTTATATATTCAAGACCTAATTGATAGTGAAAAGAAACGTGAGAGACCAATATGATACAAAAAACGTAAATGACCAATTTGAAATTGAAAAAAATAAGGTACAGAACCAAATACGTAGTTTAGTCATTTAGAAGAATGAATTTATTTGCTTGTTAGTTCTACAAGGGTAAAATGGTAAAACAAAATTAATTTCAAAATAATTAAATCTTTTTTCAAATAGCCCTCAAACATTCATCATTTCTACAAACTGCATTATTGTCTTGGTAAGAAACATTTTTTTCATGCGTCTTTTAAATTTACCAAACACGTGAATAAATTTAAACCCAAGTTTTTTTTTTTTTTTTTAAACAAGCTTGTAGTATATCTATAGTAAGATGTAGTTCATATTAGATATTTGAAAATTCATCTCTAGCCGATTAACAAATGACAAGAACAAAAATTATGATCATGATTTTGATCTCATACTCTTTTATTATTTTACTCTCCAGGCTGTTGAAATAATCGATCCCACTCCAAAGAGAAAAGGACATAATAAGATGAAGAAATTAGGAGCTGTAAAGAAGAATCTACTCAGTGTTAAGAATCTTCAAGTGAAGCATCGAATGAACCCAATGTTTTCATGTGGAGGGAATAACCGGAAAAATTCTTTATCATCCATGTGATTAGTGAACTAGGTGCTAGAAGAATGGCGACATATAATAGTACCTTCTTTAATTTTAATTTGTTTGGGTATTTCATAAAGATTTTTCAGTTTCAACTGGTATATGGCATTTCATCAATCAGATTTAGAACACAACTAGCTCTTTCGGTTGATTATGGGAATACCTTGTAAATATGGTTTTCATGTCTATTCCTATTCAATTATTTAACTTTGTATCTCCTTATTCAATCAAATTTCAGATATTTGATAGAGTCACTCAAAATCAAAACCGAAACATTTGAGTTAAAAATATACTCCCTCCCTTTCCCTGTATGTAGTGTTTATAATTTTTTTTTTTAATGTTTCATATATGTATTTTTCTTTTACAAAAGTCAATACATAATTAATATTATTTTCCCGACACATCCTTATCTTTCACACTCTTTTTTTTTTCTCTTCAATAATAATTATATAGAGAAATTATACTCCAAATACTCTAATAAATTCTTACCTCAATTAATCATTTCTTAAAACTCATACATAACCTTAAAATATACTAATTACTTATAAAATAGAGGCCGAGAGTAGGTACATACATGGCATTACCTACATCCAAACAATTTTTATGAATGGATTATTTGACAGCAAACATATTTAGTTTAATACGGTTGACTAAATTAAACTAGAGAAGAATGTTATGCTCTTACCTCATACATTATACTTGATTTTACACTTTGTGTTATTTCATGTGTCAAAGGTTTATAATTGGTTATGTTGTAAAAATTATTATTATTATTATTTCAAAATATTTTTTATATATTAAATATTTTTGAACTAGACTTTATATTTATTTGATGATAATGTATATTTTTCGTGTATATTATGATATCTTTTAATAGTTGATTGGTTAGTTAATTTTGAATTGTTTTTTAACTAGTTGTAACAAAAGAATGTAACTTTTCAGTGGATATATCATGAAGAAATGCAACTTTTCAATTTGATGGAGGTCAACTACTTTCTAAAACATTGCGTTATGTCTAAGTGGTGTGTGGTGTGTTGCAATTATTTTTGCTTATATATATATATATATATATATATATATATATATATATATATATATTAGAGTGAAGACCCACTTTAGTCCCCATGTTTTTCACGTGGGACAGTTTAATCCCTCAAAAAATGGAAAATCATTTTAAGTCTTTGAAGATGTTGAAAAGGGGACACTTTGGTCCTTCTGTCAACGCCGTTAACGCCATCCTCCGTGAACGTTAACACTGGTATTGACAGAAGGACCAAAGTGTCCCCTTTTCAACATTTTCAGGAACTTAAAATGATTTTCCATTTTTTGAGGGACTAAATTGTCCCACGCGAAAAAATGAAGGACTAAAGTGGGTTTTGACTCATACACTAAAAAATTCGCTTTCAAAAAAGAGTGAATAAAAGTGTTTTTGAAAAAGAAGTAATTAATGGCATTATAAATAAAAGAACACAAAAAATCCAAAACATATTTTTTTTAATATATTATATTTATTAAAATAAAAAAAAAGAGTCGGAGCACCAAAAACCGGTGCATGGTAGAAGCACCATTGTTTTATATTTTACTTGTTTGGACCATTACCTGTGTCAAGAAGGATGTAATAAAAAAAATTCAAATTCAAATAACAAAAACATGCACATAAAAAGAACACAGAAAACCCAAAGCATATATCAACGTGGGGTTGGTCAAGTGGTAGCTCACTTGATCCCTTAACCAGTGTATGGTAGAAACACCCTTGTTTTATATTTTACTTGTTTCGACCAAGTTAGCTTCTCAAGGAAGCATGGTTAGTAAAACATGGTTAGTAAAAATAGTGGGTGATAGTACTATTTGGGCAGGATTTTTTGGCTCCATTGTGATAGTACTACTTTGCACTGTTGCTCTATGAACGAAAATGTTTGATAATTTTATATTATGTAGACTATTAAATAGACATGTGCTATGCATGGAAAACATACAATGTACTAGTATTTTAGTAATATATTTTAATAAGAAAAAAATGTACAATTACATAATTTGAAATTATTGTGAAAAAATGATATCAAAATGAAAAAAAAATGTTGAATTGATATCATCAATTTGTTTATTTGTACTGTTAAGAGACAGACTATCGACAATAAACAATTTATTTTTTTTAGCATTTTTTGATTTATTTTCTTTTATATAGAAATAAAGTCATTAGTGTATGTATTTCGTTGTTGATAGTTAAGAAAAAAAACATAAGATTGAAAAATTGACTATCGATGCTAAGACCCACTTTAGTCCTTCATTTTTTCGCGTGGGACAATTTAGTCCCTCAAAAAATGGAAAATCATTTTAAGTCCCTGAAGATGTTGAAAAGGGGATACTTTGGTCCTTCCGTCAATACCAGTGTTAACGTTCACGGAGGATGGCGTTAACAGCGTTGACGGAAGGACCAAAGTGTCCCCGTTTCAACATCTTCAAGGACTTAAAATGATTTTCCATTTTTTGAGGGACTAAACTGTCCCACGTGAAAAACATGAGGGATTAAAGTGGGTCTTCACTCTATATATTATATCACCACGGCAAAAAAGAAAGATGCTTCTTAGACTTTTGCACAAAACTGAGTATATTTAAAGTATTTATCCTCCTTTTAAGTTTTTAATTCTCATTTTCTCAATCTTGGGTTACATTAATATACAACATACTGCTAGTTCTGTTACCTGATATTAATCAGAAGGGTCTGCTGAATCCTGAAAAATCATCGCAGTACGCGAATAGATTCTTAAGGACAGTGTCTTTGACACGCCTCATATCATGATTTTTACTTTATAAATTTTCTAGTGTATATTCTCCTGATTTTTCCAACAGGTTAAGCATAAAAAATGGCTTTTTTTAGCAGCAAACAAAATTACTTCATTAACAAAGAGCATTAGGAGTACTCAAGGCCAAAGCATTTACAACAGTTATACATACAGGTAAATTAAAAGGCAAATACAAGGCACATATGCCAATTGAAATATGAAATAGAAAAATCCCCAAAACATTTATCGAGTGCCATGATTTTGATTTAATTGCTTCCACCCGCTCCACTATATCAACTTCCTCTCCTTGAAACACTTTTTTATTTCTTTGAAAGCACAACAACCACATTACTGCGAACCAAATAACAGCAGCCTTGCATTTTTTTCCTTGCGCGACCATTTTTCCAAAAAACGTAAGAAAGCCTCACATTCAGAAACTCTATCACATACCGGTGACTTTACTTGTAACCATGAGTATATTTCATTCCACACCTGCACCGACACTTCACATAACATGAAAACATGGGGCGAGTCCTCCTCTACATGATTACAAAGCACACAGTTGTTAACGGTAACCATGACACCTCTCTTCCTCAAATTCTATTTAGTTGGAATTCTGTCCCATAGCAGCTGCCACATGAATGCTTCAAGTCATGAAACTTTTGTTGGGACCTTAGTTTTTCAAGCTTTCTTCAATGCTACCATTAACTCCGAAGCCTCTCCCAAATTTGTAGAAAATATTTTGTCCATAAGAAAATCATAAGTTGTTTTAACCGAAAAAGTAATGTCATTTCCTAGACCCCAGCAGAATTGGTCATCCTCGTCTAGTTGAAATGATACATCTTTAAACACATTATTTAAAGCTCAATTTGAGAATACTTCCCGTCAAAAGGTCTTCTCCTCCACTTGAAGTTCCATCAATTTTCATGATCTGGCCCTGTATATACTTCTTTCACTGTCAATTTTTTAGCATTAGAAATCAGAAACAAAGTTGGAAACAACTCTTCGAATACTTGACAACATCTTCTCAAAATTTTACAAAGTTACCACTCCTTAAAATTTTAGAAATGCTTTCCTCAAACCACTCTCCCCCTACAGTAGCAACCCTTGCCTGTAAATTACAAACCTCCTTCCACCAACCCTACTCTCCTACTCCCTAATCTACCTAATTTGAAAGGTTCAAACTCCTCATACTTACTTACTGTACATCACTTTTTCCATAAACCCCTCCCATTAACCAACCGCCACTGCCACTTACTTAATAAAACTTTATTAAATACTAATTTGTTTTTTACCCTTAGACCCCTCTCTTTATTTTGACACGCTAAATCTCATTTAACCCATGAGATTTTTTTTCTTTCCTCCACCTACCCCAAAGAAAATTTTTCTGAATCTTTACAAGGATAACATTCACTTTCCTGGGAAGAGAGAAAAAAGACAAAATATATAGGCAAACTCGACAAAACAGAATTAAGCAAAGTTATTCTAGCACCCAGAGATAGATTTTGTAGGAAAAATATAGAAGAATTGATGATGGCTGTGTCGTGGTAAAAGTCACTGCCTTAAAAACAAGATTTCTAGGTAGCCGAGGTGCAACTACTCATATTGGTTCTTGTTCCCAAGGTTAGCACAACAGTTTTCTAACTCGTGCACTCAAGGCAGAAAACTTGGAATCTCACTCAGTAAGGTCGATTTTCTGAAAAGAAAGAAGAGAGGGAAAAACAGAGGAAGAAGAAGGGAATAATTAATCAGTGTATGTCTGACCGAGAAGATTTGGAACATACTTATATAGCTTTAGGTTTAAAACCACCCATCAGACAAGAAATTAAGGCTAATAAATTTCTATTAAAGCCTAATTGAAACTGTCAGATAACGACCCATAAAGAATGCAACGGTCAGATTCAAACAGACATAAACCGAGCTCATGATCGGTTAAATGCTTAAGCTTGGGTAGTCCAGCCGAGACCAAGCTCGGCTGGTTTACGAGCTAACAGAAAAAACTCAGCTAGATCACTCTCGGCTAGAACATTCTCAGCTAGGTCACTCTTGGCTAGGTGACGAGCTCATACCAAAGCGGTCGACTAAACCTCGTCTCGGCTAAACCAAGCACGACTGGATGACGAGCTTACAGCAAAGCGGCCGACTAAACTTCATCTATTTCAAGCTCGGCTAAACACGGTTAAAACTTATTCACGCTTAGCTGCTCAGCTCGTCTCGTTCGACCTCGGCTAAGACTCGTTTGAAAACCGATTCATTCTTAGTTGTTTGGCTCGTCACCTATACGCTCGGCTGCTCAGTTTAAAACGAGAATGCCATTAATTCCAACAATCCCCCACTAATGGCAGTCAAAAAGAAAGAAAAGAAAGGATCAGAGAAGGAAAAATGACCTTAGGTTATTTTTATGCTTAAGTGTTAATATCCTTAGGATTTGAATTAACACGTAGTGATATGAGGCAACAACTATATTCTATAAAGTGGAGTTCCCTTGGACTTTATAGAATTTAATTAGTTGAGACCCTCATAACACGCACATAACCTTAAACTTTGTGAGATTCTGTGATGTAATATTAAACAACCAATTATAACAACGTACTTTGTTATAAACCAAAAACCTTGGATAGTATATGAGTGTCTCTGAAAGAATATTGCCTAAGTCTTTCATACAAGTTTCCACTCATTTAAATAGATATATCAAGTGCGTCTCTATAGCACCACCCATTTAAGAGCTATATATCTTAATCATTTTATTAAGTACATCAGATGCGTCTCTATAGCATCACTCAATTCAACGAGCTATGTACCATATATTCAGATTTTATTAATAGATACATCTAATGCTAACTTTCAAAGCACCACCCAAACACTGGGGCTATGTATCTATTACATCAAGCATTACCTTAAGTCACAAGGATAAGCATGTAATGCACTATAGTACTCATGTGGCTTCGTTTGACCATTAAAAGGGTATCCACCACATTTTCCTCATCTCAAGGCGAAAGGCCCATCCCCCTCGACGAATCCAGGACAACTTTCCTAGGTAGTCCCTTTGTTAAGGGATCAGCCAAATTCTTTTCACTCTTTACATAATCAAGAGCTATTACACCATTTTCTATTTAACTGCCTAACACTATCTTGTCTGACATGAATGTGTAACTTCTTACCATTGTAAGTGTTACTATTTGCAACTCCAATCGCTGCTTGAGAGTCACAATGCAGAGAAACGGGTGTATTTCTCCCCTACAAAGGTATATCTGCCCTAAGACTCCTAAGCCATTCATCTTCTTGTCCTGCCAGCTCCAAAGCTATGAATTTTGATTCCATAGTTGAGCGTGCTATACAAGTCTGTTTAGCTGATTTCCAAGATATGGCTCCTCCACCTAAGGTAAAAACAAAACCACTAGTGGAACTCACCTCATCATTATCATCAGTTATCCAGTTTGCATCACAATATCCTTCTAAAACAGCAGGAAACTTACTAAAATGCAAACTCCAATCAATAGTACCTTTTAAATATTTTAAAAGAGGTCGTAAGGCAATCCAATGATCTCCACTAGGTTATGAGTGTAACGACTCAATCTACTAACAGCATATGCAATATCAGGTTTAGTACAATTCATAAGAAACATTAAACTCCCAATAATTCTTGCATATTCAGATTGAGACACACTTATATCACTAGAATTTTTCTTCAAAAGAAAACTAGGATCATATGGAATTCTTACAGGCGTAACATTAAAACTATTGAATTACTTTAAGATTTTTTCAACATAATGAGATTGATTTAGAGAAATACCATTTTCATTTCTATTGATCTTGATTCCAAGAATCACATCAGCTTCTCCTAAATCTTTCATCTCAAACTTTGAACTCAAAAAACTTTTGGTTTCACTAATCACATCTAAATGCGTACCAAAAATTAGCATATCATCCACAATATAAGCATATTATAACGCATTCAGTGTCAAACATCTTTGCATACACACATGTATCAGAGGTATTAACAGAAAAATCATATTCCAACAAAATGTTATTGAATTTTTCATACCACTGTTTAGGTGCTCGCTTCAAACCATACAAAGATTTTTTGAGTTTACAAACCAGATTTTTCTTTCCTGCCAAAACACAACCCTCAGGTTGTTCCATATAAATTTCTTCATTTAAATCGCCATTTAAAAACGCAGTTTTTACATCCATTTGATGTATAATCAAATTCTGAGTGGCAGCCAAAGCGATCAAAACATGTAGAAATTCTAGTAACTGGTGAATAAGTATCAAAATAATCTATACCTTTCTTTTGAGTAAAACCTCTAATCACCAGTCTAGCTTTAAATTTCTCTATGGAGCCATCAGTTCTCATTTTCCTTTTAAAAATCCATTTGCTACCAATGGGTTTACAACCTTTAGGCAGCTCCACTAACTCCCAAGTATGATTACTCAAAATAGAATCTAATTCACTTTTTATAGCATCTTTCCAAAAACTAGAGTCTACTGATTTTATCGCTTCAGAATAAGTTTTGGGATCTTCTTCTAAAATATAAACAAAAACAAATTCTTCGGACAGAAGATCAACATCAAACTTTTGAGTTAAGAAAGCAGTGATAGAATCAGGACCAAAACTAGTTTCTGTTCTTTTTCTCTTACTCCTTCTAGGTTCATCAATCACAACATTTTCATCAAGATTATTTGAACTAGAAGCATGCATAGCAGGAGAAAAACTTAAGTCCAAAGATGCATCAGAAATACCTTGGGAAGTAGAACTACCATGTTGAGAAATCAATTTTTGTTTATAAGGGAATATACATTCAAAGAATTCAGCATCTCTAGATTCTGTGACTGAACGATCACTAAGCGACAAAAATCTGTAAGCAGCACTATTAAAGGCATAACAATAAAAACAACATCTATTGTTTTAGCACCAACGTCAGTCCTTTTGAAATCAGGTAACCCAACTTTAGCTAAACACCCCCACGTTTTCAAAAATTTCAGATTAGGTGCAAAACCTTTCCACATTTCATAGGGTGTTTTATCTCAAGCTTTATGAGGTACCTTATTCAAAACATAACATGCAGTTAAAACAGCTTCACCCCAAAAATTATCAGGCATACCAGAAGATAACAGCATAGCATATTCATCATATTTTTCAAAGTTATATTTTTCCTCTTGGCAATGTCATTCTGTTCAGGGGTATAAGGGGCCGAGAATTCATGAATATTCTCACAAAAATCTCTAAGACTATTTGTACTGTATTCTCCTCCTCTATCAGTTCTAAGCCTTTTTATCTTTCGATTTAACTGATTTTCTGCTTCTGCCTTATATCTCAAAAATGTTTGCTCGACCTCGTCTTTTGATCTTAAAAGGTAGATTTTCGTGTACCTTGAGAAATCGTCTACAAATGTTATAAAATATCTTTTTCCACCCCGACTTTCCAAACTTTTAAAATCTGCCAAATTCGAATGTACTAATTCTAAAAGTTCGGTTTGCCAAGCAAAAATAGAGTTAAACGATTTCTTAAAGTATTTTGCTTCTACACAAATTTCACATTTGGTATTTTTCCTTTCAGATAAAGTGGGCAATAGAACCATATTCCTCAATTTTTGTATTGAACCAAAATTCAAATGTCCTAATCTACTATGCCAAAGATCAAAAGATTCAGCGATATAAGCAGAAGACGAATTATTATTATTAATATCAGAGGAGTTGAGTACAAATAGTCCATCTTTCGAATACCCTTTTCCCACAAAAACACCATTTTTAGTTATTACAATTTTATCAGCCTCAAGAACAATTTTCAAACCAGCCTTATTTAGTAATGCACCAGAAACTAAATTCCTACGCATAGATGGCACAAACAACACATTGTTCAAAGCTATATTCTTTCCAGAAGTTAATTTGAGAAGAATTTTTCCTTTACCACATACTCCAGCAGTTGCCTAGTTGCCCATGTAGACTATATCACCATCTGTTGCTTCCTTAAATTCCAGAAACAATTCTCGGTTTGCGCATATGTGCCAAGTTGCACCAGTGTCGAGCACCCATTCAGTGACGTTGCTTACCATATTCACCTCCTCTACAACAGCAACAATCAGCTCATCCTCCTCGGCTAAATTTGCTTGAGGACACGACTAACTCGGCGCCGACTAGTTCAATGCTTTCCTTGGATTATTGTTGTTGTTCTCGGCTCTCTTACGCGCCTTGCAGTGGTAGGCCTTGTGTCCTGGTTTTTGGCAGTACCAGCACGTCAACTCCTTATTTTTCTGGATTACATTGCTCGGTTTGAGTGCAGCATTGTTTCCCTTTTGCTTGTTGTTCGATCCTTGATGCTTTCCTTGTTTCTGATTTTTGAACCTGTTCTTTGAAGAGCCGACACCAGATTCAACGAGATTAGCATTAGAAAAATTTAAACCATTTTGATAGCTATCTTTGAGACGATTTGCCTCTTCTGTCCTCATGTGGCTGATTAGTTCCTGCAAATCGAAATCCTTCTTTTTGTGCTTGAGATGATTTCTGAAGTCACTCCATGAAGGGGGAAATTTCTCCAGCAAAACATTGGTTTGAAGAATTTCACACATTTTCATTCCTTCATTGAGAACATCTGCAACCAAATTTTCATACTCGTGCACTTGCTCCATAATTGGCTTGTCGTCCATCATTTGAAACTACAACCACTTGCCAGTGACATACTTCTGATTCCCGGCATCATCTGCTCCATATTTCTTCTCCAGAATCTCCCATATCAACTTGGCCGACTTGTTAGACACGAACAAGTTGAAGAGATTGTTTGACATATTGTTGAGAAGATGACCACGAACACATTTGTTATATTTATTATAATTTGCCAGCTCCTTTTTTACATCATCAGTGACTGGGTCTGGTAAACAGGGGACATCAGCGGTTAGCACGAAGTTGGCCTCCATCTGATCAAAAAAGATGATCAGCTTCTGAGCCCAACGCTTGTAGTTTGATCCATCAAGTGGCTCAATCTTGGTAATATCAAGCAGTGTTGCTTTGTTGAAAAGTAGAGCCATCAAATCAAAAATCTTGTTTTTAAATTGTAGGAAAAATATAGAAGAATTGATGATGGTTGTGTCGTGGTAAAAGCCACTGCCTTAAAAAAAGATTTCTAGGTAGCCGAGGTGCAACTACTCAGACTGGTTCTTGTTCCCAAGGTTAGCACATCAGTTTTCTAACTCGTGCACTCGAGGCAGAAAACTTGGAATCTCACTCAGTAAGGTCGATTTTCTGAAAAGAAAGAAGAGAGGGAAAAACAGAGGAAGAAAAAGGGAATATTTAATCAGTGTATGTCTGACCGAGAAGATTTGGAACATACTTATATAGCTTTAGGTTTAAAACCACCCATCTGACAAAAAATTAAGGCTAATAAATTTCTATTAAAGCTTAATTGAAACTGTCAGATAACGGCCCATAAAGAATGCAACGGTCAGATTCAAACAGACATAAAACCGAGCTCATGATTGGTTAAATGCTTAAGCTTGGGTAGTCCAGCCGAGACCAAGCTCGGCTGGTTTACGAGCTAACAGAAAAAGCTCGGCTAGATCACTCTCGGCTAGAACACTCTCGGCTAGGTGACGAGCTCATAGCAAAGCGGCCGACTAAACCTCGTCTCGGCTAAACCAAGCACAACTGGATGTCGAGCTTACAGCAAAGCAGCCGACTAAACCTCGTCTATTCAAAGCTCGGCTAAACTCGGTTAAAACTTATTCACGCTTAGCTACTCGGCTCGTCTCGTTCGACCTCGGCTAAGACTCGGTTGAAAACCTATTCATTCTTAGCTGTTCGACTCGTCACCTATACACTCGGCTGCTCGGTTTAAAACGAGAATGCCATTAATTCCAACAGATTTTTTTCCTTTATATGAAGACAACCTATTCTGAAAAGCATGAATTACCTTATACCAGCAATCCACACTTCTAGCATTGGCAGCAATGAGTATTTCCAAGTAGGAAAAAGGAAACAGACCAATTTTGTAGTGCAGTAAAGAGAATGCTTCCACCATTGTGTCCATGCCAACATTAACACCAAAAATGCTACTTTTGTGGAAATTTATCTTCAATCCAGATGCTAGCTCAAAACCTCGAAGAACAGCCTTCACTACTACAAATAAGCTTTTTCAGAGCGGTTCGGAACCGCTCTGAAACATGGTTCAGAGCGGTTTGGAGCGGTTCCAAACCATGTTTCAGAGCGGTTCCGAACCGGTCTAAAAGAGCCTGTTGTAAAAAATATCATGTTAAACGAGAGCAGTTATGAACCGGTCTGGTTTACATTAACGAGACTGGTTATTAACCGCTCTGAAACATGAAAATGAACCGCTCCGAATAAATTTCTAAACCAGTCTGAAATAATTTTTGAACCGCTCTGAATAATTCTATTGAATCGGTCTGAAATATTTTTTTGAACCGCTCTAAATAATTCTTTTGAACCGCTCTGAAAAATTCTATTGAACCGCTACGAATAACTCTTTTGAACCCCTCTGAATAATTCGTTTATTACTTTGAACCTATTTAGTAATGCTTGCCATATTTATAGTAATCCCATATAGGCTTGCTCGTAGGAATTTAAAATTCTTGCCAAGAAGCAATGCATAATTATATATATATATATATAGCAAAAGAAATATCTATCAAATTAAAGAGAATAATACTATGTGCTGGCAGGGAGAATGAAAAGTGCAAACAAATAGAATTTCAACATGTAACCAAAACAACAAACATCTCAATCATCAAAGGTTAAACAGTTCAAACTCAAATAATTCGTATAACTAATACAATTGAGTATAACGAGTATAACTAACACATTCTTTTGCATATCTTGCTCAAGATCCATCACACATCACCCCGCAACATTTTGTTACAGCTAGTGACCTTTCTGTTTCCATTGTTTACTAACAAAGAATTTAATGCTATTAGAATTTAAGCTTGCAAACATCACGAATTGTAATGAGGATCCCAAGATGAGCACCGACATGAATATTGTTTGATGCATTATCATACAAACATTTGAAAACATGTTCACAAGATTAAAGAAAAGGTTAGTTTTCATATTAGAAAATAACTGGGTAACAATTCAAGTGGAGTATCCGAACACATAAGGGAACAATTAGAGTATGACAGGGCAAACCTTTTGAGCCACAACTAAAGCAGCCTCATCTCGACTAACACATCGGAGTATGATCTCAAGAACCACAGAAATGACAACCTAAACATATTAAAATGAAATTACCAGGGAAGGAATGAGAAAACAAAAATAGTACCACCATATTCACAATAGACATATCGTTAAAAGAATATAAATAATGTTGAAAATGACATGAACCATAAACAACATATACCTGTATTTCTGCTTCCCTGGAATCATTGTTAATTAAAGCTTACAACTGAAACCAATGGTACAAAAGGTTTCAATAAACATCTGAAACAAACTTTAAACAAAAGAAAAAGTCCAACAATTTATGGCACAATTGCCCCTGTTTCAAATACTACTTATGACATTTCCACATGAAAAGCTTTAGGTCAGCAATAAAAAGAAGCTAAAAAGACCATCAACCTTTTGAGAGACAATTTGGTATTTGAAGAATCATTCCCTTGTAGTGAGAGATGATTCCAAGAAGCTACTTCCAAAGCGTTAAATAGCACCTGATGAAACTAGTGGTTGTAAAGAAGCTCCAGATTCCTGGCAACAGTTCAAACTCAAATTTAGACACCAATTGCAACACATTAAAAGCATATGCAGTTACAATGTTCATATAAAATTGTCAACTTCACAAAATCAGAAGAATCAACTACGTGCAACTCGGGGGTCGAAGCAGCTGAAGGGAATGAGGCTACTGACTCTTTCTCCAAGCTAAGCTGGGAAGAACTGTTAGCTGCTCTAATGTGAACTGAGGAAGCACTAAGGTACGCCCATATTATGAACAATGTTAGAATTATAGAATTTCAAAGAGTTAGACAGTGAATATGAGAAGCCAAATTAGATTTTGTTATATCCTTGTAATGAAAGAGTTTGACAAAGTGCATACAAAATAGGTACCTAAACTGTGAAGCTAAGTTAGATTCTGTCATATCATCTAATTGTCGAGAGACCCCTTCATATCCCGTGCTTACAGAATCACTGGTGCCAGCACCAGACTGACCAGAAACTCCAGCAGACATAGAATTTAAGCTCTGGCCAGACTGATTTTGCCAGGGAAGTCGAACAAAGTCCTTTTAAAATGAGCAGCAACTGAACTGTGTAATGTCCTTCAAAGTGATAAAATACCACCAAATATTTAAATTAATCCAATTTAATACCTCATAGACGCGCTGTTGTGAGAGGGGCAGCTGACCAGGTTTGGGGAGAAGGTAATCTGGCACACCACCCATAGAACCTTGTGTATACAAGTTTGCATCAAAAAATGTAGAACACATACCTTCTCGATGCTTCCTTCTCAAAGAAAGTTGTTGACCAATCTCTGTGTCGATTGTGTTAATTGCCTACACAAAAACAAAACATAAAATGAGGTCATGCAAATATGACAAATAGTATCATGATTACAAAACTAAACCTATGTACTCTGGTTCTTTCAGTAATGTATTTAAGTGATCTTAATAGTCCTCAATAGGAAAGAATACATTAAAAGGCCATCATCAACACAATACCAGGGGAAATTGTACATATTGTTTATTCCTAATTTAAAATAAATAGTACTTTTCACTCCATTGCTAAAAAGCAAACTACATAAGTACTTTTTACTAAATTCCTTTTGTTTCATCATAGATAAATATGAAGTACAAAATCTTTCACACAACAATCCAATAACCACAAACAGGAAAGAATAGAATTAGTCAAAAATAATTACATAGGTGACCAAAAATGTAAGGTTAACACATACCATTTCGATGAACTTCAGTCATCAAAACAACCACAGAAACATTATCTAGAGCATGGTATGAATACCTCTATAATCAAGTGTTATATTTGCAAAGAAAATACAAGAGAAACAACATTTTCCTCACTCCCAGCACAGCTGCATTTAACTATAACCACGATAAAACAAATTAAACAAAGCTAGAGCTGACCTTATCAGTAGCAGCTTGTTCAATGACTGCACAACCAAGATCAAGATTATCATCGGTGACAAGTTGCACAGCTTGTTCTAAAATTTCATTTCCAATACTCAAATTTTGAATTGAAGTCCTCAGTTGACTTGATATTGATCCTCGCAAAGGTTCCTAGAAGAAACAAAGATACTAAGTAGAAGACAAAACAATGTGGAACCTAAATAGCATTTACTCATCAAGAAAATGCTTAAAATAAATATAAACAAACAGTATTAAATAATAGACATATTTTTGAGCTTTACTTTGCATGTAACATGAGCTGCAGTAATGATTTAGGTGAGAGGAAGCTTTGCGGTAGCGCTTTGTGGCCGTTGAGAGCGGTGACAGGGTTCCGAACCAGTGTCGCCAGTGCAAGGAGGAGGCGGCGGAGGCTGGCTCGCGATTTGCAAGGTCCCCAACAGCGAGGGCGGAGCAAGTCAGGGACGATGAGGTTCGCGGTTTGGTTCAAATCCACCGTAAGGGCACACAACACATGAAGGAGGTGAAGGCGTGGTGGTCTTCTCCGCGGTCCCGTGTTGTTCGCGTGACGGTGCAGAGGCTCCGATTGGGTGGCGGTGCGAAAGCTAGGGAGAGAGAGAAAGTGATAGGGACCAAGGAGAGAGAGAATCCGAAAGAGAGGGGATGGTGGAACCAAATACAGAAGAAGGGGAACATGGAGATGAGGATGGGGGCGGTGGAAAACCAGAGAAGATAAAGCAAAGAAGAATAGGGTTTCACCAAAATATACGCCGTTTTTTTTAATTATCTATTTTTTAGACTGGTTGTCAAAATGAACCACTCTAGTATGAACCAATGCCAACTTCCAAACCGATTCCGCATCGGAACTGGTTACAATTAATATATTTTCAGATTGGTCATTTAAATGAACCAGTTTGGTTTAAACTAATTCCAAATTTCAGACCGGTTCCGCACGGAACCAGTCTTAATGAAGCGGTCAACATAAAATTGTCTTGAGAAGCTACCCCTTATTTCAGATATTTTATAATCTCTCCGTCCCATTATCTTGGTAAAAAAAAATGCAAAAAAAATTTATCTCATACTAAAGTAAAAAATAAATGAAAAATCTTAAAGATTATATATTGTACTCCCTCCGTCCCATTATCTTTGTAAAAAAATGCAAAAGAGTATGTCTCATATTAAAGTAAAAAAATAAATGAAAAATCTTAAAGATTATATATTGTATTAATGATTGGTAAGTAAGTAGCATTGGCAAAACGATCTTTGGCCCGTGGGCCCCGCCCGCCCGCAATTTTTTGCGGACAGGGCACAAGATTTGGCCAAAAAAAATTAAATCATGCCCGCGGGATTGAATATTAAAAAAATAAAATAAAACCACCTTAGTGGCACACATCGTTTGCGGGCGGGCCACACTTTTTTTTTAAAAAAAATTGTACTAAAATAAAGAAGAAAATATTAATTAATTTTTTTTAAACCACGTGCCCTAAAAATTAGGCCCTAACCCGCCCGCATTTTTTGGGGGCGAAGTGCTGGCACGGACCATGCCCGCCCGTTTTGCCAATGCTATAAGTAAGTAAGGAAAACATATATAAAAATTTTTTGGAGGTAATATTGCAATATGTATTAATTGTAATAATATGAAAATTTGTATAATTTCAATTTGTAACTAATGAGTGAATCATACATTATATTAAACAGATACTCTCTTATTTTCATTGATTTGGTTGACTTTTACCAAGATAATGGGACGGAGGGAGTATCAATGATTGATAAGTAAGTAAGGAAAATATATTTAAAGATTTTTTTTGGAGGCAATATTGCAATATGTATATTGTAATGATATGAAAATTTGTATAATATCAATTTATAACTAATGAATGAATCATGAATTATATTAAACAGATATTCTCTTATTTTCATTGACTTGTTTGACTTTTACCGAGATAATGAGATGGAGGGAGTAACTTTAGCTTATTTCAAGTAAAATTAACATCGTTATGATTTTTCAGTTTGGTTTTGTTTGGAGTAAAACTAACCAATCCGGTTAAAACTAACATTTTAGATATTTTATAATTTTGACTTATTTTAGGTAAAACTAACTTTGTTATGACAGAAAGACTAAATTGAATATTTTTGAGAAAAAAATAAAGGACCAAAATAAAAAAAATAAATTAAGGACTAAAATGAATTTTGAAAATAAGATAAAAGACCAAAAATATAATTAAGACAAAATTATAAAATATTCCCTCTGTCCCTAAATATAAGATCATTTTGACACTTTTATTTTGCCCATATTTATAAGATCCTTTACCAATTTTCAATAATCATTAATTATCTTTTTCCACAAACGTAACACCCCTTTTTAATTACCACTTTTTAGATTCTCAATAATATTAATAGGGGTAATTTTGAAAATACATATCAAAAGTTCACATTTTCAATAAATTAACTAAATTATTCCACTTTCTTAATGGACGTGAAATCTTCTAAAGAGGTCATATATTTAGGGATGGAGAGAGTAATGTTTTTCCAATTAAATTTATTATTTTTATTTGTAAGATTTAATTTTAAGCATATTTTGATATTAAAATATGCACTATTATAACTTAAAATATTTATCAATAATAATTTTTAAGACATCTTAATTATTTTATTTAAATTGATAAGTTATTAAATTTTTTTTTGGTGAACAGATATTAAACTTTTTATAAATTGTAAATAGAGGATTGTATTTAGATCTAATGTGATAATAAGTGGGTCATAACATTAAGTTTAATTCATGGACGTGCAGCGCATACCAATTAATAGATAAGATCAATTGGAAATAAAGTTCGACTTTCCCAATTTATCCTTCTTTTTTATATAAAAAGGTATCTTATTGGAGGCTCCACATTCACTCTCAGCAAATTGGAGTTTGTTTTTACGTTAAAAGTTGAAGGATGCTGAAATTTGGAGGTATCCACGTAACCCTTTTTCAAATCTGAAACGTTGGTTTAGCGACGGTTATAACCGCCGCTAACTGTTTTCCAAAAAACCGCAATTGAAACTGATCATTTAGCTACGACTATAATTGTCGCTAATTTTAAGGAATACTGAAATTTTGAGACATCCCCATGTCTCTCTTTCAAATCCAAAACACTGGTTTAGCGACGGTTATAACCGCAACGAACTATTTTCCAATAAAACTGCACTGTTGAAACTGATCATTTAGGTACGGTTTTAACTGTCATTAATTTTAAAGAATGCTGAAATTTGGAGGCATCCAAATGTCACTCTTTAAAATCTGAAATGCTGGTTTAGCGATGTTGCGAACTATTTTCCAATAAAACCAACCAGTTGAAACTGATCATTTAGGTACGGCTTTAACTGTCGCTGATTTTAAAGAATGCTGAAATTTGGAGGCATCCACGGGTCTCTCTTTCATATCTGAAACGCTGGTTTAGCGACAGCTGCGAACTATTTTCCAATAAAACCGCAAAATTGAAACTTATCATTTAGGTATGGTTTTAATTGTTGTTAATTTTAAAGGAATTTCGGATTTAAACTTATCTATAATATGACCATTTCAAAAATTCTTTACAGTTACTTGTTATTAATTGTACAAATCCTCTTCTCGGCTCACCACCGTGAAGGATGAGATAGTTTATATACAGCTCTCTAAATGGAGTTTTATAAATGGCTAAGTACAAAGAAGTAAGACGCCCAAATAAAGCACTATCAATTATTGATTAAATAAATCACATATAGAGGAACCCACCTTGGCCAATGGTAGGAGTCTCGAGATCTTAAAATAACAAAACAATCAACTATCATAAGAGTCAAGTGAAATCGATAATTCTTTACTTCGCAAAATAAAAATTATCATTTCACGACAGAAGATTAGAAGCTGCCCAACATAAGAGACTTACACTAAAAAAGAAATATATACATATAAAAACCAATTCATCTACATTGGACAAAAATAACTTTATTATTATTAAAAGGCTCAGGCTATTCGACCTTGGCCAGTAGATCAGGAAGCATGCGAGAGTACAAATCCACCTCAGCCCCACCATTCTGATGATCTGTGAACTTCCCATCGGCCACCTCAAAGTAAAAACCAACTCTAATCACCCAGATACCGGTCGAATTAAGAAACTATAGATGCTTCATAGCATTGACGAGGGAATCTTCATTCATTTTTCCCCAATTATGGAGAATTTTCCAAGATTCTTTCTTGAGCTTCAGTGCCTTCGCTTCCATTTTCTTCAACGTCGAGCGAAGCTTTTTCCTATCATCTTTTAAAGCATCAAATTCGCTCCGAGCGCTTTGAAGAGCTTCCAATTCATTTTGAGCTCTTTGAAAGGGCTTCCCTTGCTTTTGACTTGGCGTTTTCGGTCTCCAACTTGGCATTCACAGAATTTTCTTTTTCTTTCTTTGCCTCATCATACTTCTAGTTTTACTCCCCTAGATGCTGCGCAGCTCAACAAGCTGAGTGGTCAAGCCCCTTTCACAAGCAGAGGCAGTCTCTCTTACGTCCTAGACAGTCGAGTGGATATCCTCGACATGCTCGTAAAAATACTGAGCCATTGATGCACCCCGAAGAAGTTGTTTCATCAGAATCTGAGCATTGTTCTTCCACAGGGACGGAGACAAGTCCGATAGCCTTTGGCTGTCCTCCTTCTGAGAGTACCATCTTAGGGAATTTTTATTCAAGATTTTGGTCCCATACCGAACCCAAAGTCAGAGCTTCCAGCACCTCTACCTAATTTTTCGAGGCCACTTCCTCAACGGGCTCTCCGATATTAGCTTTCCCTTTGGAGACTCTCGTCTTCTTCCGAGGACGAGAAGGCTCCACCTCGGGTACCTCAATCGTATCCCCGATCACTATAACGGGATTCTCGATCGGTATCGAGGATACGTAGGCTAAGGGAGATGCGGTCGCTACAACAGGAGTCTCTGGCGCTAGTCTTTCGGTTCTTTGAAGCAAGCTCGGAAAGATTTGAACTGGCCATCTTTTCTTCAAAAACACAAAAAAAAAGATTGGAATCAAGACGAAGAATTAGCAAAAGACAAAGAAATACAAGGTGAATTTCGACATTACCAATCTCAGTCTTGACAACCTCAATCGGGCAATTTATTATCCTTATATCGTCTATTTGGCCTTCATGTTCAAGACAGTTTGATATAAAGTGTATAACTTTTCTTTCCTCGTGGGTCAAAATGCCCTACTCTGTTTGGTAGTTTTTACTCATACAACTGAAGAACTCCTCTGGCCAGGATAAGGGAAACCGAGGATTATCCCCATACATAAACCAACAATCTCCTTCCCCAACAAAGTTGTACTTAAAATACAAGGGTTTGAAGGTCTTCCATGAATCGGAGAACTTTTGGAATAAGGAGTATTGAGTTCGAGTCTTAAGCGAAGCCTAGAGTCGGCGAATCGCACCTTTCTCTGAGATAATAGCCTGAGGTGTGAACAACAACAAGTAGGTGGGAACAGTGCACACCATATTTTGTGCGGCACAAAAACTTTGGTGCGCCTGAGTAAAGGCCCACTTGTTTGGATGTAGTTTGGTGGGGGCTAGTCGGAGATGATTCAATAGCCTCATTTCAAAGATAGTAAAAGGTATTCGAACCCCCAAACGAGTGATCAACTCCTCATACATGAAGAAAGACATATTGTAAGACCCCGGGCTAATGAGGGCGGGGAGTGATTGCCGGTGCAAAGAGGCACGGACAAAGAGCGGCTCCTGGCAGGCTTCTAAGGGATGGGCACATGGATGAACCAACACACCGGAATGAGAGGGTGATCCTGAGACTATGTAGGAATGGGACTACACAATACAGGAATGTTTAAATGAATTGATTAGTACTACCCATATCAACAAGATGCATCTTCTTTTCGGTAGCCCATCACATAAGAACTCCATGGTTAAGCGTGCTTGACTTGGGGTAATTCTGGAATGGGTGACCTCTTGGGAAGTTTTCCCGGGAAGTGTGCGAGTGAGGACAAAGCACACTGAAAAGACTCGTGTTGGTATGTAGGGACAGTCGCAATCCATTTGCCTGCTAGGGATGTTATGTATATGACCTTCGGGGATCCTAATATGGACCTAATCATCAACCGATGGGGTGCTGATGGTGTAAGAGGTCCAAACACCATTATCATTGCTTGGGATAACAAACGCCCTGATTTAGCTTACGCTCTCGAAGGTCCGTAGTTGTGAAAGGGGTTCGAAGAACTTCCAAGTCAACCTAGGGGTAATTCCCCACGTTACTCGGCATCAAGTATTCATCAAGGTTAGTTATCACTTTCCATACCATTTTACCTGGGGAAACAGAGGCACACTCGGCGTCAGAGTTAGAAGACGAAAAGTTTAAGTCCTAACTAAATCCTCAAACCCCTTCTCGAGTGAATGATGCCTTGGTTGGTAATTCTTAGTAGAGGCCCTCATTTTTTCAAGAAGTTCAGCGATTCGGTAGGCAATTTTACCATCTCTCCACTCAGTGAAGTTTTGTGGCATTTGGATTGATAATGGCTTCTTTACGAGGACTTCCTCATCATGAGTCTCATGAATAGTTTGGTTCTGAAACGGTGTTGGAGGGCTCGACAAGATTTCAACGAAACTACTACTCGGGTTCACCGAATCCTCACTCCCGCCCATCGTCTCAAATACCCAAACCTAGTAGCAGAAACTAGAAAAAAGAAATATAAAGAAAAAGAACAAATCATGACATAGGAAAACACAGAAGAACCACCCAACCCAAACACCCTCAAAAACAAGCCAAAGGATAAACCCAAAACTCAGAAAACGCATAATCCAAAAAGTGTAAGAAGTAAATCTAAAGGAGGAGAGATAAGTCGATACCTTTGGTATAAAGAACTGAGAAGACTTGAGAAGGCTTTTCGAAGACAAGAAGTAAGTCGCTGATCGCAAAGGAGGCTAAGGAAATTTCTGGAAACAACGAGTTTTGATGCTTGAGGAAATCAGAAGCTTAGAAGAGAAGCCTAAAAGGATTGTAAAGAGTTTAAATAGATTTGACTTTTCATTTTCCTCTTTTCAATGGCCCCAAGGATAGAAACGTAATTACAATAGCCCATTACTCAAGAACAACCCAGGAAGTCCCAAACTGCAGGGATATGTTCGTAATTCATACCATAATCCAAATGACATGGATCAAGGAGTGTGAGACATGGCAATTATGGAAGTTTTTTGAAATTCAAATCAGGGACAGAACTGCCTTTTCACTATGATGGTAATCATTACTACTCAACTACCAAGACAAGAATAGGACATGTGTTTACCTCGAGAACAGCAAGCGTCTCCTCGAACAGCTGAAAAGACAACTTGAGTGATTAATGAAGCTCTGACCTATGTAAGCTGGACGCCACTCATTATTCAAGTCATTTTGATGATCGGAGAAAAAACCATGACCCTTGCTAAAACCTTTTGAACTCGGCGTCCTTCGGACCTTCCCGAGTTGACGGCTTTGTGATGGACCAAACATCGGGCCAATCACAACCGAGCGCATACTAAACATAATGTTGGTTGACCAAGACCGTGACTCACAATGCTCTTAGGCCCGAACAATTTATGCTCGGTCCCGTATCCTATCCTCAACACTTGTAAGTTGCCACAACACATCACTAGATGCTAGACCTCTCTCTAGTAGCCGAGATATTGAGGATCCAACCAAATTTATGCACCTCCGTGATTCTCTCCTACATTCTCGCCCGCCTAATTAGCAATGGCCAGCGAGGATCGTGTCAAGCCTTAAAATCTAGGGGAATATTCCAGATATTCTTTCCCTTATTCTGTTAGCTTCACGTCAGCCCATCAGCCCACACAGACCAACATCAACATTGAAGTTACCCCTATAAATAACACCATCCATTAGGGTAGAGCCGACAATTCGGCCAGGCCCGACCGGGCCAGCCCGAATAAGCCCGCATTATATCCGGGTTTATTTACCAAAATTTGAGCCCGAAATATATTCGGGCCTTTTTAGCCTAGCCCGCAAAGCCGGAGCCCGAACTGGTTTGAATCGGGCTAGCCCGGCCCGGGCCGAAAGCCCGGTTTATATATAATTATATATATATATTTAAATTTTTTTTAGTGATTTAAAATATCTACATAAGCTATTTAAAAACAAAAGGGGCCAAAACCAAGGCTCACTTGCACCAAAGTCCAAACACACACTACTGTTAGGCTGAAGTGTGAA
Organism: Crotalaria pallida; assembly: GCA_037953625.1. Lineage (NCBI taxonomy): Eukaryota > Viridiplantae > Streptophyta > Magnoliopsida > Fabales > Fabaceae > Crotalaria > Crotalaria pallida. The sequence continues at coordinate 129,571,994 of CM075650.1, forward strand.
GCCATCAACACGGTAACACTAACACCATTCCAATAATCCAATATAGTACTATTGTAGTGTTATATGAGTTACTGATACAGATTGTTGGTATTGAATGTAAACTTGGTGTATGTTTGGCCAAGTATTGCTTAAACTTTGGCTTCCTTTAATAAATTTTATTTTTTCTGATAAAAAAAAACTTCCCACTTTCACAGCCACAAGTGTACAACTAAGAAAATTCTTTTGCTTAAATTTAAAAAAAAAATGTTGTCGGGCCAATCCACATAGGCCCGCTACCCTCATAGGGCGGGCTTAAACATGAATTTGGAAGTCCGATTTTAAGCTGGGCATTTTTAGCCCGAACCCGTCCAGGTAGCCCGAATTGCCACCTCTACGTTAGGGGGCTCAAGTACGTTCTCTTTATCTATAAGTTGATACTCTACACATAAAGTTGACCAGGGAGAATCAGGATACTCCAACAGAGTATTCTAAAACCTAAAAGTCCTATATCAATCTCTTGACTAGGTTTGAGTTTAAGCCCCCCCCATTTGCCTTATACCTTGACCATTCAAGAATACTACATATATTAACACTTATCCTGCTCGATTTTAATCTAGCTCCCTCAAAAACTGATTTCGATAATCTTTATGTATGAAAGAAAATTTTCTTCCACCATCTCTCCACATATATCTTGATAAAAAAATATTTTTCCTAAAAAAACAAAAGACTACTCCCTCTAGTTCTATATATAAGATTCTTTTTGAGTTTTTATGTTGGTCTTATTTAAGAGACCCCATTTCAATTTTAATAGCATTTAATTACTTTTTTCCACATACACTCCTATTAACTCTACACTTTTTAGAGCCCCAATAATAATTATAGGGGTTTTGAAAAAGTATATCAAATTTCTACGTTTCCATTGTCACTATCAAGTTTAATACCTTCTTTGGTGAAAGAAAAAAACTCAAAAGGATCTTATAAATAGGAACGGACGGAGTATTGCTTAGTAATGAAAGTAAAGTTCTTTTAGATGAACCCATTGTATCCATAGACGAACCCATTGTATCCATATCGATTGGGCCCTTTCGGAGATGACAATCTCTATTCACATGAACAGGGAGTGAATCCATGACCACATGCTTAAGGGACACGGATCTCGTCCATCTGTGTCAGCCTCCACTGATTCGAAAGTAAAGTAATATGCCATGAAAAAAATTAGATAAACATAAAGCTGCCCGTTGTCCCAAAAAAAAAATTAAAATACTGTAACAAAGTTAAAAATTGCAAGAATCTAACACCTTGTTTGTTTCAAGAGAAATGGGTAGAAAGAAAATGGGATGAGAGATTTTGGAGAGAAAACTTCATTTTTCCTTGTTTGGTTTAAGAGAAAACACATGAGACCCAAAAAAAAAGTTTTCTCTCTCCAAATGAAGAGACTTTGGAGAGAAAACTATGATTGACATGTAAAATTATTCATCTGTTCTTCACTTGTCTATTTTACTTCATTTTTTTAATTTTTTAATGTAAAAAAATAAAACATTTTTATTTTAATAAAAAAACTATTTTTATAATATTTTGGATTCGAAAATTTTATTATGTAATAAAGAATTGAAGTAAAAAAAATCTTTGGACATATTAGATATATATGAAAAATAAAAAAAATTATTTATATTTTTTAAAACAATGGTGTAATTGTCTTTTGACAAATTTATTATTTTTTCTCTTTCCATTTTTTTCTCCAATTAAAACAAAAGGAAATAAAACTCAACTTTTCTCTTTTTTCAATTTTTTCACATTTTCTCTCATACTAAACAAACATAAAATCTACTCATTTTCTCTCTATAATCCTTCTTCCTTATTTCTTTTTTTCTCAATTTTTTTTTTCCATTAACCAAACAAAATCTAAAAGCTGGGAGAAAGAAAAAGCGGTGGTATAAATAAAAAGCTTGAAAAAAAAAAAAAAAAAAGCCATTCATTCACCACTGTTGCACAGCACTTGCTTCTAGTGTTGTTGTTGTTGTTGGTGTGGAGAGAACGTTTCAGAAAGAGACAAGCTTCCTCTCTACACCACACAAAGGTTCTTCTTCCTTTTCTTTTCCATTCTCATTCACATAATAATAACATAGATAAAAAAAAAAAAACTAGAAATTCTTTTTCTCACTAGGGTTTCACTCTCACCTTTTCTTTTCAGATTGAAGCGAAAATGATCGACTTCACTCGCGTCCAGAAGGAGCTTACTGAATGCAGCAAAGACACCGAGGGATCTGGAATCAGAGTTACGCCCAAAAGCGACAACCTTGTCCGTCTTGTTGGCACCATTCCTGGCCCTGTTGGGACACCCTATGAAGGTGGTGTTTTCCAAATTGACATCACTGTTCCTGGTAAATATACGTAATTGCCAATTTAATTCAATTGTGATTCCAATTAAATTAGGGTTTTTTTTTTTAAAAAAAAATTAATTTGGGTAATTGTTTTTTTAGTTGAATTCAATTTTTTGAATCCTCATTGATGATGGGTGTTTGATTTTTGTTGTGTTTGTGCAGATGGGTACCCGTTTGAGCCTCCTAAGATGCAGTTTGCTACCAAAGTTTGGTAGGGAAATGTTAATCTTGTAAAGATGTTAATTTTGTTAAAATCTGTGTGTTCCATTTTGATGTATGGAAATCGAAAATGGAAGAAAGTGTATGTTTTTCTTGAATGTGGAAAGTCAATGCACTTTGTGGTTTGACGTGCCACTGTTTTCATGTTAATGTATATAGTTTAAAATTGTTTTAAATTGCGGTTTGCAGTATATTTACTGTGAGAAAGTGTTGCCTATGTGGCTTTGATTGCAGTGGTGATACGGTTGTAGACACTACCCAAAACCTCCCTATTAATTGTCTTTGCAGACTGCAATTTCAAGCCTTGAGCTTAAATGTGTAATCCTAGAATATAATTAGGATTTGGATTGGAAGATGAGCTCTTCTGTAACCATCATGCTGTCCTTCATTCATGGATAATGTAAGCAAATATTGGAAGGTTTTGAGCTAGGGATCTATCTGTTACAGTTTTATCATCGATGTCATTGCAAGTTCATCTTAGCCTGGTACAGAAGTATCGTATCCCGTTCCTTTGAATAAAATAGAGTATGGAAGTGTGGCATTTCATCTCAACATTGCTTGATATTGTTCTGGATAAACCAATTGCATTAATAATAATAAAAGAGTTTACAATAAGGAACCCAACAAATAACAGACCTAGCAAGCATTGATAACATCTCTTGATATTATGAGTTATGTATTTCATCTCGTGTTAGTATCCCCTTCAGTCTGCCCTCCCTGATTATTAAACTTCCGCAATGTATTTCTCATGCATAGCAAATTGTTGTTTTGATGTTTTCTTAGATTTGGAGAATACTGTTATAATAATTTTTAGAACACAGGTTCTGCGTCTAACTCAAGGTTTTAAATGCCTTGGCGTCAGTTGTCCTGGCTTCTGAACAAGCTTGTCATTATTGCAACCATTTTCTATATTAGCCTTTATAAATTTAGCAATAATTACTTGTGCATAAAAAAATAACAAATAAAGTAGTTAATGCTTTTAAATGGTGAAGTATCTGTTGATTTTGTTCGGCTGTTTAATGCAAGGAATTTATCGTTTATGTTACCCTTTGAAGGCACCCTAATATCAGCAGCCAAAGTGGAGCTATTTGCCTGGACATCTTGAAGGACCAGTGGAGCCCAGCACTCACTCTGAAGACTGCACTTCTTTCTGTGCAAGCACTTCTCTCTGCTCCCCAGCCTGATGATCCTCAAGATGCTGTTGTGGCACAGCAGGTCTGACTCGTTCTGTTTTGTTTAGTTGTGTCTCTACTCTTATGAAATGTTTATTCTCATATACTCTTGAGTGTGGAAATGCCAAAGCACAGTATATAGAACAATTTTTTGCTTTTGGGGGTGTGCCTTGGTGCAAAGATAAGGTTGCTGCCATGTGCCCCTAACGTTATGGTTTCAAATCCTGGAAACAACTTCTCTGCTTGCAGGGGTAAGGCTGTGCCCATATACCCTTCTCAGACCTCACTTGGTGGGAGTCTTGTGCATTTGGCCGCCTTTTATTTTTTTATTTTTTGTATGTTGTTGCTAGAGTAGCTGTTGTTCATATTGCTTATATTTCATAAGCCATTCCTATCATTCTAAACCAGAGTCTCTCTATGGACAATGTAGTATCTGAAAGAGTATCAGACATTTGTCAACACTGCTCGTTATTGGACGGAAAGTTTTGCCAAGACATCTTCACGTGGGGTTGAAGATAAGGTACCCAACTTGTTGTATTTATACTGTCGAAATGTAGATGCACATTAATGAGCATTTTTTATTGTTCTTGTCAATGTGTAACATTCACTCCACATTAAAGGTGGACTTTCTTTACTGCATTCTTATATGGGCTTGTTTTTAATGCATTAGGGGGGTTGAGTTTAATGTTTTATACAAGCATATAGTTTTATGTATTTTGTTAAACTCTTTACAGAAGAAAATTTACTAATGATCTGGTAATATTAATATTTCATAGTCCTTTTATGCGAATTTTAAAGGAAAATGATAAAGTTTTATTTTGTTTTCAATCATAACCATTGATTTTTATGACTTGCATTGACAGATGACATGCATGAGTAGTTTAAGAATTTTAATGATAAATGTTTGATTTGTTAAGCGCAAAATCATAAAATTTAAGCTACTTGTTTAAGTATTTTGATTTCCATTTCTATTGTATCAATTATCATCGGTTGAGGGTACCTTAACTGAGGTGAGTCAGGTGAGTTGTCATATTTGGTAGTTTATTATAATATATGAAAATTTAATAATGTATAATTGTATTTATTAAGTAATAAATGATGGACATCTCAGCTTGGATAATGGTAACCTTGAAATAGATCTTTCCTGTCTTAATCCCTCTGTGACCATATTTGTGTTATGCAGTTTTTTTTACAAAGCTTGCACTTTCTATTATTTTGGAACAGGTACAGAAACTTGTAGAGATGGGGTTTCCTGAAGCTCAAGTAAGGAGCGTTTTGGAAGCTGTTGGTGGTGATGAAAACATGGCTCTTGAAAGGCTGCTGTAGTCTATATGTGGAGGTTTTGTCAGCCACCCAGAGATGCTGGAACTATATATAGACTCAAAAGGGTTAATTGCATATAAATTAATATGATTTACTTCTGCCATATCATATAGTATTCCGTTGTACCCTGTGTTTTTTTTTTTGTTTTTTGTTTTTCTTTTGGTACTCGACATTTTCTTATGTTATAGCAGGTTTATTGACAATGTATCTGCTTAATGGATGAATTATTTATTTGAGACAATGTTGATGGTGTACCAAGTAGGTTTACTACCCCGAAGGGGATCAAGGGGGATATGGTTGAGGGAAGGCAAATATATTGGTTATTTAGGTGGAAGTTTGCCTTACTACTTTTTGACTTTTAACATGAAGATTCTAACATACTTCAAAACTTGAGTGTGTACATACTCATGGTTTTTGACTAGTATTAATACATGTTCTGAGTTTTTTTTTCATACATGCTCTTTTTATTTCACCGACCATCCTCACCCCTAACCTCTTGCTCCACCAATCCTCACCTTTCACCCAACCATTGTCCCACCTCCACCGATTGTTGCTCACCGCCATCCTTGTCTCCTCATCACCACTGTCACCACAGTCATGTTTGCCATTGTAACACCAACCACAACCACCCTTTCGTGTTGTGTCCTTCCCTCACTCGAGGCAAGCTTTGCTCAAAATATTAAATTGTGACCACCTTATCACCTCGGAACACCTAATAGGCGTCCTCCTCACTGCATGTTGTCATGCCTCTAGGATCTACCATGGCCGCACCAGATCGGGATAGGCACATCACCTGTGTTGCCAAGCCATCGTCACCAGATATCCAATGTTGCCCTCTTTGGCCTGTCTTCATTGTGACGCCCCTTCTTCTCACCCATATTTGCTTGCCCCGTTCTTTTTATTGTTTGCGATCGGAAGGGTAACTTGTGGTTTTGTGGTGGATTTATGGTCGTTGAATGGGTTGCGGTGGAAGGGCATGCACTAGTGGTCTTATCGGTGATGTGGGACGATAACCAGTGATAGTAATTTGTGGTGGTTGTGGGGTTTTGAAGGTAATTAGTTGTGGTGGCATGGTGGTGGGGCTGGAGGTTAGTGATGACGTTAAGATTGCCATTTGAATACTTTGATCTTTACTATTTATTTTTTTAAATATTAAACCAATGGATGTGATTAATTTTTTTTTGGTTACTTTGCTTTTTTATTTTATAGGCATTTTTTGGTTACTTTGTGCATCACTAAAAGTGCATCATGGAGGTTACGTTGAAACTAATCCATAAACATTTTGTCCCTAAACGCTATCTCTTCCTATCTATTAAACCCTGGCCATCACTTTGGTCGTTGTGCCTATCTTCCAACTGCAAAGTTAAACATTGCAGGTTGGGTGGCTAGACATAGTGCATCCTTTGCATTCTCTTAGAATTGATTCTCGGAAAGAGAAGTTATTTATAATTGCTTCACATCCAATGTGATTTTGAGCCCTAATACGATTTTTCACTGTGAAACCAAACATGTCGATAATCATCCGAGGTGGACTAAAATTGGGTTATGGTTGTCTCTTGCTTGTCCTTGTAGCAACGTGGGTTGTTGTGGGTGAAGGTTGGGCATCGTCAACAAATTTTATTTGGTCAGCTTCTGGTTAAGATCTCACCTCTTAGAATGTGTTTGTTAAATTAGTTTTGGGAGGAAATGTTTGGTTTCTTAATTTTAGTAATGAGTAATCAACAAGATCCTGCGTAATTGTTAGATGATTAAGTTTTTTTAAGCATAATTCAATGGGTTCGAATGTATGGAAAAATTATTATTATTAGATACAAAAGTCACTTCATCACTTTACCTCGAAAGATTAAAATGATTGGGTGATCCAACTGAGGTGGAAACCTCAAATTCATCTTGATGAGTAGAACCAAAGGGTACTTCTGCATAAAACGGTTATTACAATGATAGACGGGTGTCTCACCAATCGCCATCTAGTCTTTAGTTTTTGACAGCATATCTCTACGACTCTACCATCAAATCAAGGTGATGGTAGTTAAAGCTCTTTTAAAAGACTTTGTTTTTGAACCCATTGTTTATTCATTTGCCACATTTCGTTTTTATTAGACTATTATGATTCTGAGTGTTTTTCAACTTTCGACTCTTAATAGTCGGAATAAATATTCCGACTTTCACAAGTCGGAAACAAACTTATAAATATTTCCGACTTGCACATGTCGGAAATATATTTTTATTTAATTTCCGACTACTATGAGCCTAAAACTGCATATGAGTCAAAAATATATTGTTATATGTCGGAAATATATTGTTATTTCCTTAGATATATAAAACTCAGTTAGCTTCCTCCAGATGCACCAAATCATGGAAATAATTAAGCTCATTAAAATCAATGGATGCTTCTCTCAGAAAACAAAAATTTCAGTGGGTTCTCCCCAGGAAGAGCAAAGCAGGAACTATTAACATTCAGAATTGGAAAAATAAAACTTGATGATAAACTGATAGCTCCGATAATACATACCTAGCAATTTTCATGATGCTCATAAGTGGAAGAGATAGATATGGTGAAGGAAGAACTTGTAAGTGTTTTGTTGGAGGTATTTTTAAGATTTCTTCTAACCAATTTTTATTCCATGAATGGGTAACCATCAAGGGGTCAATCTTCAAAACAGAAGTCATATAAGGAGTAAGCCACAATGTTTGAACCCCATCAAAAGCTATTTCCGACATATAAAAAAATTTCCGACATATAACAATATATTTCCGACTCATATATGCAGTTTCCGACTTAGTAGTCGAAAATTAAAAAAAAAAAAATATATATATATATATATATATATATATATATTTCCGACATGTGCTAGTTGGCAATATTTATAAGTTTGTTTCCGACTTGTGAAAATCAGAATAAATATTCCGACTATTAAGAGTCGAAAATTGAAAAACATTCAAGATCATAATAGTCTAATAAAAACGAAATGAGGACCAAAGAGTAAACAATGAAGTTCAAAAAGAAAAAGTCACGAAAAGATCATTCGAACCACCGACCACACGTGTAAAATTCACTTGGATGCGCAGTCCATTGTCACTATAATCCACTTTTGGATTCTCAATCTATTATTGATCTGATATTTCAAAATAAGTTGTTGGCAACAAAAAGTATATTTGGAAAGCTAAATTTAGTATAGTTCTTGAAGTGTTGAAGACATTTTGTTTACTTCTATAAGAAGACAATAGCCAAATTATTAAGTAGATCCTTTACATTATTTTCTTTTTTAACGTGGTCATGTGTGTTGTTTTTGTTTTATTTTGGTCTTGCTCAATTTTTTTCTCTCACAATTCTTTTAATTTTCAATTAAGTTGAGTTGAGAATGAAGAAATCTATAAATTCCCTTTAAATTTTTTCTTTCTAAAATTGTGCAATTAAACAATAAGTTTTAAGGGCAAAAACTTATAAAAGAGCTACTAGTAAGTTTGATTTGAAACAAAAAGCAATAGAAAGCATGGTTGTCAAAAACTAGTGTTAATACGTAGATATTTACGAATCTACCTATGGAAAACGAGTTAAAACTAATGGAAACTCGGAGTGAATAGTGACTCGGGTGGACTCGGGTAGATACTGATAGACTCTTGTAAACTCGAGAGTTTATGGTCGAGTTAGCGAGTTAGCATTCTTGAGCCCTAAACGTCCAATCTGACATCGTTTTTCAATATTTTTTTTTTCAAAAAAAAAATCTTCGAGGTCATTTTTATCTTATTTGTTGCGCTTTTGAGGTAAAAATACCTTTAAATCAGTTTTCTCTTCTCTTTCTCATTCAAAAGCTTCTTCGACCAATCTTCAATTCTTCTCCTTCTGCCACACGCACGCACGCACACCCGCCCACACCACACCCCACGGCCTGCGCCTTTCTAACTTTCTCCCTTTATTTGGTAATTGTTTACTGACTTTCTTCCTTTATTCCTTTATTTTCTCGTTTTTCCTATATTTTCTTCTTCATTAAGTTGGTGTGATAATCTGATGAATGCTTGATTATGAGTTATGACCTTTATGAAAATATGAGTGGCTTTATAGAAATCATTTTAAGTTTTAACTTTTAAGCAAAAATGCATTCTCCGCTTTTCAATTTTCAGTGTTACTTTTTTAGTGTTGTCCTTAAATCGGAACTCATTTATTTTGTCAATGTTTTTAAGTATTACTTTGACTAAAGAGCACTTGCTTAGAAATTGATAATTAATTTTCATTATTGTTTTTTGTTAAGCATTATTATGTTGAGTTTGAAATTAAAATTACACCGGATATGTTATGTTATTTTGTTTTGAATTTGAAGTTTGAATATTGATGGATAAATTATCTTATATTACTTATTAGTATCAACGAATAATATCTTACCATATTTTGTTATTATGTTAAGTTTGAAATTATAAATATCGATTATTAATAGGTCATAGGTTATTGCAATATAGATGTAATTTTTTTAGGTAAACTCGTACGAGTTTGCGAAACGAATTTATGACTCGAGTTTACTTAGGTAAAACGAGTCTACGTAGACTCTCGAATTTGACAATCATGCTTACCACAATTGAAGCTCAAAGTGAGCCTCCAGATTCAGTTCCTCTTTTCTGCAGGATTCGAGCTTCCACCTCGAAAGATACATGTGGAATCATTTAGGTCCCTGAAAGATTTGTGAAATTTCTTAAATCTCCCAAAGATCATTTTGGAATCAATTAGATCCCCGAAAGATTTGTGAAATTTCTTAAACCCCAAAAGATCAATTTGACATCATGTTAGTCCTCCCACGAGGGACCTAACGAATCCTATGTGGCACGTTAAATGCTTTGTTGGCCCAAACGTGACACCTTTTTAGCAGTCCAACATGGCATTGGGTCCAACAAAGCATTTAACGTGTCACGTAGGATTTCGTTATGTCCCTCCTGACAAAATTGGATGTGACACCAAATTGATCTTTGGGGAGTTTAAGAGATTCCACAAATCTTTCAGGACCTAATTAATTCCATGGGTAGGGATGTGCAAAATACCCATGCCCGCGGGTACCCGCATAAATACCCGTGACGGGTACCCGCATTATTCCCTTATGGGTGGGGATGGGTATTATGGTACCCGCGCCCGCGGGTACCCGTATAAATAAAAAAAATATTTTATTAAATATTATATATATTAGTATAAATAATATTTTACTAGTAGTGATTAAAATTGGAGGTACATCTATTGATCTATATACTGATTAAAATCTTCATAGTGTTCGGCTATATATATATTATGGGAAGTGGGGAGTTAATTAATTATCATAAGACCATGACTCTAGAACGAAGAAAGATATATAATAAAATGCCCTGTAATTTTAGCAATCATCTCAAACATTTATTTGCTACAGAGATGCACTATGATACTTGAGGCCACCTTTCTCCTATTATTATGTGGAAGTTCATGTATGTCTGACGTGTAGTATAATTGAAGATCCCGTGAGCTTTTTTATCATTATGTGGATCATTAAATTAAAGGAAAAAATAATAAAAGTTCAAAACCCGTGGGTACCCGTAAATACCCGTTACCCGTATAAATACCCGCAAATACCCGCGGATAGGGTAGTGGGTATGCACTACCCGTACCCGCCCGCACCCGTGCCCATCCCTATCCATGGATATCTTTCGAGGACCCATATGATTATTAACTCTTAAGAAAAGAGCATAAAAGCCCCCCAAAAAAAAAAACAAAGGATGAAGTGTAGATGAGTATATTGTATTGCTGATACCTTCACCCAAAATCATGAATTTTTTATGCTAATCAAGGGTATCCCTTCACCCTATAAAGAAAACACTACCTCGTGCCTTTCATATGTATGATTGTTTAAGCCTTTTTTTTTCAACAATATTGTTATTTTAGTATTTCAAGCCATTGTCAAGCCCTTTTTGTTTTTCGAATTTCATCCTCATTCATTAATTATAGTATTAATTCTACGTTTGCTTCCCTCTTTTTACTGCATCCTCATAAATGAGTATTGTAATCAAAATACAACAAAATTTTACTACAATTAGTGACTTCTTAATCTTTGTTCAACAATTTTAAAAAACACTACATATTGAATAGACAAGCTCAATCACGACATGTATTGGGTAAAGTGGTTATGCTGGTATATTTAAAAATTGAGAAAATAGTTGGTGCACTATAGTGTAAAGCTTTTTTACACAATTGTTTCGGATCTTTTTTAATGAAAAGATAAAATTCTACAGAGATTAATGAGTTCGTAAACTTAATGAAATCATGGCCTCGAGGGCGTACAAGTACTACAGGTGTTACGAATAAAGGGGCACCACTACTTATTATTCGGACTGAGGGTAGGGTGCGCCTTTGTTCATGAGGACGCCCTTTTCAGTAAAGGTCAGGAATGGTGTTTTCAGAGAGCTGGTGATGGTGGGAAAGTCTCTTGGTGATGGTGGTGGAAAGAAGGAGTGGGCATCTCTGTTGCCTTCTTTGTTTTTCCACTCCTTTTTCTTAGTCTCTCTTCCGTGTTCCTTCCCTAGGATTTAGAGAAAGGAACTTAAGTGTTTGGGTTTTCTTCTTTTAGTGTTTCTTTTGCTGTGCTCTCTCCGGTTGTTGTTGTTCCTCCCTAACGGTGGCACCTTTATATAGTGCACCTTTTACCCATCGGTTATTCCCTTTTTTGCTTTTACCCTACGGTCCATTCAGCTTTTCCTTCTTTTTTGCTGCCTCCCTCCTCCTTTATCAGGTGTCAGTTTGTCCTTTTGCCATTTCAAGCTCTCCATTAATGGCTGAGAAAGGGGAGCACACAAGGAATGCCATTCCCGTCTCTCTCTTCGGAAGGGTCTAGATGAGGTGAGCAAAGATTCCTTCCTAGCTTCTTGAGCAAGCTGCACGTGTCATGGGAGTTGGTGGCTCCTTGTATGTTCGTGCGCTTCTTCGAAGGTGGGGTGCGCCTTCGTGCGCGAATGCATACCTAAGTACGCCCTTCTTCGTTGCCACTTCCCATTCGTAGTCATTTGTGTGTTGCGGATCTGGGCTTGTTTTCGTTGTTGGGCCTTACGATTGGGCTTATCATTTTTCTGAGTATCAACAATAGCCCCCTTTGCAGCAGAAGGGGTAGGAACTTCCCCTTTTGGTGCAAATCCTAGTCTGTCTTTTCTCTTTCCCCTTTTTCTCTTGCTGCCTTCCACGTGTACTAAGAGGGAGAGGTTTCAACAGCTCATAAGATTTCACTCTTTCCCACGTTCCCCACTTCTTTTCAAACTACTCCCCATAAACCCTTCAGTTACTTACCACCACTCGTTCTCTTTCTCCCTAAGCTCCGTTTACAGCTCACCATCCTTCTCTTTTTCTTTATGCTTTCTTTTCCTCTCCTTCCGTCTTCTGTCCCCAGATCGCTTTCTCACATGATGACAAAATCCGCAGTTCCTTCGGGTTCTGGGGAAGAGAAATCATCTTCTTCTAATGAGGAGAGCCAAGTGCAGGGGGAAGCCACCGAAGAGCATGTCCCTTAGTCTCTTTCCTTTTGCTTTCTAGACGCTCTCCCCTCGCCGCGTTCTGATCCGGTGGAGCAGGGGCATCGCTATTGTGCGCCTGGGGCGCGTGCCAAGCTTCCTTTCCCTCAACCTCCGGATTCAGGCAGTCTTTTCACAGGTCAGCTATCCAAAGCTCTGGTTGTCCCGGAGAGCGCGGCACGCCTGTGCTCTAAGCCTTCTTATTCCAAGGAACATTGTAAGCTGGGCCCCTTTCTCCTTCGCTCCCGCCTTGCTTCCTTGGAGTTCCCCTGGGTTGACCTTCATTTTCATGTTAGAGTCACTTCCACAGGTGGCTGGGCAGAATGGGTAGACTACGTTTTCCAACGGGACCCTCCCTTTGTGGAGATTTTGAAACAGGTGGGGATTTTCGATGCTGTGAAGGCGTCCCCGCGCCTAGGTGTGAACAAGAGGGTAGAGGAATTGCATATATTAGTCCAGCGCTGGTGCTCAGCGACTCATACATTTCTTACTTCTTGGGGGGAATTTACCCCAACCTTAGAGGATATGATTGTTCTACTGAAGCTGCCTTCGTTTGGGGATAGTGACCTTGACCTCTCCAGCGTGGACGAAAGCATCATCGGATTGGCCAAAGAGCTCAAGAATGCTTCTATCGCTAGTGCCAAGTATTCCAAGGATTTGCTCCAGCAAAAACGCGCTTCTTATGCTGATGGGTCTTCCTCAAAGAGGGTGCGTGGCACAGGGAACCTCGTTCCTCAAGACCAGAAAGTAAGCCAAAGGTCCTCTCTCAAATACACTTTCGCGAATTGGGTACGATACTTCTTTGGTGACTTTCATGAGGACAAGTTCGTGGGAGGTCCTGTTACTGACCAGCGTCTCAAAAGGGCCGCCTTTGTTGCTTTTTGGCTTAGCAGGTATGTGTTATCCGGACCTCCTTGGGAATCAGTAAGCTCTTCCATCTTTATCTTTGCTTGCATGCTTGCTGAGGGCATTCGCTTGCCTCTTTCTTCGCTTTATCTGGGTAGTCTCTATGCTCGCCTTGACCAGATATCAGAACAGATGAAGAATTCCTTTGGTCGCTTTCCTGTCAATTGCTATGTTGACTTGTCCTTCCTGCAATGTTTTTTATTCGAACACTTTCCTTCGTGCAGTCCAGTCAGATTCCTTCCTGAAATTGCTTCTGATGCTAATGCTGACGCCTTAGAATCGCGTTCGTGGTGTTGGTACTTGGGGAAGCCAAGCCGTCACCTTGTTCAAATTATTGACCACGAGAAAAGCTTTGTTTTCAGACCCTACCTGGGCGACTTCCTACTTGGTGGGGAGAAACTGCATCCTTTGTATCAAGAGGACGCCTTGGGTCTCCAGAATGATCTCGTTGCAAGGACTGAGGGTGTATTTGACTTGTTGAAGTTGATTTTAACTGGGCGCTTCCTTCCGGGTTTCGCAACCATGGACAACAAGAGCGCGCATGGCGGGGCTCTCTGGCCCTTTGTTTACAGGCCAGATCATGTTGCTAGACAGTTTGGGCGCGACCAGCCCCCTTGTCCTCTTTTCTTGGATCCTGTTGATGTGGAAACTTCCCTCCAGTCTACACTCTTTGGTTCAACGCCTTCTCCTGTCCCAATAGTTCACATTCCTCCCCTTCATGCCGGTGGGGTCCTGCGTGTTTGGATGACTTCTCACAGTGACATAATCCAACATCTGCAGAGCTTTGAGAGCACTCCAAGTACCATCACCACTCCCTTGGTCCCAATAGTGCACAACGATCCTTACTACTCTACTTCTACAAAAAGACTATCAACAAAGGTACGCTCTAGTCTTATAGCTTGTCTCCTGTGTTTTTTGTGTCTTGTTTATCATTAACGTCTCTGGTTGCATTTTGCTTCAGCTGAAAAGGAACCTCCAGCACCTCGCAAGCGCAAGGCTCCGGTGACCACTTCCTCCAGTGCTTCTGCCCCAAAGAAAGGTAACGCCGAACTTCTTTCTTCTAGTCCCCCTGCCTCTAAATCTTCCTCTCAGGCCAAAGGGAGAGCTGCTGCCGCTTCTTCTCAAGGCCAAAGCTCCACTCCTGTTCCTTCACAGGCGCTCTAGCCGTCTTCGCGCCCAGGCTGCTCCTTCCGCTCCTTGGTCTCCTATCCCCATAAACTTAGACGGAGATGAGGGGACTGCTTCCGGGGCTTCTATTCGGGCCTTCTATTCTACTTCTTCCGACAAGAGCGATTCCAGCGAGGGCTCAAAGACCTCCGTTTCTGAGGGTGATGATGCTCAGAGCAAAGGTTCTCCGAAATCTATCGTTCCATCCTCTATACAGGGTTCGCTTACTTGCTTCCAACAATTCTCTTCGGCCTCTCGCTTCTCTCTTCTCCTTTTGCCCCTTGTTCCCTTTATGTATTTGCTCCTTTACTGGTTTATCCCTTTTCGATGAGTGTGCTGACTACTGTTTATTTGACTATTTTTTTTGTAGGCCCTTCTAAGGCGGATGGTAAGCAGTCTCCGGTGCTTTCCTCTCGAGCTTCTCAGAACGTTCAAGCTCCCACAGGGTCTCCTTCTGTTCCTTCCTTTACCGCCTAAGAGACTCCTTCGCTCTCTCTCAAGGCTGCCGCTGCTCAAGGGGGGACTGTGCCTACTGGTTTTGCCACTTACGTACCATTTGGTAGGGTGAGCAGCCCCCTAAATGTGCAGCCACTTATGGCTATCCCGACTCCCGATCCTCCAACTAACGCGGTCCCTGTCACCGTGGGTGAGATCAATCCTTCAACTGATCTGGTGCCCTTCATTCCTGAGGACGCCTCCACCGAGCCCCCTATTTTGGACAAAGAACAGATCAACATTGTTGATCTTATTGCCGAGGATACCCTTGATCCTGAGGTTGAGGTGGTCACTGGAAATGATGCTGGCTCTGCTACTCCCAAAGGTGGGGATTTTGTGGCCAAGGACACCATCATGCAGGATGCTGCTCCTATTGTTGAGACAGCTGCTGATACTGCTGTTGAAAAGAGTGTCGTTCCTCCTATGGATTCGCCTGTGGAGGACGAGGGAAGTTCAAGTTCTAATTCCATGGGAACGCCCTTAGGAAAGGCTCCGAAGGAGACTGCCGTCGAGACTCCCTCTTCATGTAAGCGTTGCTTTCCCTTGCATATCTTGATTGGTGTCCTTCTTGTTTTTCATCACTTTATACTCCTCTTGCAGCCTTCTTATCTGTTCGTTCTCCCGACGCTGCGGATGAGGCTAACATGACGCTCATCAGTTCTTTTATGGAGGCGCATCCTGGATTGCAACCGCCTAGTGACTTGCTTCCACGCATCTTCAAGGAGAGAGGCACGCAGACTCTATTGAAGCTGGTCAAATTTATTTCTTCCTGCAACGTCGACGCCTTATCATGGGATGATAAAGCCTTGTTGCTGGATTGCTTACGTTCCTTGGAACTCCTTCACTATTCTGGCCCTTGGTTGGATTCTGCTATTGCGGTGATAGAACGGCAGCACCCTCCCTTCGATATGCGTGCAGTTGAAGAATAGAAGAAAGCCCTGTTGGAAAAACGTGCTTCGGCCACTGCTCTGGTGGAGGAACTTTCTTCTAAGTTGACGAACGCCAACTCTGAATTGTCTAGCGTCAGCAGCGAGTTTGACCAGATTGCTGCTAACAAGAAGGCCTACGAAGATGCCTGAAAATCTGTTGCTTTGAGCACCCTTTTTTAGGATATTACTTTGCACCAGACCATGTTTTATTATGTTGCTATGATGTTGCCCTGTTTTCCTGTACTTCTTTTAGGTTGCATTTCGGATTCATTTTGCTGTTTCCTTGACTTTGAGCTCCTTGATTTTGGGCTCTTGCTGATCATGTTTGCTTAGCTTTACCTCGGGCGACGTGCGCCTCCTGCTGAAAACTCATTGCTTGTTACATTTCGACTTTTGTGTTTCTATGTATTTCACGTTCCTTTAAGTGTCCATTTTTTGCGGCTCTTCTTTTCTCACAACAATCGTATGCATAAGTCGTCGTTGACAATGGCTCCTGACGCCGAACTTTTTAGGGTGTGTGTTGGGCATGCCTTTTTCTTCTTTGGGGTGCACATTGGGCATATTTTTCTTTAAGGGTGCACGTTGGGCACGCCTTTCTTTTCTCAAGGGTGCACATTGGGCACACTTTTCTTTTCTTGAGGGTGCACATTGGGCACACTTTTCTTTTCTTGAGGGTGCACATTGGACACATTTTTCTTTAAGGGTGCTCGTTGGGCACGCCTTTCTTTTCTTGAGGGTGCACATTGGGCACACTTTTCTTTTCTTGAGGGTGCACATTGGGCACATTTTTCTTTAAGGGTGCTCGTTGGGCACGCCTTTCTTTTCTTGAGGGTGCACATTGGGCACACTTTTCTTTTCTTGAGGGTGCACATTGGGCACATTTTTATTTAAGGGCGCTCGTTGGGCACGCCTTTCTTTTCTTGAGGGTGCACATTGGGTACACTTTTCTTTTCTTTAGGGTGCACATTGGGCACATTTTTCTTTAAGGGTGCTCGTTGGGCACACCTTTCTTTTCTTGAGGGTGCACATTGGGCACACTTTTCTTTTCTTGAGGGTGCACATTGGGCACATTTTTCTTTAAGGGTGCTCGTTGGGCACGCCTTTCTTTTCTTGAGGGTGCACATTGGGCACACTTTTCTTTTCTTGAGGGTGCACATTGGGCACATTTTTCTTTAAGGGTGCTCGTTGGGCACGCCTTTCTTTTCTTGAGGGTGCACATTGGGCACATTTTTCTTTTCTTGAGGGTGCACATTGAGCACATTTTTCTTTAAGGGTGCTCGTTGGGCACGCCTTTCTTTTCTTGAGGGTGCACATTGGGCACATTTTTCTTTAAGGGTGCACATTTTTCTTTAAGGGTGCTCGTTGGGCACGCCTTTCTTTTCTTGAGGGTGCACATTGGGCACATTTTTCTTTAAGGGTGCTCGTTGGGCACGCCTTTCTTGCTACTTGCAAACTAACGGATCGCCTTGGATCTTTCATTAGCCAACATTTTTCTGCTACAGATTTTCTGTCCGCGTTTAAGACTAGTGCCCTTGTTTCCCGGGACCTTTTCTAGTCTCGCGATATGGCGTACTTCGCCCGCGTCTGATCCCGGAAATTTGTTTTCAAAGAGGTCTATCCGGGTGCCGCGATAAGGCGTCATATGCCCGCGGTACGATCCGACCACCTTCGGTTTTACTGATGCGGCTCCTTTCGAGGTATCCCTAGGCGTCGGATCTCGCGACTGGCTTTTTGGCTCTTTCATTTGAGAGCACTTTCCTACGGATTTCATGTTCACATGGGAGGGGGTTCCACTTTTCCTTGTCATCCATAGACCCCGTTTTTTCTTTTCTTTTTTTCTATATATATACATATCATCATTACTAATTGTGAAGCAGAGCTTTCATTTAAAATAGAGTAATCCAAGAAACGTTTTTGTGGAAAAGCGAGTTCAAAACATTTTCATTAATTTTCACAGGATGGGGTACATATTTCCTTTCAAAAGAGAGTCACCAAGAAGAATCAAAAATACTTTTCCTTTTCACAACAAGCTAAGCATAACATTTCTTAATGTATTTGAAATTTAAAGGTCCTACTTTTCTTTGTGTGTTTGGGTCAAGCAAAAGACAATACCCATTAGGATGCGCCTCCTGTACAATGTATGGCCCCTCCCACTTGGGTGTCCACTTGCTGGTGTGAATATTCTGCATGACCGCATCCGTTGCCTTTAGAACAAGCTCGCCTTCAGCAAACATCCGTGGCCTCACCATCTTTTCATATGATAGCATGACATGCCTCTGGTGCTTGAGCAACTCCTCATGTTCTCTGTCCCTGGCGCCTTCCAGTGCTGCTATCCTGTTCTTCGCGCCTTCCTCGTTTTGCGCTATCACTCGGGCAGAGGGAATCATCATTTCTGAAGGTAGCGTCGCTTCCGCGCCGTAGACCAGGGAGAACGGCGTTGCTTTCATCAAGCCATGCTTGATCACGCGATACGCCCAGAGAGCGAGTGGCAAATACTCACTTCATTTGGTGGGCGCGTCTTCCACTGTCTTAGCCAAAATCTTATGAGGATCTTGTTAGTGGATTCCGCTTGAACGTTGGACTGGGGGTAGTAGGAAGTGGACCTGTGGTGTGTTATTTCGTACTCCTCCATGACTTGCTCTACCTTCTTGTTGATGAAGTGAGTTCCATTGTCTGACACCACTTTCTTTGGTAATCCGAAGCGACATATAATGTGTTCTTTGATGAATTGCACCGTGGTGTCCGCGTCTGCCTTTTTACATGCTATCGTCTCGACCCACTTGGCGGAGTGCTCTGTTGCCGCAAGGATCCACTTCTTTCCTTTGGATGGCAGGTCGATCGGGCCTACGAAATCCATCGCCCATGTGTGGAATGGATAGGGCGAACTAAGTCCTTTCATGGCTAAAGCGGGTGCATGGATCTTGTTGTCGTGTTTCTGACACTGTACACACTTCTTGGCGAAATCGACGAAATCTTCCTTCATGTTTGGCCAGTAGTAGCCAATCCTTAGTAGCTCGTTCCAGAGTGACTTCCCCCCTTGATGTCTTCCGCAAGACCCTCCGTGCACCTCTTTCATGACTTTGACTTGATCCTCCTTGCCAATGCATTTAAAGATGCCTCCAGCAAAATTCCTTTTGAACAGTTCGCCTTTCTCCAAGAAGTAATGTTCAGACCTCCTCTTTACCCTTTCTGCCTCCATATAGTCCTCTGGGAGGATGCCGCTTTCCAGATACTCTTGTATAGGCCTGGCCCAATCCTCCTCGACCAGATGAACTTCAAGTTCTTCCTTAGCGTCTTGACATTGATAGCACGCTCTTTGAAGCAGATCGCATCGCGCCTTCATGTTAGGCCAAAATACCCCTATCCTCTGCATTCTTCTGTACAAACCAGGGCCTACCTGCCCACAGATGCTATCATGTAGCTTTGTCATCTTCTGGACCCCTTCTTCTTCACTGACACATTTCATGAGCAAACCATCAGCACTCCTTTTATACAGTGC
Source organism: Crotalaria pallida (assembly GCA_037953625.1). Classification (NCBI taxonomy): domain Eukaryota; kingdom Viridiplantae; phylum Streptophyta; class Magnoliopsida; order Fabales; family Fabaceae; genus Crotalaria; species Crotalaria pallida. Next base: position 129,591,570 of record CM075650.1, read on the forward strand.
CCCTTTTAGGAGGCAAAAATCTCTGGTTGCCTTTGTTATCGTTTTGCTGCGAAGTTCCTCCATGATCGGAGTCCTCCAATCCTCTCTTGCCTGATTTTCCTGTACGCCATTTTGGGTTTCGGGTTGGTATGCTTTCCTGAAGTGTACCAAATGCTCACCCTCAGTCATAACCGCTTTGCTTCCCAAAGTGGCCAGGGTGTCTGCCTTTCTGTTTTCTGCTCTCGGCACGTGCTCCAGAGACTCTATTTTAAATCTTGTCAAAGCTTGTTGTGCCCTTTCCCTACATAACGCTAGAGATGTCTCCTTCACGCCGTACTCGCCCTTTAATTGCCTTACCACCAGATTTGAGTCTCCTTTGATAATGACTCTTTGAATCCCCAACTCTTCTGCCACATCGAGTCCTAGCAATAGAGCCTCGTACTCAGCTTCATTGTTGGTGCATTGGAACTCAAGCTGGAAAGCAAAAGCCAACTCCTCTCCCCTTTCATTTGTCAAGGTGACTCCGACACCACTTTTGGGTGATGAAGGCGTGCCATCAAACATTAACGTCCATACTCCAGGTTTATCACACATGTTGACAGGCTCAGCCTCTTCCTCTTTGCCTTGTGCAGCGCAGATGGACATCAGGTCCGCCAAAGCTTGGCTTTTCAATGCAGTAGGCGTCACTAAAACTATTTCATACTCAGCTAGAGTGAGCGCCCACTTGCTTATCCTCCCTGTGAGAACAGCACCTTGCAACAAATACCTGACCCCTGCCGCCTTTCTTACCACATGGATGGTATGTGCCTGGAAATAGTGGCGGTATTTCAGGGAAGCGTACACTAGAGCCAAACACTACTTCTCCTAGGCGTAGTATCTGGTCTCTGCCCCTTTTAACATCCTGCTCCAATAGGTGACAGGGCGCTCCGTCCCCTCAACCTCTTGCGCAAAGAGCCCGCTTACTACTGTTTGGGTTACGACCATGTATACTCTGAGCGGTATTCCCTTTTGCGGTGGTATCATCACTGGAGGTGATGCCAAGGCCTTCTTGACTCTTTCAAAGGCGTCTTGATGTGCTTTCTCCAATTTGAAGGTCCCTTTCCCTTTGAGAAGTCCCCTCATGGGTCTCATTAATTCTCCCAAAGCTGGTACGAATCTGCGGATGTATCCTAGTTTGCCCATCATCTGCTGCAACTCTTTCTTGGTGCGGGACGGCCTCATTTCCCTTACCGCCTTGACCTTCCTTGTATCGGCCGAGACGCCTTCTTTATGGACCTTGAATCCCAAAAAGTCTCCAGAGGAAACTCCGAACTTGCACTTGAGAGGGTTCATCCTCAACTTGTATCTTTTACACCTGATAAAGACGGCTCTCAGATGTTCCAAGTGCTGTTCTTTCTTTCTTGACTTGACCACTATGTCATCCACATAATCTTCTATGGTGTCATGCATCATGTCATGAAAGATCGCCGTCATTGCCCTCTGATATGTCGCCCCGGCTTTCTTGAGCCCAAATGGCATAACCACATAGAAGAAGTTTCCTATGGGTGTCCTGAAGGAGGTCTTTTCTTCATCTCCCTCTGCCATTCTTATCTGGTTGTAACCGCTGAAACCATCCATGAAAGAGAAGCGCTCATGCTTTGCCGTTGCATCCACCATGCTGTCAATATGCGGCAGCGGGAAATCGTCCTTGGGCACGCCTTGTTCAGGTCCCTGAAATCCACACAACACCTAATCTATCCATTCTTTTTCTTTACGGGGACTATGTTGGCTGTAACACCCCGCATTTTTCCCGTACGTGCGTAAACGATTTTTAACGAAAGAAACCTTGAAATGATGATTTTTACAAAAAGTATTTTTTGTAAGAAGGAAATAAAGTGTTGATTTCTATGGATTTTTACAAACAAAATATTTTATATAAGAAAAGTGAATGATTTTGTTGAGTTTGAAAATGATTTGCTGAAATTGTGCTTTTATTAAAAGATGATTTTGTTAGAAATGGAATTTTGGATCTGTTGTCTTTGAAAATTTGTATCTTTTAAACCGTAATTCGGAATTTGATGATCTTTATATGAAAACGATCGTTTTGAAACCTAGAGTTTTAAAATGTAATTTTTAAAATTTTCTGGATTTATTTATAAAAATTTATTTTCAGAATATAAGGAATAAGAATTTTGAAGAAAAATGTGTTTTGTGATGATGTGTTTTGGCATGAATTTAATGTGTTTTGTGATGATGTGTTTTGGCATGAATTTTATGTATGTGTAATATGTGATGCATGCAAAAATATGATTTCTTAAGTTTAAGTGCCTTGTTATATGAATTAATTGATTTGTGGTGTGAATTAATAATTTTTAAGTAAAAATGATTTGAAATTAATTAATGATTTAGGAAATAAAAATAAAGAACATGTGTGTGCATGAGTGAGTGCCACGGTTGTGTGTGCATGTTGGTGTGTGTATGTGTCATACGTGGGTGTGTGCATGTGTGTGTAGGCTTAGAATTGTAGAGACTTAGGGATTAAGGCACTAAGTAATCAAACTAGAACCAAACCAAACCAAAGTGGAAGAGAAACCCTAACTAGAGCTAATTACCCATTAGAACCTAGGTGACCCCTAAGACATAGCCCACTCCTCCATGTTCCCTTGACTTTGGTGACGATTAGCCATGCAAAATTTTGTAAGGACCAAACCGCCCTCCTTGATTGTGCTTAGGCCGAATTCCCCAAGGCTAAAAAGGGAAATTGTGAACTTGCTTATATATGAATGAAACCTTAGTTCATTTCACCTTCACTCACTTCATTTCCACCCCTTCCAACGCCAAACACAAACACGTCTCTACAGGACCCATCAAACCTTTAGAGAGAAATAGAAAAGAAATAGAGAAAGAGAGAAAGAGAGTGGTGGCCGAGAGACTTAGGGAGAGGAAGAAGAAGAACCACCTTAGATCAAGCCATTTCCTTTGAAGATTAAGAGTGTTAGAAGCCAAGAGACCAACCCTTCTTGCTAGGAAATTCGAAGAACAAGAGAAGAAATGTAATAGTTTAGCTTTTCTTTTTAGATTGTAGATCCCTTTCTTTCCTTCTTGCATGTCCATTTTTATGAGTTGTAAGATAAATTTATGTGCTATTCTTTCTTGATCTTGAACTTTCATGGACTAAACATTATTTGTAATAAGTGTAACTCTATGTGTGTGATTCGGTTGTGAATTTCTTGCTAGATCTTAAACATTTTTCTAACTCAAACTTAAAGATCTAGAGTTTTGTTTAAGATTTTGTGAAGATTAACATAGATCTTTCTTGCATGTGTATTTTTCTTGTTCTAAATTATGATCCATGTATGTCTATGTGCTTATTTGACAAATCAACTTATGATCTGAGTCTAATGAATGGTAAAATAAAATTATTTGGTCTTGCATGTTGAATTTCTTATTGAAACCGTGAGTTATGACGACTTTTAGTCTTGCATATTAAATTTTGTTTGCTTGAATGAAGATCTATGGTATGTTTGTGTGAATTCTTAATAAATAAACTTATAATCTAAGTTGCTTGAAAATAAACTTGAGATCTTTGTCTTTATATGTTGATTTCATGATGTTCTAGTTGATTTATGTGCAAACGTTTCATGATTCATGTCCTTAAAGCATGCATGTCAATTTCAAGTAGAGAATCATGTTTTTGGTTAATGCATGTCACGGTTTCAAAGGGGAAATTTAATAATCCAGTTTTAAAATGATTTTTAAAGTATGAACATGATTTAGCGTAAGTGTTTGATTTTTATGTGCTTTATTTTGTGTGTAGGCCATTCGGCCGTACTTGATGAAAATGAATCTCATGTTTTATTATGTGAAAGTTTATGCATGTGCATGATAAGACTAGATCTAGAGATTTTAAGGGCATGCATGTCATTTCTTAAAGTTTAAGATGTAAACTTGATTTTATTTAAGAAAAAGTGAGGAACTTGAGTTATTTGTGTATGTGATATGCATAAATGATGAGGTGTGATGTTTGATTGATTTTGTGATTTTTGGTATGTTGAAAAGTGAATAAGACCTTGCATTCTTGAATGTGAACATTCGGCCATGAGAGATAGAAATAGGAAATCATATTATTGTTTAGGTTGCATATATAATGAAGTTAATTTAATTTAAAGGCTTAGAATGTGCATGCATGAATTAGTTGCATTTAAAAGAAAATATATGTGTGATTTTAAAATGATTTGTGATTTAACTTGTTGTTCGGTTTAAGTTAAGAAAATGAATTTAGATTGTTGAATTTTCCTTTCTATGTTCTCGGTTTTTAGTTCCAAAAAGAAAGAAAATGATTTCAATTATTTTATGTTTTTATGTGTGCATTAATTTTTGTAAAATTATACCTATGTGATTCGGCCTAAGTGTGCTAATGTAGTTAGGAAAAAAAAATTATTCTCATAAAATGTCCTTTGTGAATGACTATGTTCTGTGTGCATGATGTTATGTGTGTGATGGGAATGATATGTTGTTGTTTTTAATCTTTTCGGTTTTGAGACAAATAAATAAATTAACTTAATAATTAAAAAGGGATTTTGCTGAAAATCCAATGATTCTAATATGACTTGTATGGTGCGAAATTGTGAATGTGATGTGTTGTGTTGTTTGAAGTGTGTTTTTCTATATTTGAAAAATGTTTTACTGAAAGTATGATTTAAGAAACTTAAATTGATTTCCTTAAGTTCTGAATTTTTTTCATGATTAAGAATAATGATTTTTATAATATGAACGTTTTGAGGTGAGCTTTTGTTTTAAAGAAATTAATTTAAAGTTGTTTCAAAGTCTTTTTGAAAAATGTTTTATAGATTTAATTTGGATTTAGAAACTTTTTGGAATGTGAACAATGTGTTTTAAAAAAAAAAGACATGATTCCAAAGTATTTTCAAACAAATTAAGGAATTCATTGAAAACGTTTCTAACGCACGGGGAAAATGCTATAGTTCGGACGACAGACGCAAAGGAAACGAGACGGGATTAGCAATCGGGAAATCTCGGAAAGCTCGCGGAAGCTTACGGTATTTGAGGTGAGAGAGGGGTTTCCCTTAAGACGCCGTGGTAATAGGTAACTTATTAAGAGGTCCAATCATCTCAAAGGTTGGACTCCAATCTCATTTAGCGTAGTGGTGTATGTGATAGCAATTGTGTGATTGTTTGTTTGGCTATCCACCCGAACGGCTGAGATTGGTTATTAAATATGATTTTATGCTTTCTGGTTGATTATGTTTGAGTTATTTAATTATCTCCTGATTTATTTACTGGTTAAGTAATTATGTTGTCGAGAAATATTGGTGTGTCGAGGAACGTATGATAAAGATTAAGTTGTAAAAGTAAGAAATGAGATTGAAAGAAAGAGAGTGATAATGAAAGTTGTATAAGTGAGAAATAATGACGAGAAATTGGAATGTGATGGTAAAGAGATAAAGAGATGAGACTGAGAGAGTTGTGGATGTGAGATGAGTTATAAGGAGTGAGATGTGGTGTGGCTCTTGTTGTTTTTGGTTTTAGTCTGGGACTAGTGTTGAGTTGAGCTTGCTCCTCCATTAGCGCTCAGCAAAAATATGATTTCTCGTTTTCATTTTTGGAAAGAGCCTAGTGTTGAGTTGAGCTTGCTCCTCCATTAGCACTCATCCAAAAATGTGATTTGAGAAAATCCTACAAATTGGTAACATTTGATATTGTTAAATATTGATCATATTTCTCTCAATTGATATTATTTCTTTAATAAGTTACAATTGGTTTCAATTGATAATGTGATACTGTTTTTACAATTGGTATTACTTCTTTATAATCTCAATTGGTATCATTATGTGATCATTATTTGATTATCATGCTATTGTTGCTTTTATGATATTTCTTTACCATTGATATCTTACTTTGTTAAGTGATGTGATGACTTTCTATTTTAAATTAGTTTGTTACAATTGGTATTATATTTCATTGTCATATTTTCTTACCAATTGGTATCACATTTCAAAGTATAGTTCTTACATTTGTTTATACAATTGGTATAGTTCTTGTGATTGTACATTTGGTATCAATATTGTGAAGAAATAAATGAATATGATTTCTCTACTTTGGCTTAGCATTTTATATTTCAATTGGTATATGTTACGTTTTGATAATGCCAAAAGGGGGAGAAATGGTTGTTTTGAAATGGTTGTTTTGTGGAGAAAGGTTTGTGTTTTGTTGTTTTTATATAGGTTGAGCAAAGTTGTTGAAACTAGGGGGAGAATCAAGCTTCTATCAATTGGAATTCAAATGTCAAAGCATTAATTGAGGGGGAGCAAGAGTCTCACCAAGTGATCAAATAGTTCAAGCATCAACAACTTCAAAACGTCTTTGTCATTTTCAAAAAGGGGGAGATTGTAAGATCCATTGAGAATGTTTTGATAAATGACAAAAGGTTTTGAACAAGCTACAAATGTGTTGATCAAGTTCAAGCTCATCAAGCAACAACAAACATCAAGTGATGAAGAGAGAGAAAGCTCATGAAGACTTAGTTTGGTAGTTTATGTTTTATTGTAATATCTTTTGCCTCTCAAGTCTTTTAGTTTATGAGTTTGGGTAGAGTTAATAGAGGGTAGTGAATCTCTATCAAGGTCATGATTATATCATATTTTGTGTTTTCACTTAACCTAAAATCAATAGGTGGCTTAAAGGTTTGAAAGAAAAGGTTTAGTTTTTGAGAAAACAAGTTTTATTTGATTTTTCACTAAACTAATCGATTAAGGCTTATGTTAATCGATTAGAATTTTCAAAGCTTGCGCACTTAATCGATTAAGCAAGGTGTTAATCGATTAAGACAGGTATTAATCGATTAACACGTACAGATCTGGTTTTTTAAATACTTTTTTTTTACTTCTCTGTTTCTAACTTTTGGGTATTCTATATAAACCTTTTCCCAATTATTGTGATCATCAAGAATCATTTTGATATTCATTTTACAAAGAATCAAGCCACTCTATTCTCTCTCACTTTCATAGATCAAAGCTTTTAACTTTTACATTCTTTGATCAAGAATCTTTGAATCTCTTATGTTGATATTTTCATAGCTTTTGAAAGAGATTCATAGGATTGTTATTTTGTTTTTCATTTGAGTTGTAATCATTGCAAAGAAGGCAAGCTATCTACAACAATTGGAAGTCTTGGTTGTTCATCAAGCAAACAAGCATTTGGAAGTCTTGGTTGTGAATCAAGCATTTGGAAGTCTTGGTTGTGAATCAAGCAATTGGAAGTCTTGGTGTGAGGCATCATCAAGCAAGTGGAAGACTTTGAAGAATCTCAAAGTAATTGGAAGTCTTGTTGAGAGGAATTGACAAGCAAGGTTAGAGGTTAGATTAGAGCATCAATAGTATTGCAAGGCAAGGGTGTGGTATCTCTTGTAGGCTATCAAGAAGGGAGTCTTGAGAGGCATTTACTTGTAATTTGAGAACTCTAATTCCTCATAGTGAAGAATCTCTCTTGGTTGAAGAGGGGACTGGATGTAGCTTTCAAGTGGATGAAAGTGAACCAGGATAAATCACTGTGTCGTATCTCTAAACTCTTAACTCTTTACATTCAAGTCATTCATTGTGTTCTTGGTTGAAAACCTAGAAAAAATAGTTTTTCATAATTGATTGAATTGAATATTAATTGTGTAAATTGATTTGGGAAAATCATTTTCATAAACTAGGTAATCAATAAGAATATTTGTGTTAATCAATTCCGCTTTATCTCTGATCATATGTGTTAATTGATTGATTTTCGTATTTGATTGAAAAGTGATTTTTCAGTTTTAACAGTGATTAATCGAGTAACTGTTTTCATTAATCGATTAATTTTTAAGTTGCTTTCGGCATTAATCGATTAGTACCTTTGTTAATCGATTAGTTTGAAAGTAAGCTTCGGCATTAATCGATTAGTACTGAAGTTAATCGATTAATCAGTATATTTTTTGTAAAAATCATTTTGTATTAATCGTTTCGATTAGTTTCTTTCGAAAATCTTTCAAGGTTTATCTGACACCTATTCAACCCCCCCTTCTAGGTGTTTTCCTAGTGTCTCCTAGTTATTTAACCCACCGATTGTAGTTCTCACAATTGGTATCAGAGCTCGGTCGAAAGACACGAGCATAGAGCTTTTTCGTTAAGATCCTTGAGGAAACTACAATGGGTTCTACGAATCCCTTTGGTGGTGAAGGTGCTTCAATTAGCCGCCCTCCTATGTTTGGTGGAGATGGTTATGCTTATTGGAAAGTTAGGATGAAATTTTTTATAGAAGCCATAGACATGAACATTTGGGAAGCCATTGAAAATGGTCCTCATATTCCCTCAAAAGAAGTAGAAGGTGTACTTACACTAACTCCCAAAGATAAGTGGACCGATGATGATAAAAGGAAAATTCAATATGATTTAAAAGCTAAGAATATCATCACCTCCGCTCTATCTTATGATGAGTTCTTTAGAGTCTCCCAATGTCGTAATGCCAAAGAAATGTGGGACACCTTGCTAGTCACGCATGAAGGCACTAATGAAGTTAGGCGTGCTAGATTAAATTCTTTGATGCATGAATATGAATTGTTTCGTATGTTGCCTAATGAATCTATATGTTTTATGCAAAAGCGTTTTACTCATATTGTTAATCATCTCATTGCTCTTGGTAAAACTTTCTTGAATTGTGAACTTGTTAACAAAGTTTTAAGATGTCTAAGTAGGGAATGGCAACCTAAGGTTACCGCAATTATTGAATCAAAGGACTTGGACACCATGGACTTAGCAACACTTTTCGGAAAGCTTCAAGAACATGAAATGGAGCTTGGACGCTTACATATGCATGAAGAATCGGACAAGAACAAAGAAAGAAAAGGAGTCGCTCTTAAAGCTCAAAGATCATATCAAAAGGAAGAGAGTTCCGATAATGATGATAATGAAGATTCCGATTCTGACATTGATGAAGAGGAGATGAAGCTTCTACTAAGAAAGTTCAATAAGATTCTAAGGAGAAAAGAAAGGTTGAACAAGAACAAAAGTAAAGAGAAGGATCCCCCACACTACAAGACCAAGACATCAAAAGAAGGTATAGTTTGCCATGAATGTGGAAAGCCCGGTCATCTCAAGTACTCATGCTCTAAGTATCTCAAGAAGAAGGAGAAAGAAAAGAAAAATTCAAAATCTAAAAGAGCATACATAGTTTGGAATAGTGATGATGAAGATTACAAGAAAAGCACATCGAATAGTTCTTCGGATGATGAAAATGCCGCTTGTCTCAACTTGATAGCTCTAGTAGATGAAGAGGAAAGTTCAAATGATGAATCAAGTGAGCAAAGCTACGAAAGCGATGTAAGTGAAACTAAATCCGAAATTTCTTTTAAATATGAAATTTTATATAATGCTTATGAAGAAATGCATGAACATCTTAAGAAACTAGCTTTGAAAAACATTGAAAGGAAGAAGCTCATTTTGAAACATCAACAAGAGATTTTAGAACTTCAAAAACAAGTTGATGAGCTTAATCTTCAAATTGAAACTCTTGATCTTATATATGCTAGTTCTTCTTGTGATTGTGCTAGTAGATTGAATATTGTGGTTGATTGTGAGAATTGCAAGTTGCTTAAAGATGAAAATGCTATTTTGAAAAATAAGCTTGCAAGTTTCACAAGTGGTGATATTAGATTGCGCACATTGTTAAATTTTCAAAGAGAAAATTCAAACAAGTTTGGTTTGGGTTATACTAATGCTAAGAGTAAGTCTCATAGAAATGTTGTTGATTTTTCTAAAGTTGATTTTTCAAATGCACCAACATGTTTCTATTGTGGTACTCATGGACATACTTCAAATGTATGTTATATTAAAGTGCATGGTATACCTAAAGGAAAGTTTGTTTGGGTGAAAAAGGGTGAGAGTCCCTACACTAACAAAAATGGATCCAAAACCATTTGGATACCAAAAAGCAAAGCATGATTGTTTTTGTAGGTATGATTGAAGAGCAAAAGGATTTTCATGTGTTATTCATTCATTTGCATCTTCAATTGGTATCAAGAGAAAATCCTACAAATTGGTAACATTTGATATTGTTAAATATTGATCATATTTCTCTCAATTGATATTATTTCTTTAATAAGTTACAATTGGTTTCAATGGATAATGTGATATTGTTTTTACAATTGGTATTACTTCTTTATAATCTCAATTGGTATCATTATGTGATCATTATTTGATTATCATGCTATTGTTGCTTTTATGATATTTCTTTACCATTGATATCTTACTTTGTTAAGTGATGTGATGACTTTCTATTTTCAATTAGTTTGTTACAATTGGTATTATATTTCATTGTCATATTTTCTTACCAATTGGTATCACATTTCAAAGTATAGTTCTTACATTTGTTTATACAATTGGTATAGTTCTTGTGATTGTACATTTGGTATCAATATTGTGAAGAAATAAATGAATATGATTTCTCTACTTTGGCTTAGCATTTTATATTTCAATTGGTATATGTTACTTTTTGATAATGCCAAAAGGGGGAGAAATGGTTGTTTTGAAATGGTTGTTTTGTGGAGAAAGGTTTGTGTTTTGTTGTTTTTATATAGGTTGAGCAAAGTTGTTGAAAATAGGGGGAGAATCAAGCTTCTATCAATTGGAATTCAAATGTCAAAGCATTAATTGAGGGGGAGCAAGAGTCTCACCAAGTGATCAAATAGTTCAAGCATCAACAACTTCAAAACGTCTTTGTCATTTTCAAAAAGGGGGAGATTGTAAGATCCATTGAGAATGTTTTGATAAATGACAAAAGGTTTTGAACAATCTACAAATGTGTTGATCAAGTTCAAGCTCATCAAGCAACAACAAACATCAAGTGATGAAGAGAGAGCAAGCTCATGAAGACTTAGTTTGGTAGTTTATGTTTTATTGTAATATCTTTCGCCTCTCAAGTCTTTTAGTTTATGAGTTTGGGTAGAGTTAATAGAGGGTAGTGAATCTCTATCAAGGTCATGATTATATCATATTTTGAGTTTTCACTTAACCTAAAATCAATAGGTGGCTTAAAGGTTTGAAAGAAAAGGTTTAGTTTTTGAGAAAACAAGTTTTATTTGATTTTTCACTAAACTAATCGATTAAGGCTTATGTTAATCGATTAGAATTTTCAAAGCTTGCGCACTTAATCGATTAAGCAAGGTGTTAATCGATTAAGACAGGTATTAATCGATTAACATGTACAGATCTGGTTTTTTAAATACGTTTTTTTTTACTTCTCTGTTTCTAACTTTTGGGTATTCTATATAAACCTTTTCCCAATTATTGTGATCATCAAGAATCATTTTGATATTCATTTTACAAAGAATCAAGCCACTCTATTCTCTCTCACTTTCATAGATCAAAGCTTTTAACTTTTACATTCTTTGATCAAGAATCTTTGAATCTCTTATGTTGATATTTTCATAGCTTTTGAAAGAGATTCATAGGATTGTTATTTTGTTTTTCATTTGAGTTGTAATCATTGCAAAGAAGGCAAGCTATCTACAAAAATTGGAAGTCTTGGTTGTTCATCAAGCAAACAAGCATTTGGAAGTCTTGGTTGTGAATCAAGCATTTGGAAGTCTTGGTTGTGAATCAAGCAATTGGAAGTCTTGGTGTGAGGCATCATCAAGCAAGTGGAAGACTTTGAAGAATCTCAAAGCAATTGGAAGTCTTGTTGAGGGGAATTGACAAGCAAGGTTAGAGGTTAGATTAGAGCATCAATAGGATTGCAAGGCAAGGGTGTGGTATCTCTTGTAGGCTATCAAGAAGGGAGTCTTGAGAGGCATTTACTTGTAATTTGAGAACTCTAATTCCTCATAGTGAAGAATCTCTCTTGGTTGAAGAGGGGACTGGATGTAGCTTTCAAGTGGATGAAAGTGAACCAGGATAAATCACTGTGTCGTATCTCTAAACTCTTAACTCTTTACATTCAAGTCATTCATTATGTTCTTGGTTGAAAACCTAGAAAAGATTGTTTTTCATAATTGATTGAATTGAATATTAATTGTGTAAATTGATTTGGGAAAATCATTTTCATAAACTAGGTAATCAATAAGAATATTTGTGTTAATCAATTCCGCTTTATCTCTGATCATATGTGTTAATTGATTGATTTTCGTATTTGATTGAAAAGTGATTTTTCAGTTTTAACAGTGATTAATCGAGTAACTGTTTTCATTAATCGATTAATTTTTAAGTTGCTTTCGGCATTAATCGATTAGTACCTTTGTTAATCGATTAGTTTGAAAGTAAGCTTCGGCATTAATCGATTAGTACTGAAGTTAATCGATTAATCAGTATATTTTTTGTAAAAATCATTTTGTTTTAATCGTTTCGATTAGTTTCTTTCGAAAATCTTTCAAGGTTTATCTGACACCTATTCAACCCCCCCCCTTCTAGGTGTTTTCCTAGTGTCTCCTAGTTATTTCACCCACCGATTGTAGTTCTCACACCAAATTGCTTTGGCATGATGTTTGAAAAAGCCTTGATCATTGATAAACCCAAAGTTTCTTCTTGGTCCTTGACCCAACATTGTTTTTTTCTAAACTTTTGATGAAAATTTTTGAACCCTGACACCTTACCCAGTCAAGTAGATAGTTGTAGAATAGAGAGTTAGTGGTGAAATATTGTTAGGCAAAAGTTGCAAAGTCTAAGGAGAACAAGGATTGGTAAGTGCGGATTGAAGGAAGTATGACTCTCGGAATATTTTTTGAGTCTTAATGGTTAGTTATGTGAAGTGATTAAGATTAAGAAGTTGATACCGGATTGGTTAAATAAAGGTTTAGATAGTGATAGGATGAGGAAGGAATTAAGGTAATAGTGAGGATTTAGAGTTATAAGTGTCTTGATTAAGTCGGCAAATGGTTGGGTAAGAGGTGAATAGGTGAGGATATGGTAAAGTCAAATTGGTAGAATGGTGGAATTGGAAGTTAGAACCCTTAAGTGTTGACCCAAGGTTAGGTAAAAATCTGAGATTTGATGTGGTAATAGGTAATAGGTCTTTGAGTTGAAGAGTTTTGATGGTTTAGAATGGGAGGAAAATTGTGGAAAAGTGGAAAAATGGTTTAGAAGTGTCTAAGTTGTGTGATAAGTGTTTGGGATAAGAAGTGAGATAATATGTGTCTCTTGAGGATTAGTGGTGGTTAGAGCAAAAGGAGGATGAAATAGTGGTCGTGAGAATCTGAAGAGGACCGGTATTTAGTGAGATATAAGGCAATCAAAGGATAGATTGAAGTTAAGTAATGGGAAACTTTGTAAGAATCGATCAAGGAATTGTGAAGGATAGGAGTATTTAGAGAATAAGTTGGGATGATGAGTGTAGTATTGAGGGATATGAGTCATTTAAGTTGGGGAGTAGTAGAAAACGTGAGGTTTTGAGGAGTAACTTGTTTAGGCTTAAATTGTTGACAAGGATGTGACTCTAGGCGTGATGGTGTCTTGACCCTAAATAAAGGAAACCCCGTTGTCCTTGGACACTGTTTTGATAACTTTAAACCCCTCAGTTTCTTGTTGTCAACAAAACCGTACTGTGTTACCCCACCCTATTTGTTATTGAAAATACCCCCAAGAGATTACTTTTGCAAGTAATCTATTTGAATTGCTCTTGTGAACGATGAACAGACAGTGCGTATTCGACGATACGACGATTGCTACGGTTAAAGAGGAAAGGAATTACTTCAAGGAGCTATGCGTTCACGGATTAGTCAGACTCTGCGCAGCATTTCTCGAGGACGAGAAATCTTTAAGTTGGGGAGAATGTAACACCCCACATTTTTCCCGTACGTGCGTAAACGATTTTTAACGAAAGAAACCTTGAAATGATGATTTTTACAAAAAGTATTTTTCGTAAGAAGGAAATAAAGTGTTGATTTCTATGGATTTTTACAAACAAAATATTTTATATAAGAAAAGTGAATGATTTTGTTGAGTTTGAAAATGATTTGCTGAAATTGTGCTTTTATTAAAAAATGATTTTGTTAGAAATGGAATTTTGGATCTGTTGTCTTTGAAAATTTGTATCTTTTAAACCGTAATTCGGAATTTGATGATCTTTATATGAAAACGATCGTTTTGAAACCTAGAGTTTTAAAATGTAATTTTTAAAATTTTCTGGATTTATTTATAAAAATTTATTTTCAGAATATAAGGAATAAGAATTTTGAAGAAAAATGTGTCTTGTGATGATGTGTTTTGGCATGAATTTTATGTGTTGTGTGTTTAATTTAATGTATGTGTAATATGTGATGCATGCAAAAATATGATTTCTTAAGTTTAAGTGCCTTGTTATATGAATTAATTGATTTGTGGTGTGAATTAATAATTTTTAAGTAAAAATGATTAGAAATAAATTAATGATTTAGGAAATAAAAATAAAGAACATGTGTGTGCATGAGTGAGTGCCACGGTTGTGTGTGCATGTTGGTGTGTGTATGTGTCATACGTGGGTGTGTGCATGTGTGTGTAGGCTTAGAATTGTAGAGACTTAGGGATTAAGGCACTAAGTAATCAAACTAGAACCAAACCAAACCAAAGTGGAAGAGAAACCCTAACTAGAGCTAATTACCCATTAGAACCTAGGTGACCCTTAAGACAGCCCGATCCTCCATGTTCCCTTGACTTTGGTGACAATTAGCCATGCAAAATTTTGTAAGGACCAAACCGCCCTCCTTGATTGTGCTTAGGCCGAATTCCCCAAGGCTAAAAAGGGAAATTGTGAACTTGCTTATATATGAATGAAACCTTAGTTCATTTCACCTTCATTCACTTCATTTCCACCCCTTCCAACGCCAAACACAAACACGTCTCTAAAGGACCCATCAAACCTTTAGAGAGAAATAAAAAAGAAATAGAGAAAGAGAGAAAGAGAGTGGTGGCCGAGAGACTTAGGGAGAGGAAGAAGAAGAACCACCTTAGATCAAGCCATTTCCTTTGAAGATCAAGAGTGTTAGAAGCCAAGAGACCAACCCTTCTTGCTAGGAAATTCGAAGAACAAGAGAAGAAATGTAATAGTTTAGCTTTTCTTTTTAGATTGTAGATCCCTTTCTTTCCTTCTTGCATGTCCATTTTTATGAGTTGTAAGATGAATTTATGTGCTATTCTTTCTTGATCTTGAACTTTCATGGACTAAACATTATTTGTAATAAGTGTAACTCTATGTGTGTGATTCGGTTGTGAATTTCTTGCTAGATCTTAAACATTTTTCTAACTCAAACTTAAAGATCTAGAGTTTTGTTTAAGATTTTGTGAAGATTAACATAGATCTTTCTTGCATGTGTATTTTTCTTGTTCTAAATTATGATCCATGTATGTCTATGTGCTTATTTGACAAATCAACTTATTATCTGAGTCTAATGAATGGTAAAATAAAATTATTTGGTCTTGCATGTTGAATTTCTTATTGAAACCGTGAGTTATGACGACTTTTAGTCTTGCATATTAAATTTTGTTTGCTTGAATGAAGATCTATGGTATGTTTGTGTGAATTCTTAATAAATAAACTTATAATCTAAGTTGCTTGAAAATAAACTTGAGATCTTTGTCTTTATATGTTGATTTCATGATGTTCTAGTTGATTTATGTGCAAACCTTTCATGATTCATGTCCTTAAAGCATGCATGTTAATTTCAAGTAGAGAATCATGTTTTTGGTTAATGCATGTCACGGTTTCAAAGGGGAAATTTAATAATCCAGTTTTAAAATGATTTTTAAAGTATGAACATGATTTAGCATAAGTGTTTGATTTTTATGTGCTTTATTTTGTGTGTAGGCCATTCGGCCGTACTTGATGAAAATGAATCTCATGTTTTATTATGTGAAAGTTTATGCATGTGCATGATAAGACTAGATCTAGAGATTTTAAGGGCATGCATGTCATTTCTTAAAGCTTAAGATGTAAACTTGATTTTATTTAAGAAAAAGTGAGGAACTTGAGTTATTTGTGTATGTGATATGCATAAATGATGAGGTGTGATGTTTGATTGATTTTGTGATTTTTGGTATGTTGAAAAGTGAATAAGACCTTGCATTCTTGAATGTGAACATTCGGCCATGAGAGATAGAAATAGGAAATCATATTATTGTTTAGGTTGCATATATAATGAAGTTAATTTAATTTAAAGGCTTAGAATGTGCATGCATGAATTAGTTGCATTTAAAAGAAAATATATGTGTGATTTTAAAATGATTTGTGATTTAACTTGTTGTTCGGTTTAAGTTAAGAAAATGAATTTAGATTGTTGAATTTTCCTTTCTATGTTCTCGGTTTTTAGTTCCAAAAAGAAAGAAAATGATTTCAATTATTTTATGTTTTTATGTGTGCATTAATTTTTGTAAAATTATACCTATGTGATTCGGCCTAAGTGTGCTAATGTAGTTAGGAAAAAAAAATTATTCTCATAAAATGTCCTTTGTGAATGACTATGTTCTGTGTGCATGATGTTATGTGTGTGATGGGAATGATATGTTGTTGTTTTTAATCTTTTCGGTTTTGAGACAAATAAATAAATTAACTTAATAATTAAAAAGGGATTTTGCTGAAAATCCAATGATTCTAATATGACTTATATGGTGCGAAATTGTGAATGTGATGTGTTGTTTGAAGTGTGTTTTTCTATATTTGAAAAATGTTTTACTGAAAGAATGATTTAAGAAACTTAAATTGATTTCCTTAAGTTCTGAATTTTTTTCATGATTAAGAATAATGATTTTTATAATATGAACGTTTTGAAGTGAGCTTTTGTTTTAAAGAAATTAATTTAAAGTTGTTTCAAAGTCTTTTTGAAAAATGTTTTATAGATTTAATTTGGATTTAGAAACTTTTTGGAATGTGAACAATGTGTTTTCAAAAAAAAAAAGAAATGATTCCAAAGTATTTTCAAACAAATTAAGGAATTCATTGAAAACGTTTCTAACGCACGGGGAAAATGCTATAGTTCGGACGACAGACGCAAAGGAAACGAGACGGGATTAGCAATCGGGAAATCTCAGAAAGCTCGCGGAAGCTTACGGTATTTGAGGTGCGAGAGGGGTTTCCCTTAAGACGCCGTGGTAATAGGTAACTTATTAAGAGGTCCAATCATCTCAAAGGTTGGACTCCAATCTCATTTAGCGTAGTGGTGTATGTGATAGCAATTGTGTGATTGTTTGTTTGGCTATCCACCCGAACGGCTGAGATTGGTTATTAAATATGATTTTATGCTTTCTGGTTGATTATGTTTGAGTTATTTAATTATCTCCTGATTTATTTACTGGTTAAGTAATTATGTTGTCGAGAAATATTGGTGTGTCGAGGAACGTATGATAAAGATTAAGTTGTAAAAGTAAGAAATGAGATTGAAAGAAAGAGAGTGATAATGAAAGTTGTATAAGTGAGAAATAATGACGAGAAATTGGAATGTGATGGTAAAGAGATAAAGAGATGAGACTGAGAGAGTTGTGGATGTGAGATGAGTTATAAGGAGTGAGATGTGGTGTGGCTCTTGTTGTTTTTGGTTTTAGTCTGGGACTAGTGTTGAGTTGAGCTTGCTCCTCCATTAGCGCTCAGCAAAAATATGATTTCTCGTTTTCATTTTTAGAAAGAGCCTAGTGTTGAGTTGAGCTTGCTCCTCCATTAGCACTCATCCAAAAATGTGATTTTTGAAAACGGTTTTTGAAAAGAGATTTTTGAAAAGATTTGTGAAAAGAAATTTCTGGAAAAAGGTTTTCGAAAAGATACAATTTTGAAAAAAGTTTTGGAACCAACCTTTTTGGTAAAGTTTTTGAAATGATATTTGAGAAAGCCTTTTTGGAAACAATATTTCTGAGGAAAGTTTTGTGAAAGGATCTTTTTGAGAAAATTTTGTGAAAGAACGTTTTTGAGAAAGTTTGCGAAAAGTTATCTTTGAAAAAGATTTGTGAAAGGAAGTTTTGGTGAAATTATAGTTTTGAAAAAGATTTGCGAAAAGGTATTTTGGAAATGAGTTTGAGAAAGTTGATGAATGAGTTTTGTGAAGGTTGATGAGCTTTGAGAAAGTGATGAGATGAGAGGAGAAAGATTGTGATATGAGATGTTGAAAGGTGATGTGATGAATTGGGGAACAGTTTGAACGATAAGTGGTCGGGCTTCGTTGCAGGGATGCACCAAGGACGAGCCGACTTTTAGGATTAAGCCGTTAATTAAAAGCTTGAAAACTTTAAAAGACATGAATAACGCGGTGAGGAATGAGAGTGTGTCGAAGTAGTGGAGAGGAAGAAACGATAAGTATCTTCGGATACTTAGGACGAGATTGCATTAGGGGAGGACGATGACGGTGAAACGTCAAGAAGTCTAGAGTACTGTTCTAGGCAGAACGAACTCCATAAGTGGTGCACTAACGTGGTGGGGACTGGGTCTAATACCGTGGTAAGTTCTGCACTTGAGACTAGAACTGTACTGTCGCCCCCTAGATTGCAAATCGAGAACAGTGAGAGGGACTGGAACGGGGCATTTGTGATTGCCGCTGAGAGCGTGCACTGTTAATTATGATTATGATTTGAGGCAAGGCCTCCTGGTCTGGGACCATTTGTTGTGTGACAACTATCGTGCCCGCGTGGTAAATGTCCTGTACTCCTGTTTGCTTCCGACTAGGTGTGGATGGATAACCGAGGAGATGTAGACGTGAGAGCCGTTTTCCTCAATGATGGTTCCCCAAGTCATTGAGTGATCTGAGATGATAAAACTTAATAACTTAAAGATTCGAAAAGAAAAGTACAGTTGTGGTATTGAATGAGAATTGAGAAGTGATGATAAGATGATGTTATATGAGGATGATGATGATGATATTTGTTTATTTGGTTTATCTGATTTGTTTGTGATTTACTGCTTTATCTTAATAATTGCCTATTGTAATTCCACATAGTCGACATTATATGTTTTGGGTAGCTCACTCTCTCCTATTCTGCTATCTGGTGTTGGGAAATTTCTATATGATCCTTAGATGGAAAACAAAGCGAAGTTCCAGCTCATTCGGGAGATCGGAGCATCTCCATCAAAGGGAGACAATATAACTATGACTGGTCGTGTCATAGTTTATATTGAGAGGACACGGTTTCGCAAGTAAATCTTGGAGGGACTGCTGAGGACGACGCTGCTTGCGACTCGAGGATCAGAGTAGCGTAGCGGAAGCGTTAACGTAGATGACTAGAAGTAGGTAATTCCCTTTCAGAGTTTTGTAATTGCATTGCAGTTACTTAGAAATCCTGGCTCTAACATGCTGTAACCCCAAGTAAAGTCTATTCTGGTATTAACGTTTTGAAATGAGTAAACGGGCCGTGTTTTAAGCAATGTTTTTGAAAACGAGTTTCAAAGCGCGGTGTCTTGTGACATCTCGGTTTGGAACTTGAAAGGTTTATGCAATGTGAGAACCCGAGTTTTAAATTGTAACTATGTTTTGAAAACCAAAGTGTTCTCATCTTGCATAACGTTTGTTTAAAAAAAAAATTGGCCCTGATTTTTACTATAAACAGTTGAGGTTTTCAAGTTGCCAAATCGGGGTATTACAGAGTTGGTATCAGAGCTGTGGTTGGATTTTAAGTAACGTAGTGCGTGGATTTACATACTCTGTGTTTGCGTTAGTGTTAGGATAGCGATAGGCGAGAATAAGAACGCTAAGAGTACGCGGACGCTTTCCTGGACAGTGTCAGTTTTTGTCTGCAACGGAATCAAGAAGCAGTGCATAGAGTCGTCCAGAGATGTGGTGTGTGAGATTCGAATCTTCTTCGTTGAGCTTCTCTTTGGAGCGAACCCCTTTTTGTTTGAAACAACCTTTGAGCCATTGACCTGCGATCTTGACTTGTGACTGGAATACTTCTTTCCTAGATTGAAACTTTTGTGAGAGCCCTATGCATGCCAAATTTCTTTGGCATGATGTTTGAAAAAGCCTTGATCATTGATAAACCCAAAGTTTCTTCTTGGTCCTTGACCCAACATTGTTTTTTTCTAAACTTTTGATGAAAATTTTTGAACCCTGACACCTTACCCAGTCAAGTAGATAGTTGTAGAATAGAGAGTTAGTGGTGAAATATTGTTAGGCAAAAGTTGCAAAGTCTAAGGAGAACAAGGATTGGTAAGTGTGGATTGAAGGAAGTATGAGTCTAAGAATATTCTTTGAGTCTTAATGGTTAGTTATGTGAAGTGATTAAGATTAAGAAGTTGATACCGGATTGGTTAAATAAAGGTTTAGATAGTGATAGGATGAGGAAGGAATTAAGGTAATAGTGAGGATTTAGAGTTATAAGTGTCTTGATTAAGTCGGCAAATGGTTGGGTAAGAGGTGAATAGGTGAGGATATGGTAAAGTCAAATTGGTAGAATGGTGGAATTGGAAGTTAGAACCCTTAAGTGTTGACCCGAGGTTAGGTAAAAATCTGAGATTTGATGTGGTAATAGGTAATAGGTCTTTGAGTTGAAGAGTTTTGATGGTTTAGAATGGGAGGAAAATTGTGGAAAAGTGGAAAAATGGAAAAATGGTTTAGAAGTGTCTAAGTTGTGTGATAAGTGTTTGGGATAAGAAGTGAGATAATATGTGTCTCTTGAGGATTAGTGGTGGTTAGAGCAAAAGGAGGATGAAATAATGGTCGTGAGAATCTGAAGAGGACCGGTATTTAGTGAGATATAAGGCAATCAAAGGATAGATTGAAGTTAAGTAATGGGAAACTTTGTAAGAATCGATCAAGGAATTGGGAAGGATAGGAGTATTTAGAGAATAAGTTGGGATGATGAGTGTAGTATTGAGGGATATGAGTCATTTAAGTTGGGGAGTAGTAGAAAATGTGAGGTTTTGAGGAGTAACTTGTTTAGGCTTAAATTGTTGACAAGGATGTGACTCTAGGCGTGATGGTGTCTTGACCCTAAAAAAAGGAAACCCCGTTGTCCTTGGACACTGTTTTGATACCTTTAAACCCCTCAGTTTCTTGTTGTCAACAAAACCGTACTGTGTTACCCCACCCTGTTTGTTATTGAAAATACCCCCAAGAGATTACTTTTGCAAGTAATCTATTTGAATTGCTCTTGCGAACGATGAACAGACAGTGCGTATTCGACGGTACGACGATTGCTACGGTTAAAGAGGAAAGGAATTACTTCAAGGAGCTATGCGTTCACGGATTAGTCAGACTCTGCGCAGCATTTCTCGAGGACGATAAATCTTTAAGTTGGGGAGAATGTAACACCCCGCATTTTTCCCGTACGTGCGTAAACGATTTTTAACGAAAGAAACCTTGAAATGATGATTTTTACAAAAAGTATTTTTCGTAAGAAGGAAAAAAGTGTTGATTTCTATGGATTTTTACAAACAAAATATTTTATATAAGAAAAGTGAATGATTTTGTTGAGTTTGAAAATGATTTGCTGAAATTGTGCTTTTATTAAAAGATGATTTTGTTAGAAATGGAATTTTGGATATGTTGTCTTTGAAAATTTGTTTCTTTTAAACCGTAATTCGGAACTTGATGATCTTTATATGAAAACGATCGTTTTGAAACCTAGAGTTTTAAAATGTAATTTTTAAAATTTTCTGGATTTATTTATAAAAATTTATTTTCAGAATATAAGGAATAAGAATTTTGAAGAAAAATGTGTCTTGTGATGATGTGTTTTGGCATGAATTTTATGTGTTGTGTGTTTAATTTAATGTATGTGTAATATGTGATGCATGCAAAAATATAATTTCTTAAGTTTAAGTGCCTTGTTATCTAAATTAATTGATTTGTGGTGTGAATTAATAATTTTTAAGTAAAAATGATTAGAAATAAATTAATGATTTAGGAAATAAAAATAAAGAACATGTGTGTGCATGAGTGAGTGCCATAGTTGTGTGTGCATGTTGGTGTGTGTATGTGTCATACGTGGGTGTGTGCATGTGTGTGTAGGCTTAGAATTGTAGAGACTTAGGGATTAAGGCACTAAGTAATCAAACTAGAACCAAACCAAACCAAAGTGGAAGAGAAACCCTAACTAGAGCTAATTACCCATTAGAACCTAGGTGACCCCTAAGACATAGCCCACTCCTCCATGTTCCCTTGACTTTGGTGACAATTAGCCATGCAAAATTTTGTAAGGACCAAACCGCCCTCCTTGATTGTGCTTAGGCCGAATTCCCCAAGGCTAAAAAGGGAAATTGTGAACTTGCTTATATATGAATGAAACCTTAGTTCATTTCACCTTCACTCACTTCATTTCCACCCCTTCCAACGCCAAACACAAACACGTCTCTAAAGGACCCATCAAACCTTTAGAGAGAAATAGAAAAGAAATAGAGAAAGAGAGAAAGAGAGTGGTGGCCGAGAGACTTAGGGAGAGGAAGAAGAAGAACCACCTTAGATCAAGCCATTTTCTTTGAAGATCAAGAGTGTTAGAAGCCAAGAGACCAACCCTTCTTGCTAGGAAATTCGAAGAACAAGAGAAGAAATGTAATAGTTTAGCTTTTCTTTTTAGATTGTAGATCCCTTTCTTTCCTTCTTGCATGTCCATTTTTATGAGTTGTAAGATGAATTTATGTGCTATTCTTTCTTGATCTTGAACTTTCATTGACAAAACATTATTTGTAATAAGTGTAACTCTATGTGTGTGATTCGGTTGTGAATTTCTTGCTAGATCTTAAACATTTTTCTAACTCAAACTTAAAGATCTAGAGTTTTGTTTAAGATTTTGTGAAGATTAACATAGATCTTTCTTGCATGTGTATTTTTCTTGTTCTAAATTATGATCCATGTATGTCTATGTGCTTATTTGACAAATCAACTTATGATCTGAGTCTAATGAATGGTAAAATAAAATTATTTGGTCTTGCATGTTGAATTTCTTATTGAAACCGTGAGTTATGACGACTTTTAGTCTTGCATATTAAATTTTGTTTGCTTGAATGAAGATCTATGGTATTTTTGTGTGAATTCTTAATAAATAAACTTATAATCTAAGTTGCTTGAAAATAAACTTGAGATCTTTGTCTTTATATGTTGATTTCATGATGTTCTAGTTGATTTATGTGCAAACATTTCATGATTCATGTCCTTAAAGCATGCATGTTAATTTCAAGTAGAGAATCATGTTTTTGGTTAATGCATGTCACGATTTCAAAGGGGAAATTTAATAATCCAGTTTTAAAATGATTTTTAAAGTATGAACATGATTTAGCATTAGTGTTTGATTTTTATGTGCTTTATTTTGTGTGTAGGCCATTCGGCCGTACTTGATGAAAATGAATCTCATGTTTTATTATGTGAAAGTTTATGCATGTGCATGATAAGACTAGATCTAGAGATTTTAAGGGCATGCATGTCATTTCTTAAAGTTTAAGATGTAAACTTGATTTTATTTAAGAAAAAGTGAGGAACTTGAGTTATTTGTGTATGTGATATGCATAAATGATGAGGTGTGATGTTTGATTGATTTTGTGATTTTTGGTATGTTGAAAAGTGAATAAGACCTTGCATTCTTGAATGTGAACATTCGGCCATGAGAGATAGAAATAGGAAATCATATTATTGTTTAGGTTGCATATATAATGAAGTTAATTTAATTTAAAGGCTTAGAATGTGCATGCATGAATTAGTTGCATTTAAAAGAAAATATATGTGTGAATTTAAAATGATTTGTGATTTAACTTGTTGTTCGGTTTAAGTTAAGAAAATGAATTTAGATTGTTGAATTTTCCTTTCTATGTTCTCGGTTTTTAGTTCCAAAAAGAAAGAAAATGATTTCAATTATTTTATGTTTTTATGGGTGCATTAATTTTGGTAAAATTATACCTATGTGATTCGGCCTAAGTGTGCTAATGTAGTTAGGAAAAAAAATTATTCTCATTAAATGTCCTTTGTGAATGACTATGTTCTGTGTGCATGATGTTATGTGTGTGATGAGAATGATATGTTGTTGTTTTTAATCTTTTCGGTTTTGAGACAAATAAATAAATAAAATTAATAATTAAAAAGGGATTTTGCTGAAAATCCAATGATTCTAATATGACTTGTATGGTGCGAAATTGTGAATGTGATGTGTTGTTTGAAGTGTGTTTTTCTATATTTGAAAAATGTTTTACTGAAAGTATGATTTAAGAAACTTAAATTGATTTCCTTAAGTTCTGAATTTTTTTCATGATTAAGAATAATGATTTTTATAATATGAACGTTTTGAAGTGAGCTTTTGTTTTAAAGAAATTAATTTAAAGTTGTTTCAAAGTCTTTTTGAAAAATGTTTTATAGATTTAATTTGGATTTAGAAACTTTTTGGAATGTGAACAATGTGTTTTAAAAAAAAAAGAAATGATTCCAAAGTATTTTCAAACAAATTAAGGAATTCATTGAAAACGTTTCTAACGCACGGGGAAAATGCTATAGTTCGGACGACAGACGCAAAGGAAACGAGACGGGATTAGCAATCGGGAAATCTCGGAAAGCTCGCGGAAGCTTACGGTATTTGAGGTGAGAGAGGGGTTTCCTTAAGACGTCGTGGTAATAGGTAACTTATTAAGAGGTCCAATCATCTCAAAGGTTGGACTCCAATCTCATTTAGCGTAGTGGTGTATGTGATAGCAATTGTGTGATTGTTTGTTTGGCTATCCACCCGAACGGCTGAGATTGGTTATTAAATATGATTTTATGCTTTCTGGTTGATTATGTTTGAGTTATTTAATTATCTCCTGATTTATTTACTGGTTAAGTAATTATGTTGTCGAGAAATATTGATGTGTCGAGGAACGTATGATAAAGATTAAGTTGTAAAAGTAAGAAATGAGATTGAAAGAAAGAGAGTGATAATGAAAGTTGTATAAGTGAGAAATAATGACGAGAAATTGGAATGTGATGGTAAAGAGATAAAGAGATGAGACTGAGAGAGTTGTGGATGTGAGATGAGTTATAAGGAGTGAGATGTGGTGTGGCTCTTGTTGTTTTTGGTTTTAGTCTGGGACTAGTGTTGAGTTGAGCTTGCTCCTCCATTAGCGCTCAGCAAAAATATGATTTCTCGTTTTCATTTTTGGAAAGAGCCTAATGTTGAGTTGAGCTTGCTCCTCCATTAGCACTCATCCAAAAATGTGATTTTTGAAAACGGTTTTTGAAAAGAGATTTTTGAAAAGATTTGTGAAAAGAAATTCTGGAAAAAGGTTTTCGAAAAGATACAATTTTGAAAAAAGTTTTGGAACCAACCTTTTTGGTAAAGTTTTTGAAATGATATTTGAGAAAGCCTTTTTGGAAACAATATTTCTGAGGAAAGTTTTGTGAAAGGATCTTTTTGAGAAAATTTTGTGAAAGAACGTTTTTGAGAAAGTTTGCGAAAAGTTATCTTTGAAAAAGATTTGTGAAAGGAAGTTTTGGTGAAATTATAGTTTTGAAAAAGATTTGCGAAAAGGTATTTTGGAAATGAGTTTGAGAAAGTTGATGAATGAGTTTTGTGAAGGTTAATGAGCTTTGAGAAAATGATGAGATGAAAGGAGAAAGATTGTGATATGAGATGTTGAAAGGTGATGTGATGAATTGGGGAACAGTTGGAACGATTAGTGGTCGGGCTTCGTTGAAGGGATGCACCAAGGACGAGCCGACTTTTAGGATTAAGCCGTTAATTAAAAGCTTGAAAACTTTAAAAGACATGAATAACGCGGTGAGGAATGAGAGTGTGTCGAAGTAGTGGAGAGGAAGAAACGATAAGTATCTTCGGATACTTAGGACGAGATTGCATTAGGGGAGGACGATGACGGTGAAACGTCAAGAAGTCTAGAGTACTGTTCTAGGTAGAACGAACTCCATAAGTGGTGCACTAACGTGGTGGGGACTGGGTCTAATACCGTGGTAAGTTCTGCACTTGAGACTAGAACTGTACTGTCGCCCCCTAGATTGCAAATCGAGAACAGTGAGAGGGACTGGAACGGGGCATTTGTGATTGCCGCTGAGAGCGTGCACTGTTAATTATGATTATGATTTGAGGCAAGGCCTCCTGGTCTGGGACCATTTGTTGTGTGACAGCTGTCGTGCCCGCGTGGTAAAGGTCCTGTACTCCTGTTTGCTTCCGACTAGGTGTGGATGGATAACCGAGGAGATGTAGACGTTAGAGCCGTTTTCCTCAATGATGGTTCCCCAAGTCATTGAGTGATCTGAGATGATAAAACTTAATAACTTAAAGATTCGAAAAGAAAAGTACAGTTGTGGTATTGAATGTTGAATGAGAATTGAGAAGTGATGATAAGATGATGTTATATGAGGATGATGATGATGATATTTGTTTATTTGGTTTATCTGATTTGTTTGTGATTTACTGCTTTATCTTAATAATTGCCTATTGTAATTCCACATAGTCGACATTATATGTTTTGGGTAGCTCACTCTCTCCTATTCTGCTATCTGGTGTTGGGAAATTTCTATATGGTCCTTAGATGGAAAACATAGCGAAGTTCCAGCTCATTCGGGAGATCGGAGCATCTCCATCAAAGGGAGACAATATAACTATGACTGGTCGTGTCATAGTTTATATTGAGAGGACACGGATTCGCAAGGAAATCTTGGAGGGACTGCTGAGGACGACGCTGCTTGCGACCCGAGGATTAGAGTAGCGTAGCGGAAGCGTTAACGTAGATGACTAGAAGTAGGTAATTCCCTTTCAGAGTTTTGTAATTCCATTGCAGTTACTTAGAAATCCTGGCTCTAACATGCTGTAACCCCAACTAAAGTTTATTCTGGTATTAACGTTTTGAAATGAGTAAACGGGTCGTGTTTTAAACAATGTTTTTGAAAACGAGTTTCAAAGCGCGGTGTCTTGTGACATCTCGGTTTGGAACTTGAAAGGTTTATGCAATGTGAGAACCTGAGTTTTAAATTGTAACTATGTTTTGAAAACCTAAGTGTTCTCATCTTACATAACGTTTGTTTTAAAAAAAATAAAAATTGGCCCTGATTTGTACTATAAACAGTTGAGGTTTTCAAGTTGCCAAATCGGGGTGTTACATTGGCCAACCAGATTGGGTGTTGTATGGGCTTGATGAAACGTGCCCTCAATAACTTCTCGACTTCGTCTTTGATTGCCCTTTCAATCTCTGGACTGAACTTCCTAGGCGACTGCTTTACTGGCACGGCGTCGGCTTTTACTGCCAAGTTGTGTGTCACTAGTCTGGGGTTGAGTCCCGGCATTTCTTTGTACCCCCAGGCAAACACTTCTCGAAACTCCTTCAAAAGGGTGATCAATTCTACTTTTTCTGAATGAGCGAGCGAAGAGGCAATGAAAAGTGGTTTGTGCTCGCCCTCTTCGCCCATATTGACTTCCTCTAGTTGTTCTAGACCATCGGCTTCATTCCCTTGTTCTTGAGCATGCATAACCTCCTCCTGCGAAGCGAACCTTGCTTCCCCCTTTATGACGCTCATGAGGGTGGGGCTAGCCAAGTCTCTTAGTGTGGGCTTGGCTGGCCCCGCGAGTTCCTAGAGGATGGCCCACCTGGATCCTCCAAGAGGAAGGTGCTGCTTCTGTAGCTTGAGTTTAGTTCTCGATCCTGATCCTTGCGCGCCTTCTGGCTGACGAAGTCTTTTGAACACTGATACCCTTTTCTCAGGCTCTTCAATCTTTTCTTTCCTCTTAAGTTGCACCTTCGATTCTCTTCCTACCCCAGTAACTCCTGGAGGGGCCAGTTCATCGAACGCTGACGCGTCAATCAAGTGCAATTCTGACGCTTCAAAGGGCGCCTTCGTTGCTGGGATTTCGATGTCTTGCCCCTTGTACATGGATTTCACGCACTGATGCAACATGGAAGGGATACATCTGTGTAAATGAATCCAAGGGCGACCTAGCAGGATGTGATAGCTGGGGTCCCCATCTACGATGTGGAAGGTGTTCAGTGTCTTGATGGGTCCTACTTCGAGGTTGATTACAACGCATGCCCTTTCCGTGACTAAGCCCCCGTTGAAGGTGCTCAGTGCGGTTTCCGTTTTCTTGAGCCTTTCCTTGGGTATTCCTAACTTGGCAAAGATGTAGGTAGGGATGATGTTCACCCCTGAGCCATTGTCTATGAGAGCGCGTCTCACGCGTACGCCTTCGACCACAGCCTCTACATATAATGGCCTGTTGTGACAGAACCCTGGGTGGGATTGCTGCAGCTCCTTGAACATTACCGCTAAAGCGTGCGCCTTGGCCACCCTGGTCGCTGGTACAAGTGCGGCGCTGGTGTTGCTGCCTTTTTTTACAATTACGTCTGCCAGAGCGTGTGCCGCTTCGTTTCTCATTTCTGCTCCCAACCTTAACTGATCAAACAAGGCTCTGAAACCCCTGGTCTTCACGAGTCCCCTTCTCAGCTCTTCCTCCACCATCTCTTATTCTTCGATTTCCTCCAGGAGGTCGTCTCCGCCGGACAGAATGACATTTACATCATGCCTAGGCAAAGGGCGCACGCCCAGGCTTTCTTCTGTGTCGCCCTCTGGTAGCAACACCTTCCCGACTGCCAATTGTTTCTGGAAAACGCCTCTGATCACGTAGCAATCCATGGTGTCGTGACTCCTTTGCCTATGCAATATACAGAACTCAGGGTCTTCATATTCCTAACGGGTCAACGGATGCTTTTCTACCCTCTCGGTGAGAACACCTTCCTTCAACCACTCCTCCACCAGCTGGTACGCAAGCTCTCTGGATATTGGAAGTTTCGATGGAGGCTCCCTCTTCTCATAATTTCTTGGAGGCGGCATGGCCCTATAACTTCTCTTCCTCCTGTCATCCACGGCGTTCACATCGAAAATGGCCTGTTCTTTAGTTCTTTTTCCTTGCTTTCTCATCGCCTCCGAGACATCAAGCGCTCTTCCTAGCAGCTCCGAAAAGGTAGTGATCTTACTAAGCGCGAGGAATATCTGTGATCCGTCTTCGATGCTCTTGATGCATCCATAGACCAGGTCTGCCTTGGGTAGGGTCTCTTTACAGTGGAGCGCCTTGTCTCTGTATCGTTTGATGAAGGGCACTAAACCCTCTCCTGCCCGTTGCCTAACATGCCCAAGGTCCATGATGTGGATGGAGCCTTCTTCTTCCAGAAATTTATTGCAAAATTCTATGGTCATTTCTTCCCAGGTGTGGATGGAAGCTGGTCGCAGCTTAGAATACCAAGTGAAGGCACGCCCCTTGAGGGATTTTGAAAACTCCCTAAGCCTCAAACAGTGGTCAGCGCTATAAATCCCCAGATCATCCACATAGGTCATTAGATGCTCTCGTGCGCTTCCGGTCCCATCGAATTTTCGGAAAGCAGGAGGTGCGTACCCTGGGGGATAACGATAGGCAGCTACGTCAGCAGTAAAAGGAGGGTTTAAGTCTATTACCAGGTTGTTTCCCTCCTTATGCGCCTGGAGAATGCGCTTTAGTTCTGCTTGTGTCACAGGGGCATCCTCCATGCTGCCTCGTTCCCCGCGTGTTTCGTGCCGAAACTCGCTTTCCAGCCTCGCTCTTGTTTTAGCTAGTTCCGCTTCCCTGCGCGCCTCCTCTTCTTCCCTTAGTTTTGCGCTCAGGGCCTCATTCTCCTCTTTCGTCTTTGCGGTCTGCGCTTTGTATTCCTCCACCATGTCAGCCCACACGCTCTGGTTGGACATCAGGGAGCTGAGGATCGCAGCCGGTATCACCACCTGAGTGTTTTGATCTCCTTCTACATGAGGGATCTTGACGTGGCTCACTCTTTCTCTTTCGCTGCTGGGTTCTTCTTCAGGGCGCTCTTGGTCATCTTCTGGAGTGTCGGATGGAGAGTTGGCGTCGTCGCTCCCCTGGTTGGCTGGGCTAAAGTTCAGCCTCCTGACACCCAGAGTGACTCCTGGATTCACCAGTGCAGAGATTGAGGCCTGAGTCGGAGGGGTCGCCTTTGTCGCAGCGCCCCCGATGAACACCTTCTGGATGTTGCTATTTCCATTTCCTTCACTACTGGAAGCCATAACTTCCCCAGCGGAGTCACCAAATTGTTTCGGATCTTTTTTATTGAAAAGATAAAATTGTACAGAGATTAATGGGTTCGTAAACTTAATGAAATCATGGCCTTGAGGGCGTACCAGTACTACAGGTGTTACGAATAAAGGGGCACCACTACTTATTATTCGGACTGAGGGTAGGGTGCGCCTTTGTTCATGAGGACGCCCTTTTCAGTAAAGGTCAGGGATGATGTTTTCAGAGAGCTGGTGATGGTGGGAAAGTTTCTTGGTGATGGTGGTGGAAAGAGGGAGTGGGCATCTCTGTTGTCTTCTTTGTTTTTCCACACCTTTTTCTTAGTCTTTCTTCCGTGTTCCTTCCTTCGGATTTAGAGAAAGGAACTTAAGTGTTTGGGTTTTCTGCTTTTAGTGTTTCTTTTGCTGTGCTCTCTGCGGTTGTTGTTGTTCCTCCCTGACGGTGGCACCTTTATATAGTGCCCCTTTTACCCGTCGGTTATTCCCCTTTTTTCTTTTACCCTACGATCCATTCAGCTTTTCCTTCTTTGTTGCTGCCTCCCTCCTCCTTTATCAGGTGCCAGTTTGTCCTTTTGCCATTTCAAGCTCTCCATTAATGGCTGAGAAAGGGGAGCACACAAGGAATGCCATTCCCGTCTCTCTCTTGGGAAGGGTCTAGATGAGGTGAGCAAAGATTCCTTCCTAGCTTCTTGAGCAAGCTGCACGTGTCATGGGAGTTGGTGGCTCCTTGTCTGTTCGTGCGCTTCTTCGAAGGTGGGGTGCGCCTTCGTGCGCGAATGCATACCTAAGTACGCCCTTCTTCGTCGCCACTTCCCATTTGTAGTCATTTGTGTGTTGCGGATCTGGGCTTGTTTTCGTTGTTGGGCTTTACGATTGGACTTATCATTTTTCTGAGTATCAACAACAATCAATGTATCATCCATTATTCATGTGTTTATGGTCATTGAAATTATAGAACTGTTGATCATCTAAGGTACATTGAGGTTGTGTCTAGCACTTATAAGTTTCCTCGCATGGTCTATATGACATGTTGTTATGAAAAAGAAATTCTTAAAAGTATGACGATGCTTGGGTTTGCCATAGGCCCCACTCCCCGGATAACCCGCTGGTCCTAATGCCATGGTTTTAGTATACCGTTAGTTGAGCAAGAGGCTATAGGGAGAACGTATATGAGTTGTTGGTCGCGTGAGCTGATTGTCGTGGTTTGCGAGCATGGGGAAAGTGTCACTGTACCTTGGGGAGATCTAATTGCCATGATTTAGCTTTGAGAGTTTAATTAATAGGTCGAGTCCCTTTAGAAGCACTTGAGTAATGATTGTGGGTACTACTTCAGAGCGAGGCTTAGAATCGGTCATTGAAAATTAATATAAGGTCTTATAAATAGGGACAAAATAAAAGTGTAAAAAAAATCTTTTTTTTTTTGTTTGCGCCCTGGTATCCGGTCCACTTGGCCGACTAATCCAGTTCGAGGGAGGTCTCGGGGTTAAGGTTTTATTCATCTCCCAACGTTGTTGCGGGGGATCGAACCGTGGTTCGCCCTACCAAGTGCAGCCCTTGGCACTACTGCAACAACAACTCGTTGGTAGTGTCAAAAAAGTCTTAGGGAGATGTTATTAACACTCATTTTATTACTACTCGCACACAATTTTTTAAAATATTTGTCTTATGCATACAAAATTAACCCTATTACTAAATTTAAACTTTTTTCTCCATTATCTCTTTCATTCTTACTCACACCCAACATTCATATTCATACCCACATATTCATCTTCAACTTTTCACATTTCTCACCCATAATCACCGGACCAAGATCTTATGTGCCCCAAACCCGCTGTTGCGGAGGCAATGCCTTCTCCTTTGAATAAAACAAATGATATCAAAAACTTATCACCACATGATATCAAGGATCTTGCAATGCAACAACGATGAAAACGTATTCATGAAAAGAACTTATCACTACATGATATATTCCTGCAACAACGATGTGCTCTTGAAAAGTATTAGGATTGCATTTTCCTGTATATTCAATGCCTTCTCATCTATTATTGTTCATTAAAAAAATGAGTAAAATTGATCTTCAACATTCAATATTATTAGACCCTTCTGATGCTTTCCCTTCAAAATCATCATAGAATTATTGGGTTCCTCCATAAGCGATATCATTCATATTTTTCGCAAACAAAAGAGTATTTTGCGGCATTTTTTATGAATAATTACGAGAGTCTTAATTAATTTTCATGGCGTTGGGTGAGAGGATGAGAGGTTGAAGATGACTATGTGAGTGTGAATGTTGGGTGTGAGTAAAAGTAGAATATAAGATGGAAAAAAAGATTAAATTTTGAGATATGATTATGGGTGCAAATAATAGGATTATGTGTGAGTATGAGATATATGGGTGTAAGTAGTAATATAAGGGTAATATTGATAAATAAATGCAAAAAATTATAAAAATTGGGTGCGAGTAATAATGAAACGGATGTTAATATCAATTCCCAAAGTCTCATATTGAGAGACGGGGTTAGTAAATATTTAAAATATTGTTGTATTTTTTAAAATAATAATTTAATTTAGATTCCTTTAGATAATTACTCGCACGTACCTATATACTCTCTTCTGTCTTATATAAACACATTTTGAAGACTTTTATTTTATTCTTAATATAAGTCTCATTTTCAATTTTCAATAACATTAATTATTTTTTTCACAAACACCTCTATTACACTTTTTAGAATCTCAATAATAATTATAGACATACTTTTGAAAAAGTATATCAAATAATTAAAGGGTGTGAAAATTGGTCAAAACGACTTTTAATAAGGACAAAAGGAAGTATAGTTAAGCCCTTGGAGTTGACTTTCGTGTGGATTAAGGAAGTTACTCCCTCCGTCCCATAAGTTACGTTGATTTAGAAATTGCACATAGATTAAGAAATAAGTAAATGATGTAAGAATATAGTACATTTTGACTAAATTACTCTCATTTAATAATAGAAGAGAGAGTAATAAATTTTTTTTAAGCAGAAGAGAGTAATATTTTTTTATAGGCAGAAGAAAGAGTAATAATAAATATATGAGGATTATGTTGACGAGAAATGGAGAAATGAACTGTAAAAAAGAGAATGTAATAAATTAGGTATGCTTGGAAAAAGAAGTATAAATAAATATTGAGTTTCTAAATAACATAACTTACAGGACAAAGTAAAATGACTAAATGAACATAACTTATGAGGCGGAGGGAGTCAGTGGTATTGGAAATTGATAATATTTGATATACTTTTTCAAAATTATCCCTATAATTATTATATATATACTTTTTTTAATTAAAAAAATTTGAGCCTAAATTAAAAAAAAAAAATTCCAAGCAACCAAATAGTTACTGGCCGAGCCCACATTAATTAAAATAAAATGTGCTCCGACCAACAATGAACAAAAATTCAATTGGTCTAACGTGTACCTGGTTTATGATAATGAAGTAGTCACTCAGGTAGCACGTAAATAATCATGATTATCCATTGACTTAAAACAATCTTGGCTATACCTTCATCAACACGTTTACATACTCATCCACTTTGGATGAATACCGTATACAGAGAACTTTTCTAATACGATATCCAAAAATTCAATAAGTCTTTTACTTCATTCTTTAATTATTTATTTTTTATTTTAAAAACTTGAACAGCTTAATCTATGTACTCCGTAGTATGTAATGACCAGATTGATTTTTAAAATACTCCCACAGTTTCTTATTATCTGTTTTTTGAGAGATTTTTTGTTTTTTTACTGTAATATTAGGATTTCTAGAGTGTAATAAATGTTATTTTCCATGTTTTTCCCTATTTAATATGTCTTGGTTTATGTACGTAGTTGAAAAAAATTAATGATTATAAAGAGAGAAAGGATATAATGGAAAAAAACATGTATTGAAAATATGAGTAATAATTAAATTTCTTAAATTGTGTGTTTTATTTGAAATATAATATATATATATATATATATATATATATATATAAGGGGGAGGCTCCGGTGCATGTGAATAGAAAACATGCACCGGTGTAGCATTGGCAATTAGGGCCCAGGCCCGCGGGCCAGCCCGGCCCGCCCGCAAAAAATGTGGGCAGGTCATAGATTCGTAGCCCGCCCTAATTAATTTTTAGGGCCGAAAAATCAAGCCCTGCCCGCCCTAAGTGCGGGCAGAGCGGGCCTGCGGGCCGCCCGTTTTGTTTTTATTTATTTTTTTTTCTATTTTTCCTTTGGTTTTTTACTATATAGTGTAAAAAAAATGTGGGCGGCCCGCCCGCCCGCATGCCCGCCCGCCCTAATTAGACTATTTTCTTGTATTTTGCAGCAAAAAAGAAATTTTTTTAATTTAATAGAGGCCCGCGGGCCGCGGGCCGCACTATCCCGCAAAAAATTAGGGCGGGCGCGGGCGGGCATAATTTTTGGATTTTGTCCAAATCCTTCGCCCTGCCCGCAAAAAAGTGCGGGCGGGCGGGCGGGGCCCGCGGGCTTTGGCCCTAATTGCCAACGTTACTCAAAACTCACGCACGCAGGGCTGTTGGCTGTTGCTGGTTTTTCACTACTCAGATTAGGTTTTTCAATTTCTCAGCTTTGGTGCTTCATTGTTGGCTGTTGCTGGTTGCGCCGCCCACCGTTCTCAGCTCTGGTGCTCACGGTTCGCTGGCGTTGCTGTTGTGGTTCTCTGGTGCTGCTGGGGTTCGCGGCTGGTTCGCTTCTCTCTTCAGGCGCGGTTCACTGCTCTATTCGTCGCGGGCTCGCGGCTCTGTTCGCTGCTGGTCTCGTGGATGCTGGTCGTGGCTAGGTTGCTGCTGGTCCTGGCTGCAGGTCGTTGAAGCTGGTTCGGTTTGATTGCTGCTTGCTTGTGCGGTTCGTTTGCTGATGAAGACGAAAACAAGGAGGAGCGGTATTGACGGTTTGAAGGCCAGTGGGTCTGGTTCTGGGACATCAAATGTTGGAGGTAAAGAACATTCTTACTTTGTTCTAAGTTCTACCTTTGTTAATTCCTCCTCTTTGTTAGTTTCAATTTTTTTTCCTTTTTTAATTCTAAATTTTTGATTATGTAATATTGTTTTTGGAAATTTCTTTTACTTTAAACTCTGATTTATTTTACTGATTGGGTGATTATTGTTATTTATTTTTTTTACTTTAAACATGGTTAGATACTTAGATTAGAACATGTTGAAGCTAAAACAAATGGCCAACCGAATTATTATTAATTTAATCTCCGATTCACCCATTTGTAGAACATGTTGAAGCTGAAACAAATAACACACCTAATAATGTGAGAGTTGAGGATGTGATTTCGATTAGTTATAATGAAGTGGAAAAGAATGAGGATGCAAATGAGATTCTTGATGATGAAGCTGAACCAAGTAGTAAAAAACCAAGAAAAACAAGAGCCAAATGTTGGAACTATTTTAACATTAAAGAAGTGGTGAATGAAGAGCTAGGGTGGAAAAGGGTTGAATGTAAAGGCTGTTGGAAACCAACAAGAGGCCTAACAATCGAGTAGAGGGGGGGTGAATAGGAGATTGGAGTTAATATGGCAATTTTTTGATTTATTGAGAATTGATTGAATGTTGTTCACGATTTTAAAAGAAATGTCGAGCTTCTTTCCGAGCAAACAAGGTTAATTGATTAACCAAATAGATAAACTGAATGGTTAATCAGTTAACCGAGCTGCTTCAAGTTAGAGCTGGTTTTTGAGACTTAACCTCGGAGAACAAGACTCAAGGCTGAGCTATGATAAATAACAATTGAAACTTGATTGCATGAAATACTGCGGAAAAATAGTTAAGCACGGCAGCAGCAGATAAGCAGTAAAGAAAGAACACAAGAAATTTATCCTGGTACACTCTCACCCTGAGAGCTAGTCCAGTCCCCTCTAAAAACCTTTTAGAGAGATTTTACTAAAAATCGATTTTCTGGGTTACAAAGGATTTACAAGAGACTACCCCTCTAAACCTATCCAGTCAAACGAAAGTACCAAACTCGTGACAAACTACCCACAACAAATCGATGACCAAAGAACCTCTTTGGAACCTTTACAAACCAAGGAAGATTTCTCGATCAGAGACCAGCTTCTCACACCAGCAAACACGATGAAGACGATAATGAAAGAGGATGGCTCCAATTCGAAACACTCTTCGAATGCGTTGAAAGATTGAGTATCAAGAGTGAGTCAATTCCAGAAGGATATCACAGAGAAGAACTGATTCGAACTTAGAGTTAAGATTTGAAAGATTTATCTCTCTAAGTTCGTATGAAAATCGAATGTTCTTCTTCTCTGTGAATTTTTTATTTCTGCTCTGTTTTCGAAAGTAAAATGAAAGTTCAAGTTCAGAGAAAAATGGTTCAAAAATGTGTGTTCAAAAAATCTTGTTTTTGTTACTGTTGAAGACCCCTCATTTATAGTCTCCTCTAATCTCCAGAAAACAGGGAGAGAAAGACGTACGGAAATGTCATGGGGTTTCCAACGGTAACAATGACAGCAGAGCAGTGATGGTGACACTTCACCAACCTTTGATTTAACTCATTTTGAATTTCAAACTTGTCACAGCGTTGGAGTTAAAACCTAGAACTTCTACCCAGACTCAACGGTAATAAAATGTACGGAGCAGCTGAGTAGAGTCTGAAGGTTGAAGATGATGCATTGTTGAAGACGATGAACAGAGATTGTCGAGCCTTGAGCTTTGTTCGAGCTTTGGTGTTTCTGAGCTTAATCTGAGCGTAGTAATCAGACAAATTGAGTGCAATCAATCTGATGTTGTGGCTATTCCAAGCTTAATCCGAGCGAATACGGAGCAAATCATCATCCGAGCTTACTATCTTGAAAAGAGGAAACGAGCTTGCAAACACTAATGAACTTTTAGCCGTGATCAAGGGCCAAGCGCATACCAAGCTTGAGCTTCAAATGCTGACTCGTTGCAGGTAGCTTAGAATCCTAATTTTCCGAGCCTCTGCCGTGCCTTTGCCTTTGTCAGAACGCATACACAAAATTAAGTTTTTGAGCTTCTGCAGAGCTTTTGCCTTTAGCGAAATGCTTGCGCTGATAAGACTGACGGCTTAGCATAAGCCGAATTTATTTATTTGACATCATCAAAAGCTCTTTGATTTTACAATCTCCCCCTTTTTGATGATGACAAATAATCTTTAAAAGTTTGTTGCATTGTGTTCTCTCCCCCTGACTGTATGCTCGTAAACTGATTAGACTCAGCACTGATCGGAATTTGCTCGAAAATATACCACATGTTGCTATGAAAATGTACTGATCAGACCGTGTACACTTGTTGCTCAATAAAGCTTCCACTTGTTGAAATTATATGTAAAAAAAATGTGGAGCAGCTCGTTAAACACTCCCCCTGAATTCATGCTCGCAAAAACTGAACACCTGTATTTTAATCAAAAACAACAACAAACACCTTTCTCCCCCTTTTGGCATGATCAAAAAGGAGCCAAAGTTTAAGCATATGTGCCAAAAGAGAGTTAAAGAGAAAAAATATCACTTGTTGAAATAAAAGGAATGAGGCTCTTGATGAAATCAAGGCTTGAAACTTAAAAACTTTTCTCCTTTTAAAGAATTGAAAAAGATAATGAAGGAAGAAAATTTTCATGACATGAACATCATCGTTTTCCCCCTTTAACAGTGAAAGCATGCTTCTCATCCGAAAAGTTAAAAGATAAAGGTGAGAATGACGAATAACACAGTATGAAAGTTCAAATATCAAAACAGCACCCTTCTCCCCTTAGATAAAATAATTTAAAGGAAAGGAAGAAGATTTGAAGGATGTGAAATTTCAGGAAGATAAACAAATACACAAATGAACATATAGATCGAGATTATGAGGGTGATCAAGTTTGTGATATACTGAAAACCGAGCTCATACCCAGTACATGCTGAACTCATTCAGGATGCCGAGCTTACGCTGAGCACACACTGGATTCATCCAGAATGCCGAGCTCACGCCGAATTTTATAAAGAGTTTCCCTCGGCAATGGTTTAGTAAATACATCAGCTAATTGATTTTCAGTACTAACAAATTCTATGACACAGTCACCCTTTTGAACATGATCTCGAAGAAAATGATGCCTAATTTCAATATGTTTTGTTCGAGAGTGATACACTGGATTCTTAGTTAGATTGATTGCACTTGTATTGTCACATTTGATAGGAATGTGATCTAAAATTAAGCCAAAATCTGATAACTGTTGTTTCATCCAAAGAATTTGAGCGCAACAATTACCAGCAGCAATGTATTCGGCTTCAGCTGTTGACAGGGCAACACAAGCTTGCTTTTTGGAAAACCATGACACAAGGGAACTGCCGAGTAAGTGACATGTTCCACTTGTGCTTTTTCGGTCAAGCTTGCATCCAGCAAAATCTGAGTCCAAATACCCAATCAAACTAATATTGGCATCCCTATGATACCACAGACCAGTGTTCACCGTTCCTTTTAGATATTTAAAAATTCTTTTAACCGCCGAAAGATGAGATTCTTTGGGATTAGCTTGAAAACGAGCGCATAAACAGACACTGAACATAATATCAGGCCAAGATGCAGTTAAATATAGAAGGCTTCCTATCATGCCTCTATATTTTCTTACATCCACGGCTTTACCTGACTCATCCTTGCCAAGATAGCTCGAAGTGCTCATGGGAGTGGCAGCTTCTTTGCAATTTTCCAAGCCGAATTTCTTGAGGAGTTCCTTGCAATATTTTCCTTGATGCACAAAGGTTCCTCCCTCAAATTGCTTTACTTGCAGCCCGAGGAAGAAAGTGAGTTCTCCCATCATCGACATCTTGAATTCACCTTGCATTAATTCAGAGAATTTCTTGCAAAGAGACATGTTAGTAGCACCGAAAATTATATCATCAACATAAACTTGTACTAACAATAGGTCCTTTTTGGATTTATAAATGAATAGAGTTGTGTCAACCTTTCCTCTTTCAAACCCTTGATCAAGTAGAAATGAGCTCAAACGATCATACCAAGCTCTTGGAGCTTGTTTCAAACCGTAAAGAGCCTTTTTCAGTTTATAAACATGGTTTGGATATTCAAAGTTTTCAAAACCAGGAGGTTGTTTTACATAAACTTCTTCATTTATAAAACCATTTAAGAAGGCACTCTTTACATCCATTTGATATAGGATGAAATTCATAATAAATGCGAAAGCAAGCAAAATTCGGATCGCTTCAAGTCTAGCAACTGGAGCAAAGGTCTCATTTTGCTCATCATAATCGATACCTTCCTCTTGATTGTAGCCTTGAGAAACTAGTCTAGCTTTGTTTCTTATAATTAAGCCTAATTCATCTGTTTTGTTTTTGAAAATCCATTTCAAGCCGATTATCGTATGATCATTGGGCCGAGGAACCAATTCCCAGACATCATTTCTGATGAATTGATTCAGTTCCTCTTGCATGGCAATTGCCCAATGTTCATCTTCAATGGCTTGATCAACAGAATTAGGTTCAATTTGAGAAACAAAGGAAGCGAAATTGCAATATTTCTGAATAGACCGACGGGTTAAAACTCCCTTAGACATGTCGCCGAGTACATTCTCTATAGGATGGTCCTTGACTCTCTTCCAGGCTGGACTGAGCTCAAACTGCTCGGCTCGGCTTGGAATGAGTTCGGACTGACTATTGTGGGGTTGGCTCGGACCAAGTTCAGTTTGTTCCTTGTTTGTTTGGCTCGGAACAGGCTCGTCCCTCTGATCTCTGTTTTCAGCAGATTCATCCTTTTGAGCTCTTTCAATTGTTGTGCTCGAATCGTGTCCTGCCAGGGGTTGATCTTCTCCATCTGCACAACTTCACCCAATATTTTACCTCGGTTGTTATCACCGTAAGTGACGTAGCCCTTATCTGAATGTGAAAGTTCAATGAATAGATTTTTGTCCCCCGTCATGTGCTTCTAGCAGCCACTATCAAGGTACCATCTGCTCTCTTTCGCTCGGAAGCACACCTGCATCACAAAAATATTACTTCTTTGATTCGGGTACCAAATTGTCTTGGGTCCCTGGGGGTTAGCAGTTGGATCTTTCCTTTTAACTACCCAAACAAAGGCACCCTTGGCTACACCATTTCGTCGGATTTTACATTCGTTGGGTGTATGACCATGAAGACCACAGTAGGAGCAGCTCGGCTTTTTTGAGTTTTTAAAGTTTGAGACATAGCCGAGTTTCCTTGCTGCTTTCTTCTTGGTCTGAGTGTAGTCGAGCCCAGTTTTGTTTGAGTAGTTTCTTTGTTTGGCTAGAAGCCTATCAAACAAACCATCACTCTTGTTGACAATTGCACTTTTAAATTGAAGTTCGGAGATTTCTTTTTCATATTTAGTGCAACAATCAAGATTTTCATTTTTCAGTTGAGTGATAGTGTTTTCCAATGACTTGTTTCTGCTTTTTAGAATTTCAATTGAATTTTCCAACTCTAGAACTTGCTCTTTATAGTTTGAGAGATTCTGTTTCAGTTTAATAAAATTTTTAGCAAGTTTCTTGAATTCGGTTTGCATTTCAAGATAAGCAGAATACAATTCATCAGTGTCATTAAATTCAGATTCAGAGTCAGAATCAGATGTAGAGGTTACCTCAGTTCGGCTAGCTGAGGTTTCCTCGCTGTGTTTGCCCATTAAGCATTTGAAACTTGATCTTTGCTTGGTTGTGCCAAATGCCGAGCTCGATGAGTCTTCTTGATTGATATTTATGAGACTCGAACAAACTTCCTCATCTTCACACTCCGAGCAAGAGTCATATACAGGGAGGTCTTGTTCATCTATTCTGAGTGATGAGCTCGATACTTCCTTTTCACAGTTCGAGCACGATTCTTGCTCGGGACTAGTTTGGCTCGGGCTTCTGAACACAGTTTCCCTTCCCATCAAGCACAGAATTGCTTTTTCTTCTTCATCGCCTGAACTGGAGCTTGAGCTGGTGTTGTTGTTGGGTGCATCCCATACTATGTAAGCTCTCTTCTTCTTGTGGTCTTTGTTCTTCTTCATTTCTTCACCACCTTGCTTTTGTAATCTTGGACAGTAAGTTCTAATGTGACCCGTTTCACCACATTCATGGCATCTAACTCGGTCTTTTGAACTTGAGCCTTTGTGGTGAGTGCTTTTGGTATCTTGCTCTGTTTATGAAGTTCTTTTTGCCTTTGAAAAATTTGCTGAACTTCCTGACCATGAGACCAAAGTCTTCCTCATCAATGTCCGAGCTGGACTCATCTTCAGAGGATTCTTTGGTTGCCTTTATAGCAGCTTTGAGAGAGATTCCCTTCTTCTTCTTATCAGATTCTTCATGCATGGTCAGTCTGCCGAGCTCCATCTCATGCTCTTGCAACTTGCCGAACAAAGTGGCTATGCTCATTGTGTCCAAATCTTTGGCTTCCATAATGGCAGTGACCTTAGGCTGCCATTCTCTGCTAAGACATCTAAGCACTTTGTTAGTTATCTCGGCATTTTGAAATGTTTTACCGAGAGCATTAAGATGGTTTATAATATGAGTAAACCACTTCTGCAAATCATTTATATTTCCATTTCGCAGCATTCGGAATAACTCATATTCATGCATCAGAGTATTTAGCCTTGCTCGTCTGACCTCACTTGTCCCTTCATGTGTAAGTTGAAGAATATCCCACATTTCTTTTGCAGATTTGCAACTTGAAACTCTAAAAATTCATCATAGGACAAAGCTGAGGTGATGATATTTTTGGCTTTTAAATCGAAGGATACTTTCCTTTTATCATCATCATCCCAACTTTCCCATGGGATTTCTACAACTTCATCATTAATTTTTCTTTTAGGGACAAATGGCCCGTTTTCAATAGATTTCCAAATTTCCATATCTATGGCTTCAATGAAAATTTTCATTCGAGCTTTCCAGTAAGCATAACCCTCACCATTGAATAGTGGTGGTCTGTTTATGGAAGAGCCTTCACCTCCGAAGGGGTTGTTAGTAGCCATTCGGTTTCCTCAAGGATCTTTTCGAAAAAGTTTTTACACTCGATCTTTCAACCAAGCTCTGATAACACTTGTTGGAAACCAACAAGAGGCCTAACAATCGAGTAGAGGGGGGTGAATAGGAGATTGGAGCTAATATGGAAATTTTTCGATTTATTGAGAATTGATTGAATGTTGTTCACGGTTTTAAAAGAAATGTCGAGCTTCTTTCCGAGCAGACAAGGTTAATTGATTAACCAAATAGATAAACTGAATGGTTAATCAGTTAACCGAGCTGCTTCAAGTTAGAGCTGGTTTTTGAGACTTAACCTCGGAGAACAACACTCAAGGTCGAGCTATGATAAATAACGATTGAAACTTGATTGCATGAAATACTGCGGAAAAATAGTTAAGCACGACAGCAGCAGATAAGCAGTAAAGAAAGAACACAAGAAATTTATCCTGGTTCACTCTCACCCTGAGAGCTAGTCCAGTCCCCTCTAAAAACCTTTTAGAGAGCTTTTACTAAAAATCGATTTTCTGGGTTACAAAGGATTTACAAGAGACTACCCCTCTAAACCTATCCAGTCAAACGAGAGTACCAAACTCGTGACAAACTACCCACAACAAATCGATGACCAAAGAACCTCTTTGGAACCTTTACAAACCAAGGAAGCTTTCTCGATCAGAGACCAGCTTCTCACACCAGCAAACACGATGAAGACGATAATGAAAGAGGATGGCTCCAATTCGAAACACTCTTCGAATGCGTTGAAAGATTGAGTATCAAGAGTGAGTCAATTCCAGAAGGATATCACAGAGAAGAACTGATTCGAACTTAGAGTTAAGATTTGAAAGATTTATTTCTCTAAGTTCGTATGAAAATCGAATGTTCTTCTTCTCTGTGAGTTTTTGATTTCTGCTCTGTTTTCGAAAGTAAAATGAAAGTTCAAGTTCAGAGAAAAATGGTTCAAAAATGTGTGTTCAAAAAATCTTGTTTTTGTTACTGTTGAAGACCCCTCATTTATAGTCTCCTCTAATCTCCAGAAAACAGAGAGAGAGAGAGAGAAAGACGTACGTAAATGTCATGGGGTTTCCAGCGGTAACAATGACAGCAGAGCAGTGATGGTGACACTTCACCAACCTTTGATTTAAACTCATTTTGAATTTCAAACTTGTCACAGCGTTGGAGTTAAAACCTAGAACTTCTACCCAGACTCAACGGTAATAAAATGACGGAGCAGCTGAGTAGAGTCTGAAGGTTGAAAATGATGGATTGTTGAAGACGATGAACAGAGATTGCCGAGCCTTGAGCTTTGTTCGAGCTCTGGTGTTTCTGAGCTTAATCTGAGCGTAGTAATCAGACAAATTGAGTGCAATCAATCTGATGCTGTGGCTATTCCAAGCTTAATCCAAGCGAATACCGAGCAAATCATCATCCGAGCTTACTATCTTGAAAAGAGGAAACGAGCTTGCAAACTTGAATGAACTTTTAGCCGTGATCAAGGGCCAAGCGCATACCGAGCTTGAGCTTCAAATGCTGACTCGTTGCAGGTAGCTTAGAATCCTAATTTTCCGAGCCTTTGCCTTTGTCGGAACGCATACACAAAATTAAGTTTCCGAGCTTCTGCAGAGCTTTTGCCTTTAGCGAAATGCTTGCGCTGATAAGACTGACGGCTTAGCATAAGCCGAACTTATTTATTTGACATCATCAAAAGCTCTTTGATTTTACAAAGGCTGCAATTCATCGTACCAAGCAGGTGGCACTAAATATGGGACGCATTCTATGCTTCGTCACTTGAATGAATGTACTAAAAATAAATCTAGGGATGTGGGTCAGATGATGTTAGATGGGCAATTGAAATTGAAGGGTCGCGCGATAGATCAAATGGTATCACGTGGGATGTGTGCTTCTGACATAATTGAGCATGATTTGCCATTTAATTTTGTTGAGTACAAAAATATTAGAGCCTGGTTGAAGTACTTGAATCCAGATTGGGTACCAATTTCTAGAAATACCGCAAAGGCTGATGTGGTTAAAGTTTACATGCGTGAGAAGGGGAAGCTTAAGGAAACTTTGGCTAGCATTCCTAATAGGATATGCTTGACTTCTGATCTGTGGACAGCTTGCACAACTGAGGGCTACATATGCTTGACTGCTCATTTTGTTGACTTGGATTGAAAGTTAAATAGCAAAATTTTAAACTTTTGTCACATGCCTCCTCCTCATTCTGGTTTAGAAATTTGTGCAATGGTATTACAGTTTTTGTAGGAGTGGAATATTGAAAAAAAGATTTTTTCTTTAACTTTAGATAATGCAACATCAAATGACATACTTATAACAACTTTGAAGCAAAAACTGGATCAAAATAATGGGTTGGTGGCTGGTGGAGAATTTTTTCATGTGCGTTGTTCCGCACACATTCTAAATCTTATAGTCCAAGATGGGTTGAAAGTAGCCAGTGATGCCTTGCATAAAATTAGGGATAGTATTAAATATGTGAAGGGTTCTGAAGCA
The DNA here is from genome assembly GCA_037953625.1 of Crotalaria pallida. NCBI lineage: Eukaryota > Viridiplantae > Streptophyta > Magnoliopsida > Fabales > Fabaceae > Crotalaria > Crotalaria pallida. Next base: position 129,635,928 of record CM075650.1, read on the forward strand.
AGGAAGAAGAATTTCAAAAAATGTGTTGAAGAAACTGGTGGTATCGATGCTTCGGTTGACTTGAAGCTTGACATGCCCATCAGATGGAACTCTACTTATGTTATGCTTGACATTGCTCTTAGGTACAAGAATGCATTTAATAATTTTCCATTATATGATCCTGTGTATAAATATTGCCCATCAATAGAAGAGTGGACAAGAGCAGAAAGAATTTGTGCATTATTCTTGTTTCCTTTCTTTCAAACTGCTGAATTGATTTCTGGCACATCATATCCTATTGCCAACTTGTATTTCATGCAAGTTTGGAAAATTTAGCGTAGTATAATTGCAAGTTTGTATGATGTTGATGAAGTTATAAGGGGCATGGGTAGGCAAATGATTGAAAAGTTTAACAAGTATTGGGAAGAATACAGTGTTGTGCTTGCTATGAGAGTAGTTCTTGATCCGCGGATGAAATTGAAAATGTTGAAATGTTGTTATTCAGAAATTGATGCATCAAGTGCAGCGGATAAGGTGACACAAGTGAACACAAAGTTGCATATGCTCTTTGACAAGTATGTGAGTGTCACTAACCATCCTTCGAGCTCCAATGTGCAACATGTTGATACAACTCAATCTCCTTCTTTGAGTATGGCAATGAATAGAGGCATATTTGATGTAAGTGTGTTTATATTTTTTTTCATGTATATTTTTTTATATTTTTTTGTCCATTGATAATTTTCATGTCACACATGTTTTCTTAATTTGATTATTTTATCAAATATACTAGGAATTGTTCAAGCATAATGAAACTCTTATAAATGAAGCTGGGAAGTCTGAACTGGATGTTTATTTGGAAGAACCCATTTGTGACATTCGAGTTAATCAAGATTTGGATGTCTTGAAATGGTGGAAGGATAATGTGGCTCGTTTCCTTGATTTGTCATTGATGGCTCGTGACTTGTTAAGCATTCCTATTACTGCTGTTGCATCTGAATCTGCATTTAGCATTGGTGCACGTGTCCTCAGCAAGTATAGGAGTCGACTCTTGCCAAATAATGTTCAAGCTTTGATATGCACTCGTAATTGGTTGAATGGCTTTACTGAAAATGGTAACTTATTGCAAACTTATTATGAATTATTTTGAATCATAATTTAATTGTGCTTCTAATTGTTTTCTTTTTTGAATTGTCAATCACTTTGTACTTTGTAGATGAAGATGAAAGTGATATATGACTTGTAATGATGAAGTGACAATGCTGCGGAATTGAGGAATTGAGAAGCATCCCAATTATGCTATTGATTCAAGACTTTTTCTAAGACTTTTTGTTATGCAATTGTTTAATGTCATGATGTGTATGAACTTTTGATTTGAGTTTGTGTTAAAACTTGGGATTTGTAAGGTTCCTGAACTTTTGAGACTTGAGCCAATGTTATGGCCTATGACAATTTTTATTTTATTATGTTGATTATGGCATATTAATTATGGCAATGGCAATGACCTTATGTTGAACAACATATTTTATAACTTATAAGTTATAAGTGACTGCAGCAGCCAACAGGTTTTATAGCATGTTTTATAAGTGAGTAGTGACATGACTCATGAGTCATGAGCCAATGTTGGGCCCTGTAGCAGTAGCAGGTTTTATTTTTTTTTTATTTTGAAAAAAGGCAAAAAAATTGGGCGGCCCGCAAGCCCGCCCCCAAAAAACATGGGCGGACAGGGCTTGAATTTTTGGCCCTAAACTCAATTAGGGCCGCTCATTCCCGCCCGCAAAATTGCAAAGCCCGCAATGGCCCGGCCCATGCCCGTCCGTTGGCCCTAATTGCCAACGCTACACCGGTGCATGCCTTCCTTTTTGGGTTATTTATTTATTTTTTTTTAAAATTTAATCAATTAAAAAATATTCTATGCGTTTTCTTTTTTACCGATATGAAGTGATTTTTATAATTTGGATTTATTTTTTATTTTACTCTATGTTCTTAAAAAACTGTACTGAGTAAAACTCTATTCAAAATTTACATATTCTAATAAATCTGTATACGAACTTGTGTTAAAAAATATTTTGAATAAATTCGTATTAAAAAAATTTAAAAAACAAAAATAAAATTTTCACATGTACCGATGCATGTTCTTTATTAACGTGCACCGGAGCCTCCCCTGCATATAAATACGAACGGATACTATAATTTTTTTCATGAGTTGTTCAAATGAACGGTCAACTTGCTTGAACAAAAGACCCCACTTGGTTGCACCAAAAAAAAAAAAAAAAAACCCCACTTGGCAACATAAATTAGAGTTCCGACTATCACGGCAAAATATTTACTTTTAATGCTTTTTTTTTCTTGACAAAAATGGTTATCAAAGCTTTCCATGTCCTTTCTCTCTGATTGAAGTATTGAATGCAAACCCACTATTTATTACGTGTGGGCATGGTTGGTGGAAGTAACTTAATTTGACACCAGACTTGATAAAAAAATCTTAAATTTGAGAATTGAATTGATCTGAACTCCATTGGTTATGATCCAATTGAATCCCATCTTAAATCATAGCACCTAAATTCCAACAAGGCAATAAACTGGTCCCAAGTCCCAACCATAAAGTCAAATATTGAGATTTTTTTTTTTTTAAAAAAAAAAGGTTTTTCTAATCTTCTAATATACTCCCTCCATCTCTGTTTATTAGTCATTTTTTTAAAGTTTCTTTATGTTTAAATTAAAGTCATTTTACAGTATCTGAGTAACAATAAATAACTTTTACAAAATATATCTCTATTGTTTTTACTACATACTCCAATTATTATTTTTTTCATATTCTAATAATTTTTTTTATTTTCTCTATAATAATGGTTACAATAATCTAAATAGTCTTCAACTTTAAATCGGGGTAATTTAGGAAAATTGATAATTTTTTTGGATATATTTGAGGATAATTATTATTTCTAATTAACTTTCTTAATCTCCGTAAGTTAGTCAAAAACCAAAAAAATATCCTAAAACATATGTTAAAAATATTTAAAAAAATTAAGTTTGCATGAAAAAATAATTTGTTTCATATTTTGGAATTATCAATTTTTAGTTTTACTATGAAAGCTTATTATTTTTCATATTCCTAATGTGTGTTTGAAAAACCATTTTTAAAAAAATGATTTTTTTAATAGAAAAAATAGATCGTGCACTGACAGCGTAAAGGTTTTTTACACCATCAATTCATCACTCACCATTCATGTGTTTACTGTCATTGACTTTTAAATAAAAATAATACAAATGAATGGTGGATGATGAACTGATAGTGTAAAAAAATTTACACCGTCAGTGTACACCCATTAATCTCTTTTTAATATACACCTTAAACCAAATACTTAACATATTTTAGAAAACAAATATTTATGAGATATCTAAGGTATTAAACAAATTAATTTCTTAAATAAATTAATTTTTTTAAAAAATTATTTTTATATTCCTTCCAATTCCATATTTATGGTTTTTTAGATTTTTATTTTCATTTCATAACTTTTATCTTTTTACAATTTCAATCCATAATAATGTTTTGTTTTACAATTTTAGCCATTTATTCAATTATTTCTTTTATTAGTCATTAATTATACTTTTATCTTTTCTATCATCTTTAAACTATTTTACATTAACTATTGGACACAATTTTTAATAAAAAATTATAAATATTATTACAATTTTCAATAAGAATTAAATAAGAACATTTTAGATAAAATATATATAAAACTTACAATAATTAACAATTTCTTAAATGTATGCCCAAACCTAAAAAGTCAATAAATAAACTAGAATACAAGGAGTATGTCTTAAAGTACATATTAAAAAAAAGGGATCATCGTAACAAATACTTTAATGATACTCCCTCTATTTTTATTTAATTATTTTATTTCAAACAAAACACATCTTTTAAAAGATTTAATTATTACTTGAATTTTAAATACATTAATTATGTTTTTTTACCATTATACAAGAAAATCTGTCCAAAAAAGGATAAATAATAAAGAATGGAAGAGTACTTTTTAAATAATTAATAAAAAATAATATTTTATTAAAAACACACATAAAATATGACAAGTAATTAAATATAACATTTTTTTTGGGTGCAAAATAAATATAACATTTCTTACTATTATTTTATTTTTTTAACCTTTAAAAAGGAAAATGCTAGAGTACTTGTTAAAAAAACAAATGTGATTTGAAAATTTTGAAAAATATAGTTTTTAAAATTTTCGAGAGAAGAAAATTAAAACTTGTGTTGTTTAATCACTTTCAAAAAACTTAACAAGATCCTTTAAAAAATTACTAAAACACTTATTAACCTTTTTTTAAAAAGAAAAAAAAAAGTAACTTCTTTTCAACGAAGAAAATAGATTTTTCTCTGGTTACTTTTATGGCAGCCTGACCTTTTTGGTCCCTAAATCAATGACCTCATCATGCTGTGTCGTTTTGGACTTTCTTTCTGCCTCTTCAACCTACAACAGCCACCATTTCCTTTACTGACAACACCAGCTCAGACTTTCAGACACAATGGCATTTTCGTTATTTCCTCTCAAACCCATGACCATTTTCTTCATTCTAGATAAATGACCATTTTCTTCATTCTAGATAAATGACCATTTTCTTCATTCTAGATAAATGACCATTTTCGTAACAATTTAAGTAATCCCATAAGTTAAAGTTGATTTATAAATTGTATATAAATGAATAAATGACGTAAAAATTTAGTATATTTTGATTAAATTATTTTCATTTAATTATAGAAAAAAGTAATAATAAATGTATGAAAATTATATTGAAGAGAGATGAAAAAATGGGTTGTAGAAAAAAGAATATATAATCAGGCCCGGTCCTAACCTATCTTGGGCCATAGGGCGAAATTTTTTTTGGGACCCTACTAAAAAAATTTATTAAAAATAAATCAATTAAAACACTGTATATTTATATATTTAATTAATTAAAACAATGATAACAATCAATAATAAAAATAGGTATTACATAAAATAGAGTTGAAATAAAATAAAAAAACTTATTAATTAAATAGGTAATTAAAATTGTTTTCATGTTACTTATTCCGTCTTTGTATATAATATCATTTTGGTTGAATTCATGTTCATTACTAAAGTTGGTTAATTTAGTTAATTGCATTGAAAATGTGAACATTTGATTTTTTTTCCCAAAACTATACTTATAAGCATTATTGAGAATCTAAAAATTGTTGAGTAAATATGGGTGTGGAAAAAAGTACTTAATTGTCATTGAAAATTTTTATTAGGTCTTATAAATAAGAACAAAATAAAATTCTCAAAATGATGTTATATTTAGGGACAAAGGGAGTAAGTTATAAAAATAAAGTTCATAAGTTAACCTATTTATAAGTCAAGTGAGCAAATAAAAAAATAAATTAAAATATTATGCTAAACTATTAATAATTGAAAGATAAAAAGTATACAATTATTAATTTTTTAAGTATAAGTACTATTAAAAAAATTTATGGAGCCCCTAAAATTTTTGAACCCTGGGCGCGCGGTGGCCCTCAATGCCCATCCCTAGGGTCGGGCCTGTATATAATAAGTAAAGTTATATTTAAAAAAAAAGTATAAATAAATATCGAGTTTATAAAGGAACATAACTTATGACACAAATCAAAATGAGTAAATCCACATAGCTTAAGAGCCAGACAAATAAAGTAATACTCCTATTTAACTCAATTCTATGAAATTATGAGTTCAAATCTCATTCTTTATGTTAAGTATGATGATTTAATAGATCTTCAAAGTAAGATCTTATAAAACCGTCACATTCAACTCTCCTTAATTTTTCATTTTTCCCTAAAAAAAAAAAAACTTTAATTTTTCATTTAAATTAAAAAAAAAAAGTTTCTTCAAGCTAAATGCGTCGCAGAGGATCACACCCTTTCCGTACACCCTATTCTTCTTCACTTCATCACACTTAACACACTTTCAGTTTCTTCACTTATAAGTCCAAAAAAGCTTAAAGCCTTTTCCCTCTTCAGAAAATCACCGTCACTCTCCGCCGTCGAAGACAACGGCGTTTTCGAAACCGAACTCTGCCGGAATCTGAAACACTGTTTATTTTACTGATTCCATGTGTTTTCTTCCATACTCGTCAACCGCCGTACGCCGCCACACCTGACGGATGGGTTGCGTGCTCGGAAAGACGGCCGGTGACGGAGCTCAGCGCCGTCGTCGGAGTAGCAGCCTTCCCAACGATGCTTCCAACAATAATAATGCGGTTAGGGTTCGTGAGAGGCTGGGGAATCGGCACACCGGCGATTTCCCGGGGAATCTTCCGGCACCGGAGCGGCGGAAACCAAATCTCGATCCGTGCGCTGTGAACCAGAAAGGCTGGCCGTCGTGGTTGATGGCCGTCGCCGGCGATGCCATCGGCGATTGGACTCCTCGCCGCGCCAACTCGTTTGAGAAGCTCGCTAAGGTGCTGCTTCTAGAAGCTTCTCTTATCTCCATTTTTGAAATAAATGCATCTTTTTTTAAAAAACTAAAAATTGTATATTTATTATTATTGTTGTTGTTATTAATTAGTGTTGTTTTTTGGTTTTTTTTTTTTTTTTTTTTGGTGTGGTGGTGTTGTTAAGATTGGGCAAGGGACTTATAGCAATGTCTATAAGGCAAGGGACCTTGTGACTGGGAAGATTGTGGCTTTGAAGAAAGTGAGATTTGATAATTTGGAACCAGAGAGTGTGAAGTTTATGGCAAGAGAGATAATTGTGTTGAGGAAGCTTGATCACCCAAATGTTATAAAGCTTGAGGGGTTGGTTACTTCAAGAATGTCATGCAGTCTTTACTTGGTCTTTGAATATATGGAACATGATCTTGCTGGCCTTGCAGCTGGCCAAGGTGTTAAGTTCACTGAACCTCAGGTACCACCATTTTAAGCTGGGTTTTCTTGTTCACTGTGAAATGTTCTTTGATTTTTGGCTCGGGGTCTCCGTATCTGAACATCACTTTGGATTCTGACTAATTTAAGTCGAGTAAGGAATATTCATTCAATGGGGTAAAACCGTCATGGTGTTTGTGTCTTCCATTCCATAAGACTCGAATGTGAGACCTTGGTTATTTTGCATTTTTTTTAATGGAAAATGCTAAGGAGTTAAAAGTAGTAGAAAGCTCTTGGAAAGTGGAGCTTTTGATGTTTCTAAGAGAAGAATAAACAGAGACTTGTGATGTTTTTTCCTATTATGAGAACCTTAACAAATGCAGGACAAATGCCCTGCATTTGTTAGCAAGACCCTTTTTTTATTTATGATAAAATTTGGCTTAAGAGCTGATATTTTGGTTTGCATTATCTGGTGTTGGGATTTACGTCATTAGATGTGATTCATGTCATTGTTTTGCTGCCTTACTATGGTTAAAACTAAAAGTTGTTTTATTTGTTTGCCATTTACTTTCTCGGTGGAGTGTAGGCTTTTGATTATCTTCCTTGAGCTTTTAGGCTATGTTGGGTCCCATGCACATGCTTCTAAATTAACTTTAACCCTTCCTGATGCTCTACTAATTTTAAAGTTCCTTTATGAGATCTCTCCATAAAGTAAGGTTATTACTGTTAAGTGTTATATTTTGCCTCAGGTACCAAAGTATTTTTGGCATGTTGAGAAGCCTAGTAGAAAATTTGGTTGTTGCAAAAGAGAATATTTGGTTGTTACGAAGACATTAATGTTATTATTTTTAGTTTACCTAGCTTAAATGGATAACAGAATTTGCACATATTAAATATTAGAAGGCTTCATGGAGATTTTAACACTTAATACTTGCTAGACTTGTGTGAAGCATTTTAATTATCAACAAGACATGAAGATATTGGAAAGCAAAAGGAAAACTCATACTGAAAGGCTGATTTGTCTCTCAGTATATTCTCTATGACAGGTCAAATGCTTTATGAACCAGTTGCTCTCCGGCCTGGAGCACTGCCACAGTCGAGGTGTATTGCACCGAGATATCAAGGGTTCCAATCTGCTTATTGACAATGAAGGAATCCTTAAAATTGCAGATTTTGGACTGGCAACTTTCTTTGATCCGAAGCAAAAGCAGGCCATGACGAGCAGAGTTGTTACCCTCTGGTATCGTTCCCCTGAGCTTCTTCTTGGTGCTACGTTTTATGGTGTTGGTATTGACTTATGGAGTGCTGGTTGCATCTTGGCTGAGTTGCTTTCTGGAAAGCCAATCATGCCTGGCCGAACAGAGGTATTGCTCTTTGTCTTGTTTATAAGTGTCTATTGTCTCTAAACTTTAGTTTATAAGATACCGATAGTGATGATTTCTGACCCGTTTGTAAATATTTCAAGTACCAGACTTTGTGCACTAGCTTGCTTGTGGTTCATTTTGTTCCATACCTAGAATCACTTTTTAGGCCTGGTGCTGGCAGCACTTTTCTCCTCTTTTTTGGAAAGTTCTCTTAGTCACCAACCAAGTTGGGTAAGGCAGGGACCTGCTTTGGGTTGTATCATCAACTATATTAGTTTTTTTGTTGATGACTCTAGATTCTCAGAAACCATATTAAAGACACAGATGGATGACAAAGAAGCAACAGAAAATGAGAACTTTTTAGTTTATCATCAGAAAACACAGTTCAACCTGTTTGCCTTACCTCCCTTTGGTGTTTACCTCCTGGCATAGTTGTATCTCTTTCTTTTTGTTCTTTTTAAGGATGCCCCTTATCCTCTTCTCTAGAACTATTCTATTTTCATATAATGAATTTTCTTTATGTTTTTTTTTTTAAAAAAAAAAAAGGGAAACAGAAACCTATTGACTGTACCTGTATTCCTTTTATTATACATTTCATTGTCTTTTACTTCTGCCCTTGAAATGCATATATTCATTATGATGTATGATTGACATTTTGATTGCTTGGGGTTAGGTTGAACAACTGCACAAAATATTTAAGTTGTGTGGCTCTCCACCTGAGGAATATTGGAAGAAGTATAGATTACCAAATGCTACAATCTTTAAGCCACAGCAACCATATAAACGTTGCATCTTAGAAACATTCAAGGATTTTCCTCCATCTTCACTACCGCTTATTGAAAGTCTTCTTGCAATAGATCCTGATGATCGTGGCACTACCTCAGCTGCTCTAAATAGTGAAGTGAGTGATTCCTTTGGATTAACCTTATATTGAGATGCAATACATTACATATTTGTTTTTTATTTTCAGTTCTTTACCACTGAACCTTATGCCTGTGAACCATCAAGTTTACCAAAGTATCCTCCCAGCAAAGAATTGGATGTAAAACTGAGAGATGAAGAAGCAAGAAGGTTCTTTTATTTTTTCTTTTATGTTTGATACCTTCAGGACTGGTTTTGTCTAGTTGCTCAATGATGTTTTTGATTTCATCGTCAGGCAAAAAGCTCTAAGTGGGAAGGGTCATGCAGTTGACAGTGCGAAAAAAGCCAGAGCACGTGAGCGCAGTCGGGCCATTCCAGTCCCCGAAGCCAATGCAGAGATCCAAACAAACTTAGATGTATGTCAGACATACATGTATTTGTTATTGTTTCTCTATTTCCCTCCTACTTGACCTCACTTAGATATGCTGTTCTTGATTTTAATTTGCTATCCCTCAAACTAAGTTCCTGCACATTCATACAGTTTCATGTATATCTTAGGTCTGCAGTTTCTTTTTACCATATATTCTTCAACTAGCATACACTTTCATGACTATATAAGTTGTGTTCCATTTTTACTCTGCATAACCAAACTGACATTTTTCATGAAACCTTGCCATTTGTTTCATTCAGCTATATGGAGTATATAAATTATAATATTGTCTAGAAACCGAGGCCTAGATTCCTTGGCATTTTTTTTTTGGTGTGCACCAACCGGTACCCGGATCTGGTTTGCCCAGAATCCGACTCATCCGGTCCGATCCAACTGAGCTCGCACTAAGCGGTAGGGGTCTCCCAGCGGAGGTTGCTCCATACCCAAGGCTCGAACTCGAGACCAGTTGGTTAAAGGACCAAGCGAACTACCACGTGACCAAGCGAACTACCACGTGACCAACCACACGTTGGTGATTCCTTGGCATTTTTTTACATTAAATTCTGTGATCATGTCTACCCTGACATTTAATGTATTTGAGTTGTTATATTAGTAGTTTTTTTTATTTGGAGTCATAGAACTTCGTGAGATATTTTGTTTGAACTTATGATACTCATTGTAAATTGAGCTTTTCACTTCAGCAGTGTCTTGTTATTTATTTACTACCTTGAGCAAACATTACATGTGTTTCTCACTGAATTTCAGAGGTGGAGAGTTGTGAACCATGCAAATGCAAAAAGCAAGAGTGAGAAATTTCCACCTCCTCATCAAGATGGAGCTGTTGGATATCCACAGGATGCATCACAGAAAGGACCTGTTTCATTTGGAGCCACCGACACTTCCTTTGGCTCAGGGATATTTAATTCCAAACCATCTGGTCCTGCTAGAAGTCATGGTGCTGAAGGCCCTTACAGAGGGAGGAAAACTAAAAATGAAGACTCCCAGATGACCTCATCATGGAAATTTATGCGCACGTTCAAGCCATCAACTATTGGCCTTTCAATGGATTTACTTTTTAAGAGCAAATAATAATCAGTTTCTTTTGATTTTGGCTTCCTAGAATGACCGAGAAGAAAAAAAAACGGTCTTTTTCTAGCATTTCGCAGAGGTTTTTAATTTTTTTTTTCTGTGTTGCTCCTATTTTTTGTATTTCATTTGGCATAAAGTCTTTACTGTATAATGTACAATGGGGATACTCATATTTGTATATTTTTTAGAGGATTAAATCCACTGTTGTACAGTTTATGTGAGAACTTATTCTTTAGGACCTTGAAATCGATTTAGCAAGAAAATAATTTAAAACTATGGATATGTCATGTATTTTTACAGGTTAGTATTTTGTAACGCTTTGAGGAAAATCAACAACTATTCCGTTCCAGTTCCACATGACATAACATGCAAGTTGCTAAAGTTAGGTCCCAATTTGTCGCGCCAGTAATTAATAACATAAATAAATACTATTCTTTCTCTGTTTGTTGGGGGATGCCGTGTGATGTTCATTGCCCAATAAATATGTATACAAAGAGTATTACTGGCAAGGGACTATAGATAATTTTTAGTAAGAGATTTAAAATACATATTTTAAAATAAAAGTAAAAGTATTTAAGACATTACAACTTAAAAAGGCTTGACTTATTTCAACATATATATAGTTTGCCTCAATAAGTATCACACTTATTAACAAAAAAAAAAAATATTTTATTGGACATTTTAACTTGAATGTGATCGGATAGTAATTCATAGTTCATAACAATTTTGATTAATTTTATCAAATTTTGAATGTGATTGAGATTTTTCTTTTGTCTACCAAAGCTAATCCTACCAACAATTGGGGATTAATTCATTTTAAGATTTAGAAATTACGAAAATGAATGATCCATTCCCAAATATCATATGCATAAGCAAACTCAGTATCACTATCTCCAATTTCATGTACTTTTCACCTCTATCTCCAAACATATCATATCATGGTTTCACAAAAGAAAAAACAAGTTCATTCATGGTCACACAAATTGAATGTTATATTGATATTATCTACAAAGTTGTTGCGAAAGTTGTAAGAAGTTGGTATAGATAACATTTTTGTATCATATATAAAACTGAAATAGGACACATACAGATTAAGATTATTATCATAATTATGGCAAAAATCCATATATGAAGCATGAGATGGGTTTGACACATGTCATGGACAGAGACATATATCGCAGAGAAAGAGAAGAAAAGTGAACCGCAACTTGAACAGAAAACACAAAACTAGTGGTTTCCATTTTGCAAGTTGTGGTTTTCATGCATAGACAGCCAGAAAATTGTGGCTAAGCCATGCCCCACAATTTGTTTTCTTATAGAAAAAACGTTTCCTATGAATCATACATCAATGCCCAACAACACCTTACCCACGTTTTACGTGACACATACATGGATATGCCCAACAAAACCAAGTACAAGAGCCAAAAAGAAAAGGAAGAAGAAAATTACCTGATGATGATGATTGTCACGTACAACTCCCTCACCTTTGATGATTGGTTCTGTTGGTGATATGTAGGAGCAATATTGAACTGTGCATTCTTGTTTTGAAACACAAGTTTTGCTGCAGCTTTACATGGTACACATGGATCCTTTGGTTTGGTCCTTTATGCTCTTTGTTTCAATATATGGTTTGGAGAAACATAGGAGGGTGGGGGGAGGGGATGCTATTTCGCCTGTGCATGTGAGCAGTCCATGTTTTTTATTCTGGAATTTTAAGGAATAATAACAATAACTTCATGCTTCTTATTTATTTTGATCCAGATTCTGGAAATACCACTTTGGGTTTAGTGATTTTTTAAGGCAAACTTTGTTTTTTTTTTTTTATGTTTTTTTTTTTTGTTTTTTTTTCCAAGGGGAGGGTTACGCAGCTTAACCAACTTAGCTAACTCTTGAGCTTAGTGGTTCTTATCCTTGTTGTTGGAGTGGTTGTCTGGGTTCATAGGCATACTTGGATAAGGTTTTAAATTGCAGTCCGAATCATATGATGTCACACAACATTTCGGTTGTGGTGGTTGCAATAACCGCATCTTGTAATGATTGCGGACTGCATTGGCTACAATTGGCCCGTAACAACTGCAACGCAATTACGACCGCAATTTGGATCCCTTTTGGGGAATCATTGCTGCTGCCTTCTTTAAATGGTTTTTCAAAAATTAGTATTCCTTGTGGTTGTCTCTTGAGATTACTATATGGTTCAACTTTATCAATTTATTACTTCAGAAAAGAGTATCAAATGTGATAAGGTGAGGACTAACTATTGAAGGTTGCTAACATTTTATATAGTTAATATTATAGTTATGCATTTATATTGTATATTGGCAGGAATTCAGGAACTTATCATTTATCAATAAATTCTTAATCATTTCTGCAGGAGAGTGCCTGTGTTGTGGTAACCAGTGAGGAACTTATCATTTATCAATGAAGAAGCTGTGAAGTCTGATTAATAATATTTACCTTCTTTTCTCAAGTAATTTACCACTGAATCAGTGTTGGGCTGCACAATTTTGAGAGTAGATTTGGAAGAGCGCTATCCCAAAATTAGAAATGGGGTTCCCACAGGTTCCTTCGGGCTGCATTGCCGAGGAGGTAGGAGCATCACTAGGTGTATTTGCGCAAACTGCACAAAGCATTGCCAGCATAAGCAACTGTGAGATGAACTTGTTGGCTGGAGAAGACTTAGGTAATCGCATGCAAGTTGATATGCTTAAATCTGAAAGAAAAAAAGTTCTAGAGCTTTCAAAAGAATCACATATTCCAAATGTATGTAAAGATGGTAAACCTATCATACAGAAGTTGAACATTAACCCCATGGAACAAACTGGCAAGTTGTCTGTCAATGCAGGGCAAACTATGCAGAAACCAACTTCTAGGATTTTAGGTTTCCAAATAAGGGCATTAACTTCTCATGTTAATGGTTTTGGTGGAAATGGATATTCGCCAGCTATGTTTAATGTCACCAATGATGCAGCTGAAGCATCCGAGTCACGAGTCAGAAAGCGATTATTTTCACCTTTGAATGTTATGCTGCTTGAAGATAATTTTGAAGGCAATCAATCGGAAATCGAGGGTGGTATTTACCAAAGTTGTTCAAAGGGTAGCCATGATAGTTATAATTCTGTTATTTTACAAGACCATGAGAAGATTCATTCGGGAAACATCAGCAATATTCACTCCATGATCTGGTCCTCATCTTGTTTTCAGGAATTTAAGAATTCATCCTGTGTGGATTCCAATGTAAACCAACTTGTATCTAGTCGTAGCCATTCACATTGTGAGCATGAGGATCCATGGTATTATAGGCATTTCAGCCCATCTCCAGAACTAAGCAATTCTAAAGAGAGAACTAAAACAAAGTCTCAAATAGCTTCGTTGTCTATACCTCAAAAAAAGGTGCCATCACCACAGTTCCCTTTGTCCCCTTTGGGTATAAAGTCTTCCGAAAATGAAAAATTGGATGGTTGCAAAGATATTCATATTATGTTAGATGATGACATTGAGAGTTTTAAGGGCATGGAACAATCACTTGATAGAACTCGTCAAGGCATTTTATCTGCACAGGAGATGCCTAGTAAATCCCAGCTCGATTACAAAAGTATGAAGCAAGAGTCTGTCTTGCTTACTCCAGATAAAATCATTGATATGAAAGAGTATTGGACTCATCCTTCTAGCTTTCCTCCAAAGCATGCCAAGTTAAGTAGAACTGTGGGTAGACAGCCTATTAGAAGGTCTCTGGTTGGTTCATTTGAGGAATCTTTGTTATCAGGTCGCCTATCTGGGAAAGTTAGTCAGGTTAGCATTTTTCTCGCAAACGGGCTTCCTCTTTCAGCATTAATTTTCTAATGAAGTTAGCATGATTTGAGTGACCTTCCTGTTATATTATTCTTCTAATTGTGCTGCCTCCGATTTGCAGAAACTTGATGGTTTTCTTGCTGTGTTGAATGTATCTGGTGGCAGTTTCTCACCTAAATCACAAAAAATTCCATTTGCAGTAAACAGTGTGGATGGAGACAAGTATTTACTTTATTATTCATCAATTAATCTTTCAGGCAAGTTATTATCAAGCAAGTCTAGAGTCACCAAATTTCAGAGGACCCTTAGCATGGATGAATCACGATCTGAAAAGAGCCGTATACGTATACCCGTAAAAGGACGTATTCAACTGGTACTTCACTGCATGACCTTAAAAATTGATAAGTTGAGAACATCATTTTTCTGCTTTATCAACAAAGCCCATTTACTTGCATACGTAGCAAGAAAATGGTTATGCGTAATTTTGCAGACTTATTCATTTACACGCTCAATGTTTTGCAAATTCTATCATCTATTAGTCTTTTTATACTGTTATCAACATGACAAGGTAGCATGATATATCTGCCGACTTAGCTTATTTGAGTAAATGAGAATCCTGATATAGATTTTAAAAGTAGTGCGTAATTGGCATGTGAGTTGTGGAGGCAAGGGTGCTGTAAAATATTACTTTCAGTGTTGATAGCATTAGTTCTAATGTTTACATCTAGTGTTGCCTCAAATCTAGGAGAAATTTGACCAACATTTGACATCATAAATTCGAAAACATTGTCCCAAACTATATGCATCAAGAATCGATTACCATATAAATTTCTAGTTCCAGGTATAAGCAATAATTTCAGAACGAACCTGACTCTATTGGTTCCAAATTGATCTGGTCCTGGACATACGATTATTTGTTAACTGATTAGTGATCACTCATCTCAACTCACTGCAAAAATACCAACAACCAAACTGACTAGTTCAGACTCCCCCAGCAATCGGGCTTTTCAGACTGTAATGATATGTAGTTGTTTGAACTTCGAATGATATCAGGCTAGATGACTTTGTGATTATTATTAAGGGTGACAAGTTATGCTGGGAGATCAATATACTGTGTGCTATGTTTAATATGAATTTTATTGCAGCAGTCCTGTGTAGAAACAATTAGATTTCATCAGTAGTCAGTACCTTCTCAATTTATTCACATGTGAAATTCTAAGTAGTTCTATCAACTTGTGTGTGACAAGCTGACTGACCAAACTGCAGGTCCTCAGCAATCCAGAGAAGACACCTATTCACACCTTCTTTTGCAACTATGATTTGAGTGACATGCCAGCTGGTACCAAGGTAGGATTGGGTGAATTTATCATCATATTCATATTTCTTAGCTCTATCACCATGTAGTCATCCTTTTGCATGCTTTTCTACTATGATATATGCTCAAAATTTTAAGCTGTGGCATATAAACAAGGAACATTAATATACCTTTGAACGTAGATGTAGGAGAGACAATTAAAAGGAATATATTCATACATCACCAATTCACCATCACCTTTTATATAGCACTTAGTTTTATAATTGTTCAATAATAGTGAGCGGTGAACTTAGCTATAATGAAAATAGATACAGGGTACAAGCCAAATTTTAAGGAGTAATTAATGTAAAGGCCAATGGGAGCTACTCAATGTAACATCTGCCTCAATGTTAGAGGCCTACAGTGATGTGATCTTTGTCTGGACACCTGCTAAGGATTTCTTTGATGTATAATTGAATATAATTGCATAAAAAATTTTGTTACTGTAATTAGATAAATCTACGTCCTGTATGAGATGTGAAACTTCTCCAGTGGACTGCATTATTCAGTAAATTAGGTCCTACCTGTATTTATCATGCCTTGCATGGCCATTCTACAAAACCTTTTTTTTGCTGAAATATGCTGTTGTAAAATTAATTTGAAACTGTTCCTTTTAGTTAAATATGAAGAATATGTTTTGTTATTTCTTCCCTTTTCTATATTTCTGTATACGTGACAAAAATTTTACCAGTTCCATGCTTATTTGTGCTTTGCTTGTATTCGTCTAAAGTAGACATTCTTGCGGCAAAAAATCACTTTAACCTCATCTAGATCGATGCCTATGACCGGAAAAGAAAGCCAAACCGATTCTGACTATAGAGCTGATACCAAGTCCTCATTGATCTCAAATATCAGCCATAGAGATAAAGATCTCCTGAGTGAATTTGATAGTCCTACTAGTACAAAAGCTTGTAAGGAAGCAAACTTTAGTTCAAGAAAATCTCTTGTGAGTGAAGACAAATTTCTCCATGGTTCTTCAAAGGCCAATGACAATGCTATTAACAATGGCATTCTGCTTTATGCTCTTCACCTCCGGTTCATATGCCCCTCGCCAAAGAAACGTTCAAGGTCTGTTCATAAGTCCAGATCTGACCCTCTCTCTGCAGAAGTGAGAAACATCATGGATACCGAACACGAAAGACGCTTCTACTTGTATGATGATATGAGGGTT
The DNA here is from genome assembly GCA_037953625.1 of Crotalaria pallida. NCBI lineage: Eukaryota > Viridiplantae > Streptophyta > Magnoliopsida > Fabales > Fabaceae > Crotalaria > Crotalaria pallida. The sequence goes on from CM075650.1 coordinate 129,652,835, forward strand.
GTGTTTCCTCAACGTCATTCTGATTCTGATGAGGGCAAGGTATGTGAATGTATACGAGAGATAATTATTTTATTGCTTTCATGCACTAATAAATCTAGGAAATATGTGTCCACTGCATTGTATTTTATGCCCTAATAGTCATGACTCATGAGTGTTTTCTAATCTTAGTGATTTATTCAATAATTACTTCAAACTTATTTATCCTTGTTCATCAGCAGTTTCCAAGGCAGTCGCGCAGGTAGTGTTTGATGTGTAGATAAAACAGAACATAATCGAGTATTCTTGATCGAAATGTCTCACTTTTTAACGATACATGACATGTTTATTATATTTTACAAATGCACCAAACATAGAACAAAACTCATGATGTTCATTTTCAAATGCTACCATCACTGGTATCTTTACTGAAACATGTGAGTATGGTCCTCAGCCATGATGTTATGGAATGTAATTGAAGAATATTGCACTTATTTTTATTTTTTAATATGCTTTTCAAATGTATAATCTATAAAGCATCAATTATGGAAGTTTGGCTCTTATTAGATCCCCTTTTGCTTTCATGTCACAGTTACATGTGGAGTATCATTTCCCTTCTAATCCAAAATACTTCAACATCAGCTGCTGAAATGCCACTGTGTCTCTCTCAATGGTTTTTGAATATTTAGTTGTAGATATTGTATGTATTCTCTTCATTTCTTGATTGATGAGGCCAATTTCCCCTATGTAACTTATAAATCTGTAAATCACATAGTTTCTGTCCATATTCATAGTAATCATTTTTGTTTCTGCTCTCCTACTGCTGCTACCCATCAGCTGGCACAAGTGGGACCATTAGCTTGGGGCTGTGTCCCAATATAAATTCCCAATTAAAAAGAGATAGTGATGTTAGTTTCTCAATATTTTTTTTTTTACTATTTTTTAACTTATTCCAAACCTTTTAATTAAAGTATCATTCTTAGACCTTGGACTTCCAAAACCTTTGTCATTCATTTCTCCATCCATATGTCTCGGTTAGCTGATGACATGGAAGATAGAAATCCATATAAAAAATGCCATGTCACTAAATGTCATCACATATGGTGCTATATGGTGTGACATCAATTGCATTTTCCTTCATTTTTAAGAAAAAGAATATTATTAAATATAATAATCATTTAAGAATTTAATTAGTTTTTAATATCATTTTTGATAAAATGAAAAAAAAAAACACCCATTTGTTGTCACATGGAACCATGTGTCATGGCGTTTAGTGAAGTAACATTGCTTATATGGAATATTGCTCATCATGTCAACAGTTAATGGGGCATGTGAAGGGGGTGGATGGCAAATTTATTAGAAGTGCAAGGATTAAAAGCAACAAAAGAAGAATTTTACAAGGAAGTATTAGAAAATTATTGGGAATTCTGATATGAAATGCCACATAAAAAAGAAGAAGAAAAGTTTAAATCGAAATTCTCGCCAGGATCTATGCGGAAAACAAAAACATGATTAGTGTTAGATAAGATATTACTTGTTGAAGTGAAGAATAGTACTTTTGGGTTAGCGATTATGAGTGTCGAAATAATTCATGAACACAACTGCCTGTCCGGATGCCAATCACGAGCATAGCAAAGTAGTCGTGCCTTTATTGGTATTTCCACGATCAAACTCTACCAAATAAGATCAAATCCCTCTCTATTGTGTAAGCAATGAAGAGAGAACCACAGTATCACTCTAAAATATTTAGCATGGATAGGATTGCAAAGTTATGTGCGTACACAATGTACTATTTATAATAGTATTGTGCCATTAAGTCAAAATTAAAAGTCTCACTTTTAATTTCTGAGTGTTGCACATTTAAGGACAAGCTTGCCATTTTGTTGCACAAATATGCCCCCTATCATGGTCGTGTTGTGAATTTGGCATCCACATACCAAAGTTCAAAAATGCAACTATTGGATTTATGCATAAATTATGATATCTCGGTTCGAACTTTCTAAGCATGTGATCCCATATGTTCTTTTAATGTTGGTAGAAATGTCAAAAATCCTATTTGAGCATTACAAACAATGAGTGATCTCTAGCCAGGCATTCATGTGTAGTGATTGTCCGCCTATCCGAATATCTTTGTTTACTAGAAGGCATGTTATTATCACCTAGGTCATCCATGGTTTTTATCCATGAGTAGATGTGTTAGACAAGTGTTGTCAATATACCATGTTGGTACACTTGAGCAAGGCCATGCATTTGCAGTCTCGCTCAATAAGGGGTCTAAAGATATATATATCTCATGTTATATAGGAAGAACATCCCATCTACATTCCCCACATCCATCTACATGATTCGTTTTATATCCAAGTGTACACTGAGGAGAATTTACTAAAAGGGTAACAACCGCCCAAAATCAATACACCTAGTTTCGTCCATACATACACCATTTTGACTATGATCACTTATGAAACTCACATAATGATCCACGCAACATTCTTATAGAGAGATCTAGTAGACCATCTATTACTCCTTATGTGTATCTATATGAATACTTCTATATCTATAACTAGTGAGATACATTTATCAATCTGTCATACACTAACCTTGGTGCATTAATTAATAAGATCTCACCATCAAATCATGTACTTTAAAATAAACTTTACTTGCAATATCATATCAAACAAGATGTAGGTTGACATTAGAGGAAAATAGTGAAAATAAGGAACATGTTAGCTGCAGGATATCATAAATTCACAATGACAAATGGATAGCAAGGATAAATGGTGAATACTCAATTAAAGGGGGTTATGATTGGTTAAGATTCTCATACAAAATTTAAATATTGCAAGTTGGTATGGAACAATAGTAGTATTCCAAAGCACAAAGCACAAGTGTATCTTGTTGTTTATTATTCACAACATATTACAAACAGTGGACAGACTTTATGTGAATATGTCATTACATCCTCTTTGTTGTCTTTGTTGTCTTTGTGAAGGCAACATGGCTGACTTATGAAGTTAACACCTTCATTATTGATGAAGAAAAAATGCACAATGTGATGATGCTTGGAGTCAATGATTTACCATTTGACCCAGGAGGAATGGAGGCAACCTTTACATTTCGGGGAGGCCACTTGTATCCCCAATCAATTACTCCAGTGTCATCCATGTTCTAAGCCATAGTATCTAGTAATAACTTTTTATTGATGCATCACATGGGGGATGTGCTATAAGCAATGGGATCCGGGCGGAAGTCCCCTCAACCTGTAGTCTTTTTCTTAGTTTACTTTAATTTAATAATAATAAGTGGGTGATTTTGCGTCTTGATATTGGATATATGTTATGATTTTGTTTAAAAAAAAACTAATGTGGTGTTTGCAGCACTGCTTTTGGTTTTGCTCTTATTATTTATAGGTGTGATTAAATTTGGGGGAGCATACTAAGAACTGGATTATTGCACCACTATATCCAAGTGTCGACAAAGCGAAGTCATAACTTATCTCTTATTTCTATTTTTTAGTTTCTTTATTATTTTTGTTTAGAGTAGTTCGGTGTGTTTAGTAAAATCTTAGGAATAAGGAACAATCTAAGTTTGGGGGAGGATTTTATATTTGATTTTTTTTTCTTCTAAAATTACTCTCCCATTTATAAAGCTTTTGTATGTCTCTGGCTTGTGATTTGTAAATGTTCTTGGTTTTACCCCACCATTTAATGATGTAAATACTTGGATGAGGGATAACATCTTTTTTTTTCCTGAAATAATGAAATTAGTTAATTAGACAAATTCTTTTTGAATATTTGATCAGTGATGTTTCCTATCTTGTGAGTCTTATGCCTATATAGGTGGTCATCATTATGCCACCGTGATATTTTCTTGTGGGATATTCACTATGACTCAATTACTCTAGAACTTGCCATTGTTCTCCTCAAAATCGCTAAGAATTTCAAGCATGCACAAAAATAATTTAGGCATTGGTTCATAAAGCCTACTTTTAGTCTAAAAAATTTAACAAAAGAGAACTTTCTCCTTTGCTGCCCATTTTTGAGCCAATTGTTTATAATCCATTTTTAAAGTTCCTCAAAGACCTAAATGGTGAACAATTATAGATGAAGGGGGTGTTGAAAATAATGCGTGTGACAAAGTGATTACAAAGTTTCAAAGTTTTGTCAAAAGTGAAGGCATGAAAAAAAGGAGGTGCATGTTCTTAAGTGTGAAGGTAAAGTGTGCTAAGTGAAAGCATGTGATTGTGAAAGTGAAGTGTAAAATGAAAATCCGCGAAAATGTGGGGTTAGAAGCAATAATTCAAATAATGGGTGGAATGAAAAAAGAGAAGGAATCTCCAAGATTCCTCTAGTTCTTGAGTTGTTCAACCCAAACACTTGAGTTTCCTTTCCCTCACATTACCAATCTAAGAAAGTCCTCTTGATTTGTGCATGTGTGTGATCATTATGGTGGAGAGTGAGAACTTTGTCAAGCTTATGGTAATATTGTGTTCATTAGTTGAATAGAGAGCATACACTTGAGGTAAACACTTGAGTGATTGAGAGGATTGTGTGTACATATTGTTGATCATTGTATTCCTTTAGAATTTTTTTCTTACTGATTTTTGAATAATTAACATGCTCTTGATGGGAAGATTATGTGCAAAGAATTTTAGTTGTTGATTTCTATGACTTGTATATATGTTCTAAAATCGGTTGCGGTATTTTTCTGATTTTTTTTAATTTTATTTTGTCCGGGGCATGCAAAATGCTAATTTTGGGGGAGTGTTAATGATCCAAAATATGATATATTTCATTGATTCTATCCCTTCTTTATCTTGGTATTTGTTTGTTTCTAGTGGTTTTTATGTTAGTTTCTTAGCTTTTGGTAGTTTAGTTTTGCAAAATAAAACTTCATCACATAATGGGTATGTTGGCATGATTTCAGGTGTTTTTGGGCATGAAATTAAGGATAATTGAGATGGAAGCATTCATGGATGAAAGGAGCCATGAAAATTGAACAAAAGAAGTTAGAAAAGTTGATTTTTCACTGGCAGGGGCGCTCAGGAATGGCATCACACACGCCCAGGCGCAATTGACGGTTGATAGGCAAGAATTGCGCCTAGGCCCAGCCCCTGGGGCGCCTGGGTGTGAGCAACAGCAAATGGACAGATTTTTGGGTGACTCTTGGGTTGCTTTCTTTATATAAAACCTCTGAAGCATGGATACACCGTTTTAGGAGCCGTACACGTACCAAGTACTTTTTGGGTACGGGTACGGTTTGGGTACGCCTGGGTACGTACCCGAACAAAAAAAAATAAAAAAAAAACTTGGGTACATATTTGGGTGCATCGGGGTACGCGGTGGGTACGGTACCCACCAATTGCGTACGGCACAACACCACTAAAATTGAAAAATTTTATTTTTTTTTATTCTCAGCCTTAGACATCTTAATCCTATCCTAGGGATGAGTTTTGAAGCAAACCCTCTCTGACTCCTCTCTATCTCTCGAAGCACCCTCTCTGCCTCCTCTCTCTATCTCTACTGTCAGTTGCCGTTCGCTCGCCGTGCTGCTCGCTCGCTGTCGTTGCCATGCTGCTCGAACCCGTCACCGTGCTGCTCGCTGTTGTCGCCGCCGTGTTGCTCGAACCCGTCATACTCATGGTGCAAAGATAAAATACTTCTACTTTGTTACTTATTTTTCTAATGAGATTTGCTGCATCTTGGAAAGTTAGGATTTCATTTGCTGCATCTAATGAGATTTGCTGCATCTTTTAATTTTTCAGTTTTTTTTCATAGTATCATACTGATTTCGTAAGCTTGTTCTTTTTTCATAGTATCATACAGTTATTTTTCAGTTTATATTTTCATAGTATAATATTGATTTGCTGCATCTTTAATTGATTGATTGAGTAAACTTGTTCTTTAAATATGGTAATGTTGTTAGTAACTAGTAAGCTAACTCTATTTGGAAAATCTTTAATTTTTAAGTGTTTATTATTAATTTGAACTTAATGTTTTATTTTTTACATCAAAATAATTTTTAAGTGTTTATTATTAATTTTAACTTAATTTTTACCTTACTGATTTTAATTTTTTCCATTTTTTTAAATTTAAATATAATTATATTAATAAAATAAAATATTATATATATATATAAACGTACCCGTACCCTAGTTTTTAAGAAATTGCCGTACCTCGTACCCGTACCCGTACTGGGTACTGGTACTGTACCCGTACTCATGCAATGCAACCCAGTATAAAACTCATGGGAAGCATTGAATGTTGGAGTTGACAGCTATCACCCAAGTGGTGGATGAATTGAGTGTTTATAAAATCTTTGTCAAATTATAAAAATAAATTATTTTCGAATATTTCAAATAATAATTGCAGTGGAAAACAATACAACGTTGAAAAGAATTTCACAAAATCAATTAATAATAATAATAAGGCTAAATTACGTATTTGGTCTCTTACTTTATTTTTTAATTTCAAATTGGTCCCTTACGTTTTTTGGGTATCATATTGGTCTCTCATGTTTCTTTTTGTTATCAAATTGGTCCCTAAGTCACTGTTCATCGTACGTGTCAACATCATATTGGTCCACATTTGCAATGTTGAAAAGAGAATTGACACGTGTGCGTATCTTATTAGTCCACATAGCATGAACAATGATTGAGGGACTAAATTGATAGTGAAAAGAAACGTGATGAACCAATATGATACCAAAAAAACGTAAAGGATCAATTTGAAATTGAAAAATAAGGTAAGAGACCAAATACGTAGTTTAGCCTAATAATAATAGCGTTGTGGAAGAGACAATCATGACAATACAAAATACGCACAACAATAATAAAAGGATTAAGAGATAGAAAAAGTGCAAACCAGACATAGAGAGATTGTTTTTGCTGAAAATTTAAAGTTTTTTTTTCTATTACAATAGATATGAAAATATATGATGATTGACTCTTTATTTTTGTTGATTATCTAAAAATGATTATGTTTTTAGGACAAAGGAAGTATAAAAAATAGGAGGGAGTATTAAAGAAGAGATTAACGAGTATACATTACTGAAGGTGTAAAGTTTTTTACACCATCAGGTCCATCATCCATCATTCATTTGTATTACTTTAATCTAAAAGTCAATGACCATAAACAGATGAATGGTGAATGATGCACCGATGATGTAAAAAACCTTTGCACTGTCAGTACATTCTCCATTTTCTCATTAAAGACATACTTAATTAAGTTGAGTTATGATAAATAGACTTACAAAATTAATGTACAAATAAATTTACACCATAAGAAAATGACTTGTATTGTCACTTGTTAAACCAATAAATAGTAAATAAGTAATACATATCATTTACTTTATAATGTAGACCTATTTATAAATTAATTTTGTAGGTTTATCAATCATATTTTTTTAAAAGTTATTTACCCATCCATGCTCGGTGATTAGTGAAAAGATGCGTGAGCATAATTTGGTCTATCCTGAAGACCAATCACTATCCAAAGGAATCAGGTGGGGTCAAACCCGTCCATCATAACCTAAGAGATGAATTTGGGCTCTAAAACAGACCAGTCAAATATTAAGGGGATTTAGTTTATTGACCCCCCACTTAATTATCTGACCCCTTTTTTCTGAAAAAATCCAAAATTGTCCTTTTTCTTCTGGGTTTATAACACATTTACTGGAGGGTCAGCGAGAATTCGAAAAAGCAAAAAAAAAAAAAAATGATCGCTGGGGGTCAGCGAGCTGTGTAAATTTACACACTCGCTGACCCTGGAGCGAACCAAGAGATTTATGCATCAGAATAGCTCGCTCAGGGGTCAACGAGTGTATAAATTTACACAGCTCGCTGACCCCCCAGCGAGCATCATTTTTTTTTTTGTTTTTTCGAATTTTCGCTGACACCAAAGCGTGAATGTAAAATATGTCTACTAGCTGGCACCACAGCGAGTTCTATTTTTTTCTTCTTCGATCTCTCGCTTACACTTCAGCGAGAGTGTGAATATTATGCACCTCAAGTCCGTTAGTTTATTATTGAGTGTTCATTGCACTACTTTGACAGTTGTTGATTCCTTTTACCCAATTGCACTCTTCCATATGCTGCTCACTTATTTTTCATTATTTCCATTCGTTGCACTTGGCTTTGTTGCGTAATCTCTATCATGTGCTGTGCTAAGTTCGTGCCTTGCATTTTTTAACAAATTTAACAATCTCGCTGGGGTCAGCGACCTTCACAAATTTAACAACCTCGCTGGGAGGTCAGCGAGAAGGCAAAAAAGGTAAAAAAATAATAATAATAAAGCTCGCTGAAGGGTCAGCTAGCTGTGTAAAATAACAAACTCGCTTACCCTGGAGCGAGAAGGCAAAAAGAAAAAAGAAAGCTCGCTGAAGGGTCAACGAGTGTGTAAATTTACACAACTCGCTGACCCACTAGCGAGCAGCAATTTTTTTTTGCTTTTTCGAATTCTCGCTGACCATCCAGCGAGTGTGTTATAAACCAAGAAAATAAAAGGCAATTTTGGATTTTTGCAAAAAAAAAAGGGTCAAGTGATTAAATGGAGGGTCAATAAACTAAAACCCAATATTAAGACTTGGATGAGTGACAAAATTTACCCATCCTATAAACATCTTTACCAAGTCTTTGAAACCCGTATAATTGCATTTGCTATCAATTTACTTATGTAATACTAAATTTTTTTTAACATGTGCAAACTCTTGGTGCTGTGTCAAAAACTATTAGAAGAGAAATTGCATTCATTTTTATACATGTACTAGTAATTTTACCCGTGCATCTCACGGGTTTAATTTTTTTAAAAAAAAATTGATTATAGATTTTGGAAATATGTATTTTTAAATAATAAGTTAATATGAACTTTTTATAAAAATGATTTACATGTATTTAGAAATGAATAGTCATAAATATTAACCTTTGAATCTATTTTCAGCTACCAACTTTTTCATTAATAAAAATTAACTAATAATGTATCAACTATGCGATTTCTAATTTTAATTAACAACATCATTTCTTATATTAAAAAAAATTCAACTCATTTTGATTTTTGTTTTATTTAATCCATCATTCCAAATGCATTTTGTTAGTAATTTGTTTTGCAAGTCCAAATGCTGTTATTTTTTTTACCATATATATCATCATCATCATCATTATTATTATTACATTTTGTCCCAAAATATAAGACATGTTTTCACACTTTTAATTAATTCGTGTTTATAAGATTCGAACTTTCAAATTACTTGCTTGTATTAGAACTTCATAATTGTAAATAAGTATATTGTCTAAAGTATAAAATAACGCATCATCATTTTTCACAATTTAAATTGCAACATAGTGTATAAATTTTTGGATTTTTTTTTAAATTTGAATTCATGACTGAGTAAATATTTGATTGTATTAAGCTAAATCATTATACCAAATTATAGCTCATCTTTAATACTTATATATCCGTTTTTTCCGTTGTACCCAAAATTTATTATTCATAACGATGCTCTGTTTAAATGTTTAATACCAATTTGACTATATTATAACTTGTTTGTATAAGAATTTATGAAATTACAACATTATATTCGTTTTTTTTTGTTGGTTAATTATCATATGACGGGTCGTTTAGGCATTATATATTTTTTTATGTCAATATTTGATTCAAAGGATTTTCTTTTGAAAAGATCATTAATAACCCGTGCAAATTGTAATAATATCAAAATGCAAATTGTATGTTTGCGGACAATTTTTATATTTATGTGTAATCCAAATTGTACTAATAAAAATTTACTAAAAATAACTTAAGATAAATATTTATTCCCGTGCGGTGCACGGACAAACAAATTTGGAGGGAAAAGCAAGGATGAAGAAGGGAAAATGAAAATGACAAAAATGCCCTCAACTTCTCCTATTTTATAATATGTTGATATGTTGATAACACATCAATAACCTTGCAAAGAAAAAAAACAAACATTAATAGTTCTATGCTTTGTCATTCTTGTCTTGGGTATTGTGGGTCCTAGGCTGGAAAAATAAATTGAGCCCCAAATTTATTAAAAGTTTACTTTGATTAAAAAATATAGCAAATTTACCTTCGATTTTTAAAATAGTGACCATCAGAAGTTAACAACAATAAATAATATAATCAATCATGAAATAAAATTAGGCATGAAATAATATTAAAAAAAGCTAAGTATAAATAGTAAAAAAAAAAGAGAAAAAAGCTCTTTTTAATGTTGAAATTAGACATGAAATAATATTAAAAAAGCTAAGTATAAATAGTTTTTTTTAAGGCTTATTTATGATTTTTGGTCCCTAAAAGTTTAGTATGTTTTGGTTTTAGTCCCTAAAAGTTATTTTGATCGTGACTGGTCCACTACAAGAAAAATGCAAAATAGCGACGAAAATATCTGTCGCAAATCCGTCGCAAAATCGAATTAGCGACGGATTTGCGACAGATTTGCGAGGAACGCGTCTGTCGCGTCTCCTTCATCGCTAATTAGCGAGCGAAATATTCCCTCGCTAATTTCTCGCTAAAGTTATTCAAGAAATTCACATCTGTTTGTCGCTACTTAGCGAGAGCAGAACCCCTCGCAAACATCATGTCGTCGCTAATTAGCGAGATATTAATCTCTCGCAAAGCCCTCGTAAACATCATGCCGTCACTAATTAGCGAGAGCTTAATCTCTCGCAAAGCCCTCGCAAACGATTGTTTTCAATTAGCCCTCGCTAATTAGCGACCAATTGCTCCTCGCAAATTCGTCGTAGTTGAATTATATTTGCGATGGCTTATTCGCTCGCAAATCTCTTGCAATTGAATGTTTAGAAAATTGTTTCAATTTCGTCATCAATCCGTCGCTAATTAGCGACCAAACTCCCTCGCAATTTATCACAATCCGTCGATAATTAGCGACCAAAACTCCCTCGCAGTTTATAATGAAGCCGTCGCTAATTAGCGACCAAAACTCCCTTTCAATTTTGGCATGAAGCCGTCGCTAATTAGCGACCACAACTCCCTCGCAATTTTGTCATGAAGTCGTCGCTAATTAGCGACCAGAACTCTCTCACAATTTTGTCATGAATCCGTCGCTAATTAGCGACCAAAAATTCCTCGTAGTTTAATTCGATTTGCGAGGGCCTAATTTGTCGCAAATCTCTAGTAAAATCTTATTGTATTTGCCAGGGATTGATTGCTCGCAAAATCTTATTTTCCCTAGCATATCAACGACAGAATATCCCTTGCAAATTGACATTATTCTGACGAAAATTTCCCTCGCAAATTTCTCGCTAAAAAATGACATTCGCGACTATAACTTTTCAATACCTATAAATTCACCATACTTTTGTTGATTGACTTCATTTATTTAAATATAATAAAATATCAAAATCAAAACATGCATCATTTAAGTTTCAGAAAATTCAAGTCTAAACAAAATACTAATCAACCAAAATACTTAAATACCAAAGTCTAAAAAGAAATAGATATTGAATGTTTAACAAAATATTAATAATAATAATATATTAACTCAAGTTAACATGATCATCTTCATTATCCTGATTCTGCTGCTGAGTTGATCCACGTAGCTGTGTTTGTAAGGTCTGAAAAAATGATGCCAGTTGTGACTGCATTTGTACCTGTAAATTAATTTGTCTCCAAGGTGGCCATCTGTGTCTGAACCACAGAAGTTATAACATTTGTGATCTCTTCATTTGTCATAGCCGTAGAATGTGATGAACCTAAGACCTCGGAGGATGATGACGCTCTAGTAGAGCCGCGAACTACTGAATCTAAGGCACCGATACCATGTACACGACCTTTCTTGATAGTACCTGCCACTTCAGTCCAAATGTCCTCATCCACCTCGGGATAAGACGAAGCTTCCTCTCCATTCTTCTCAATTATTTTGTTTTGATAATTTTCCTAAAAAAAATAAATCAATTAATTTCTCAATTTTTCAAATACTGACTAATAATAACATAGTAAAGTAGTTAACTAAGATAATTATAAAAACACATACCACAATGTTCTTGGATTTTTCAGACACATATTCTTCATCTTTCCTTTTATGAACTTTACCATATAGATCTTTGTAATCAACACGACCGGTTGCTTTATTTTTCTGTATGTAATAACATATAAAACATATAACATTATTATTTTTATATAAAAATATAAATTACATTAAAATAACACAATTAGTGCAATGAAAAAAATATAAAATAACTATTAAATAATATATGCAATGCACACAATTAATTCTTAAGCAGCATGATAAAGAAGACATTGAATTACTAATCCAAAAAAGAATAATCAAATAAAAAAATAAAAAATAAAAAGGATACAATTTGTTTTTGCTAAAAAAAATTTAAACATTGAATTATAAATAATTAGTAATTAAACATTGAACATTAACAACCAATTTAGGAACATGTACATATATTAATTAACTAACCAAATCATCATAATGTTTCTTGAAGCTTTTTGATCCTCCAGTGTGAACGTTACATTCAGGCTTGGCAGCCCTATTGGCTTTCGCAGCAAGAGATTTCTTCTGCCAATTTTCTGTCATCCACTCAGCAACCAAGCCATCCCACACCTCTTCCCGCATTTTTGAGGTGCATGACCCTTTAAATCAGCATAGTTAGTTGAGTTAATTTGTTTTAATACACTGGTCCTCAGCTTACACAAGTGATCTGAATATCGTTCCGCACATATTCTGTTCCAAACTTTAGGTGCCTCACGACGATCATAATCTGTTGCAAAATCATGACTCGTCTACAAACATATGAATTAAATCATAAAGTATTAGCCATAATAAGAGGTTATTAAGAAGATAAACAACCAACATACTCAACACAAACAACATGGATCATAAATATAAATTAAATTTTACAAATAATGGTCTATTTTTAATCCCCATTTTTATAAGATACCGAGATCAATAATGATAAAACTCTAAACTCTAACTAACTAAAACAGTAAACAGTATGAAATATTTTATATTCATTCCGGACTGAGCAACGGTCACAGCCGAATACCAATCCATTTTGGACACCTAAGAAATATTGTTGGCCTCATCTTGGTAAGATATTAAAGAACCAGATATGTAAAATGTACCAAGTTCAAGTAATTTCTATTAATATCAATGCAGGCCATAAGACAACTTCCATTTTACATTTAACTTCCATTTTACATTTGAGAGAATGTTGTAAATTGCTGTGCATTAGCATCTATTTCTCAACATCACTTATTAATATTCTATATTCATTTAGTAGTGCTATTAACTCTTTTCCACAAGTTAAAAGTTTAATCTTGTTCCACCCAGAAGATGAAACTCCAATCAAGAATTTAATTATCTGAAGAATTCCTAGGTAAGATAACAAATATGACTAGCAATTAAATACTAAACTGCTACTGATTCTCAAGCATGCAGTAATCACTAGTTACTACTATACTATCTACTTGATATTGAGCTTTTAATAACCACACAACAATTATATTGTGACTATATCTTTAACAGGGTTTATGAAAATTGGTCATTATATGTGATATTGAACCAATTTCAGAAGGGTCACAACATATGGCTGTTGTCTGAACTCTAAAAATGATGCAGAGAACACTGCATTTGATGCATTTGAAGTTAAAACTAATTGCGGTGACAGTAACACTTCTAAAATTATATTGAAATAACATGCCAAAACAAAAAGATAAAAAAAATTCCATAAAAGTAATTTCCAAAGTTATTACTTACCATGAAATTGTTAAGAAAAGTAGTAGCCATATGTTCGGAATATCTTTTCCACACTGGTGCAGGATTGGGCATCCTCATGATGACAGTTGATATAATATCTCTGTTCACTTTTGAGTCATTGAATCTTTTCCTGTAAGTTAGTTCAACAAACACACACAATTTAACACAGTTAGTAAGCTTTCTCATTGCTATAATAGTCTAAGTATCAGCTGAATCAAAATATGTAAATGAGGATTTAGTCATCCAAAAGTATTACTTACGGATCATCTGCAGGTTCAACATATAAAACATTCCTCCTCGCAGTTCTATCTGTGCGAGAATCTACACTTGATGGCACAACAGGAGGATCACTACCTTGTGGTTCAGTGGTTGGGATAACAGATGATTGGCCACCATCACCTAATTGGTTAGATGTGGATGATTGGCTGAACAGTGGAGGTAGCACCTAAGATAAGCACATTCAAAATTAGACATAATCAAACATAACTTTAATTAAGCTAATATTTAGTAACTTATTTAGACAAGAACAAACACCTAGTAACCATGTACCAAGTGATAAAATAATACCTGGAGATTGAGGTTCAGAATGTAGAGATTGAGAACTATGTGGTGGATTTTGAACATGAGGAGGAGAAGGAAGGGATGGCTCAATGGATCGACTTCCACGACCATATACAATGATCCTATTGCCTCTACCTCGCGTGCGTGACATGATTAGAATCTATATAATAAAATGAAGTTTATTAGTAACATATAATTCTCATTTCAAAGATTCATGTATCACTATATTACTACTTCTCACTTCAAAGATTCGAGTATCACTATATTACTATCGTTAATATATTATTATATCAAATAGCACCAACATTATATAAAAGATTCATAATAAGGGATAAGTAGATGTTGTTTTGGCATAAATGAGCCAAAACAAGAATAAGTATTAAGAACAAGGGATAAGTATTAAGAACAAGGGATTTTCAAATAAATGAGCCAAAACAAGAATAAGTATAAAGTAGCTACTGTTTTGGCATAAATGAGCCATTTATTAAAATAATGGTCAACAAAGCTAATATCATTATATTAAACCGAAATTTCAATATAGACTTGAAACCTATTTTAATCATATTCGCTTGAGTCTGAGTTATAGAGATCCTCATTTTCATTTTCATCTGCGGGCTCATCATCAGTCTCGCTATCTTCACTTTCTTCATCATTTACATCATCACTCGAATAATGCATATCATTTATGTCTACTTCTTCCATTGGGGCATCTGCATCAAAAAAATGGAATCACTTCATTCTCTACAAAATTAATATTGTGTATTCTTGTAAATTCATCCTCTTGATAATAATCATCATCCTCATTATCTTCATCATCATCTTCATCCTCATTCAATGTCTCAGTCATGAAGAGTTTTGGTCTAACCTTGCAAGCTGCCCACCATACATTGCTACCTCTACCCCCTCTTTGTGGGTATTTTGTATAGTACACTTGTTGCGCCTGTTCAGCTAATACAAATGGATCATTTGACTGAAGGCTTGAATTTGGATTGACATCAACCAACCCATAACGGTTGTCGACTTTGACTCCCTTAATTGGATCAAACCAATGGCAACGCAACAAAATTAGTTTGTTCTGAATTCCTATGTATGACAATTCCAAGATGTCTTCCACAATGCCATAATAGTCTACATCGTCATCACCATAAATGTTTCCCCTAACCCAAATTCCGCTGTTTGATGTACCTTTATTATGCCCATATTCCTTAGTATAGAATTTATATCCATTCACAATTACTCGACTGTATGAAGTAACAGATTTGGTTAGACCATAGCATAACTCTCGAATCTTTTGATTCTCAACGAGACCTAAATCGACCTGTAAATCGTTATAACCACATTAGTTTATGGAGATTAAAATAATGAAAAATCCATTGAATTTTAATTATATACAATTATGAATGAGAGACTAACTTGACGTTTCATCCAACCGCTGAAGTCTTTGTCTCGAGTTGCCAATATTTCATCCATAGAGATATTAGGATTTGGTGTCCTCAACGAATCTTCAAATAGTCTAATAAATATTAATAGTCAATAATGCAACTAATATATAATTATAAACAAAGATAGGGAAGTTATTAGGCAGCAAACTTACTCGAGATAAGCTTTTAGTTCTCCGCAATTTACAAGAACATATGTCTCTGCAATTCGAAGCTCTTCATCTGTTAAGAACTTTTTCTGACCTCTTCCAACAAGACAACATGGGTATTTAAAACAAGACAGCCGATCAGAGGTTAAATCTTCACCACCGTCATCATTCTGAGGAACTTGAGTGCGTCTTGTTCTTATCATTGGATCAAAATACATGGACATAAAATTAGATATTTCTTCCACAATATAAGCTTCAGCAATAGATCCTTCGACCCGTGCCTTGTTTTTTACTTTCTTTTTCAAAAAGAACATGCACCTCTCAAATGGAAACATCCATCTATACTGCACAGGACCTCCAACCTTAGCTTCATAAGGAAGATGCACAACCAAATGCTCCATCGAATCAAAGAATCCGGGTGGAAAAATCTTTTCTAGCTTGCAAACTGTTTCAATGATGCAAAGCAAAATTAATATAAATAACCAATTCAAAATACAAAGTTCTAGTTGTATCATAATCTAAAGTTTCCATGCAACATCAAACATAACAACAACAAAAAAAAAGTCTTTGTATTACTACACCATCAACTTGCCAATTGCCATTGAGGACTATTACTTGCCCACATAAAATAAACCCAAAAAGTGGTTTCTCAAAGTTTCAAATTTTGATCCTATATATGAAGAAAAAGATAATCGATCAATACAAGTATTCTGAAAAGTTACAAACTTTACCTGATAAGATGAAATCACCAATATATTTGCACCAGCCTCCAAGTATTCCAAGTGAACCTAAACAAAATCCAAAAACACAAACCCAATCTAGATTCTTCAATCACCCCATACATTTACAATGTGATCAGAAACAGAGGAAAAGTTCTTGCTAAGGCTTGCGCTTCAGGTTTTTATGAACTGAGACATTAGCCATTATGCATGTAGTAGAAATATATTCATTGGTGTGTTTACTTGTATACAGTCAAGACTCAAGATTTAGAGAACAGTACCCAACTCCCAACTCCCATACTTTGAGCATTTCTTCAATTTTGCAGGTCAACTCCCAACTCCCAGGCAAAAATCCAAAATAGAGCAAACAAGAACAGAACCCAACTCCAGGGACCAAAAAAGACGCCAAACAACCTAGAAGCAAGAAAGAAAAACAAAACATCCCCCACACCACTTGAACATAGAGACCGAAAACCAATAACTAAGGCCAAACAGAAACACAATAATAAAGGAAGTAATATTGTTGGAGAAGTGAAGAGAACCCACAGGAAGCAAAAGAAATAAGCATTGTTGTTTCATGCATACCTTGGAAAAGAGAATACGCCAACCCCAATTGACGGGATAGGGTTTGCAAGAGCTGAAGAGGTAGAACGCCGGAGTAAAATGACGATTGACACCGCTGCCATCGCCGTCGAATAGAGACTGCTGCCATGCCCTTCCGTCGTCGAGTACTGGTGTCCGGCGAGTGATCTTCTGAGAGGAGAAGGTCGACGAGTGAGCTTCCTTTTGAGTTGTTCCTTATGTTTTGTTCCTTATACGTGTTGTTCCTTATGTTTTGTTATTGTTTAGTACTATATGTGTT
This sequence comes from Crotalaria pallida, assembly GCA_037953625.1. Taxonomy (NCBI): domain Eukaryota; kingdom Viridiplantae; phylum Streptophyta; class Magnoliopsida; order Fabales; family Fabaceae; genus Crotalaria; species Crotalaria pallida. The sequence continues at coordinate 129,670,278 of CM075650.1, forward strand.
GTTCAGTAACTCAAACGTTTTTTATTTAATTCCTGCTTGGACCTTCACCAATCCCGCCAAATATTCAGTAGATTTGTATTAGAATTTTTTTATTTTTATTAGTATTTTTTATTACAATTTATATTTGATCCTAGTTATACACAAAATTGGAATTAAAATTTTGGTTATTTTAAATAGTTTTTATCATAGTGTTGTTATGGGAATGATTAGATTTTTAAAATTAGATTTCGCCTTTGAAAATTAGATTTTTAAGGCTGATTAGGGTAAACAACCTTTCTGGTACCGTAGAACCGAAAATGTTAACACTGTATACGGGTATCTTAGACCTTTGAATACTTAGTTAATATTGTTAGTGGTATTGAAAATGTAAATATTTGGTATACTTTTTAAAAAATACCCCTATGATTATTATTTGGAATCTAAAAAGTGTTGAGTAAATAGAGGTGTTTGTGGAAAAGAAGTAGTTCATTAATGTCATTGGAAGTTGGAAATTGAGCTTATATTAAGGACCAAAGAAAAGTCTTCAAATGGGGCTTATATATAGAACTAGAGGGAATAGTTATGAATAAGAGTATAATTGAAAAAAAATAAAATAATTATGTATTGAATTTGTAAACAATGAAACATATGAATCGATAAAAAAAAATTATATGATCAAAACTTTTGGATCAGAGAGAGTACGAAAAAAATTATTATCATAGTGAGTAAGGTGATGATTACGGAAAAAAAATATTTGCGATGTGTTGGTTAAAAGGTGGGATATGTAAATAATTTCCCAATTGCAAGGCGATATTATTTAAGTTCAAAAAAAGGACTAATTTGATCTCAATTTGAGATCTATGAGTATCAATTTGGCATTTTTTTTAAGATAAGGTTAGTACACGTAAATATTTTGAGAAATCGAAATGTTTTTTTACTTTTTACTCTTTTATGAAATATATCGATAAAAATAAGTACTATATTTTCTTTTTACATATTTGGCATTAACTAAACAACCAAAATACAATGTAGAAGCACAACACCCCAATTATCTTTTGTAATAAAAGGGCATGAAGGAGTTCAACGCGTGTCTAAATTTTTTTTAAGGCAAATATATTTTTTATTTTTTTTTAGAGAAAGAATGTGTTGGAAAAATATGTTGCTTTATTTATTTACTTCAAAATATTTGTTTAAAGTTAAATTATTGTTTTATTAATTCGTGTGTAAATTGTTAGGGTAGGGTTTAGGTTAAACTTATTCTTAATGGTGATAGTGGTTAGGGTTTAGTTTGTGAAAGTAATCATTAAGGGTGATCATAGGACGGGTTGGGCTTGTCCCTCACCCGTCCCAAAATGTTGCTCGGGTCAATTTTTCAACCCGAACCCGTCCCTAATTAGAGAGAGACAAAGTAAGGATGGGTCCTCGTAGGGACGGGTCCGGGTTCACCCGGGACACAGATGAATATAATAACATTAAAAAAAAACTTCAAACCATTCAAATTTTGAAATTCGCATCATCTTTCTAGAATTCTATAACTAGCCACTAGAAGTATAATAATATTAATATATATATATATATATATATATATATATATATATATAATTCCTTCAACAACAAATTCATACTATAGTGTGTATCCCAAATTCATGGCAAGTACATGGCAAGTTCACGGTTCATGGTAAGTTCATACTGTAGTCTGTATCAGTGTATTGCACACACACATTCACAGTTCATACTGTAGTCTGTATCAGTGTATTCACACACATTCACGGTTCACACTTAGTAGTTACTAGTTAGTAAGTTACTTTTACTGTTTTTTTTTTCAATTCATGGTATTACTTAATGAATAATAATTATAATTAATATATATTTAATTAATTAATTATATATCCGGCCCAGATTTGTGAGAGAAATATGTCATCGCAAATTTTATTGTTAAATGTATTAGTAGCGATGGCTTTGCGAGGAAACTATTCCCTCACCAACAACTTAACCACATTAAGGAATTTGTGGCGACAGATTGTCGAGGGAAACTTGCCCTCGCAAACGATTTGATAACCTAAAGGAATTTGTGGCGACGAATTTGCGAGAGAAACATGCCCTCGCGAATTTTATTGTTTTACAAATGTATTAGTAGCGACGGTTTTGCCAGGAAACTATTCCCTCGCCAACAATTTGATTCTGTAAAGTAATTTGAGGCGACGGATTTACGAGAGTAACATGCCCTCGCAAAACTTTATTTCATTAACATGCATACCTAGCGACCGATTTGCGAGGAAACTATTCTCTCGCAAATGATTTGACAACATAAAGGAATTTATGGATACGGATTTGCGAGAGAAATATGCCCTCGCAAACTTTATTATTTTAAAAATGCATACATAGTGACGGCTTTGCGAGAAAACTATTCCCTCACCAACAATTTGACTACATAAAGGAATTTGAGGCGACGGATTCGCAAACTTTATTCCATTAAAATGCATACCTAGCGACAGATTTGCGAGGAATATATTCCCTCGCAAACGATGTGATAACATAAAGAAATTTGTGGCGACAGATTTGCGAGAGAAATATGCCCTCGCAAACTTCATTGTCTTAAAAATGTATTCATAGCGACGACTTTGCGAGGAAACTATTCACTCGCCAACAATTTGGTTGTTTAAAAGAATTCGTGGCGACCGGCTTGTGACGGAAACATGCCCTCACAAACTACTTAGCGACAGATTTGCGAGAAAAATGTCCCTCGCCAAAATTGCTTAAATAATCTCTCTCTACTTTGTCGCAATTCTGTCGCAAATGTTGTTAACAGGAATTCGTGACGACTGGCTTGCGACGGAAACATGCCCTCGCAAACTACTAGCGACGGATTTGCGAGGAAAATGTCCCTCGCAAAACTTGCTTCAATTAATCTCTCACAAATCTGTCGCAAATGTTATTTAAAGGAATTCGTGGCGTCCGGCTTGCGACGGATACATGCCCTCGCAAACTACAAGCCATGGATTTGCGAGGGAAATGTCCCTCGCCAAACTTGCTTCAAATAATCTCTCGCAAATTTGTCGCAATTCCGTCGCAAATGTTGTTTACAGGAATTCGCGGCGTCCCCTTGCGACGGATACATGCCCTCGCAAACTACAAGCGACGGATTTGCGAGGGAAATATCCCTCGCTAAAATATTCTCTCGCTAATTTGTCGCAAATCCGTCGCAAAATAATTTTTTTCCACGTTCTCATACGTTTACCACTTTGCGAGGGAATTCACTTTCGCTCGCTAACCTCTTGTAAGTCCCCCGCTAATTAGCGACCGATTAGCGACAGAAAGTTGCCCTTGCTAAAATCCCTCGCTATTTTCGATTTTTCTTGTAGTGGTCCTTAATTTTTCAAACATTTTGGTTTTGATCTCATCCGTTTGAAAAAATCAATTATTTGTTGAAGTGGTTAATGAAAACCTACACCAATAACTACGTGGTGTGAGATAGCGTCAAATAAGTATTGTGACATGGATGTTTCATGTCCATAAACGCAAAATTTTACGTATGAGACCATTTTGCGCATGGGACGATTTTATGTCCATGGATCTATATCATCCACGTCATATCACTTATTTGGCGTCTCCTCATACTACGTGACTGCTGATATGATGTTTCGCTAGTCACATCAGCAAATAACAATTTTTTCATAATGGAATGGATCAAAACCAAACTATTTGAAAAATTAAGGATCAGTCCAAGTCAAAATAATTTTTAGGGACTAAAACCAAAACACACTGAACTTTTAATGGTGGACGATCGCACTATCTTGAGCTGGCCCTGGTCTTGGGTTAACTCAACTCCGTCCATTTCTTGTCCCATCATCCTAGTTATTACTCTTTTTGGTTGGGGAGATTTAGGATGGAGAGATATTGGGGAAAAAGAGAATATGAAAAAAAAAAAAAGTGAAAACACCCTTGTTTGATTGAGGGAAAAAACAAATATAGAGGGGGAGAAAAGTTAGTGAAACTCATGAAGAAAAATTTTCACTCCAAAATTAGGAAAAAAATATGAAAGAAAAAGAACACTTCATTTCTCTCATTTTCTCTTGCACCGGACAATAGGGGTGTAAGCGATCCGGTCTGAGATCGCGAGACCGCTCGGACCGGACCAAATCAGACCGAAAAATGCAGTCCGGTCCGATCTCACTCCGATCTGGTCCCAAAAAATTCAGACCGTACTTGAACGGTCCGGTCCACGGTCTCAGATATTTTTAGACCGCTGGGACCGGACTAGACCGATAGGCTTAATAATTATAAAAAATAAAATAAAAACCTTAGACTCATAAACAAGGGCTCACTTCGAACAGTACTTCTCCTTCTCTCTTCAACGCATCCAATGGCTTCCCTTCTAAGCACAGTTCCCTTCTAATGCAACTGTGAATATTCTCTTTTAATTATTAGTGAATATCAATAACTCTCTCTTTAACAAGGGTTTGTCTTCCCTCTAGTTCGTTGCAACAGCAGTTCCTCTTCTCTCTTCCGCCATCGCAGTTTGTGTTTCCACTGGTTCATCTTCTTCGTTCCCCTTCCCTCTGGTTTGCTGGTTCGTAAACCACGGTGCGTCGTTCTTCTCCTTATGCTGTGCCTTCTTCTGGTTTGTGTTCCCTCTGGTTCGTGTTGGTTCTGGTTCGTTCGCCGTCGACGCCTTCGTTCGCTGCTCACACGCCGACGTCGTCGTTCGTCGCTTCGTAGTCGTCGTTCGCCGCTTCGAGTCTCCGCCGTCTCTGTCGTCCCCTCCGCTCAGTGCTCACAGCGGTTTGCTTCTTCTCCCTTCTCCATTCATGAGTGGTTCAGTTCGGTCCGGTCTTTGAGAATAAATAATATTAGAACCGAACCGAACCGGACCACTAAATTGAGCGATCCGGTCCGTAATATGACTCACAGACCGGACCATTACACCCCTATTGGACAGCCAACAAATTTACTTATATTTTTTGCCTTTTTTCTCTTTCATCAACTTCTCATTTTCTCTTGTGAATCTGAATCTGAATCTAAAATGATGGTAAATGTTACAAGTTCAGACAAAAAATGTCACGATCAATATTTACGAACAAGCGAGAGAGAAACCTTACACATCCCATGCATACCTTTATGGCTTTATGCGCAAAGCAAGTTCAATGGTATACTAGTATTTTTTTTCATTTTTTTTTGTCATACAGTTGGTACGCCTCAAAACTGGGATTCAAGGATTCATTTGGGAAAGAACTTTATATTAAGAAACTGTCCGCGGAAATTGAAGATTCCCCACAAATAGCTGTCATCATATACTTGTGTAGTGTACAATTTCGACTTGTTTGGATAATGACAACGCATCAAAAGCGAATTCAGCTCATTCATTCATTCATTCATTTATAGGCAGGGGGTTTCAACAAATAATAGTTTAAAGAGCAAGGAGACGTCCAAAGAGTGTTAGACTATAGTAGAGCCAAGGGAAGGGATTAAGGTAGGTCCTTTGTCATTTGTCAAGGTGCCAGACAAGAAGACTACAATTTGGGCATCCCATAGACCAGTTGCACATGGTAGAGAACAAATGCACATGGCACCCTGCACACTATTTATGTCAATATCAACCAAATAAAGACATTGAGAAAGTTCTAACTCTATCAAACCTTTGTAATAATGTAATCAAACACTAGTAAGGCAAATCCAAAAAAAACATTTACCATGGAATCAGTTCAAGAATATGCATGATGTAGAGACATATATCATGTATGGAAAGGAAGGGTAAAGCATCATAAAGAAGTCATCATGAAAGCAACATGTAATATAATCAATGCATAAGGATCTGTGACACATGGTTCAGCCAAACACTTAATAAGTACAATCTGAGCATTATGGTGATCTGGGATTTTCATCAACATGTAACCCACCCATGTGAATGAATTTATGATTTGTGAAAGCTAAATGAAGCAAGTTTCTTCAACTTATCTTACGCTGTCTTTGAATTCAGGGTGTTGGAGAATGAGTACCCCACTTGACTTGCATTAGGGTTGCTTCATAATGCATTAAATGCAAACAGAAGCCATAGCTCCTCATCACTAGCTATTAATCACCCACAGTACCATTCATATCGAATACAAGACATTATCTACTCCGACGATGCTACCTTAAAAAATGAAAATTACTTGCAATATGATCCTACACATTACTTAATTGCATAAGTAGTAAAAGCAAGCAACTGAATATCCCTTCTTGAATCAATGTATCCTACTTAGGTATGTGACAGGTCACACTCAATCACCACGTTGCAATATCAAAAGTAATGGAGCTGTACAAAATAAATGTGAAAAGATTATTCGGCACCGATATTTTATCATTGAGTTATGGTCCATGGAACATAGTTCTCAGATAAATCATTTGACAAAACATACCTCTCGAAGAGTAAAAAAAAAAATTTATTTATTAGCTATTACAAGAACCAAAGGAAAAGAAAAATAGAAAAAACCTAGACACAACTACCATTGATATTAGATACAGATCAATGAACCAACACATGCTCGTGACTTCCAAGAATATCTTCATCCAGGGACAGAGAGAGGGGAGAGTGAGACATGTAAGGTACATGACTTACTTCATGATTCATAATTTCATATTATGGTCAAGAACTCATGATGTTCTGAAGCTTATTAGGTAATATGTGACAAGTTATACTCTATCTTCACCGCATTTGCAATATCAAAAATCAGAAGTGAATGTAAGCATATTATTGAAAGCAATTACTTAATCAGCAAGTTATGGTTTTCAGAGCATAAACATAAATAATCATTTGACAAAACTTACCTCTACAAAAGAAATAAACATTAATTATTAACCTTTACAAGAACAAAAAGGCAAAAAAAAAAAAAAAAAACTGAACACACCTACCATACATACAGATCAATGAATCAACAACAACGCCTGTTCCTATATCATGATTCTGGAGATTGAAGAATATCTTCATCCAGAGGCTGAGCCATGGTCCCCAACTTTGCCACCGTCTTTTGTACAAATGTTCCATCTGATCTGTTCCCCTTTAATTAAATTTCTAGCTCCACCCGTCATTGTTTCTAGGGTCTTGCAAAAACTCCCCATATCTTACCACGACCAAGACTCTCCAAAAGTTTCTTCGATCCCTCAACATCCGACTCAACGAGCTTCTGCGTAAACACACAAGCCCCAGCTGCCACCATTTGCTTCCTACAACTCTTGGAATGCACAAGCGATGCCAGCAACGAAACAGGGTACTTTTTGTCCAAACCCTGCATCGAAGGATTCAATAACTGAACTACACTCACTACACCCTTCTCGTCCTTCCGGAAAACCCTCCTGTTTCCGGCATGCAACATGAGCACAGACAAAGCCATCGCCGCCACTTCTTTCTCTTCCACAGCCTTCCCATCCAACATCTTAATCAAAGGCCCAATGCAGCCACACTCCCCCATCTCCTTCCTCGCCTTCGTGCCTCCACTTAACCCCAAAGCATGAGCAGCTCTCCCCGCCGCGATTCTCACCGCCAGCACTCCACAATTCAGCACACCAACCAGCCTCGTCACGAACCCTTCGGAAACAAGAACATCAGCTATAGGTGCACTTAAAGCCAAGTTTCTCAAAATCTCAACCGCGACTTCGAGACCCTTATTAGTTATACCAGCAGAGTCCCAAAAATTCTTCAGGATTTCGATTCCACCTTCCTTAACAACCAAAACCCTCAAACTCTCGGTCTCCGAAATCAAATTAGACAAACAGCTAAACGCGTTCTCCTGCGCTAAAGGAGTACCAGACGAAGCAAGACCTAACAAAACAAAAACAGCATTCTCCTCAACGAGATTCTCTCGTATCTCCGCGAAAGCGGCCAGATTCCGGAGAACTCCGGCCGCAGAGGCCTGCGAGCCCGGAGTGCCAGCCTGGCAAATCTCCAACAGAGACGAGATTCCACCGCGTGATCCAATCGCCCTCGCGTTCTCCTTCGAGAAACTCAGCGCCTGAAGCGCAATGCAAGCTTTCTCGATGCCGAATCCAGAACCGGAATCAAGAACCCGAAGCAAGTGATTCAGAAGCAACAAACCCTCCGCGATCAAAACATGCTTGCTCGAGTCAACGGTAGAAACCCTAGAAATCGCAGCGACGGTTTTCTCCTTCGTTTCCGAAGAAGAAGGCGAATCCAGTAGGCGCACGAGCACGGGAACGATACCCTGAGCCACGGCTATGGTAACGTTCTTATCGTCTTCGTTGAGCAAGGCGAGCAGCGAGTCCATGGCCGAGTTTCTCGACTCGGGCGACCCGATTTGTAACCGGGTTATAAGGTTACGTGACTCGGATCTAACTGTTTCTCTTTTAGAGTTGGAAACGGCGCCGTTTAGGTTGTTATTGTTATTATTATAATTAATATCGTTGAGGACGCCGCTGCGAAGAAGGATATCGCAGTCGGTGACGTGGCGATGGAGTTTGGAGAGGAGGGAGTCGAGGTCGTTTTGGGTTTTGAGCTTGCCGTTTAGGAGGGTGGGGGATTGGGAGAGGTGGGAAAGGGAAACGGCGTCGTTTAGAGTGTGGGAGATGGAATGGAGGAGGTCGAGGGAGAGAGGGTGGGAGGAAGTGTTTGGGAACTCGGAGGTGAAATCGGTGAGGTGGGTTTGGAGGAGAGTGAGTTTGACTCGGGCGAGGGACCACTTGCCTTTGAAGTGATGGACGGTGGGGATTTCGTTATCCAGGAGGGTGGAGAGAAGGGTGAGGGAAAGTGTGATTGGGTCTGCGACTGGTGATGATGAATCCTTCATCGTGAGAGAGAGAGAGAGAGAGAGAGAGAAAAGTTGAGAAAGTGAAGAGAAGAAGGCTTTCTGTTTTCTTTCTTCTACTGATGAAAGGGTTTAGAGCTAGAGCAGTTGAAGGTGTGGGAGAAGAGAGAGAGAGAAGGAAGGGGACACAACGCGAGGGTAAGGAGCGTGGAGTACACAGATTATGGTAGATTCCCGCCACATGGCATCCATGGTTAGTTAGCGGCAAGCCGGCGATTATGCTCCTTAACTTTATGCAGCTCAGCTGACTTTCGGTTAAAGTAGTCATCGTTTTTATTTTTTTTTTCCATAAATCCATTGATTTATTGGATATATCATTTTCAAGAAATCCTAACTAATTTTTTTTTTGTTTTTTGGTTGCCCACTCGGTTCTCTAAGTACAATACTACCTAGGTACATCCGGATCCGACCCGGGTCGCGTGCCTGGCTATGGCAGGTGAGTCTCCCAAGATGAATTTTCTGCATTCACAAGGACTCGAACTCGAGACCTTGCTTAAGCGAGACCGAACCGCTTACCACTCGTCCCAACTCATGTTGGTAAATCCTAACTACTTTAAAATGTTTATGTTCCTATTTTTAGAGAAAAATATGTAATTTATTTCATAACAAAAAATAATACAAGTAGATCCAACGGTACAATAATAAAACACATATTTTTCATACAAAAAAGATTGCTGAAAAAGACAATATACTCGGCCATAACAGCAAACTGCCTGTGGATCAGGATCACGAACTCTGACAAGAGATTCAACAGCCTTTGTTTCCAAGATAATTATCTCATCGATGTCGAAAGTAAGCACAGTTCGGCGACAAAAAATCTCATATCTAAGGAGGTAGAGCCATTGGACAGAGGAGAAGACAGAGATCTGGAAGGGAAAAGTTGTTGCGAATATCAGTCTTCTAGTTATTGGAGAAGATAGGAAGGTCATGATATCTAGACAAACAAAAAGCCTTCTCACACTTAAACATACAAAAACAAAACCCAGATGAAACCGGGACAAAAAAAACCACACCACTTGAACAAAGGCAAGATTATTTAATCCAGATATAACTGAAAGAGAAAAAAAGCCCCATACACCAACCAAAGGAAAGGGAGCGAGAATCTCTTCCTTTATACCGTTATCACAAAAGAGAAGAAAACAGAGAAGAGAAGAGAAGAAGATTGAGGAAGAAGAGAAAAGATGGCTGAGCAAATTTGAAAAATCAAATTAAAGTAAAAATGTTTATCTTCATTCTTTTATAAAATTTAAAAAAAAATGGGTTTTCTTTAAGTCATATTTTCTCTTTCCCTAAATATAAGTACAAGAAGTAGGAGTGCATTAGTTCTTTTTATAAGCATTTGATTCAATTTTTTATGATATCAAATATTTTTTATTAATATTTTTATTTATTCAACATTTTTAGAGCTTAATAGATAATTATATCAATAATTTTGAAAAGTATACCAAAAATTATTATTTTTAATGCCAATAACAATAAACAGTAACCGGTTAAAAAAAACTATTAATAATAATAACTATTTTTCTTAATTTAAGTGTAGATCAACTTCAAAAGCTTATATTTAGAAAATAATGAATATTTTTAGTTCAATTATGTGAACAAACTAATTAATACCAGAGTTACGTGGTTATTTTTCTCAAATAAATTCTATTTTCCATGACTAAAAATGAAATTAAAGACATTGTCTTAGCTAATTCTTAATGTTTGGTAGAATTTTTCTCTCGAGTATCTAATATAAGAAAAAAAAATGATCATACTTATATTGTTTTAAATATATGAAAATATTAACTAATTTTATATTTTCAATACAATAATTCATAAAATATTTATAGAAAGTGGTTATTTCATTTAATTTTTTTTAAATCATATTCCCGATGCAATTTCTTAAAGTAACTCTATTCTTTACGAATTTGAGAAAATTAAATACAATTAATTAACTTCATTAATATAATGAAGTTTTTTTTCTTATAATAGAGATGAGAAGAATATTACTAAAGCAACTAAATGTTGGTAGTAGTCCTAATACTAGTTTGTTTCACTTGTGTTATTAAATAAGCTTAATTACGTCTTTAGTTCGTGAATTTTAGGATCATTTTGTTATAGGTAATTTTTGTTTTTTTTTAATGTTTGGTTTTTCAAAGTTATTTTTGAGTTTTTCATATACCCTTTCTATCAATTCTGATCAAACTTTGCTAACATGTTACACCGAAATTCTAGTCAGATGTTGAAGGTTAGTCACTGTGATGCCAGCTTGACGAAGACATCTGTTCCAAAAAATTTTCCTTCTTTGCTTTTTAAGACTAAAAATATAAAAAATATTAATTTTTTAGTTTTTTTAATTAAAAAGAATCTTCGCCCCACATGGCTAACCTCTTTCGTCTAATTTAACCATAATTGATAAGACGGGTATATGACAAATCCAGAAATAATTTAGAGGAGTCAGACAATGGATCGTTTATTCTTTGCCCAAGATGTAATATATCAAAGTTTAAACATATTTTCCTTAACTAAGGTGATTGAGAATTGATGTACAAGTTGTATATAAATTGTTGAATTATGTTTGATGAAGAAGAATAATATCTATGCCTATGTTGATATGAAAATGAAATAATGATAATAATGTATATTATAAAGAGAGAAATTATTTGCATTTCGCATATGGTGTTGCGGGTGTTGAGATAGGATGGTTAAGAAAGATACACGAGGATTCTGAGAACCTAAGTGAATATGATCCAGAGGTTAGGTGTGACGGTGATTCGTCTTGTGACCCGTGTGAATTATTACGGGTGAAACGATCCTAAGATGGGTTGGTTCTGCAGACCTCGCTCGAGATAGTTTTGTCGATCTCTTAGGCATTTTATGACTCGCGGAGGACGGTGCTTTGTATGCACAAAGTCCCAAAATGGGATACACAAGTGAGTTATGTGGGAATACGCGGATGAAGGGTGTTTACTCCCAGTTGCTTTCCCTGACTTAGAATAATGATTATGATGAAGGGTTGTTATTGGATCCAAAGAGTGAAGATTCACATTAGTAATCATGCATCATGCCAAATAATCATAAAGTAATACTGTTGTGAAATATGGTTTGCGCTTGCGTACTTGCATCATTATGTGATTACCTATTTACCTCTTTTTGTCATTTTTAGCTTATTTCAATTATTATTTGTAGTGATTGGCTATGACTTACTCGCTGACCTTTGGTTGTTGGGTTATGGTGCCCGACCCGCTATGTGTGGAGATGCGACCACTCCTTAGCGAGTGGTATTACGAGGGCCATCGTGTCACGTTTGAGGGTGATGTGGAGATTACCTTTCTTTACCTCAATCCTTTGTCACGGATGCGTCCTCGGAGAGTGAGGATCCCCATGATATATACTATGCACATCCCGCCAGCTTTCACTTATAGACATGGTTCTCCTCCACCACCACATAGTAATAATCGTAGATGTTCGATTCCACCGAGTACTCCTCCCAGTTCTGAAAGGATTATTGGAGAGGTTCCTCCCTGTCCTGGTCCATCGAGGAGAGTCAGGTCTGCTACCCCACAAGACGATGTGCCTAGTGGAAGGGCACTATCCATTATGGAAGAGGACGAGGAAGAGGACCCTGTGAAGGAAGAGTGCGACGACCCAAATTTATTTCCCTTTTTCTTTAATTCTTTTATAAAAATGCGGGTTAATTTTTCCGCCCTTTAGGAAAATAAACCTAAGCCATCACTAAATCAACACATCAACGCATCATATCATTGTGCACATAGAGATGAGAACTAATTTACATCACATTACATTATCATCAAAAAGGTTTCAAAACATATATCACATTAGGTTAGTAGCAGAAGAAGTATAGCTTTTCAGTTTGTACCATAGGTCATTTGACATATTTTACATTATTTCACATCCAAAAATATAAGACCTAGAGCACATGGTCATAACTCTAGAACGTCAGCAGAAATATACACATAGAACTTCAATACCACATAGTCACACCTCACCCCCTACTAGTCAGGGAAAAGACGTATGATAAGGACTATGGGCACACAAGTCCTCAGGGAACGCATATGAGGGAGAGGATTAAGGCAGCGGATCAGGATCTCCACCGTCCCCTCTAGAATCAGGTTAGTGCCCCTCCTATGCCATTCCCCTTGGGGAATGAACCTCATCTCGGATTCTGTGCCATTACCTGACAAACAAAGGGCACGAGAGTAAGTCATAGCCGAAGCACATCATCAAATAATAATCTATCAGAACTATAAATAACAATCACAGGTAATCAAGTAATAACAAAATAATGCATAAACAAATGCACACCCAATTTATCACACAATTATCTTGTAATTAAGTGGCATGATGCATGCTACTCTCGTCTTTTCCCGAGGCATCACAGTTTGGAGATAGGTGGGTCCTCATGGGCTTCCTCAGCTCGACCTCTCACGACTTACAGGCTTCCTCCGCCCAGCGCAACTAGTATAAAAGTCTCGCAAACTGGAGCAAATCTCATCAAATGCATGTATGCAAGAATTTTTCGTTACCAATCCTTTTCATTAGTTTATTTTTCATCAATCCATCATCATAATAACGTCATCATCATGACATTCGCACTCCTTGGGGCGAATGCAAGTCATTCATCATTCTATCTTTCCATTATTCATTCTTCTCATAATTATAAATTTGTAATTCACATTCACTCATCAGTAAAATATTTATTCATTCCTTTGTTAGGTTTATAGTTGGGATTGGCAGCCGTAACCCAAGAGGGGGGGGGGTGAATTGGGTGTTTATAAAAACATTGAAAAACAATCGAATCAAACGTTCTTAAAAATATTAAAGATTTTTAACGAAGCGGAAGACTTAAAGAACGAATGAAAATGTTTTTAAGCACAAATAAATAAGAATATTTATATTAATATTGAAAACTTACTATTCGTGAGGTTGAATAGATTAACAACATGAAAACACAATACTCGCGCTAAATACTTTAAAACGTGAAAATAGGTTTATTCGCAAAAATATGATTAACACAAAATATAAATGCAAAACGTAAAGAGATAAGGGATAGAAAAATTTTACACCGGGGATTTTATCCTGGTTCGGCAAAACAGCCTACACCCAGTCATCAAGCGACCCACTTGAGCTTTTCACTAATAAACACCAAAGACGCACAACGTCCCCGAGTACAACCAGAGCACCCCGCACGCTACTAGGAACCTCCGTTCACTAGGGGCCTCAAAACACAACAACTAGGAAGACACTTCCTAGATTTCCCAGATAGCCTAACTACTAGGTGACCCACCGTTCGTCTAGCACTACCCTACACAAGGGTCCTCGCCCTAAGAATGCGACACACGTTCACACTAAAGGATAACACTCCCTAATCACTAAGGGTAACACTCCCCTTACAAAAAAAATGGTTTGCACGAAGAATTTGTGAAACTAACAATGATGCTCTCTAGATAGAGCGGATACAACAATGAAATCCTATAGCAAGTATTAGACTAAGACACACTCAAGCTTTGTTCTTGATGTTTTTCAATATAGAAGAGATGAAGAAGATGATGACGATAATTTTCTTCTCAAAAAGTTGATTTTCAAAAATGAAGAGTAGGAGAAGCAAAGCGATGTGTGTGAGAGAGCCCTTTTCAAAAAGTAGAAGAAGAGTGCCTAAATCAGAAAAACGTGATCACCCAGAAAAGGAAATAAATCATTCTGAGAATCAAATTGATTTCAACACGTTTTTCAAAATTTGAGTTTGGGTAATCGATTACTTTGGTCAAGGTAATCGATTACTTGCTACCAGGTTTTTCACAAATGTTGCAGCATTAAAAGGTAATCGATTATTAGCTTCAGGTAATCGATTACTTTCACTTAAATGACCACTCCAAGGAAGTAATCCATTACATGAACCTAAGTAACCCATTACTTACTCTCTGGTTACACAAGTGCAGAAGAGAATCGATTATTCCTGAAGGGTAATCGATTAACCCAGCATAAAAATATATTTTCATAAAAAGTTTGTAACCAAAGATTTTCATAAAAGAGTTTTCGCAAAAACTTTTCCAGGAGATAAGTTTAAAAAATCTTCTTCTAGTTTTCTCATGAAAAGTATCATCATCTTATCTTAGCAATATTAAACCAATGAACTTGAGTGCCTTAGACTAATTATCGCTTTACAAAAAATACTAAGCCCTAAGAGACTAGATTCTTCAATAGAGAATAAACTCCTTGCCATCAATCATGTACCTGAACCTGTTCAATCACATGTTATTATATTGTGTTGTCATCATCAAAACATCATCATGGGGAAACATGAACTTCAACATCCTTGGTTTCCAATCATAAGCATGAACTTCTAACTCATACTCAAGCATCATCAAATTCATCACAAACATGTCCATTTATTCATAATATTTCTTTTCATGATATATTAGAGCATTAGATTAAGGCTTGGTGTATCAGAATTGAGCAAATTTCAATTCAGGGCAGTGATAATCGATTATCATAGGCTAATAATCGATTATCACGAAAAATTCAAATTCTGGTGCCAAATTTTAACTGGATAATCGATTAATAATTGATTAACAATCGATTATCCTGCATCAGTTTGCACACTGAATTGAGTTTTACTATACCAACTTTTGATACACTTCACTTTACTCCAATACAACCTAAAACAGATCAAATTCACATAAAAACAAACATGTCCATGTGTAACATCCCAAATTTAATTCCAAGTATAATCTATGTTGTGATAGACATAGAGTAGAATAAATGGTGGTATTAAGTTAGAAATTGGTGAAGTAGTGTTTAAATTGAAGTTTTAAGCATAGAACATTAGGAAATTTAAAATGCAAGATTCGTAGCTCAAAACACGAATTCCACCGTTGGATATGAAGTAGGAAATATGAAGAAGCTTGCTTTAAAATTTGAGCAAGATCCAACGGGTAGAAAAGAAGTTATAGCAGTTTGAAGTGTTTAGGAGCAGACTTCTAAGTTCTCGCTCAAGCGAGAGTTCGCTCGCTCAAGCGAGAGTTCGCTCGCTCAAGCGAAATTGGTTAGTGCAGACCCTGAGTTACTGGGTAGATTTCGCTCCAGCGAGAAATAGCTCGCTCAAGCGAAAATGGTACTCGCTCCAGCGAATATATTTTCGCTCAAGCAAAATTGGTTCGAGCAAACCCTAAATTCCCAAATTGAGTTTTTCGCTCAAGCGACTGCATTTTCGCTCAAGCGAAAATGGTCTGATGCAGCTTAAAACGCGTTTTGGTCTTCTTCCTCATTCACTCCCCCTCTGCTTTCTCTCTCTAGGGTTCAAAACCCTCCTCTTTCTCTCTCTAAATTCCTCCTTTAATCTCCACTCCAATTCATGCATCATTATAAATCAATCCCCATCACATAATGACCTCATCTCCTTCATCAATCCCTCTCCTTTTTCTCTCTCTCACGGATTTCTCTCTCTCTCTCTCCAAGAACAAGTGTTGTTCTTCCTTCCTTCTCCTCAAGGATTTGGGGCTCCAATCTCAACTATTACCAAGGACCATCATTAATCTCACATTCTCTCCCTTAAATTCAAGGTAAATTCCATTTTTCTCTTCTCCCCTTTTGGTCACACGAATTTCCCTCTTGTTCCCTATGAAATTTGAGATCCATATTAGGTAGTTCCATTGTCTCATGTTTTTTTTCTCATTCACATGGTGTAGAGGAACTTAAGACCACTCTCCTCCCTCTTCCTTGGATCATAGCTTATTTGGTGGCAAGACTCTCAAGCTTAGAGCAAGTGAAACCGCCTTATCTCTAAGTGTTTGAGGTAAGGGGGTGGGTTTTGCCTTGTTCTAGGGAGTGGGTTCTAGTTAGTATATAATGATTTGTTAGGGTTATGTGTTAGGGGAGAAAATTAGACTTTAAAACCCTAGGTTATTGAATATAAAATTCTAACTAATTAAATATGTATGATGTTGGATGTAAAGACTAGGAAAAGGAAACCCAATGATATGAGAATGAATTATTTGGTAAATGAAACTTGGATAATGATTATAATGAAGTACAAGAGGATTTGGGTAATATGATAGTGAAGTTGCCATAAATGATTTCCATGATTATTGATTTTATTTGTAAAGTTTGAGTTAAATGACAATTGACTGCTATTTCAAATATATGTAATGTGTTATGGAGTAAATTGATATAGGAAGAAAATGGAATGGAAACGACTATATGTGATGAATGTGTGTATTTGTATCTAAATGCTAAATGAGTATAAATGTTAAGTATTATCAATCGTGAACAAAGGTCATGGCTTATGAATTGAACTTGTGAATATAGGAAATGGAAGTAGAATGATTATGTGTAAACAAAAAGTAAAAGGTGATATATGTAAATTAAAACGAAGGACAATCTAAATGTTGGGCTATAAAAGAGAATACTACTTGGTATGATTGTGATAGTTGAGAAAGGAAATGAATAAGGGAATTACATGAATGACTAGGTGTTGATTGTGTGTGGTTGTGATCAATTGTGTTATGATTGATTGAACAAGAAAGTGAATAATTCTTGGCCTCTGAATTGAGGCGCCGAATATTGAGAATGTGGTATATATGTTGGCCTCTTTTTTGAGGTGACGATTCTTGAATTGTGATGAAATGTTTATAATGAGAATGATGATAAAGTGTTGACCTCTGACCTAAGGGACACAAAATAAAATAAAGTGAATGGGTGTTGACCTCTGACCTGAGGGACACCGAATGAAATGAAATATTAGAGTGTTGACCTCTGACCTGAGGGACACCGAAAGAAATAAACTATTGGTGTGTTGACCTCTGACTTGAGAGACACACCGTGAATTAAGAAATTGGAGTGTTGACCTCTGACCCGAGGGACACATAATTTAAATAAGGAAAGGTATGAGGTACCTTCCGGTATTGAGGTGAAGTACAATGTTATGAGGTACCTTCCGGTGTGGAGGTGAAGTACCCACAGGCTAAGTTGTATGAGGTACCTTCCAGTGTGGAGGTGAAGTACAATGGTATGAGATACATATTAAGAATGAAATGAAAAGAAAAGGAAATGGAATTTGAATGGAATAATGAAAATGGAAATTTTATTGAATAAGAAATATGGAAATAATGAAATGAGTATGGTGTGCAATATGTGATGATATGGTTTATTTGCTAGTTGTGTTTGACCTAGTGGGTTGTTATGTCTAGTTAGAGACTGCTTTCTATTTCATGTGCAATGCTCACTCCCTTAACATTTTTCAGGTACGGAGATTGAGCTGGCACAGCCCCCGGCCGAGCAGGAGTACTTTCCCTTACAGGGAGAGTAGGGGTGTTATGGGATTTTAGAGTATACTATGGACCTAAGCCTCCTACATTTATTTTGATGTAAACTTATTATATATATTTTTGGAGTGAGGCTTAGGATATTTTGTTTTGATAAAGTTATATGTTTTGGTTTTTGATACTCAAACTTAGTATTTTCGCTGACACTCTGAATATTTGATGCCACTGATATATTTGGAGCCCATTGGGCCTTGGTATGATATATATATATATATATATATATATATATATATATATATATAATCTGAAGCCCTGCTGGCTATTGTTTGTTTTCTTGAAAATGTTTACCACAGGTTAAACTTTGGATTAGTCCGAAAAACAAACAAAACTCCGTCCGTTTGACGGGTGATTTTTATTAAATTAAAAAGAAATTTCAAGTTCACATTTTTAATAGCGGGGTTTTAAGGGTAAAAATCTTAGGTGTTACATTTATGGTATCAGAGCAGTTTCTCCTCGGCCTTGGAGTTGTACAAACTCCAAATGATTACTCACCTAGCGAGTAATTGATGCTCATAGAAATAGTTTAAGATTATAATAGGATAATTATAGTACTATGTATCTACTTAGTATTTGAGTCTTACTGGTCTGTTCTCTCTGGCTAAGCAGTATGGCTGGAAGAAGGGCTGGTAACGATGGACTTGCTGCTATTATGGAGCATCTATCTCAGATGCAGCAGCAGCAGGGGGAACAGATGGCAGCTTCTGCAGCGGCAGCAGCTACAGCAGCAGCAGCAACTCTGCAACCAGCTCCAGTTGAGATTGACTGGATGTCTCGATTCCGAAAGAATAATCCGCCTCGCTTTGAAGGTGAAAATGATCCTGATGGAGCGCTGAGATAGATACAGGAGATTGAAAAGATTCTCCGCTCTCTTCAGCCACCAATGGAGCAGCATGTCCAATTAGCTGAATTCATGCTGACCAATGAAGCAGAACATTGGTGGGATCAGCAGAGGAGAGGATTGGTGGCAGCTAATCCTGTAATTCCTTGGGAGATGTTCAAGGATCTATTCCTGGGGAAGTATTTCCCTGAAGATGTTAGGAGGGAGAAGAAGATTGCTTTTCTCCAATTGACTCAAGGTTCTATGTTGGTTGGGGACTATGCAGCTCGGTTTGAAGATCTCATCCGCTTTTCTGATTTTTGGGATGCAAGTGACCGTGGCAAGTGTGTCAAGTTTGAAGCTGGGCTTAGGAGTGATCTTTGCCTCTCGTGTGAGTATCACAACATTGATAACTTTGCTCGCTTGGTCAACATGGCAAGCACGTATGAGAAGGGTCTCAAACGGAAGTTAGAGGATGAGAGAAATAGGGCAAACCGGAGAACCGGTGGTCAAATTAAGGACAAAGGACCATTCAGAAGTCAGATCCATACTCTCATTCCGGGGTCACGTTTCCTAGGGAATCCGGACCAACAGTGAATGCTTACGGTCCAATACCAACTTGTCAGCACTGTGGCAGGATGCATAGGGGAGTGTGTTGGACATTGGGGCGAAAGGAGGGGTTATGTTTTCACTGTGGACAACCCGGACATTTTGCTTCAAATTGTCCTAAGAACACATTGAAGAAAGAGATCAATGCTGCTAAGGCACAAAAGGCACGTGGAGGTCCATCATTGTAGAAGGGGAAGTTATTCACCATCGAGGGTGACGAGGTGGACCCAGCTGATATGGTCGCAGGTAACTAACGTTTGACAAGTCCATGTGTAATGCTTTTAAGTTCGATTGTTGTGGAGTTATTTTGCTCTTCGGTTAGCTAAATGGTGAGTTAGTAATTTCTTAGGGTAGAAGTGTTTAAAACGTATTGGCTATCTGCCTTCCCAAATTCAATCTTTTTCTTATAGAGAGCTTATGAAAGACCTTACAAGATAATTCTTACGTTTAAGAATTCTAGTACCAAGTGACCAATATTCTGTTATGATGTTGTTATTTGATGTAATGTAAGGATAGAACTGATCACTCTAATCCTTGCATTTGTTAGATGATGACATTACTGACAGAATTCGACAGTGATGTGTTGTTGGTAGACGTGAGGATGGGATTGATCACCTCAATTCTTGCATCTATCAATAAATGCTATCATTGTAACCTTTGAAGTGAAAGTAGACAACCAAAGTAGTGACTTCCAAGGAATGAATCCTTATAAGTGAAATTCAACCCAACCAAAAAGCATTCTTTCGAAAACTTCGGGTAGAATTAGAAGATAGACGGAGAATAGGACTAAAGAAAGGAAACATTAGCCTATGCTACTTGTTCCCAAGCAGTAAAACCAAAAGTTGAACCCTACCAGTGCTATATAGCCCTTGCAAGAGTTAGACTCTAAGGCGTTCTATCCTATAAAAATCTTCGCATGCCACGATCCCGTGGTATCTATTCTAGGAAAGATTTTAAAACTATTCCAGAATGCGAAATATTTCGAGTTTCTCCTATACCTAACTAATGCAACTTCTGCCTTAAATCTATTCGTAGGACGATCGGAAGCGAACTCACCCAAACCCATGTCCTTTAGCATAGAGGTAATTGGGTATGTCGATGCCAAGTGGGGGAGCACTTCCTACCCTAACTTAAGTTCCATCTTGGTAGGGGCAAACCGAAAGAGTGACGGAAGAAACCGAAGGGAAGTAATGATGGGAGTCACAAGCCCTACCATTGGGATGATTCTCCATTTACTGAACTTAACGGAATTTCGGGGACGAAATTCCAATAAGTGGGGGAGAATTGTAACATCCCAAATTTAATTCCAAGTATAATCTATGTTGTGATAGACATAGAGTAGAATGAATGGTGGTATTAAGTTAGAAATTGGTGAAGTAGTGTTTAAATTGAAGTTTTAAGCATAGAACTTTAGGAAATTTAAAATACAAGATTCGTACTTCAAAACACGAATTCCACCGTTGGATATGAAGTAGGAAATATGAAGAAGCTTGCTTTAAAATTTGAGCAAGATCCAACGGGTAGAAAAGAAGTTATAGCAGTTTGAAGTGTTTAGGAGCAGACTTCTAAGTTCTCGCTCAAGCGAGAGTTCGCTCTGTTGGCGTTCTGGCAAGTGCACCAGTTCGTGACAAGTAATAAAGTGGACGTGGGTTGTCGTTCCCAACGAGGACTAAAATCGATTAAAATAATTCTCACCTAAGTCGTAGTTACTACGTGAAATTCAAATTAAAATTAAATTGATTGGAAAATTCTTAACTAAATTAAATTGAAAAACAAAAACGCAAATAAAAAGTGGTTGTGAAAGAATTTGGGAAAGCTTGGGAACTTGTTTCATTGTAGGTTCCTATAATAATTGCTAACGAATTAATGATTTTCCTAAGTATTGAACCAATTTTGCAAAGGTAAAAGCAGTCTAATTCCTTAGGTCAACCCTGTTTCTTAGTAATTTAATCTCCCTTAATTCCTTAAGCAGAGCTTTAAATCCTAATCTTACCAATTACTGTTCAATCAAAATTTTTAGAAGGTTATCCAATTCATAGGCATATTCCTATACTTATGTAATTGAATTGTTTGATTAAAGGTCTAAATCCTAATTCAATATTCCTATTCAATTAGAATTACCAAATCATAAACGATGTCAAATTCATGATAATCAATCAAAACACAATCAAACACAATACTTAATTGGAAAAACATCAATTCATTAAGCAACTATCTATGAAGGTTCCATACAAATCCACATGTTCCCAAATAAGGGTTTAGTTCATGATAGAGAAGAGAGAAACAATAAACATGATAAAAGTAAGCATAATTACCACTAAACTTGAGTCTCCAATCTCAATTCTTCACCAAAGCTCTCAAAATATCAGTTCCCAATTGTTCAGAGTAATCCTAATTACCAATCCTAATCTATTTTAAAAGCCCCAAAAGCCAATCTTATCACAAATCCATTAAAACAATAATAAATCCAAATCAGATCTGCGACGCGCGCCTGGGTATGGCGTTGGCACGCCTGGGCGCGCCCTTAAAATTCATCAGTTATCTTCCTTCGTGACATGCGCGCCTGGGCGCATGATGCTGCGCGCCTGGGCGCGCATCTGACTGAGTTGCTGAAACAGTTTTAGCACTTTGACCCCACTTTTGATGCCTTGAACTCTTGCACGCTTGGGCGTGCTGACCCTGCGCCTGGGCGTGCAAGTGCAAATCTTCACAATTTCAACTGCTCATCCCCAAATCCTCCAAGGTCCAGCTCTAATTTCTTCTTCCCAACTCCAACTAGCACTAAAAACACCTGAAACACTAACAAACACATCAAAACGAACAACACCCTACCTAAACACTTAACAAATAAAAAATCCTAATAAAAAACTCAACTTTGTTTAAGAACACACCAAAACCAAAGTAAATAGGGGTTAAATAAGGTAAAAAAACATCATATTTCAAACTCAAATCACTCCCCCAAACTTGACATTTTGCATGTCCCAGGCAAAAGTAAAATAAAAATTACAAACACAGTATTACCTCCTAATTCAAAACATACATTGCTAGTCTAAGACTTCGACTTTCCAACTTGACACAAATTTTCTCAAACAGCTACTCAATCAAATCCTGGTTAGAATAACAAACTCCAAGGAAACTAAGTAAGTGAACTCTCTCAACCTCTCACAGTGTATCTCTCTCAAGTGTATAAAGGGTAAATTTATTCAATGCACTCGAGTTCATGCAATGACAATGTGTACCATATGCTTGACTATAGACCAAATCTCCACTGAAATTATTGACTACATGCACAAATCAAAAGGTCTTAGTTCAGGTTGTAACTGGGCCATGGCTAAAAGATGAAGGTGGGATAAAGAAAGAATGGATGTGTAACACTCCTTGTATATCATTTTACTATATAAGAAAAGTAATAAGTTTATGAATACTTGGACTTGTTATCGTTGGAAAAAGGATCTGAAAATATTAATTTTCCCTTCCCTTGGAAATTTCTTTTCACAAACACTTGATTAATAATGAGGTTGACTAACAAAATCAGAGTTTGCGGAAACATAGTAAAGTCATCATATTATACCCCCAAAATATATCAAGTGTAACAAGTCCATTAATACCAAATAAGTATTATTATGAAACTGAATTCCTCTTATGATACTTCTTTCCAAAATATGTATCATATAAATTCTATTAAAAAAATAGAAAGGTTATAGAGCTGGTCACTGGTCCTCTGTCCAAACATCCATCTGGTCGGATCCTCGATATCTGCACAACAGGTTTCCAACCCACACTTTCTATACTCTGCATGCACCTAAAGGACATCTCCCTCCACTGACTCTTGTGCAAGCTAGATGCACGATCAACACCTAATAAGGGCATGGGGGTTAGCTATACATATTCACATAATCAAATGAGAATAAAACTAACAACCACAAGTCAACATGTAGCAAATCATGATGCATAATCATATGAGCACACCCGGTTAATCATAATAATTCTTTCAATGCAGGTGGCATGATGCATGATTTCCTTCCACAACTGAGGCCTCTAAAAGTCCATCTTGGACGTCCATCCAATACACCCTTGTGTTCCCGGAACACCGACATTCGTTCCCAGAACGTAATGCCGAACCATACTTGGATAATACGCATCACTCCCAGAGTGTGCACCACGTTCCCAGAACGTGTAGCAAACCATACTTGGAATAATAAGCACCACTCCCAGAGTGTGCACCACATTCCCAGAACGCATACGTTCCCAGAACGCATAAAAACCAGGTCCCGGACACTGGCCACATATCTATAATGTGTCATCAAGTAGGTTGCATATCAATGTGTTCCCAGAACACTAACATACGTTCCCAGAACGTATAAAACCATGTCCCAGACACTGGCCACATATCTATAATGTGTCATCAAGTAGGTTATAATTTGGTACTCCCGGAGTACCCTCCTCATATTCCCAGAATATGATAAACGTTCCTACCAACCAAACTTCCATTCTATATGGATGCACAATCATTAAGGTTGGTTTTTATGTTTAATTCTATTATTATACCAATGTGTTCCCAGAACACTCACATACGTTCCCAGAACGTATCGCAAACCATACTTGGAATAAAATCAAGCACCACTCCCAGAGTGTGCATCACGTTCCCAGAACGCGTCCAAGAAACCATGTCCCAGACAATGGCCACATTCCCAGAATGTGTCATCAAGTAGGTTGCATCAGTTTAGTACTCCTAGAGTACAGGGTCAAGTACCCCGAACATCACAAACCATCCTTGCCAACCTATTTCATTACCTTTCTCTATGCATGCATTGCATACATAATTACTAAGGTTGGTCTTTCCATTAATTCCATTATTATGACTTAGAAAACACAACTTCTGAATGATATCTTGAGGTATGGCTTTACTCATAAAATTCACCTTTGAATTTAAATTTAACATATGCTCATAGACCTGGATTGAGAGAATGTAATCTTTGGTATCAAAAATCCTTACTCAAAAACTTAACTTTTATTTTTAAGTTTCAGGTACTAACCGGTTACCTCATCACCTAACCGGTTAGAATTACAGACCTGAATACAAAACCATTGATTTTCAATAAATCTTTTCTTGAATTCTCTACTCAATCCACTAACAAGGTCTTAGCACAAAAGAATACCTCAAGTTCAACACATAATATCATTCAAAAGATCTAAGTCATAATCCCATTTCATTTGTGCATAATTTCCTCTTGAAATTATCATTTGATGTTAAGGTATTAACTCCCAATTTTCAATCTGAATTATTACAATAAAATCAACTTCATTTCAGATTGACTTCCAGTGAAATTAGGGTCTAGATTTGAGTAACATTGATAAGACCACAAAACTGATTTCAGAAACTTATTTTCTTTGACAATTTTACAGTGTCTAACCGGTTACAATTATCGAGTAACCGGTTAGATTGTGCAGTCAGCACACTGAAATATGAGGTTTTGCAAACCATTCTTTTCATTACTCAAATCTAACCAATTTCAACATTCAAAAGAGTTCATATACCTTAAGTAAACATGTTTAATCACAGAAACACATTCACCTTGCATGCATTCAATTTAGATACTCAAATTGCACATATTTCACAACTTAATACATCAATTCACATAATATCCAATTAAGTCATGAAATCAACATCAACATAGCTTGCATGCATCCAGATAACATTGCTCAAAACAACAATTGAGCTCAAATTGGCCTCCAAGCTATTTAACCATTTCAACTTATGCCCTTTGAGTCTCTTGGTGACTCACCCTATATTCTACCACAATTTATTCTCATTATAGCAAATAGTAAGCTTCCCCCTTACCTTAGGTTCGTGCTTGAACAAGATTTGAGCAGAGATTTGAGGTAGAACACCAAACACCCAAAGCTCCTCCTCAAACCAGAACCGTTTTGACAGGGTAGATTGATCAAGGAATTTGGAACATGAAATGGACATGGGAATTAGGGAAAATGGTCATTATCAAAACCATGCAACATGAACTTTGAAAGGAACTCAAGTCTAGAACAAGACAAGGCTTGAGCTTACCAAAATCGAGCTTCAAAGTCAGCTCCAAAAACCAGAAGCTGAGGTTTGGCAGCACCGACACCCTTACTTTGCAAGCTTCGTTCTCTTGATTCAGGGACTCTCAACTCACAAACTTTATATCAATACAAAGCCCTTGATGTGAGCTTTGTAACCGTGTATCACTCATGTTCTAACTCTCAGAAACGAAAGAGAATTGCAAGAAACGATTCTGAAACCCTAGAACAGAGCTTCCCCCTAATTTCAGAGCAGCAACAACCCAATTCTTCAGAATTGAGGGTTTTTATAGAAGAATCAAGCTTGCATGCACCTTGACGTGTGTTTTCCACTGGATTAGGGCTGTATTCGTGGCGAATTCTGGATTAATTGGGTGATTACTCATCAAAATCCACTAACCCAGTTTCTGAGTTCATCGTGTAACCGGTTACAGAGCCCTTCTAACCGGTTACATACTGATAAAATTCAAAAATTAATAATTTAATTACTTTTACTTCAAAAACCTTTCTAATATTGCAATTCGGTCCCAACCCAAGGACTAAATTACAATATTCACATTTTTGTACAAAATAACCATATAAAAATATATCTCATATTTTTATATATAAAAGCACATAATGTACAAAAACTAAAACCTTCAAAACTAATCTAAATCAATTATAACATAATTGTTATAATTAATTTCTTGGTTATTTGGGGGACAAAAATTAGGGGTGTTACACTACTCCCCCACTTAAAAGGAATTTCGTCCCCGAAATTCATCTTTTGAAATTTTCCACTTTCCCAAAGTATTTTTATACTAGAAAACTTCATATTGCTCCCAAAAATTTGTTCTGTAGGGTCCTCCCCCACTTAAAAGGAATTTCGATATAGTTCTTTTATTTCGAAACATCTCTAATAAAACCTTTCACCTTAAACCAAAATTCTTTGCATAAAACTCTTAGGTGAAAGAATTTCTTTTAAAATAAATACTCTTTACACTTCACATAAATATTCTTCAATTAAAACACTTTCCAATAAACTTTTTGGAAAAACTTTTTGGGCTGCGCACTCTGATCTCTCAAGCACGATCAAAGAAACTTTTGTACGACTTCATTTCTTAATAGTTTGAGACATTAGGGTGATCAGTCCTAATATTCAATCCATTAATAACAAAATCATCCCTTTCAGATATAATTTTTCGCAAGAAAGACCATACGACATGTCTTTAAGTTAGATAAACTTAAAGATAGCGTAGTTATCACTATCAGACTTAGTTAGATAGTCAAGTTCTAGAGACATTTCCGTTGGGGAGACAAAGATTTGTCCTATCCCGGTGGTTGTTAATCTCTCTAGCCATAACTGATCTTTCTATTTATGTAGTGTCCACAGATATTATCACATCCAACTGTGATAAGGGTTTTGATCACAGAAAGATTGGAGTTGAACTTCCAACAGGATATCGATATTTTCAAACGATTAGATTAACGTAATCGAAAAACATTTGACTACGTTAATTCAGATCAAAGGAAGAGATAGGCTTGGGTGGTCTACGTTAGGATCACACTCAACTCTCATCTCAGCCGGTGAATTCTTCTTGTGCTGGATTCGTCCATTTCTTTATCACCTATTCCTTCAAGACAATTCGGTGAATAATACTCCAGCTTCCTACAATCGGAATTGGTTATTCCCTTAGGTACATCACAACTAAACTCAAAGTGACGTGCCTCACAGTTTTCACCTCGAGATGGACAAATGTTCCCTTTCCTATTTCCTCCTTAGTCACTTTTCTCCAATCGAGGATTCCTTAACCTCGATATTTCCGTGGTTGATATTCTCCCATTTACTTTTCCTCTTTCTCCAGTTGGACCTGTATTTCATCATTCTTTCTCTTATTCTGAACTCAGACCTTTCTCGCATGAAGTTCATGTACTTTCCCATAGTCCTCACACATGCTTCCAACATTGAGAAATTCTTATTCCTTGTTAGTTGATAGCTAACTTGGGTTCGAACATAATCTATTCTTGAAATTCGTGCCTTTGGATTTATCATCTAGGTTGTCCTAGACAATATTCCAAGGATTAAATCTCATTCATCTCTTTCAACTCCTCATCTTCTGGTTGAAATTCACGAATCCGATTCAATAATTCGTTGGTGATTGACAACATTCTCAATCTAATACTAGAGGGTTCCTCTTTGGTTACTAGACTTTTGGTCTCTGAATTCCTCAATCAGAATAGCCTTCTTAACCATCATCGAGCTCACATGAATAGCCTTTCAGCTCAAATCGTCTGCAACTACGTTTTCTATGCTAGGATGATAATGGAGCTCAAAGCCATAATCTTTAAGAAACTTCATCCATCGCTTTTATCTTTCATTCAACTCTTCCTCTTTTTATTGTCATTCATACTTTCGAACTCCAAACTTGTTCATGAATCACAACCTTCTTCTCTTAGTACCTATTGTCTCTTTTGCATCATCCAGCTCAATCCTCTATCTTTTCCAATTGGAGTAGCTCCTTTATTTTAACTCTTGATTAGTCCATAATTATTATGATTCAACCCCCTTAAATCAATTTCAATGATGAATCAAGGCATTAAGTTATTTTACCACATTAAATCCTTTCCTTAAATTTTTACTTAGGTAATTGACATTGAGTTTGGATTAGAGGAAGATGTCTACTGATACCAAAAGTTCCTTCACAAAGGACTTAAATTTTATTTTAAACTTTTAGTTTCTATCCGGTTACAAGAAACTCTAACCGGTTATGAAATATAGTTTTAGAAATAAAACCAAAGAACTTTCAAAAACCTTTTTCTTTACATCATCCAATCCAACTCAAAATAGGATTTAATCATGCTCTAATACCTTGATTCCAACTGAATTCATCACTGAAATGATTTAAATCATAGTCTACTCACATTTTCCATAATTCCCCTTGGACTAATCATATTATATTGGGGTATAATCCATCATTACCCCACCATAATTAAACAACATCCTATCATTCAATACCATCAGTTGATCTTTCCAAGTCAACTTGGCTAAAGGCCATGCGATCTTAGAAAAACCTTAAATACTCCGGCGATAATATCCAGCCAGCTCTAAGAAATTTCTCACCTCAGTCACAGTCTTAGGCTGTTCCTATTTCAACACTAAACTTACCTTTGCTGGATCCATCGCAATTTCTTCTTTAAAGATCACATGCCCTGCGAACGTAACTTCGCTCAACCAAAACTCATCTTTGGCGAGCTTAGTACACCACTACTCCTCTTGCAGGATTCTCAACACAATCCCAAGATGTTCCTCATGTCCCTCCGGATTCTTAGAAGAAACCACAAACGAATCCAAATATGATCTAAAGGTCCCGTTCTTATAATCCATAAAAGAACAGGTACATTAGTCAATCCGAACGGCATTATTTCCTACTCATAACATCCGTATCGAGATAAAAAATGCAGTCTTAAGTGTATCCCTACCCCGAGTCCTGATTTGGGGTTAATCCAACCTCCAATCAATCTTAGAAAATACTTAGACTCCTTTAACCGGGTCCACCATAACCGCTTAGCAACTTCCCTATGTGCTACTTTCATTGGACCATTCCCGATGGTACCATATTATAAAGATAGTAGAGATAGAATCAACTTCAAAAATTAGCTTGATTCCAAACTCTATCTCTTTACTCAAGGGTAAATCTAACATCATTTATTGTAACCAAGATTTCTTGAACCCCTTTTTTCCTTCACTGCTGCCCAGGAGCAACACATGGATCCATTGGATTTCAGATTCGAAACTTGGGAATCCCAATACAGGGTTGTTCTATCGTCATTAATCATGATAATTTGATCCTTCGATTCCCAAACCGTGCTTAAGATCAAATGAAATCATGACACAGGTAGATAGACAAAGTCTAATACCTTAATAGAACGATTCAGACATACCTTGGAAACCACTACAAGAAGATTTGTAGGATTCTCTGCTTTGAGATAGCAGATTGGATAAGGCATAGAGCAACTTTGATCACTACCCTTATCCATAAGGAACAAAAGGAAGAATAACTTTAGAGTTTAACAAACTCAACAAGGTTGATCTTTAAGAAGATAACTGCCCTGCACTCAGTCTGAGAAGTTGATTAACTTTCACACTAGTGAGGGTAAACACTCTTCCCCAGAGTCAAGGACTCCACTACAACTCCTTAAAATTTCCTCATCACTGGTTCTATGAAAACATTATAAACCAACACTGTGGTTTTGGATTTTCAACATATCTAAAGAGAAGCATACAACTATCATACTTCTATTGAGACTTCATAGAACACTTCTTAATAGCAGAATAAGCTATTTATCTAGAGCCATTACACATAACCTTAGCTCTAATTTGGAAGTGTATGAAAGCACACTTCCCAGGAAACATTGCAGATATCGATGACCAGCGTATTGGACCACACACCCAAGGACCAAGAGTCAGGACCATTGCTCTGATACCATAAAAGTGTAACACTCCTTGTATATCATTTTACTATATAAGAAAAGTAATAAGTTTATGAATACTTGGACTTGTTATCGTTGGAAAGAGGATCTGAAAATATTAATTTTCCCTTCCCTTGGAAATTTCTTTTCACAAACACTTGATTAATAATGAGGTTGACTAACAAAATCAGAGTTTGCGGAAACATAGTAAAGTCATCATATTATACCCCCAAAATATATCAAGTGTAACAAGTCCATTAATACCAAATAAGTATTATTATGAAACTGAATTCCTCTTATGATACTTCTTTCCAAAATATGTATCATATAAATTCTATTAGAAAAATAGAAAGGTTATAGAGCTGGTCACTGGTCCTCTGTCCAAACATCCATCTGGTCGGATCCTCGATATCTGCACAACAGGTTTCCAACCCACACTTTCTATACTCTGCATGCACCTAAAGGACATCTCCCTCCACTGACTCTTGTGCAAGCTAGATGCACGATCAACACCTAATAAGGGCATGGGGGTTAGCTATACATATTCGCATAATCAAATGAGAATAAAACTAACAACCACAAGTCAACATGTAGCAAATCATGATGCATAATAATATGAGCACACCCGGTTAATCATAATAATTCTTTCAATGCAGGTGGCATGATGCATGATTTCCTTCCACAACTGAGGCCTCTAAAAGTCCATCTTGGACGTCCATCCAATACACCCTTGTGTTCCCAGAACACCGACATTCGTTCCCAGAACGTAATACCGAACCATACTTGGATAATACGCATCACTCCCAGAGTGTGCACCACGTTCCCAGAACGTGTAGCAAACCATACTTGGAATAATAAGCACCACTCCCAGAGTGTGCACCACGTTCCCAGAACGCATAAAAACCAGGTCCCGGACACTAACCACATATCTATAATGTGTCATCAAGTAGGTTGCATATCAATGTGTTCCCAGAACACTAACATACGTTCCCAGAACGTATAAAACCAGGTCCCAGACACTGGACACATATCTATAATGTGTCATCAAGTAGGTTATAATTTGGTACTCCCGGAGTACCCTTCTCATATTCCCAAAATATGATAAACGTTCCTACCAACCAAACTTCCATTCTATATGGATGCACAATCATTAAGGTTGGTTTTTATGTTTAATTCTATTATTATACCAATGTGTTCCCAGAACACTCACATACGTTCCCAGAACGTATCGCAAACCATACTTGGAATAAAATCAAGCACCACTCCCAGAGTGTGCATCACGTTCCCAGAACGCGTCCAAGAAACCATGTCCCAGACAATGGCCACATTCCCAGAATGTGTCATCAAGTAGGTTGCATCAGTTTAGTACTCCTAGAGTACAGGGTCAAGTACCCCGAACATCACAAACCATCCTTGCCAACCTATTTCATTACCTTTCTCTATGCATGCATTGCATACATAATTACTAAGGTTGGTCTTTCCATTAATTCCATTATTATGACTTAGAAAACACAACTTCTGAATGATATCTTGAGGTATGGCTTTACTCATAAAATTCACCTTTGAATTTAAATTTAACATATGCTCATAGACCTGGATTGAGAGAATGTAATCTTTGGTATCAAAAATCCTTACTCAAAAACTTAACTTTTATTTTTAAGTTTCAGGTACTAACCGGTTACCTCATCACCTAACCGGTTAGAATTACAGACCTGAATACAAAACCATTGATTTTCAATAAATCTTTTCTTGAATTCTCTACTCAATCCACTAACAAGGTCTTAGCACAAAAGAATACCTCAAGTTCAACACATAATATCATTCAAAAGATCTAAGTCATAATCCCATTTCATTTGTGCATAATTTCCTCTTGAAATTATCATTTGATGTTAAGGTATTAACTCCCAATTTTCAATCTGAATTATTACAATAAAATCAACTTCATTTCAGATTGACTTCCAGTGAAATTAGGGTCTAGATTTGAGTAACATTGATAAGACCACAAAACTGATTTCAGAAACTTATTTTCTTTGACAATTTTACAGTGTCTAACCGGTTACAATTATCGAGTAACCGGTTAGATTGTGTAGTCAGCACACTGAAATATGAGGTTTTGCAAACCATTCTTTTCATTACTCAAATCTAACCAATTTCAACATTCAAAAGAGTTCATATACCTTAAGTAAACATGTCTAATCACAGAAACACATTCACCTTGCATGCATTCAATTTAGATACTCAAATTGCACATATTTCACAACTTAATACATCAATTCACATAATATCCAATTAAGTCATGAAATCAACATCAACATAGCTTGCATGCATCCAGATAACATTTCTCAAAATAACAATTGAGCTCAAATTGGCCTCCAAGCTATTTAACCATTTCAACTTATGCCCTTTGAGTCTCTTGGTGACTCACCCTATATTCTACCACAATTTATTCTCATTCTAGCAAATAGTAAGCTTCCCCCTTACCTTAGGTTCGTGCTTGAACAAGATTTGAGCAGAGATTTGAGGTAGAACACCAAACACCCAAAGCTCCTCCTCAAACCAGAACCGTTTTGACAGGGTAGATTGATCAAGGAATTTGGAACATGAAATGGACATGGGAATTAGGGAAAATGGTCATTATCAAAACCATGCAACATGAACTTTGAAAGGAACTCAAGTCTAGAACAAGACAAGGCTTGAGCTTACCAAAATCGAGCTTCAAAGTCAGCTCCAAAAACCAGAAGCTGAGGTTTGGCAGCACCGACACCCTTACTTTGCAAGCTTCGTTCTCTTGATTCAGGGACTCTCAACTCACAAACTTTATATCAATACAAAGCCCTTGATGTGAGCTTTGTAACCGTGTATCACTCATGTTCTAACTCTCAGAAACGAAAGAGAATTGCAAGAAACGATTCTGAAACCCTAGAACAGAGCTTCCCCCTAATTTCAGAGCAGCAACAACCCAATTCTTCAGAATTGAGGGTTTTTATAGAAGAATCAAGCTTGCATGCACCTTGACGCGTGTTTTCCACTGGATTAGGGCTGTATTCGTGGCGAATTCTGGATTAATTGGGTGATTACTCATCAAAATCCACTAACCCAGTTTCTGAGTTCATCGTGTAACCGGTTACAGAGCCCTTCTAACCGGTTACATACTGATAAAATTCAAAAATTAATAATTTAATTACTTTTACTTCAAAAACCTTTCTAATATTGCAATTCGGTCCCAACCCAAGGACTAAATTACAATATTCACATTTTTGTACAAAATAACCATATAAAAATATATCTCATATTTTTATATATAAAAGCACATAATGTACAAAAACTAAAACCTTCAAAACTAATCTAAATCAATTATAACATAATTGTTATAATTAATTTCTTGGTTATTTGGGGGACAAAAATTAGGGGTGTTACAGGATGCACAAAGGGCTTAATCAATGCAATCAAAATAATTCCCTTTAAAATTCATGAATGGAGCAACTAAACTCAACAATTAATTACATCTCACTCCAATTCAAACACCCTTTCTTATCTTTTTCACATTTCATTCATTGTACTCTCTTCTTCTTTTATTTTATTTTATTTTATTTATTTTTTTATTATATTTTTAGAAGAGAAGTAGAACTCATGTCATTTTGTTACACTTTCACTTTAGCTTTTTCACAATATTCCTCTTAATTTCTCCATTACGAATTCCAAAGGTACTCTACAGAAATTATGCACATTATCCAGGGTACCAAAGAAACTCAATTAACTTTAAAAGCTCAAATTGGGCAACTAAGGGATAGTAATGCAATTCAAATAGTTGAAGGCCACGAAAAACACAAACCTAGGTGCCTTTATCATTTTTATGCATGCAAACAATTATCAATTTCAACCGGTCACAAGTCAAGTTCTAGACACATTATCAAAGTGAACACACTCAAGAAAGAATAAGGGGTTTCATCATATAATCATCACAATTTCAAAATCATACCCCTTTCAATTATAGGCCCAAATTCTCACTAGGTTAATGGTCCATTCACTATACCAGAGTTTCCAAACAATTTGTCAAAATAACCAGCTTTCAAAAGAATCACAACTCAATCAATTCAGTATCAACAGTTAGAAAGTCTAATCCCAAACTAGCAACAACATTTATTATTAGGAACACAACACTAAGCCAGAAAAATCATCTACCTCTACCTAGGACACTTACTAATACAAGAATTTGGGGACAAATTATTTCATTTCTTTTCTTTTTTTGAGTTTTTGTACCACTCCCCCAAACTTGGTTTGTGGCTTGTCCTCAAGCAACTAGACACTAGACACAAAAATAAACAAAAGAAAAGAAAGGAAAGTAAAGAAAAAATAGAGACTTCCCTTTGTAGCGCAGTATCCACAGGATCCAAGAAGCGAACTCCCCCAAACTTGTGTACCTGCACACATGTAACTAAAAATGGCGCTTGCAGCATCGCATTAGTCAACAAATATAAGAAGCTCTAATCCGACAACTACTATTGAACCTAAGAACCTAATGACACCTAAAACTATCCCCTAAAACTAGAGCACAACAATCACTCCTCAATGGACATCCTCGTCCATCTGGTGGGACGAATCATCATCCAAAAGCCCAAAATCCTCCTCCGTGTAAGGAGGAACAACAAACGGTAACCCCTGAGATTCTCTCCAATCCCTCATGTACGCATCCCGGTCTTGGTTCTGGCGCATCTCTCGGCGCCACAACTCAGCTGTCCGGGCCTGGCGTCGCAAAATGCGATCCTGCCCCTGTAAAATCCTATCCTGGCCACCCCTCAACTCTGTTTGTCCCGTCAAAAGGGACTACATCATGCACATCATCTCATCCATGCCTCCAGGTTGTGAAACCGGAGGGGAGGAGGGGCCAATCTCAACTGCGGGTGGTAACTCAACAACTGGGGGCATCGTTGGAGGTGCATTGCCTGCAGGGTGTCCTAAATCGCGTAATGCCTTTCGCTCTAAAGCTAAGAAATGGTCCCAAGTGGACCAAGTCATCCTAGGAGTCCTCCTAAGTGCGCGCACATCCTCCCTAAAATAGACACCAACGGCTGTACACAGTTTGTGGATAACCCAGGGAAATCCAACATAGCCATTATCCTTTATGGCAAAACTGTGCATCCTATCAGAAATAATAGTGTCCGCATCAACCACTATCCCCTCAAGCAAGGCATAAATCAGCCTGCACACTCTAGGTGGAACCTCGGTATCATGAGATCTAGGATCTAAATTATGCACCACGAACCGAACCCAGAACCTAGCAGCACCGACTAAGTTCTTTTGATACACATGCTTGACCGTGTTAGACACGGACAAGTTTCAATCAGTTCCTGGTAGAAATAGGGCCCTCTTAATCTTATCCAGAGAGTACTGCTCATTATCCTCAAACTAGAGGACGTGAACATCGCAGGGCCAGCCTCGAGTGGGTACATGGGAAGCCCCATGACGCGAGCAATGGTAGCCGCATCATAAGGGACTTCAATGCCCCGCACAAAACTAACACGACGGTTACCTAACTCGAGTGCTTTCTTTTTAATCCGCCAATGAGCATGGGAATAAAATTCCCCCACTAAAGCCTGACTGAAATACTCATCAGTCTCCCCTATCCAGTCTACCCACTGATTAATATCTAGGGTCGCCCGCACCTCCTCAATCTCCCTAATACCGATGACATGCTGTCCTAAAGTGCCCTCCGGCAAATAGAGCATACTAGTCTCCGGGGTGATACCCCTGCGAATCATCTTGGAGTTGTAAAACTCCGAGACATCAGCGTGCTCAAACGTTTTCTTGCCTGAACCACTAGCACTAGCCTTTCTCTTTCCCCTATTCATGATGACAACTCTCCTAGACAAACTATCGAACACCTAAAGGGCACACTAATTCTAGACTCAACTAACACAAACTCTAGACACAAATCCTAACACAAAACACTGACACTTACTAATTAACACTAACTATAACCTAAGACACAAAGGTTTTAGAATAATCAGATAATAAAAGAAAAGAAAAACGAAAAACAACTACCCTAGAAAAGTAAAAAATAAAAAAAAAATAATATAAAAAAATAGAGAAAAGAGGAAAGATAAAGGGACAACCTTATTTGGCACAGAGGAGAACGGTGATGGATGAGCACAAGGAGGAAGAGATATTGATGAAGGTGGCTGGAGGACGTGGGTTAAAGGCGGCGGTTCCGTGGCTGAGAAGAGGAGGGGCGTTATCGTGAGGGCTGGAGGAAGAAGTGGAGACAAAGGAAGTGAAGAGGGAGGAAAGGAGAAAGGGTCGGCGGGCGGTTGGGAGAGGAAAAGGGGAAGAAGGAAGACCTAGGGTTGAAAGTGATAGAGTGAAGAAAGGATTGGGCCGGATCTGTTGGTCATTGGCTTATAACAGACCGCGCGCCTGAGCGCGGGTCGTGCGCGCCTGAGCGCGTAATCAGGTCTGATGCCTCAATTTTTATTTTTCGTCCGCGCCTGGGCGTGCGGAGGGGCGCGCCTAGGCGCAAATCTATCTGTCCAGCCACTTAATTTTTGCACTTCACGATTTGGATTTGGCACCCCCTTCCAACCTTGGCACCCCAGCGCGCCTGGGTATGAGCCCAGCGCGCCTGGGCGTGACGTACAGACCCCCAAAATTATTATTATTTTTTTATTTTTTTTAGATTGTAAAAATCCTACACTAAAAAATAAAATGAAAGTTAAATTACTTACCACTGGGTTGCCTCCCAGAAAGCGCTTGTTTAACGTCCCGAGCCTAACGGATGACACTAGAGTGAGACTAAGGGTCTTTGAGCTCCACTTGAGATGAGCTCTTGTCAATTACCTCCCCATGGTACACCTTGAGTCGCTGTCCATTCACCTTAAACACATTCCCATTTGAGGGATTTCTAATCTCCACAGCTCCAAAAGGTAATACCTGCATCACAACAAAAGGACCTGTCCATCTAGACTTAAGCTTTCCTGGAAAAAGCTTAAGTCTAGAGTTGTATAGAAAAACACTTTGTCCAACATGAAACTCTTTATTAATTATTCTCTTTTCATGCTACCTTTTTGTTTTTTCCTTAAAAATGCGAGAGGTGTTATATGCTTGCTCCCTAAACTCATCAAGTTCAGTGAGCTGCAATAACCTCTTCTCGTCTGCCAATTGCATATCAAAGTTTAAAAATCTGGTTGCCCAATATGCTCTATGAAGAAGTTCAATAGGAAAATGGCAGTTTTTTCCATAAACTACTTGAAAAGGTGACATGCCAATAGGGGCTTTGAAAGCTGTCCTATATGCCCAAAGAGCATCATCTAATTTTCTAGACCAATCTTTCCTAGAACTATTCACAGTTTTCTCTAGGATTCTCTTAAGGGACCTATTAGACACTTCAACCTGACCACATGTCTGTGGGTGATATGGGGTGGCAACTTTGTGGTGCACCCCATATTTAGCTAATGCCTTCTCCATCACTTTATTGCAAAAGTGACTTCCACCATCACTAATGAGCACTCTTGGTACTCCAAATCTGCAGAAAATATTCTTCCTTAAAAATTCTACCACTACTGCAGCATCATTGGTGGAAGTGGGGATAGCCTCAACCCACATAGAAACGTAGTCAACCCCCACAAGAATGTATTTGTTGTTATAAGATGGTGGGAAGGGGCCTACAAAATCTATCCCCCAAACATCAAACACTTCTACCTCCAGGATATTTTGGAGAGGCATTTCATCTTTCCTAGAAATATTCCCCATCCTTTAGCACCGGTCACACTTGATCAGAAAATCACGAGCATCTTTAAAAAGAGTTGGCCAAAAATAACCACATTGTAAAACCTTGGATGCTGTTTTTTCATGACCATAGTGACCTGAATAATGGGAGTTATGGCAATGCCAAAGAATGTCAGGAATTTCTTCCTCAGCTACACACCTCCTAATTACTCCATCTGCATTTCTTCTAAACAGAAAGGGCTCATCCCAAAAATAAAACTGGGCGTCATGTAAAAACTTTTTCTTTTGTTGCCAAGTTAAATCTTTGGGAATTACCCCTGCTGCTAAGTAATTTGCTAAATCAGCATACCATGGTAATGCAGATGCAGCTAGGAGTTGTTCATTAGGGAATGCATCATCTATTGGAACCTGGTCATCTTTATCACTAGTTTCAAGGGGAAGTCTAGATAGGTGATCAGCTATTACATTTTCAACCCCTTTCTTATCCTTAATTTCCAAATCGAACTCTTGCAAAAGCAAGATCCACCTTATCAGTCTTGGCTTAGAGTCTTGCTTAGCCAAAAGGTGCCTAAGTGCAGCATGATTAGTGTAAACAATTACTTTAGACCCTATGAGATAGGACCTAAATTTATCCATGGCAAACACTACTGCTAAGAGCTCTTTTTCAGTAGTCGTGTAGTGCACTTGAGCATTGTTCAGAACACGACTAACATAGTAGATTGTATGAAATACTTTATCCACTCTTTGTCCTAGAACAACTCCTATAGCATGTGTAACACCCCGCAAATTCCTCGTACTGAATTAAAATACTAAAGAGATTTATTTTGAGAAAATGTTTTTGAAAGAATATTCTCTTAAATAAATTTCCTAATTAATGTTTTAAGATAAAGAGTGACTTTAAAGAAATGGTTTTCACAAAATGATGTCATGAGTTTTGAAGTGAATTTAGAAAAATAATTATATGTTGGACATTTTTTTATACCTTAGAGAAAAGGTGATTTATAAAGAAGAGCATTTTATGAGAAAGATATTGTTTTCTATATATATGTGTTGGTGGACGTGTGCTTCATGTGTGATTATGTTTATGTCATTCCTTGAGATATTTGAATTACTAGGTGAAGTGGTAATTTAATGTCATGAACATAGAAATAGGTAAGAAATAAAAAGATAGTGTATGAATATGCATGTGTGTATACGTGTGAGTAATATGTGTGTGCATGTGTATGCTTGGCCGTGTGTGTATATGTGCATGCATGACGGAGCCTTGACTTTCTTGCACCCTAAGGTAGGAGACTAGTGACATATAGGTTTAGTTTAGTGAAAAACCTAGTTAGAGGTTTGACCAACCAATAGAACAAGGATTAAGCCTAATCTTGCTCCATTTGTCTCTTGGCTTGGCTTGAGCCATGCAAGCTTTCCTAAAGCCACTTTTACCCCTTAAGCAACTCTCTTTGGCCGAATATCCCAAGGGCATTAAGGGAAATATTTGTGTGCCTTTTTAAGCCCAAGATCGTGGCTCATTTCCCTTCATTTTTCCTTCACATTTCATTTCCTAAACCAACACACACAATTCCTAAGAGTTATCGTCAAACTCTTAGAGAGAGACATAGAGAGAGATTGGAACCGTGAGCTTGGAGGAGAGGAGAAGAAGAAGATCAAGCCCAAAGCCTTAGGATCCTTGAAGATTAAGTGAAGAAGGTTGAGGATCTTCTCTATTTCCTTGTTTATTCGAAGATCATAGAGTGTTAAGAGTAGTTATTGATTTTCCAAGTCTTGTAAAGTTTAGATGTGTTGCATGTTTGATTTCTTTGTAGATCTATGCTTGTAAGTTCTTATTTGGCTTGATCTTGAGTTTCAAGAACCTAACAAAATTGTAGAACCTTAAACCATGGACTTTACCATTCGGCCATGACTAGGAAACTAGGTCATGATGATTTCTACTTCGATTGGAGCTCATGCATGTTAGTATGATGCTGATCTTGATGGATTGAGTATATGCATGTCTTGTCTATGTATTGATCTAAAACTTTTAAGAATGAATAAACTCCTAAAACCCTAGATCAAGAGCCATATGATTCGGCCTTGACTAGAACTATGAATCTTGATGTTTTTGATTTAATCTAAGTGGTTGCATGTTAAATTCATGTTTAGGAAATTTGATTTGAGGTGTTGAAATGTTTGATCTTTGAACATTAATCTTCTAAAAGCTTTGATCTTGCCCCAATTCTTGAAAAGGTTTTGATCATTGAATCAAATATGTGATTTTCAAACAAAAGATTTAATTTTCTATCCATGTATGTCACGGTTTTGTTTTTCTCTTCTTACTCAAAGTAATTTTTATCTTTGATTTGTGCTATTATAATAAATTCCGTGACTTGATCTATAAGATTCAGATACATGCATGTGCTTTTTGAGCAAAAATATTTCATTCTCATAATGAACCTTACGGTTTCATAAAGAACCAAAGAAATGAGCTTTTGAAAAATGATTTTTGGTCTTGATTCAAGTTCTATGTGCATGCATGTCAAAGATTTGAAAATAAAACCTTGATTCATGATGGCGTGTATTCGGTCAAATTCTAGGATTAGGGAGTCATGTTTTATTTTCATGACAAAAGACACATACATTTTGATTTCTTTATATTTAAGGGTCTTGTGTTTTTGCATGTGAAAAAGTGGATCAAAAACCTTGTTTTTGTCAAAAGGAGGTTCGGCCTAGCCATAATAAGTGGACTAGGATCCTTTTTCTCATGAATGGACCAAGGGTAATGAGTATGTCTCAAAAAAAAAACTATTGCTAAATTAATATGTTTAAAATTGTGTTGTGGCTATTTAATTTACATTCGGTTTTTAATTAAAAATAAGGGAAATAAATGAATTAAATGATTTTGGGAAAAGTATTATATTAAAATGAATGTATGTGCAAGTATGTGTATTCGGGTAGGAATAGAAGAAAGAGTAAGTAATTTAGTTGCATGAGAAAGAAATAGAGTTTAAATGCTTGAAATAAATCAAGTTGCTTTATGTGTTTCAAATTGTAATTTCTAACTTGTTTTCTTTGGTATCATTCGGTCACATAGAGTAAATACATTTAGGAAGTTTAATTGCATGAAATAAAATGCACATGATAAGGATAAAGTTGTCTAAAGTAAGAAAGAAAAATATAAAATACGTTTGGTTTATATCTCTGAATCTATTCGGTTTGTATGCATGACTAGAGGTTTGTTTTACAAGATTGAATTATTGGTGAGTTGTATGATTGTTTTGATGACAACTAAGTTGGTTTTATGAAACGATGTTTGCTGATTATGTGTTAGTTGATGCTTGAAAAGCATGTGAATGTGAAAGTGGTTTTGAAATTAACTGATTTTAAGAAAATTCCATTTGACTTATTTGAGGTTTTCAAACCTTTAATAAAGTGATTTCATGGGATAATCCTTGCTGCCCAAGATTATTTAAAATTGTTTTCTAACTTTGAAAATGTGTTCAACTAATTTACAATAGAATTTTCAAGTGATATTTGATTCAAGAAAAACCCGGATGGAAAACGGGACATTTTTCGGTGTTTCGAACGTGTTTTAAGGGGCTGCCCAAATCGGGCCAGCAATCAAACCAAATGATTTAAACCATTTTATTTAATGTTTTCAAATGATTTTAAAATAATTAAAGTGCTAGGAAATATGAGAGTTGTTTTGATAAGACGATAGTGTTTTAAGCCTTTCGACTAAGAATAGAAAGTGTCACGAACTAAGAAAAGATTTTCTTAATGCAAGAAAATAACATAAGTGTATTTTATTTAGTACGAGGGAATCTTAAAGACGAGGGATTGGGGCAGCCGGCAGCACAAAGGATCCGAAGCGACGGTACGCACTTAATAGCTGGACCTTAGGTGAGAGAGAAGCTTTCCTAAGACACCGTGGTAGTTAGGTGATATATTAGGACGTTCCGTATCATCTCAAAGATCGGAACTAAGTGGTTAGAGTCAGTAGTATAAGTGGCAATTGTTTGATTGTGTGGCCACTTATAAGAAGATGACGAAGACCACATTGTTGTGTGATGTTTGGGTAAATG
Source organism: Crotalaria pallida (assembly GCA_037953625.1). Classification (NCBI taxonomy): domain Eukaryota; kingdom Viridiplantae; phylum Streptophyta; class Magnoliopsida; order Fabales; family Fabaceae; genus Crotalaria; species Crotalaria pallida. The sequence goes on from CM075650.1 coordinate 129,712,105, forward strand.
ATAGCATGCTCTTATATATTCATTATGCCTTATGTTATTTATTGTTGTTAATAAAAATGAGTAATATGCTGATGGGCGTCTGTTACGTCCTGAAATTGGAAATGAAATAAGAAACTTGAGAGAAGTAAAGAAAAGAAGGGAAAGTAAGAATGTTAAGAAATGTGAGAATAAGGGATGTGTTGGAAAAGAAAGAAAGAGTTGAGATTGGGGAAAGAATGAAATGATAGTGTTGAGAACGAGCCAGAGCTGGGAAGAATGATGTTGATATGAAGTGTGAATTGATTGGAGCTGGGCTCCTGTGTTTTTGGTTTTAGTCTGAGACTAGTGTTGAGTTGAGCTTGCTCCTCCATTAGCGCTCAGCAAAAATGTAATTTTGAAAAGGTTTTCGAAAAGCAATTTTTGAAAAGGTTTTTGAAAAGAAATTTTCGAAGAGATTTTGAAAGGAAACTTTTAGAAAGGGTTGTGAAAAGAAATTCTTTTGAAAATGATTTGAACAGAGGTTTTGAGAAATATTATGAAAAGTATTTTCAAAGAAGTTTTTGAGAAATAAAAGTATTTTCAGGAAAGTTTTTGAAAGGAAATTTTGTGAAAGGGTGTGAAAATAGATTTTGAGTAGTTGTGAAACTAGGTTTTTGAGAAACTTTACAAAAGGGAATTTCATGAAAATGCTTATGAAATGAGGTTTTGGAAAAGTTTATAAATGGGTATTTTGAGAAAGTTTGTGAAAATATTGTTTTGAGAAAAGAGTGCGGAATGAGATGGTCAAGAGAGATGGTGAAATGTATTTCGTGAAATGAGATGTCAGTTGAGAGTTCATTGATGTGATCCCAGCTCTGTGCTATGTGAGAAATGATGAGAGAAAAATTGTGCAAAGTTAGTGGTCGGGACTCGTCGAAGGGTTGCACGAAGGACGGGCCGACCTTAGGATAATTAACAGATAAAAGACTTAAAAGACATACGCGGTGAGTTATGAGAGTGCGAAGTAGTGGAGAGGAAGGAACCATAAGTATCTGCGGATACTTAGGAGGAGAATGCATTATGGGAGGACGATGACGGTGAAACGTCAAGAAGTCTAGAGTATATTTCTAGGCAGAACGAACTCCACATGTGGCGCACTAACGTGGTGGGGACTGGGTCTAATGTCGTGGTAAGTTCTGCGGGCCCACTAGAAATATACTGTCGCCCCCTAGATTGCAAATCGAGAACAGTGAGAGGGACTGGAACGGGGCATTGTGTTTTGCCACTGCGTGGACAGTGAGCCTTGTTATTATTGAATTGATTTGAGGACGAGATCCTCCTGGTCTGGGACCATTTATGTGTTGAGATAGTTGTCGTGCCCGCGTGGTAAAGGTCTAGTACTCCTGTTTGCTTCCGACTAGATTGGGTGGATGACCGAGGAGATGTAGACGTGTGTGATAGCCGAGAACGAGATAAATGCTTTGATGACATCTTGAGTACCCGATCATTAAAGATTGTGAAATGATAAAGACCATATGAAAAGAGAAGTATAGTTGTGAAAGGGAAATGAGAAGAAAGTAAAAGATATACATAAGATGTAAAGGTAAATTAATAAGGGAATGAAAAATGATAAGAAGGATAATGATTATATTGAAAAGGTTATACTTGATTGTTGTGTGCTTGTATTGTATGTTTGTGTGGTCCTATATGTTGCCTATCGTAATCCCACACCGTCGACGATTCGTCGTTCGGATAGCTTACTCTCTCCTGTTCGTTGGCATATCGGTGCTGCTGGTATCTCAACGGGTAGATGGAGTACTGGATGGAAGTCACCGTACGAGGCTACAGGAACTACAAGAGAAGATTCGGTGTAACACCCCAATTTGGACTTAGAATTTTCACTAAAAATTTGCGCCATTTTTTTTATAACATTATCAAAATCAATTCAGTTTAATTCTTTTACAAAAAGGTTTTCATAAATCCAATTTGATTCGTTTGGTTTACAAAAATGTTTTGGTACTTAGACTCGCGTCATAAAATTCTATTTCCAAAAAGAGATGTCACTAACACTTTTCCAAAAAGATCCTTTTCGTAATGCCAAACTTATTCGATGGTTAACTTGCGGAAAACATTTATTTAATGAACTTGATACATAACTAAAAAGAACTTCTTTTATTTCATTTAAATAATCCATGTTACAACTGGGGTTACATTCGGGATAGAGTAATCATGTCCTACCCATCCAAAATGGAATACAAAACAAGACTATCCTAGACTACTAGTCTTCATCATTTCCTCCACCGCAACTGTCTGGAATATCCTCTTTCGACTTGAGCAACCGTTACCCGAGGTAGTACCTGATCTGTCATCTGTGAACATTGTTCCCCAATGTTCACAGGAAAGGGAAATAGAGAGAGTAAGCACTTCCGAACGATATGATCGTCGACGACGCGGGCTTACAATAGGGGAATATTAAGACCATACAAGCATATCATGAAACAATATATACATCATTATTACCAATCCCTTTTACGACTTGAGCTAATTACCATAGGGTCCTTCCCACCAAAGGGATATTCTTCATGAAACCATATTCATTATCTTTTAATTATCTTTAGGCTCTAAGTTTCACTGTTATAACCACCGGAAATTCAAGAGGGGGTACCACCACCGAGGCTCAAGGGTTTGGTAGCACACACGTTACATCTCCTCCATCATTCCAACCACATCCTAGTTCGGAAAGCAGATGGGACGCACAGGAACCCTAACCATGCTGGCATCGATGTCGAAGGGTACTTACCAACAAGTATCCAACAACCGAAGTAAAATCATTTCATCAATACAGTTTCCAAAATACAGCGACATCTAGCCCCATTCGGGTTCCCTCTCACCATCCAAGACTTGCTCAAGGGGGCGACAGCGCTATCTCTAGTTGATCGTGCAGTTCCTCGCTACGACATTGCCTACTACCGAAAGATAAGTCCTTGTAATCTTGTCCCGCCTAGAGAAGCACTCAAGGCTTCTTGACGTTCACCGTCCTTGCCCTCCCCTATCGCAATCACCACTTGAAGAAACACCGACCTCCAAGCATACCTGAGTATCCATAGATAATCAGGGTGTCTTTCCTCTCCACTACTTCACTCTCAACGTGTCGGTTTAGGAAAGGGGTTCCTAAGTCTTTTAAGTCTTTTAAATCTTTTAAGTCTTTTAAGTCTCTTCTTAAACCTAAGTTTTGGTCGACCCATTCTAAGCCTCGCTTCTAACGGGCCTCGACCTCTAAGGGAAACATCAAACAACCTTTTACAGTATAGTGGATTCCACAAGACTTAGACCACGGCATAGTCATCCACGTGGCCAGTCACTTAAAGGGGATATTTAGCAAAGTTATTTTATGCCGCTTGCACCATCACTGTACACTACTATCGCTTCCGCAATTCCACATTATTCTTTAACCATTCTTATATTTTCATAATAGTATTTCCAAAATATGCCAAATCCTTCTCATGGAACGACCGGTCGAAAAACACAAAGAACTCTTTTCATAGGAACCACCGAACATTAATTATCTTTCCATAAGATGAACCATTATTTCCAAAATATGATATACAATTCAAAAATATACAACATGGCATAATCAATTATCAACCGACATACAATAAATATCGAGGAATCGTGTTTTTCGTATAAACGGCGGGATACACACTCAATTGCCGTTTTACTACTCGACCGATAGATTCCTAGTTCCGACCTTTGAGATGATACGGAACGTCCTAATATTACTCTACATGCCACTATGTCTTAAGAAGGCTTCTCTCTCACCTGAGCTCCACGCTTACTCTGTTTTCAACCTTTGCGTTCACAGCTCCAGCAGCTCGTTCACTTTTAATTCCTTTTATTTCTTAAATGATGAACGACATACAATCAATATATATCAAGCAAGTACCTTATACGGTCTATCTACGTAGGTAAAAACTAAACCCAAAGTACCAAAGTACCTTCAAACAGAAATCCTTTTTAAAGCAGAAATCCCTTTAAAAAAAGAAATCCTTTTTAAGGGCATAGCTTAAAACAATTCTTTTTTTAAAATCAAGAAATCCTTTTTACAAGGCATAATTAAAAACTCACTCCAATACTTTGAAGACTATTTAGAGTACATTTTCATTTTCACAAAAACCATACTATAATGCTTATATAACCACTACCACCTTCGCACACTTATACATAAACAAACACTCAAACATATTTTTACATTTTGACTAACATAGATGTCCTAATTCTTATAATACTTCAAAAGACAATTCAAACATTATAAAAGCCATACATGAATTATTTTAGTCCTTATAGTTACACCTAAATTACTTAGAGCTAGAAAAGCATTCATCAATATACAAACTCTTTTATACCAGTAAAATTAACAAGATGATACTCATACCCCAATATATACACACACACGCACATTAGTTCAAAAATCATTTTTAGAATTACTTAAATCAATTTATCAAAGTTGTACAGTACTCACATACAAACTTTAAACTTATTTTTCTCTTAAACTATAACTCTAAAAATTAATCTACTTTTTCCTATACATCACATACAAGTCCTATTATCTACTTGACATTTAAATATTATATATTCACATTCAGAACAATTCTGGACAGCAAGGAAAAATAGAGTAGCATTAATTCAAGATTACCCTAAAAAGCATCTTTTTCAATTTATTACTAAAGGATACATACATTAAGGTCTAAAAGTAAGGTTAAACTAAATAAAATAATATTTTTACTTTATAAAACAATTCTGAACAGTAGCCCAATTACTTTAATAAAAATCATTCTTCACATTTTTATACAAGCACAAACAACATTTCATTTAAACACATACAACCTTTCTTATACGTATTCTAAGATTACTTTTAAAATCTACCCTTTTAATCCTAAATACTTATTACAACTTCTACTATAATAAAATGACCAAAATTAAGCTAAATAAAATATTTGCATCTGCTATACAGCCACTGAAAAAGTTGCATTAATTCAAGAAGTTCAAGTAAAACAATCCACAACAATTATACATAATTCCTACTTATGCCAAAGACTTTAAAATAATATTATTTCTAATAAAATATTACTTTTTCATTAATTATAAATTCTGAACAGCAACTTAATATATATATATTTTTATAAATCACTTTAATCAATCAAAACTACTCATTTCTATTTGTTTCTACATTATATTTGCACATACAAACTAAGTACTACTAATACTCTTACAAATAATCATTTGGGGTCTTGACTAATTAATTTTCCAGAATAAAAATTAAATTTTCAGAATTAATCTTTTCCATAAAAACATGTAATTCATTCCATAGACATACTAAAACAATCATCAAATCAATCAGAAAAATTCAATTAACTTTATTTTGTTCTCCTAAAATTCGACCAGTACTTAGGAAATTAGGAAAAACATTTTTAATTCTTAAAACATCTATATAATATACTTACATTACTTTATATACTAAAAACAAGAGTTTTAAATTATTAAACAAATATAAAATAGATCTCTTTTAGAAAATAATTCACTTTTTCCAGCAACTAATATCTATAAACACATCAACCACATACTGATACAATCATTTAAACATACATGTTCTTAAAGATTTAAAACAACTACCCATTTGTTTCTATTTCTTTTAAACAATAAACTATAGATTGATTACATATCAAATAACAAACAAATTACAAAAATTATTTTAAAGAAAAGACCATAGGCCTAACGGCCTACTTATTATTTTTTTATATTTCCAGAAAATTTCATTTTTGTTTATTATCTTTATTCATTATTCTTATTTAACTTTAATCCAAACAAAAAGGAAATAACATACAATCAAACAATAACAATTAAACAAAATTTCTATAAAATACAAACTCATACACATTAAGAACATTAAAAATTTCCAGAATTTATTTTCTTTTTCAAAAATTATTTTTAGTTCCTTTTCACAAATCATTTTTATTTCATTTTACTTTAAGGAAAACACTTATTTGTTTTTATTCTCAAATACACATGAAATAACAACAATTACCATATAATATAATTATATATATATATATATATATATAAAATTACACACGGTCCAGAATCAGAAAATAAAAATAAAATAAAAATCCATTTTAATTCTTTTATTTATTTCCATTCCCTTTTATTTTATTAAACAACAATACAATCCATATATCAAAAATACATAAATCAATCCTCAATTTCTTAATATATGTCAAGGCTAATATATATACATATATCAGAAATTAATTTTTTTCCATTATTATTTACTTATTGATTATTATTCCTTAATACAAAGAAACAAAAACAATTAAAAGACAAGGAATAAAAACTTATTTGTTCATACAAAATTTTCTATAATTCAAATGATCTAAGAAATAAAATAAACCCAGATATTAAATTATTCAAACTCATCAAAACTTTTAGTCATCTTAAGAATTAAAGAAAAGGGGAGATAAATCCCTTTAAACACCCTTTTTGTGTCCCTTTTCTCATCCTTAATTCATATGACTCAAGAACAATATCACATATTCAACAATAACTTTAAAATGTAAAGGAAAATTTAGAACTTAACTATAGAAGAATTTAGAAGTTTTTTTTCAATAATAACAACAAAACAACTTAAAAAGAGATTAAATAAATAAGTGATTTTGGGTTACCTCTACTCCTTAAGCTTAAGAAAACTTCAAGTGACAAAGCAATTCCTCCCTCCTTCCTAAGCCAATTCGTCCCTCTCTCTCTCTATTCTTTCTTAGAATTTTTTTTCTCTTGTAAAACTATCAAGGATTGTGTGTGAAAATGTGGGAACTAAGGCCATCTATTTATAGGTGTTGAAGATGCATTTTCCCTCAATTTTCAGAGGTGAAATTCGCCCCCCCCCCCCCCCCCTTACTCACCATGAGTCAGCAAAATTAATTCATGCACATTGGAACACACTTTGCATTAATTGAGATTTTGTTGATTCCTACATTCTTTTTAATTCATGGTTTATTCTCACAAACTTCAGAATTATTCTCCTCTCTCCCTACCCTATTTTGGACGGCACACATATATTAAAATAGGAGAGAAAATTTTTCATTGGTTCCTTTTGGAGGTGCCTTCACTATTAACCAATCATATTAAACTATCATTTCAAATAAATCAGAAAACAATTAAGAAAATATTTAAATATGAACTGTGCAGCCAAATATTACTAAGATAAATATTTAAATATACCAATAAAAATATTTTATAGTCCATTAAATTATTTTATGCCCCAAAATAATTTCTCTTAATTAAAACTATCAAAATTCGATTTTCTTCCTACTGTACAGTACTTTTTTGTAAACATTAAAATAAAAATTTTATTTTTACATATTAAGATACTACATTTTAATACGATCGTTTTCATATAAATTTTATAATTTTTGGACTTACGGTTTGAAAGTTATGAATTTTTGAAGTCCTAAGATCATTTTCTTCAAAAATACACTTCCTAAGCCTTCAAATAATTTAAACTAAGAAAAATACGAAAATACACTTTATTTCAATGATAGTACAATATACAACTTCAGAAATGTATTTTTCATTTTCGAAATAAAATATACTTGAGTCAAAAGGTCATTTAATGCATTGAAACCATACATTTATACTTAAAACTCAAAAATTCGTTTAGTATTGTAGCAGTGATAAAATTTCGAAAACTCTAAAATAAAAATCAAAGCTTTACATTTTCATAATCTAGATTTCGATACGATCGTTTTAATATATCATTTGTAATTTTTTGACGTACGGTTTAAAAGATATGAATTTTCGAAGTCATATTACTATATTTCCTCAAAAATCCTTTTTGTATTTTAAATATAAATATGATACCATTCAATAAAATATTTTTATACTACTAATATACTTCAAATGCATCATATACAATTATATATATATATATATATACATTTTTCACGTTTATATATATACTTAACTCAAACAATTAGAAATATACAATCCAATAATAAATGATTTTCTATAATAATTTCACTAGAAAAATATTATCACATAAATAATCATACAAAATCTAATTATAATTTAAATTAAATTGGGGCAAAATTTTGGGTCTCACAATCCTCCCCAACTTAAAGATTTCTCGTCCCCGAGAAATACAAACAAAAACAAGCAAGGAAACACACAAGGTTATTCAAACATTCTCACGACTCTTCACTTGTCACTTACTTCTTTCGAGGATATATCCTTCCTTCGATGTCTTCGTTGATCACTACTCTTTTACTGGTCAGTCTTTGATGTAACGCCGCGCGGGAGTCGAATTGAGTCAAGCTCAAGGGTAGGCAACAAACAATCATTGTGTCTCAAAAATTTTGTTTGACCAGATTAGAAGCATTAAAGGTAAGTGGGTATGAATTATTTATAAGGGGTTTTGGTACTTTACGTAAGGGACTTGATAAGGACAGTTTGTTTTCGAATTTGGTGTCAATCCAGAAGTAATTTCTTGTATGCATATCAAAATCATAATCACCGGCTGAGTTACTGCTTATCTTCATACTACGTATGCCATACGGGTACTTGTAACTACACTTTTCTAACATAGACTCTACTTAACCTTTTGCTCCCCAACTTTGATCAAGCTTATACCACCTATTACACAACCTTACATCAAAGCCCACCATAAGACTATGATTACTCCCTAACTACCCGACTTTTCACTTACTACCTTGCCTTAGTACCGCTTAGGAACCGACTCTAAACCATTATTTCCAAAATTCCTAATTTTTCACACAACCGTACCATCACCTTGTCCCTTCAGCCTCCTAAAATTCATGTGTTATGCATACAAGTGTTACTTCCTTCATAACTTTATGAGGTAGGGTTCTGTTTTAGTCACGAGAATCCAAGAAAAGAACTTTGAATTTACCGAAATTTGGCATTTGGTTGAGTATTTTGATGGAATGTATTCATTAGATTTCTGACAAAAAGGAAGTCTTTTCAATTTGAAGGGGTCGAATTATCGCACAAATGTGAAAATCAAGGTCACAACTAGATAAAAAGGCAATTGCGTTTACAAAAATTGAAAATAACGTAGGGTAATGCCTCGACTTGAACTCAATTCACCTCCGGCAGTCTTTAAAATGCCACACTTTTCCAAGAACTGATTTCCACGTTCATACCAGAATTTCTACACCTCGTACTTTAAGCACAACATTCATTGAACTCACAAAGATTTCAATATTATTGTATCATAAAAAGCAAAAAGAAGGAATAATCCTTCAACATAGCCAGTCAAGAAGCAAAAGTTAAATCCAACAAGAGAAGCAAACACACTAGTAGTGGATAACCCCACACCGTTTAAACAATTCATAACAACACTTAAAATAACGAAAAACTCCTAAGGCACAAACGTAAACACTGTCATTACTTCTTCTGATTATAGCGGAGACCCTTCCATATCCCAGCAGGCCGATTAGAACCTAATTCGCGTCTTGGCTCTGAGCAATCTTTTGAGATGTGTCCTGGTTTGTTGCAGTTAAAGCAGTTCGGGTTTTCATAAGGGCAGTTCGGTCCATAATGGTTCTTATTGCAGCGATTGCACAACGGAATTACTCCTCCCTGACCTTTTTCACCATTTCCATTACTACGAGCATTACCATTGCTGTTGTTGTTGCTTTGATGGTTATTGTTGTTGTTACGCTCATTTCCATGCCTATTCCGATTGCCACCGCTACGATTGTTGCCTCCGGCTGAATTATTTCCTCTAGTTCTATTGTCTCTTCGTCCACTTCCTTGTCCATAAGGGCCTTGATATCGGGCTCCACTGTTTCGGTTTCCATTTCCTGAGAGGTGCCTCACAGGACCACCACTTGTAACTTGTGCAGCTGACTTCCCTGTTGAATCCTTCGACTTCAGACCACTTTCCACAATACTCACTTTATTTACCAAGGTTGTGAACACATTTATCTCCAAAGGTGCCAGGGCTTGCTTAATCTCCGGCCTTAGACCATCCAAAAACTTTGCACACTTCGACCTCTCATTTCCAGCTTCTCCATAGTAAGGCATAAACCTTGCCAGATTCTCGAATTTGGCAGCATACTCCCCTACACTCATGCTACCTTGTTCCAATCTTAGGAATTCCAATTCCTTGGCTGTCTGAATGGTGCTCCGGAAAATACTTCACCAAAAGCCTATCTTTGAACCGATTCCAGGTTATTCCTCCAGCTTCTCCAGCTAACACTTGTCTCTCATTACGCCACCAGTCGGCCGCCTCTCCTACCATCATGTACCCAGCATAGGCAACTTTTTGTTCATCTGTGCACTTCACCATTCCCCCGAATATCCTTTCCAAACTTGCTATCCAGGCCTCTGCCTCTTCCGATGCGAAACCTCCAGTGAATTCCTTTGGATTCCTACGACAAAACTCGTCGAGTCCTCTGATTCCTTGCCCACCAGCGTTCGCATTCTGATTCTGCTGAAGTTGTTGATGCATAAGGTTCATGTTGTCCCTTACTCCTGCTAAGACCGCAACTGTCTGAGCCAAAACAGCAGTTGGTTCCTCATTCCCTTGTCGACGTGCCATCTTGCCTCTGTTACATACGTAGGATTGGAGTCTTAGATCAAGCAAAGGGTCGTACGAGGTAAGCATATTAGGCTATGCTCGAGCCGAAAGGATAGCTATACTATAACTACCAAACAGAGTCACACAATGAAAGCATATAAGGCTATGCTTAAGGCCACTAAGGACAACCATCGCTCTGATACCACTAAATGTAACACCCCAATTTGGACTTAGAATTTTCACTAAAAATTTGCGCCATTTTTTTTATAACATTATCAAAATCAATTCAGTTTAATTCTTTTACAAAAAGGTTTTCATAAATCCAATTTGATTCATTTGGTTTACAAAAATGTTTTGGTACTTAGACTCGCGTCATAAAATTCTATTTCCAAAAAGAGATGTCACTAACACTTTTCCAAAAAGATCCTTTTCGTAATGCCAAAATTATTCGATGGTTAAATTGCAGAAAACATTTATTTAATGAACTTGATACATAACTAAAAAGAACTTCTTTTATTTCATTTAAATAATCCATGTTACAACTGGGGTTACATTCGGGATAGAGCATGTCCTACCCATCCAAAGATGGAATACAAAACAAGACTATCCTAGACTACTAGTCTTCATCATTTCCTCCACCGCAACTGTCTGGAATATTCTTTGATTGCTGCTTCTGCTTCCTCCTCATATGTACGTCGTCTCGCGATCCTCTTTTGACTTGAGCAACCGTTACCCGAGGTAGTACCTGATCTGTCATTTGTGAACATTGTTCCCCAATGTTCACAGGAAAGGGAAATAGAGAGAGTAAGCACTTCCGAACGATATGATCGTCGACGGCGCGGGCTTACAATAGGGGAATATTAAGACCATACAAGCATATCATGAAACAATATATACATCATTATTACCAATCCCTTTTACGACTTGAGCTAATTACCATAGGGTCCTTCCCACCAAAGGGATAGTCTTCATGAAACCATATTCATTATCTTTTAATTATCTTTAGGCTCTAAGTTTCACTGTTATAACCACCGGAAATTCAAGAGGGGGTACCACCACCGAGGCTCAAGGGTTTGGTAGCACACACGTTACATCTCCTCCATCATTCCAACCACATCCTAGTTCGGAAAGCAGATGGGACGCACAGGAACCCTAACCATGCTGGCATCGATGTCGAAGGGTACTCACCAACAAGTATCCAACAACCGAAGTAAAATCATTTCATCAATACAATTTCCAAAATACAGCGACATCTAGCCCCATTCGGGTTCCCTCTCACCATCCAAGACTTGCTCAAGGGGGCGACAGCGCTATCTCTAGTTGATCGTGCAGTTCCTCGCTACGACATTGCCTACTACCGAAAGATAAGTCCTTGTAGTCTTGTCCCGCCTAGAGAAGCACTCAAGGCTTCTTGACGTTCACCGTCCTTGCCCTCCCCTATCGCAATCACCACTTGAAGAAACACCGACCTCCAAGCATACCTGAGTATCCATAGATAATCAGGGTGTCTTTCCTCTCCACTACTTCACTCTCAACGTGTCGGTTTAAGAAAGGGGTTCCTATGTCTTTTAAGTCTTTTAAATCTTTTAAGTCTTTTAAGTCTCTTCTTAAACCTAAGTTTTGGTCGACCCATTCTAAGCCTCGCTTCTAACGGGCCTCGACCTCTAAGGGAAACATCAAACAACCTTCTACAGTATAGTGGATTCCACAAGACTTAGACCACGGCACAGTCATCCACGTGGCCAGTCACTTAAAGGGGATATTTAGCAAAGTTATTTTGTGCCGCTTGCACCATCACTGTACACTACTATCGCTTCCGCAATTCCACATTATTCTTTAACCATTCTTATATTTTCATAATAGTATTTCCAAAATATGCCAAATCCTTCTCATGGAACGACCGGTCGAAAAACACAAAGAACTCTTTTCATAGGAACCACCGAACATTAATTATCTTTCCATAAGATGAACTATTATTTCCAAAATATGATATACAATTCAAAAATATACAACATGGCATAATCAATTATCAACCGACATACAATAAATATCGAGGAATCGTGTTTTTCGTATAAACGGCGGGATACACACTCAATTGCCGTTTTACTACTCGACCGATAGATTCCTAGTTCCGACCTTTGAGATGATACGGAACGTCCTAATATTACTCTACATGCCACTATGTCTTAAGAAGGCTTCTCTCTCACCTGAGCTCCACGCTTACTCTGTTTTCAACCTTTGCGTTCACAGCTCCAGCAGCTCGTTCACTTTTAATTCCTTTTATTTCTTAAATGATGAACGACATACAATCAATATATATCAAGCAAGTACCTTATACGGTCTATCTACGTAGGTAAAAACTAAACCCAAAGTACCAAAGTACCTTCAAACAGAAATCCTTTTTAAAGCAGAAATCCCTTTAAAAAAAGAAATCCTTTTTAAGGGCATAGCTTAAAACAATTCTTTTTTTAAAATCAAGAAATCCTTTTTACAAGGCATAATTAAAAACTCACTCCAATACTTTGAAGACTATTTAGAGTACATTTTCATTTTCACAAAAACCATACTATAATGCTTATATAACCACTACCACCTTCGCACACTTATACATAAACAAACACTCAAACATATTTTTACATTTTGACTAACATAGATGTCCTAATTCTTATAATACTTCAAAAGACAATTCAAACATTATAAAAGCCATACATGAATTATTTTAGTCCTTATAGTTACACCTAAATTACTTAGAGCTAGAAAAGCATTCATCAATATACAAACTCTTTTATACCAGTAAAATTAACAAGATGATACTCATACCCCAATATATACACACACACGCACATTAATTCAAAAATCATTTTTAGAATTACTTAAATCAATTTATCAAAGTTGTACAGTACTCACATACAAACTTTAAACTTATTTTTCTCTTAAACTATAACTCTAAAAATTAATCTACTTTTTCCTATACATCACATACAAGTCCTATTATCTACTTGACATTTAAATATTATATATTCACATTCAGAACAATTCTGGACAGCAAGGAAAATTAGAGTAGCATTAATTCAAGATTACCCTAAAAAGCATCTTTTTCAATTTATTACTAAAGGATACATACATTAAGGTCTAAAAGTAAGGTTAAACTAAATAAAATAATATTTTTACTTTATAAAACAATTCTGAACAGTAGCCCAATTACTTTAATAAAAATCATTCTTCACATTTTTATACAAGCACAAACAACATTTCATTTAAACACATACAACCTTTCTTATACGTATTCTAAGATTACTTTTAAAATCTACCCTTTTAATCCTAAATACTTATTACAACTTCTACTATAATAAAATGACCAAAATTAAGCTAAATAAAATATTTGCATCTGCTATACAACCACTGAAAAAGTTGCATTAATTCAAGAAGTTCAAGTAAAACAATCCACAACAATTATACATAATTCCTACTTATGCCAAAGACTTTAAAATAATATTATTTCTAATAAAATATTACTTTTTCATTAATTATAAATTCTGAACAGCAACTTAATATATATATATTTTTATAAATCACTTTAATCAATCAAAACTACTCATTTCTATTTGTTTCTACATTATATTTGCACATACAAACTAAGTACTACTAATACTCTTACAAATAATCATTTGGGGTCTTGACTAATTAATTTTCCAGAATAAAAATTAAATTTTCAGAATTAATCTTTTCCATAAAAACATGTAATTCATTCCATAGACATACTAAAACAATCATCAAATCAATCAGAAAAATTCAATTAACTTTATTTTGTTCTCCTAAAATTCGACCAGTACTTAGGAAATTAGGAAAAACATTTTTAATTCTTAAAACATCTATATAATATACTTACATTACTTTATATACTAAAAACAAGAGTTTTAAATTATTAAACAAATATAAAATAGATCTCTTTTAGAAAATAATTCACTTTTTCCAGCAACTAATATCTATAAACACATCAACCACATACTCATACAATCATTTAAACATACATGTTCTTAAAGATTTAAAACAACTACCCATTTGTTTCTATTTCTTTTAAACAATAAACTATAGATTGATTACATATCAAATAACAAACAAATTACAAAAATTATTTTAAAGAAAAGACCATAGGCCTAACGGCCTACTTATTATTTTTTTATATTTCCAGAAAATTTCATTTTTGTTTATTATCTTTATTCATTATTCTTATTTAACTTAAATCCAAACAAAAAGGAAATAACATACAATCAAACAATAACAATTAAACAAAATTTCTATAAAATACAAACTCATACACATTAAGAACGTTAAAAATTTCCAGAATTTATTTTCTTTTTCAAAAATTATTTTTAGTTCCTTTTCACAAATCATTTTTATTTCATTTTACTTTAAGGAAAACACTTATTTGTTTTTATTCTCAAATACACATGAAATAACAACAATTACCATATAATATAATTATATATATATATATAAAATTACACACGGTCCAGAATCAGAAAATAAAAATAAAATAAAAATCCATTTTAATTCTTTTATTTATTTCCATTCCCTTTTATTTTATTAAACAACAATACAATCCATATATCAAAAATACATAAATCAATCCTCAATTTCTTAATATATGTCAAGGCTAATATATATACATATATCAGAAATTAATTTTTTTCCATTATTATTTACTTATTGATTATTATTCCTTAATACAAAGAAACAAAAACAATTAAAAGACAAGGAATAAAAACTTATTTGTTCATACAAAATTTTCTATAATTCATATGATCTAAGAAATAAAATAAACCCACATATTAAATTATTCAAACTCATCAAAACTTTTAGTCATCTTAAGAATTAAAGAAAAGGGGAGATAAATCCCTTTAAACACCCTTTTTGTGTCCCTTTTCTCATCCTTAATTCATATGACTCAAGAACAATATCACATATTCAATAATAACTTTAAAATGTAAAGGAAAATTTAGAACTTAACTATAGAAGAATTTAGAAGTTTTTTTTCAATAATAACAACAAAACAACTTAAAAAGAGATTAAATAAATAAGTGATTTTGGGTTACCTCTACTCCTTAAGCTTAAGAAAACTTCAAGTGACAAAGCAATTCCTCCCTCCTTCCTAAGCCAATTCGTCCCTCTCTCTCTCTATTCTTTCTTAGAATTTTTTTTCTCTTGTAAAACTATCAAGGATTGTGTGTGAAAATGTGGGAACTAAGGCCATCTATTTATAGGTGTTGAAGATGCATTTTCCCTCAATTTTCAGAGGTGAAATTCGCCCCCCCCCCCCCTACTCACCATGAGTCAGCAAAATTAATTCATGCACATTGGAACACACTTTGCATTAATTGAGATTTTGTTGATTCCTACATTCTTTTTAATTCATGGTTTATTCTCACAAACTTCAGAATTATTCTCCTCTCTCCCTACCCTATTTTGGACGGCACACATATATTAAAATAGGAGAGAAAATTTTTCATTGGTTCCTTTTGGAGGTGCCTTCACTATTAACCAATCATATTAAACTATCATTTCAAATAAATCAGAAAACAATTAAGAAAATATTTAAATATGAACTGTGCAGCCAAATATTACTAAGATAAATATTTAAATATACCAATAAAAATATTTTATAGTCCATTAAATTATTTTATGCCCCAAAATAATTTCTCTTAATTAAAACTATCAAAATTCGATTTTCTTCCTACTGTACAGTACTTTTTTGTAAACATTAAAATAAAAATTTTATTTTTACATATTAAGATACTACATTTTAATACGATCGTTTTCATATAAAGTTTATAATTTTTTGACTTACGGTTTGAAAGTTATGAATTTTTGAAGTCCTAAGATCATTTCCTTCAAAAATACACTTCCTAAGCCTTCAAATAATTTAAACTAAGAAAAATACGAAAATACACTTTATTTCAATGATAGTACAATATACAACTTCAGAAATGTATTTTTCATTTTCGAAATAAAATATACTTGAGTCAAAAGGTCATTTAATGCATTGAAACCATACATTTATACTTAAAACTCAAAAATTCGTTTAGTATTGTAGCAGTGATAAAATTTCGAAAACTCTAAAATAAAAATCAAAGCTTTACATTTTCATAATCTAGATTTCGATACGATCGTTTTAATATATCATTTGTAATTTTTTGACGTACGGTTTAAAAGATATGAATTTTCGAAGTCATATTACTATATTTCCTCAAAAATCCTTTTTGTATTTTAAATATAAATATGATACCATTCAATAAAATATTTTTATACTACTAATATACTTAAAATGCATCATATACAATTATATATATATATATATATATATATATATATATATATACATTTTTCACGTTTATATATATACTTAACTCAAACAATTAGAAATATACAATCCAATAATAAATGATTTTCTATAATAATTTCACTAGAAAAATATTATCACATAAATAATCATACAAAATCTAATTATAATTTAAATTAAATTGGGACAAAATTTTGGGTCTCACAATCCTCCCCAACTTAAAGATTTCTCGTCCCCGAGAAATACAAACAAAAACAAGCAAGGAAACACACAAGGTTATTCAAACATTCTCACGACTCTTCACTTGTCACTTACTTCTTTCGAGGATATATCCTTCCTTCAATGTCTTCGTTGATCACTACTCTTTTACTGGTCAGTCTTTGATGTAACGCCACGCGGGAGTCGAATTGAGTCAAGCTCAAGGGTAGGCAACAAACAATCATTGTGTCTCAAAAATTTTGTTTGACCAGATTAGAAGCATTAAAGGTAAGTGGGTATGAATTATTTATAAGGGGTTTTGGTACTTTACGTAAGGGACTTGATAAGGACAGTTTGTTTTCGAATTTGGTGCCAATCCAGAAGTAATTTCTTGTATGCATATCAAAACCATAATCACCGGCTGAGTTACTGCTTATCTTCATACTACGTATGCCATACGGGTACTTGTAACTGCACTTTTCTAACATAGACTCTACTTAACCTTTTGCTCCCCAACTTTGATCAAGCTTATACCACCTATTACACAACCTTACATCAAAGCCCACCATAAGACTATGATTACTCCCTAACTACCCGACTTTTCACTTACTACCTTGCCTTAGTACCGCTTAGGAACCGACTCTAAACCATTATTTCCAAAATTCCTAATTTTTCACACAACCGTACCATCACCTTGTCCCTTCAGCCTCCTAAAATTCATGTGTTATGCATACAAGTGTTACTTCCTTCATAACTTTATGAGGTAGGGTTCTGTTTTAGTCACGAGAATCCAAGAAAAGAACTTTGAATTTACCAAAATTTGGCATTTGGTTGAGTATTTTGATGGAATGTATTCATTAGATTTCTGACAAAAAGGAAGTCTTTTCAATTTGAAGGGGTCGAATTATCGCACAAATGTGAAAATCAAGGTCACAACTAGATAAAAAGGCAATTGCGTTTACAAAAATTGAAAATAACGTAGGGTAATGCCTCGACTTGAACTCAATTCACCTCCGGCAGTCTTTAAAATGCCACACTTTTCCAAGAACTGATTTCCACGTTCATACCAGAATTTCTACACCTCGTACTTTAAGCACAACATTCATTGAACTCACAAAGATTTCAATATTATTGTATCATAAAAAGCAAAAAGAAGGAATAATCCTTCAACATAGCCAGTCAAGAAGCAAAAGTTAAATCCAACAAGAGAAGCAAACACACTAGTAGTGGATAACCCCACACCGTTTAAACAATTCATAACAACACTTAAAATAACGAAAAACTCCTAAGGCACAAACGTAAACACTGTCATTACTTCTTCTGATTATAGCGGAGACCCTTCCATATCCCAGCAGGCCGATTAGAACCTAATTCGCGTCTTGGCTCTGAGCAATCTTTTGAGATGTGTCCTGGTTTGTTGCAGTTAAAGCAGTTCGGGTTTTCATAAGGGCAGTTCGGTCCATAATGGTTCTTATTGCAGCGATTGCACAACGGAATTACTCCTCCCTGACCTTTTTCACCATTTCCATTACTACGAGCATTACCATTGCTGTTGTTGTTGCTTTGATGGTTATTGTTGTTGTTACGCTCATTTCCATGCCTATTCCGATTGCCACCGCTACGATTGTTGCCTCCGGCTGAATTATTTCCTCTAGTTCTATTGTCTCTTCGTCCACTTCCTTGTCCATAAGGGCCTTGATATCGGGCTCCACTGTTTCGGTTTCCATTTCCTAAGAGGTGCCTCACAGGACCACCACTTGTAACTTGTGCAGCTGACTTCCCTGTTGAATCCTTCGACTTCAGACCACTTTCCACAATACTCACTTTATTTACCAAGGTTGTGAACACATTTATCTCCAAAGGTGCCAGGGCTTGCTTAATCTCCGGCCTTAGACCATCCAAAAACTTTGCACACTTCGACCTCTCATTTCCAGCTTCTCCATAGTAAGGCATAAACCTTGCCAGATTCTCGAATTTGGCAGCATACTCCCCTACACTCATGCTACCTTGTTCCAATCTTAGGAATTCCAATTCCTTGGCTGTCTGAATGGTGCTCCGGAAAATACTTCACCAAAAGCCTATCTTTGAACCGATTCCAGGTTATTCCTCCAGCTTCTCCAGCTAACACTTGTCTCTCATTACGCCACCAGTCGGCCGCCTCTCCTACCATCATGTACCCAGCATAGGCAACTTTTTGTTCATCTGTGCACTTCACCATTCCCCCGAATATCCTTTCTAAACTTGCTATCCAGGCCTCTGCCTCTTCCGATGCGAAACCTCCAGTGAATTCCTTTGGATTCCTACGACAAAACTCGTCGAGTCCTCTGATTCCTTGCCCACCAGCGTTCGCATTCTGATTCTGCTGAAGTTGTTGATGCATAAGGTTCATGTTGTCCCTTACTCCTGCTAAGACCGCAACTATCTGAGCCAAAACAGCAGTTGGTTCCTCATTCCCTTGCCGACGTGCCATCTTGCCTCTGTTACATACGTAGGATTGGAGTCTTAGATCAAGCAAAGGGTCGTACGAGGTAAGCATATTAGGCTATGCTCGAGCCGAAAGGATAGCTATACTATAACTACCAAACAGAGTCACACAATGAAAGCATATAAGGCTATGCTTAAGGCCACTAAGGACAACCATCGCTCTGATACCACTAAATGTAACACCCCAATTTGGACTTAGAATTTTCACTAAAAATTTGCGCCATTTTTTTTATAACATTATCAAAATCAATTCAGTTTAATTCTTTTACAAAAAGGTTTTCATAAATCCAATTTGATTCATTTGGTTTACAAAAATGTTTTGGTACTTAGACTCGCGTCATAAAATTCTATTTCCAAAAAGAGATGTCACTAACACTTTTCCAAAAAGATCCTTTTCGTAATGCCAAAATTATTCGATGGTTAAATTGCAGAAAACATTTATTTAATGAACTTTATACATAACTAAAAAGAACTTCTTTTATTTCATTTAAATAATCCATGTTACAACTGGGGTTACATTCGGGATAGAGCATGTCCTACCCATCCAAAGATGGAATACAAAACAAGACTATCCTAGACTACTAGTCTTCATCATTTCCTCCACCGCAACTGTCTGGAATATTCTTTGATTGCTGCTTCTGCTTCCTCCTCATATGTACGTCGTCTCGCGATCCTCTTTTGACTTGAGCAACCGTTACCCGAGGTAGTACCTGATCTGTCATCTGTGAACATTGTTCCCCAATGTTCACAGGAAAGGGAAATATAGAGAGTAAGCACTTCCGAACGATATGATCGTCGACGGCGCGGGCTTACAATAGGGGAATATTAAGACCATACAAGTATATCATGAAATAATATATACATCATTATTACCAATCCCTTTTACGACTTGAGCTAATTACCATAGGGTCCTTCCCACCAAAGGGATAGTCTTCATGAAACCATATTCATTATCTTTTAATTATCTTTAGGCTCTAAGTTTCACTGTTATAACCACCGGAAATTCAAGAGGGGGTACCACCACCGAGGCTCAAGGGTTTGGTAGCACACACGTTACATCTCCTCCATCATTCCAACCACATCCTAGTTCGGAAAGCAGATGGGACGCACAGGAACCCTAACCATGCTGGCATCGATGTCGAAGGGTACTCACCAACAAGTATCCAACAACCGAAGTAAAATCATTTCATCAATACAATTTCCAAAATACAGCGACATCTAGCCCCATTCGGGTTCCCTCTCACCATCCAAGACTTGCTCAAGGGGGCGACAGCGCTATCTCTAGTTGATCGTGCAGTTCCTAGCTACGACATTGCCTACTACCGAAAGATAAGTCCTTGTAGTCTTGTCCCGCCTAGAGAAGCACTCGAGGCTTCTTGACGTTCACCGTCCTTGCCCTCCCCTATCGCAATCACCACTTGAAGAAACACCGACCTCCAAGCATACCTGAGTATCCATAGATAATCAGGGTGTCTTTCCTCTCCACTACTTCACTCTCAACGTGTCGGTTTAAGAAAGGGGTTCCTAAGTCTTTTAAGTCTTTTAAATCTTTTAAGTCTTTTAAGTCTCTTCTTAAACCTAAGTTTTGGTCGACCCATTCTAAGCCTCGCTTCTAACGGGCCTCGACCTCTAAGGGAAACATCAAACAACCTTCTACAGTATAGTGGATTCCACAAGACTTAGACCACGTCACAGTCATCCACGTGGCCAGTCACTTAAAGGGGATATTTAGCAAAGTTATTTTGTGCCGCTTGCACCATCACTGTACACTACTATCGCTTCCGCAATTCCACATTATTCTTTAACCATTCTTATATTTTCATAATAGTATTTCCAAAATATGTCAAATCCTTCTCATGGAACGACCGGTCGAAAAACACAAAGAACTCTTTTCATAGGAACCACCGAACATTAATTATGTTTCCATAAGATGAACCATTATTTCCAAAATATGATATACAATTCAAAAATATACAACATGGCATAATCAATTATCAACCGACATACAATAAATATCGAGGAATCGTGTTTTTCGTATAAACGGCGGGATATACACTCAATTGCCGTTTTACTACTCGACCGATAGATTCTTAGTTCCGACCTTTGAGATGATACGGAACGTCCTAATATTACTCTACATGCCACTATGTCTTAAGAAGGCTTCTCTCTCACCTGAGCTCCACGCTTATTCTGTTTTCAACCTTTGCGTTCACAGCTCCAGCAGCTCGTTCACTTTTAATTCCTTTTATTTCTTAAATGATGAACGACATACAATCAATATATATCAAGCAAGTACCTTATACGGTCTATCTACGTAGGTAAAAACTAAACCCAAAGTACCAAAGTACCTTCAAACAGAAATCCTTTTTAAAGCAGAAATCCTTTAAAAAAAGAAATCCTTTTTAAGGGCATAGCTTAAAACAATTCTTTTTTTAAAATCAAGAAATCCTTTTTACAAGGCATAATTAAAAACTCACTCCAATACTTTGAAGACTATTTAGAGTACATTTTCATTTCCACAAAAACCATACTATAATGCTTATATAACCACTACCACCT
Organism: Crotalaria pallida; assembly: GCA_037953625.1. Lineage (NCBI taxonomy): Eukaryota > Viridiplantae > Streptophyta > Magnoliopsida > Fabales > Fabaceae > Crotalaria > Crotalaria pallida. The sequence goes on from CM075650.1 coordinate 129,734,238, forward strand.
TCGCACACTTATATATAAACAAACACTCAAACATATTTTTACATTTTGACTAACATAGATGTCCTAATTCTTATAATACTTCAAAAGACAATTCAAACATTATAAAAGCCATACATGAATTATTTTAGTCCTTATAGTTACACCTAAATTACTTAGAGCTAGAAAAGCATTCATCAATATACAAACTCTTTTATACCAGTAAAATTAACAAGATGATACTCATACCCCAATATATACACACACGCACATTAATTCAAAAATCATTTTTAGAATTACTTAAATCAATTTATCAAAGTTGTACAGTACTCACATACAAACTTTAAACTTATTTTTCTCTTAAACTATAACTCTAAAAATTAATCTACTTTTTCCTATAATCACATACAAGTCCTATTATCTACTTGACATTTAAATATTATATATTCACATTCAGAACAATTCTGGACAGCAAGGAAAATTAGAGTAGCATTAATTCAAGATTACCCTAAAAAGCATCTTTTTCAATTTATTACTAAAGGATACATACATTAAGGTCTAAAAGTAAGGTTAAATTAAATAAAATAATATTTTTACTTTATAAAACAATTCTGAACAGTAGCCCAATTACTTTAATAAAAATCATTCTTCACATTTTTATACAAGCACAAACAACATTTCATTTAAACACATACAACCTTTCTTATACGTATTCTAAGATTACTTTTAAAATCTACCCTTTTAATCCTAAATACTTATTACAACTTCTACTATAATAAAATGACCAAAATTAAGCTAAATAAAATATTTGCATCTGCTATACAGCCACTGAAAAAGTTGCATTAATTCAAGAAGTTCAAGTAAAACAATCCACAACAATTATACATAATTCCTACTTAAGCCAAAGACTTTAAAATAATATTATTTCTAATAAAATATTACTTTTTCATTAATTATAAATTCTGAACAGCAACTTAATATATATATATATTTTTATAAATCACTTTAATCAATCAAAACTACTCATTTCTATTTGTTTCTACATTATATTTGCACATACAAACTAAGTACTACTAATACTCTTACAAATAATCATTTGGGGTCTTGACTAATTAATTTTCCAGAATAAAAATTAAATTTTCAGAATTAATCTTTTCCATAAAAACATGTAATTCATTCCATAGACATACTAAAACAATCATCAAATCAATCAGAAAAATTCAATTAACTTTATTTTGTTCTCCTAAAATTCGACCAGTACTTAGGAAATTAGGAAAAACATTTTTAATTCTTAAAACATCTATATAATATACTTACATTACTTTATATACTAAAAACAAGAGTTTTAAATTATTAAACAAATATAAAATAGATCTCTTTTAGAAAATAATTCACTTTTTCCAGCAACTAATATCTATAAACACATCAACCACATATTCATACAATCATTTAAACATACATGTTCTTAAAGATTTAAAACAACTACCCATTTGTTTCTATTTCTTTTAAACAATAAACTATAGATTGATTACATATCAAATAACAAACAAATTACAAAAATTATTTTAAAGAAAAGACCATAGGCCTAACGGCCTACTTATTATTTTTTTATATTTCCAGAAAATTTCATTTTTGTTTATTATCTTTATTCATTATTCTTATTTAACTTAAATCCAAACAAAAAGAAAATAACATACAATCAAACAATAACAATTAAACAAAATTTCTATAAAATACAAACTCATACACATTAAGAACATTAAAAATTTCCAGAATTTATTTTCTTTTTCAAAAATTATTTTTAGTTCCTTTTCACAAATCATTTTTATTTCATTTTACTTTAAGGAAAACACTTATTTGTTTTTATTCTCAAATACACATGAAATAACAACAATTACCATATAATATAATTATATATATATATATATATATATATAAAATTACACACGGTCCAGAATCAGAAAATAAAAATAAAATAAAAATCCATTTTAATTCTTTTATTTATTTCCATTCCCTTTTATTTTATTAAACAACAATACAATCCATATATCAAAAATACATAAATCAATCCTCAATTTCTTAATATATGTCAAGGCTAATATATATACATATACCAGAAATTAATTTTTTTCCATTATTATTTACTTATTGATTATTATTCCTTAATACAAAGAAACAAAAACAATTAAAAGACAAGGAATAAAAACTTATTTGTTCATACAAAATTTTCTATAATTCATATGATCTAAGAAATAAAATAAACGCAGATATTAAATTATTCAAACTCATCAAAACTTTTAGTCATCTTAAGAATTAAAGAAAAGGGGAGATAAATCCCTTTAAACACCCTTTTTGTGTCCCTTTTCTCATCCTTAATTCATATGACTCAAGAACAATATCACATATTCAACAATAACTTTAAAATGTAAAGGAAAATTTAGAACTTAACTATAGAAGAATTTAGAAGTTTTTTTTCAATAATAACAACAAAACAACTTAAAAAGAGATTAAATAAATAAGTGATTTTGGGTTACCTCTACTCCTTAAGCTTAAGAAAACTTCAAGTGACAAAGCAATTCCTCCCTCCTTCCTAAGCCAATTCGTCCCTCTCTCTCTCTCTATTCTTTCTTAGAATTTTATTATTTTTTCTCTTGTAAAACTATCAAGGATTGTGTGTGAAAAATGTGGGAACTAAGGCCATCTATTTATAGGTGTTGAAGATGCATTTCCCCTCAATTTTCAGAGGTGAAATTCGCCTCCCCCCCCCCCCCCCCTTACTCACCATGAGTCAGCAAAATTAATGCATGCACATTGAAACACACTTTGCATTAATTGGGATTTTGTTGATTCCTACATTCTTTTTAATTCATGGTTTATTCTCACAAACTTCAGAATTATTCTCCTCTCTCCCTACCCTATTTTGGACGGCACACATATATTAAAATAGGAGAGAAAATTTTTCATTGGTTCCTTTTGGAGGTGCCTTCACTATTAACCAATCATATTAAACTATCATTTCAAATAAATCAGAAAACAATTAAGAAAATATTTAAATATGGACTGTGCATCCAAATATTACTAAGATAAATATTTAAATATACCAATAAAAATATTTTATAGTCCATTAAATTATTTTATGCCCCAAAATAATTTTTCTTAATTAAAACTATCAAAATTCGATTTTCTTCCTACTGTACAGTACTTTTTTGTAAACATTAAAATAAAAATTTTATTTTTACATATTAAGATACTAAATTTTAATACGATCATTTTCATATAAAGTTTATAATTTTTGGACTTACAGTTTGAAAGTTATGAATTTTTGAAGTCCTAAGATCATTTCCTTCAAAAATACACTTCCTAAGCCTTCAAATAATTTAAACTAAGAAAAATACGAAAATACACTTTATTTCAATGATAGTACAATATACAACTTCAGAAATGTATTTTTCATTTTCGAAATAAAATATACTTGAGTCAAAAGGTCATTTAATGCATTGAAACCATACATTTATACTTAAAACTCAAAAATTCGTTTAGTATTGTAGCAGTGATAAAATTTTGAAAACTCTAAAATAAAAATCAAAGCTTTACATTTTCATAATCTAGATTTCGATACGATCGTTTTGACATATCATTTGTAATTTTTTGACGTACGGTTTAAAAGATATGAATTTTCGAAGTCATATTACTATATTTCCTCAAAAATCCTTTTTGTATTTTAAATATAAATATGATACCATTCAATAAAACATTTTTATACTACTAATATACTTCAAATGCATCATATACAATTATATATATATATATATACATTTTCCACGTTTATATATATACTTAATTAACTCAAACAATTAGAAATATACAATCCAATAATAAATGATTTTCTATAATAATTTCACTAGAAAAATATTATCACATAAATAATCATACAAAATCTAATTATAATTTAAATTAAATTGGGGCAAAATTGTGGGTCTCACATTCGGTATGAGGTTCGAGGGAACTCCACCACTCTCAATGGAGCAGAGTCGGAATCTACTAGCAAAGAGGGAATCACAACAAGGAAGGCATCAGCTTCGAGAGCAAAGAGAGGACGCAAGAAGAAGAAGGAACTTCACCCAATTGTTTTCAATAGGATAGTTTAAGGATAGTGTGGTTAGATTAGGTTATGATGATTGTTGAAGGATTACCGATGTCATTATGTAATTGAGCTAAGTTTTTAATCTGACTTGTGAAACACATCTTTTTGCAAGGTTAATTCATGTAAAGTTTTTGAAAACTGTTAATATAATTTTGAACCAAGTTCTTTTATGAAAACAGATGTTTTATGAAAAGAACGGTTTTCGTAACAACTCGGTTTTCGGAGAAGTGAATCGAAGAACATAAAGAGGTTTTCAATGATGTCTTCGAACGCTTAAACATTGTTAAAAAAAAATTTGGCCTCATTTTTGGCAACTTTAATAAATAGAAGTTAAATGTTTTGAGTTACAAAAATCGGGTTGTTACAACATGGTCACTGGTGTGGTGGACTCGGCCTGGCCGAGGTCCTTAAACCGCCTCGCCGAAGTCCTGAGGACCCGTCAGGAAGCCTTCTGAGCGCTCGGCCGAGCTCAATGCTCAACGGCCGAACAGATGCCAGAAACGGGCCGACCTCGTGTTCCCACTCAGTCCCGACATCCAGGTCCGACACCTCCCCGAGTCCGACATCTAGGACATGATGACGTCCCCCTACCTTATCCACAAGGACAGCTCATTACCTTATCCACAAGGATAGCTCACTACCTTATCCACAATGACAGCTCATCCAACCTTATCCGCTCCTAGCTCAGTACAGGCTAGCCCTACTTGGGCCTAAAGCAAGCCCATTAGGGCAACCAGCTCCCCCCTATAAGTAGCTCAGTACTACATGGGGCTCAGGTACGTCCTTTAACCCTAATTGCCATCCTCACACACCAGTGATTACGGTTGCTTCTTGGCTCTTTCCCTTAGCCATCTGAGGACTTCCCCCAAACATCACAGATCAACCCTAGACAGAGGTCCCTTTGAAGGTCATCTCCTACACCCTTGGAGGTCCTCACCGTCTAGGACATCACATTGGCGCCGTCTATGGGAAAAGATAAATTTCAACCCCACTCAAAAGATTCTACCATGTCTGAAGCTCAACCGGATCAGAAAAGGAGGAGGGAATGCTCTGGGAGAATCCCGCCAGCTGAAGACCTGCGGTCGCACCGGGGGGTTAGTTGGGCAGCAAGGTCCCCACCACCCCCCCTCCTTACCCGCCGTCACGATCATTGCATCAAAACGCCATTCAAGCCTCAGCTCCTGATGGGTCCCAACAACATCCAGGAAATTTGGGTATACAGGATCTGTTCAAAATACCGGCAAACTTTCGGGTGGAAACTATCTCTGGAGGTTTCGCCGGTGGCGGCGAAAGGAAGTCGGAAAGGAGAAGGTATGTTCAGCAGGTGTTAGCCGTTCGCCACAAGCCTATGGGTAAAAAACCATCCCGGAACATCCCAATCAGTTTCTCTGATGAGGATCCAGGAGATATCATCCCGGATCACAATGACCCAATGGTGATCGCGGCCATGATTAGCAACTTCGAAGTCGCCCGAGTTCTCGTTGACCAGGGGAGCTCGGCCGACATTCTTTTTCTCCACACATTTCAAGCATTAAAACTAAGATCCGCCGACCTCGTACATTTTGAAGGGCATCTTATCAGCTTCACGGGCGAGGCAATACCCCCCCTTGGAGCCATCCTCCTCCCGGTGACCTTGGGCAAACTACCTTCGGCCCGAACGGAGTTTATTAAGTTTTTGGTAATTGACTATAAATCCCCCTACAATGTGATACTGGGACGAACCTGCCTTCAAGCCTTTGGAGCAGTGGTCTCAACAGTTCACTTAGTAATGAAATTCGTTGGTTCTGACGACAACCTTGTCACCGTCAAAGCTGATCAGCCCAGAGCCCGACTATGCTACAACGCGAGTCTACGGGAAAGTAAGAAAAAGCAAGAAGAACTCTCGGGTCCGACATTAGCCAAAGGGAAGGTCCTTTTGGCCGAGTTGGACGTCCGGGCTGAACAAGATGACCTCAGACCGTCGCCTCAAGGAGAGTGGTTGGCAGTTCCCATCGATCCCGCCGATCCCAGCAGAACTGTCAAAGTAGGTGCCGACCTCCCTAAGGATGTACAGGAGGAAATCATCGCACTATTGCGAGCTAATTTGGACCTGTTCGCCTGGACCTCGGCTGATATGCCGGGGATCGACCCGAACTTTATCTGTCACAAGCTCAGTGTAGACCCGAAAGCAAGGCCGGTGGCGCAGAAAATGAGACGGGTCGGAACTGAGAAGGCAAAAGTTATCCAGGAAAAGGTGTCCGAGTTGCTCGAAGCCGGGTTTATAAAAGAAGTCCCATACGCCGAATGGGTTGCAAATACAGTCCTGGTTAAAAAGGCAAACGGTAGTTGGAGGATGTGTGTAGATTACACCGACCTCAACAAAGCCTGCCCCAAGGACCAATATCCACTGCCGATTATTGACCAGCTCGTCGATAATTCAGCAGGTTACCAATTGTTATCATTCACTGATGCATATTCGGGATATAACCAGATCCCTATGTATCCCCTTGATCAGGATAAGACCACATTCACGACCGGAAAGGCAACTTACTGTTACACCGTCATGCCTTTCGGCCTTAAGAATGCTGGCGCAACCTATCAAAGGATGATGAATAAAGTTTTTGACGGGATCATTGGCGCTACCATGGAAGTTTACATCGACGACATGATCACAAAGAGTAAGAAAAGGGAAGACCATGCCAAGGACCTAACCACGGTCCTGGAAAGGGTAAGAACCCATAGGATGAGGTTGAATCCGGAGAAATGTACTTTCGGAGTCCCCGCTGGCGCCTTTCTGGGTTCATGCTCTCCGAGAGAGGAATCGAAGCAAACCCTGACAAATGCCGCGCTATTCTAGAAATGAAAAGCCCTGCCGACCTCAGAGGGGTGCAACAATTAACTGGCAGGATGGCGGCTCTGTCTAGATTTCTTCCTCAAGCTGCTAAAAAGGCCTTACCCTGGTACCAACTTTTGAAAAAGGACACAACTTTCAATTGGGATCAGGACTTGAAGCCTCTTTCCTTGCTCTGAAAGAATACCTCTCTTCCCCTCCAGTTCTCTCCAGCCCCCGTGAGGGGGAGAACCTCTTTATTTACCTCTCCGTTGGGGAGTCAGCCCTTAGCTCCGTGTTGGTTCGAGATGAGGGTCGGAGTGAATTCCCCGTTTATTTCATAAGTCGAACTCTCCAGGGCGCCGAGCTTCGGTATTCCAAGATTGAGAAATTTGCATTCTGTCTTATCCTGGCTGCACGACGGTTACGACAATATTTTCAAAGCCACCCTATCGTCGTACGAACCGCCCAGCCCATTAAACAAGTTCTGCAAAAGCCCGACCTCGCGGGGAGAATGATGGCCTGGGCAATCGAACTGTCCGAGTTCGACATCTCCTATGAACCGAGGAAGGCAATCAAGTCACAAGTGTTAGCAGATTTTGTGTCCGAGTTTACAGAGCCCCACCAAAGCTCTAGCTCGGATATTTGGATAATATATGTTGATGGTTCAAGCAATCAAAAGGGTGCAGGAGCTGGAGTTATTTTGGAAAACGCGGAAGGGCTCAGCATCGAGTATTCCCCGAAGTTCGAATTTCTAACTTCGAATAATCAGGCCGAGTACGAGGCAGTCATTGCTGGCCTCCGCATGGCCAAAGAACTCGGTGCGTCCGAAGTTCAAGTTATGAGCGACTCCCAGTTGGTGGTTTCCCAAGTTGTTGGGGACTACCAAGCTAAGGAACCCATCCTGCAGAAATATCTCGACAAAGTTAAATCCCTCGCTCTCGATTTTGAAAAAATTTTCATCTCCCATATCCCCCGCAGTTCAAATTCCCGAGCCGATGTGCTTTCCAAGTTGGCAAGCACAAAAGGGGGAGGGAATAATAAAAGCCTCATTCAAGAGCAAATCGCAACCCCGAGCGTAGTGATGGCTATTTCGGTATCGCCGAACTGGATGCATCTGATCAGGGCGTACCTCGAACATGGAATACTCCCTGCCGATCAAAAGGAAGCAAAGAAACTTAAGAGAAAAGCAGCTGAGTATGTTATTATGGATGGAGTCCTTTATAGGAGAGGAATGTCATCTACACTCCTCCGATGTCTTACCTACGAGGAAGCTCAGGAGACCTTGGACGAGGTCCATGGAGGAATGGGGAGCCATCACGTCGGAGGAAAATCCTTGGCAAGAAAGATACTAAGGGGCGGTTATTTCTGGCCAACCTTGGTAATGGATTCCATTGACCATGTTCGACGATGTCCTCAATGCCAACTCTTCAGCGATGTTTACCAGAAACCGTCCGAGGAGCTCCACTCTCTAGCCTCCCCCTGGCCTTTCAGCATGTGGGGGATGGACATTGTGGGACAGTTCCCAACGGCTCCAGGCCAACTAAAATTCATCGTGGTAGCAATAGACTACTTCACCAAATGGATCAAAGCTGAGCCCCTAGCAACCATCACTTCGGCAAGGATCCAGAAGTTTTTCATGAAACAAGTCATCTCCCGTTTCGGCCTTCCTCTCACATTGATCATCGACAACGGCAGTCAATTCGCCGCCAACAACTTCCAGATATTAGCTGAAAGTCTCGGGATCTCCCATTGTTCTTCCTCGGTTGAGCACCCCCAGACTAATGGCCAAGCAAAAGCCGCCAACCGAGCTATCATAGACAGCCTCAAGAAGAGAATCACACAGGCCAAAGGAGCATGGGCCGATCTTCTACCCGAGGTCCTCTGGTCAATCAGGACCACGGTTCAGTCCTCAACCGGAGAAACCCCCTTCAGACTCACCTATGGTTGTGATGCAGTCATCCCCATCGAACGAAGAATTCATACCTTCCGAATGAGGGACAGACCCGAGGAGGAAAACGGAAATTTGATAAAAGAAAACTTGATTTTGGCCGACAAGATCCGGGACACCGCTTCTGCTCGGGAAAAGAAAGCGAAAGAAAGGCAAGCCAAGCAGTATAACAAAGCGGTACAACCCAGGTCTTTTGAGGTCGACGATCTCGTTCTTAGGAGGGCTGACATCGGTCTTAAAAACCGAAGAGACGGGAAATTTGCTCAAAACTGGGAAGGCCCCTACAGAGTCATCTCAAAAACACACTCTGGGGCATATAGACTAGAAACCCTTGAAGGGGCCGAGCTTAAAAATTCTTGGAACGTGGCAAAACTGAGAACCTACTTCAGCTAGGTTTACCTCAGATGTTATCGGCTGCCCCAGTTAGAAGTTTAAATTTTATCTTCATAATTTTATCTTCAGTTCTATTAATATTTCGCACTTACTTTTCCTAATCATGCTCTCATTTTCCACGAGGGGACATACCCACCTTCTCAATCTATAAGCAATGTACTCATGGTAATTAATGAAAAGTACAAGCTTGCTCATACTCAAGTGCCACAGTTTTATATATGTACGTACTAGCTTCTCATTTAGCACTAGCCACCTAAATGTTGCATGGCGCTATGCACAGCCAACGTCTCCAAGATAAGATCGGCTCATATGCACAGTGTACAAGGGACACCCGATAAAGAACAGACTGTTGTGAAATGTTTATACATAGCTTCACTCAGCACTCTCTTTTACATCGGGGCCGAGGACACCCACCTTGGCTAAGGTGGGTAGCTCTGAGTTCCCTACCGTATGCACTTATATACAGTACCTTTATTCAGAGGAAAACTTATAAGATTACTGCACTTACTGAGTCGTCTGAGTTTAACATTGGTAAGTTTTAAATCCGATCAAATCCAAATACAACAAGTTAACAAAAAACTTGTATCCTCAAAGGTAGTTCTACTTAGTTATTTAAAAATGACCTCGGACCCTATACGAATGCAACAAGTTAGAATAAAAACTTGCATAGACTAATAGTATGCAACAAGTTGAAACTGGAAAGAACTTGCATAAGAACAAAATGTTGTACACAATAAAGTTAAATACAATCCAACACTGTCAAACATGTTACAAAAAACATTGACAAGTCACAAAACACAAGCTGCCCAGCATAAGGGACTTACGCTGCTTCATCTTCGACATCAGATAGGACAACCGAGTTCGGGTTGAACTCCTCATCTGGCTTCTCCACCAAAGGGTCGGGCAGGTTCTCCTTGGGTTGGTTTAAGTCGACTTCAAGCCCGTCCTTGTCATAGTCGACCATTTTTCCATCCTCCACCCCGAAACCAGCCGAGGCGCCAAGGTACCGTATTTGGAGCCCTTGGTTCAGGTGCAGAATCTGCTCTATCGCGCTGGTAAAAACTTTGCCTGCTACCCTCTCAAGGTTGAAATCCGCTTCACGTGCAGCTACTTTGTGTTTAAGAGCTTGAGCGGCTCTTCCCTTCAACAGTGTTCTCACCTTCTCCATCTCGGCTAGCCCTTCTTGCCGACCTGCCTCTTTTGCATCCGCCGTCGCCCGGGTCAGGGCCTCCTCCTGACTCTTCCGGAGCTCCTCTAACTTCCGCCGGTGCTCCTCCTTTAACTCGGCCAACTTTTGCTCAGCCGAGTTTTTATTCCCCCTCAGCTCCGCCACCTCCGCCGCCATATCAGACCGGGCCTTCTTCCTGGCCAGCGACACGCCTTCTGCAACATCATCGGCGACATCGGCCAACACATTGAGAAAGTTAGTCGACCTGCTTAAATGATAAGCCAACCCTTCGACCGTCTTCTTCCATTCGGCCCCCGACATCTTTACAAGCGACTCTTTAACCGAGGGCTTAATAGTAGGAGTTGTTGGCTTTGGGGCACCAGCAACTGGGACAGGCTCGGTACTGGGAGAGGGAGGCTGAGGAGGGGACGAGGTAGCGATCACCGCAGGCTGAGTAGAATGTGGTAGAGCGGAGTCGGCTGACGTCGTCTCGGCCGTCGCGGCATCAGTGGAAGTGCTCCCCGACTTCTTCCTTTTGCGACTCAGCGCAACCTTCAACGCCTTAGACGACATCACTGACCAATATTCCTCTGCAAACAAAAAAGAGAGGAAGACAAATAAAAAAAAAGTGTGTTTGTATACATATTTTTGCAAGTCACAAGAGCGAGGTTAACTACCAATTTTGGCTAATACGTCATTGTCGGAACACTTCATAAAAACCCCAATATCAAGTTGGGCTTTCCGAGCTTGATATTCATTTTGAAAGTGATGGACTGTGGCAGCCTCGTCCACATCGAGAGTCACGCCCGACCACCTTTGTGGAGTACCAAGGTGGCGGTCAAAGAACTCCGAGGTCCACTCTAGGGGAAACCTCGGACCCGTCTCGTCTCGGAACCAAGGTCGGCCAGCACCCACAAATTTATACTTGAAGAACCTGGGTTTAAAGTGCTTCCAGGATTCCGTAAACATCCCGAAGAGTCCACAACGAGCTCGGGCTTTGGCCGATACCCAAAGTCGCCCAGTGACCCCGTCTTTGTTATTGATGAACGGGTTATACATCCACAGAAAAAGTCGGACAGTGCATACTAATCCCTTGGCCCGACAATATCTCTGAAACGCCCTCAAAAATGACCAAGTGTTGGGGTGGAGTTGCGAGGGAGCTAGGCCGAGCTCTTTTAGAACCCCCATCTCAAGGTCAGTAAACGGCAAGGTAACGCCAAGGTTGTGAATTAAATTGGCATAAAAAAAGAAGGAGTTGACATCGGTTTTGGTGCAAATTCGGTCATTCGCTGAACAGGGAAGAACTTCGTAAGAAGTACCAGCGGCGTCGCCCGAACAGGGTAATATAACTCTCTTCAAGTCGGAGAGTTTATCCTCGGAATCTAGATTAGACCGCACTCCCTTCGGCTCCACATCGACCCATAGATATTAGTCGGCATCGGTGGGCGCAGGATACAGCTCAGGTCGGCTCACGCATCTCTGGGGCGGCATGGTACCTGTGGAAGAACAGGGAAGCTCGATGTCAGTCTTACGGGTTACAAAATAACCCCCCAGAACCCCCCCTCAAAGTCGTCCCGAGGGGCGAGCACCTTCCCTCTACCACAGATACACCCCCTTCCCCCCCCCCCCCCCATTCGTATCTACTCTTTCCCCCGCCAACAATCCCGAGGTTAGGCTACCTCAGCGGGATCAGCCTCTAAAACTTATTCCTCATATTCCTCTAAAAACCTATCCCTAGGTTAGACTTATATTCCTCGTCGACCCCCAAGGAAGAGCAGGAGGAAGAAGAGGGGTCGTCCTCTTCCTCGTTACTAATACGGGATAAGCAAGTCGTGACAGACCATTCCCCAACCAGTCCCCTACCCATAATAAACTTAGCGTATCCCTTCGATTCCTGGAAAAAACGAAAGCAGTGCAAAAACCCGCAAAGCAAGCCCTAAAACGCCCCAAACCCAGAAACATGATAAGCCACCAACTGGATCCCCTAAGGCTAGTACAAAACCCAACAGACAGAAAAAACCACCCCTATAGAAACAGAACTTTAGAATCCTAAACCCTACCCAGGTGAACCAGAACAGGGAAGGAGAAGAAATAAAAACAAAAGGGAAAAAGAAGTAAGAGAATACCTCAAGTATGCAACCGCGAAGAACGAAGGGGGTGGAAAGTGATTTGATATCTGCGGAGGAAAAAGAAGAGAAGAGCACAATTCCAGAACGTAATCTCGAGAGAAGGAGTGAGAGGGGATCTCGTGTAACTGAAAGAAGGTGCAGCCGTGGGGTGGAGAGAAGAAGCAGAACGGTTTGTGCCAAGATAAGGGAAGAGGAACCACTTTCCCTCCACTTTCGAAAGGTGGGCCAAGCCTAAAAGGCCCAACCCAACATCCAGCCATACCAATTGGGACGCGTGTCATGCAGCAGCTGAAACAGTGGACCTCGAGCAACGTCACAGTAATGATGACGCTTCGAAGGTCGTGATTTCTGACATGAGTCAGATCCAGTAAAATCAAACGTCATATCGGTACGGGTGACTTGACAACTGTCGAACCCGCTCTGTCATAATGAAAGGACATCAGAAACAGCTAGATCCAACTTGCCGGCAACTCATCGTCCGAACTCCCTAGAACCTCGGAACAAGGATCAGATAGCCTTGACCGAGATGGGGGGCTTATGTGGTGAACTCGGCCCTTGTGAGGTGGACCTGGGAAAAGAACATAAACCAGAACCTCGGAACAAGGCTCAGATAGCCTTGACCGAGCTGGGGGGCTTATGTGGTGGACTCGGCCTGGCCGAGGTCCTTAAACCGCCTCGCCAAAGTCCTGAGGACCCGTCAGGAAGCCTTCTGAGCGCTCGGCTGAGCTCAATGCTCAACGGCCGAACAGATGCCATTAACGGGCCGACCTCGTGTTCCCACTCAGTCCCGACATCCAGGTCCGACACCTCCCCGAGTCCGACATCTAGGACATGATGACGTCCCCCTACCTTATCCACAAGGACAGCTCATTACCTTATCCACAAGGACAGCTCACTACCTTATCCACAAGGACAGCTCATCCAACCTTATCCGCTCCTAGCTCAGTACAGGCTGGCCCTACTTGGGCTAAAGCAAGCCCATTAGGGCAACCAGCTCCCCCTTATAAGTAGCTCAGTACTACATGGGGCTCAGGTACGTCCTCTAACCCTAATTGCCATCCTCACACACCAGTGATTACGGTTGCTTCTTGGCTCTTTCCCTTAGCCATCTGAGGACTTCCCCCAAACATCACAGATCAACCCTAGACAGAGGTCCCTTTGAAGGTCATCTCCTACACCCTTGGAGGTCCTCACCGTCTAGGACATCACAACTGGCATCACACATCAGTTCAAAATGCTTTCCCCAATCGGGTGCAACCACTATAGGAGTTGTTACTAGCTTCCTTTCAGAGTTTCAAAAGAATTCATACATTCCTTATCAAACTTGAACTCGACATCCTTCTCCAACAAATTGCAAAGGGGCTTAGCTATTTTTGAAAAATCTTTTATAAATCTCCGGTAGAAACCGGCATGGCCCAGAAAACTTCTAATCCCCTTTACATTTGTTGGAGGAGGTAGATTTTCAATTACATCAATTTTTGCTTTATCTACCTATATTCCTTTTTCAGATATCTTATGCCCCAAAACTATCCCATCCTTAACCATGAATTGACATTTCTCCCAGTTAAGGACAAGATTGGTTTCTTGGCATCTTTGCAAAACTTTTCCCAAATTACTCAGACATGAATCAAATGATGACCCATAGACCGAAAAATCATCCATAAATACCTCTATGAAGTTCCCAATCATATCGGAGAATATTGCAAGCATGCACCTTTGAAAAGTGGCTGGTGCATTACAAAGTCCAAAAGGCATTCTCCGGTATGCAAAAACTCCAAAGGGGCATGTGAATGCAGTTTTTTCTTGATCATTAGGGTCAACACAGATTTGATTATAACCAGAATATCCATCAAGAAAACAGTAATATGCATGCCCAGCTAATCTTTCTAACATATGATCCATGTATGGCAATGGGAGGTGGTCCTTTTGGGTGGCATTATTCAATCTCCTATAGTCAATACAAACTCTCCACCCTCAGACAGTGCGGGTGGGGATGAGTTAATTTTTCTCATTTTTTATCACTGTTAAACCACCCTTCTTTGGGACCACTTGCACTGGGCTTACCCAAGTGCTATCAGAGATGGGGTAAATTATTCCTGCATCTAAAATTTTTACCACCTCCTTTCTTACTACCTCCTGGAGAGTAGGATTGAGTCTCCTTGGAGGCTGAATTACAGGCTTAAAATTCTCCTCTAGGAGAATCTTATGCATGCAAAAGCTGGGATGAATCCCTGTGAGGTCATATACACACCATCCTATCGCAGATTTATATTGCCTTAAAACTCTCATTAATTTTTTAGTTTCTAATTCAGTTAAGGCATTATTAATTATGACAGGATAGTAATCAGAGTCATCTAGAAAAGCATACTTGAGATTGGCTGGGAGTGTTTTAAGCTCCGGTTTTGCTCTAGCCTCCTTGTCATGTCTCCTCAGATCCATGATTTCAGTGCCTTTGTACTCTGATGTTGCATCCAGCTGAGATGCCACCTTATCAATTTCTGGCTCTCCACACTCTCTTTGCACCAATGTTGCCTCCATTGTGTCACTATGGCAGGTTTTCTCAAAAGTGGATGTGACTAAGGTATCAATCACATCCACCATGAAACAATGCTCCTCCTCCTTTGGCCTTCTCATAGACTCATACACATTGAAGGATACTTCCTCTTCATGAACCCGCAACTTGAGCTCGCCCTGTTGCACATCAATGAGGGCTCGCCTAGTGGCCAAAAACGGCCTTCCCAAAAGAAGTGGAATAGCAGCATCCTCCTCCATGTCCAGGATCACAAAATCAGCTGGAAAGATGAACTTGTCAACCTTAACAAGAACATCCTCCACCTTCCCATAAGGTCTTTTGATGGAGCGATCTGCCAGCTGAAGACACATCATGGTTGGTTTCACCTCCCCAATGCCCAATCTCTTCAAGATAGAGAGAGGCATCAGGTTGATGCTAGCTCCCAGGTCGCATAGAGCCTTTCCAATGTTATGCCCACCAATGTTGCATGGGATTGTGAAACTCCCTGGGTCCTTAAGTTTCTGAGGAAGCTTCCTTTGCAATAAGGCACTGCATTCTTCAGTCAGCATAACTGTCTCATCATCCTGTATATTCCTCTTGTTACTCAGAAGCTCCTTCATAAACTTAGCATATGTGGGCATTTGCTCAAGAGCCTCCGCAAATGGGATGTTAATCTGGAGTCTCTTGAACACTTCCATGAATTTGGCAAATTGCTTCTTGGTGTCCTCCTTTTTCAATCTCTGAGGGAAAGGAACCTTGAGGGAAATCTGTGGCTGCTTTTCTTTTTCCTTTTCCTGAGGTGCAACTGAATTCTGCTTTTGTTGCACTTCAGGAATAGGCTCCTCTGGTTTCTGTTCCTCCTCCCCTTCAGCCTCAATTACCGCATCATCACTCATTTTCTGTGGCTCCTCAAGAGACTTGCCACTTCGAAGAGTAATGGCCTTGCAATGCTCCCTTGGATTAGGAACTGTATCACCTGGAAGGGATCCGGATGGCCTCTCTGACATTTGCTTGGAAAGCTGACCCATCTGAATCTCCAAATTGCGAATACTAGCTCCTTGATTTTTTAACCCCGCTCTGGTCTCCTCTGCTAAGTTACTTATTGTATTAGTAACCTTTTCAAGAGCTGCTTCAAGAGCTGCTTCCCATGGTGCCATCTTCTGTTCTTGTTGTGGAGGCTGTGATGGCTGTGGTGGCTGAAGTGCTGGACTGCGCCAGGAGAAGGCAGGATGATTCCTATACCCTGGATTGTAAGTATTAGAGTAGGGATTATTCCTCTTACCTCCTCCTATGAAATTAGCCTCTTCACTTGTGCCAAACTCAAAAGAACAGTCTCCATTTTGATGATTACCCTTGCAGAAATCGCAGGAAAGCACTACCTCAGAAGAACCCATCTGAACCTGGTTTAATTTCTGAGTCAATGCAGCTATTTGTTGCTTCATCTCCTTATTCTGGGCGAACAGAGCTTGCACATTCTCAGGTTCCATATCAGTCTTCTTCATGATACGCTTCCTAACAGTGGAACGACTGCTGTTGTGAGCCATCTTTTCGAACAACTACCTAGCCTCTTCAGCATTCCTGCTCTCTAATGAACCTTGTGATGCACAATCGACCAAATGCTGATTAGCGAGACTCAACCCATCATAGAATGTCCTCATTTGCATCCATTCAGGCATAGAGTGATTGGGGCACTTCTTCAGCATCTGCTTGTACCTTTGCCACGCCTCATGTAGAGATTCTCCATCCTGCTGAGCGAAGGCGTTGATTTCTTGCCTAAGCTGAGCTTGCCTGGAAGGTGGGAAGTATTTGTCCACGAACATCTAGCCAAGTCCTCCCAAACAGTGATGCTCCCTTGTGGTTGTGCACGGAGCCATTGAAGTGCCTTTCCCCTTAATGAGAGAGGGAAAAGCCTCAACCTTATTGCTTCATCACTTGCACCTTGAATCTTGAAGAAGTCCAGGTAACTCAAGAACATAGCAATATGATCACTCGGATCCTCTTTTGGGGCACCGCTAAATTGATTTTGTTGCAGCATGTTCAGATATGCCACCTTGATGTCAAAATTTGCAGCAGTGACAGCAGGTGGTAATATGCTAGTACCAATTAAGGTCGGGTTGACTAAGGCGTAATCAGCCAATGTACGCCTTTCAGGTTCCGGCCCACGCTCAATCCTGTGCTCATGCTCACGCTCTTCCGCCATTATTCTTGCTCGTCTCCTTCTCTCTTGCTGTGCTTGTTTCCTTAGCTTCTTCGCTGTCAATTCGATCCTGAGATCGAATTGAAGGCTGCTATAATCACCTGCAGAACGCAAGTGCATATACCAATCTCTGCAAAGAGGGTTAAAAGCACCTGTTGAGTAAATAGAAACAATTAAGAATAAATAGCTAGAGTAAAATTCCACTAAGTAACTACTAAAAAGTACCGAAAAATTACTAAAATCTAATTTTAGTCCCCGACAACGGCGCCAAAAACTTGTTGGCGTTCTGGAAAGTGCACCAGTTCGTGAGAAGTAATAAAGTGGAAGTGGGTTGTCGTTCCCAACGAGGACTAAAATCGATTAAAATAATTCTCACCTAAGTCGTAGTTACTACGTGAAATTAAAATTAAAATTAAATTGATTGGAAAATTCTTAACTAAATTAAATTGAAAAACAAAAACGCAAATAAAAAGTGGTTGTGAAAGAATTTGGGAAAGCTTGGGAACTTGTTTCATTGTAGGTTCCTATAATAATTGCTAACGAATCAATGATTTTCCTAAGTATTGAACCAATTTTGCAAAGGTAAAAGCAACCTAATTCCTTAGGTCAACCCTTTTTCTTAGTAATTTAATCTCCCTTAATTCCTTAAGCAGAGCTTTAAATCCTAATCTTACCAATTACTGTTCAATCAAAATTATTAGAAGGTTATCCAATTCATAGACATATTCCTATACCTATGTAATTGAATTGTTTGATTAAAGGTCTAAATCCTAATTCAATATTCCTATTCAATTAGAATTACCAAATCATAAACGACGTCAAATACATGATAATCAATTAAAACACAATCAAACCTAATACTTAATTGGAAAAACATCAATTCATTAAGCAACTATCTATGAAGGTTCCATACAAATCCACATGTTCCCAAATAAGGGTTTAGTTCATGATAGAGAAGAGAGAAACAATAAAAATGATAAAAGTAAGCATAATTACCACTAAACTTGAGTCTCCAATCTCAATTCTTCACCAAAGCTCTCAAAATCTCAGTTCCCAATTGTTCAGAATAATCCTAATTACCAATCCTAATCTATTTTAAAAGCCCCAAAAGCCAATCTTATCACAAATCCATTAAAACAATAATAAATCCAAATCAGATATGCGACGCGCGCCTGGGTATGGCGTTGGCACGCCTGGGCGCGCCCTTAAAATTCATCAGTTATCTTCCTTCGTGACACGCGCGCCTGGGCGCGCATCTGACTGAGTTGCTGAAACAGTTTTAGCACTTTGACCCCACTTCTGATGCCTTGACCCCTTGCACGCCTGGGCGTGCTGACCCTGCGCCTAGGCGTGCAAGTGCAAATCTTCACAATTTCAACTGCTCATCCCCAAATCCTCCAAGGTCCAGCTCTAATTTCTTCTTCCCAACTCCAACTAGCACTAAAAACACCTGAAACACTAACAAACACATCAAAACGAACAACACCCTACCTAAACACTTAACAAATAAAAAATCCTAATAAAAAACTCAACTTTGCTTAAGAACACACCAAAACCAAAGTAAATAGGGGTTAAATAAGGTACAAAAACATCATATTTCAAACTCAAATCACGCTCGCTCAAGCGAAATTGGTTAGTGCAGACCCTGAGTTATTGGGTAGATTTCGCTCCAGCGAGAAATAGCTCGCTCAAGCGAAAATGGTACTCGCTCCAGTGAATATATTTTCGCTCAAGCGAAATTGGTTTGAGCAAACCCTAAATTCCCAAATTGAGTTTTTCGCTCAAGCGACTGCATTTTCGCTCAAGCGAAAATGGTCTGATGCAGCTTAAAACGCGTTTTGGTCTTCTTCCTCATTCACTCCCCCTTTGCTTTCTCTATCTAGGGTTCGAAACCCTCCTCTTTCTCTCTCTAAATTCCTGCTTTAATCTCCACTCCAATTCATACTAAATCATTATAAATCAATCCCCATCACATAATTACCTCATCTCCTTCATCAATCCCTCTCCTTTTTCTCTCTCTCACGGATTTCTCTCTCTCTCTCTCTCCAAGAACAAGTGTTGTTCTTCCTTCTCCTCTAGGATTTGGGGCTCCAATCTCAACTATTACCAAGGACCATCATTAATCTCACATTCTCTCCCTTAAATTCAAGGTAAATTCCATTTTTCTCTTCTCCCCTTTTGGTCACACGGATTTCCCTCTTGTTCCCTATGAAATTTGAGCTCCATATTAGGTAGTGCCATTGTCTCATGTTTTTTTTCTAATTCACATGGTGTAGAGGAACTCAAGACCACTCTCCTCCCTCTTCCTTAGATCATAGCTTATTTGGTGGCAAGACTCTCAAGCTTAGAGCAAGTGAAATCGCCTTATCTCTAAGTGTTTGAGGTAAGGGGGTGGGTTTTGCCTTGTTCTAGGGAGTGGGTTCTAGTTAGTATATAATGATTTGTTAGGGTTATGTGTTAGGGGAGAAAATTAGACTTTAAAACCCTAGGTTATTGAATATAAAATTCTAACTAATTAAATATGTATGATGTTGGATGTAAAGACTAGGAAAAGGAAACCCAATGATATGAGAATGAATTATTTGGTAAATGAAACTTGGATAATGATTATAATGAAGTACAAGAGGATTTAGGTAATATGATAGTGAAGTTACCATAAATGATTTCCATGATTATTGATTTTATTTGTAAAGTTTGAGTTAAATGACAATTGACTGCTATTTCAAATATATGTAATGTATTATGGAGTAAATTGATATAGGAAGAAAATGGAATGGAAACTACTATATGTGATGAATGTACGTATTTGTATCTAAATGCTAAATGAGTATAAATGTTAAGTATTATCAATCGTGAGCAAAGGTCATGGCTTATGAATTGAACTTGTGAATATAGGAAATGGAAGTAGAATGATTATGTGTAAACAAAAAGTAAAAGGTGATATATGTAAATTAAAACGAAGGGCAATCTAAATGTTGGGCTATAAAAGAGAATACTACTTGGTATGATTGTGATAGTTGAGAAAGGAAATGAATAAGGGAATTACATGAATGACTAGGTGTTGATTGTGTGTGGTTGTGATCAAATGTGTTATGATTGATTGAACAAGTGAATAATTCTTGGCCTCTGAATTGAGGTGCCGAATATTGAGAATGTGGTATATATGTTGGCCTATATTTTGAGGTGACGATTCTTGAATTGTGATGAAATGTTTATAATGAGAATGATGATAAAGTGTTGACCTCTGACCTGAGGGACACAAAATAAAATAAAGTGAATGGGTGTTGACCTCTGACCTGAGGGACACAAAATGAATTAAAATTATCGTGTGTTGACCTCTGACCTGAGGGACACCGAATGAAATGAAATATTAGAGTGTTGACCTCTGACCTGAGGGACACCGAAAGAAATAAACTATTGGTGTGTTGACCTCTGACCTGAGAGACACATCGTGAATTAAGAAATTGGAGTGTTGACCTCTGACCTGAGGGACACATAATTTAAATAAGGAAAAGTATGAGGTACCTTCCGGTGTGGAGGTGAAGTACAATGGTATGAGGTACCTTCCGGTGTGGAGGTGAAGTACCCACAGGCTAAGTTGTATGAGGTACCTTCCAGTGTGGAGGTGAAGTACAATGGTATGAGATACATCTTAAGAATGAAATGAAAAGAAAAGGAAATGGAATTTGAATGGAATAATGAAAATGGAAATTTTATTGAATAAGAAATATGGAAATAATGAAATGAGTATGGTGTGCAATATGTGATGATATGCTTTATTTTCTAGTTGTGTTTGACCTGTTAGATCCAGTGAGAATGTTTTGATAATGACAAAGGTTTTGAACAAGATACAAGTGTTTGTGATCAAGCTCAGGTATGAAGAAGTTCATCAAACAACAACAAACAACAAATGATGAAGAGAGAGCAAGCTCATGAAGATTCAAATTGTGTATAATTGTAATATCTTTAGTTTGAGTCTTTTATTTTAATGAGTTGGGTAGAGTCTTTAGAGGGTAGTGAATCTCTATCAAGGTCATGATTATATCATAATTTGAGTTTTCACTTAACCTAAAATCAATAGGTGGCTTAAAGGTTTGAAAGGAAAGGTTTAGTTTTGAGAAAACAAGTTTTTAATTGAATTTAGCAGTGGCTAATCGATTAATGGGTTAGGTTAATCGATTAACACACATGTTACAGTGGTTAATCGATTAAGCAATGTGTTAATCGATTAAGACCTGTTAAATTAGTTTTTAAAATACGTTTTTAACTTCTCAAAATAAGTTTTTAATGATCCTAACTTTTGGGTATTCTATATAAACATTTTCCTAACCTTTATGAATTATTAGAACAAACTAACACTACTTTCATATCATTTTTAGAAAGATCAAGACACATTATTCTCTCTCACTTTCATAAATCAAAGCTTTCAACTTTTACATTCTTTGATCAAGAATCTTTGAATCTCTTATGTTGATATTTTCATAGCTATTGAAAGAGATTCATAGGATTGTTATTGTGTTTTCATTGAGTTGTAATCATTGCAAAGGAGGCAAGCTATCTACAAGAAAGGAAGACTTGGTGGTTTTTCATCAAGCAAGTGGAAGTCTTGTTGTGATAACAAGCAAGTGGAAGTCTTGGTGTGAGGTATCATCAAGCAAGTGGAAGTCTTGTTGAAGGGAATCGGCAAGCAAGGGAAGAGGTTAGATTAGATTCAATAGGGTTGCAAGACAAGAGTGTGGTATCTCTTGGAGGCTATCAAGAAGTGAGTCTTGAGAGGCATTTACTTGTAATTTGAGAACTCTAATTCCTCATAGTGAAGAATCTCTCTTGGTTGAAGAGGGGACTGGATGTAGCTTTCAAGTGGATGAAAGTGAACCAGGATAAATCTCTGTGCAGTATCTCTATTCCCTTAACTCTTTAAATTCAAGTCATTCATAGTGTTCTTGGTTGAAAACCTAGAAAAGATTGATTTTCATAATTGATTGAATTGAATCTTAATTGTGCAAATTGATTTGGGGAAAATCATTTTCATAACCTAGGTAATCAATAAGAATATTGGTGTTAATCAATTCCGCTTTATCTCTGATCATACGTGTTAATTGATTGATTTTCGTATTCAATTGAAAAGTGATTTTTCAGTTTTAACAGTGATTATCGATTAACTGAAGGTGTTAATCGATTAACCAAAATCAAGCTTTCGTAACTAATCGATTGACTGAAGTATTAATCGATTAATCTTTTGAAGCCTTTAGGGTGTTAATCGAATAATTGAAGGCTTAATCGATTAAGAGCTTAAATTTTTGTAAAAATCATTTGTTTTAATTGTTTCGATTTGTTTCTTTCGAAAATCTTTCAAGGTTTCTTAAACACCTATTCAACCCCCCCTTCAAGGTGTTCTCCTAGTGTCTCCTAGTTATTTCACCCACCGATTGTAGTTCTTACAATTGGTATCAGAGCTCGGTCGAAAGACACTAGCATAGAGCTTTTTCGTAAAGAACCTTGAGGAAACTACAATGGTTTCTACGAATCCCTTTGGTGGTGAAGGTGCTTCTATTAGCCGCCCTCCTATGTTTGGTGGAGAGGGTTATGCTTATTGGAAAGTTAGAATGAGAATTTTTATAGAAGCCATAGACATGAACATTTGGGAAGCCATTGAGAATGGTCCTCATATTCCCTCAAAACAAGTAGAAGGTGTATCTCAACTTACCCCCAAAGATAAGTGGACCGATGATGATAAAAGGAAAATTCAATATGATTTAAAAGCTAAGAATATCATCACCTCCGCTCTATCTTATGATGAGTTCTTTATAGTCTCCTAATGTCATAATGCCAAACAAATGTGGGACACCTTGCAAGTCACACATGAAGGCACTAGTGAAGTTAGGCGTGCTAGATTAAATTCTTTGATGCATAAATATGAATTGTTTCGTATGTTGCCTAATGAATCTATATGTATTATGCAAAAACGTTTTACTCATATTATTAATCATCTCATTGCTCTTGGAAAAACTTTCATGAATTGTGAACTTGTTAACAAAGTTTTAAGATGTCTAAGTAGGGAATGACAACCTAAGGTTACCGCAATTGTTGAATCAAAGGACTTGGACACCATGGACTTAGCTACACTTTTCGGAAAGCTTCAAGAACATGAAATGGAGCTTGGACGTTTGCATATGCATGAAGAGTCGGATAAGTACAAG
Source organism: Crotalaria pallida (assembly GCA_037953625.1). Classification (NCBI taxonomy): domain Eukaryota; kingdom Viridiplantae; phylum Streptophyta; class Magnoliopsida; order Fabales; family Fabaceae; genus Crotalaria; species Crotalaria pallida. The sequence continues at coordinate 129,757,717 of CM075650.1, forward strand.
GAAAGAAAAGGAATTGCTCTTAAAGCCAAAAGTTCATATAAAAAGGAAGAGTGTTCCGATAATGATGAAAGTGAAGATTCCGATTCGGACATTGATGAAGAATAGATGAAACTTCTACTAAGAAATTTTAGCAAGCTTCTAAGGAGAAAAGGAAGGTTGAACAAAGACAAATGTAAAGAGAAGAATTCCCCACACTACAAGACCAAGACAACAAAAGAAGGAATGGTTTTCCATGAATGCGGAAAATCCGGTCATCTCAAGTAATCATGCTCTAAGTATCTCAAGAAGAAGGAGAAAGAAAATAAAAATTCAAAGCATAAGAAGGCATACATCGTTTGGGATGATGAAGAAGAAAAGAAAAGCACATCAAGTAGTTCTTCGGATGATGAAGAATTCGCTACACTAAACTTGATAGCTCTAGTAGATGAAGAGGAAAGTTCAAATGATGAATCAAGTGAACAAAGCGAGGATAGCGATGTAAGTGAAACTAAATCCGAAATTTCTTCCAAATATGAAATTTTATATAATGCTTATGAAGAAATGCATGAACAACTCAAGAAACTAGCTTTGAAAAACATTGAAAGGAAGAAGCTCATTTTGAAACATCAACAAGAGATTTTAGAACTACAAAAACAAATTGATGAGCTTAATCTTGAAAATGAAACTCTTGATCTTATATATGCTAGTTCGTCTTGTGATTGTGCTAGTAGATTGAATATTGTGGTTGATTGTGATAGTTGCAAGTTGCTTAAAGATGAAAATGCTATTTTGAAAAATAAGCTTGCAAGTTTCACAAGTGGTGATATTAAATTGCACACATTGTTAAATTTTCAAAGAGAAAATTCAAATAAGTTTGGTTTGGGTTATACTAATGCTAAGAGTAAGTCTCATAGAAATGTTGTTGATTTTTCTAAAGTTGATTTTTCAAATGCACCAACATGTTTCTATTGTGGTACTCATGGACATACTTCAAATGTGTGTTATATTAAAGTGCATGGTATACCTAAAGGAAATTTTGTTTGGGTTAAGAAGGGTGAGAGTCCCTTAACTAACAAAAATGGATCCAAAACCATTTGGATACCAAAAAGCAAAGCATGATTGTTTTTGTAGGTATGATTGAAGAGCAAAAGGCTTACAAGTATTACTCATTCATTTGCTTCTTCAAATTTCAAGTGAAAGTCCTACAAATTGGTAAAATTGATATTGTTGGACATTTATAATTGATATTACTTATACAAAGTTCAATTGATATCATTGTGTGATTATTATATGATTATCATGCTATTGTAGTTATTGTGATATTTCTTTACAATTGATATCTTACTTTGTCAAGTGATATTATGACTTTCTAGTCACAATTGGTATCATATTTCATTGTCATATTTCTTGCCAATTGGTATCACATTTCAAAGAATTAGTTCATTAGTTTTACATTTGGTATCATTGACTTATTGGTATCAATGTTGTGAAGAAATGAATGTTATAATTTCTCTTATTTTGGCTTAGCATTTTATATTTCAATTGGTATATATTACTTTTTGATAATGCCAAAAGGGGGAGAAATGGTTGTTTGGAGAAAGGGTTGTTTTTGTTTTTTTTATGTAGGTTGAGCAAAGTGTAAAGTTGTTGGAGATAGGGGGAGAATCAAGCTTCTATCAATTGGATTATCAAATGTCAAAAGCATTTATTGAGGGGGAGAAAGAGTCTCACCAAGTGATCAAATGGTTCAAGCATCAACAACAACTTCAAACAACTTCAAAACATGTTTGTCATTTTCAAAAAGGGAGAGATTGTTAGATCCAGTGAGAATGTTTTGATAATGACAAAGGTTTTGAACAAGATACAAGTGTTTGTGATCAAGCTCAAGTATGAAGAAGTTCATCAAACAACAACAAACAACAAATGATGAAGAGAGAGCAAGCTCATGAAGATTCAATTTGTGTATAATTGTAATATCTTTAGTTTGAGTCTTTTATTTTAATGAGTTTGGGTAGAGTCTTTAGAGGGTAGTGAATCTCAATCAAGGTCATGATTATATCATAATTTGAGTTTTCACTTAACCTAAAATCAATAGGTGGCTTAAAGGTTTGAAAGGAAAGGTTTAGTTTTGAGAAAACAAGTTTTTAATTGAATTTAGCAGTGGCTAATCGATTAATGGGTTAGGTTAATCGATTAACACACATGTTACAGTGGTTAATCGATTAAGCAATGTGTTAATCGATTAAGACCTATTAAATTAGTTTTTAAAATACGTTTTTAACTTCTCAAAATAAGTTTTTAATGATCCTAACTTTTGGGTATTCTATATAAACATTTTCCTAACCTTTATGAATTATTAGAACAAACTAAAACTACTTTCATATCATTTTTAGAAAGATCAAGACACACCATTCTCTCTCACTTTCATAGATCAAAGCTTTCAACTTTTACATTCTTTGATCAAGAATCTTTGAATCTCTTATGTTGATATTTTCATAGCTATTGAAAGAGATTCATAGGATTGTTATTGTGTTTTCATTGAGTTGTAATCATTGCAAAGGAGGCAAGCTATCTACAAGAAAGGAAGACTTGGTGGTTGTTCATCAAGCAAGTGGAAGTCTTGTTGTGATAACAAGCAAGTGGAAGTCTTGGTGTGAGGTATCATCAAGCAAGTGGAAGTCTTGTTGAAGGGAATCGGCAAGCAAGGGAAGAGGTTAGATTAGATTCAATAGGGTTGCAAGACAAGAGTGTGGTATCTCTTGGAGGCTATCAAGAAGTGAGTCTTGAGAGGCATTTACTTGTAATTTGAGAACTCTAATTCCTCATAGTGAAGAATCTCTCTTGGTTGAAGAGGGGACTGGATGTAGCTTTCAATTGGATGAAAGTGAACCAGGATAAATCTCTGTGCAGTATCTCTATTCCCTTAACTCTTTAAATTCAAGTCATTCATAGTGTTCTTGGTTGAAAACCTAGAAAAGATTGATTTTCATAATTGATTGAATTGAATCTTAATTGTGCAAATTGATTTGGGGAAAATCATTTTCATAACCTAGGTAATCAATAAGAATATTGGTGTTAATCAATTCCGCTTTATCTTTGATCATACGTGTTAATTGATTGATTTTCGTATTCAATTGAAAAGTGATTTTTCAGTTTTAACAGTGAAGGTGTTAATCGATTAACCAAAATCAAGCTTTCGTAACTAATCGATTAACTGAAGTATTAATCGATTAATTTTTTTAAGCCTTTCGGGTGTTAATCGATTAATTGAAGGCTTAATCGATTAAGAGCTTAAATTTTTGTAAAAATCATTTGTTTTAATTGTTTCGATTTGTTTCTTTCGTAAATCTTTCAAGGTTTCTTAAACACCTATTCAACCCCCTCCCCCCCCTCCCTTCTAGGTGTTCTCCTAGTGTCTCCTAGTTATTTCACCCACCGATTGTAGTTCTTACATGACCTAGTGGGTTGTTCTGTCTAGTTAGAGACTGCTTTCTATTTCATGTGCAATGCTCACTCCCTTAACATTTTTCAGGTACGGAGATTGAGCTAGCACAGCCCCCGACCGAGCAGGAGTACTTTCCCTTACAGGGAGAGTAGGGGTTTTATGGGATTTTAGAGTATACTATGGACCTAAGCCTCCTACATTTATTTTGATGTAAACTTATTATATATATTTTTGGAGTGAGGCTTAGGATATTTTGTTTTGATAAAGTTATATGTTTTGGTTTTTGATACTCAAACTTAGTATTTTCGCTGACACTCTGAATATTTGATGCCACTGATATATTTGGAGCCCATTGGGCCTTGGTATGATATATATATATATATATATATATATATATATATATATATATATATATAATCTGAAGCCCTGCTGGCTATTGTTTGTTTTCTTGAAAATGTTTACCACAGGTTAAACTTTGGATTAGTCCGAAAAACAAACAAAACTCCGTCTATTTGACGGGTGATTTTTATTAAATTAAAAAGAAATTTCAAGTTCACATTTTTAATAGCGGGGTTTTAAGGGTAAAAATCTTAGGTGTTACACCATGCATATTTGAAGCAATCAAATCATCATATTCACATAGAACTCAATCAAAGTTCATAAAACATGAAAAATGACAACTTGGTATATGATTTTCATTTTCTTCTCAACACAGCCCAAGTTCAGGATTAGTTCAACTCATATTCACCATTTATAAGTTGTTCAAATTCAGAGATAGCATTAAAATGACCTTCAAGTCATTATCCTAATTCAAGTTCTCATTTTTCACTAACTTTGCCCTTGAGTTCATGAGAACTCCTAGATTTCTAGCTATCGGATTATTATTCTAGCACCCGGATAACTTCTCCCTTACCTATCTCAAGGATTCAGATCGGTTTGGAGTGGAAAGAAAAGATTTGGTTGGGAAAATCTCAAGTTCTTGGCTCAGCTGCAAACTGCTCTGTTTTCAGTTCAATAGGGTCACAAGATTAGTGATTTTCACCAATAATCAGTGATAAAAAATCATGATCAAGGATTAGAATCAAAACTACGACATGAAATCATGAAAATAAAACAAGTTTCAAGCTCAAAGGATGCTCGAGCTTACCAAACGAATCAAGGAAAGTGAGCTCCTTGATTCTGAAATTCAGAATTCAAATTTGGACACCCAACTTTGCAGGTTTGTATCTCTTTCTACAGGTCACCAAATTCAACAAACTTGATATCAATTTGAAGAGGGTTGAACGAGCTTTAGTTTGGTATATAGTTTGTTGGGTTTTGAGGTTTGGATCATAGAACACGAATCAGCGGAAGTTCATGACATGAAACACGTTTTTTGCAGCAAGTTTAGCTATTATTCTTGGTTTTTGATTGTATACTCCCTCCATATATTTAAATTAATCCCTCCCAAGATGTCCCTTTCGGTCCTACACTGTTCCTAGGTGATTTTTGTGGCAAAATTGAGGTTGAAAACGCGTGAATCCTCAGCCACTCGTTCAAAACCGACTTAATCTTGGCTATTCAGACTCGTGTTAATCGATTAACACGATTGATAATCGATTAACTAGTTCAAAACCTCTTGATAATCGATTATCCTGGACAACATTTTCCAAAATAATTAGTTTTTCATTTCCTACTTATTTTTCCAATGATAATTCCAATAATACCAATCCTTAAGCATGCATAATTACATCCTATGCTATTTAATATCACTTTTCACATAATCATTCATATAAAGTAATTTATATTTAAATAATGTAATATCTATAATTTCAAGGATTAAATTCCAGTGGGCGTTACAAAGAGGACCCAGTGGAAGACGAAGACCCGGTGAAAGATGAGAACCTAGTGGAAAACTCAACCGGCAGTCAATGGAGGACTGACGATTGAGTCGAGAATGAAAATGGTGGTATGTGTAGGGTAATATATCTGAGGAACTCGTGATCCTTTTATCTAGTAATTTGCGGAGTTGGACTATGCTCTGGGTTATTATCCTTTTGTGTTGTAATATATTATAATAGCTCAAAGTTATATAGGGTTTGCTGCTACTATGATGAAACTTCAACTATTTTGAAACATATAATATAAGATGATGTATATTACGTGTTGATGTATGATAAGTATGTTTTTTTCGCAATCGTGTTGGGTATCGATCTATGTTTATTTTATAAAAAATGGCTAGTATTTTTATTAATTAAATAATAAGGAATTATAAGTTAGGATGTCACAGTTCTCATCTTCAATGTATCCTCTTCAAGCTGCACATAAGTTGCATAAATTCATAAAGTATTGGTAAGGGTGATAGTTAGAAAAATTCATATGACTAAGTTGCGAGTTATTATCGCCCCTGAAACACCGGTGAGGAAGACATACTCCATCTCTAACCATTGAAGTACCATGCATAAGAGTTTTTGTAGCTAGCATGCATTAATTGCGAGAGTTAAGTCAAGAATTGTATAAATTTAAAAACATTAAAAAAATTCATTGGTTTGAAGCATTGATTACTCGTGTGGAAGATATGGTATTCCACTGCATTTCTTTATCTCCCATTTGGATAGTTCATGTATCTTTCCAATCTCTTGCTTATTCTTATCTTGCTGCAAGATAAAGTCCAAAGCATTACACTGTAATTCCAAATAGCAAAATTAATATTGTCATGCTACTAAAAATTCCAATGCTGAAGTATGTCATGCTAAAAATTAAATGTCATGCTACTTCATATATAGAGGTGTTGTAGCATTTCTTCTATGAGATGCTAATAGAGGATAATGAGATGTTAGTTCTTATATGAAATACGTGAAACATACCACCCTCCTTATAACAGCATGTCGTTGAACCTTGGTAGTGTCATCTTCACGAGTATCTAGTGTGTAGATAGTATAATCCATGAAACTTGCACATGCAAGATACCAGTGGCCACTTCCTCGTGAATTGGTATGTAAATCTGTCAAATTTTAAAAATAAATTACATTGCCTTGTGAGTTTAGGAAAAAAAACCCACTTTGAAGAAATATGTATGACAACACTCACATATTGTAGTTCAGAAGAAGGGCGCATGCATATGTCTGAATATGTGTGAAACAAATTTTCTTTACTCTTCCCATCTAGGGTGTCCCTCTGTCGTGAAGGAATTAGTATTTTAAAATTTTGGCAGTGATACATCCAAATAAGTTATTTAAAAGTAATATTGGGATTGTATATTGCACCGCAAAAGTAGGAGACAATGTCCATATATAACAGGTGCACCAGATTGCAGTTGGACCAATGTTGTTTTGATTGTTACCATGTTGATTATCTAGAAAGATAAATGTTTCAAATGTTAGCAAACTGTTTGTTTTTCCTATTTAGTAATAAAAAACTGATATTAATGAAATATTTGCATAGTTTATAGCCATGAAAAATACCTTTTCATCAATTATATGGCCTGGGCAAAGAGAATTGAAGTCCTCTCGAGTTTCTATTTCATCCCCGTTCAGAGCTAGTATATTGTTGGAAAATACATTAAAGAAAAATTTATTAAGGGCAGAAATGTGATGTTAGAGTAATATATGGGTCATCTTAAAATAGTTACATGTGGTGGAAAAAATTACCTTGGGTCCAAGTATTTACCAAAAATATATATTGACATTCCCATGACAACCCATGAGAGCTCCATGGCTAAGGTAGTTGGGAAATTGGACTTCACATCCTACAACAGTCATCGTACTTATATTCTTCCAAATTAATATCCCAAATTTCATCATCTACATTAAAAATTATCAAAAATATAATCAGTTACTTCAAAATCAAGAAATATTAATGTCTGCCAATACTAATGTAAAAAATTAAGCCGTACCTTCTTCAACTTATTGATTTATAGATACTAATTGATGACAACGGTTCATACTACTGCCAACTTCAGTTGCAGGTGGCACAGTTCGTCTTGTGCTTCTATATGATGATCCACTTGCACAACCATTATCTGATTGTTGATTTAACTCTGGCACTGAAAAAATGACAAAGTATGAAAATCCTGAAATTCGTTTTAGAACCATTGATAGAAATTTCAATATTAATTACCAACATCCATATCAAATTCATGGTAAATCCTTCTTTGTTGTATTTTTTTATTTTCCCTTTTTTAGTGTTGTTTAAGGGGGAGATTTCGGTACCTAAAGCTCTGTTATTGTCAACATCAATTACCATGTCTCGATCTAACCTTGCTTTGCTTTGCTTATTTGAAGAAAAATCTGCAAAGGAAAAGAAAATTAATTATCAATGTTGAACTTTTTAAAACAAATTCAAAAGGAAATTAGCTATATCTTAAAATATATGATTTGATCAAAAAAGCAAAAGTTGTAATTTGCATTAAAACCAAAGAAGTCCATTTCAGTTTGACTTACCAATTTCCTTATCACATTCTTGGTCCAACCTTGTTTGTTTTCCATTTTTCCCCCCTTTTTAGCGTTGCTTAAATTTATATTTGCAGTACCAACAACAATTCTTTTAACTTCTTAATCCAACCTCTTCTTCTTATTTGAAGAAGTGTCTGGAAAAGAAAACACATCTAATGATCAAAGATGCTATATTAAGCGAAAATATTTTATAGCTGGAACATCCTCTACTTCAAAGATGCTATTTTCCTGTTTTTCATGTGTCGATCGTTCTGAAAAAAAAATAATTCCACTCATTGATATTCTGATTTGAAAATGGTACTCTTCGTCTTTTGGATCTATTTGACGGTCCACTTCCAACACTATTATCAGACAGTTGTATTATGTGCGGCACTGAAAAAATAACAACATATGAAAATGTTCCAACGTATGAAAATGATCCAACAAATGAAAAAATAACAACATTTGAAAATTGTCAGCCAGTTTGTATTAGAGAACAATAGAATTCAAAAACAGTTTTACATACCAAATCCAATATGAACTTCATTGTCCAACCTTCTTTATCTTCCTTTTTCTTTTCCATTTATAGAAATGGTTAAATCTAAGGAAGAAATATTCTCTAAGCCATAAATTGGTACTTCAAAAAGGGTTGTCTTCCGCTTTTTCTGTGAAGAACGTTCTGAAAATATAGAACACAATTCATCCAAATTCTAATTTGAAAATGGTACCCTTTTTTTTGGTTTCAACCTTTCCTGCAAGGATATCACTATTCCTTTCATTAACATGGGTCAAATCTGTAATGAGAAATAAATTCAAAATATTAAAAGTAATATACAGCCACTAATCTGAAAATTGGAATCTGGCTGTTGTGAAACATACTTGTCAAACATTGTTTAGTTGATTGGGTAATATTTGTAATATCAGATAACACAGATCGGATTTCATATACTTCAGCAGAATTCACACCTGCAGAGATTTCATTAAGACCATTAAAAAGGAAGGAAAAATTTGATTTAAGTATTACACAAATCAACTAAACATACAAACTTATAAATCGAGCTGATAAGTTCAGATCACCATTTTCAATTATCTTATATGTGTTTGTAATTTTAGACTTCAAAAGAGAACTTTGAGGTTGCAATTTCGCCAAGGATGATGGAGTTAACATTGTAGCTGCAAAATATACAAAATATTTATATTCATTAACTTATTTCTTCATTAACTTATACGTGAATTGTCAGTAACAATTGAGTTACACGAAGCATAACTTGCAGATATTTCATCACCATTAAAAACGCATATACTGAAAATTTAAGCATCAACTTCATCATACAGAACCTCTAACTCGACCTGACATATTAACGTCCATGTTTTGATCTTCGCAAATTGGAGTTATAGATTTGAAAACAGTTTTCCCAGGTTGTAATTTCCTTATAGAAGGTGTAGTAAATACATTATCTGCAACATATAAGGAATAAATATTAGAAGAAAAGAAACATTTCGTAATTTGATCATAAAAAAATGCATTTAACACTTGCTACCTGGTTTATCGATAATACTTGATTCATATGAGCTCAAATCAGATTTTCCATTGTTATTTTTGTCTGAAACAATGGTCATAGTAACAACACTTAAAAACATGAAATTACTCTCATAGATGGAACAAAGGAAAAATTGAAAATAGAAATGATGAAAAATAACGAAAGAACTTAGTTTACTTTTGTACCTAAACATTCTTCTACTAAACCATCCCCATTTGAGAATTTCGAGTATTGACTTGCCATTTCCTTTGTTTGATTGAAGCTGCGTTTTTGATTCACAACATTTTCGTTTCTGTGTTGTCAATTGTAGAGAAAAAAAATACAATGGAGAAGAGAGGAAATGAGTCGAAGAGATGAAGAAGAATTAATGTAGAAAGTGACTTTTCACATTCTTACAAACCAAAAAAACGGGTAACACCCGTGGGGTTCCATGTATGAGACTTTGGCCCAGTCTCCAACGATAATTACCAAACCAAGGGCTGCTTCATTAAATAACTTTGGCATCAATTATTGATTAGTGGATTAGTGGTATTTTAGTGCAATTAATGCAATTCTGATTGTGATTTACGCGAGAAATCAGGATTAAGATGTGATTAACCCATCGATCTGGATTTAAAAAAGTATTGATAAAAGTATTGATTATTTGCTATAGAGGTCAGTAGCTTAGGCATTGCTTCGGTAGTGTGGTATAGAAACTATAATAAAGGAGTGGCGGGTTCTAATCCTTTCTCGTGCTACTCTTTCATTATTTATTAGGCTTAGTTTATTTTTTCTTAAAAATGATACTCTCTCTGGTCCTATATATAGGGTAGACTTAACCGTATTTCCCAGATCAAAGAAAGTGGTTAGTTTTGTGAATTTTTTAAGAATATATTATAACATTACAATTTTACCCCCTCCACTTTACTTAGAAAGTTCACATTCATTAATGAATAACAAAAAAACATAGTTAGTCAAAGCATTTAATAAGAGTAAAAAAGATAAAAAACAATTAATGATACACAGGAAATATAAAATGCCCTATATATAGAACCAAAGATTTCTTCTAGAAAGTGTCATGTATATATAGGACCAGAGGGAATAGAAATTTTGCCAAACAAATATAGCTCCATCATGGATTTGAACCTTTAATCAAAGGATGAAATAAACCAAAATCAAGCCATTTAACCACACTATTTTGGTGATTATATATGCAAACGTTTAAATATAAATATTTAAAATATGATTTTAATAATTTTTTTTCCAACTTTGGCAAGTCATCATTTACTTTTTAGAGCTACACCCTCTATGTTTATAATCACCATCCGTCATTATCTCTATGTAATTATGATGGACATAGGTAAGAGTAAAATCTTTAATATTATCTAAATATTTTAAAACGGTTTATAAAAAAAGATAAATTTTTTTACAAAATAGTGCCGGAGGGGACGAAGGAATATAACACGAGTACAATATTTACGAATAGAAGGAGGAAAAAAAGAAAGAAATAAATGGGAGTAAATAAGAAAAGATAAATGCTAACAAGTGTCCTTGATGCATTCGAATAAGTCAAATGAAATAAATAACCACTAAAAAATACATTTTTTTTATATTCTCGAGTTACAGAATATTGTGCATATGATTAATTTTCTAAATTTATAAACCTTAACGAATGTCCTTAAAACACTCGTTAACAAGATCCGTTAGAAAAAAATAAAGAGGGTGTAATAAACGCACATCGAATGCGAGTGGTAATGGAGATGAAAGGCTTTTCTTTCAATCATCAAATTAATTGTGAAGCATTACGAGGTCAGTGACAGGTAGAGGTAGGAAGGATTATGATTTATGAGCATGACACACAGACAGCGAAACTTCCCAAGTAAAGGTCTTTGACACGACTCTCCCAGAGTGAGAGAATTATGAGGCCATGACCCATGCCATAAACACGTTAACTTTGCGGGTATTGTACTGTTCCAAGCGAAGTGCAATTTCGTGAAACCATAGCAAGTAAATGGAATTTTGTGGTGTTCAATCTTTCCTTTTATTACAAAATCACTTGCTTATTCCGTTTTATTTTGTTTGGCTTTTTCCTTTTTTTTTTATTTCATATATTTCGTCCTTTTATTGTTCCAATGTATAAACGTATTTTTTTTTTCAACTTTAACCCATCATTCAATCATTTCTATCTCTCCTCATTAATTCTATTTTTATCATCTTTCTCATCTATAAATCATTATACATTAATTAATGGATACACTTACTAATAAAAATTAATAATACTACAATTTTCAATAGGGATTAAATATGGGTATTTAGACAAAGTACACATAAAACTTACAATAGTCATCACTTTCTTAATATGTGTACCCAGACCTAAAAGATCAAACAAAATGAAATGGAGGGAGTACAAAATAAGCTATCACATTCAATTTTTTTAAAAATAGAGGCTTTTTAAAAGCAAAAGTTAGAATTTCATGATCAACAGAGATATCCATGTGACACTATTTTTGTGGATGTAATTGTGTAAGTAAAATAAAAAAACTGCATCAATAGTTTTTCTTCTCTTTCTGTGGATGTAACTATGTAAATCATCAATCGTTTTTCTCATTCTCTAATCATCATTCATTTATTATTTCCACTCTCTTTCCCCCTTTTTCTAATTATTTCTCTTCTTCATCTTCTCACTTGTATAGTATAGAGTGAGTGTATGGTGCCATTTTGAAGGATGAGGAGGAAATGCAGTGCAAGTGTGACTTTAAAGTCAAAGAAGGAATAAAGGATTTTTGGCTTAGTAAAAATCATTCTGGAAATTGAAAAAGGTTTTCCTCTCGCCGCTATCTCCTTTGTCTTTTTACATCTGTTATGGATCGTAATTGTGCATATCGCTAAACTGGTATACCAGTAAAAGGCCCCAGTGGCCCAAGCCATCTCCAAACCGGTATACCTAAGATCTTAGTAGCCCAATTCATCACCAAACAGGTATACCGATATAAGGCTCAAATGGCCTAATACATCACCAAACCGGTATACCAATATGAGGCCTCATTGGCCCAATCCCACATTATACTGGTATACCGGTATGAGAACTTAGTGGCCCAATCCTAAACTACGAACCAGTATATCGATATGAGGCCCTAGTGGCCCAATCCTAAAACTCCAAACGGTAATACCGGTATGAGGCCTCGTTAGGCCCAATCTCACATTAAACCAGTATACCGGTATAAGGCCTCATTGGCCCAAATCATGACGAAGTCATTGTACCGGTAACACGTGTGAAGGAATCCAACGACCGTTTTAGGGAAGTATCGTTGAGCTTAGGATTCCATTAGCTATGATACCCGCCATAAAGCTCCTACTATTAGTGGGAATCTTGTCAAACCATCATTATTAGGGCGGCTCACAACGGTAAGTGGGTAAGTCTTATATAAGCATAGTGAGGACAAGAAGGTATGTACCTAACTTGCTCACACAAACACACACTAAGCAAATCGACAGGAGATCGTATATCTTGGTATTCAAGGTATCCCTCTCGAGTCTAACAGTAAAAGAGGAAGGATTGGACACTTGCTTGGCTAGCTCAAGTCCAAGAATCCCACGACAGAACATTGGCGACCACAATGGGAGCGAGAAATCTATTCCTACCACCTTTTTGATTCAACGATGGATAACCAGTCGAATGGACAACGTTTGGAGCCTAGTCAAGGTAGTGTGATTGAGATAAGGAACCACTTAAGTGATGGCCAAGCACCCTCACGTCAGAAAGACTTAAGGGAGCATCTGAGTGAAGGAAGTAGGCGCATCGTTGTTTTATCTTTCTTAACACTCCCCCTCAAGTCCAACTAGGGCAACTTGCCCTTGTTGTGAATTGTCATTAATCTCTGCCATGAGCATGTACCTCAAGTGAGCCTCAGAGGTCTCCTGGGCATGTGCATCTTATGACTTGAGTTGGCCCAATTAAGAAATTAGTATTAGGCCATTTGGTCCAAGTCCTTGTTAATTGGAGAGTGTGAATTAATCTTGAAATGAGGTTGAGTGAACGACAATATAAATGATATGACACCATGTTTTAACCCAAAACCTTAAGGCATTAGGTTCATGAGTCTTTCCACTTATATTTTGTTCAACTTACCATATTTTAACGAATGTTAGACTAACTTTCTTTCTCAACATGTATGTGCTCCAACCTGCTTTTAAAAAGCTCCAACCTGCTTTTAAAAAGCTCCACCTCTGCTGATTGGTTTCATATTTTATATTCCTCCTTAACATTTGTTGGCTTGGGTGATGATTATCTGCTGGTATATTTGGAATGAATTTATTTTCAATGGTCAAAGCACACCTATTGCAGATTTGGTGGGATCTATGAAAATATATTGGGTTGAATTTTGTAGCTCTAGAAGCAAAGAAGTGCTGCCGCAGTGCAGGTCTTTAATTCAAGACCCAAGGACTCATGATCATGGGGTTGACCACGTGAAAATTGCCACTGATGCAGCATTCAATACTGCTTTTAATGAGGGTGGTTCGGGTATTTGTGTTCATTATTGTAGCAATCATTTTGTGATGGAAGCCTTTTGAGCACTCGGTTATATGAGCAACTTTGCATTCAAGAAGCTGTTGCTATGATTGAGGGTATGGAGTTAGCAAAGAGGTCAAGGTGGAGAAGGATTATGATGATGCCTCATTGTAAAGTTTTTATTGATGATCTAAATAAAAAATCTAATGGATCTCTCAGAGTTTGGTATTTTTAAAAGGAGAATACGAGATTTGGTCTGTTTGAATACTTGTTTTGAGAACAATTTTTTTGTTCTTAAAACTAAAAAACAATAAAGTCTTTTTGATGAACTTGTTTTGCATAAGATTAAATTGTCATTTTAGTCCCTCATTTTGTAAGGAGCTGTCACTTTAGTCCCTCACTTTTCAATAATTCATCTTTAGTCCCTCACTTTGAAAAAAAGCTACTCACATTAGTCCCTGACAACTTTCTCCGTTAATAAATGTTAACGTTTTACACACGTGATTATTAAATAACTTATACACATGTGGTCGTTAACGTCTTACACATGATGCTGAATTCAAAAACACAAAAATTGGAGGAAAAAGAAGGCTAAGACAGCTAAAAAGACAACTAAAGCAATTGCAGAAGCTAAGGCAACTGCATATAAGGCAGCTGCTAAAGCTGTGACATCCGCAGAAAATATAGTAGCTGAATTTGTGGCAGCAACACAACAACCAAACGTCGTATATGTTATTTAACGGCCATGTATGTAAGAGTAAGACGTTAACATCCATGAACGGACAAGGTTGTCAGAGACTAATGTGAGTAGTTTTTTTTCAAAGTGAGGGATTAAATAGGAATTATTGAAAAGTCAGATACCAAAATGAAAGTTCCTTACAAAATGAGGGACTAAAGTGACAGTTTAGTCCATAAATAATTCTCGAAACAGTCTCTGGCTTTTCTGTTTTAAAAACAGGAAAATGAGAACAACCCAACATTGTTTTGCATTTCTAAAAAACACAGGGAACAACCCATTTTAGTAATGGCATTTTCGTAATTAAGAGAAAAAATCATCTAACTTCTCTATCTTATTTCCCTTTCTTTTTCTCATGTAGTCATGTGTACTATGAAACACATCGCCTTGTCTTCCTTCATTCATGTTCATTCAAGTTCATGGCCAATATATATAGGAGTATATAATATAGTATAATTTATACGGAGTATTTTTTTCTTTTTTTAATCTTCGGGAAAAATTACAATTCAAACAAGCTTTTTATTTTTTATTTTCTAAAAGGATGTTTCCAAAATAAATTTACCAAACATATTTTTTTTATTTTATAATTTTTAAATTTGTTTTCAGAATAATTATAACAATCATGTTTTCTTGTTTTCTTGTTTTGAAGAATAGTTATCAAGAACTGTTTTATAGTATAGTTTTCAAAACAAAAACACCAAAACACAATTAATCAAACAGGCTCTTGAAAACTAGTTTTGATTTTTGCCTTTTTCCTATGTTCCTAGGACATATAATAGGGTTGCTCATTTGTTTGCTAAGCGAGCTATGCAATCTCCTTTAGTCAGGATCAGTATAACAATCCTTCGACTTTAGTTATAATGTAGTAATCCGTTAATAATCTTTTGTTGAAAGTATGTTCTAGTTTAAAAAAAAATAAGTTATCAAACAAATAAACATAAAAGCTTTTGCTTGTTACTGGCGGATTTTTCCATCAGAAATGGTTAAATTTCCGATTGATTTCAATCTTTATAAAAAATCTGTCGGTAATACTCATTAGTAATCAGCCGAAAAATATCTGATGGATTGTAAATTTCTGATGGATTTTAATGCGCCGAAAAATATCCATTAGTAATCAGCCGTTTTTCTTATAGCGAGTGTTTACCTAATTTGTTCTTTATTTTTTTTTCATAATTATATATTTACTCTATTTATTATCTCTTTTCTTAATTAGGTGAAGATAGAACCGTAAAAAGAGTAATTAATGTTATATTGATTTTTTAAAAAGACAATTATATTTTTTGCTCTTCTAATTTGCATTTTTGATGTAGAGATAATGTTACAGTGGATGAGGCAATTTCACTATTGAGAAATGCAACATTGTCTCCATTTATTGCATGTGTTATCTTTGGCAATGGAGATTGCTTCTCTCTTGATCCCAACCTTAATATCCTATTGACATGCGGTTTTTTTTTATATGCAGGTGCATGGAGTTTTTAATAATCTTATTAGCAACTCAAAGATGTGGTCAAGAAGATGAAAATGCTTTTATTAGATGGCAACCTCCCTAGATGCTTGGATCAAGCCGAACACAGATGGAGCCTGAAAAGATAATCTGGAATTAGCTGATGTGACGGTCTATTACTTCATGTAAGTGGCAATTGGCATGGTGGATACTGCAGAAAAATTGGAAGTACGACAATAGCTTACAAAGCAGAACTATGGGGCATATACGTTAGCTTGCGACAAAAGCTATAGCAGACATATAGTTGAATGTGATTCCTTGATCATTGTGAACTCTCTCATCCATGCCGATAGTAATCATGATATAACAACCAATGAATTTCTGCAAAGAATCTTAATCATGTGCAATAAGCATTGGAGCATTAGATTTTCTCATTATATGAGAAAGGTAATAAATGCGCTGATTATTTGACTAATAGTAACCTGGCCTTATCCATTTTGGTTATCATGTAATTGATGTTCTGTACCAAGCTCACAGAAGCATGCTCCATCAAGATTATAGGGGAGTAGCTCTCCCTAGACTCTCTATTGTTTGTTTTTTAGTTTGTTGCTCTTGGGCGTTTAGCCCTTTTGTTTACAAAATTTTTTATTCTCTTAAAAAATACTTAAAAGTGGAACAAAGGAAATATATAATACTATTTGAAGGGATGACAACCAATAATTTTTTTTTTCTTTTCTATCTATACTTGTAAATTGCAATTGCCATTAAATGGGAAGAGAATGAATGCTCATTATTTGCAAAAACTGGTAACCGTTAGAAGAAGAGGCAATCACTACAATTAAGAAAAAAGTCAAAAATGAAGAAGAAAGAGATTAAACTACAAAGAAATTATAAGACTATGTTTAGATTGATGGAATGTGATGGAGTAGATAGAGATGGTAATAAAACCCATGCCCACCAGTAACATCTCGAAACTAACCTGATTTTGGAGGAAAAATTCCATCTTGATTGGGTTTGGAGAAACCCGAAACCGAAACCCGCTTTAAAAAGATGTGAGTGAGACAAGTCTGGGATTGTAAATATTCGCTCCATCTCCGCTCCCAAACTCGATCTGATATAAGAATTAAATAATTTTTATTACAATAATAGTTAAATGGTGAAGTCAAACTAACATATTTGGCTAAAACTTTGATTTAATTCTTAAGTTTTTAGATATTTTTAAAATTTGACGTTTATTATTATATATTATTTGAATTATAATATATTTTCTATATGATTTTCGTTTAATACAATAAAATATAATTTTAAAAAATAATTAAAAATAATTGGATGGGTTATCTGCGGGTTTTTCCCAAACCCGTCGGGGATGAGTTTGTGTTTCACTTTTTCATATCCGCTTTCCTTAAAATCCGCACTTGAATCCGCTCTGTTCTTAATAAATGTGAGGTTGGTATTGGCAAAATCCATCTCAAACTCGACGCGTTGCAAAGCCTAGGAGTGAAGGAGAGTGAAATGGTATTGAAGCAAGTTTCATTATTTGGATTGCTATATTTATAATGGAGTGGAGTGGAATATGATGGCATGGATTCCATCCAATTCCATAAAAAACTTCACTTTTTCATCCCTCCCAAATTGAGGTGTATGTGATAGAATCAAACAACGGAGCACTAACTTTATCCCATTCTACACCATCCCACTCCACTCCATATTGTTTTATTCCATTCCGTTTCACCTGTAATAGTATATTCAAACATAGCCTAAATAGCCTAATTAAGGCTATGCTTGGATCAAGGGAATGTGATGGAATGAAGTAGAGTGGTATGATATTTTTTTTTTATATTTCATTCTTTGGATTGTGTTTGTGATAATGGATTGGGATAGAAGCTGATAGAATAGGTTTCACCTGATTTCATCCAAAACCTCAATGCATGGAAGGAATATGATGGAACCCAAATTTTGTTCCATTCCATTCAAAATTATCCAAACAATATAATAGTAGTTTTATCTCATTCCATTTCATTCCATTCTTTTCGATTCTACTAAACTCTATTTCGTTATGTTTTGATTCATTCATCGTTATTCATTACATATCCAAACATAACCTAAATTTGAAGGGAAAAAGCAAAGGAGAGAAAATTACTCTGATCCATTCATTTCATATATAGTGTGTTTTAAAAATCATATACGTCTTTTTAAGAAATAGTTAAATAATGTAAGAATTTTGGATATTTTGACTATAATAATATCTCTATATTATTATTATTGAAGAGAGAAATATATTGGAGATGAAAAAGAGGTTGTAATAAATAAGGGTATAATTTGAAATAACATTATTAATTATGCATTGGGTTTTGTAAAAGAACAATAAATAATACTCCCTCGTCTGTCCCGCAATGATGATAAAAAATGACAAAAAATTTTGTCCCAAGCTAAAGTTAAAGTAATTAATGAAAAAACTTAAAAATGGCAAACTTTGCATTGTGATTGGGTGATCAATGCAAAATGCATTAAATTAGGTGCTTGATAATTAGTTGATGTGTTAGATAAACCATTAAATACACGTCTACTTTATTTTTTTATTCATGCAATTTTTTACCATCCATATGGAACGGAGGGAGTATGAAAAAAGAAGGAAAATCTCTATGAACAATACTCCCTCCGTTTCGTACGTAGTGTTCGTAGAGTTTTAATCTCATATTTCATATGTATTGTTTTTTTACAAAACGCAATATATAATTAATGCAATATTTTTCAATACACCTTTATTTATCACACACACTTTCTCAGTTTCAATAATGATTATATAGGAATATTATAGTCGAAATATCCCAAATTCTTACATCATTTAACCATACCATTTCTTATAACATGTATATAACCTTAAAATACACTACTTATGAAACAGAGTAAATATTATGAAATGAAAGGAGTAATAAAATAAAAAAAAGGTTTTGCCAACAAATAGTATATGTCAAAATTTCTAAACTTAGAAAAACAATTATGAATGCACATTACTCATTGTTTCGAAAATCTAAAAAAAATTATTTTTTCCGTAATTATTCTTTATATTTGGCTTTTTAACAAATGTAATAAAAACGATTATTAACATTTCCCTATTAGAAAAACTCCCTTTACATGTGGATAAAGATAAGGGGGTTTTTTTTATTATTTTTTTTTATCACAAATCATGTAATAAGAGTGTTGCTATCCAAAACATAAGTCCAAAGTCCACACAGCAATCGATCATATATATTCCAAAACTTCATGCAATATGCCTAGAGAGAACATTTATGGGAAAAAGTTAGGGGTGTGGGCATACCACACGGAGAAGCTGGAGGAAGAAGCCGGAAGGAGGGCATATCCGATCCCATATTCCATTAACCTCGTTGCTTCCAGGAGAAACAAAATTGACATCAAACAATTTTTTATCCTTGGATGAAAGGAAAAGGACATAAAGTTTTAATGCATGTGAGCATACACTAATCTATCTCTTGTATACTTTCTTAATGTTGAAGCTTGGAATAGTGCACTTAGTTCATCGTCAAAGCACTGTGCATTACGATCTACAATTGAAAAAAAAAAAAAAAAGAAAAAAGAAAAATATGCGCGTGACCACAATTTTAAAGTCAACTCGAGTAGTCAACCAAAAAAAGTCAACTCGAGTAAATTGATTATATATTATTTTTAAAATAAAAATATATACTTAATAATTAGGGGACAAAGGGATTTATGGAAATCGATTGACAAGGATTACTTAGATTTTGCGTTGATATCCACTAGTGAAAAAAGGCTACAGTGTCTTCTATATTGCATGAAGAATGTTACTTGCCAAGCCCCATTTATTTCTAGCCTCAAACCCCATTTTTTTTATTGACGAGGTTTTGTTGGAATATTTTTCGATACTCAGAGTCGGAAAATGTATTTTTCCGATTACTCTCTTATTAAAAAATTTTATATTTAAAGTCGGAAAATACATTTTTTCGACTCGGAGATATCAGAAAATATTCCGACAGAACTCTATCGAAAAAATGGAATTTGGGGCTAAAAAAGGGGTTTGGGAACTAATTTTCAATCTCATATCACATCTCTTTAATTAAAAGTTTTAAACTTTGCAAATGAGCCTTTAGAATTTTTTGAAAAAAAAAAAACTAAAACCATTACAAGCCCCATTGACATATATATTTTATTACTAAAAAAAAAAAAAGAAAGTAAAATAATCATTGACAACAGCTTGAGGATATGTTAATAGATTATATCCTAAGGTTGTTAACAAATTTTGCCAATCCAAATTGAGATCTTAGTGTTTTTTTTTTCTCGAAGCTAGAAGGATGATATGGTTGATATTTTTTTTAGGGTTCCATGGTTGAATGATTCGAGGGAAGTGAAATGAAGAAGATGAAGGTGACCCGGATATATAACTTAAAAGAAGAAGAAAGACTTTTAGTTTTTAATTTAGAAAGTTGTAATCAAATTGTTAATTTTTTCAGTAAAATTCTAGGGACATAATTGTAAAGTTCAAATTTTTGTAATTATAGAGGTCTGACATGGCATCCATATGACACTCTAGTCCACATATTACCATTACATTGTACATGTACTTCCTCCGTTCCTAAATATAAAACCCTCTTGACACTTTTATTTTGTCCCTATTTATAAAGTCTCATACCAATTTTTCAATGATCGTTAATTACTTTTTTCCACAAACACCCATATTTATTTAATACTTTTTAGATTCCCTATAATATTAATCGGGTAATTTTGAAATTACATATTAAAAGTTCACATTTCCAATACAATTAACTAAATTATTTCACTTTCTTAATGGACGTGAAATTCCCCAAAGAAGCTTTATATTTAGAGACGGAGGGAGTATAACTTATGTTCTATTCGACAGAACTAGCTTATTATAGTTGTGAGCTAAGTGCTTAGCTGTGAGCTGGTAGCTAATTATACTTGTTAAGCTAGTTGAGAGTTTTGGGATTATAACAGTGAGCTTATAGTTGTGTAACTAATTAATTTAATTAAAGTTGTTAGACAAAACTAGTTGTAAACATATCTAAAAGTTATTAAAAGACTAAAAAGTATACGCAATATTATATTACATTATCTTTACTTAGTTATTACTTTCATTTAATTGTGTATGTAATTTTTATACATAATGCACGAAGTAAATTGATGATTAAATTAATAATTTGTTAACATCAAGGAGTAATTTATTAATAATTTCTAATAACATTAAAGATATTACTAAAATTAATTAACATATTAAAAAAGAAACCAAAAAATGATGCTAGAAAGGGAAATAAATTTATAGGATCATTTGTATCGATTTTGGATAAACCAAATATGATTATCAACATTATCATGATTAATCAGAATCAAGTCATAATTATATTTTTTGATACTTTTTTTTGGGGTAGAAGAATAAATCCATTACCACAAGCAAAATACAAGTACAAAACAAAGGCCACAATCATCTGCCTTGCCACCTTTTAGGAAGGGTTCATAGCATTAGATTATGCCAACGACCATAATAAGGGGTTTGCCATCTCTATGAAGGGTTCAAACCACCCATTGGACCAAAAGGAAATGAGATACATAAGAATAGCTAACTATCCATAATGGATTTCAATGTTAATTCTATCTACCAAAACCTTATTCTTCCAAGAAACAAAAGATGGAAAACAAAATTGAATCCTATGGGCCACCTCTCTTCTAATTATGTTGAAAACTTGATTGATAGTCCTCTCTTGGTTTTTTAAAGTTCTTCCATTTCTTTTTGTCCAAGTATGATACATGATGGCTGAGAACACTAAGAAGATCTTTGAAGGCATGAAGGATCCATCTGGACCAATTTTGAAACCGGTAAGGCCAAGAGTCAATGCATAACCACATGAAACATTGATCAAGCAATTCACGGCTTCATGAACACTCAAAGAAAAGGTGATCTCTGGTTTCTTGAGCTGCAAGGCATAGACAACAATGATTTGGTGAAGTTATAAACTTCATTCTTTCTAGCGTTTTCAATTTGTCAATAGCAGCTAATCATGCTATAAAGCAATGCGTTTGAACTTTAACATTATTCCAAACCAATCTATGCAATGGAAAAGGCCTCTGCTAACCTTTTAGAAATTGATAACCATGTCTGACAGTATAAATACCATCAGTAGCTATAATCCACTGATTATTTGAGTAGTCTGTCTTCAGTTTATCTCTCACCTTCACAACTTGCTTCCAGTGCCAGCTTGAGTTGATGCTAAGGGGACAAGACCAGAAGTCTTGATTCTTGATGTAGATCGAGTTCCCATCTGACCCAAAGGACATCTTTTTTTGCTGCTATATGTAACATCCCGTTATTTTTAATATCTTTAGTAAAGTAATTAAATGATTTAATATGTTTAGTAAAGTAATTAAATGATTTAATATGATGTTTTCAAGATTTGAGTGTCGTAATAAAATTTTGATTTCATCATTATATTTGAAATATGTTTCCTAATCAAAATAAGTATAAATTTGTTAGCATACATTTTTCAAAAATAAAAGAGTACTTTTATTTAGTTTAATTAATATTTTGACAGGGAGCTCAACTAGCAAGTCTAGAGGCACTTTCATAAATTGTTTCTTTAGAAAGATATGTTTAGTTTAATATTTTGAACATTCCTATAACTTTTCATGGCGTTTTGAGACTATTTTATTTATAGCTCCCAGACTGGTTTTAATATATTGCCGGTATTAGTTATAATTAATGACTTATTATTTAAAAATTCTGAATATTATATTTTATCAAGTTTGGTATTAGGATAGAGAAAATATATTTACATTTGAATTTTGATACTTTTTCTTATGCAATAGCTATATGTAGGGACTGGTAAGTTTATTATTTTCCAGTCAGTTTTGTGTAATTAAATGTGCAATATTGTTCTACTTAAATATATTTTATGTTTAGGATTGTCAAACTTTTAGTTATAATCCAAAATACCTACACACATTCACCTACAAATAAGAACATATTATTAATATATATATATATATTCCTATAAGCTGCTACCCACCGCCCCACTTAGAACATGTTTGTTTTAGCGTTTTGGTGTATTGGGACACGCGTTTGCAGAAGCTTCAAAGGTATAGCTTCTCCGTTTGTGGGTGTTGAAACGCGTAACCAACCACACACTTAATATACCCCAAGTTCCCATCTTCCCAAACCCCCGAGAACACAAAAAAGAAAATGACAAAGAAAGAAATAGAAAGAAGAAAAGAGCATCAAGGAAACAGAGAAGAAGAACTTTCGTTTTTCTTGATTTCTCGATCCAATAATTCAAAATCCAACCGTCCAATCTTAAATCCTTCTTAGGTAAATAATCCCCTCAACTTCCTCTATCCATCCACCTAATTTATTCGACGATCCATCAATATTTTTATTATCCCTATATCCCTAGGGAATCAATTTAATTTGTTATACTGAGACATCCCTTAGGGTGTTGAAGGTTTGAACTTGGATGTTATGAACGATTATTGGTTGTGTATTGTGAATGTTGAGTTTAAATTAATAACTATGTGTTTTGATAATTATGAAGAATATTTATTGTATAATGATATATATTTATTATTTTGACAAAAATGAATTTAGTTGATATATATATATATATATATATATATATATATATATATATTTAATGTTATAATTAGTTTTTAATGTGTGCCCTTATTTAGATCTTGCACGTTATTGTTGATCCTGACCCTCGAGTAAGGCGCGGATGTGAAGGTGGTATTGTCTCTATTGCTAAGACCCTAAGGTAAGGAGAGGATATTTCCTATTATTCAAGCTTAAGAATTAATGAAATTATAATAAAGATAGGAAAAGAGAAGGAATTAGAAATTTAGCTATAATAAATTATTATATAATTGAAGGAATAGAGATTTACTTTAGATATATCATTGTTGTTTGTAAAATCATATAGAACTGAAATACTCCTGAGAGTATTGACTATTTTTAAAGTAGGAAATGAAGAACCCTAGGGAATCAATTTAATTTGTTATACTGAGACATCCCTGAGGGTGTTGATGGTTTGAACTTGGATGTTATGAATGATTATTGATTGTGTATTGTGAATGTTGAGTTTAAATTAATAACTATGTGTTTTGATAATTATGAAGAATTATGTATATTTATATAGTTAGATTGAAAAGAAGAATAAATCACCTAAAATCTAGATTAATGATAATATGAAGCTATGAATTCATAGAAAATATTAAGTTAGTAAATAATAATAAGATAAGTTGCAAACGAATCTTAAGGATTAACGTTGCTTCTAACTTAACCGGTTAGT
The DNA here is from genome assembly GCA_037953625.1 of Crotalaria pallida. Taxonomy (NCBI): domain Eukaryota; kingdom Viridiplantae; phylum Streptophyta; class Magnoliopsida; order Fabales; family Fabaceae; genus Crotalaria; species Crotalaria pallida. The sequence goes on from CM075650.1 coordinate 129,782,090, forward strand.
TGAATTCAATAACCGGTTAACATTCAATCATAATAATTAAGACTAAGGACCGTTCAGTAAATTAAGGTATCATGTATGTATTAGGAATATAATTTCAATCTTTCTTATTTCTATTATTGTTTCTTTTAATTCTTTTGCCTGAATTATGGAGAAATGTTCCACTCCTCGTGGTTTTACATTTTTAGGTAAATATGGGACGAGCAAGGAATCAGAGATTCACAATGGTGAAGACAAAGGAAAAGAATTTCCTCTGATTACTTTTAAAAATCTGTTGTTAATCCCAATGTATCTTTCAAAAGTTAAATGAATACTTTTATATTAAATTATGGAAAAATAAATTTTTTAAAATTTTTAAATCATTTCTCTTTTAAAAACATTCTGCAGTGTTTCTCAATCTTCTTGATAGGATTATTGGGCAGTTATTTTATTTCTTTCCTTTCCTTTTCTTCTATGCAGATCATGGCCCATAATAATTCAATACTTTATAAATATTTATGTATAAACAAAAGCCCCTTACATGAAAGAGAAAAGTTTTTTTCTCTTTGATGCAAAACTTCTTGAAGGCGACTACGCTTCTTACCTTCCTGCTGGGCTTGATCTTCGTAAGTTTATTTTCTATGACTTTTGGTTCAGCTTATTGGTAGTCATGTATCACTTAGATTGCGCTTGCTGACTGATGGACTGTGTTTACTTTGATTTTTGAACTGGTCTTGCCTTCTAATCGTAGTTGCAATTTTTTGCTTGGAAGTATTCGTTTAGTGAGAATTATGTTTTGCTTTTGATGCTTGTTTTGATTTCTGTTTTACTCGAAAGGCGTCAGAAACTATGATTGCTTCTGTAGATTTTGCTACTTATAAGTATCTGATTATGCTTTTCATTCCTTGTGGGTGTCTGAATACGCTTTCCTTGTTTTCGACTCGTGATTTTGTAAGCTTCTTTACTACTATGTTTGGGCATGAAGAGAATCAACATTGATGACTTGATCTTAGTGGGGCTATTGTCTTTTGCCTTTGATTGGGTCATCTTGGATGAGATCGCCTTTGTTAGGGCCGCCTTCGTTTTTATTTGTCATGCCTTCTCAGTGATTGATTTTTGCTTACAAAAATAGTTGTGAGTGCTTGACCTTTGTTGAGCATCATGTTGACACTGTTACGCCATGTCGCCTTTATCAAGTGTATTTTCAAATTTTCCAAGTTGTTGCTTTTCTTTATTCTCGCCTTTCTTTCTTTTGTGGCTTGCACATCAAGATGTGGACTTTTCGGGAAGCTTCCAGCTTTAGAGTATTATTGAATTTTTATCTGCTTAAGCACCTTGAAGGTGCCCTTGGCGGTGCATGGTTGCTTTCTGCATATACATTTGATAGGAGGGGTCAGCCCCCTTGTGAACCGAAACTTCGCTTTTCACTTGCTTCTTATTCAATTTTCTTTTCTTCTTGCAACAGAAGCGGGCTCTTTTTTCTATTGCATGTGTAGCCTCGCCTTTGGATTGTGCTATCTTGTATACTGATCAATGACTTGGTGAACTTTGCTTCTTTGTACTTTGAATTCTTGCTTTGTTTCTGAAACTTCTTTGCTATTTATTTCTCTATGCTTGGGTTTCATACCGAAACTTAACTCTCTGTATTTTTGTTCCTTTTGAATCTTCAGATTTTACAGTATTTTTCTGCTGCATTGAGCGCTTTCTGTTGAATGAATAGAGTGACCAAGTTGGGAGATATTATTTGTGGTCCGATTACTGGCTTGATAATCTGTATTGCTTGAAGAGAGAGCCAACGCCCCTCAATTAACATGAAGGCGGACAGTGACTGAAATAGAGGAAACTTTTCTTGTCTTGCAGCGCGCCTTGGGTGGCACTCATGACTGAGCTTGAAAGAATTACTTTGCTGCTGATCTTTCGCTTGTTGCTTTTGTCATGTCATGTCTACTACTGAAGGCACTGATATTTCTATTTAAAAACTTGTGCGCCTTTGTGGTCGCTGAGCTTTGTGCCGCTTTGGTATACTTGACTCTTAGAAATTTGGGTTACTTGCTTTGATAGTACTGAATTGAACTTCACTTTTCTGTACTTTGCACTATGTTGCTTTCATATTGTGCAGTGATGCATTTATGATATTTTGATATTGTTCTGATGCTGAAATATGTGCTTTGCACCATGCTGCTTTGATAATTCTGCATATAGGAATCTGGATCATGCTTTTGAATTGGTTCATTTTCATACTGTACAGTTTGCATTTGGGAACCTGGATCATGCTCTTGAATTGGATCATTTTCATACTGTACAGGTTGTGATGTACTGCTTATTATTTTGCTTTGTCATATGATGCGTCTGGTTTTGAGGATGTCTGCAGAACTTCATCATAGGGCTCTTTCTTCAAGATTTGATAATTGAACTGTTTCAAGCATGCTATTGTATTTTGATTTCATCATTGTTTTGAAATTCTGCTATTGTTTTTCTTGTGCGCCTTTTGTTAGACTTGACATTATTCCATGTCGTTGTTGATCCTCCTTTCAAGACTTGAATCATGCAATCTCTCTTTTCTGCATTACTGTTGTTTTTCACAGCTTGTGACATACTGGTATTTTTGTGTTCTGCCACTTTGATGCTGTCATTTTGCAGTTGCTTGATCATTATGCTGAAGGTACTCAAATTCTCCACTGCTCATGATGTTGATGCTTTCTCTTGGGAACAGAAGGCCTCTTTACTTGATTTTTGCAATTGTTGAGGCTTCACCAGTATTCAGGTTTCTGGTGCATTGATGGTATGCTTTTGGGATGCTTGTTGATCACTTTGTATTTGACTCCTTTATTTTGGATTCCTTCGAATAAAATCTCCTTTTATCATCATTCTGCTTGCTGTTTGTGAATACTTGACGATATGAAACAGGTACATGTGGCTTGCTTGATTTTTGCATAGTATCTGGCAAAACTTTTCTGCTTCTTTAAAGGGTGTTCTTTTTTCTGCTTCTTTTCTTTTTTCTTCTGTTGGAATCTGACATAGGATGCTTTCTTTTTCCTTCTCTTCTTTTACATTCTGAATTGCACACTTTTGATTCTTGTGGTTTTTTGCTTGTTGCTTGCTGTTCTTATGCATTCTTGTGTATTTCTTAGCCCTTTTGTAAGGCTCGCCTTCTTTTGTAAAACAGTGAGTGTGCTTCTCTGCTATTCTGATTGTAGCCTTTTCCTTGTACTAGAGGCTGATTTTCGTACTTCTTTGGTACTTTGGCATTTTGCTTTATATGTAGCACTCAGTCTGGGTGCAACTTTTGACACAACATTAAGGCACAAACTAAGGTGCTCCTTTGGCATAATCAGAGTGCAAATCTGGACGCTTGTCCAAGCACAAATTAGCGTGCTTATCAGGGTGTTATTTGTGCAATTCTTCAATATTTTTATGGCCCCTCTGTAACTAGGGCCTTTTCAGGAGCCTTCTCTTTTCTTTGGTAGTTGGCGCCCTTTATGGGCATTTTTCTGACTTCTTGTTTTTTGTGACTAGCGCCCTTTGCGGGAACTTTTCTAGTCTTTGTTGCTAGCGCCCTTTGTGAGAACTTTTCTAGCAGCTGGTTCTGTGACTAGCGCCCTTTGTGGGAATTTTTCTAGCCTTTTGTTGTTAGCGCCCTTTGTGGGAACTTTTCTAACAACTGTTACTGAGACTAACGCCCTTTGTAGGATCTTTTCTAGTCCTTTGTAGCTAGCGCCCTTTGTGGGAACTTTTCTAGCCTTTTGTTGTTAGCGCCCTTTGTGGGAACTTTTCTAACAACTGGTACTGAGACTACCGCCCTTTGTGGGAACTTTTCTAGTCTTTGTTGTTAGCGCCCTTTGCGGGAACTTTTCTAACAACTGGTTCTGTGACTAGCGCTCTTTGTGGGAACTTTTCTAGTCCTTGTGGTGTTTTCCAATGGAGGGTGAGGCTTGTTCATCATGTACATTCTTCTCCCTTTTTTTTTGGAGCACCTCTTGTCATTGGTGCTACTTTTCTTGCTATTATCAGTTTTCAAACACTTGGATTTCTATGCTGCTTTGGCTTCTTGACTTTGTGCTTAAACTTGCCTTTTCATTATCTGCTTTGATGTATGAATATACCTAGGTGCACCTTGCTTCAAGGGCTTGTCATTACTACAGAATTCTTCATTCCACTTGTATCAGGATACTTTGACTTGCTTGTAAGGGCGGACTGGGCTGAATTCTCGAGTTTAGCTTGACTACTATTCAATCCTCAAACAAACTGAGTTCGCCTTGGTTTTGTTATATTTCTGAACAGTTTCCGTCTTTATCACTTGCACGCTTTTAAGCCAGCTTTCGTCTTGCATCTTGCTTTTTGGCCATTTTTCTTAAACATTTAAGTGTGCCTTTGAACAACATACTTTTATCGATCTCGGTACTCGCGTTTTACCCTTCGTATTGCATGTACTCCTTTTGATATTTCAATTTATCTTCATTTCTGACTTTTACAAATGTGATCATGGTCGCCCTTCAGGTCCGCTTTCATTTTCTGATTGGCTGGTTTGCTTGGAAACGCCTTTTCTTTTATCCACCTTTTGAGTTTTGTTATGTCCACTTTAGTGCATATGCTTGCTATTGCATTCAATCACTGTATGTTTTCTCCATCGTATGAGAAAGTATAAGTTCTACATCTTGTTTTGCTGTTACGCTCAGACTTCTGCACTGATTTTGCTTTAAATTTCTGGCTTACCATCTCTTGCACGCTCTTGCTTTGAAGTCGCATTTGTCTTTATGGTATGAATTCACTGTCAGCTTTTGAATTCAGCCTCTGATATACTTTGCTCTTAGATTTTTATTAGTAACTTTCTGTTTGCATTTTCTCCAATATTTCTTACTTCAACACTGTTTCTTTTCTGATGCGCCTTTTACAAGGGTGCGCCTTTGGTTAACTGATTCTGAACATGGTGTTTTGAAACTGAACAGGGGGAGATTTTGATGACGGTGCGCCTTTAGATTGTTGATTCTGGGCGAAGCATCACCCTTGGGACTGATCTGAGGACGCCTTTAGGCTACTGATTCTGGGCAGGGTGTCACCTTCTAGTATGATTTCATCTTTTCTCTTTGCTTGATTGTCACTTATCTTTCTATTTATGTTTATTACTCGAGACTTTTCTTTCGTTTCATTATTTGCTTCCTGACTCCTCGCTTTTGATTGCCTTCTCACTGGGCGAGAGCGCTTTTCTACTTTAGATAGACTAGGTGCTTCTTGTCCTTAGTGGAGGAAGTGATCCTCCCATGGCATTGAGCGTCTTAACAAGACTCTGTAAATCATGGTTTGAGAATGTGTTGGAAACCAACAAGTGGGCTTAGCAATTACTAGAGGGGGGGGGGGTGAATAGTAATTTGAAGCAACAATACCAAATAATTCGGATGGAATTGGAAAAGAATGAACAAGATTGAATTTTCTGGAAAAATCACGAACTACTCGAGTACTCTGGAAAGAACTACTCGAGTCTCAAAAGAACTACTCGAGTATTTCGTGCAGATAGGAAAAAACTAACAGATCTGAAAATTCAGTTTGTGCACCTTAATCACAATAATAAAACCAGGCAAAGAATAGCGGAAGAAGCAGGAATTAAGAACAATGATTAAACACTTAAACACAACTTAATTACTACCCAAATATTTAATCCTTTTCTTATGAATATTTTAGTTTTGGTTGAGCAATATAAAGAGAAAGCAAGAGAATAGAACACAACCAAATTTTATCCTGGTTCACTCCTAAATGAGCTACATCCAGTCCTCCTAATCACTTAGGAGATTGTGCACTAATCAAATCGTTGGAAAAATTATAAGGAATTAATTGAGATGCCTCACTCAACCTAACCCCTCCAAGAGTGTACCAAACCCTTGATTTTCTACCCCAATTTGATTTTGGTGATGAAGAAACACTTCTTAAGCTCCTTGAATCCTTTCAAGAGCCTCACCAAGCTAAGAAACCTTCTTAGTCTTTTGCTTGAGAACTCCCAAGACTTCAATAATCCAAGACCCACTTGGATTAGCTTGGACTCATTCCAAGGTTTAATGGCAACAAGCAATATGAATTTATATAAGCAAATTTCAAAATGAATTTGCACAAATTAAGCACTTCTCAATACTAATTGAGACCAAAACTCAACCTAAGAGAAAATAACAATATGAGAGCTAAGTTGAGTTTGAGTGATTAGCACTTGAGAGAAGAAGATTAAATACTCGAGTCTTTTTAGCCAATACTCGAGTATTCTTGGCCAGGCTGGAAAATATCCGTTGCACATACAAAAATAACGGCTAAATTTCTGACTATGTGTGAAAGACTCGAGTCTTTCAAAATACTCGAGTCTTTTTGCCAGTGTTTGGAAAAATTCATTTTTAATTTTTGTTTTCTTTTCTTCTCAAGTAAAAATCAAAGCTAATCTCAACCTAATAAACATATGAAATTATTTTTCCCCTTAGAAGAGATTAACTAATTCTACCCACTCTCAAACATAAAAGATAAATTACAATTTACAATACAATTGAGAAAAGGGCCTAATACATTTGGAATTAATACTTTGTGCATGCTTCAATACTTGATACATTTTTCCATCATCAAAACTCTTGAGTTTACAATCTCCCCCTTTTTGATGATGACAAAACTCTTCACTTGATGTCCCCTTGTTGTTGAGATTTGTCCAAGTCCAAACTTGAGGAAACTCCCCCTCAAAGAGTGAACCCACATAATAACAACCTGTTTTTATTGTCAACAACAAACTAACAGAAGCAATAATAATAATAATAATAATGGTAATTGACAAGTGTATTTTTCTCCCCCTTTTTGTCATGAGCAAAAAGGTATAAAGCAATGAGGAGAGTAAAATTAGCAATAAACCCCATAAATAGTATGCTGGAAACAAAATAGAGACTCCCCAGAAATTGTGGCCTTAAAATAAAATTAGAGCAGTAAAAATAATAGCCAACAATAGTGAAGAAACATGAGGGCAGCCATGATAAAGTTAAATTGTTCAACTTTCATCCACTAACTCCAAAAGAAAATACAAGGAAAACAGTAAAGATCTAAAAGATAAGAAAAAAATATAAAGGAAAACAAAAAAACTGAAAAACTGAAAAATAGGACAGCAGCATCAAAACATCGGAGGCGGAGGGTCATCGGATGATGGCTGATAAAAGCGACGAAACTCGACCATCATTACCGAAAATTGAGCAGATTGTTCGTCAAACCAGGTCTCCAATCTCGCCGAAAACTCATCAAACCCTTGCTCCATCCGAGAATGCAGCATAGTGGACTCAATACCCATTTGAGTCTCAAAGCGATCAAACTCCTCTCGGTGGGCAGCCAAGGATGCATCAAGAGAGTCCATCCGCCCATCCAACCCATCTAATCGAGTGATGACATTGTCACGCCAACTCGAGTCAGGAACCTCTAAGTTGTCGAAATCAATATCATCCTCAACCGGAGGATCACCTCCAGCACCATCAAAACCAGCAGCTTCAACCTCTAATTGATCCACATCAATCCCTTGTCGTGCAGCTGCATTTTCAGCAGCGGCGTTGGCACCTCGCCGAAGTTCCTAAACATCCAACTTCCATAAGTATTCTCCTCTAGGAGCATAGAACTCCATTTTTTGAAGTTTCAGTACCCTATCCGACAAACAATTCACATTTGCACTTAAGGATTTTGACACTTCATCGGAGGAAATGGGTACATTGAAATGTTGGAGAAGACGGGTGACATGCATGGGATAGGGAAGCTTTTTAGGTGGCTGGGATTTGGCGGCTAGCAACATGCGCGCAAGAATGATGGAGCACCAATTTACTTTTTCATTATATAAAATGGCATCCAAATATCTAAGCTCATCATTTGTGGCATGTTCATAATTGGAAGAGGTTTGAGGCACTATTTGGTGAGATATAATGTAATGCAACACTCAGGATTGGGTGGTCATAAGGCTAGTGTTTTTGTGGCCTTTGGTCCAAGTACGATATGGCCGAAGCAATCTCAAAAAGATTTCATCAGCATTGGCCCTAAATCTGTTCTCCCCATGATGAGAGAGGCCAAAAACAGTGGTTAAATACCTAGGTTTAATAATAAAGCGGGTCCCTTCAACCATTGTTTCATACTTCTGATCCTGAAGTCTAAAATTGGCATAAAATTGTTTCACAAGCATAGGGTAAAATGCACAGTTATGTTCAAGAAAAGGAATGAGGTTTTCTTCCCTAAGGTTTGTGACAAAAGTAAAGCCTTTTCTCTATAAAAAAATCAGCATTTATCCAGCTTACCACCCCAAACTCTCTGCTGTTAAACAGGACCAAACGAGATCGGCAATTCGAAGCACTGAAATGATCATCCTCATCCTCTTCAGATGATGCCACCCTCCTTACACGTTTGCCTTGTCTAGAAGATGAAGCCATTTTTGAGCAAAAGTTTGAGTAAAAATGGGTTTTTGTGGAGTTGGGGTTTTGAAAGGGATTTTCGGATTTGAAGATGAAAATCGTGAAAATGAGTTGAAATAATGGTCAAAAATAAGAAAGATGATGATGTTCTACTGATTTTGAGAGAAAATTTGACTTGAAAACGAATTTTAGTAAGAAAGTTGATAGAAACCGTGTGAGAAGAAGAGAGGAGTTCGAAAAAATGAAACTGCAGCAGCCAAAATTGCTTATATCTTATAAGAATACTCGAGTAGTACTCGAGTATTATTCGATGAATGACTCGCGTCTTGGAAGAGTACGCGGGTATTCCCTGGCCCAGTGGTGCGCCTTTGCGCACCAGCTCAAGATACACTGAAAAATGACTCGAGTAATACTGGAGTATGGGTGCGTGTGCCTGAGCGCGCTGATTAGCATGCCTGGGTGGAAAACTTGCTGTGAAGCCCAATACTCGAGTATTTAGATTTATACTCGTGTATTTTCATCAGATATGGCCAAAAACTTTTCCAATTAAAATTGATTTTCAGATGAATAAAACTACTCGAGTATGACTCGAGTATTTTTGACAGATATGAAATTTTAATGCAGTTTTGAACACATTTTCACAAATGTAACTTCATAAACCTTAAACTTACTTGGAAATCAAAAGAGTCACTCATAGTCAGTCCATATACATAAGCATATCAAAAAGGACAACATCAATCAAGGAACATAAGTTAAAAATGAGACATATTTTTTTTTACTATAAAAAAAAGGCACAAACAAATCAATTAGCTTATACTTGATTCATCCAAAATGCCAAGTTCTCTTCTTATATGATAAAAAGTATATCTTGGTAGAGGTTTTGTAAAAATGTCAGCTAATTGATTTGAAGTACTTACAAATTCAATTGTGCAATCACCTTTTTGCACATGATTTCTTAGAAAATGATGTCTTATTACGATATGTTTGGTTCTTGAATGATAAACCGGATTCTTAGCCAAATCTATGGCACTCGTATTATCGCATTTAATAGGAATACTTTCAAGTTTTAGACCAAAATCCGATAATTGTTGTTTCATCCATAACAGTTGAGCACAACAACTACCGGCTGCGATATTTTCCGCTTCGGCTGTAGAAAGAGCAGCAGAAGCTTGCTTTTTAAAAAACCATGACACTAATGAACTCCCCAATAAATGGCAAGTACCACAAGTGCTTTTACGATCAAGCTTGCATCCCGTGAAGTCGGAATCCGAATAACCAATTAAACTAAGATTGGCATCAGTAGGATACCATAAACCAGTATTAATTGTTCCTTTTAGATATTTAAACATATGCTTAACAACGGATAGGTGTGATTCTTTTGGATTAGCTTTAAATCGAGCACAAATACATACACCAAACATAATATTCGGTCTAGATGCAGTAAGATATAAGAGACTGCCTATCATTCCCCTATATTTACTAACATCAACCGGTGTACCTTGTTCATCCCTGTCTAGGTAGCATGAAGTGCTCATTGGAGTGTAGGCTTCCTTGCATTTCTCCAACCCGAACTTTTCAAGGAGCTCTTTGCAATATTTTCCTTGATGCACAAATATTCCCTCCTTGACTTGCTTTATTTGAAGTCCTAGGAAGAACTTGAGCTCTCCCATCATTGACATTTCAAATTCCTTTTGCATCAAATTTGAAAACTTTCTACAAAGTGACACGTTAGTAGCACCAAAAATAATATCATCAACATATATTTGCACGAACAATATGTCATCTTTAGTTTTATAAATGAAAAGAGTATTATCAACCTTTCCTCTTTGAAAATCAATTTCTAATAAAAATGAACTCAATCGATCATACCAAGCTCTAGGAGCTTGTTTCAATCCATAAAGAGCATTTTTGAGTTTATAAACATGATTTCGAAATTTATGACTTTCAAAGCCGGGAGGTTTCTTAACATATACCTCTTCATTTATAAAGCTATTTAAGAAAGCACTTTTGACATCCATTTGGTATAAAGTGAATTTCATAATTGATGCAAAGGCAAGTAGAATTCGGATTGCCTCAAGGCGTGCAACCGGAGCAAAAGTTTCATCATAATCGATGCATTCTTCTTGGTTGTACCCTTGAGCCACTAGTCTCGCTTTGTTTCTTATAATCAAACTGGATTCATCAAGTTTATTTCTAAAAATCCATTTTGTGCCGATTATGGTATGATCATTGGGTCTTGGGACTAAATCCCAAACATCATTTCGAGTGAATTAGTTTAATTCTTCTTGCATTGCAAGAACCCAATGTTCATCCTCAATCGCCTTTTTAATTGAATCGGGTTCGATTTGAGAAACAAATGAAACAAAGTTACAAATGTTTTGAATAGACGTACGAGTTAAAACTCCCTTTGACATATCTCCTATAACATTGTCAATAGGATGAGCTTTTACCGATTTCCAAGCTGGAGGAAGTTCTTCTTTAACTTCTCCTTCATCAACTTTTGATTTCTCTCTCTCTTTTTCTTCATTTGAAAATTCAATGCCATCTTCACTAGCATCACATAAAACACTATCTTCTTTTGAAGACTCATTAAAAACAACATGAATAGATTCTTCAATTGTTAAAGTTCTTTTATTGAAAATTCTATAAGCTTTACTATGAGAAGAGTAGCCTAAAAATATGCATTCATCGGATTTGGAATCAAATTTTCCAAGATTTTCTTTTCCATTGTTTAAAACAAAAACTTTGCATCTGAAGACATGAAAATGTGAAACATTTGGATTTATTCCTTTGTAAAGTTCATAGGGGGTTTTCTTCAAAGTGGGCCTAATTAAAATTCGATTTAAAACATAACAAGCCGTATTGACGGCATCGGCCAAAATTATTGAGGTACTTGAAAATCATTAAGCATGGTTCTAGCAAGTTCCTCTAACACCCTATTTTTCCGCTCTACCACTCTATTTTGTTCCGGAGTTCTTGGTGCGGAGTATTGGTGCTCTATGCCATTTTTAGCACAAAATTTATCAAATTTGTGGTTTTCAAATTCACCACCATGGTCGGTTCGAATAATAATTACTTTTTGGCTCACTTGGTTTTGAACAAGTTTGACATGATGTTTAAAAGATTTGTAGGTCTCACCTTTTGTTGTTAAAAATAGAGTCCATGTAAATCTAGAAAGGTCATCCACAATTACTAAGGCATAATAGTTGCCACCAAAACTTTTTACTTGAGAAGGTCCAAACAAGTCCATATGAAGCATTTCTAATGGCCTTGTTGCGGACATCACCGTTTTTGATCCAAAGGAGTTTTTGGTTTGTTTGCACTTTTTACAAGGTGTGCAAACATTTTCAATTGTGAAATCAAGCTTTGGTAAACCAACTAAAAAGTCTTTAGATTGCACTTTCTTTAATTGATTTACATTAATGTGAGCGGTCCTACGATGCCATAACCAAGTGTCATTTTCTTTGCTCACTAGACAAGTAGAGACCAAAGAAGTGACTTTGTTTAAATCAATCAAGTAAGTATTATTTGACCTTTTTCCAACAAATTTGATCGATTCATCTTTGTCACTTTTAATGAGACAATGAGTAGAGGTAAATAAAACATGATTACCAATATCGCATAATTGACTTATGCTCAAAATATTATGTTCTAATCCTTGAACATATAATACGTTATCAATAATCAAGTTAGAAGAATTATCAATTTTACCTATACAAGAAATTTTGCCTTTGTTGTTGTCTCCATAAGTGACATAACCCTTCTCTTTTGGAGTAAGCTCTATGAAATGCCGCTTATCTCCCGTCATGTGCCTTGAACATCCACTATCTAGATACCACAATTCTTTCCTTGTTCGAAGACACACCTACAAACCAAGATCACTTTCTCAATTTGGGTACCCAAATTATGTTGGGTCCCTTTGGGTTAGCATTAGGAACTTCTCCCTTCTTAATCCACATATAAGTGCCCTTTTTCATTTCAACCTTCTTGATGTGGCACTCAATGTTAATATGTCCATATTTTCCACAATAAGTACAAGTTGGTTTCCTTGATGAATTCTTTTTAGAAAATGAGCTAACCACCTTATACTTTTTGTTCTTTTTATGAACATATCCTAAACCGGTTTTGTTTGAATTATTTCTTTGAGAAAGTAACCTATTTAGATTAGTATCACTATTGGAAAAAGTGTTGAGTTTATGTTTCAAATCTTCTACTTCCTTTTCAAGCTCAACACATTTCTCACAAGTTATTTCTTCATGATTTGCACAATTGCATTTATCACTAGAATTAATAAGTTCAAGAGATTCATTTTGGAGTTTCAACTCATTTAGAGATTTTTCCATTTCAACAACTTGTTGTTGATACTCCAAAATTTTATTCCCTTTTTCCTTATTAACTTTAGCAAGCCTCCTAAATTGTATTAGCATTTCATTATAGGCTTCTTGCAAATCATCAAAAGAAATGAAGTTTAAAGAAGAACAAGAAGAACAAGAAGAGTTTGAAGTTACCTCATCATCACTTTTAGTATACTCCGTTCTAACACTTGATGAGGCCTTATCTTTGTTCTTAGCCATGAGGCATAAGTTAGCTTCTTTATCATCCGAACTACTTGAAGAGGATTCATTGTCCTTTCTCATATGCGTCCCAAACAATGTAGGCTCTCTTGCCCTTAGCTTCTTGATTCTTCTTGTCATTCCTTTTTAAGAATGTGGCACATTCCATTTTAATGTGACCAATTCCACCACATTCATGACATTTGACTCCATCATTGATACTTTTATTTCTTTGTTTGGGGTCTTTGGATCTTTTGACTTTTGATGGGAAAACACCTTTCTTCCCTTTGAAGAATTTGTTGAATCTTTTCACAAACATGCCAAATTCTTCTTGATTGGGTTCACCATCGGAGTCTTCACTTGTAGAGCATTCTTCAACTTCTTTTGTAACTTTGGTTGAAGCCTTGAGTGCTATGCTCTTTTTCTTCTTGTCCGATTCCTCATGCATCTCAAGTCTTGTAAGTTCCATCTCATGCTCTTGGAGTTTGCCAAACAAAGTGGCTAAGTCCATGCTTTTTATATCCTTTGATTCCTTGATGGCGATTACCTTGGGTTGCCAACTCCTATCAAGACATCTTAAAATTTTGTTAGTAGTTTCACCATTGCGAAACACTTTTCCCAAAGAGATCAAATGATTAACTATGTGTGAGAATCGTTTTTCAAGTCACTAATGGTTTCATTTGGCAACATGTGAAATAATTCGTATTCATGAGTTAAAGAATTTAGTCTTGCATCTCTTACTTCACTTGTTCCCTCATGTGTGACTTACAAAGTATCCCACATTTCTTTTGCCGATTTACATTGGGAAACTCTATAAAATTCATCATCGGATAGAGCCGAAAAGATGATGTTTTTGGCTTTTAAATCAAATGAAACTTTCTTCTTTTCATCATCATTCCAACTACTCCTAGGAATTTCAACAATTTCTTCATTAATTTTCTTTTTGGGAATGAAAGGACCATTTTCAATTGCATCCCAAATATCTATATCATTTGCTTCAATAAAGACTTTCATGCGTGTTTTCCAATAAACATATCCTTCACCATTGAATAGTGGAGGACGGTTTATTGACGCTCCTTCACCACCAAAGTTATTGCTAGAGCCCATTTAGTTTCCAAAGGATCTTTTTCGAAAAAGTTTTTACACTCGATCTTTCGATCGAGCTCTGATACCACTTGTTGGAAACCAACAAGTGGGCTTAGCAATTACTAGAGGGGGGGTGAATAGTAATTTGAAGCAACAATACCAAATAATTTGGATGGAATTGGAAAAGAATGAACAAGACTGAATTTTCTGGAAAAATCACGAACTACTCGAGTACTACTCGAGTACTCTGGGAAGAACTACTCGAGTCTCAAAAGAACTACTCGAGTATTTCGTGCAGATAGGCAAAAACTAACAGATATGAAAATTCAGTTTGTGCACCTTAATCACAATAATAAAACTAGGCAGAGAATAGCGGAAGAAGCAGGAATTAAGAACAATGATTAAACACTTAAACACAACTTAATTACTACCCAAATCAATTAATCCTTTTCTTATGAAAATTTTAGTTTTGGTTGAGCAATATAAAGAGAAAGCAAGAGAACACAACACAACCAATTTTTATCCTGGTTCACTCCTAAATGAGCTACATCCAGTCCTCCTAATCACTTAGGAGATTGTGCACTAATCAAATCGTTGGAAAAATTACAAGGAATTATTTGAGATGCCTCACTCAATCTAACCCCTCCAAGAGTGAACCAAACTCTTGATTTTCTACCCCAATTTGATTTTGGTGATGAAGAAACACTTCTTAAACTCCTTGAATCCTTTCAAGAGCCTCACCAAGCTAAGAAACCTTCTTAGTCTTTTTCTTGAGAACTCCCAAGACTTCAATAATCCAAGACCCACTTGGATTAGCGTGGACTCCTTCCAAGGCTTAATGGCAACAAGCAATATGAATTTATATAAGCAAATTTCAGAATGAATTTGCACAAATTAAGAACATCTCAATACTAATTGAGACCAAAACTCAACCTAAGAGAAAATAACAATATGAGAGCTAAGTTGAGTTTGAGTGATTAGCACTTGAGAGAAGAAGATTAAAGTATGCTTGTTGTGTTTTGTACATGCCAAATATTGTGCAATTTGTAGAGGAAAAATGTGAGAGGAGCCTCAACTTTTGCAACAGCTCTATTTTTGCTGACTGGACCAGAATACTCGAGTCTTTTTAGCCAATACTCGAGTATTCTTGGCCAGGCTGGAAAATATCCGTTGCACATATAAAATCAAAGGCTAAATTTCTGACTATGTGTGGAAGACTCGAGGCTTTCAAAATACTCGAGTAGAATACTCGAGTCTTTTAGACTACTCGAGTTTTTTTGCCAGTGTTTGGAAAAATTCATTTTTCATTTTTGTTTTTTTTTTCTTCTCAAGTAAATATCAAAGCTAATCTCAACCTAATAAACAATAGAAATTATTTTGCCCCTTAGAAGAGATTAACTAATTCTACCCACTCTCAAACATAAAAGATAAATTACAATTTACAATACAATTGAGAAAAGGGCCTAATACACTTGGAATTACTACTTTGTGCCTGCTTCAATACTTGATACATTTTGCCATCATCAAAACTCTTGAGTTTACAGAATGTACTCAGGGCTTCTCATATCTTAGAAAGGGGTCACTTCTTATTCCTACATGAACAAATCTCACTTTTCGAATATTTTCATGCTACGCATGCCCGTTTTGTTAGTCAGCTCTAGTGAATTGTTTATCAGATCAATCATGCATCAGTATGTAACATTGTCCATGTCATGTTTTCATATAACACTTTTTAAAAAGCAGACCTTTTAAGCTTCTAAATTATGCAACTTATAACATGAAACACTGTGTTTACATGTTGGAATCACGAAGAAACAGTTTATTCATATCATGCAATGGTTGAGCAGAGAATAGTTAACCATATTATGGAAACAATGACTAGCATGATAAACTGATTCTAGTTCTACATCAAACATTCTAGTTATCTGATTATTCCTTTTCTACTCAAAATATTTGATGCATATCAGAGCGGCCTTATTCATGAATGTGAACACATATATGCAGCTCTTAGCCATAACAAACACAGAGTCCAAAAATCAAATCATCTCTATATCATTTCATGTCATTTTGATAAGGAAAAATAAATCATTGTCACCAAGATAATATTAGACATGAGACTAGCTAGGCAGGACAAGACATCACAAGAAAGTGACCATACCGAAGCCATACTTGGACATACTATAACCATTTTTTCTTCATTATTAATTGCACATACAGTGACATTTCATCATGATCCAAATAAGTTATTATCAGTTTCACGAAAAGGCATACTAGCATAACAAGCATGACAATAATTTAGACTTGAGTCAAGAGTTGTATGTACTTAGATTTTATTGTAGATAACATGGAGCATTTTTTTCATGTGAACTTTCTAGTTGCGCCTTTGCTCCTGAGTTTCCACTTTCCATAATGGAGCGCCTTCTTTAGCAGGAGCGTATTTTCACCTCTCTGGTCGCCTGAGCACTTTCTTGAAAGTTGGGTAAGAGCGAACGTGGTCGCCTTCTAGAAAGGACACTTTTGGGCTGAAAGACAACCTCCTTGCTGTAGAGCTTCCTGGGTTGAAGACTGTTGAGGCTGATATCAGTGGAGTGTCCTCCTGAAATGTTCTTGGTGCGGTGCCTCCAGGAGCTGCTATTTGAACAGCATCTCTAGAGACATTCCCTTTGTCGTTTGAGGCCACGATTTCCCTGGAAACGGCGCCAAATGTTTCTGCCAGGAAATCATATTTCTAAGGAAAATAATGAAAATGCAAGTGGGTTTGTAAACTTAGTGAAATTAATGGTCTCTTTTATTTATGTGTTGGAAGAGAGTACAAGAAAGAGGGGGGTATTTGTTATAACGGGTGTGTACAGTGAATCTTATGCAAAAGAAAATGATTCTCTAAGATGCCTTTATCTTATCCCCTCAAGCTCTATGCTGTATTTTCTCTTCTGAGTCGTTGTAGTTTGCTCTGGTTTTCTGGTGTGTAGTGAGTTAGATCTTGTGCTTCTACAGTGGGACAAGAAAGGATAATTTTTCATAGGACGTCCTTCTCTTATCTTCCTCAAGACTACGTTACAGTATTTCAATAACAGTGTTTTTCTCTACTTTGGTTTACTCCACTTGTTCTGTCCCCGTTCATGTTGGCAATGACCTTATTTATAGACTTGTTCTTGCTGAAGGCTTCTTTCTCCTCTTCTTTACACAGTGGTGATTGCCTTGTCACATTTCTTTGTCCACTGGTTCTCTTCCGTTTTCACTATCAACCCATCTTGCAAGGAATTCCCTTTTTGCTACTAATAGGAATAGCACATCTTCCATAAATAGTGGTTTTGAGTGACATGCTTGATGAGATGCTTGTCACAAGGTTGCAGAGGCTTGTAGAGGAAGCTGTTGATCTTCTTCTCCCTGGGAAAGACTTGTTACTGTAACTAGATGTAGAGTGCTTTCTGGTTGGTGGCATCCTTGGGACGCTTCAGTCCTTGCTTTGGGCTATAAACTCTATTTTCATTGTCTTTTGGGCCAGATAGGATTATTGGGCATTTATTTTATTTCTTTCCTTTTCTTTTCTTCTTTGCAGATCATGACCCCGTAATAATTCAATACTTTATAAATATTTATGTATGAACAATGTGCATGAAATTAAAATATGGTGTGTGTAATAATCAAGTAGAAAAGAATGATGTAACCTAATGGGTTCAAATTAAAGATGGCGAATGTCAAAACGAACAGAATCAGAGCCAGTTGGTTCATCAACATGCAAAACTCGTGAAGTACATGCCGTCGACTCGCCACCATTTTCAACATCAACATGCGACGATAGCATAGAAGAGCCACACTTCATCTTAAATACCGTTGAATATATAGATGAATGTATATATGGTCCCTTCTAGTTTTTAGAACATATTCTTCAATTAAAAATCTTAATCTCTGGCTACCTCCTTGTTGACTTTGGTATGAGATAAAGAAGCAAGGAGAACTCATGGATGAGGTCAACTAAGATTTAATGCTTGTTAATAATAATAATAATAATAATAATAATAATAAGGTTTAAGTATGTTACAAATCCCCGAAATTTGAGGTACTTTTGTCAAATACTTTTACTCTTTTTTTTTTCCAATGTCTCCCCGAAGTTATTTCTGAGTTTGTTATGTACCCCTACTACCAATTCTGGCCAATTTTGCTAAAATGTAACATCAGAATCCTAATCAGACGCAGGAGGTTAAGCACCTGGTGCCCGTGGCCGAAGTTTTTTTTTTTTAAAAAATTTAAAAAACTAAAAAACTTAATATTTTTATATTTTTAGTTAAATAAAAAAAGAGAAAAAATAATTGAAGAGAAAGGTCGTCGGTCGAAGATCCTTTTTTTAAAAAATTTTAAAAACTAAAAAACATAATATTTTTATATTTTTAGTTAAATAAAAAAGAAAAAAAAATTGAAGAGAGAGGTCGTCTTCGCCTGTGTGACATCACGCGGCACCAAATGACCAACCTCCTGCGTCTGATCAGGATTCCGATGTTACATGTCAGCAAAATTGATCAGAATTGGTAGTAGGGGTATATGACAAACTCAGAAGTAACTTCAGGGAGTCAGACATTGGAAAAAAAATAAAGGTATCTGGCAAAATTAAATATCCCAAACTTCAGGGATTTGTGACATAATTAAGCCTAATAATAATAATAATAGTTTTTTTTTTAACTCATGCTTATCGCATATGTTGAAAAACCTAAATTGAATAATTAATCTACATACATAAATTTTATAAATATATCAATTTTTGAGAGTAACTTATCCATTATAAATTTTATAAAATATATCCTAAAACAAATGTTTGAGAAAAAAAATTCTAATAATAATAAGGAGTATGTCATCATATATACCAATAAATTCGTTTATTTCGTTTGCATTGTGACTTACATGATGGTGGCTATAAATAAGGGGTTCGGTCATTCATCAGCATTTGGATCAGAACTCAAGTTGAGACTTGGGATAAAGAGTAGGGTCTTGTATGTAGATAAAGAGTCTTGTCTGTAAGCCAAGGATGACTTGCCTAGCTAAACCAATAATTCCTGGGACTTTGTCTTGTTGGTAGTTGATGGAGCCCCTCTTTTGGTTTAATATTGGTAAGCATCCTCGGCTTTTTGACCGTCTCTTGTCTTACATGTTAGACCTTCACTCTTTCCATACCATTATATTTACATCCTGATCATTTAAGAAGTCAGTCAGGTAATTCATGAGTTTCTTTCATGGCATATGGAAACATTAAGATCTCATATGCAGCTTTTAATTTCAAATAAGAAATTATCTATGTCGCATGGCATAATGCTACTCTTTCATGGTATATGTATCTATTGAATGGAGATCCTCTGTCCTCAATTTTCTTGTCTCCCTGTCTCCAGCCAATCATATTTCATCAATTATTACAAAAATGCCATGCAAGTTGGGAAGTTAATTTTCAGTTTTTAAAGATGTGTGTAACGGATACAGAGTTTGGAACACACTCTGGGACAGGTGATCTTTGTCCGTATCTATTCCTACCACACACACCCATAAAAAGTACTAGTAAAATTGCAAGACAATAATGTTTCTCTCTTTCTCTGTCCCCCCGTAAAGTTAGAAATTTTTTTTCCAAATCGAAGTAAGGTAGTGTATAAAAAATAGATATAATTGCATTTTTAGTCCCCAATTTTGTTAATTTGGCGAATTTAATCCTCTACTTTTAATTTGGCAAAATTACTCAATTCAATTATCATTTTGTGGTGATTTCAATCCTTCCGTGTCTAACAGAAAAACACGCATCAACACCTCAGCAATTTTGTTAGACACGAAAAAACTGAAATCGTCACAAATTGACAATTAGGAAACCAAAGTGTAATTAAGCCTAAAACATACTTCTCCCTCCATCCCGTTATTTTATTAAAAAAAACATCAAAAGTTTTGTTCCAAATTAATGTAAAAATAATAATTAAAAATGATATATTATATTTTTGATTGAGTAATTAAGAAAAATTTTAAACTACTTATTTGGTCTCTTACCTTGTTTTTTGCTATCAAATTGGTCCATCACATTTTTTTGGTATAATATTGGTCTCTCACGTTTCTTTTCACTTCAATTTAAATCCTAACTCATTGTTCATCCTACATAGACCAACATAATATGCACATATGTTATTTGTCTTTTCTACTGTGGAAATGTGGACCAATATCATATTAACACATAGGATGAACAATGATTCAAAGACTAATTTAATAGCGAAAAGAAATGTGAGGTACCAATATAATACCAAAAAAAGTAAGGAACCAATTTAATAACGAAAAATAAGGTAAGAAACCAAATCAGCATTTCAACTTAAGAAAAAATAAATTCAATTATGGGAAAGTAAATATTTGTTCTATTATCAACAAAAGAGAACACCGATATCATTATGTATAGTATTCATTTGTAATTAATGCACAACATTAATTCTTATTTTTCTTGACTTTTTAAATTTTTTTACCAAGATAATGAGACAAAGATAGTAATCGAAATAACATACTACTATCTCCACTCTTATTTATAAGTTGTCTCTTAAAATAATTCTTTGGTTTTATTATAAGTCATTTTGTATTTTCCATGAGACGTTTATTGTTTTTTCTCTTATATGTCCTTTGTTCATTAATATGAAATAATACATTTGTGAAATTTCCAATGCAAGTTAAGAGGGTAAAATTGTAATGTTAAAGTATCTTTTTAAAGTTTCAAGAAATTTAACTAGCCTCCTTGATCTGTGTGATAAGGTAAATATGACTTATAAATAGGACCAAAATAAATACAATATTTTACGATTAACTATTTAAGGAAACTGTATATAATTATTACTTTGGTAATTGTTTGATTTGGTAAACAATACTGAAATATAAGGAGTATATTGAAAGCATTTTCTCTTATGTTTGTTAGTTGATCGACTTTTCAGACTTTTGCTAACTCTATACGAGGAAGAGTGTAAATCAGTTGTGTTTAATTATTTCTTCGGCTTGACATTTTTTTATAAGAAAACGATTTCATTCAATGAAAAAAAAAGCACCCACTCCAAGAAGAGGGGGATTACAAGGAGACAATAATTCATATAATTCATACACCAATCAAATAATAAAATAATCCTATCTGAGAAAGTTTTAACCAAAACCCAAGTCCTAACCTCAATCTCATCAATAATAAAAATCAAATCAGGATAAGAATTTGAGAAAAGAACATCATTTCTAAGAAGCAGTCAAATATTCCAGCAAACACTTAGCCAAATAATGAGTCCGTAATTCTTATCTTTTTTAGAACTAAAGAGACCGCCAAACATCGAGAAATGATTAACTGATGACTTAAATGTGACTAGGCTAACCTGTATTCATGGGAAAATATGGAACCAAATCTAGTTGGAGAAGACACATGAGAAAAAAAAAAGGTTAGCTGCAGATTCTTGAACACAACCACAAAGGGAGCAAGTATGCGAGAATTGAAATCCTCACTCCATTAAGTTATCAACAGTAAGCAATCTATTTAGTAACAATTGTTATCCAAATGCTTGAATCTTTTAGGAACCTTGATAGACCATAACTGCCTCAAGGCATTATGATATAGGGGTAAATGGGTAATGGTGCAATACAAATAATAGAATATAGTCAATCATAAGCAAATTTACATGAGAATTTAGGATCACCTAGATCCATACACCAAACATCTAGGCTATTAGTAGGAGCCAAGGCAACATAAACCAAACTGTCCACAAAGTAGTTGTACTCCTCCATCTTCCAATCACGAAGTTCGTGAAGCCAACAAGGACCCCAATAATACCATATACCTTCCTGCCAATAGCCAACATCTTTGACCAGAATTTTTTTTATTCAATGAGAAAGCATAGAGAGAAAGATAAACATCTTTAAATGAGAAGGTTCCCCACCATTTATCTTCGCAAAATAAAGTTTTATCACCATACCCGAGCTTATTAGAAATGTCCGTAGAAAACCAATCCTCAAAACCTTCAAGTTAGCCACTATAGCGCAAATCCTTCCACCAAATACAAGCTTTAGTAAAAAAAATTCCCTTTTAGACAAAAAAGTTACTAGCACCAAAGTCATCATAGCGAGCCTGAAGAACCTTGATCCATATATAGGGAATCACAATTTTGTATCAGTCTTCATCTCCATTTTGTGACCAAGGATAAGTTAAACAAGTTGAGATTTTTGATCCTCAATCCCCTATCCTCTTTTGGCCTAGCTACATACCAGGTACCAAATCACCCAAGCAATTTTTCTACTTTCAATTCTCCTACCCGTAAGGAAATTTTTTTGATACTAACCATTGTCTTCCATATTTTCTTAAGAATTTTTAAATAGGATAAATAGTGAATAGACAAGCTATTTAGAACTGAATTTATCATAGCAATTCTACCTTCAAGCTCCAAGGGAAAGATATTTCTCTTTCCATAATGATAGCCGAGA
The DNA here is from genome assembly GCA_037953625.1 of Crotalaria pallida. Lineage (NCBI taxonomy): Eukaryota > Viridiplantae > Streptophyta > Magnoliopsida > Fabales > Fabaceae > Crotalaria > Crotalaria pallida. Next base: position 129,804,549 of record CM075650.1, read on the forward strand.
GTTTATAGTATTAATGGCAGGCTTCTAGTAGCTCACCGATCCAGAACTGGTACCAATGGGAAGACCAAGATATTTGAACGAAAATGATCCTTGGGAGAAATTATAACATGAGGAAGCCGCCACCATAAGAGAGGGAGGGAGGAATATTGATACCGAATACACTGCACTTTTGAAAATTTATATTCAAACCTCTTCGGCTTAACATTTACCCTTCTCGTTTCTAAATATAAGTCTCTTTGGAAAATTTATTTTTGTTAATATATAAGTTTTTTTTATATAAAATTAATGCAATATTAATTATTTTTTTATAATATCATCCTTAATTATTGAACGCGCATCTTCTATCCCGAAACATTGTCCCCAACTCTGTCCCACAAATAGCATAACGCCACGTCATTTAAAATTTATAAGAAACATTTCACACTTGAATTCACGGTACTTGCTTTGCCATTAAGAATTTGGTCAGCCTCTTGTTCCAAGCATTTTGTGGATTAATTATGTCACAAGTTCCTGATGTTTGGGGTACTTTTACCAGATACCCTTATTCTCTTTTTTTTAATGTTTATGCCCTCAAACTTATCTCCGGTTTGCTATTTGCCTCTGTGACAGATTTCAGCCAATTTTTGCAATGTTTATGCCCTCAAACTCATCTCCACTTTTCTATTTGCCCCAGTGACAGATTTCGATCAGTTTTTGCACACGTGGACCACCGAGGTCCTAGTTACCCCACCAGAACTCTTCATCTTCAACCTTTCTCCAACCACCAAAGCTCCGCCCGATTTCATTACTAGGATGTCTTTACGAAATTGCTTCCAAAACTCTAGCAGCTTGTTTGTATGCTTTCCTTTCTAATAGATTTACCATGGATGGGATGATAGTGCTTAATAAAACAATTGATTATGCCAAGAGGTTTGTTAAGGAGTCTTTCATTTTTTAAGTAGATTTTGAGAAGGCGTATGATTCTTTTAATTTACCTCAACTTTTCTTGATTACATGATGGGTTGCATGAATTTTGCAAAAAAAGTGGAAGTTGTGGATTCACTCTTGTATTTTTTTTTTTCTGGTAATATGTCTACTATTATTAATGATAACCCTACAAGTGAAGTTTCATTTAGCTCTTTTTTAGTACCTTATTGTTGCTAAAGGACTTATTGTTGTTGTAAAGCAAGAAATTCAGTATGAACCATTTGGTTTTGATGACTTGAGGAATGCAACATCAGTGTTACAGTACACGGATGATTCTGTGTTCATGGGAAAATTATACATGAATAATCTTTGGACCATTAAGGCAAATCTTAGATGCTTTGTGCTGACTTCTGGTTTAAAGGTTGATTTTCATAGGAGTAGCATCATGGGAGTCAACGTTAATCCTTCATTTATGGACTCTACTTCTTTGCTTCTAAATTGTAAAATTGTTCTATCTATTTGGGGTAGCCCATGGGTGATGACCCAAGGAAAGTTGGTAGCGGGCAACATATTTTTAATGCTGTGAAGAAAAGACTTGTTGATTGGAAAGAGCGTCTTCTCTATTTAGGAGGATGAATGGTTCTGGTAAATTATACAGTCACTCCGTTTCTATTTATATGTCCTATTTCAAACAAAACACGCACTTTAAGAAATCCAATCATAACTTAGATTTCTAATACATTAATTATGTTTTTTCCCACTATACACTTTCTCTTTCTATAATCATTAATTTTTCTCCATTACTTACGTAAACCAAGACTTATTAAATAAGGGCAAACATGAAAAATAGCATTTATTACACTCTTAAAATTCTCAATAAGACAGATAAAAAGAAACAAAAAATCTCTCCAAAAATGGACAAATAATAAGAAACTAAGGGAGTACTTAATAACCTGCCTGTTAATTTTTTTGTCATGCAAAAAAAAAAGTCCTACATACATTGATAAAAATCTAAAGATGTTTTTTATGGGTCGAAATAGAGGATAACAGGAAAATTGCTTGGGTGAAGTGGTATGACGTTTGTCGTTCTAAGGAGGAAGAAGTTCATGGTATTAAGAATCTAGAATTGTTTGGGAATTAGTTCTCAAACTCCGTTTTTAGTCCTCAAACTCCATTTTTTTCGATGAAGTTCTGTTAGAATATTTTCTGATACCCCCGAATTGGAAAAATGCAATTTTTCGGTTACTCTCTTATTAAAAAAGTTCATTTTAAAGTCAGAAAATGCATTTTTCGACTCGGGGGTATCAAAAAATATTCTGATAGAACCCCATCGAAAAAAATTGGGGTTTGGGGGACTAAAAAGGAGTTTGAGGACTAATTCCCTTGTTTAATTTGGCTATACTAGTAAGCAAGCCCGTGCGATGCACGGGGCCATTACGCGAAGCCCTAATTTAAACATGAAATTATTAAAGATTTCATATCATGACTTAAATTTGATTAACAAACAATTGATTAAAATTTATTGTCATGACTTAAATTTTATATTTTAAAAATAACTAATTTTTTTTTGTTTTTTTAAGATAAATTTTATATCCAAAAACAATAATTTCTCTTTGATTTTTTTAATCTTCCAAATTCCTTCCTTTTTCTAATCTTCCAAAACTCACCCCACATAAATAGTGGTCGACAATAGTTTGAATAAAGTACATGATGCAACACCAAAAAACAATAATAATGCACATGGTGGCAACAGCAGCATTCAAGTTCAAAATGCTCCAACATTGCACATGCACGTGCGAAAGACGCTAGCCTACACTTAAAATGATAAACTTACATATTATAAATTTAAATTTTGATAACAATAATTTAATTACCAATACCTGAAAATCATGTTTATTTAAAAAAATTTAATGAAATTTTTTGGTAGTATTTTAAAAAATATCAAGTTTATTACATGATTTTAGACAAAACACTGTAGTATAAAACTTACAATATCATGCTTTTTCTTTCCTTCTAAAAAACAAATGAAAAACATTATCTCTTCATTGAATACTTATTTTTTAATTTTACTGTGAATATTTTTTTTAATAAAAAAGCATCAACATATGTCTGAATTATGCAATATTTTTCAGCTTCTAGATTTACAATTTTCAATTCTCTAAATTAATTTTTAAATTTGATATAGATTTTAGTTTTAAGCCACGTCAACCTGGAAATCATAGATCAAATCAAAGATAAATATGCAAATTTATTGAACAACAATGAAGCTAGCTAACAGTCAGTTTCAAACTTTCAATTAAGAATTCCAAATTCTAAAGAAATTCAAATTAAAACATGATTAAAACATGTCAAGTGACAAAACTTTCCTTAACCAACTTAATTTGGTTGTTTTAAAATTTGTTGATTTGTTAGATTATTTTCATGATTTTTTATTTTTGTAATTTTTAATCATTTTTTTCAGACAAATGAAGCATTTTAAATAATTTTTTTTTAGTTTTCTTAACTTCAATCCTAAAAACCCAAAATCTTTTGATTTTTTCAAGATAATAAAGTTTATCCCTTTTTAGATTCTTATTCTCAACCCAAGATTATTAAAAACTCTTTTTTTAACAACTTTCGTAACTTATGCATCAATGCATAACAAAAACCATTAATTAATAATAATCAACTTGAAAATATTCTTTAAATGTTATAGATATTTCTCTCCTATTTGTCTTTCAATGATCCAATTAATTTCGGTATTCTCGATCCCATGAAATTCTCTTCTATTAGTAAATTTCTCTTCTATTAGTAATAGATTTCTTTTTTTTTTGTTTGAAAAAGATTTGAATCAGATTTGGAATAAAATAATTACATTCAAAAGAATAATATAATACTCGAAATTGAAACTTTTTAATGGAATACAAATTTTCGTAACTTATGCATCAATGCATAACAAAAACTATTAATTAATAATAACCAACTTGAAAATATTCCTTAAATGTTGTAAATATTTTCACCTATTTGTCTTCTCAATGATCCCATTAATTTCAGTCTTCTCAATGCCATTAATTTCGGTTTTAAATATTGTAGATATTTCTCTCCTATTTGTCTTCTCAATAATCCCATTAATTTCGGTCTTAAATGTTGTAGATATTTCTCTCCTATTTGTCTTCTCAATAAACTCATTAATTTCGGTCTTCTCAATGATCTCATTAAGTTCTCTTCTTTTAGTAAATTTCTCTTCTATTAGTAATAGATTTCTTTTTTTTAAAGGATTTGAATCAGATTTGGAATAAAAATTACATTCAAAAGAATAATATAATACCTAAAATTGAAACTTTTTAATGGAATACAAATTTTCGTAACTTATGCATTAATGTATAACAAAAACCATTAATTAATAATAACCAACTTGAAAATATTCCTTAAATGTTGTAAATATTTCTCACCTATTTGTCTTCTCAATGATCCCATTAATTTCGGTCTTCTCAATACCATTAATTTCGGTCTTCTCAATGATCTCATTAAGTTCTCTTCTATTAATAAATTTCTATTCTATCATTAATAGATTTCTTTTTTTTTGTTTGAATATTAGTAACGGAATTCAGGATTAACTAACGATATGCCACAACCCTGCCAACTTATAAAACAGAAAACTTTAAATATTGAGTAGTTTCAATTTTGCTTGCATCACATCAATTTGTTTCCAGTTTCACGATGGAGCCTATGGACCAAACTTCTGAAAAATACAAAACGATGATTGAATCGGATAGAAGCTTTTTATAAAGAATCACATCATTTGTTGATGAAGATCTGCTGCCTGCTGTGCTAGTTCCACCATCATAGCCTCATCAAAGAACTTGCTTATGCTTACGTCTTCACTTATTCCCTACCAAAATAGAATGCAAGAGACAACATGTATTAAATGCATAGCAGTTACCATAGATGCTCTTTTAATTAGATATATAGCAAATATACTCTTTAAAAGATATTCTCACAAAAAGGATTAAAACATATATCAGCTAGGAAGGCTTCAGCATAAATAAGAAATATAAAATAATATCCAAGGAAAGTAACAAGGTTCAAAAAAATTAGGGTGCATTTAGGAAAATAACCATGGTGACTGCCAAAAAAAAAATGAAAGAGCTATACCTTTTTGTCAACTTCACTGGGAAGGGTGTCAACACATATAACTTTCTGCAACATCAAAGCTAATAATTCAAATACACATACATTCCTTATAATTTAAAATTTAAGCTCATCACAATAGCTTTTAAATATGTTATGATAGTATATAAGGATATGTAAAACAGAGATTTGTTCAGAGATGAATGATTGTAGGGAAAGCAATGTTAACTAAATTATGAGAACTACATTACGAATAGTATGTCAAGATGGTTCATGATTAAATAAACATATTTGAGATCTTGTTTAATTGTATTCCATTAAGTCAGTATCTCATAGTTTGCAGATAATCACCTGATATCCCAATAGTTGATGGTTGAAGTCTCTGCCTTGAATTCTCCATAAGCAAACCTGTAATTTTGTTCTCTAGACAACAAAATAAGAATGTAAACAACAAAATAAGCTTTCTTGAAAGGCCAATTGATGACTGGATTTTCGCAAGTTTTGTACTACCTTCAAGATATTGAATAATGAGTTGTCCTTATTTAGTAGGCTCTCACCGGAATTCTCCAAATGCTTCAATAATTGACAGTGTCTCAATCCCACCTTTTTCTAAAGTTCAAAAAAGCTAAAAATCCAAATAGAAATTAGTTTCAAACCTATAAGAACAACAAAATCAACACTTACTAATCAAATCAGTAGTAAAACACAACAGTATAATAAATAAAGTCTTAGTGTATAGCTAACTCCAAGCAATTCATCATCAAGTGCTTGGCTCCCGATTGTAATCTGAACCACAGATTTTCTGTGTAGTAACAGAATACAAACAAAAACTTAATCCAACTCCAACTAATTAACTTCTAATAAGCTTAACAAAAGTCTGAAAGCCACTTAAATTTCTGAAACGTTAAAGACAACAAATCTAAATGGAATCCAAAATTTAAGTTAAAATGCCAAACAAAATAAACAGTTTACTTTGGGCAGCATATCACTTCCCGTAATGTAGCAAATATTCAGCATCACATGGCAGAAATAAAATAGAGATTATTATTATCATTACAAATAGTTGAAATAGCAGTATTAAGAAGCAAAACAGATTTTGGTTATTTTGAGCACTTACCACAATCTTCTCAGCACCTTCAAACTAAACACACGCATGAGAATTGAAAATATCATTAGATAGAGTAAAATAATAAGAAGCAAAAATATCACATGATAAGAACCTTCCTCAGCATGCCTAGCAAAGCCAGCACCAAGACCCTTGATCTGTCAAAAATAAACAACAAAAAAAGTGCACACAATTCGTCAACTTTAGTGTAAAATAAGTCAATGCAACATCGATGGAGCATAAAAGAAGAAATTTATACGAAAGAAAACATACCCAAATGTTATCTCTTTATTACAAAATTACAAAATGAAGCTTAAAAGGAGAAAATTGCAAAGGTGGTGATGGTGGTGGCCATGATTCACGACGGTTCACTGAAATTCCTTTCTTTATTCTACTCATTTCCAGATCTTCTCTTTCTCTCTCTAACTCTCTCTTAGTCTCTGTAGCAACAACAAAAAAAACTAAGAAACTTCACTTTGGCCAGTTATCAAACACCTTGTGTGCATAACAAAAAAAGCTCAAAACAATAAAGATCCGGTGTGCAGTTTCATTGTCAGGAACGAAGAGGGCGAGAGTTTGAGACTTACTTACAGGAACGGAGATCTTCATTGTCGGTGTCTAGCGGTGATGACCAAGGTAGTGACGATCGTAATTCGGTGGTGGCCGGCGCGAATCCTGACAGTGTGGTGATGAAAGGATGAGAGAGCATGAGAGAGAGCGCATGAGAGAGAGAGTGAGAAGAGAGAAAATGGCACACAGCAGAGAAAATGTGTCGGAGAGAGGAAGAAGAATGAAATTGTAAAGTGACTTTCCACTTTCTTGCAAACAAAATCGTGTAATACGTTTAGGCTTCCATGTATAAGCCATAAGCCCAATTTCCCATGACACAATTAGGTTCCCAAGGGCTGCTGCATAACTTCATTAATTACTTAATGTGTTAGTGGAGTTAGATTAGTCCAAATTAGTCAAAATTAGGACTGATTTTGGAGGAAAAATTGAGATTAAATCTGAAAAACCCATCTGCTTTTATAAAAGTATTGATTAGCTTAGTGGAGGTGGAGGCTAATCGTGGGCGATGGTGGTTTATGGGTGGATGTGTTGAAGGCTAGATATATATGAGGCTTTTAAACCAAACTTTTTTTTTTTTATCATTTTACCTTGGTATTAATGTTGATAAAGCAGCTTGGTGGTGGAGGAGTATTTATGGGTGGTATGATGGGGTGAAGGTTTCAGTTAAATACGATCGTATAGACAAAATAGTTCAGGTGAAACTATTGATTTTTAGTCAAATGTTCGGGATGGGATTCGAATTTGAGGAGCTTGTATACTAGCCTTTATTTGGTTTTGTTTGACATAAATAAATCAGTAGTTGATCTCTATGGTGGTCTATCGCATTGGGCTTTGTCTTCGAGAGAGTCTTTTTACTCAAGAGGAAGAAAAACTTTGTGAAATGTTGATTCTATTTTATTCTATTATATTTTTTAATAAGAAAATGATTTCATTCAATGAGCAAAAGAAGTACCCACCTCAAAAAAGAGGCGGTTTACAAGGTGACAATACAATTAATAGAATTCATACACAAGTTAAAAAACAAAATAATCCTATCTAAGAAAGTATTAACCAAAACCCAGGTCATAACCTGAATCTCATCAAGAATAGAAATCAAATCAGGAGAAGAATTAGAGAAAAGAACACCATTTCTAAGAAGCCAAATATTCCAGCAAACACTTAACCAAATAGCGAGTTCGTAATTCTTATCTTCTTTAGAACCAAAAAGACTTTCAAACACCGAGAAATGATTAACTGGTGACTCAAATGTGAGTGGGCTAACCTATATCCATGAGACAATATGGTGCTAAATATGGTTGGAAAAAACACGAGAAAAAAAAAAGATGAGCTACAGATCAGAAGAATCCTAAACATAGCCACAAAATGAGAAAGGAACCGAGAATTGAAGCCCACGATTCATTAAGTTATCAACTACAGGCAATCTATTTAGTACAAGTTGTCATTCAAATTCTTGAATCTTTATAGGAACCTTGATAGATCATAACTGCTTCAAGGCATTATGATCTTGGGGCAATGGTGCAGTACAAATAATAGAGTAAAGCCAATCATAAGTAGATTTACATTAGAATTTAGGATCACCTGGATCCCAATACCAAACATCCAAGCTAGTAGGTTCCATGGCGACATCAACCAAAGTTTCCATAAAGTAGTTTTACTCCTTTATCTCTCAATCACGAGGTTCACGATGCCAAAGAGGACCCAAAAACCACACACCATCATGCTAATAGCCATCATCATTGACCAGAATCTTTTTATTACAAGATAAAGCATAGAGAGAAGGATAAACATCCTTAAAAGAGAGGGCTCCACACCATTTATCCTCCCAAAATAAATTTTTTTCACCACACCTGAACTTCTTAAATAGGAAAGTAGAAAACCAATCCTCAAAACCTTCATGTTTGCCACTATAGCACAAGTCCTTCCACCAAATAAAGGCTTTAGTTAAAAAATTTCGTGTTTTGATAAAAAAAAAAGTTACTAGCATCGAAGTCACCATAGCAATCCCGAAGAACCTTGACCCATAGGGATTCACAATTTTGTATCTGTCTTCATCTCCATTTTGCAAGCAAGGATACATTAAACAAGTTGAGATTATTGATCCCTAGTCCCTCATCCTGTTTTGGCCTACAAACCAGGTCCTAATTCACCTAAGCAATTTTTCTACTTTCAACACTCCCACCCTAAAGGAAATTTCTTTGGATACCAACTATTGTCTTCCCTACTTTCTTAGGCATTTTAAAATAGGATAAATAGTATATAGGCAACCTATTTAGTTACTGAGTTTATGAGAGTAATTATACCTCCAAAGGAAAGATGTTTCCCTTTCCATATTGAATGCCGAGAGTTCATAGTATCAATGACAGGCTTCCAACGACTCACTGATTATGCCTTTGAACCCCAAACAAGGAAGATGATTGGATTCGCTCTTTTGATAATAGTAGAATTTATCCCATAAAGGCAAGATATATTACACTTCACTCTCTTTTTGAAGGTCACACTTCCATTGATGATCACCTTTAGTGCATTTTTAAAGTGCTTTCCATGACTCGGTTCCAATGAAGGTGATGTGCTATGCCTGGAGAGCGTTGCTGCACATTATTCTCTTTAAATACAAATTGGTTCGGCGTGGTGTTCTAATGCAGGCTAGTTGTTCTCTTTGTGGTGCGGGCAAGGAAGATATTGCATACTTCTTAGCGTGCGTTTGGTTCCACGTTTCCAGGGAGGCAAACACATAAGTTGTGAGGGGGAAGCTTCCCGTAAATGCGCGTTTGCTTCCTCCCACCGCTTTTCCAAACACGTCCTTAGTCTTGTGCAGCTATACCAATGCTATTTAGGTTTCATTGGGTTAACATCAATGAACCAATTCATTGTACACTTATTGACTTGTATTACTTGTTCAATTCTTGATACATCAGAAAGAATTTCAAGGGTTGTTGACTTGAAGTCAAATTTCGACAAGGGAAAAGAATGTCGAACACATAAGTGACATCGACGGAGATGTACTTAGGTGAATTGCCTAAAGGTGATTTCGAAGGATGTGTACGTGTGTCGACAGAATGGGAAAGGTCGACGATATAGGTGATGTCGACGGAAGTATACTTAAGCGAATTGCTTAAAAGTGACTTTGAAGGACATGAACATATGTCGACAAATGGAAGAGTCATAATGAGGACGGCGTCGATAGAGCACTAATGTGAAAACCAAGGAGGTCAGAGAAGGAATGATGATGCATTGGGAACAGGAGAACGGTCACATCAACATTTAATGCACTTCTTCATGGCTATAAATACGTCACTTCCAACGTTCAAAAGACCAAAGTGTGTTGATGTTAGAAATGATGGACAAACTTTGTGATTTCTGGAAAGAAGAGAAGTTGTTCGAAAGAATGAAGATGAAGAATTTCAAAGATTAAACATGTGAGATTAAGGGGATTTGGAAGAGGAAGGAACAATTTCAAAATATTTGCTCCGAATTCCCATTTTTCCCTTCTTATGGTTAAAGATCAAACACGTGAGATTACATAGGGACCACCTCTTGTATTTCGGGTTGAGATGAAAAATCTAGATGAAGGGCATAATCTAACTGAGATACTAGTTTAGGTGGTACCTAAGAGTCTTCCGTAAATCAAAGTTGAAACCTTTTCCCAGGGAAAGCTTTGAGTATCTTTCCATTCAAATAGGGAAAAGAAAAGTCCTCTATGAATAATCCTTCAAGAGAGATTGCAACATGATCACCGGTTAGGTTGACGGTCAAAAATATGGCCAAGTCATTAATCATGTCACCAATATCGACTAGGGGATTAATTCAATTAGAGGCCAACACCTTGTCGAAAGGAGCAGTGTCGACAGGGATCCTAAAAGCCCAATATGCAAGAGGATGTCACTTCGACAAAGCTGGCAAAAGACTTGTATAAAATCCCAAGAGTTTCAAAGTGGCTTTATTTCAGTTGTGGGAAGATGCTAGTTGAAGAAAAAATAATCGAAGACTACCGAAGACACGTGGCAAAAGGAGGACAAACGAAGAAACTGCATTGTGGGTAGTCGTTAGTTAGAATGTGGCTGCTGCAGTTATGCAGAACATGCCCAATAGCATAGTGTAAGGGTAGTTGATTTCTAGGACTATAAATAGGTAATTACTTGTTAGTAATCGGGGTTGACACATTGGTAATCATCCTAACATCTAACCACAAGCAGACTAACGGAGAAAATGTCATTGTAATAACCACCTTACATTCTCAGCACTTTAAAATTCAATCGCAATCTTTTTGTTTTCCTTTACCTTTTCCAGCACCTTTAAAATTCTGCTTTTACATTTCCAGCACATTTAAATTCTACCTTTACGTTTCCAGCACATTTAAATTCTGCCTTTACGTTTCTAACACCTTTAAATTCCTGCACTTTACTGCTTTCCCTTTACGTTTCTATCGATTTATCTTCCAGTCATTTACGTTTCGCAAGCCCATTTACGTTTTCGCCAAGATAAAGCCAAAAAGACCAAAAACAGCCCAATCCCGATACAAGATTACCATTTAATCAGTCGAATCCTGCAACGCCGGATACCTTCAACCCCATTTTCGGCTCGTGTTCGCTCGAATCGGCGAACTGACACGCCCCGCATCGAATCCCTCGAATCCCTTTCACCAAGCGTGAACAGGGGTAAACGAATGTTATTTTGGCACTCTACTATTTAATCTATTTGGCTAATTCGTAATGAGAGTTTTTAAAAACGCTTCGTTTGAGATTTGATTTCATTCAAATATTGTTGGAATGGTCCAGCTTATTTAGTTTTCAACTATTTGTAGGAGTTTTATTTCATTTGCAAATTGGTGTAATGGTCGTCCAGCTTATTGCTGCTAATATCAATCGTAGTTAGCCGATTAAAAACTTGTCAAGGATAGCAATGAACATGGAAGGTTTGGTATTTAGGGATACATAATTTTTTTTTACTAAATATGCTTGATACTTTATTATTTTATTTTAAGTTTAATTTTGTTTCAGCATCAGTTTTATTATTGATTTTTTTGTCATTGCTACTATTTTCAAAGTTAAATACTCTCTCCATTCTACAAGATTGGCAAAAACGTGCAAAAATCAAAAAATTAAGGAGATATGCATTTAATGGTTTGTCTAACACATCAATCAATTATCAAATAACTAATTTAACGAGTTTTGCATTGATTAAACAATCACAATTCAAAATTTACTATTTTTAATCATTTTCATTAATTACTTTAAGTTGTGACAAAACAATTTAATATTTTTTACTATCCCTGTGATACAGAAGGAGTATAAATGCATTGCATAATTTTATTGATTTATTTTCAGTTAAAAATTATTAATGAATTAGGGCCCAAAAAATTAAATTCGGCCTGGGCCCCAAATATATCAGGACCCAGCATGTAGAAAGCTTAGCTATCAGGGTTTTTATTTTGCTACCCCAAGGTCTATGGATGCCACCCCATATGTATAAATTATACCTATTATGCCCTTTTTAAAAAAACAACTTTTAATACGGGTCGTAAGAGGTATTTACGACCTGAAGGTCGTAGCACCCCCTTACGACATTTTAAAAAACTAAGTTTTAACATGGGTCGTAAGCAGGTGTTACGACCCAAGTTTTTTAACAAGTCGTAAATGAGTGTTACGACTTTATGGTCGTAACGGTCATATACGACCTTAGCTTTCACTATTTTATTCTTTCCAGAAAATGGATGTGCACCGGAGTGGATTGAGCTTAACAAAGAGATAAGATCTAAAATATCCGAATGGAGAGCATCCTTGAAGAAAGCTTGGGCAGATAAAAGCACTGGAGATCACTCTAAGTGGGTTGAAAGTTCAGAGACTTTGAAATTAAAGATAAAAGAGATCAACAATATGGTGGATTAGGCCATTTTGATATGTTATGGAATTGCACATTGAAATAAATTTCGAGTCCTTTCAAACCTGGAATAATGTTTTTGATATTCTACTTTCCTTTTTGCAGGTTTTCCGGTATAATCTCATCTTCCCTTATGGTCGCCAAATGTTTGGCCTTAAGTGGGAGAAAGAAATCGGTTATATAGAAGAATAATGAGAACGAGCTCTGTTATTTAACCTTGAGCCAGTTGAGTTTACTATTGTAAAAGGTCAAGTTTTCTTAGACTGAGAGTGAGACTAATCAACTGGCATAATGAGACCGAAGGCTGTTTTTAAACCTTGAACCAGTTGAATTTTCTATTGTAGAAGATCAAGTTTTCGGAGAGTGAAACAAATCAACTGGCTTAAGTTATTTAGTTCAGCCGTCATTGATTAATTTTTATTTCCTAGCTGGTAGCATATGGTTTATTACTTTGGTCAGTGTTCGTATTTCCTACCTTGATCATGTACAAGCAAGGAAAACAGAGGTAATAATAATGAATTGAATGTAACACAGTATTCTTTCCACTAGTTGTCATGAAAATTGAGCTCTTTCGTGTTTATGCATTGAATGCTATATTTTGCTGATGGCAATTGTTGTTCTCGGTTCTCTGTGAAGAGGTTATTTGTTGTAACTACTGGAGAGAATAAAATAGTGAAAGCTAAGGTCGTATATGACTCTTACGACCATAAAGTCGTAACACTCATTTACGACTTGTTAAAAAACTTGGGTCGTAACACCTGCTTACGACCCGTGTTAAAACTTAGTTTTTTAAAATGTCGTAAGGGGGTGCTACGACCTTCAAGTCGTAAACACCTCTTACGACCCGTATTAAAAGTTGTTTTTTTAAAAGGGCATAATAGGTATAATTTATACATATGGGGTGGCATCCATAAACCTTGGGGTGACAAAATAAAAACCCAGCTATCAAGAGCATGTTATTGCTACGATGAAAAAGAAATTTGCTGGTTAAAAGGTGACCCATTTTTCGTTAAGAGGTAAAATTGTTTTAATTAACTTCGTTCTTAATTTTCTTCCTGGCTATTTTATGTCTTGTTATAGGCTCTCGAAAAAGGTTGAGAATAACTTATTTAAGTTTTAATCTCTAAACTTAGGTGCCTTATTGAAATTAGTCCTCAAACTTTTATTTTTACTGTTTTAAGTCCCTCTCTTTTGCTAAATATTTGGAAACGATCCTTTCATTATTTAAGTAATTATGTGGACAACGACATGCAACATCACATTTATCACATCAAAATGTGACGTGCTATATGGCGTTATGTGACGCCACATGGTTTTTCTTTTTATTTTTTTTTTATTTAAAAAATAAATAAATTCTTTTAAAAATAATTAAAAAAATCTATTGTCTTTAAAAAAACAATTTTTAATTTTTTTAACACGTTCAAATTTTTTAATTTAAAAAAAACCATGTGGCACCACGTGACACATTATCTATCAACGTGGTAGATGTGACGTGGCATGTCGTCGACCATGTCACCACTTAATTAATGAAAGGATCATTTTCAAATGTTTGAGCAAAGTTCAAGAACCTAAAACATACAAAAAAAAGTTTAAGGACAAATTTCAAAAGAGCACCTTAGTTCGAAGATGAAAACTAAAATAAGCCTTTGAGAATTTTCATAAGGGCTAGAAATGAACCGAGCAGCTCGAAGTTCGTTCGATACTCTTGATTCATTAAGTAGCTCATGAACTTGGCTCGTGACCCAAATGAACCAAACATGAATTGAAAATTGAGTTCGTTAAATAAACGAACTGAACTTGAACAAGTATAGCTCAACTCGTTTGCTCGTGAACTGCCTGGATAATGTCATATAATATATATAAAAGTTATTGATTTAGTTTTCACAGTTACTTGAATTTAAAAGCAATATTAAGAAAAAAAAAATACATAAATTAAAAGCAATATTAAGAAAACATTTGTAAATGAGTGTAATGATTAAGAAAGTATTTGAGATATATACAACGTAACAAAACATAAGACATTAAAGTCATAACTCATAAAGATAAAGAATTTCAAGTATATATAAAAAAAGTAAAATCTAAAGAAAAGAAGAGAGAATTTATAATAAAAAGAAAGGAAGAAAGAAAAGGATAAATAAAATCATAAAGATAAAATATAAAACAATAGTAGCATATGATTTGCATTGGAAAAAATTTATTTACTATATTATTTTATCTAATAATGAATTTTGTACAACAAAAATTTAATCGTTATTCGAATTAACCAACTAAAATATTTCGAACTTACAAACTAAACAATTCATGAACACTTCGGGAACTCCAATTGAACCGCACTTTAACTTAAAAAATAGATCAATTTAAAGCTCGGTTTGAGATTCGAACTATTTCTTAACAAACTGAATTGAACAGTTTGTTTCCAACCTTATTCACAAGTATTCGAAGAAACTTTCTATGGGAAGTCTGAAGAATAGGAAAAAAATTGTCTGGGTTAAGTGGAGCAATGTCCATCGCCCCAAGGAAGATGTAGGTCTGAGAGTGAAGAACCGTAATTGGTTTAATTTAACGTCGCTAGTTCGCTAGCTTAATGAAGATGGTGTCTTCTGAATAGTGAGTAGGGTCAATGGGTGGATGTAATTAGAGTTAGATATGGTATGTTCGAGGCTGACTATTTAGTTATTAATCATGGCGACGACTTTAACAAAGCTTCTTGGTGGTGGAAGTATGTTTGTGGGCTGGGTGAGGTTTACAGTGTAATAGATTGGTTTACAGAGAGAGGTGGGTTCTGGTTCTTCCTCAGAATTTTGGGAAGATGATTGGATTGTTAATGACAAATTGAAAAATATCTTCCGTAAGCTCTATCTCATATTACAGGATAAAGAGAAATCATTATGGGAGTTGTTTTCTAGGCTGCTAATAGTTGGAACTTATCTTGGAGGCGTTCTCTGTATGCTTGAGAGGAGCAAAAAATTGCTAAATACATGGAAAGAATTCTAAGACAAATGAAGAGGGAATGCTGATAATGTAGCTCAATCACTCACACTAACAGAGTCCCACCATCCTAGAGTTATATGCCTAACTATTTGGTTAAGCCATTATTTATTGGTGTCTTTGGTCCCAGAAAGAACCTCGTAAGAACATAAATTTCCATCCGCCTAGCCAGGTCCTTGCTATCCATTAATGCTATCATTAAACACGCATTCTTCTTCATTATCACTCGAGCATTACAAGACTTAAATCCCTTCCTCTATGCATCATAACCCACATTTCTTCCTTTTTATAACTGACAAAGTAAAGGGAAAACATGTTCTTACCAGGCAAATTTGTGAATCGAACTTGCTTCTCCAACCACAATCATCTTTTATCATATATATCCACCTCCGGGATATTTCAAAATTTGGTAATCCAAAAATGTACATTGCAGGAATCATTGCTAAAATGCACTCAAAACTTAAAAGGAAGCATCCACAAATAGTAGGGCTCACTTGATGAGTTACTTATTCACCATAGTAAGATAATTCACTAACAACCACTAACTTTTTGTGGTAGGCGTCTATCTTACACTATATAGGAGACAACAAGAGCACTTGCAGAACTCTACACCCTAGATCATCTCTGCCTAACATTCATTCATTATGCAACACTCAAAATAAATACTCTCGTAGCGGAAAGGAAAAAGTTGCAATGCATTCTTGTTATCAATCATGTAAATAAAGAGGTTTAAAATGATACTTAAGTCATGGAGCTCTCGCACGAGTTAGTCTTTTGTAGTTTTGGGTTTGGCACTCCTCATCAGCTTAAGTTATAAGAGTTGATGCTCAAGTTAAATGTTGGGCTACAAAAAGACCGATAGACTGTATTAAGTTGAAATAGTTTTTTGGGTTGAGCTCTAATCGTGGGTTTAAGTCATAACAACTGGTGCTCTAGCTGAAAGTTGAACTGCGGAAAGAGCTGAAGTACAAACAATTCAACAATACTGGTTTAGACGATTAAGGTGCAATAGTGAGAGTGTTGTACCAAATACTTAAGATAAGTGAAGCTGATAAAGGCTATCACATGGTCAATTTTGATAGAGATGAGCCACTGTGGACATTAACTCTTACGGGGACTAAATTTTGGGTTGCAGGAGAGTCACAATCATTCTTGTACCATAACACACTCCGGCCCCAAGAACCAAATGGTTTTAGAGGCGACACCAATAAATAGCAACAAAACATGAAGAGTATATCAACTTCATTAAGTAGGATAACAATAGTATAGAATGTACAACTCCACAACCATATTCACATACAAAAAAAAAAAAAAAGACAAGCAAAAATAGTTTAACACTAATATTAATTTTTTTCCTATATTAATGGCCCAAATTTGACCAAAGATATCTCAAATGAAATGTTAAAGAAACAAAATTAGGATTTATTTATTCCCCTGTTATGTTAACCCTTCAAGAACATCACCACATCTATATCTACATCTACATATAAATACAAAGATGCCAAGAAGGCGGTGAGTACCCACTAAAGTATACAGATTCACCACTAATACTCAAATGGATAGAATGGCGAAATCAAACAGCAATATCATTTTGTTAAAAGCAAATTCTTTCCAAATGCCTCATTATTTTTGTCCCTTCTTATCAATCATGATTACACTTTTTGACAAAACAAGATATGGCAACCTGGTGTTACAAAGCTCTGGTTATGTGCATGGTCTCCAAGCAAGGGTTGAACCCACTAAATGGATCCATAGTTGGCAGTCTTACCTTTGGTTTGCAAGAGACTGATTCCACGACTCGAACTTGTGACCTCCTTATTACATGGCAACAACTTTAACGGTTGCCTCTTTCTAACTAACTGATACAGCTAAAATTTCTTCAGGATACAAAACAAAGAACTACTCCAACGAAACTGGCAGAGCTATATATAGTTGCACTGGATTGAAAAAGGATGTATTCAAACAAGAACATTGTGAGAACCTAATCATTTCAAAAGCCTAACAAGTTATGTGAGAAGAACATACTCTAACTCCAGAGATCAGACGTGCAACTCATTTTGCAGTGGCTGAGAATTCTCCCATGCTACATAAGGTTTATAAAAGCTAAGCGCAAAATCTAAAGCTCAAGATTCAAGAGAACCCCTTCCCAAGCTTGTGAATTACACAGTACATTTTCCTTCTAGACCCAACAGCATTAATCCCCATATCTTTGATATCCTCTAGTGTCAACAAGGATAAAACCTCATCATCTACCTCGTGGATTTTAAACACCGGAGCGTACCGACCTAACCCTAACCCATTGAGCCAAACCCTCACCCCATCCTCTCCATACCTCCCTCTTCTCCCAACACCATTATTGTCATTCCTATCCCTAATATCATTATTAGAAGGCCCGGAAATCTCAATTCCATCAATTCCTTCATGTTTCTCCCGACCTTCCGAAACCCTAGCCCTAACCGACCTCTTATTCCCCTGATAATCAATTCTCTATCATTCCCATCAACACCTAAATTCTCAAGAGAATTATTTGGGCTTTGTTCCTTCAAACTTTCCACATCGTAATCATCACCTTCATCGCCACCGCTATAAAACTTATCCTCTCCTTCGCTGCTACCACTAAAAAACTTATCCTCCCCATCTTCGCCGCCGCCACCATCATCCATTCTGGGAACCCAATTCGATCTGACTCTCTTCGTTGGGGCGGGGGCGGAGCCTCTCTTCTTCGAATCCTTCACTTTCCAGCTCCCAATCACGACGCTGTCCACATTAACCGCAGCGTCTCTGTCATCGTGGTCCTCTAGGGTTTCGCCGCCGAACTCGGCGAAACTAAAATTCGTTAAAGGTCGAGTCTTGGAGGGCTTACCTGAGGCGTTGTTGGAGTCTCTGCGGTGGTGCTCGAAGCCGAGCTTCCATGGCTTCGTGCTCCAACGAGGGTGGGAATCGTAGGGGGTGTCGCCTCCGATGTCACCTAATCGAACACTTGGCCTGCACTGTCGTTTCGATCCGATGGGCTCCGTGGGGTTGGGATGGATGGTTGCTCCGCCGTTCACTTTCCCTTCTTCTGCCGCCGCCGCCGCAGCTGGAATCTCAGCCATGTCGTTCTGTTTCCGATGAAAGGTTAGGGGCAGAGAAACAGTGCAATTTTGTATTGGGTTGGTTTATTTGGAAAATTTGAATAGTTATGGTTTGGGGGTGTTGTGGATTGCGAAGAAGAAGAAGAGTAGAGAGTGTGACAGAAGAAGCAAAAGAGAGTAGAGAGAGTAAGTGAATGAAGCGATAGGACAAACGGTGATATTAAGACTACATAATGATATAGTGACATCGCTATAAAAATCACTGAAATCTAAAACAACATCGAAATTTCTTCTTTTGAATTTTAGTGGTTTTAATATTAACGTTAGAGACTTAGAGTAACGTTATCTTAGAGAATTCATCTCTAATTTTAATCGGCTAAATATCTTTCCTTATTTTTAAGGCTTAATTACATTTTTTATCTTTTATTTTGTTTTCAAGATTCATTTTTGGTATGTGGTGTATAGATGTTGACGAGTACCAAATGCCGAGTGAATACAAGGGCACATCGATTACCGAGGATATACCACCATGTGTTTTTGGGGTTGTTGTACCTGATGGAAGTGACCTCAGTCCTTCGTATCCTTGATGAAAAGGGAATCAAGGCATACGTAGTTCTTATCAGAAAAGTTGAATGAACATATCTAAGGGTACTCAAAGTATGTGCTTGCTTGACTCCTATGATAAGCTTTGTACTTACACGGGAAGTAGGCAAACAATAAAAGGGGAATAAAGGGAATATGTTGTCTCATTAATATTGCTTAGTCAGCATTGATTATGGCAGAGAGAATTAAGGCTAGGAATATGGAGAATATTTCACTAGCTTTATGGTTGCTATTAACTCACTGTATTGATGGTGGGCCTGAATCATGGAGTGACGATGGGATAATGGTCGGCTTTGTGGGCTCTGCTCCGCTAGTCAATTTAGCCCATTACATATCTCCTAGGTTGGTGTAGGCCGAGAGGCTTATGCCAAGGTTAGTTATGATAGAGGAAGGAAGATACCAACTCTGACTAAGGCAAATGAAAGCTCGCCAAATGTCAAAGAGACACTTCAATTCTTGATTTTATTTTTGATTGAATAAGTCTGAATTAGGACATCGTTATTTGAATTTTGAAAAGTAGATAGGAGTTGATACTCGCTTGTTAGGATGATGATGATTGATTATTGATGAATGAATAAGATTTTCTAAAGTTACACTCAGCTATTAAGTTGACAAAAAGCATTGCGTAAAACACTAACCTAGAATCCTAATTTGCCACTAGGATCCGGGAAGAGACAGGATGCGGGAACACCCCTCAACTCAAGCTAGTTGAGGTAGCAACATCGTACTTATCTTGTGCACAAAGAAAGTAGTTGATCTAATAATGACAAGATAACACGCTATTCCGATACATGCATCCTCGGCTAAGGAAGCTCATAAACGGCTTGTAATCAATGCTTGATAGAACAAGAATTCATAAAATCGAATAAGATAAAATCTAGTGTAGCAAAAGAAAATCATCCATATATTGATATTGATTACAAAATACTTGAAGTCAACTATATGTGACAATACAAAGAAAATTCCTAACAAAATAGTTGAAGTAATCTATATGCGACATTACACGAAAAGTTCTTGATGAAATACATAGACAATTAAAAGTCAACTATATGTTGTAGTCTTAAATGAGGTGTACACAGATTATACGAACACTCCCTAGAGAAAATCTCGAACAGAGATAACGTCTAAAATCTCCGCCATCCTCACGATGATAGTTAATCCAACCCACCGTAGAAACCCTACAACATCACGAAGGTCACTTCCAAACAGTACTAAAAACTTTAGCCTCAAGATTTGAAACAGTGTGCCCAACTCATTCATACATGGGATACTTGCCCACAAAATGACCTTTCTAAGAGAAGAGAGCAAATCGCTTAATTATCTTAGGAATAGCTTGAAGTTGTTTGTATCTCTCTTTCTCTGTCATGCACTATATCAACGTGCCTGAAAGAACTACGTAGTCTTGATCCCCAAAACATTGTTCGAATGGGTATGTAGGACCAAAAATTCCCTCTTGTCATACTAAAAATCCTTAACAAGGACCCTTGTATGATCTAGACAAAACACTTGTGATTGTAACTAACAAGGATGCATCCTTCCTAATGTTGTTTGAAATATTTTTCTTAAATCTGCTCATATGTTGTGTCTATTTCACATGCATAAGAATGTGAAAGCTAATTGCTTGACACATGTTACTGATAAGAAAATACGGGGAAAGTTATTAGCTCGTTGGGATGATATCGTTAATTGTCAAAGTGTTGATGAATATTACAATTGTGAGAAATTATTTAAGAAAGCATGCAAGAACCAAAAAGCTAATTTTTTAAAAATATGTTGAAGATAATTGGTTGAATGATTGCACGAAAAAAATTGTAGAAGCGTGGACAAACAAAGCTATGCCTCTCCGGAACATGACTAGAAATAGGTAAATATCATCATATTGTCATAACCAATTAATACTTTGTATTTTGAAGTATTTAATATTATTTAATTTGTTGATATAGGGTTGAGGGTGCACATACTAGATTAAATAGATTACTTCATGATAGTTTGTGTGATCTTCCTAAGTACTTTGTGACCATGGATAAGTTGATAAAGTTGCAACACAGTGATATAGAAAGACTTGGGTGATCCACTTCTTAATCCTTGGCAAGTTCTTAGTGTATGAGAAATATTCTTGAACCATTCCAAGACTTGGAAAATAATCATGGATCCAGGCCTACAAATTCAATTTAAATGAAATGATCAATTAGTATGAACAATGTTTATATGTTAATTAAAAGTTAAATAATCAACAATTAAAATAAGTTATTACTTGCAACAAAGACATAAAACTAGGCATTTGTTTTGTCTTCTTAGCACTTCCCTCACCTATATGCTCGTACTAATATGCAAGCGTAGATGCCCCCCATCCATATTCATGAGGCTCATTAAAGTCTCAAAATAGTTCAAGATAATTTACTCCAACAACAGTAAATTTCTTGTATTGGAAAAGACAAGCACCAACTAACTACAATAGATGATCCTCATAGCTTCATCGTGATTTTTCACTTCTTTATGCTTAACATACTCACTCATTAACCATGAAAACTTAAAACATCCATCACTAAAGGCAAAATTAGCATCTATAATATTGCATCTAAGGAACAATATCAAAGCATCAACAGTAGGCCCGTCCTTCAATGATGTAGGAGCAACAAAGTGACCCTTCACGAATATGTGAAGTATGTTAGACACATCATCAAGAGTGACAGTCATCTACCCACACGACAAATGAAAACTTGTGTATCAAGATGCCACCCCTCAACAAAAGAATTGATAAAAAATTTGTCAATTTCCTTAAACGTGCACATGAGTAAGGGTGACAGTCCAGATCTTTGAACAATGTCTTACACCCAAAGTGGCCACTCACCCAAATCACCAAATTCTATTGGCTAGATATGGTTTTGACACTTCATTATCTTACACCTTTGCACAACTCAACATTTAATACATTATTAAAACTATACTTTTCTATACTTTAAAAATATACAAATAAGCAACATACATAGCTCTCCAGCGCATATGCCAAGTGCAACATGCTGTGGATACTTAACAAACAAGTCAATAGTCTCAAGACGACCACCAAATGATCCAACCATTGTATTACTCTCCGGTTGCTCTCCCGCCTGGACAACGCCAGATGTAAAGGCACTAGGAGCATTAAACTCAGCAACATTATGCTTGCAATTCATCATACTTGCATGATATCATGATGAGAAACTAGGAAAAAAACACGGGATAAAGTACCCACTTAGAAGACATGTTTGACCCTAAAAAAAATCGGGCAGACCCTCCAATCGGCAAGGTTATCCAATGGTAATGCAAAACATATATGTAAAATTCAAACAAACCCTTTGATCGGTAGGGACGTCCGACTGTATGCATGATGAAGATACCCAATCCGATCGGTAGGACTCATTGCCAACGGAAATAAAAATCAAAATTGTGTTCGGATACCTTATACGATCGAAGGACCTTTTCAATCAAATTGTCTATTTGACAAACAAAGAACCCAATCGTTTCTTTTTTTTAATTGTTTCTCATTAGATAACTTCCCCGATAACACACAAAACCAGATGCATAAACCCAGAAAGGAAGGAAATGTAGAAAATCCATAACCCTGATAATGTAAAACCCAGATTATGCAGAGAACAAAAAAGAAAAACAAAGGAAAAGAAGTGAAAACACAAACCTAAAACCCAAAACCTAACCATAAGTGCATATTATATATACTTGCAAACAAAAGAAAGGAAAAGAGAAAGAGAAAGGTATCTTAAAAAGGGGATGGAGATAGAGAGTGAAAGAAGAAACTAACAATAGCCTTCGATTAGAAAGAGTTTCCAAATGCTATGAAAATTCTGTGGAAAAGGGAAACCTTGTAATCGTGGAAGGAAATGAGTGTGAGAATTATAATTTTTTTTGGGTGAAAGAATTAAAAATTTCTTGGTCAATGCTGCTATTTGCTTTTGCATGATGAGGGCCTGAACATGTGAGGAATATTCTTTCTTAGCTATCCGCCCTGGCTCTTCTTGAATGCTATTTTCCACCATTATTTGAATGATATCTCTAGCTTCTTCAATGGTCTTCTTTTTAGCTAGCGATCCACCAGCTGCTTTGTCTATCATGTGCTTGTCAGATGGTTGCAATCCATCATAAAATATTTGAATTTGCATGTATCATGGTATTCCATGAGTTGGACACTTCTTCAACAGCTGGTTGAATCTCTCCCAGGCTTCATGTAAGGGCTCACCTTCTTGTTGTACAAATGAGGTGATGTTTTTTCTTGCATTAGCCCGATCAACTGATGGGAGATACTTGTCATAAAATTTCTGTACAAGTACATCCCATGAGGACAAACTTCCTACTGGTTGCTTGATAATCCAGCTCCTTGCTTTATCTCTCAGGGATACTGGAAACAACCTCATCCGGATGGCTTCATCAGAGGCACCCCCAATCTTGAAGAAATCCAACATACTGAGAAAGTTAGCAATGTGCTCCATTGGATCCTCTCGCGGACCACCTCCAAATTGATCTTTCTGAATTAGGTAGATGTATTGTTGATCAATGGTGAAGTGTGGTGCATCAATAGCAAGTCTGATGATGCTAAATGCACATGCATCCATGCTAATTTTTGCATAATCCGCAAGAGTCATTGGTTTGGATTCCTCCCTTTCAGCCATTCCTCCGAGTGGTTTCTTCTCCTTCTTACCTGCAGGATACAGGTACACAAAAGGAAAAAGGGCCAGTAGCACCTATTGAGATAATGCAAATAAACAAATTTCACTAAATAACTATAAATAAGTACCGAAAATTATTGAAATCGAATTTCAATCCCCGGCAACGGCGCCAAAAACTTGTTGGACTCTCTAGCAAGTATACTAGATCGTACAAAAGTAATAAAGTAGAAGTAAAATTATCATTCCCATGAGGATTGCAAATTGTTTTCAATAACTTTCACCTTATTATAATTACTAATGAAACTTGCAAAGTAAATAATATTTTTGGGTTTTTGATTAATTAAATTGAAAAACTAATATAAGAAATAAAACAAAATTAAATGGTGTTTGTGAGATGAATGGGAAAAGCGTTAGGAACGTGGTTTCATTGCAGGACCTAACTACTATTTATGAATTTTCGTTTTCCATTAAATCTACGACATCCCAGAGGTAATAAAAACTAGATGTCTCTGTGAATTTATGTTTCTTATTCAATATGAGAACCCTTAATGTCTTAAGGGATTTTGATATATGAATAACCACTAATTAAGCACACTGGAATTAAAGTCATATAAGCCATAGATGTATGTCTACAAACTAGGTGGTTATAAAGTTTGGAAAAACGACCTATTCTAATCCTCAGATGTCTCTTGTTGGACTAGAGATCCAAAATAAACATAAATTGATCAGGTTCATGAATTGTAATTAACACACAACCAAACAGTAGATTTAAATGAAAAACATTAATTCATAACTTCATAACTAATTATCCGTACAAATCCACCATATTCCTAACTGAGGGTTTTAGTTACACATATTGAAATAAGAAAAGCAAAGATAAAGGAAGGAATTCATGATCAAAGACAACCTGAAATTCCCAATAGATCTTCAATCTTCAAGCAAGATTCCTCCGCTCTTGATCTCCAATCCTCTTCTCTCTCTAAATTCTCTCTAAAAAATATGTAATCTCCCTTTCTAATCTCCCTCATTCTATTCCTAAAACCTAATTTAAATAGTAAAAACTAATCCTAAAACAAATCTATCAAATCTTATCAAAAAGCCCATAAACTCGGCGCACACGCGCCTAGACGCGAGTCACCCATGCCTAAGCGTGTCCACCAGGTCTGATTTGCCAATTTCTAACGTCACTTTCGCGCCAAGGCGCACCATCCCCTGCACCTAGGCGCACATCTCCCTGAGTTGGCAGCTCTTCACAATTGATTTTAGTCATTTGAACCCCTGTCTTTGGACTTTTAACCCCCCAGGTGTAATACCCGCTATTTTCCATGTTTGAGAAAGTTATATTTTTACGATGTAAATTATTATTATATTTCTTTTCGTCATAAATAAATGAACTTATTTAAGTTTGTGATTTATAAGAAGCTTTGATTTTGACGTCATTGAATTATTTTATTACAAGGGATTTATAAGAAGTTAATTTTGTCAGATTTCAGTTTTTGTGATTTGAATTTGACAGCTTGACTTTATTTGCGTCAGCGATGAATTTCGATTTATTTAATTAATGGTTTATTTATTTATTTATTTAATGGTATATTTGATTACGCTATCATGATTTCCAAAGGCATTATGTTTTCATATGAGATTTGAATAAAACAATGTTACAGACAAAATAATTTGTATGAAAGTATTGAGTTTTGCTTTTATAATAAAAGTTTAATTTTTATAACTAGAGAAAGACTATTATTTTGTGATTTAGTTTATAAAGCATTGATATAGTGTTTTGTAAATTATTAGAGCATGATTTTAATGCACCCCATGAGAATTTAAAGAAATTTTCATTGTCCTCATGCATACTTATTTTACGGTTTGGAAATAAACAAATAAGAGGAAAAGTCTTTTGAAAAATAAACCCCAAAGTAGTTACAATGCTCATTTTATTACCACCGTAATTACCCTATTGGTATTTTAATTAAAAGCAAATAATCACCCCTATTTTTAAGGAGGAAACGGTATCCCCATTTATTTCTTTCTCTATTTTATTTTATTTTATGTATGTGTTTGTGACTCTTGGTGTATTTAAAAAAAAAGATAAACCACCACCCAATCTTATCAGGTACGTTTTATACCCCCTTCTTCATTAAGTTTAGTTTTCATTCTTCTCCCAAAAGAAGCAAATCAGTAACAGCCAACTCTCCCTCCTCCAAAACTCACGCCCCATTCTTCCCTCCCCATACCAGTGGCTTCTCATTTTCTTCTCATGAGACAGTGAAGCAAAACCAAAAACAGAAATATACTCCCTTCCTTGTACACGCCTCTCATCTCCCTCCTTATAACAGTAACACCATTTTTCTTCTCCTCCATGAGTAAGGTAATGGAACAGTGAAGGTACTCCCTCTTTTACCCATTTTTAATTCCATAAAACAAATACCCATTTCTTTCTCACTAACCATTCAATTAAGGAGAAGGTAAAATCAAAATTCATCCCCAAAGAGGAATTCATGTTAGCCTGTCTTTTCCTAAGCTTCACTTCTTCCCATGTCATGACAGCGACATGGTCTTCGAGAAGACTTGTTTCCCTATCTACCTTCATGAATTGCAGTAAGAATCTTCTTGTCTGTCGTGCCATGGTTCCTTCCCAAGATGGGATTTTGAATTTTAAATTTTGAATTTTGAAATGCTACTCTTTTAGCTCCAAAATCTATAGGTCTGACCAACAAGTATTCAAAACGGTGCGTTCGGCGTTAATGTAGTTGATAGCTCATAAGAACCAACCTCGTTTCATTTTACACCCCGGCGGACACACATACCTCAGCAATTCTTTTTCTAACCTAGCGAGTTGCTTTACGACAACCTATTATAAGTTAGGCCTCTTGTCGGCCATGGAGAAGGTAAACCGGCCGACCATCAAGAGGTCAAATCGTCTTGGACGGACGACAAGTTATCTCAGCCTCTACGACCATCAAGAATTCAAATCATCTTGGCTCGAGGTCAAGTATTCTCGGCCTTTAAGACCATCAAGAGTTCAACTCATCTCGGACTGACGTCAAATCACCTCCACGACCATCAAGAGTTCAAATCATCTCGGCTCGAGGTCAAGTATTATCGGCCTTTACAACCATCAAGAGCTTAGTTACGTTTGGGCCGACGTCGAATCATCTCGGCCTCCACTTGCCGAACAGCTAAATAACAAACTGTTATTAAATCTACTCGTGAATTTTGACCATTCACTCCAACTCACGCTTCATCTTCCAAATGCCATAAATCTACTCGTGTCATAAATGAAAAGGTTTATTACTGCACTTACTGAATTTATCACAGGGAATCAAAAGGACTCCTCTGATTTGGTATGACCTTCTTGACTAGATTTTTAGCCAGTCTTTTCACATTTCTTCATAAATGCTGAAACCACTTTATCTTCTTCTTGGAATCCGAATTCTGGGCTTGCCTTGGCTTATAAATAGGGGGTTTGTTTTGCAACACCCTTTTTACTTATCTATAATATTATCAGTTAATCTCTTTTGAAAATATTATTTATGGACATTAATTGTTTGGATAAGTTAACTTGATATTACATCATACGAGAAATTATCGAATTCGGCTTCGAACACTTAATCAATAAAATATTGAAACAATTAGTTATTTGCAAGACAACATATATTTGTTAATCCAAAAATTTAAACTTTAATAATTACAAACATAGCGTTGCCTTGTTGTTCGCATATAAAATTTTCCAAATAATAATAGTTGCCGAATTCTCCTTTAACAAAATCAGAGTGCGCGGAAAGATAGTAGTACTCAAGGATCCATGTGGTGATAAACATCATATATATAAATATCATCATAAAAGGGATCCATCAGTACAGAAGTCATCAAAATATAAGTATCCATGTCCATAAAGCTGAAAATACATATATAAGACTGAAAATAAGACCTGAACTCTCAAAACACTCTCAAAATATGCACAATATATCACAACCCAAAAATAAAGTGTCAGAGAGCAGGTCAACTGGTCCTTCATGCATCCATCTGGTCCACTACAACAGCAAAAGTCGGTCTGGGATCCCTGCTACCTATACTATGCATCCACTAGGAACCATTGGGTCCTCCTCGAGGTTTGGGAACCGGCTCGACTGGTACTCCCTCCTCCTCGCTCTCCCCCTCCTCGGGATCCTCCTCTATCCCATCCGACTGAGTGGCAGACCTATCAGTAGGTCCAAAAGTAGTAGCTGGTGTAGTCCTACCAGCTCCAATCGGATCGGATGAAGGAACATCCTCATCGGTGAAAACTCTGTAGGCAGAGGGATGAGAACGAGTAGCAGGACGGAAACAAAAGCTGTGAAACCTACGTACAGGTTGAGCTGGCAGTGGTGGTCCTCTATAAACATAAAAAGCAGGGATGTGCATAGTATATATAATAGGTATCCTAAACCTACGAGGGCGCACCCGAACGAGGGGGTTAGGGTGGAAGAGTGTGAACTTCACCTCACCCTCAAATGTCGCTCGGTGCTCCTCATACGTCCATATCCCGCTAGGGATGGGCCTGATCTCTACGCATGCTAGGTAACGTGCCATCACCTATCAAGGGCACAGGGGTAAGCATATACATACACATAATCAAATAAGGATAATCCATAAATATGCAAAGATAGCAATTAACATTTTATAATCATATCAAATTTAATCACATAATAAAATCAATGATGATATGATGCAGACTATCTCACTCTTCTTAAAAATTCTCCAACTAATCACTCGAATGGACGTCCTTCCACAACTTCATTGTATTTCCAGAATATAGAATACGTTATCAAACGTATGGCGTACTTGCCCGAAAGTGATAAACAATGTCACTTTATCTAGTGAACGTCACGTCGCCAAAACGTAAACTATCACTTGGATTACATAGTCATCTAGACATAAGACCCACAACGTCAACCTTGAAGTGGGGTCGAGCAAGCAGTAACCTTTGGCACTCCCATAGGCCCTCCTCATGTTCCTTAAAAAAATACGTTATCGAACGTATGACGTACTTGCCCGAAAGTGATAAACAACGTCACTTTATCTAGTGAACGTCACGTCGCCAAAACGTAAACTATAACTTGGATTACATAGTCATCTAGACATAAGACCCACAACGTCAACCTTGAAGT
The DNA here is from genome assembly GCA_037953625.1 of Crotalaria pallida. Lineage (NCBI taxonomy): Eukaryota > Viridiplantae > Streptophyta > Magnoliopsida > Fabales > Fabaceae > Crotalaria > Crotalaria pallida. Next base: position 129,833,590 of record CM075650.1, read on the forward strand.
GGGGTCGAGCAAGCAGTAACCTTGGAACATGACAAAATAACAACGTAACCCCAATCACCATGCATGAATGCATTGACATATTCCATTTAAGATTAAATCCTCTTTAATCTTAATATATATTCAACATGAAATAATTTATTAACAAGTATTCAAAGTAATTGATGTAATCTTACAATCTTCTTAATTTCTTGGAACATGATTAATCAACTTAAAAATTAATAACTTGGGTCAAAATAACTTGGTTAGATTTTAAAAATGAAATTTAAGTGTTCTGACTAAAAATACTCAAGTATCTTACCAAAAGACTTGAGTAGTTCATACGTTTTCTGAAAAGTAAAGTTTCAGATTTTCCAGAAATACTCGAGTAGTTTTATCATCCAGAATACTCGAGCAGTTCATGCAAGACTCGAGTAGTACATCACAATTTCAAATTGGTGCATCAGACAATACTCTAGTCTCAGCTCAAACACTCGAGTACTGATGCTACCAGATGCACTGGTGCACCACGATCTACTCGAGTATCGAGCCAAAGACTCGAGTATTTCATGACAGTAAAACACTAAAACTGAGTTTTCACATACCAAATTCAATTCTAACCAATTTTAACCAAAAATAATGTTGAACAGAGTTAAGTTTAAGTATTTGAAACATGTTCCAACGCAGAAATTACATCAAATTACACTGAATCAAAACTGAGCATTCAATATGCATAAAATCATGTTTTCAACAACTTGGCATACCAATTTCAATTCTAAGCATTTCTAACATGAAAATAACTTGCATTTAGCTCACATGCAACATAACAAACATGCTCCAACAAGTTACAACATACAAAATGGCCTCCAAGCCAATATACTATTTCAAACTAAGCCCTTTAAGCCTCATGGTGGCTTTCTATCACAAATCAAATAATTAAACCTTATTCTAGTGAATGTATAGCTTCCCACTTACCTGTAGGTTGATTAGAAACTGAAATTTGATGAAAATTGGCCTTACAATACTGAGCTCCCCAAAATCCACACTAAAACATAGCAGTTTCAGCAGAGCACCAAGATTGAATTGGTTGATGCATGAGACAGACATAAAAATTGGGAAAATTAGTCTCTAATTACTCTCTACAATTCGTACTAACTAAAGGAACAAGATTTACAAGGAGAGGTTGCCTGAGCTTACCAAAATCAGACTCCAAAGTAAGCTCCAGGAAACCTGAGACAGCTCCTACACTTCCTCTTCTATGATTCGATTCTTGAGCTTCACTCAGCCTCAACACACGAATTCAGTATCTTTGCAAAGCTCAAGATTCAAGCTTTGCAATGGTGTATCACTCTTGCTCTAACACTCAGGAATGAGAGAGAATTGATCGAACGAAATTGAAAACCCTAAAACTCACGATTTGATCAACAAGAGCTCGAATTCGTGGTTGATGAGTTTAAATAAGCGATCTCCATAAACATGCATGTCGACACGAAGCAGTTGAGGTGTTCCTTAACTGATTTCGTGTCGAATCGAGACGATAGTGGAACGGTGACTCATCAAACGCACTAACTCAGCCAATTTTACCCAGAATACTCGAGTATTTGCAAGAAATACTCGAGTCTTTTGACTCAAATTTGAAAAATAATTATTTTATTCCTTCTTCCCTCCAAAATCTTTCTAATATTGCACTTAGGTCCTACAGCAGGGACTAACATGCAAAATTCTAATTTTTGCATAGAAAATAACTATGGAATTATTTCTCACCCACTCGCATACTAAATACCTAATTTAATCAGGGATTCATAATAACAATTAATTATAAATAAAATTTATAATTAATTTTTATTAATCCAGGGTTAAAATTTGGGGTGTTACATTACTCACCCACTTAAAAGGAATTTCGTCCCCGAAATTCTTGTCTTATAAAAACAAACCTGGATACTATTGACGCATCTTACTTTCTAATTCCTATGTCGCTTCTGATACGTCTCCACTTTCCCAAATGACTTTAACTAAAGGGATTTCCTTCCCTCTGAGTTGCTTAACTCTACGGTCTTCTATGCGAACAGGGCTGGTCTCAAAAGTAAGGTTTTCTCTTAGACTCATATCATCAGGCTTAATCTGAAGGATTATGGTCGGATCATGCACATATTTCTTGAGTTGAGACACATGAAATACATTGTGCAGATTAGCTAAGGACGGTGGTAAAGCTATTTGATAAGCGACAGAGCCTATCCGCTTGAGGATTTGGTAAGGGCCAATAAATTTGGGTGAAAGTTTCCGGGTTTTTAAGGCTCGGCTAACTCCCTTCATTGGAACGATTCGAAAAAATACATGATCCCCTTCCGAAAACTCCAATGGCCTTCTTCTTATATCTGCATAACTCTTCTATCTACTCTGTGTCGTCCTCATCTTATCCTGAACCATTCTAATCTTCTCAGTTGTCTGCTGAACCATTTCCGGACCAACCATCAAATTCTCCCCCACTTGAAACCAACATAGCGGGGTTTGACATTTTCTCCCATACAAGGCTTCAAATGGTGTCATTCCTATACTGGCATGATAGCTGTTGTTGTAAGTGAGTTCAGCAAGAGGTAACACTTGATCCCAACTTTCTTGTTCTTTAAGCGCACATGCTCTCAAAACATCTTCTAAAGACTGAATCGTTCTTTCGGATTGTCCATCAGTCTGAGGATGATATGCAGAACTCATCCTAAGTCTTGTGCCCATTGCTTCGTGCAAATTGTTCCAGAATCTTGACGTAAATCTGGGATCACGATCTGATACGATACTTGAAGGTATCCCATGTAATCGAACAACTTCTTTGATATACAATTGAGTAAGCTTCTCTAGAGAATATCGGGTGTTTATCGGAATGAAATGTGCCACCTTTGTTAGACGATCTACTATTACCCAAATTGCATAATGATTTGAGGTCGTCTTGGGCAAACCTGATACGAAGTCCATTGATATGCTCTCCCATTTCCAATGAGGAACATTCAAAGGTTGGACCTCTCCTCCAGGTTTCTGATGTTCTGCTTTGGCTTTCTGACATACCAAGCACGAAGCTACCTATCTAGCAACATCTTTTTTCAATCCTGACCACCAGAATATCTTCTTCAGATCTTGATACATCTTGGTTGAGCCTGGATGCATGCTCATTCTGCTCTTATGGGCTTCGTCAAGAATCAGCTTCCTCAATTCTGAATTCTTCGGAATGCAAATTCTCGTTCGAAAGCGAAGAATCGCATCTGATTCCAGGTGAAAGTCTTTTTCCTTTCCTTCTGCCATGAGTCTCTTCTTTCAATCAATTCTTCATCTTTCAATTGTAATTCACGAATTTCATTCATGAATTCACTTGTGATTTGCAACATGCCCAGCTTGATGCTTGATGGCTCGACTTCCATTGTTAAGCTTAGATCTCTGAATTCCTCAATCAAAATAGCTTTTTTCACCATTATGTGGCTTATATGGATTGCTTTTCTACTCAGTGCATCTGCCACCACGTTCGCCTTACCGGGATGACAATGAAGCTTGAAATCATAGTCTTTGAGAAACTCCATCCATCTTCTTTGTCTCATGTTTAATTCTTTCTGATCAAACAGATACTTCAGGCTTTTATGGTCACTATACACTTGAAAAGTAGTGCCATAAAGATGGTGTCTCCATATCTTCAAGGCAAACACAATAGCAGCTAGTTCCAAATCATGCGTCGGATAATTCGCCTCATGCGTCTTCAGTTGTCGTGAAGCATAAGCAACTACTCGTCTTTCTTGCATAAGAACACTTCCAAGTCCTTGTTTTGACGCATCACAGAACACTTCAAAACTCTTATTGGGATCTGGCAAGATTAACACAGGAGATGATGTTAATCTTTCCTTCAATTCTTGGAAAATTCTTTCAATCTTATCGTCCCAAACAAACGGTTGATCTTTTCGAGTCAACTTCGTCAAAGGCAGTGCTATATTTGAAAATCCTTCAATGAATCGACGGTAATATCCCGCCAATCCTAAGAAACTTCGTACTTCCGTCACAGTTGTAGGTTGTCCCCATTGTAACACAAAATCCACCTTCGTAGGGTCTACTGCTATTCCTTCTTTAGAGATCACATGACCCGAGAATTTGACTTCCTTCAGCCAAAACTCACACTTAGAGAGTTTAGCATACAACTGCTTCTCCTTTAGAATTTTCAACACGATCTTAAGATGTTCCGCATGCCCTTCCACATTCTTGGAGTAGATCAAAATGTCATCAATGAATACTACTATGAACGAATCCAAGTATGGTCTGAAGATTCGGTTCATGTAGTCCATGAAGATAGCAGGTGCATTCGTCAATCCGAACGGCATTACTACATATTCATAATGTCCGTATCGGGAGCGAAATGTCGTCTTGGGTATGTCTTCTTCCCTGATTCTGATCTGATGATATCCTGATCTCAGATCTATCTTGGAAAATACTGAAGCTCCTCTGACTTGATCCATAAGGTCATCTATCCTTGGCAAAGGATACTTGTTCTTGATGGTGACCTTGTTCAGCTGTCTATTTGTCACGACCCTTTCTCGGCCATGACCGGCGCACAGGCTATGGCTCAAACACTTACATAACCTGGCAAGCCTAAAAGAAAGAATATCTCGACAAACATCGCTATTGTTATTATTATTATTTTCTGGAGCGCAATCAACCATGAAATAAAAAGAACAATGTTGAATATCCAACATTCCCTTCCAACAACAATGACTTCAGTATGATAGTATTAAATAACAGCCCAAACAATCTATAAAGAACCTATCACATTCAAGTGAATGCTCATTTATTTAAAAAAATAATAATAATACGAAACATTCCTACTTCCTATAGCTGCAAAAGGAAAACTTCTGGAGTCTAACGAAATAGCCACCCAAAACCATGGAGGCCTACCAAAAAGAGAAACAAACAGCAAGATCTAGGTAGAACAACAACTCCCAAGATCCCACTACTCAGCGACCTGCGAATCTGTAGGGAAAGGAGGGGGGTGAGTCACACAGACTCAATGAGGGCATAATGTACAAAGCATACGAAACAAAAACATATACTTGCATGGGTGATCAACTTAAGTGAATAACAACTAAGTAAGTAATTAGCTGAAAGTATATAAATTTTCTGTTGATCAAGAGAAATATAACTCAAACTTTATAAATAAATAATATATTGCCATATGTGAAACCATGCGTAAATTTTAACAAGAAGGCTATTTAAGGTCGCATTATCTCTTCGTGGCGACGAACGGTATGGTCGTATTATCTCTCCGTCACGACAAAACGGTACAGTCGTGTTATCTCTTCATCACGACAAACGGTATGGTCGTATTATCTCTTCGTCATGACAAACGGCATAGTCGTATTATCTCTTCGTCACAGCAAAACGGTATCCCAATAAGAAGCTCATTATACATTAAATATAAGCCATATAAAAGTAAATATATATATATATATATATATCATAATTTAAATCCATAAATCATATCACTAGAAAAAAATATATAAAAAAAATATACATATAAATATGAAATGTAACCACATAAAAAAATATGTTGCTAAGTAAATTATCCACTCACAGAAATGGAGAATCAACCCAACTACTCTCCAGCAACTTCGAGAGAAGCGAGCGACACAAAACCACCAATTGTATCTGATCATAATAAACATGCTTATAATATTTACACAGTGAACATTAACAAACCAACAACCTCTCAAAATTTGTCCTAGACCCTTATTTCATTGTCTTATATAATATGCAAAATACTCACTAAACCCATTGACTATATGACGACTCACCTTATATGAGTAAACTAACAAAACCAAGTCTATGCTATAATTTACAGTTCTCAATTCATAGAGTTTAGGGTCCATAGCAAACTATCAAATAATAAACATGACAAGATTTACAAAAATTTACCTTGAATTCAAGAGACAAACATATATAAAATAGCACCCACAAGTTTTAACAATTGGACAAGGATGAAGATTTATGAATTTGTTAATTAAGGGTGGCGGCTTGGCTTCTGCAGCAGAGGAAGATAGGTTCCTCTTTGGTTTTTCTTTTTTTTTTTAATTACTATATGATGCAACTAACGGGTGGGGTTGGGCTTACGGGTATTTTTTTCTTTTTACTTACTTTTATTTACTTTTGTTTTAGACCCCTTCTTTTAGGTTACAGACCCCCTATCCTTTTTTTTTATTTTATTATTTTTTGTTATTTATTTATTTTTTCCTTATTATATAACAACGAAACGATGCGTCACAATCTTCCCCACTAATAAAAATTCGTCCTCGAATTTAAATTGTTAACTAACCTTGAATATTAAAGAGACGTGGATACTTCTCACGCATGTCTGCTTCAGGTTCCCACGTCATCTCCTCACCATTTGGTCCTTGCCAAACAACCTTTATAGAAGCAACTGTAAGTTCCATGATGAATGTTTTGATAATGACAAAGTGTTTTGAACAAGCTATCATGTGTTGATCAAGTTCAAGTTCAACAAGCAACAACAAACATCAAATGAAGAAGAGAGAAAGCAAGCTCATGAAGACTTAGTTTGAGTGTAATTGTAATTGTTTTATCTTTTGCCTCTCAAGCTTCTTAGGTATTTTATTTGGGTAGATTATATAGAGGGTAGTGAATCTCTATCAAGGTCATGATTAAATCATAATTTGAGTTTTCACTTAACCTAGAATCAATAGGTGGCTTAAAGGTTTGAAAGGAAAGGTTTAGTTTTGAGAAAACAAGTTTCTAAAATGTGCAGTATGGATTTAATCGATTAAGGATGAATTTAATCGATTACTACTCGATTAAGTGAAGATTTAATCGATTAAACACTGTTGAACTGGTTTTTTAAAATACGATTTTCACTTCTCAAAATCAGTTTTCAAGTGCTACAACTTTTGGGTATTCTATATAAACCTTTTCCTAACCTTTGTGATTAATTAGAACACTTTCATAATCAATTTTACAAGAATCAAGCCACTCTATTCTCTCTCAATTTCAAAGATCAAAAGCTTTCTATTTCATATTCTTTGATCAAGAACCTTTGAATCTCTTATTGTGAATTGTCATAGCTATTGATTGAGATTCATAGGATTGTTATTGTGCTTTCAATTGTGTTGTAATCTTTGCAAAAGGCAAGTCATCTACAACAACAAAGAAGACTTGGTGTGTCGTTTATCATCAAGCAAGTTCATTCAAGCAATTGAAGAAGAAGAAAGTCTTGGTTGTGAATCAAGCAAAGTGAAGCCTTTGTGTGTGGATTATCATCAAGCAAAGAAGACTTGTTGTGTCGATTATCAACAAGGGGTAGAGGTTAGATTAGAGAGAAGATCAATAGGATTACAAGGCAAGGGTGTGGAGTATCTCTTGTAGGCTAGCAAGAAGGGAGTCTTGTGAGGCATTTACTTGTAATTTGAGAACTCTAATTCCTCATAGTGAAGAATCTCTCTTGGTTGAAGAGGGGACTGGATGTAGCTTTCAAGCGGATGAAAGTGAACCAGGATAAATCGTTGTGTCGTATCTCTAAACCCTTAACTCTTTACATTCAAGTCATTGATTGTGTTCTTGGTTGAAAACCTAGAAAAGAGTGATTTTCATAATTGATTGAATTGAATCTTTATTGTACAAATTAACTTGGGGAAAATCATTTTCATAACCTAGGTAATCAATAAGAATATAGGTGTTAATTGTTTTTGCTGAATCTCTGATCTTACTTGTTGATTGATTGATTTTCGTATGCGATTGAAAAAGTGATTTTTCTGTTTCTGATAGATTTAATCGATTAAGAGAAGCTTTAATCGATTAAGGACTTTTGAACTTTCAGGCTTAATCGATTAAACTTCAGAATAATCGATTAAGACAGTTCAAATTTGCAAAAATCATTTGTTTTGATTGTTTCGATTTATTTCTTTCGAAAATCTTTCAAGGTTTCTTTTACACCTATTCAACCCCCCCTTCTAGGTGTTCTTCTAGGGTTCCTTAGTTGTTTCAACCACCAATTGCGGTTTCCTCAATTGGTATCAGAGCTCAGTCGAAAGACACGAGCATAAGAGCTTTTTCGTAAAGATCCTTTAAGAAAATTGCAATGGGTTCTACGAATCCCTTTGGTGGTGAAGGTTATTCAATAAATCGTCCTCCATTGTTTGCCGGAGAAGGCTATGCTTATTGGAAAGTTAGAATGAAAATCTTTATCCAAGCCATAGATAGTGAAATTTGGAAAGTAGTTGAAAAAGGCCCTCATATCCCCTCTAGTTTAGTTGAAGGCGTAGTACATTTAATCCCCGAGGATAAGTGGAAGGATGATGATAGAAAGAAAGTTCAATATGATTATAAAGAAAAGAATATCATTACCTCCGCTTTATCTTATGATGAGTTCTTTAGAGTTTCTCAATGTGCTAGTGCTAAGGAAATGTGGGACACTTTACAAGTGACTCATGAAGGAACTAGTGAGGTTAGGAGAGCTAGATTGAATGCTTTAATGCGTGATTATGAATTGTTTCAAATGCTTCCAAATGAATCTATTAATGATATGCAAAAGAGTTTTACTCATATTATTAACCATTTACTTGATCTTGGTAAGACTTTCTTACAAGGTGAACTTTCTAACAAAGTGTTGAGATGTTTAGACAGGAATTGGCAATCAAAAGTAACGGCTATTGTTGAATCTAAGAATTTGGATGCTATGGATCTAGCAACACTCTTTGGAAAGCTTCAAGAACATGAAATGAAGCTTGGACGATTAAGTATCAATGAAGAGTCGGATAAGAACAAAGGAAGAAAGGGACTTGCTCTTAAAGTCAATAGATCATACAAGAAGAAAGAGAGTTCCGATGATGATGTTAGTGAAGATTCCGATTCGGATGTTGATGAAAAAGAAATGAAACTGTTACTAAGGAAGTTTGACAAATTTCTAAGGAGAAAAGGAAGGTTGAACAAAGACAAAGGTAAAGAAATGGATTCTCCACACTTCAAGATCAAGACTTCAAAAGAAGGTGTAGTTTGCCATGAATGTGGAATGCCCGGTCATCTCAAGTACTCATGCTCTAGGTATCTCAAGAAGAAGGAGAAAGAAAAGAAAAATTCTAAATCTAAAAGAGCATACATAGTTTGGGATAGTGATGAAGATAACAAGAAAAGCACATCAAATAGTTCTTCGGATGATGAAGAAGCCGCTTGTCTCAACTTGATAACTCTAGTAGATGATGAAGAACAAAGTTCAAATGATGAATCAAGTGAACAAAGCTAGGAAAGCGATGTAAGTCATACTAAATCCGAAATTTCTTCTAAATATGAATTGTTATATAATGCTTATGAAGAAATGCATGAACAACTTGAAAAACTAGCTTTGAAAAACATTGAAAGAAAGAAGCTCATTTTGAAACATCAAAAAGAGATTTTAGAACTTCAAAAACAAGTTGATGAGCTTAATCTTGAAAATGAAACTCTTGATCTTATATATGCTAGTTCTTCTTGTGATTGTGCTAGTAGAGTGAATATTGTGGTAGATTGTGAGAATTGCAAGTTGCTCAAAGATGAAAATGCTATTTTGAAAAATAAGCTTGCAAGTTTCACAAATGGTGACATTAGATTGCGCACATTGTTAAATTTTCAAAGAGAAAATTCAAACAAGTTTGGTTTGGGTTATACTAATGCTAAGAGTAATTCTCATAGAAATGTTGTTGATTTTTCTAAAGTTGATTTCTCAAATGCACCAACATGTTTCTATTGTGGTACTCATGGACATACTTCAAATGTGTGTTATGTTAAAGTGCATGGTATACCTAAAGGAGATTTTGTTTGGGTGAAAAAGGGTGAGAGTCCCTACACTAACAAAAATGGATCCAAAACCATTTGGATACCAAAAAGCAAAGCATGATTGTTTTGTAGGTATGATTGAAGAGCAAAGGGCTTACAAGTGTTATTCATACATTTGCATCTTCAATTGGTATTACATTTGCATCTCAAGTGAATGTCCTACAAAGTGGTAAAATGATATTGTTGAATATTTACAATTGTTTAGTCTTCTTAATTGGTATAATTGAATTGTTCTCAAATAGTATTACTTTTCCAAAGTTCAATTGGTATAATTGATATTGATCACTCAATGCTACTAATTTTGATGATTAGATGATTATCATGCTATTATTGTTGTGATATTTCTTTACATTGATGATATCTCAATTGGTATTATGATTTCTTAGTATTTCTATTGGTTCATAATTCATTGTTATATTTTCTTGCCAATTGGTATCACATTTCAAAGTATAGTACTTGTTATATTTCAATTGATAATGGTATATATTACTTTGAAGAAGTAGATGTGAATTTCTCTTTTTTGGCTTAGTATTTTATATTTCAATTGGTATATATTACTTTTTGATAATGCCAAAGGGGGAGAAATGGTATGTTTTGAAAAATGGGAGAAAATGATATGTTTTTGTGGAGAAAGGTTGTTTTGTTGTTTTTATGTAGGTTGAGCTAAGTTGTTGAAGATAGGGGGAGAATCAAGCTTCTATCAATTGGATTTCAAATATCAAATGCATTGATTGAGGGGGAGCAAGTTTCTCACCAAGTGATCAAATTGTTAAAGCATCAACAACTTCAATCAAATTCAAAACATGGTTTGTCATTTTCAAAAAGGGGGAGATTGTAAGTTCCATGATGAATGTTTTGATAATGACAAAGTGTTTTGAACAAGCTATCATGTGTTGATCAAGTTCAAGTTCAACAAGCAACAACAAACATCAAATGAAGAAGAGAGAAAGCAAGCTCATGAAGACTTAGTTTGAGTGTAATTGTAATTGTTTTATCTTTTGCCTCTCAAGCTTCTTAGGTCTTTTATTTGGGTAGATTATATAGAGGGTAGTGAATCTCTATCAAGGTCATGATTAAATCATAATTTGAGTTTTCACTTAACCTAGAATCAATAGGTGGCTTAAAGGTTTGAAAGGAAAGGTTTAGTTTTGAGAAAACAAGTTTCTAAAATGTGCAGTATGGATTTAATCGATTAAGGATGAATTTAATCGATTACTACTCGATTAAGTGAAGATTTAATCGATTAAACACTGCTGAACTGGTTTTTTAAAATACGATTTTCACTTCTCAAAATCAGTTTTCAAGTGCTACAACTTTTGGGTATTCTATATAAACCTTTTCCTAACCTTTGTGATTAATTAGAACACTTTCATAATCAATTTTAAAAGAATCAAGCCACTCTATTCTCTCTCAATTTCAAAGATCAAAAGCTTTCTATTTCATATTCTTTGATCAAGAACCTTTGAATCTCTTATTGTGAATTGTCATAGCTATTGATTGAGATTCATAGGATTGTTATTGTGCTTTCAATTGTGTTGTAATCTTTGCAAAAGGCAAGTCATCTACAACAACAAAGAAGACTTGGTGTGTCGTTTATCATCAAGCAAGTTCATTCAAGCAATTGAAGAAGAAGAAAGTCTTGGTTGTGAATCAAGCAAAGTGAAGCCTTGGTGTGTGGATTATCATCAAGCAAAGAAGACTTGTTGTGTCGATTATCAACAAGGGGTAGAGGTTAGATTAGAGAGAAGATCAATAGGATTACAAGGCAAGGGTGTGGAGTATCTCTTGTAGGCTAGCAAGAAGGGAGTCTTGTGAGGCATTTACTTGTAATTTGAGAACTCTAATTCCTCATAGTGAAGAATCTCTCTTGGTTGAAAAGGGGACTGGATGTAGCTTTCAAGCGGATGAAAGTGAACCAGGATAAATCGCTGTGGCGTATCTCTAAACCCTTAACTCTTTACATTCAAGTCATTGATTGTGTTCTTGGTTGAAAACCTAGAAAAGAGTGATTTTCATAATTGATTGAATTGAATCTTTATTGTACAAATTAACTTGGGGAAAATCATTTTCATAACCTAGGTAATCAATAAGAATATAGGTGTTAATTGTTTTTGCTGAATCTCTGATCTTACGTGTTGATTGATTGATTTTCGTATGCGATTGAAAAAGTGATTTTTCTGTTTCTGATAGATTTAATCGATTAAGAGAAGATTTAATCGATTAAGGACTTTTGAACTTTCAGGCTTAATCGATTAAACTTCAGAATAATCGATTAAGACAGTTCAAATTTGCAAAAATCATTTGTTTTGATTGTTTCGATTTATTTCTTTCGAAAATCTTTCAAGGTTTCTTTTACACCTATTCAACCCCCCTTCTAGGTGTTCTTCTAGGGTTCCTTAGTTGTTTCAACCACCAATTGCGGTTTCCTCAATTGGTATCAGAGCTCAGTCGAAAGACACGAGCATAAGAGCTTTTTCGTAAAGATCCTTTAAGAAAATTGCAATGGGTTCTACGAATCCCTTTGGTGGTGAAGGTTATTCAATAAATTGTCCTCCATTGTTTGCCGGAGAAGGCTATGCTTATTGGAAAGTTAGAATGAAAATCTTTATCCAAGCCATAGATAGTGAAATTTGGAAAGTAGTTGAAAAAGGCCCTCATATCCCCTCTAGTTTAGTTGAAGGCGTAGTACATTTAATCCCCGAGGATAAGTGGAAGGATGATGATAAAAAGAAAGTTCAATATGATTATAAAGCAAAGAATATCATTACCTCCGCTTTATCTTATGATGAGTTCTTTAGAGTTTCTCAATGTGCTAGTGCTAAGGAAATGTGGGACACTTTACAAGTGACTCATGAAGGAACTAGTGAGGTTAGGAGAGCTAGATTGAATGCTTTAATGCGTGATTATGAATTGTTTCAAATGCTTCCAAATGAATCTATTAATGATATGCAAAAGAGTTTTACTCATATTATTAACCATTTACTTGATCTTGGTAAGACTTTCTTACAAGGTGAACTTTCTAACAAAGTGTTGAGATGTTTAGACAGGAATTGGCAATCAAAAGTAACGGCTATTGTTGAATCTAAGAATTTGGATGCTATGGATCTAGCAACACTCTTTGGAAAGCTTCAAGAACATGAAATGGAGCTTGGACGATTAAGTATCAATGAAGAGTCGGATAAGAACAAAGGAAGAAAGGGACTTGCTCTTAAAGTCAATAGATCATACAAGAAGAAAGAGAGTTCCGATGATGATGTTAGTGAAGATTCCGATTCGGATGTTGATGAAAAAGAAATGAAACTGTTACTAAGGAAGTTTGACAAATTTCTAAGGAGAAAAGGAAGGTTGAACAAAGACAAAGGTAAAGAAATGGATTCTCCACACTTCAAGACCAAGACTTCAAAAGAAGGTGTAGTTTGCCATGAATGTGGAATGCCCGGTCATCTCAAGTACTCATGCTCTAGGTATCTCAAGAAGAAGGAGAAAGAAAAGAAAAATTCTAAATCTAAAAGAGCATACATAGTTTGGGATAGTGATGAAGATAACAAGAAAAGCACATCAAATAGTTCTTCGGATGATGAAGAAACCGCTTGTCTCAACTTGATAACTCTAGTAGATGATGAAGAACAAAGTTCAAATGATGAATCAAGTGAACAAAGCTAGGAAAGCGATGTAAGTCATACTAAATCCGAAATTTCTTCTAAATATGAATTGTTATATAATGCTTATGAAGAAATGCATGAACAACTTGAAAAACTAGCTTTGAAAAACATTGAAAGAAAGAAGCTCATTTTGAAACATCAAAAAGAGATTTTAGAACTTCAAAAACAAGTTGATGAGCTTAATCTTGAAAATGAAACTCTTGATCTTATATATGCTAGTTCTTCTTGTGATTGTGCTAGTAGAGTGAATATTGTGGTAGATTGTGAGAATTGCAAGTTGCTCAAAGATGAAAAATGCTATTTTGAAAAATAAGCTTGCAAGTTTCACAAATGGTGACATTAGATTGCGCACATTGTTAAATTTTCAAAGAGAAAATTCAAACAAGTTTGGTTTGGGTTATACTAATGCTAAGAGTAATTCTCATAGAAATGTTGTTGATTTTTCTAAAGTTGATTTCTCAAATGCACCAACATGTTTCTATTGTGGTACTCATGGACATACTTCAAATGTGTGTTATGTTAAAGTGCATGGTATACCTAAAGGAGATTTTGTTTGGGTGAAAAAGGGTGAGAGTCCCTACACTAACAAAAATGGATCCAAAACCATTTGGATACCAAAAAGCAAAGCATGATTGTTTTGTAGGTATGATTGAAGAGCAAAGGGCTTACAAGTGTTATTCATACATTTGCATCTTCAATTGGTATTACATTTGCATCTCAAGTGAATGTCCTACAAAGTGGTAAAATGATATTGTTGAATATTTACAATTGTTTAGTCTTCTTAATTGGTATAATTGAATTGTTCTCAAATAGTATTACTTTTCCAAAGTTCAATTGGTATAATTGATATTGATCACTCAATGCTACTAATTTTGATGATTAGATGATTATCATGCTATTATTGTTGTGATATTTCTTTACATTGATGATATCTCAATTGGTATTATGATTTCTTAGTATTTCTATTGGTTCATAATTCATTGTTATATTTTCTTGCCAATTGGTATCACATTTCAAAGTATAGTACTTGTTATATTTCAATTGATAATGGTATATATTACTTTGAAGAAGTAGATGTGAATTTCTCTTTTTTGGCTTAGTATTTTATATTTCAATTGGTATATATTACTTTTTGATAATGCCAAAGGGGGAGAAATGGTATGTTTTGAAAAATGGGAGAAAATGATATGTTTTTGTGGAGAAAGGTTGTTTTGTTGTTTTTATGTAGGTTGAGCTAAGTTGTTGAAGATAGGGGGAGAATCAAGCTTCTATCAATTGGATTTCAAATATCAAATGCATTGATTGAGGGGGAGCAAGTTTCTCACCAAGTGATCAAATTGTTAAAGCATCAACAACTTCAATCAAATTCAAAACATGGTTTGTCATTTTCAAAAAGGGGGAGATTGTAAGTTCCATGATGAATGTTTTGATAATGACAAAGTGTTTTGAACAAGCTATCATGTGTTGATCAAGTTCAAGTTCAACAAGCAACAACAAACATCAAATGAAGAAGAGAGAAAGCAAGCTCATGAAGACTTAGTTTGAGTGTAATTGTAATTGTTTTATCTTTTGCCTCTCAAGCTTCTTAGGTCTTTTATTTGGGTAGATTATATAGAGGGTAGTGAATCTCTATCAAGGTCATGATTAAATCATAATTTGAGTTTTCACTTAACCTAGAATCAATAGGTGGCTTAAAGGTTTGAAAGGAAAGGTTTAGTTTTGAGAAAACAAGTTTCTAAAATGTGCAGTATGGATTTAATCGATTAAGGATGAATTTAATCGATTACTACTCGATTAAGTGAAGATTTAATCGATTAAACACTGCTGAACTGGTTTTTTAAAATACGATTTTCACTTCTCAAAATCAGTTTTCAAGTGCTACAACTTTTGGGTATTCTATATAAACCTTTTCCTAACCTTTGTGATTAATTAGAACACTTTCATAATCAATTTTACAAGAATCAAGCCACTCTATTCTATCTCAATTTCAAAGATCAAAAGCTTTCTATTTCATATTCTTTGATCAAGAACCTTTGAATCTCTTATTGTGAATTGTCATAGCTATTGATTGAGATTCATAGGATTGTTATTGTGCTTTCAATTGTGTTGTAATCTTTGCAAAAGGCAAGTCATCTACAACAACAAAGAAGACTTGGTGTGTCGTTTATCATCAAGCAAGTTCATTCAAGCAATTGAAGAAGAAGAAAGTCTTGGTTGTGAATCAAGCAAAGTGAAGCCTTGGTGTGTGGATTATCATCAAGCAAAGAAGACTTGTTGTGTCGATTATCAACAAGGGGTAGAGGTTAGATTAGAGAGAAGATCAATAGGATTACAAGGCAAGGGTGTGGAGTATCTCTTGTAGGCTAGCAAGAAGGGAGTCTTGTGAGGCATTTACTTGTAATTTGAGAACTCTAATTCCTCATAGTGAAGAATCTCTCTTGGTTGAAGAGGGGACTGGATGTAGCTTTCAAGCGGATGAAAGTGAACCAGGATAAATCGCTGTGTCGTATCTCTAAACCCTTAACTCTTTACATTCAAGTCATTGATTGTATTCTTGGTTGAAAACCTAGAAAAGAGTGATTTTCATAATTGATTGAATTGAATCTTTATTGTTCAAATTAACTTGGGGAAAATCATTTTCATAACCTAGGTAATCAATAAGAATATAGGTGTTAATTGTTTTTGCTGAATCTCTGATCTTACGTGTTGATTGATTGATTTTCGTATGCGATTGAAAAAGTGATTTTTCTGTTTCTGATAGATTTAATCGATTAAGAGAAGATTTAATCGATTAAGGACTTTTGAACTTTCAGGCTTAATCGATTAAACTTCAGAATAATCGATTAAGACAGTTCAAATTTGCAAAAATCATTTGTTTTGATTGTTTCGATTTATTTCTTTCGAAAATCTTTCAAGGTTTCTTTTACACCTATTCAACCCCCCCCTTCTAGGTGTTCTTCTAGGGTTCCTTAGTTGTTTCAACCACCAATTGCGGTTTCCTCAGCAACGACTTTAGAGCGTAAGCGCTTCTCTTGTCTGTCCACAATAGCTATAGGTTGCTCAGCGAAGCTAAGATTTTCCTCAAGTTGCACTAATTGATGACGAATAATGTGAGAAGGATCACAGACATATTTCCGAAGCATTGAAACATGAAAAAATGGGTGCACCCCAGAAAGATCCGGTGGGAGGGCTAAGCGATAAGCTACTTGTCTCACTCTCTCTAATATCTCAAAAGGTCCAATGAACCTAGGGCTTAGCTTGCCTTTTCTACCAAACCTCATAATACCTTTCATCAGAGAAACACGTAGAAATACATGTTCACCCACGCTAAACTCCAATGCCGGACGTCTTCTATCTGAATAAGACTTTTGCCTACTTTGAGCAGTTACTAGGCGATCTCTAATCAACTGAACCTTTTCAATAGCTTCTTGAATCAGATTTGGACCCACAAGTTTCGACTCTCTGACTTCAAACCAGCCAATTGGTGACCTACAACGCCTCCCGTACAATGACTCAAAGGGTGCCATTTGGATACTAGACTGATAACTGTTATTATACGCAAACTCTACCATGGGTAGGTACTGATCCCAACTTCCTCCAAAGACTAAAATGCAAGCACGTAGCATATCTTCCATGATCTGTATAGTTCTTTCAGATTGACCATCAGTTTAAGGGTGAAAAGCAGTACTTAAGTTCAATCTAGTACCTAAAGCTGTTTGGAAGGATTTCCAAAATTGGGATGTGAATTGAGGGCCTCTATCTGATATTATAGACAATGGAACCCCATGTAGAGATACTATCTTCTCCAGATAAAGCTTGGCATACTGAGCGGTTGTATATGTAGTTTTAACAGGCAAGAAGTGAGCAGACTTTGTCAATCGGTCCACAATTACCCACACCGAGTCGTACCCCTTTGAAGTTTTAGGCAATCCTGTCACAAAATCCATGGTGATCCTCTCCCATTTCCATTCAGGTATAGTAATATGTTGAAGCAAACCTGTAGGTTTTTGGTGCTCAGCTTTGACTTGTTGACACACTAAGCATTTGGACACAAATAATGCTACATCTTTCTTCATTCCTTCCCACCAATAAAACTCTTTCAAATCCTGATACATCTTAGTGGATCCTGGGTGAATGGTGTAGGAGGAGTGGTGGGATTCCTCTAAAATCCTCTTCCTTAAATCTTCTACCTCTGGGACACATATGCGAGAGCCAAAACGTAAGACACCTACCCTATGAGTCGACCACAAAATTAGAAACTTTACCTGCTATGACTTCCTCTTTAACCTTCACCAAATAAGGATCTTCACCTTGTGTCGCCTTAATACTATCAACCAATGCATTTCGAACCTGTATATGAGCCAATAGAGTCCCTATCCCTGTGACCTCAAACACCACTCCACTATTTGAAAATTCTTGGACTTCCTTTACTACCGGCCTCCTAACTTCAGCTATATGTGCAAGGCTTCCCGCAGACTTTCTACTTAATGCATCAGCTACCACGTTTGCCTTTCCCGGGTGGTACATGATCATACAATCATAATCCTTTAGGAGCTCCATCCACCTCCTCTGCCTCATGTTCAAGTCCTTTTGCTGGAATATGTACTTCAGACTCTTGTGATCAGTGTATATTTCGCACCTTTCGCCATATAAGTAATGCCTCCAAATCTTAAGAGCAAATATCACTGTTGTCATCTCCAAATCATGAGTGGGATAGTTACACTCATGTCTCTTCAGTTGCCGGGAAGCATAAGCAATCACCTTCCCATGTTGCATCAACACACAACCAAGACCAACTCTAGAAGCATCACAATATACTACGTAACCACCACCAGGTGAGGGTAAAACTAAAATGGGAGCAGTTGTCAGGCAATTATTTAGTTGTCAAAAACTCTGTTCACATGCATCATTCCACTTGAATGTGACTCGTTTCTGTGTCAACTTAGTCAAAGGAGCTGCTAGTTTGGAAAAATCCTTGACAAAGCGACGGTAGTACCCAGCGAGTCCAAGGAAACTACGAATCTCCCTCGCAGATGTCAGCACCGGCCAATTTTGAACTGCTTCCACCTTCTTTAAGTCCACGCTTATCCCATCTTTTGATACCACATGCCCTAAGAAGGTTACACTGTCCAACCAGAATTCACATTTGGAGAATTTTGCATACAACTTGTGCTCTCTCAGGGTTTGCAAGGTTAATCTCAAGTGTTGCTCGTGCTCTTCCTTGCTCTTGGAGTGCACTAAGATATCGTCAATAAAAACAATCACAAAGAGATCCAAAAAGGGTTTGAAGATTCTATTCATCATGTCCATAAAAGCTGCAGGGGCATTAGTAAGCCCAAAAGACATAACCAAAAACTCATAGTGCCCATAACAAGTGCGGAAAGCTGTCTTGGGAATGTCTTCACCTTTTATCTTCAACTGATGATACCCAGATCGTAAATCGATCTTTGAGAAACATTGAGAACCCAAAAGTTGATCAAATAAATCATCAATGCGTTGTAGCGGATATTTATTCTTCACTGTTACCTTGTTCAGCTATCGATAGTCGATGCACAACCGAAATGAACCATCTTTCTTCTTAACGAACAATACCGGTGCACCCCAAGGAGAACAACTAGGGCGAATGAAACCCTTATCAAGAAGATCTTCTAATTGTCCCTTCAACTCTTTAAGCTCAGCAGGAGCCAATCGATATGGAGGTATAGATATTGGCTGAGTGTCTGGGATCAAGTCTATGGAAAAGTCGATCTCCCTGTCAGGTGGTAAACCGGGTAGTCCTTCAGGAAAAACATCAGAGTATTGACACACCACTGGAACTTCCTTTAACTCCGCTTTTGACATACTAGTGTCTATCACCATGGCCAAATACCCATGATAACCTTTACTTAGTAATTTATGCGCCACCATCGATGATACCATTTTGTTTGGTGACCCATTCCGATCGCCTTGAAATATAAATGAAGGTTCTCCCAATAAGTTGAATCTCACTATTTTGTTGTGGCAATCCAATGTAGCACGACAAGAAGCTAACCAATCCATGCCTAGTATAACATCAAAATCTAACATATTGAGCACTACTAGATCAACTAACAATTGTTTGCCACTAACCAAGATCTCACAAGACCTGTACACTAAATTAGCTAACAAGGAATCGCCCATAGGTGTTGCTACTATCATGGACTCGCTCAAAAGTGAAGGGTCTTTACTAAAGCGAGAAGCGAATACATGAGACACGAAAGAGTGTGTTGCTCCAGAGTCAAACAAAACATGTGCATCCAGAGAACAAATAGAAAAGGTACCTGTCACAACAGCATTGGACGCTTGAGCATCCTGACGGGTAATGGCAAACACACGAGCCTGACCTCCAATAGCTGGTCCTTGACCTTTACCTCCTGGTCCTTTGTCACCTTGCAGAACACTGTTAGATCCTCAAGCAGCTGAGCCACTGAATTTCCTTCCTGAAACTGCTGGTGCTAAAGCCCTGCCGGATGATGGCTGGGAAGTTAATGCTCGACAATTCCTTGCAAAATGTCCCACCTGGCCGCAATTATAACACCCCGCAGTGCCTTGAAAGCAAGTCCCAGCATGTACCTTTCCACAAGTAACACATGCATTAGGTGCCCAACTAGAATTCCTGTGATGTTGTGAAAAACCTCTACTATGAGCGGTGCTGACCGCCTGGTTGCTCTGAATGCTTTGAGATTGTTGACCTCCTTGTCGGCCCTGATGGCCCTGACCAAGATCGCCTTTAAATCCTCCGTTGCCACGTCCTTGGTGACCACCTCGTGATGTCTCAGAACGAGACTTCTTACGTGGGTCATAAGAAGCTCCACCCTTCTCTCTATTTCCTCGCTCGATGGTCAAAGCCTTATTTAATGTCTGCTCATAAGTCATGGCATCATGTTCTGCAATGGCCCTGAATAAATAAGGCTTTAAACCATCAACGAACCGTTGGACCCGCAGCTCCTCAGTGGCTACCAAGTGTGGTGCATACCTAGCCAAACGCATAAATTGAACACTGTACTCCATGACTGACATTTGATCGACTGCACAAGAGCCTCAAACTCACGTGCCCTACAATTTTGAACATTCTGGTAAATTCTTCCCATGACAAAGGAGATGATCCTGCTGATCTTGCATTAGACATAGTCTGATACCACTCTCTGGCTACATCACGCAGGCGAAACGCTGCAAGCTCAACCATTCGAGTAGAGGAACAACCGAAACCGTTGCATATCCATGACACCTCATCAATGAAGGCTTGAGGATCTTCGTTGATGTTTGAGCCACTAAAAACTGGTGGACCAAGCTTTATAAATGAATTTAGGGAAACCTCGGCCCCTCTCTGCTGCACGACTGGTACTTCAATCTGCTCAGTTTCTTGGCTAGACTCTGAAACCTCTTGCCTCCGATTATGGTTTCCCTGCTGTCGCTCTAGTTGTGCTTCAAGGACATCCACTAATTGCTCTAATCTTTGCTGAATATTACTCATCCCTGAAGCTAATTGAGTTATTGTTCGATTTCCACGCCTGACTCTTGGAATCCTAGCCCCTAGCATTCCACCAACCCCTGCAGTTCTTCTACGAACACGACGACGGGGTTGAGTAGAAGCCTCATCAGAAACAGGTTCTCTAGTAGCTCTAGTCCTGGGAGGCATCCTCACCTATTACAAATATAGTTATTAGACAAAGAGAGTACAAAAGACAGAACACATGTGGAATATGGTAACCTAGATAAAAGACTTCAGTGTAATAGTGGGGAGTCATAGCTTCTTGATTGTAATTTATGCCCGGGTACACAAGCTACAAAAAATATTTTATAACTTCCCTAATATAATTTACTCTTTTGCAGCTAATAGGACCTACAAACCTTAGGCTTTGATACCAACTTTGTCACGATCCTTTCTCGGCCATGACCGGCGCACAGGCTATGGCTCAAACACTTACATAACCTGGAAAGCCTAAAAGAAAGAATATCTCGACAAACATCGCTATTGTTATTATTATTATTTTCTGGAGCGCAATCAACCATGAAATAAAAAGAACAATGTTGAATATCCAACATTCCCTTCCAACAACAATGACTTCAGTATGATAGTATTAAATAACAACCCAAACAATCTATAAAGAACCTATCACATTCAAGTGAATGCTCATTTATTTAAAAAAAATAATAATAATACGAAACATTCCTACTTCCTATAGCTGCAAAAGGAAAACTTGTGGAGTCTAACGAAATAGCCACCCAAAACCATGGAGGCCTACCAAAAAGAGAAAAAAACAGCAAGATCTAGGTAGAACAGAAACTCCCAAGATCCCACTGCTCAGCGACCTGCGAATCTGTAGGGAAAGGAGGGGGGTGAGTTGCAACATCCCAAATTCCGGTCCATTGAAAACTACGAGTTAACAAAAACTTTTTCCATAAGGAGTGTGAAAACCAAAAAGTATTTTTTTCATAGAGTAATATTTCTTTTACAAAATATTCTGAGTGTAAAATACTTATATAATACAAACTCCCAAAAACCCCTTTTTACACCCAGAGCATTGGTCTTCACAACTCGATCCTTCTGCAAAAGGATTTGGATGACGAGACATCATCCTGGCTGCTTCTTCTAGACACTTCCACTCCTACAGGAGTGACTTCAGTTCTATCCTTTGAAAGAACCTACCACCAATAAACATGGTAGATGAGAGTAAGTCACTTGTCATATCGCCTAAGCAGATTATATGATTGGTCAAACACAAACATTACAGATATCATTTCAATATAATAAATGCATGCCCAAGAGTTTTATTAAACAACATTGGCTAAAACCATTAGTTTCTCATGCTATGCATGCACGTCTCTCAAATCATTTCTCCATAATCAACTCTTCCAGAAAACAACACTCTGGGATAGGCAATTGTGCGCTCGATGTTTCCACAACCTGTATAGCGGCCACACCGTTCTATACTGGACCCCATCGACCACGATCCTAAAATGATACAAGGGGATGATCCCTGAACCATTGTCCACCAATAGTTCTAGGTCCTTGTCATTTCTACGGTGGCGGCCACACCGTTCCAACCGTCTCATGTAGCGGCCACACCGTACTACATGGTTTCCAATCCCGCATGCACCTCACTGAACGATTCCCTGTACACCATGCATGAGATGCATCACACATATATTAATCATCACATCGTTCACATGGCGACCACACCGTTCCATGCCTTCATATAGCGGCCACACCGTACTATATGGAATCACATACATATGGCGGCCACACCGTTCCACATGTCTTCGTATAGCGGCCACACCGTTCCATATGGTATCACATCACAATTACCACACACATGGCGGCCACACCGTTCCACATGTCTTCGTATAGCGGCCACACCGTACTATACGGAATCCCATAACACTTACCCCACATATGGCGGCCACACCGTTCCACATGTCTTCGTATAGCGGCCACACCGTACTATACGGAATCCTTTAAGCACAACGACTTCTTGCAGGAGATAGTCCATAACATATGGAAATCAGGGTGATCCCACTTATCCAAAGCTCATTATCCGAATCGGGGCAACAAGCCCTAACGCATTTGGATTGAATCCTCATAATCAACAAGCGTCACCACTCTTACAGTATCGTTAATACTCCTTAAGTCATTGTCTAATTATGTTCCAAGGTATTAGACTTACCCCACTTATCATCATGAGGTAATAATTTCTCTCTTATGTCCTATAAGCCATTGACTTCTTATGTTCTAGGACATTGACTACCAAGTAGACATGATCAGGCTTATTAAATCCTTTATCAATATCTTACCCAGATCATGAACTACTAATCACACTCTATAACTTCAAAGTTGACATGATCATTTTTAATCTGAAGGGGACATGATGATTACTCCACCTCTTATACTGTATGAATCAACTTATCTAGAGGTCAGACTCAACTATTTGTTCATGCCCCTTATGCAATCTTCAACCATCACATATAGCACTAGACAAGCATCTAATGCAATTAAAATGCTCAAACATATTTCAATTACAAGTTTCCCTTCTAAGTGAATAACTTGATGAATGAGTCTAGCTCTCAATCCTAATTCTAGAATGAATGCAATTTATCCTTTAAACTTAAGAGAAGTTGATTAATACTTTACAGGCCACCTAGGCTTATTTTCTTTATCAAAAAGGACCGTCGCCAAACGATCTATTTGTATTAATCAATTTCTCTAAGTCTTGATCCCTTGGACTATTATTAATAATTCCTTAATTTATTAAGTTAGAATTGAAAATGGTGTTTGCAGGTTCTGAACAATTTACTCGAGTAAACTTCATTACACTCGAGTGTTCGTCGATTTTTCCAGATTACTCGAGTGTCCTTAAGATTACTCGAGTGTTCATAACTTTATGAGGATTTGGGTTTCCAATTCAACAATTTACTCGAGTAGTTCATGGGTTACTCGAGTGTTCTTGGACATTTCCAGAATACTCGAGTGACCTTGAATGACTCGAGTGTTTGACCTAAACTTGTCCTCAGGTCATGCTCGGTACTCGAGTACCAGACAAAATACTCGAGTGTTCTTGCTCAGTTTACATTGTTTTGAAAACATTTTACTCGAGTGTTCTGTCTTTTACTCGAGTGTTTCATAGCAGGAAACACTGAAACTTGGTTTTAACACACCAAATTCATTTCTACTTATTTCCAGTCCATTCCAGGGATCCACAGAGTTGTCATAACATTATTTAAACATGTTACAACACTTATTTCATATCAAAACACAGATTTGATAGAGAATCCAATAATTATGCATAAAAACCATATTTCCAACAACTTGACATGCCAAATCCAATTCTGAGTAATTCTAACTCAATCCAATGGTCAAATGAACTCTATCTACATAATTAAAACTTGCCTCAACACAGAGATCACAGCAATTCACAGAGAATCCCAATATGCTTCCATTTATGCATAAAATCACTTTTCAACAACCCAACATGACAAATTCAGTTCTAAGCAATTTTAGCATGCAAACAACCTTGACACAACTTACATACAACATATAGGACTTGCTCCATACTTGTTTAGTGCTCATAACTTGGCTTATCAAAAACCTACCATATCATGGTCATGTTTTACCACTTTAATCAAACCAAACTCATAAATTCCATTAGTTTAATATCATCAATTCACTTCAGGCAGTATTCATGTTATAAAACAAGGGACCAAGTGATTGTCTGAACCTCCAAGTCCAGCAAGCATGTCTTGGTACAATTCACATAGCATGCACAAATCAAAATTCACAATCTATAATCCTAGCAATATGAATGACTTCTCCCATACCTTAGACAACACTTTGACAAACTCAAAAACACCAAAGAACAGCAGCAGCCACACAACAGCCACCAACACCAGCTCAAATCACTTCACCCACCAAAATGCAGAACAGTGTGAGCAGAGTCCAAAACCACATTGTTTGAGGGAGTAATCGTGCACAAAAATTGGGGAAAAAGGTTAGAATCTACTCTCTGCAACATGCACGAGAGATTAAAACCAAATTGGAGTCAAGAGGGTTCATGAGCTTACCACAATTGAGGATCAAAGTGAGCTCCAAGAACCAGTTGACAGCAAACAATCCCCACTTTCGAGCTTCGATTCTTCCAACACTCAAACTCTCAGCTCACAATTTTGGTGTCTATACAAAGCTCTGGATGTGAGCTTCGTATTGGTGTATGATTTGTGTATCAATTCTCAAGAACAAGAGAGAATCGAATCAAAGAACTCAGGAACCCTAACTTCGAATTCCAAAACAAAAATGGCCAAAATGGTTGATCTTCATCAACAAGGGAGTTTAAATACTCGAATTCGTCGCGCATGCAGGTCGACACGAAGCCATGGTCGTGTCCCTGAGTCGATAACGTGTCAACTCGTGAGGTTTCTGAGTTGGTGACTCAGCCAACGCACTCACGAGTGCAACTCTGATCATAATACTCGAGTATTCACAGAAGTACTCGAGTATTTTGGCCAGTTTTTCAAAAATATTTATTTTATTTTCTTTCCCTCCAAAACCTTTCTAAAATTATTTCTAGGTCCCAAAACAGGGACTGATGAGCAAAAACACTATCTTCACATATTAGAAATTATCTAATATTTTTATGCATAATAAATCACTTCATAATCAAAGATATTAATAAAAATAACTAATTATAAATAAACTTTTATAATTAATTTTCATTAAACAAGAGTTAAATTTTTGGGCTGTTACATTAGTCACACAGACTCAATGAGGGCATAATGTACAAAGCATACGAAACAAAAACATATACTTGCATGGGTGATCAACTTAAGTGAATAACAACTAAGTAAGTAATTAGCTGAAAGTATATAAATTTTCTGCTGATCAAGAGAAATATAACTCAAACTTTATAAATAAATAATATATTGCCATATGTGAAACCATGCATAAATTTTAACAAGGCTATTTCAAGTATTTTCTCTGTATACACATAGGTCGCATTATCTCTTCGTGGCGACGAACGGTATGGTCGTATTATCTCTCCGTCACGACAAAACGGTACAGTCGTGTTATCTCTTCGTCACGACAAACGGTATGGTCGTATTATCTCTTCGTCACGACAAAACGGTATCCCAATAAGAAGCTCATTATACATTAAATATAAGCCATATAAAAGTAAATATATATATATATATCATAATTTAAATCCATAAATCATATCACTAGAAAAAAATATATAAAAAAAATATACATATAAATATGAAATGTAACCACATAAAAAAATATGTTGCTAAGTAAATTATCCACTCACAAAAATGGAGAATCAACCCAACTACTCTCCAGCAATTTCGGGAGAAGCGAGCGACACAGAACCACCAATTGTATCTGATCATAATAAACATGCTTATAATATTTACACAGTGAACATTAACAAACCAACAATCTCTCAAAATTTGTCCTAGACCCTTATTTCATTGTCTTATATAATATGCAAAATACTCACTAAACTCATTGACTATATGACTCACCTTATATGAGTAAACTAACAAAACCAAATCTATGCTATAATTTACGGTTCTCAATTCATAGAGTTTAGGGTCCATAGCAAACTATCAAATAATAAACATGACAAGATTTAGAAAATTTACCTTGAATTCAAGAGACCAACAGATATAAAATAGCACCCACAAATTTTAACAATTGGACAAGGATGAAGATTTATGAATTTGTTAATTAAGGGTGGCGGCTTGGCTTCTGCAGCAGAGGAAGATAGGTTCCTCTTTAGTTTTTCTTTTTTTTTTTTTATTACTATATGATGCAACTAACGGGTGGGGTTGGGCTTACGGGTTTTTTTTTTCTTTTTACTTTCTTTTATTTATTTTTGTTTTAGACCCCTTCTTTTAGGTTACAGACCCCCTTCCTTTTTTTTTTCTTTTATTATTTTTTGTTATTTATTTTATTTATTTATTTTTTTCCTTATTATATAACAATGAAACGATGCGTCACATCTATTGTCTATACACATACGCATACTCCCATTCTTTTTCTTTAAAAACAACACCGGAGCTCCCCAGGGTGATACGCTTGGTCTGATGAGTTGTTTTTGTTGGAATACAAGCGGTGAAGTATGAACACGTAGAAACACCTAGAAGGGGGGGGGGGGGGTTGAATAGGTGTTTTATCAACCTTGAAAGATTTTCGCAAAACCAATTAAAAATTGATTAAAACAGAATTTCTTTAACCAAGTTCACATTGACTAACCGGTTACTGGTTCTCACTAACCAGTTACTGCACTGTAACAGAAAACGAAAATTGACAAATTAACTCAAGAACTCAGAGATAAAGCGGAATTGATTCAAACCCAGATTATAAACATATACCCAGATGTTTGAAAATAGTTTTCCCCAAATTAATTTGTTCAATTACTATCTAATTGATTCAATTTATACGAAAATCAATTTTCTAGGTTTTCATGCAAGAACTATGAACAATGCAGAAATTAAAGAGATTAAGGAAGAGATACTGCACAAGAGATTTATCCTGGTTCACTCACAACCACCGTGAGCTACATCCAGTTCCCTCGTCAACAAAGAGAGATTTCTTCACTAGAATTAAAGATCCTTGATTACAAGCTAAGTCTCTCAAGATTCCTCACTTGATAGCTACCAAGAGATACCCCACTCTTGTTATGCAACCCTCCTTGATCTTCTAATTCTACCCTCTTGCTATGTGAATCTCTATCCACTTAGACTTCTTCAATTTCTTGATTATTCCTCAACCAAGAATTCTTCACTTTGCTTGATTACTCCTTAATCAAGACTTCCTTTGCTTGATTGTTCCTCAATCAAGACTTCCTTTTCTTCAATTTGTTGTAGACTATTTTGCCTTGAATGCAATGATTACAACACCATAGAAATACAGAAATTCAGAACCTAATGAATCTCAATCAAATAACAATGAACAAGTTGATTATGAGATTCTTGTGTTTTTAGAAAAGATGATAACAAGAGATAAAAGAAAGCTTTTGATCTTTTCAATCTAAGAGAGAAAGTGTGGCTTGTTTCTGTAAAAACGTGCATCTTATCTGTAATAAGGTGTAATAAAGGTTTTATAAAGAATACCCAAAAAGAATTAAACACAAAACTGATTTTTCCAACTAACTTAACAGTCACTAACCGGTTACTGAGCTCTTATAACCGGTTACTGTACTGTAAGTTTAGTTTTCTATTTCAGCAAAAATTGTTTTAATAAAATGTAACCTTTAAAACCTTTCCTTGAACCTTAGACATAATATTTTGCCACATATTGATGCATTTAAAAATATTTAAAAACATTTTGTAAAACTTTAATGCATCAATTTAAAAATTGATTTGTTAGTGTGAAAAGCTCAAAATTAATTTGATCAAAATTATTTGATTGAGATTCACTACCCAATACTAAACTCTACCCACAAACTAAGGACTCAAAGCAAACAATAAAATTACTCTATATAACTTTGAAACTCCTTGAGCTTGCTTGATTGAGAATAGTTGATTTTCTCTCTTTTCCTTATTTGCTCACTTCTTCACTTGATCTTTTCTTTTGAACAATCCAATGCTTTTTGTTTGTTGCTTTTTGTTCTTCTGGAATAATGCCTTCACTTGTCTTCATTGTCTTCATCATTATGTTTTCTTCATCAAAACCATGCTTCAAATACATGTGCTTGACAAACTTCATGAACTTCAATGTTGTGCACACATGTACTCTTCAGCTTTTGTAATAACTCCTCTACTTGCTTCTTCAGTTTCGCCATTTCTGTTGGTGCCATTCTATATGGAGCAATAGAAATGGGACCAGTTGCCAGAGTTAATTCTATTCCGAATTCAATCTCTCTCTTCGGGGGTAATCTTGGAATCTCTTCAGGAAATACTTCGGGAATTTCCTTTAATGGCTTCTCCTTCTCTTCTCCCGTAATAGAGAACAGACACATGAATCCTTCGGGTTTGAGAGGCTTATATATGATTGTTTTTCTTTCACAATCAATTATTACTTGGTTTTTCTCTAACCAATTCATACCTAGGATCACATCTATTTGTGATAGAGGGAGACAAATCAGATCTACCTTAGTGACGCGATCAAATATCTCGACACTACAGTCTAAGAAAACTTTAGAGGTAATTACGGGTGATCCCGTCGGGGTTTCTATTTTAAAACAAATAGGTGAATCTGACACTGCTAACTTCAAACTATTCACACATTCATAGGAAACAAAAGAATGTGTAGCTCCTGAGTCAAACAAAATCATGCAAGGGTGGTTATTGAGGAGATAATTACCTTGCACGAGATCAGGAGACTGGTTAGCTTCTACTCCACTCAAGGTAAACACTCTTCCTTGAGTCATTGGTTTGCTAGCAGGTTCATTGGAATTACTCTTCCCAGGTTCTTTGCAAAAACGTGCAATGTGACCTTGCTTGCCACAGTTGAAACAGTTACTAGTTGCCCAACAGGTTCTTCCATGATGATGACGTTTGCACTTTTCACAAAGAGGTGCATCACTGCGGTACTTCACCCGATCATCACTTGTAGCTTTACTCTTGCCCCGGTTCTTGTTGAAGTATGGACTCTTTCCCCGATAACTAGAACCCTTCTTCCTTTGAGGTCCATAACCTTGTTGGCTATTCTTCTCTTGAATAATTACTCCTTCATCTTTCTTATTGTCTTCATACATTCGGCACATGTCTACCAATGCTGGAAAACTCTGTATTTTCTGATAATTGAAAACAGACTTCAATTCTGGTCTCAGTCCACCCTCAAATTTGATACATTTGCTCCGTTCATCCGGATTGTTTAAGTAATAGGGAGAATACTTCATCAGTGCCTCAAACTTGGCAGCATATTCCCCTACACTCATATTCCCTTGTTTCAGTTGCATAAACTCTATTTCCTTTTTTCCTTCTTAAATCCTCCGGAAGGTACTTGTTAAGGAACTTCTCCATGAATACTCCCCAGGTGATTTCCCTTCTTTCATAGTTCAGTAGTTGCACTGTGTGATTCCACCAGTTTTCAGCTTCATCCCCCAACATGAAGACAGCATATGCCACTTTCTGCACATCAGTACACTCCAGAGTTCTGAAAATATTGTACATTTCATAAATCCATTTGTTGGCTTTCTCTGGCTTGTAACCCCCTTCAAACCTTGGAGGGTTGCAACTTCGAAATTCCGAGAGAGTCTGAGCCTCTGAATTCCCCAGATTACATGGATGTGGCTGATTCACTTGTTGTTGTTGGTGTTGCTGCGTGTTTTTCAGAACAACAGTAATTCTATCCAGCATCGCATTGGTATGACTCTGGTTTCTAGTTGTCATAGCAGACCTACACTATGGACTCTAAATTACTAAAGGTCTCTTTCGGATTGGGATAACTACCCTATCTTACCTAACCATACTCAATCTACTCGAATTGCGTGCCTAACCGCTTCCATCTAGGCTAGGAGGAACAGGACCATGCTCTGATACCATAAAATGTGCGACACCCTTTTTACTTATCTATAATATTATCAGTTAATCTCTTTTGAAAATATTATTTATGGACATTAAGGGTCTGTTTGGTTTATGAAAACATTTCTTATTTTCATTTTCTGTTTCTATTTCTTGAAAATAGTTTTTATTTCCATAAATGAAAATTAAGAAACATGTTTGGTATCACATGATATTTTTTGTTTTCTAAAAACAGAAACAACGACAATAATGTGTTTGTTTTATGCATTATCAATCCTATTTTCTATTTTTTACATGATGTAATAGGTGTAGGCGGATAAAATTTCCTTTAAGCCTTTCTACACCATAATTTTTTCCAGTAACCTTCAACAATTCATTGTTTATATATTCCTGAACTGAATTTTAAATCTTGATTCTCATAGTAGTTATAAACTATTTATATGAATATCTTTGTATTTTGAACTGACTAGCTATTTTTTATGCTCTCCCTTCTCACTTTCTCCTCCTATCTATATGCTAATAGCATTACATCTAACAAGCATACAACTCAATACTAGCAAACTCTAATACTAAACCAAATGACCATAAAAATATTTCAATCCAATTAAATAAAAAACACGATACGATTAACATTATAATAGCATTTTAGAACAATAGAAAAATAACATTAAATTAGCATTTTATTCCAAAACTCTTGCTTTTGCATCATAGAGTGTGGTGTCATGTAGTGGAATATAATACTTGTACCATATAGTATGTATTTTTGTCATTGGTAACAGGACATCCTTGTTTAATTTAGCTTCTCAGAACTGTAACATTAAGCAGTGTGCATGTGCCATCCATTTGGGATTTCTATTTTCTCGAAAATATATTTTTATTTTTTTATGCATGTCTTGCCATCGATTGAGACACACAAATAGAATCAACTCTAACACAAACTTGAAAGTTAAAAAAAAGCAAGTGTGAAATTAAACGGACATAGGAATGCTCCATAGTTTTTTTCCACCAAATGCAACTAATCAAGACTGATGGAGCTTTACATCAAATTTATCCTCTAAAATCGGCCACAAGGGCGGTAGCATTGGATGGGGATCACGTTGATGCAAGCCATCCATGTATCATTAAAGAGACACATCTTGAATCCCTGATAGAGATTGAAGACTAGGAGCAAGGCCAATGTGCTTTGAAGAGAATGAGAGAACAAGAGGCACCAAAGAGACACGCCGCAACAAGGAGAGAAAAGAGGGTTAAATAGAAAGTTCTCAAATATTTCAATTTTGCCACCGGTGCTTTCACATTTCATTTTCCGTGTTTTCAAGTTTCATAGAGGAAACACCGAAAACGTGAATTTCACATTTTCAAATTTTTAGCTTTTTTAGGAAATCTTTTAAGAAAATATTTTCATTAAAACCCACCCAAACATATTTTTGGTTACATTTTCCATTTTCATTAAAAATGAAAACAAAAAATGGGTAAAACAAACAGACCCTAATTGTTTGGATAAGTTAACTTGATATTACATCATATGAGAAATTATCGAATTCGGCTTCGAACACTTAATCAATAAAATATTAAAACAATTAGTTATTTACAAGACAACATATATTTGTTAATCCAAAAATTTAAACTTTAATAATTACAAACATAGCGTTGCCTTGTTGTTCGCATATAAAACTTTCCAAATAATAATAGTTGCTGAATTCTCCTTTAACAAAATCAGAGTGCGCGGAAAGATAGTAGTACTCAAGGATCCATGTGGTGATAAACATCATATATATATATATATATAAATATCATCATAAAAGGGATCCATCAGTACAGAAGTCATCAAAATATAAGTATCCATGTCCATAAAGCTGGAAATACATATATAAGACTGAAAATAAGACCTGAACTCTCAAAACACTCTCAAAATATGTACAATATATCACAACCCAAAAATAAAGTGTCAGAGAGCAGGTCAACTGGTCCTCCATGCATCCATCTGGTCCACTGCAGCAACAAAAGTCGGTCCGGGATCCCTACTATCTATACTATGCATCCACTAGGAACCACTGGGTCCTCCTCGAGGTCTGGGAACCGGTTCGACTGGTACTCCCTCCTCCTCGCTCTCCCCCTCCTCGGGATCCTCCTCTATCCCATCCGACTGAGTGGCAGACCTATCAGTAGGTCCAAAAGTGTTGGAAACCAACAAGCGGGCTAAGCAAATACTAGAGGGGGGGTGAATAGTATTTTGAAGCACTAATACCAAATATTTCGATTGATAATTGAAGAATGGAGCTAAGACTGAATTTTCTGGAATCAGACACAAAAGACTCGAGTCTTTTGTGAAATACTCGAGTTTTTCAGTGAGGAACAACTCGAGTCTTTTCTGAAATACTCGAGTTTTTCCTATCAGATAGCAGAAAAACCAGAAACGAAAATTCAGCAATTTAACTCAAATCAATTCAATAATAAACAGGAACTTATCCAACAGAATAGCAAGCAATCTAAATAACTTTTAAACACAAAGATTCCTTGAACTTGCTACCTAATTGTATAAATCCTAATTGATTGAAATGACTTAAGTCTATTGAGCTAGAAAGTAGATTAAAAGCAATAAACCAACACTCAAGCAATTTTATCCTGGTTCACTCCAACAATGAGCTACATCCAGTCCTCCTAATCACTTAGGAGTTTCTACTAATAATCAAATTGTTAGAAATTACAAAGGATTGCTTGAGAATGGCCTCACTCAACCTAACCCTTTCAAGAGTGTACCAAACTCTTGATTTCTACCCCAATTTGATTCCGGTGATTGAAGAACTCTTCACAAAGCTTCCTTGAACTCCCTTCAAGAAACTCCACCGGGCTAGGAACCTCCTAGTCTTGTGCTTGAGAACCTCTCAAGACTTCCAACACCCTAAGCCACTTAGGGTTTGCTTGGGAACAATCCAAGACTTTGAATAATCAAGCTTTTTATATGTGTATTACTAATCTCACAATGGATTAGCACAAATAAGCACAGCTCAATGTAAGAATTGAGGCCTAAAACTCAACTTGGAATAAAATGACAATATGAGTGAGAAGTTGAGCTTTTTGGGAATTAACACTTGAGAAGAGGAAATTATGAAAGCTTGTAATCAATGATGTGTTGTTGTCTTGTTTGTTCTTGCACAAATTCAAAGAGAAATTTTACAATAAGGTTCTGAATTCTCTCTTGGGGTTGGATGAGACTCAAATGCCCTCAATTGAGTTTTTGAGTCTCTCCAACGTTCATTTTTGCTGACTGGACAAAAATACTCGAGTCTTTTGGTAAATACTCGAGTCTTTTTGGTCGGTCACGAGTGAATTGGTGCACGAACAAGACTAACGGTCATAATTGCTGACCTGGCACAAATACTCGAGTTTTTCTATAAATACTCGAGTATATACTCGAGTCTTTCTCAAAATACTCGAGTATTTTGATCAGATATGGGAAAAATTATTTTTCAATTTTATTTTTCTTCTCAAGTATTAATTTTGGTCAATCTCAACTTAATAATCATATAAAAATTTATTCCTAGAAGAGACTAACTATTTCTACCCACTCTCAACCACTCTCAACATAAATTAGAAATTTACAATTAATATTTGATTGAGAATGATTGGGCACTTGTCTTGTTTTCTTGATTTCTTGTTGATGTTGATGTTGCAATATCTTCAAGGCATGATTTGTTAATTATTTTGTCATCATCAAAACATAATCCACATAATTAGGAGCATTGAATTCACAAAAAGTAGTAGTTGGTGTAGTCCTACCAGCTATAATCGGATCAGATGAAGGAACATCCTCATCGGTGAAAAATCTGTTGGCAGAGGGATGAGAAGGAGTAGCAGGACGGAAATGAAAACCGTGAAACCTACGTACAGGTCGAGCTGGCGGTGGTGGTCCTCTATAAACATAAAAAGCAGCGATGTGCATAGTATATATAATAGGTATCCTAAACCTACGAGGGTGCACCCGAACGAGGGGGTTAGGGTGGAAGAGTGTGAACTCCACCTCACCCTCAAATGTCGCTCGGTGCTCCTCATACGTCCATATCCCGCTAGGGATGGGCCTGATCTCAACGCATGCTAGGTAACGTGCCATCATCTATCAAGGGCACAGGGGTAAGCATATATATACACATAATCAAATAAGGATAATCCATAAATATGCAAAGATATCAATTAACATTTTATAATCATATCAAATTTAATCACATAATAAAATCAATGATGATAAGATGCAGGCTATCTCACTCTTCTTAAAAATTCTCCAACTAATCACTCGAATGGACGTCCTTCCATAACTTCATTGTATTTCCAGAATACAGAATACGTTATCAAACGTATGGCGTACTTGCCCGAAAGTGATAAACAACGTCACTTTATCTAGTGAACGTCACGTCGCCAAAACGTAAACTATCACTTGAATTACATAGTCATCTAGAAATAAGACCCACAACGTCAACCTTGAAGTGGGGTCGAGCAAGCAGTAACATTTGGCACTCCCAGAGGCCCTCCTCATGTTCCTTAAAAAAATACGTTATCGAACGTATGGCGTACTTGCCCGAAAGTGATAAATAACGTCACTTTATCTAGTGAACGTCACGTCGCCAAAATGTAAACTATCACTTGGATTACATAGTCATCTAGACATAAGACCCACAACGTCAACCTTGAAGTGGGGTCGAGCAAGCAGTAACCTTGGAACATGACAAAATAACAACGTAACCCCAATCACCATGAATGCATTGACATATTCCATTTAAGATTAAATCCTCTTTAATCTTAATATATATTCAACATGGAATAATTTATTCACAAGTATTCAAAGTAATTGATGTAATCTTACAATCTCCTTAATTTCTTGGAACATGATTAATCAACTTAAAAATTAATAACTTGGGTCAAAATAACTTGGTTAGATTTTAAAAATGAAATTTAAGTGTTCTGACTAAAAATACTCGAGTATCTTACCAAAAGACTCGAGTAGTTCATACGTTTTCTGAAAAGTAAAGTTTCAGATTTTCCAGAAATACTCGAGTAGTTCATGAATTACTCGAGTAGTTTTATCATCCAGAATACTCGAGTAGTTCATGCAAGACTCGAGTAGTTCATCACAGTTTCAAATTGGTGCATCAGACAATAC
Source organism: Crotalaria pallida (assembly GCA_037953625.1). Lineage (NCBI taxonomy): Eukaryota > Viridiplantae > Streptophyta > Magnoliopsida > Fabales > Fabaceae > Crotalaria > Crotalaria pallida. The sequence continues at coordinate 129,869,206 of CM075650.1, forward strand.
TCTAGTCTCAGCTCAAACACTCGAGCACTGATGCTACCAGACGCACTGGTGCACCACGATCTACTCGAGTATCGAGCCAAAGACTCGAGTATTTCATGACAGTAAAACACTGAAACTGAGTTTTCACATACCAAATTCAATTCTAACCAAAAATAATGTTCAGCAGAGTTAAGTTTAAGTATTTGAAACATGTTCCAACACATAAATTACATCAAATTACACTTAATCAAAACTGAGCATTCAATATGCATAAAATCATGTTTTCAATAACTTGGCATACCAATTTCAATTTTGAGCATTTCTAACATGAAAATAACTTGCATTTAGCTCACATGCAACATAACAAACATGCTCCAACAAGTTACAACATACAGAATGGCCTCCAAGCCAATATACTATTTCAATCTAAGCCCTTTAAGCCTCATGGTGGCTTTCTATCTCAAATCAAGTAATTAAACCTTATTCTAGTGAATGTATAACTTCCCACTTACCACTAGGTTGATTAGAAACTGAAATTTGATGAAAATTGGCCTTACAATACTGAGCTCCCCAAAATCCACACTGAAACAGAGCAGTTTCAGCAGAGCACCAAGATTGAATTGGTTGATGCATGAGACAGACATAAAAATTGGGGAAATTAGTCTCTAATTACTCTCTACAATTCGTACTAACTAAAGGAACAAGATTTACAAGGAGAGGTTGCCTGAGCTTACCAAAATCAGACTCCAAAGTAAGCTCCAGAAAACCTGAGACAGCTCCTACACTTCCTCTTATATGATTCGATTCTTGAGCTACACTCAGCCTCAACACACGAATTCAGTATCTTTGCAAAGCTCAAGATTCAAGCTTTGCAATGGTGTATCACTCTTTCTCTAACACTCAGGAACGAGAGAGAATTGATCGAACGAAATTGAAAACCCTAAAACTCACGATTTGATCAACAAGAGCTCGAATTCGTGGTTGATGAGTTTAAATAAGCGATCTCCATAAACATGCATGTCGACACGAAGCAGTTGAGGTGTTCCTTAACTGATTTCGTGTCGAATCGAGACGATAGTGGAACGGTGACTCATCAAACGCATTAACTCAGCCAATTCTACCCAGAATACTCGAGTATTCGCAAGAAATACTCGAGTCTTTTGACTCAAATTTGAAAAATAATTATTTTATTCCTTCTTCCCTCCAAAATCTTTCTAATATTGCACTTAGGTCCTACAGCAGGGACTAACATGCAAAATTCTAATTTTTGCATAGAAAATAATTATGGAATTATTTCTCACCCACTCGCATACTGAATACCTAATTTAATCCAGGGTTAAAATTTTGGGGTGTTACATGTTTTACTCCAAACTCACTCCTACTCCAAGCTTCACTTTGAAAATTCAACCACTTTAGAAAAACGTCTCCTTCTCCTCTTCTTGAGAAAAACGTGCTCTTCTTCAGCTTCTCTTGCCTTCTTCTTTTCAGTTCAAGTCCTTCTTCATACACTTCCAGGTAACTTCTTGTTTCTTTTCAATGGATAATCTTCCTCTTTCTGTTATATACCCTTCTCAAACTTCTTCTCCCTCTTCTTCATCCTCCTTTTCTACTCCTTCAAAAGGCTTTACCACTGATACCGGAACCTCCTTTAACCAAGTCCCTGGCTTAGGAAGTTCTTCAATTTCTACTTCCGAATTTTTTTTAAATGAACTTGCTAAGAGTTGGGTAATAAAAGATTATTTTTGAGGTTGAAGTAGTCAGTAAACCATCTCCTTCACCTAACCTTTCCTACCTTTCTCAGGAATCATCCATGGGGAAGAAGAGATCAGAGACTAATCTTGAGGAGTTTATTACACCAGACAATACTGCTGGATATGAGAGAGTAGATTTAGATGCATTAGGTAGGCCCTCCGTTTTTGTGGACCCAGATAAACTTCGCCATTACCATATTTGAGCAAACTTGGTGAGGACCGGTGTTGCCCCTAACTTTCATTCAGTGGAGGCCCCTGGTCCACAGGACCGAATTTGTATAGTTGGTCCTCCTAATGAAAACTTCTTTTTTATGTATAACGTTCTTTTCGATGTCTGTGGTGCCCGAATTCCTTTTACTGACTTTGAAAATCAAGTGTTAACCCATTTAGAGCTTGCTCCTTCCCAACTACATCCAAATGCTTGGTGTTATATGAAAGCTTTCCAATTGTTTCTGCTCCCATTTTAACCTTCAATGCACAATCCCAGTATTCTTTTCCTTTTTTTGGCACTTTTCAATCTAGTAAAGTAAAAGGAAAATGGGCTTGGGTAACACTTAAGTCTCGTACTGGAAGAAAAATTTTCGAATCCTATTCTGAAACATGGAAGGACTTTAAGGATAAGTACTTTAAAATAACAAGAGCAGCTAACACATGGCCCTTCTTTTATGACCACGGGGGTAATTCATACTTTCCACTCTTTTGGTCCCCTCAAAATTCCCTCATTGCAGCCAGGCAGTTTGCCATACCGGATAACTGGTTAACTGATTTGGAGAGGTCCACTATTTCCTTTCTTCTTGGTTTTTACGATCGTTTTGGCTGTATAAGCACAAAAGCTATTGTGGATTCCAAACCTCATGATTTACAACAGACTTTTGGTAGGAGACTTTATTTTATTTTACTATATATCGTATACTTCTCTTCTTATTAACTTTTAACACATTTTCTTTGTGCAGTTGAAATGGCATCTCCTGCTAATTTAGCTGCTCTTGCTGCCTCACTTGGAAATTCCCCCCGCAACTTGCATCCACGGAAAAGCAAGACTTCTGTCCCTAGGCCTCCTCACTCTCTGGTGATAATGGAGGATACTGACGCCGCCAATGCTGGCACGCTCAAGAGGAGGAGGAATGCCAGTTCCTCTCTACCAGATTTCCACAACACTGAAGGATTTCCTCAGTTTGATGCTGGGAGTTCGGCTATACCACAAGGTGGTAGCTCCTTTGTTTGGGCTAAGGACTTGAGCGAAAGCTTCAGCTAGATGCTCCTTTCCGATACAGACTCTCAGCGCTTGGGAAACATGTCTCATAAGGAGTTTGTTGGTTTTTTTGAAGTCACTTAAAAGAGAACAACTGAAAGCTGCTTCAACCATTCAATATCTGGAGGAGAATGCTGAGAAAGTCCTCTTTTTTGGTCAAGACGCTGTTAATCTTGCTGATTATGTGAAACGGGAAGCTGAATTGGTTCAGCAATTGGCTTCCGAAACTGCCAAGCTGAACAAAGCTAAACAAGAATTATCTCAGGCTGAGGAGGAATACACAAATAGGTTGAACTCCAAGATCACTGAAATGAATGAAGCTCATAATACAACACTTTCCAACTTAAGGAGTGCTTTGAGTAATATGGAGTCAGAAAGAGACATATACAAGGGAAAATGGATCGATTCCATTCAATCCTCTTTCATGAATGTTGCCGAACAAGCCAACTTCTTGAACACAAACTTCTCAGCAAAAGGGATGCACTTCCTTCATAGAGTCGAGGATGGAGTGCTGTACAACTACCTTCCTGATGGCAGCAAAATACCAGTAAATTTGGCGGACGAATTTTGTCCTGATCCTTTGGTTGCTGGAGATGAGGAGGCAGATAATGATGATGATGGTGATGATGATGATGAGGCCACTCAGTGAGGAGGCCATTTAATAGTTTATTTTAATAACCTTTTAATCCTCATGTTCTTTATTTTTATCAGCATCTGTACTTTCTTTTTCATGAATGAAAAACCTTGTTCCAGTTAGAAAAGGTGTCTAAGTCTTGTAACCGAATTGTGCCCATACTTGGTAGACATTTGGTAATTCCTCTTCTAGCCAGCTAAGGAAATTCCTTTTAACCTTATTAGACTTTACTAAGTCTAACAGTAGTCTTACCATCAGTACATGAGTGGTGTCTTTTATTGATTTTTAGGACATCCCCTTACTCATCTCACTCCCTATAAGGTGGCTAGCCAAATAGGTGGTGTACTTTAAGTTGGACTTTAAGTGATTTTCATAGGGCTTGAAAATCCACTCTATTCTCAAATTTCTTGTAAACTTGTGAATTTTGTTTAAAGTATGCATAAACAACCATAACGAATACTGATTCCTCACACTTCCGAACCGTTAAACCAATTTAGTGGTATATATACCTTGTGCATTTTATAAGTCGTTACATTGGTTTGACTAGGATTACAATTGCTCTAATAAACCGTGAAACCGATTTAATGGAAATGGTGGATGGTAAACCGTTAAATCGGTAATTTATTGTGAACGTTTAATCCACACTACTAAACCGTTAAACCGGTTTAGCGGGGTTAAAGAATGGTAAACCGACAAACCGGTTTGCTGGTATTAAATACCGTTTAAACTGCACTACTAAATCGTGAAACCGGTTTAATGGCATTTAAGAATAAAATAAGGAATGCAACTGAAATTATAATATGAAATTCGTACAAGTGAGAAAGCTCTAAAGACAACGATGGCTCAAAAGGCCTTATTGAAAGGGAAATGACGATGGCTTAAAAGCCTTATTCAAATTGAAATATCCTAAAAATTGCTTTCTCATATCAATCCACTCTAAAAGGGGCTTTCAACTGTAGTGCATTCGTAGTTTAGCTGAATTTTTGATTCTCTTTCCTATCATTGTTTCCAAAAAATAGGAAAGTAGGGGCTTTGCCTTTCTTTATTTGTGCATGTTTCCTTGCATTCTCCTTGGTGGCTTTCAAACTAGCTATGTAACAAGTTTTTGCATGCATTTGATTTGCTCGGACAGTGATAATTGAACCCTTTTCTACTGGGAACTTCATAGCTAGGTGGAGAGGAGAAGCAACCGCTTGAAATTCCTTCAAGGTGGAGCGCCCTAAGATCGCATTATAAGCTGATGGGAAATCTACCACTGCAAAGCACACTTTCTTGGTCCTACATTGAGGAGGTGTTCCCAATGTTAGCCTGATGTCTATGTATCCCCTAGGTCTGATAGTATCTCCAGTAAAACCAATTAACTCCTTTTGGCAAGGGTGGAGGTCTTGGGGCTTCAACTTCAATCGCTCAAAAAGTTCGGAGAACATGATACTGAAGAACTCCTTTGATCCACCATCATCCTACAAACACGGAATCTGTCAATTATTCATGTTACCACCAGTGGGTCATTATGCTGAGGAATGACTCATTCCAAGTCTGCTTCAGTGAATATGATGGGGGGTGAGACACCTTTTCTTTGTTGGAAGAGGCGACAACCATTGTTGCTAGCTTTAACTGCCGCTTTTAGGATGTGATAGACTCGCTTTCCCCTGCAAAACCTCCTGCAATGGTTGTGATTAATTCCAAATCCTATTACCAGTATCCTTGTTATCTTCTCTTTGGGCTGATGAGTTCCCTGTTTGAGCACGTTTCGGGGTTCTATCCCTCTTTGATGGTGAACGGGTTCTCCTCCTCTCAGGACTCCTGGTTCTCCTCCTGTCGAGACTCCTGGTTCTCCTCCTGACCGGACTCCTTGTCCTTCTTCTAGGGTCACACTCATTGGGTACCCCTCTAGGAAATCGGACATACCTTTTAACTTTCCTCTTCTGATCATTGTTTCTAACACATCTCTGAGTTGGACACATTCATCATCAGTATGCCCATATCCACCGTGCCAGCTACATTTCTTCCCTTGGTTTTCTTTCGTTGGCGACCTTCTCAGCGGGGGTGGTCTGTCCGCCTCCATTAGCTCTGCATTCATAAATTCTCGGAGAATCTGAGATCTTGAAGCATTCAAGGGTGTGTACTCGACATATTTACCTTCTGCTTTCCTACCCCCTGAATCTCCCCTCCTAAATCTTTCTCCATCTCGATGCCCTTTTCCTGATCCCTCTGAAAAGAAAGCATCCTTCTTCTTACCAAATCCTCTAGTGACGTAGTTATCTTGGGCCTTCTGGTATTCCTCCAAATTGATGTACTTCTTTGCCCTTTCCATAACTTCATCCATGGTCCTAATCCTGTGCATTACCAAATGATTAGTAAATTCACCAGGTTTCAAAGCCCTCATCAGCAAGTGAAGTGCCACAGATGCTTCAATGTCACTGATAGATAGATATTCTGAATTGAACCGAGTGAGGAAATCCCTTAGTGATTCGTCTTTTCCTTGCTTAATCTGGGACAAGTGGTGTTCAGATTTTGGTTGTGCGTTACTGGTGGTGAAATGGCCGAGGAACTTTGCAGCCAAATCTTTCCAACATTTGATCGAATTGGATTCCAGCTTTGAGTACCAACATAATGCTGCTTTTTCAGAGTCAAAGGGAAAGTGCGACATTTATACGCATCCTTATCCCCCTGACAGGACATTGCCACCAGAAAACTATCAATGTGTTCTTGAGGATCCGAATTCCCAAAGTAAGAATCCACATTAGTCGGGGCTTTAAGATTCTCAGGCATCGGAAAGCTCATTATTTGATCAGAAAAAGGATGATCCCTCTCCTCTTGCTCTTCCTCCCTCGTAGGGTCATCCTCAACATCTTGTGAGGAAAATGTTGTCCCCTTCTTTAACACTTTCATCAGCTTATCTTGCGCATCCAAACGCTTTCGAAGACGAGCTAACTCCGTTTTCAAGTTTGTCCTCCTCTACGAACGTCCATCTGACAATCCTCTACTCTCATGATCAGAACGCGGGGGGTTTTCACCTTTAAGGGAGGGCCTCTGCTGCGATTTCTCCTGATCAACACGAGGGGGGCTTTCATGCCTAGATCGTTCAGCCTCCACTCGTCTCCTTCCTTCACTCAAGTGTTCCCTTAAGTCTTTTTGATGTGAGGGTGCTCGTCCCCCACTCAAGTGGTTCCTCAGGTCTTCCACGCTATGGTGGCTAGTTTCGATTCGTTCCCCATGTGGCCGGTGATCCATATTGTCGCAAAAGTGGTGGGAATGAATTTCTTTCTCCCACTGTGGTGGCCAATGATCTGTCGTAGAATCTTTGGTACTTGAACTATGCAGTCAAGTATCCAATTGTCCTACTTGTTGCTTTCAGACGGAAGAATGGCACCTTGATTACCAGGATACCAGCTCTATTGTCGTTTACTTGGGTGTGGTGTGTGTTTGTGTGAGTGGGTAAAGTACATACCTGGTTAACCTCCAATTCGCTTATATAGACCTTCATCCTTACCGTTGTGTTTTCTCCCCATCAATGGGTTTTACCAAATTCCCACTAATGGTAGGTGGTTAATAGCAGGGAATAAAGAGGGAATCCTAAGATAAATGGGTATACGAGCTTAACTGCAGACTTCATTGCCAAAGGGATCCGAGGAAGTTCAACTTGACTCCCCTGTCCTCTTGATAACCGTTAAACCGGTATCACGAGGTAAGGGAATCTTTCTTTCTCTGTGCATGTCAACTACAAGCCTTCTCTTTTGCCAATTCGTTTGAGTGGTGGATTAGGGCCTTCAACGGGCCTTTGAATCCGGTAAACCAACCTCAAGAGGTATTGGGCCTTTAAAGAGAACTTTATACTGACAGACCGATTTTGCGAGGACATGGGCCCTTAATGGGCCTCTGAATCTGATAAACTGGTTTATGAGGTCTAGTAATCTTATTGGGCCTTTATTACCAGTAACCCGGTTTACTGAAGTATCCTTCTAAGTCCGGTCCGTAACAAATGACTATGCTGAAATTTTATTTCTTGAGTGATTTCCTTGCAGGAGGTTTTGATAAATGCTAGTTATGCTAATTAGATTGCCCCGAAAATTTGATATGCTGTTCTTGGTGATATTTAAGTGTGTTCTGGAAATTTTGAATGGATTTGAGCTGGTTTTGGTATTTCAAATGAATTTTTGATTGTTTGGAGTTGATTAGGAAACTTAGTAGTTTTGGTTGCAAGGGATTTGGATAAGAGAGACTTGTACAAGTTCAATGACTTTGACACTTTGTCACTTTTTTATTTGAGTTAACCTAAGACTCTCTGAATTATTGTGTGATTTGTAGAAGTATTTTACTATTTTTACAAGAATTAATCTTGTGAAAACGAATGTGGAGAAACAAGTTTTTTGAGTTGAACATAAACAGAGTTTTTGAACCTAAACTACTATAAATAACTTGAAATTTTTATGGTAGAACCCTTAACATGTCTTGTGATCCTCTGTAAATTTTCATGTGATTTGAAGTTGGTTTACTATTTTATTAAAATGCAATTTACTCTCAGCCAAGCAGTGATAGCTGCAGCATCGGGAGGAGTTTTAATTGAAAAAGATTGACTTAAACAACTCCAAATGACTTGAACTTTTTATGAGATAATATTAGATATGTGAGGGATTTCAGTACCAAATTTCATGCAATTCGAGGTTGGTGTGCTATTTTCAATAATTGTGTTTTCACCTCAGACCAACAGCGAGACTGCTTTGATTTTTATGACGAATCTGAATAAAAACATAACTTCGGGACATCCGAATGACTTGAAAATTTTAAAATTTGAACTTTGATATAATTTTTAGTGTTAAGCAAATTTTGGAACTAAAACCTCTTGATTTGATATGATTTTAGATTTTATCTTTGGTGTTTTCCCGTGATTGATTGAACACTCTATTTGACACTTCTTGATATGTATGAACCTTATTGAATTTTTATATGATTTGGCTGAACCTTATAGGTTGATTGTGATGTTTTTATAAAGGATTTGGGTAAGAGTCGAATAATTGATTTTATGACAAAGTTTGGTTATGTAATGTTTGATTTAGTGTCTTTAAGAAAAGCTAGAAAAATTAATTGATTTTGGGTTGTTTAGTATGTGTGATTCGGTTTAGGCATGTACATAAGGGAAGGAGTTCGTTTTGTTAAATGATAAGTGTTCCTTGAAGCGTGTATGGCTTGTAGGAAAATGAATTAAAGAGTTAATTATGTCTTGTTTATTTTCGGTTAAGTGTTTAGTTTAAGGGTTAAGTTGAATTGCTCTAAGTGCTACTTGTTAATTAGTTCCCTATGTGTTTACTTGCCTAATTTGATCATGTGGTTTGATTAGTTAAAGTGTTGTTTGTCGTTTAGGTGTTTAAGTAATGTTTGAATGATATTTAGATACTTAACTAGTTTTTGAGAAATCAATTGATTTTAAGTTGATTTGGTTTGATTTAATGGGAAATAACGGGTATGTGTAGTTGTTGCCCAAATTTTGTTTTTGGTGTTAAAGTTTGGAAAATAAAGTGTTTAAGTGTTTGTTTTATGTCAAAATGTTATATAAATTAAAGAGTGATTTTACGGTGTTTCCGAAATTCCGAAAAATGATTTTTGGACTTGCCCCAATGCTGTCCAAATTTTGTTATTTAGATATAACGGGTTTGAAAACGATTTTTAGTAATTTCAAACTTTAGGATTTTAAGGCGGTGAGTATAGAAAAGATTTAAATGAATTTTGTGAAAGTTAAAGTTGTTTTCAAACATTTTTATAACGATTTCAGCGTTACGTCAAATATAAGTGTTACGAATAAAATCTATTATTTATTTTATTTGGATTTCGGCAATGTGCCTATTGTTATTTGGTGTTTGTGACAAAAGAAGTTTGACGTATTGATATTTTTGTTCGGTATATTGTTTTAAGTTGTCAGTGTAAGGCTTACCCGCGAGTTTTAGAATGAAATCGTAAGGGCTTAAATTGTTTTGGTTTGGTTTTGATTGGATTTTTATCTACGCGCATTGAGAATTCAGCCTTGATACTTTTGCAAGATGAGTTTTTAAATGATTTTCATGGACCCTGAAATGTTTTAGAGTATTTAAAATATTTTAAAGAGTACACGAGTTCGCAGTGAATTATTTGATCTAATTATCCTAAAGTGTTTAAGTGCATGATATATGGGTGTAGCATAATTTAGTTACGTGTTAGTAATCTTTGTGTGATTTCCTTATTTAAGGAAGCATGGAAAAGGACAGGATTGATGGCGGTAGCGTTGACCCAATGGATCTCAAGGAATTGTCAGTTCTTACAGGTGAGAGAGAAGCTTCCTTAAGACGTCATGGTAATTAGGTAATTGAGATAATGTTCCGGACCATCTCAAAAGTCGGAACGTAGGGATCCGAAAGAGTCGGTCGTATAGTGGCAATTGTTTGAGTGTAAGTGGCCACGTATACGAAAGAGTGGACCCTCTTATAATATGATTGAAATTTGAAACTGTTCATGAGATACTGTGATGATCTGATAATATTACTGTTATGCATTTATGCTTGTGGAGTCTTTATTTGATATGGAAAAATATTCATGGAATACAGTATGCGAGTGTGTTTGATGGGTAATAACGATTTAAGTGTATGTGGTTATTTGATGGCGAGAGCTTCAGTAATGATGAAAATGGAAATGGATGGTCTGGATAATATTTTTTGGGAAAATGAAAAGGGTGTTGAGAATATAGTGGAATGAAGAGTGTTGTGCTTTTTCAGGTTGAGCCTGTGCTGGCCAAGTGGCAGTATGCTCGTGTGTCCGAGCTTTGACGCGTTGAATGAAACACTGTTGGAGAAGTTTTATGGGAAATAATTGTCTAGAGGTTGAGGATCACCGAAGGGATGGACAAGGGTGACTCAACCAAAATCTTAGGGATAATAATATTATAGAAAAGATATTAATAAGGTATTAGGGAAAAGGTGATAAGACATTTAAAAGACATTGAAAAACACGGCGAGTTGAGTGTGAAGTAGTGAAGAGGAAGATACCTTGTCCATCTGCGGATATTCAGGTGTGTGATTGTGATAGGGGAGGGTGATGACGGTGATACGTCAAGTAACCTAGAGTGCTTTTCTAAGCAGAACTAGTCTATAAGTGATCAGGACTTAAGCCCTAAGGGATCGTAGCGTGTTCTGCACCGCGAACTAGAAAAGTACTGTTGCCCCCTTGATCAAATTTGAAACGGTGAGAGGGAACCTGAATGAGGCGGGCAGTCGAACGTTTTGGGATTAAAGTGTCAATTGTCATGATGGTCGGCTCGTACGGTTGTGGCCTTGACATACATCTTGTGATTTTCTCGACTGTTCTACCTGCTTGGGTTAAGGTTCATGTACGTCTCGTTTGCTTTCGACTAGGTTTGGGTGGATTGGAGGAGGTGTAAGTGTGCTAACAAAAATCCACGATGACAATTTCCAAATTCCCCATCTTCGATGGACGCGACGTAATAAGACTTAATCAAAAAGAGTGATAATATATATATATATCGAAGTTGAAAATTTAGAAGTTAATGAAGGGAATAGTAAATTGATTAAGACATAAATAAGCTATCCGGAAAAAGGTGGTACTGAAAGAAAGGAGATGGATAATGTGTTGTGGTGGAAAGGAGGTGCCTTTGGAAGTGAGAGAGATTATTGATATAGGTGTAAAAGTGGACATGAAAATTGTGATGAGTTTAAAGTGGAATTATCAAAAAGGAGGTGGAAGTGAATTTTAAGTGTTGTTGTGTTTTATATGCTTATTTGTTTTTGATTGCTTGATATAAATCCACATAGTCGACATCTCAATGTCTGGAATGCTTACTCTCCCCATCTTGCGATGTTTTCCTGCTTGTATAAAATGGTAAATACAATTTAAGGATTGGGAATGGTGCTACGGAGGCGAAGTCAAGGATTGCACCTAGGGAGTCACCTGCAGACGAGTCGGAACCGGTGGCTGAAGCTAGTTCTAGTCATTAATGGTAATCTTTATTATGTTTTGTAACCCACTTATGTGCACTGGATTGATACTGCTAATACCATTGTATCCCCCGTTTTTATGTGTAACTATTTTAGAAACTTACGAACTGATATTTATTTAAATGAAACATGTTTTGTGAAAATAGAGTGAGAGTTCCAAAGCGCGGTGTTGGTAACATTTCAGTTTGGAACTTGACAGGTGATGTGTGACATGTTAACGTTACTTTTAATTTGAATGGTTAAACTGGAACATTTTTGTAACAGTGATCCATGTCCATGTCACCATGGTTTTAAAAAAAATTGACCCATATTTTTCTATGTTATTTAAAATAAAAGAATAATTCAGGTTCTAAATCGGGGTGTTACACCAGGCACCTAGGCGTGATTGGCATATGCCTGGGCGTGGAACACTGCTCAGCACTCGCTTTTTCTCCAATTTTGACTCCAATTTCCAGACCTTCAAAGCTCCTTTCCATTCCATCTCACAATTAATCAAATGAAGCTCCAAAATACCTGAAACCAAACCCAAAACAGATCAAAACGTTTCAGGATCATAAATTACCTAAGAAACAAGCCAAAACCTTAGTAAAAAGGAGTTAATTCATGCTCTAAAACATCATATATTAGACCCAAATCAGAAATCTCCCATATTCAAACCCCAAAGTTTGTTGAAGGTAACTAAAAAAACAAATATGGAAGAGATGTTGAAAGTAACATTTTTCTATTTCTCTTTTTTTTTTTTGTCATTGTAGTTATTTTGACTAACCAGTGTTGGAATTTTTTCAACAGGGGTTTGTCGGAACATACAAAAAATACAAAACAATGATGGAGAAACATGGAGTAATCCAAAAAAAAAAATAATGTTTTGAATCAGTTTATTGAAGTAGAGTTGTAATGGGGTTACATATGAGAGAGATCAAATAGATTGCCTCACTGTAAGTTATTTCTAATACCCTCGTGTCAGAAAAAAGTTTTAACCTTGGTTCATCGGAAATAACTTATAGTGAACGGAAGACGACGACGACGTGAATGGAAGATGACAGTGGTGAGGGAGTGATGGCTGTGAGTGAGTGAGAGATTGGTGGAAGTGAGTATGGTGTGATAGGGATTTGGGGTTTGGAAGTGAGAGTGAGGTTTGGTGTGAGAGGAAAAGAGAATGGGGTTTGGGAAATATATAAGGGTATTTTTGGGAGCTCGAGGCCAAAACATGGGGTTTGAGGACTAAATATTTAGTCCTCAGCCCCCATCTTTTAGACTCAACCCCCATTTTAAATGCAAAATGGCCAAAATACTCATCCCTCTTATTTTTTTCCTCCAAACCCCAAACCCCCACGACACCCTTCTTCTTCCTCTAACTTTCTCTTACAACATCCTTCTTCTTCTCTAACCTTCCCCTCTACCACCATGACTTTTCTTCTCCTCTGCAAAACCCACAACCCCCTCTTTCTTCCCAATAAAACCTAACACCCCTAAACCCACCCCGCTTCCCCAAATATAAAAACAAAAAAAAGCTGAAACTCGCCCCTTTTCTCATACCCACATTACCCCCTCCCCTGAAACTCGTCCCCTCTAGAAATAACTTATAATAAGTTATTTCCAACCTTCTTCACTATAATTTATTTCCCATACCTCTGTGTCGGAAAAAAAATTTTGACACTGATTTATCGAAAATAACTTTCACTAAATGGAAGACGACGATGACGTGAATGAAAGATAGCGTAATGAGGGAATGACGACATGCGGTGTGTGAGTGAGAGATAGGTTAAAGTGAGTATGAAGGTGTGATAGAGATTTGGAGTTTGGGATTTGAGGATTTTGAAAAATGAAAGTGAGGGAAGGAATTAGAAATATAAGAAGGGATAATTTTAGAATTAAAATTTTTATGGAATTGGAATAAAAAAATAGGGGTTGGGATTTTTATGGAATTTTTATGTTTATCTGAACAATGGACCACCTTTCCATGATAAATGTGACCCAATAGTTTGATTAGTGAAGCTGGTCCAATCACAACCCATCCTATCCACTATTAGTCAGCAGAGAAAGCCCGAAGAAAAAAAAAACAAAGGAATCATATGCAGTAGCCACATGAAGGCAAACATCCAGCATCTTCGACCCAACAGTTTCATCAGGACACTATTAGCACATTGTCTTTTTTATTTTTTGCCCGTTTTGTCAAGTGATTTGGATTTGATTACTCCGGTGTTAAAGTTATAATTATAAAATATATATATATATATATATATATATATATATATATATATAAATCGCAAATAATTTTTTTGAAACAAGTGAATAATTTTACACCTCCAATTCTTCATATGCATTAATTAATTATATAGTAGGAAAAATTTTTCACACTCCCATTTCTAAGTTAAAATAATAAACCCCTTCTATTTTAATACACGGAAGCTCTATTTTACCTTCATCATTTACCTCACTTTCATCGGCACACATTTCATTCCTGTCACAATATAGTTAACAACGCAAAAAATCATGATATCAAGTTAACATCCTCTTTGCTCTGCCACCTGGTCATCCTAGTCATTAGCAACACCCATACCACTGCAGTAAAAATCATGGATCCAAGCTCCACCTCAAGATTCCAAAGAGATAAAAGGCAATGATATTCTAATTATTATTATAGTTAGGTTTAATTGCACTTTTCGTTCCTCAATTTGACAATTTAGCGATTTTGGTCTCCTAGCTTTTAATTTGACGATTTCAGTCCTCCAATTTACAATTCGTAATTATTTTGGTCCCTCCGCCAACTCTTCCGTTAACGATGCCGACGAAGGGACCAAAATAGCCACAGATTGTAAATTGAAGGACTGAAATCGCCAAATTAAAAGTTAGGGGACCAAAATCGCCAAATTATCAAAATTTTGGTGTTTTTAAATTTGTGGTGTATACTTATTCAATATGAGTTTTTTATATGTATCATACGATACATATGAGAAAAATAATTTTAACAACAATAATATTTATACAATATTAAAAAGGTTATAAAAGGATTTTTCTAATGTGTATCATATAACACATGCTAAAAAAATTCATATTTGATAAGTGTGTATCAGAAATTATTGTAATTAATGAACACAATTTTTTAAATATATTAATTTTCAACGTAGACTCAATATACTCCCTTGATCCTTGTTTATAAGGTCCTTTTATCAAATCCACATAAATTAAGAAAATAGTTAGAGATTATTACTCTCAAAGTTATAAAAATAAATTACTCCTACATCAAAGTTTCAAAATTACCCATACATAAAATTCAATACAGTTTAAATTGATGTTGTCATTATTGTGAACAAGTAAAAAGGTTTCTTGGAATATGGAATATAAATTGGAATTATTATGGGTATATTTGGTATAGATTATTAAATGTTACCGAGATATTGTAAAGTGACTTATATTTTGGAACAATAAATCATCAATAAAATGACTTATAAATGAGAACGGAGGGAGTATTTTGTTTAACATGTGCAATTGGCTTAATTGCACTTTTGGTCCTCCAATTTTGATAATTTGGCGATTTTGGTCCCCTAGCTTTTAATTTGGCGATTTCAGTCCTCCAATTTACAATTCGTGGCTATTTTGGTCCCTCCGTCAACTCTTCCGTTAACGATGCTGACGGAGGGGTCAAAATAGTCACGAATTGTAAATTGAAGGACTGAAATAGCCAAATTAAAAGTTAGGGGACCAAAATCGTCAAATTATCAAAATTGGGGAACTAAAAATGCAATTAAGTCTTATAGTTAATATCATTTTTTATCCTAATTGTCAAAACTTTTTAACTAATAAATTAATAATGTCAATCAAGGGAAGTATATAATCATAAAACTCAAAGGGAGTTCACCAAAAAAATAAAACTCAAAGGGAAGCATGCATGGAAGCATTATCTTATATAGTATTACGAGAATATGTATTTTTGTCAAACAAATTAGAAAACATATCACATATGATCTGGTTTTCGGTTTGAAAAAAAAACTTTAATTATTTGTCCAGTAATTTTCTTAATTTCAATTCTAAAACTCAAAATACATGAATTTTTTTTTTAAAAAAAACTAAAAAAATAAATATTTGATTTCTTTAATGCATCAAACTTTTAAAAAAATTTATCAACTTTAAGATACTTATATGCTCGTTAGAAACAAGATATAAGCTCAACCATTTTCCTATATCGCGATGAGTACCAACTCTATTTTAATTATGATTATGTGTCATATACTTTAGTTCCTAAAAATATAATATTTTTTTTAATTTTGTTTATAATAACCAATTTTGGTTTTCGTTTAACATCTTCAAAACTTATGGTTTTATTTTATTTCCTGCTCGTAGTGAACTTTTTTGAAGTAATTACTTGACAAATAGAAATCCATTTACTGAATTGGTTACCTTTGATCTGGTGAGAGCAGCGACGGATTCAGGATTTTTTATATGTAAATGTGATACATACATAAATTTTTAATTTTAAAAATATAATTTTTTAAAGAACATATCAATTACTAGAGTGAATAAAAGGATACTCAAACCAATATAAATAATCTAACCACGGTTCGATCCCCACAACAACGTTGGGAGATGAATAAAACCTTAAGCCCGGAACCGCCCCCCTCGAACTAAATTAGTCGGCCCAGTGAATCGGATACCAGACTCAAAAAAAAAAAAACAAAACAATATAAATAAAACCCATATAAAAAATCATATGATAATATAACATCATATGATATAATCATATCAATTAAAATTAAAATAAAGAAACTACACTAATACATGATTTTATAATTACTCTTTATTATATTAATTAGCTTTTTTTAGTGAATGTTGCAAGTAATTTTTGTTTAAATTAAAATTTGAGAGCCAAAATTTTACTAATATATAATTAATATATTTGCTGATAGTTGCAATGTTATAACTACTAGAGCACTTTTGGTAAGTTAAATTTTTACTTATCATATCCTATATCATTTTTTCTATTTATTACAATTTGCAACTTAACAAAGAAAAAAATTTCAAAAAAGTAACAGCAAATGAGTTGAAACAGATATCAAAAACATGACATTGAAGAGTATATTTTTAACGAAAAAAAATATTGAAGAGTATAATATTATTACATCACAGTTGCACTCAAGACCTTTATTATTATCTAATAAACATTTCAAAATTTATAACATAAAAATGTGTATATTATTTTAAAAATTAAGTGGTTTGTGGGTCCTATAGCCCTCATTATCTCCTACCTTAGTCCGTCCCTCGGTGCGAGTATAATGGCAGTAGAGAGTGGAAGACAAAATATGTTGGTAATAGTTTGCAAATTTGTCATGTGAAAGTGTGATGATTTGATGTATTCATTTATTGATGAATAGAAACAGTTATTTATGAGTAGACAAACACTCTTTTCATCGATAAAAAAACACATTTCTTTGATCATGAATAGACACAATTATTGAAAAATCTATTATAAATAGAATTCCCCTAATATGAAAGTTAGACATAGATTAAGATATTGAACGCAACACATAAATCCTCTTCAAATCATTCAAATTATTTCTAGAAAATGAGATTCTCATAATTGTTGACTGAAAATCTCTAAGTGTTTGGATAAGTCCTAGAGACGATTTGTCATAACCCTTCAGCAAGTAATGAGAGAAATTAAAATAATGTCTTAATGACCGCATTGAAGAACACATTTTAAGTGCATGATGTCATTCTCAATATTATCCTTAATCCCCTTTGCTAATACAATTATCTAAATAAGTTTCTTATTTGTCCCATACTATTCTCTTACAAAATACAATTGTCAAGACTTACACAATGAAATTGTTTCAATATCATGGAAACCTGAAGAACCAAGTGAGAAATCACATTGTGAATCAAAACCATAAAGAAATAGTTGTATAAATTATTTTAGGATCAGTAAGTATAAGAAATAAACTTGTATTGAAAAACTAAATGAATTTAAATTTGGATTCTAGCACTTTATATTTCACTCACAACTCAATCAACTGAACTAATTTTTAGCACTATCATATTTTAAAGTATTATACAAACCAATTCTTCGTACAAAATTAATTTTCTCATCTATTCTTAATATCTGTCATAAAACACATATATGCCGGAAAGACCCCTTTAATAATAGCACTACATCTCTCTTTTTTTAATTTTTTTTCTAAATCGATTATTATTTTGGAAAGAGATGGCTAGTGGCTAGTTAAAATAAGGCACCAGACAAGGAGAGTTCAAAAGAAATTAAAGAATAGGAGATAACATAAAACAAGCGTGGTTGGTTACATATGGACTAAAGTTGCAAGTGTCTTGTTGGGACAACCCATGTCTTAGGTGCAAAGAGGTATGGATACCTTTCTATTAAATCAATGTCACCTTCTTCCATGACTCCTTCGGTTCTTCTCTTCTTCTTCCTCTAGACAAAAGGGACAAGGCAATTCAATGGCCTAAGGGGCCATCCCATGAGGTAAGGTTTACTACTTCCTCACCTGGTGGGACCATATGTGGGCCCCATGACCCATTGGCTCCTACCATGGCCTCCACCGTCCCCAACCCTCTCACTCTCAACTCAACAAGCAGGCTGGTCCCTCCCTCCAAATTAAGGCTCTCTTCTCTGTATGGGACTCTTATGAAGAGGAATAGGTATAGGTTATCTCCTGTCTTTATCCCTTCCCCAACAACACATATACCATGGAGACAATTATATAAAATTTTAATAAAGTTTGTCTTTGCTAAAGGCAGCTTACTTTTTAATTTCATATGTATTTTAATAGAAAAATGATTCATCTACACCAAAATTTAAACACCAATTACCATCAATTTTTATTTTTTTTATTTTAAAAAAAAATGTGTATACAAAAAATATTAAAAATATGATGGATATGATGTGTATGATGTGTATGGTGTTAAATACGATGTCAAAAACTTATATACAAATAATATAATTGATGTGAATTAATGATGTTTTTCGGTTGATAGTGGGAGATTAATCCCTTTTAAAGCAGCAACATCACTTAAGTGAGTACAATTTCTTCAAACAAAACAAACAAAGTTAATTCTGAAATAAGTTTAGAGAAACTATTTTATTGATATTTATTCTTAATAATTTTTGAATAATTTTAAATTTTTATTGATATTCTATATTCTAAGATTTTTTTTACCTTTCTCATTATAATGACTACATCAATCTAGACTGTATTTAATTTTATATAAGAATAATTTTGGAACTTTCATATATTTTTATAACTTTGAGAATAATAATTACCTTTGATTATTTTTCTTAATATATGTAAATTTGTTAAAATTGCCTTATTGTTTAGGACTGAGGAATAATTGGTTATTGGGCCAAAGCCCATTAGCAGGGGAGCAAATAAAGAAGAGAAATTCTTAGATGGCCCATAAAGATTGTTTCAGATTAAAGCAGGCCTCCGCACCAACAATAGCAGCAGCGTGGAAGCGTCCCCCTGCCAGAGCGTCCTCAGGTTGCACCATTCTTCTGGAACCAGATGAGAACCTGGGAAGTTGTTTCTTCCTTGGGCCCAACGTTTGGCAGCCATGTCCATAAGATATGCCAAAAGCAGGAAAGATGTCATTTCATTCAAGCACCAAATATGGAATGTCAGTAGAGAAGATGCCATTTCACTCAAAGAAGGAAAGATACTGTTCACCTCCTCTACCAAGACTGAAGAAGGCAACGACCAACAGGTAATGGAAGAAAAGCTACAGTGACCATCAGATAAAGAAAGGGACAAACTTAGTGACCAAGGCAAGCCTCCTATGAAGCAAGGGGACACTATGATAAAGCCAACAGAGGCCAACAAGAACCGATAGAAGGGCTAAGACCAACAAACAGAACACACTCAGAAATTACAACGACACAGCCAAGAGAAAAGAGAAACTTTAGAGAGTATTAAGAGAGAAAGACAGAGAGCGCCCTGGGAATCTTATGATTCTTCAACGTATTTCTTGACATTTACGCTCTCTTTCTCTCTTGTATTTTCTCTCCCATTACAAGTAATAAAAATGAGGCCTTGATTTCACTAAGTCTACGAACCCACCATTTTATTTGCATTTTGTATTATTTTCTTCAAGAAATACAAAATCTTGGCAGAAACAATTGGCGCCGTTGCCAGGGAAATCATGGCTTCAACGCTAGAAGGAGACACACCGGTAGATGTTCAGAGAAGGATGGCTGAAGATGGTGCTAGGATCACGGTTGGGGGAAGCTTTGGGCTCGATGCGTCACGAGTCACCAATCCAGTAGGGAGAATGGCAAGGAGGTTGAACTTCAGCCCAGAGAGTGACCAAGAAGAGCCTTTCTTGGATGCTCCTGAGAGGGAACAAAACCGAGAGGAAGAAGATGCGAAGCACCCGAAGAGTTCCCAGAGTAGAGGAGAGTCTGGTGTGCAAGTGACTCTAGATGTCTCCGTCCTCGACAACATCATGGCTAACCAGAATGCCCTGACTGAAATAATTGCGAACTTCAAGGCCCAAAATGCTAAAGCAAAAGAAGAGGCTGAGGCATCAGAAGCTAGAGCAAGGATGGAGCAGGAGGCCCGAAAGGAGGAGGAGTTGGCCAAGGAAAGGGTCTGGAGGGAACTTGAAGCTAAGAGAACCACAAATAATGAGGAGGACGCTCCAGTAACGCAAGCAGAGTTGAGACGCATTTTGCAAACACACAAGGAAGGAGGTAACTCTGTGATAAACCTAAACCCCCCTTTTACAGCTGACATAGTGTCCTATCGTTACCCTCTCGGGTATGCACCCCCAGCTTTCAGAAAGTTTGACGGAACAGGGAGTGCCAGGGAACATTTGATGACCTACGTGGACGACTTGGGCGTCCACAGTTCAGATTTGCGTTTAAGGCTTAGAGAGTTCTCAAAGTCTCTAACTGGACGTGCGTTCACTTGGTACTCCAAGCTGCGCCCAGCATTTATTAGAAGTTGGGAAGAGATGACAATGGAGTTTTGCAACAAGTTTCTGGAAGAGGAAGCAGCTATCCACGTGATGGACTTAGGACGGGTCAGGCAGAGGATAGGGGAGGGCTTAATACCCTTCATAAAGAGATACAGAGATAAGGCACTCAGTTGTAGGGAGACGCTTCCGGAAGCAGATCTTGTTTATGGGTGCATCAAAAGCATAGAAGATGGATCCCAAATATTCCTGGCTCTGAGCAAAATCACCACCTTCTCTGAGCTGTTGGCAAGAGCGCTGGATGTAGCAGAAGCAATGAAGAAACAAGGAGGGAAGCGACCTCGAGACCAAGCAGCTTTCGATGTCAACGTTGTGGAAGACAAAAACAGAAAAAGGGATTACAGGGCAGTCCCAGGAAGGTATGAGAGAAGAGAATCTCCACCTATGTTACCTGCTTCCATTCCCAGGGAGATGGTGTATGAGCTTGTAGAAGAATGGCTGAAAGAGGGGATATTAAAGGAAAGGGTGGAGAAGCGTCCTCTGACGCGACAGGAGTATGAGGACCCTGCATTCTGTATCTTGCATAGGCATAAGGGTCATAGCACAGTAGAGTGTTATGTGATCAGAGCAGTATTCCAAAAGCAACTTGCTGCAAGGAAGGTGTTATTACCGGAACAAGGAACTGAAGAAAGTTTGGCGACGCAACCTTTGCCCAGGCACCAGGTGGGCGTTATCTTGTCTGGTGAAAAACTGTTAGAGGAAATAGCAGAAGAAGAGATCATTGAAGATGAACTCAGAAGAGGGCTGGTCAAAACAAGAGGCTTCAGAGCACTATTGGACCAATTGCAACTTAGTACAGACGTGAGGGCAGAAGCAGCTCAATCTCTAGCAGATGTAATCGTGAGAAGAGGAGGGAATACCAGTGCTGCTCAGGCTCCTCTTGCTAGGATGGTTAAGGCGCATGCCACGACAATCATGTTTAGAGAGCCCCCCATGACGCACCCAGGATTCTGCCATAATCGTCCTTTGTACGTAGAGGCAATAATAGAGGGTGTGCGAGTAAGACACGCCATGGTAGACAATGGTTCTGGGGTGAATATTCTGCCTACTCACATTTTTGCTAAACTAGGGATACTAGGGTCAAGACTCAAGAAGTCTGAAACCGCCTTGAGTACGTTCAATGGAGACTCAATAGAAACAAGAGCTTGTGTTGTAGTACAATTGGAGGTGGGTCCCCTAAGAACTCTCAACACGTTCCATATTGTGGATGGAAGCCCAAGTTACCACATCTTGTTGGGGCCCCCTTGGATTCATTTACATCAGTGTGCGCCTTCCACTTTGCATCAATGCGTCAAATCCTCATACAGAGGCAGAGACATTGAGATCCCAGCCACAAAAGCGCCCTTTGACGCATCAGAGATGCATTTAATTGACGCGTTTGTGTTTGATGAGCTTGCATCGCCAGGAACAAGCAAGGTTGAGAGGGATACTCGAATTAACATCAAAGGAAAGGAGAAAGCAGCCCCAGCCAGAGAGTCTGTCTTTAGACGACTCAGCTTGCCACCCAAGGAAAGCACCCCGGGACCTGTCAAGACGACAAAGTTCAAACTACAAAAACAACACCACCCTCAGGGAGGGAGCAGATGGGTCATCTTATAGGAAATCGCGGGGCTGGCCAAGCCAAGCCTCCATGACCTGACCAGTCCCATGCTCCTTAAGGTGTTAAGGAGAAAGGACATCTTTAGGAACCAAGAAGATGTCATGGCTGTACAGGAGGCAGAACCAAAGAGGAGCAAAAGCTTAGAAGAAATCAATGTAGGAGAGGAAGGAGAACACAGACCCTTATTCATTTCATCATCCCTAGCTGATAAAGAAAAGGAGGACCTGATTATTTTGCTCAAAGAATATAGAGAAGTATTCGCATGGGCTTATGAAGAGATGCCTGGACTGAATCCAAAGTTGGTCACCCACAATCTGGCTGTAAGGGCAGACGCCGTCCCAATAAAGCAAGCTGCTAGGAAATTTGACCCAGACATTGAGAAAGCTATCAAGAAAGAAGTGGAGAAGCTGCTCAAAGCTCAATTCATCAAGCCAATACAGCACCCAACTTGGCTAGCAAATGTCGTCCCTGTCAAGAAAAAGAACGGGCAGATAAGGTGTTGCGTGGACTTCAGAGATCTTAACAAGGCGTGTCCAAAGGACGATTTTCCATTGCCAAACATAGACAACATGGTTGATGCTACTGCAATGCACGAACGCTTCTCATTCATGGATGGATTTAGTGGCTATAACCAGATCAGGATGGCACCAGGGGATGAGGAGAAAACTGCGTTCAGGACGCCCGTGGGAAACTTCTTTTATACAGTCATGCCATTTGGGCTTAAAAATGCATGAGCCACCTATCAAAGGGCCATGACGGCAATTTTTCACGATATGATGCATGAAATCGTGGAGGATTACGTGGATGACCTAGTGGTAAAATCTGTAAAGAAGGAGCAGCATATGGAGCATCTGAAAGCCATGTTTGAGAGGTGCAAGAAGTACAAACTGAGGATGAACCCGTTGAAATGCAAGTTTGGAGTCTCATCAGGGGAATTCCTCGGTTTTGTGGTGCACAAGGAAGGGATCTCAGCTGCAGAGGACAAGGTGCAAGCTATAAGAGACTTAAGAGCGCCCAAAACTCAAAAAGAACTGCAGCAGATGATGGGAAAATTGGGGTATATACGAAGATTCATTCCAGCCTTGGGAGAACTCCTGGGGCCGATGCGAAAACTGCTAAGAGGCAAGGAAGCATTCAAGTGGGGGAGAGAACATCAAGAGGCCTTGGATAGGATCAAGAAGACGCTCATGTCTCCCCTGACCATGATACCACCACAAAAGAGTGTCCCCTTCAGAGTCTATCTAGCCACTACCAAGACAGCGATCAGTGGACTCCTTGCCCAAGAGATAGATGGTTCAGAGCGTCCTATTGCATACTGGAGCCGAATGCTCAAAGACGCTGAGACCAGGTATTCAGCGCAGGAAAGGCAGTGTCTAGCCTTGGTTTACGTGTCCCAAAAATATAGACACTATTTTCAAGCACACACTGTGCATGTCATGACCAAGTCAGCAGGAATCAAACATTTGTTGCAAGGGGCTGACCTGACAGGGAGAGTGAGCAAATGAGCCTTTACACTCACAGATTATGAGATACAGCTGGTGACGCCTACTGCCATGAAGAGCCAAGCCTTAGTGGACCTGATCACAATATGTGCTACGAATGAGGAGGAAGAATCAGAAGAGATGGTCAACGTAGCTGAAGAGGAAGAAACTTGGACACTCATGTTTGATGGCTCTCCGTTCTGTCCAAAAGGAGGAGCGGGTGTGGTATTGACAAACAGAAAAGGGGAAGAATTGACATTCGCATTCCAGCTTGATTTTCCCTGTACCAATAATGAGGCCGAGTATGAAGCTCTCTTGCTGGGGTTGAAAATAGCTGAAAAGATAGGGATCAGCAGCGTGAGGATAAGAGGGGACTCCAATTTGGTGATTCGACAGATGAAAGGGGAATATGGCGTAAAAGAAACTTCACTGGCACTCTGCAGAGAGAGAGCCTTGGAAGTCATGGAGAAATTCAGAGTAGAATCATTGGAGCACGTGCCTAGGTCTGAAAACCGGAAGGCGGATGCTTTAGCCACTTTGGGAAGCAAGATCGCGATGAAAGGAGAGAAGTGGGCAGTCCACCTTAGAAGGGAGCGACAACCCCAAGTAGAAGAAAGGAAAAAGGAAGAGACACCCAGAGATGATTGGAGGACACCGATCAGAAAGGAATTAAGGAGCAAGATGCTAACCAAGGCGTCCAGGGACTTCTGTTTGGTGAAGGGGATCCTCTATAAGAGAAACAGGGAGGGGCTCCTCATGAAATGTGTGGTAGAGGAAGAAGGGCTGGAAAAGATGGTCCAGCTACACGAAAGCATCTGTGGGCAAGTGGGACCAGGATTGTACAGGCGCCTGCAAAGAATTGGTGTATTTTGGCCCACCATGAAGACACACTGCGATTCTTTACAAAACTTCTGTGCTCAATGTCAGGATTTCAAAGAAGTTGAGGTCCACCTTGCGGAAACAGAATGGATTCATCCCATTAAAGAGTATTTGGAACATGGGATCTTACCAAGAGACAACATGGAAGCTGAAAAGATAAGGAAAAAGGCTGATAGATACTTTTGTGACAAGGGGGAGCTGTTTAGAAAGAATTTTGCTGGGGATATTTTGAGATGCTTGAAGAAAACTGATCAAGAAAAGGTGATGGAAGAGATTCACAGAGGGCCCTGTGATAGACACCAAGGAGGGAGAGCGCTGTATGAAGAACTTATAAGGATGGGGTATTTTTGGCCAACAATCAGGGAAGACTCCATTGATTTTGTGAGGAGATGTGAGCAGTGTCAAAGGCATGGGCACAGGATACACGTGCCGGCTAACAGTATGAAAAGTTTGAGCGCCCCTTATCCCTTTCATACTTGGTGCATGGACTTTGTGGGGCCTATAGATCCCCCATCAAGAGGAAAAAGATGGATCCTAGCAGCCACTGAGCACTCAACAAAGTGGGTCGAATCTATTGCATGCAAGAGAGCAGATGCAGACACAACTGTCCAATTCATAAGAGATAATATCATATGCCGCTTCGGGTTGCCTAAACGGATTGTATCAGACAATGGCACGCATTTCATCAACAAAAAGGTGGAGAAGATCCTGGAAGAGTACGGCGTCACCCATCACAAGTCTACCCCTTACTACCCTCAAGCAAATGGCCAGACAGAATCTACTAATAAGACACTGGTTGGAATTCTGTCAAGAACAGTGGAGGTTTCACCCCAGGAATGGAGCGAATACTTACCTTTGGCTTTATGGGCTTATCGCGTCACAAGACATGGTACGAAAAAAGCGTCCCCATTTTCCCTGGTCTATGGAGCGGAGGCAACATTACCAGCAGAAGTGTTGGTACCTTCAGCACGCGTGATCGTACAAAATGAGGAGGGTGCCACAGAAAGAGCTGAAGCAGCAGAGGGGATGAGAATCAAAGCACAAGACGAACTGCTTAAGCACCAGAGGAGAGTCATGCTGGCCTATGAGAAGATGGTAAAACCCAGAATGTTTGCAGAAGGGGAACTGGTCTTAAAGGCCACTGATGCTGTCATGAGAAATACCCACACTAGTAAGTGGACACCCCAGTGGGAAGGCCCATACATTGTGCAAGAGGCGCACCCCAGTGGCTACTGTCATCTGCTGGAGCCAGAATCGCAAAAAAGAGTAGGTCCCCTGAACTTTAAGTACATCAAAAAATATTATCCATGACATGTAGACATTGATGTTTTGTATGCCACCCTTGGAATGCATGAATGAATCAAATACTATTCAGTAAAAGAACTGTTCCTTGATTTTCTTGTCTAAAAAAAAAACAAAAAAAAAAAAACTTAAGTTGCACCCTGATATGTGCAAAGGCACCTTGATATGTGCAACCTAAGTATAAATAAAAATTTGCACCCTGATATGCGTGAAAGCGCCCTGATATGTGCAAAAAACTTAAGTTGCACCCTGATATGTGCAAAGGCACCCTGATATGTGCAACCTAAGTATAAATAAAAATTTGCACCCTGATATGCGTGAAAGCGCCCTGATATGTGCAAAAAACTTAAGTTGCACCCTGATATGTGCAAAGGCACCCTGATATGTGCAACCTAAGTATAAATAAAAATTTGCACCCTGATATGCGTGAAAGCGCCCTGATATGTGCAAAAAACTTAAGTTGCACCCTGATATGTGCAAAGGCACCCTGATATGTGCAACCTAAGTATAAATAAAAATTTGCACCCTGATATGCGTGAAAGCGCCCTGATATGTGCAAAAAACTTAAGTTGCACCCTGATATGTGCAAAGGCACCCTGATATGTGCAACCTAAGTATAAATAAAAATTTGCACCCTGATATGCGTGAAAGCGCCCTGATATGTGCAAAAAACTTAAGTTGCACCCTGATATGTGCAAAAGCACCCTGATATGTGCGACCTAAGTATAAATAAAAATTTGCATCCCGATATGCGTGAAAGCGCCCTGATATGTGCAAAAAACTTGAATACAAGTGAAAAATCACACACTGATTTGTACAGCTTATGTAAAGGTAATCACATATACAAAGCGCATTGTTTTGTGCATTATAAGAACAGGCATGGAAATATATAGTCTTAGCACAAGTAACCAAAAAAAAAGGAAGAGAAGAAGAAAAAGAAGAGAAGGAAAAGGAAGAGAAGAAGGAAAAGAAGAGAAGGAAAAGGAAGAGAAGAAGAAAAAGAAGAGAAAGAAAAGGAAGAGAAGAAGAAAAAAAGGGGAGATTCTATTCAAAGGACAAAAACGTGGTCTGTTCAAAGAAACACACACAAAGGTTTCAAATCAAAGGAAGATAGTAAACTTGTTCGATACAGCAACAAGAGAAAGGCTTTAAGAGTCATTCTCCAAAACCAAGTTCAGCATAAGCAACATAGAAACAAAGACAAGGTATATATGAAAGCCATACAAGTCCAGCAAAATGAGACAAGAAATATCAAAATACAAAGTTCCACGGTTTCCAAAACAACCAAGTAGAGCAACGAACACAACAGCTACATCTTAAAAAGGGCGCCCAGGGAAGAAGCTTTGCAAGCAGCAACATAAGATTCTTGTTGAGAGTCCAATTCAGCAAGGTCAGCTTTTACACTTGTCAAATCAGCAGTGGCCTTGGACAAAGTAACAGAGATATCATTGATCAAACTCTCTAAGTCAGCATGACGCTCCGTCAGCAATTGTCGCTTTGCAATGAAAGTTCCCTCGTCAAAAGGAGGACGCTGACCTTCCACTTGTTTTATGACATTATCAAGCCAAGACCCTGAATATTGATGGAGTTTAAGAGACTGCAAATAGTCCAACAGAGAAGATTTCTGATCCCAAGAAAAAAAATCCACATCTTGATTTACAGTAAGCTTCAGCACGTGTAGCATGGTATGAAGACCAGCTTCATTAAAAATCTGAGGCAAATGCAACCCAGGCAGCACTAAATCTGAATGAGCATGGAAGAACGAGCTTAGAAGCGCTATATCCTCATCAGATAGGGGCTTGTCATCTTCAAAGATAGCAATGCTACAAAACAAAGAATGGCAACAATAAATAAGGAGCAAAATGACGAATGCACAAAACAAAAGAAAGGATAAAATAAGAAACAAGCAATGACACTTACGGAAAGAAGTTATATTAGGAGCGGCATCAGGAACAACTTCAGCTTGAAGAGGAACCTCTTGGGTGGAAGTCAAATCAATAACAGTATGGAAAGAAGCTTGCAGAATAGGGGTAGCAGCAGCCTTGGAAGAAGCAGGGGTGGCAACAGTCTCATCCCTTTGAGGAGGAACAGGAGTAATAATAACAGGAGGAGCATCCTCACGAGCAGGGGAGTCAACAACCATACCTCTTGGAGACGCCGAATCACCAGCTAAGGCATCTTCCACGGGTGGAGATTTAGAAGCAGCATCCTCAGGGACGGCCTCAGGATCCACATTCATGGGGGAACCTTAAGGAGAAAGAGTAGCAAGAGGTTCCACTTCCAAAGGAGCAGGAGTCTCACCCTCGGCAAAATTACCAGAAGCAGAACCAGATGAAATGTGCTCAGAAACAGGAGTACCTTTGGATTTTGATTTGGGAGCAACAAACTTGGGTGGAGAACGACCGGGTGGAATCTTCACTTTAGCAGCAGAGGCAGGACGCTTGGCCTTAGAAGTATCTGATCAAAAATAGGCAGAAGTGGTAAGAATGCAGCAATACATAAGCAAATAAGAAAGACACTATGAATAGAAAGGCAAATAAAAATAACATAGGAAGGCAGGATAGCACAAGAAAGCAGGGAAGTCTGGCTTTGGAAAAGGGAAATCGAACCAGGAAGGACAGGATCAGTAGAATGCTTTTCTCCTAACACCTCATCATGAGAAGAATCAGTATTGGAAGAAGAAGGAGATGACTGATGATCCCCAGGAGCAGGAACCTTGACGCCCTGAACTACTCGATCATCCTCAGAAGAAGAATAATGAGCCGCAATGGATGCACCAGTATCATCCTCCTCTTCATCTACTAAATCAACATGATCAGGAGTTGAAAGGGTCGGAGAAGAAACACGGGCCATCAAGCGAAGCGAGCGCCGAGAAGGAGTAGAGACTGGGGCGCTTCCTTTTGTCTTAGAAGGAAAGCTTGAAGTCTTTTTGGCGACAGAAGACTTTGGGATTGGGGGACCAGAGACAGAAGCCTTCTGCTTACCTTTTTTCAAAGCTGTGGATGCAGATGGGGAGGATGCTGATGTCTTCCTCTTACGAGTCTGAGGAGCAGAGCTGGTTGCACCTAAACATGAGCAGTACATTGAACATGAATATTGAACGAAATATAAAAAAAGGGGAGAAGAGAAAAGAAAGTAGCAGCCATATAACAAGAATACCTTTCTTCAGGGGAGTTGCATAATAAGGGTCCATGAAGGAAATGGACACAGTGGCAGGAGTAACAAGATTGGGAGTCGCCTCAAAACTGCGAAGGCGTTGCAGCACACCTTGGTGGGAGTCCAACCAGCTTTGAAGAACACCACCAGTAAGAGTAGGAGAAATGTAAAAGGGGAAAGAGTCCTTTGGATCTGAATCATCAGGGGTCCGGAAGAGTACTGACTTAAGAGCCGCCTCTACCCCTATGGGAGCCACATGAAGGCTGCAAGGGGGCTGATCCCAGCCAAATTGGCGGACGACCCTATCTGGTCTATAAGCATACGGCCACAAAGCTCCCCCGTGTGCGCTCTTGTTATCGGTAGGCACAAATCCGGGTAAGCGACATGGAGTGAGGATCAAATTCCAAAGATAAGTAACACCCTCTAACTTCTTTGAGATGTCATTTCTTGCCGCAAAAAGAAACCTGTCGTTAGTGTAAAGATCATGAAGTAGCTCCCCAGAATGAAACAGTGGCTTGGCATAAGGGCGAAATGAAAAACTCCCTTCATCATCAATTACATGGACTAAGGGACACCTCGGTTTGCCTTGGGACCAATGCCATGATCGGATCTTGGAAGAATCAATGTCAACCCCTTCTTCAGTATTTTCAGCAGAACCCTCAGTATTGTCACTTGTATCATCAGGTTTGGGTCCTTCCGGACCAAACTTCGGAAAATGTTCAAACAGAAAGTGTTGTAAAAAAGTCAGGTCCAAATAGCAATTTATGGGAAAGCGGCCATAAGAATTGCTTAGTTGCTCAGAAATCTGATCCAACCTTGCATACAAGCCACCAAGGTACAACGACGACAATGGAAGACGAATCCCTTGAGACAACATACTAGCAAAAACGAAAACAGCAGGACTCACAAATTCCCATGGTGGTCCCGGGAAAACGTAACGACTAAGCCAAAAAGCAATAAAACCTGCCCTGTACAAACCCTCATCCAGAGTAGGGCCAGATTCGAAGTTGTCACCAAAAACTTCACCGAAAAAATACCTTACCCAATTTGCAAAAGTGTGTTTTAAAGAAATCTTCTTACCAGATTGTTGGCCCTTGGAGGAAGATTTGCCAGCGCCCCTGCCCCTAGATGAGGACCCTTTCCTCTGCGATAAGAGGTCACGAGAGTGCTTGGCGCTCAGCACTATAACAACTTTTAACTCCCTTGCCATATCAAGAAACTTTTCATCAATATCAGATAAAGACAAGTCAGGATCACCGAAAGAAGGTAATCTCATAAGGACGATTACGTCTTCTAAAGATGGAGCAAACTCCCCCCATGCGGTGATAAAAGTGTGGGTGATTGAACACCAGCGCTGTACCAACATATGGAGATCAGTTACCCTCTTGCACACGCTGAGCTTGGTAGAAATCTTGATAGCCTCAGCGATTCATGTACTTTCTAAAACTTCAACAAATGAGGGGTCATCTCTGAAGACAGAGGCAACCCATTCAGGCCAGCCCCCAGTCACGCTAAGCCTCATGTGAAACCGCACTTCTGACCAGGGAAACTCAGCCCTTAGCAAGCGAGATCGAAGCAGTGTTGGACCCAGAGTCTTACTATCACCATCAGTCACAGGTGTGGTTCTCAAATGAGCAAACTCCTCTGAAACAACAGTGGCCTTCAAAGGGAAATTGTGAAATAAGTTACCGGATTTGGGAGGACCCTCGAATGGAGGAGAGGGGCAGGGAGCGTCCACCCAGCGGCGGTACCTTTTCTCCACGGGTTCAGAACGAGGAGGGGGAAGATCATTCAGAACAGCAATAGAAATAGGTTGAGGAGACGTCCCTTCGTCACCAACATATTCAGAAGCGTCAGATTCCAGTTCTTCACCAGAAGAAGTTACAGCATTCGAGTGAGCCATGGAGGAATGAACAATTTTCGGTAAAGGAAAGAAGAAGGGGCTACTGCAAGAGAGAGAAGGAGGAAAGTCTTTTAGAATAAGAGGTGGAGAAACGTGGGTATGGGAAGGCATGCTTGAAGTAGTAACGTTAAGAAGTGAGTGGAGGCACAGTTACCAACTGCATAAGCCACGTTTCACACGACAAGAGGTTGGAAGGGAGTAGGCTTGCAGGCTAGTGAGTTTGTATTTGAAATAATCCTAAAGGGGCTATTGTTTAGGACTGAGGAATAATTGGTTATTGGGCCAAAGCCCATTAGCAGGGGAGCAAATAAAGAAGAGAAATTCTTAGATGGCCCATAAAGATTGTTTCAGATTAAAGCAGGCCTCCGCACCAACAATAGCAGCAGTGTGGAAGCGTCCCCCTGCCAGAGCGTCCTCAGGTTGCACCATTCTTCTGGAACCAGATGAGAACCTGGGAAGTTGTTTCTTCCTTGGGCCCAACGTTTGGCTGCCATGTCCATCAGATATGCCAAAAGCAGGAAAGATGTCATTTCATTCAAGCACCAAATATGGAATGCCAGTAGAGAAGATGCCATTTTACTCAAAGAAGGAAAGATACTGTTCACCTCCTCTACCAAGACTGAAGAAGGCAACGACCAACAGGTAATGGAAGAAAAGCTATAGTAACCATCAGATAAAGAAAAGGACAAACTTAGTGACCAAGGCAAGCCTCCTATGAAGCAAGGGGACACTATGATAAAGCCAACAGAGGCCAACAAGAACTGATAGAAGGGCTAAGACCAACAAACAGAACACACTCAGAAATTACAACGACACAGCCAAGAGAAAAGAGAAACTTTAGAGAGTATTAAGAGAGAAAGACAGAGAACGCCCTGGGAATCTTATGATTCTTCAACGTATTTCTTGACATTTACGCTCTCTTTCTCTCTTGTATTTTCTCTCCCATTACAAGTAATAAAAATGAGGCCTTGACTTCACTAAGTCTACGAACCCACCATTTTATTTGCATTTTGTATTATTTTCTTCAAGAAATACAAAATCTTGGCAGAAACACTTATAAATAAGGACATATAAGTATTAATCAATAATCATGCATCTAAGCACGGTTATGTTTTAATCACTGATTTTTTTTGGTGATAAATCACTGATTTTATTTTTTGGGGAAAGTTGTAATGTCAGTGTCTCGTCTATGTACAACTTTGGCAAAGACATAATTGGGCACATACAGTGTATATGTCCCGACAATTTAGTTAGATCCTTAATGCTGGATCAATCTCACCAATAAGCATCATTATTTGACAGATTAGAAATTAAAGGAAAAGCAATTTATCATATACTATGATGTTACAAACCGAAAGGGAAATAATCATACCCCCAAAGTCATCCTAAGCATCTAATAACCTATCATTAGTTTTGGATTAGACCTCAATCCCACTTAAGCATTGTAATAACCAATGTCGGCTTAGCAATGAAGTCAAATAAGCTGATTAAGCCTTTCATACGTCACATGGCATTTTCAAGGTTTTGTTCTAGTCACATGTCATTTACCTAGTACCTCAAATGACATCTAGATGTAGGATTTCATTAACGTGACTCCACTCATGGTAAATAGCGGAGATACATTCAGTCTGGTAAAATAATTGCACCCTTACATACTTACGAACCTTATGCACCAAAATAACTTTCTTGATTAGCACTTTTTTTTTTGGTGCAGAGCTTTATTTTTCAGACGTTCTTGATTAGCTATAGCTTCTTGATAGTTGATTCAATCACAGGTAAAAATTACAACCCATATAGAGTCTCACTAATTTATTATTATTATTATTTTTACTTTCATACTTTATTTTGAGATATAAAGAGGAAAGGGATATTAAGAAAAGAGAGAAGTAACTGATAATACCATATGAAAAAAAAAAGAAAAAATAAATATATAAATAAGGAAGTAAAAAACAGAAAAGTTTTTAAAATGTTGAAGATGTATAAGGCACCTATACACAATGAACCTGGATAACATCCAAATGTTGAAGATGAACCAAATCCTAATGTTCTTAATCAAAATCTCAACCATAATGACCATGCTTATCTGCCTCAGGACTTAAAAAGGTCAAATAGACATATATAGCTATGTTTGGTTTTGTTCCCAACGTACGTCTTGGCCTCAAAAACTTGCTTTTGAAGTTTTTTCTCATGTTTGGCAAACACAGCAAAAATTGATTCTATTGTTCGAACGTGAGTTTAGGCGGAAGCAACCGTGAGTTTAGGCGGAAGCAACTATTAGTTGCTTCTGCGTTTAGCTTTCACGTTTGCATCTTTTTTTTACATGTTTAACCTTTTACTTTTCATTAATTTTTAATAAAATAATATATAAAGTATACCCTTTATGTACTTATCCATCCAAAAGTGATTTTGCTTCCAATTATCCAAACAATATTACTTTTTCCAAATCTTTTTTTAGGTAAATAAAATTTATTACCAACAAACTAATTTGAAACAAAACCAACCCCTATGTTCAATGCCACTTTCTAGGAAGGGTTCACTGCCTTAGAGGAGGGAAAAAGTTACTCAATTTCACAAATAATTCTATCAACTATAGTCCTATTTGACCAATTCCTAAAATCAATAAAATACAAAGATATTCTCAAAGCAAATTCCTTTTTCAATATGATGAATACTTGATCCGGCCTTTGCTCCTGATGCTGAAAGGTTCTTCGATTCTTTTCCATCCATACGTGATAAACAACAGCTGCCATTGCTGCATACACGAAACGTCTCCGGATTTTTCTCTTAAAGCCAAACTACAGCCATCTGCACCAGCGCTAGAAGCAATAATGGTCACAAGAGAAACAACACCAGTTGCATACCAATTCCAGCAGGTCATGGCTCCACGCACAAGAAAAGAAGAGTTGATCCCGTGTCTCCGAAGCATTTCGACACAGCATACATGTCGGATCAAGGGAGACATTGTCCTAAGTTTGTCAAGCACAGTCAACCAGAGAATGAAGCAATGCTTTTGTGTGGATGCTGGATTCCACACGAATCTGTGCAGAGGGAAGATTTCTTATTCACCAAGCAAATAGTAGTAGCCCTGCTTAATGGTGTATGTTTGACTGCCAAGCCAAAGATTATTCACATAACCAACCTTCAATTTGTCCTTAGCTTTAAGGATCTGAGACTAGTGCCAACTCCCATTTGATTGAATGCTGCAGGACCAGAAATCAGATTGCTTAAGGTAGACTGAATGAATCTAGCGCACCCACAGAGAATCCTTCTCAGAGGCCAAATCCCAAACTTGTACTTTTTCCAAATCAATTGACTTCAAACTCACTTTTATCAAAATCAATTTTACAAAATCAAGTTTGCAAACACCCATTCAAACACACACATAACCAAATTTACATACTTGAAAGACTATCATTGCTTACTAGCCTACTAAGTTGGACCATCAATGCTCAACAGTGCAAAAGTCATGTATCCTTTATCACACTACTTGTCCTATCATGCCTTATCCCTTAGACATATACATTTTTCTCTAGCCATTTTCACAAACACAAAACATACAACATATAGAGATGCTATTAAGTATGATTGTTCGAGGATGACAATTCGAAATGAGTAGCAGGATTTGGAGAAAAATCAGGCTTGGAAACTCACGACTTTGCCTCCTGGAAAGATAACTATAGGTTGCAACCGGATCTTCAAAATTAAACACAAAGCAAATAGCTCAGTTGATAAATACAAAGCCAAACTTATTGCTAAGGGATTCACATAGAGGAGTGGATTATTAGGATACATTTAGTCATGTGATGAAAATGACCACTATTAAAGTGTTGTTAGCTCTTACTACTGGTTTTAATTGGCATCTTCATCAACTAGATGTAAACACAACTTTTATTCATGATGACTTGAAGGAAGAAGTCTATATATATGTATTTGCCTCCATGTTTGTATGCTCTCAGTCCTAATTGTGTTTGGTAATTGCAAAAATCTCTTTAGGCCTCAAACAGGCTAGCAAGTAATTATACATTAAGCTATCTGAATTCGTAATGTCCTCTGGCTACTCGAGATCCAAGGCTGATTACTCTCTCCTTACAAAAGCAAGGCATTCTAATTTCACAACCATCTTGGTTTATGTTGATGATTTGGTATTGGCTGGCAATGATCTCATAGAAATACAACACAGGAAGAAATCTTTGGATAATGCTTTCAGTATTAAGTACCTTGGTGAACTAAAATACTTTCTTGGTATGGATAGGAGTTTGCCAGTTCTCAATAAGGCTTGGTTTTATATCATAGAAAATACACTACGGATATATTGTAGGATACCAGTTTACTTGTTGCTAAATCCTGTACTACACCTATGGACAATTCTATCAAGCTACACAAAGAGTCTAGTACACCATACCACAATCATACAGACTTACAAAAGACTTCTAAGTAAATTGATTTATTTGACTCGCACAAGACCATACACTGTTTTTGTTATCAATCATCCAAGTCAATTCCTTGATTGTCCTATTAATTTGCATTATACAACAACCATAAGGATTGTGAAATATCTCAACTCCTCACCAGGGAAGGTTTTATTTTTCTCTTTTACCTCTGATCTCTGCCTTAAAAGATTCAAAGATTCAATGTGCTAATATAAAGAGTCTAATGATCCAATATTGCTTTTACATGGGAAACTCTTTGATCTCATGGAAAAGCAAGAAACATAAAATTGTCACTAGCTCATCCTAAGAAACAAAATATTTATCCTTAGCTTATGCTACACATGAAGCTTAGTGGTTACTATATCTTCTCAAAGACCATCACGTTCCTCATTTTGTACCAATGGTTCTATATTGTGCTCTGCACATGGGTGCTAATCCGGTTTTTCATGAAAGAACCAAATACATTGAGATGGATTGATAAGTGGTTAAAGACCAATTATAGGCAAACATTATTACTTGCTCTCTATTCCTAGCCAATCACAATTTGTGTGCTAACATTCTTACTAAATCTTTGGCATCTGGTCCTTTCTCCTCTCTAAATTCCAACCTGAACATGCTTGATATACATGATCTAGCTTGCTAGGGATGTCAAATAGTAAGAACGAAAAGGTAATTATGCAACAACCAAGGTTGATCAACTCTAAATGCTCTCGGTTTCAGTCTCAACATGTTTTGTAGCATATTGAAGATAGAGAGCAGCCTTCTAATTCCAAGCTGATGAAGCTTGTGATTGATTATATTAGTTAGCTAAAATTAGGAGTTAGAGAAGTTAGACAGGTTTGACAACCATAAGTTAGTAATAGCTATAGAGGCTTGCTTTGGCACACAATCTATCTAGTGTAACTAAAGGTGTATATAAACTGGTAGTTTTAGGAGTTATCATTAACAATTTAACCTTTACATCTTACATTTTCTCTCAAAGTTCACTTTTCTCATCACATCATTCATTTCTCTTCAAATTCATCATCAATAGTGGAATTAGATTTTTACAGAAGAGTTAATAGTTTATTAGATACCCCAGAGATACTCCTGACATCAACTTAGTCTCTAAAAGATTTTTGGAATCAATTAACTCCCCCAAATATTAGAATGGCATCACGTTAGTCCCTTCGTCCATCAATCCGTCAATCCCTCTGTTAAGTGTCACATGACACATTCTCATTGGTTATTACTCTCAACACATTTAGACACGAACCATATAGAATTATTCCTCTTTTGAATTTTTGACCATTAGATATATCCAACGATTCAAATTTTAAGATGAAAAATAAAATTAAAAAAAATAAAAAATCCTTCCATTCAATTTTATCCCAACGGTTTAGATTTGAATTTTTTTAAAGTAAAATCCTTCTCTTCGTCTTCAATCTAATATCACCCCTCACCACCACACCACCATTGTCCCACTGCCGCAACCACCACCACCACCATCCACCATCATAATCAAACGCCCCTCTCCAATTCTCTTTTCACTACTTTATTATCCTCTCAATGTTTTTAATAATTATATCATAGTCTTGACACAATGATTCAAAATGCATAGATTAGACATAATATTAATCATTTTCATGATATAAAGATTTCAAGCTACATTTGATAAATTGACATAGGCAAATTAAAAATGAACCTATACAGAAATGAACAACATTATAACTCAACAAAACATTAAGGAAACAAGAAAATTACTGAAAAGGATTAATGCAAACTAACAGATCTAAACACTTATTGGAATAAGCTTAGTATTTCAATTGCATTCTGAAAAGTACTACAAAAGACTATCACAATCACTATTGGTTTTAGAACCGAAACATAACATTTAATTCCTTGTATCTTTCTTTTAAGACCATCGCATAACCGACTGCCCCTCTCTAATTCTCTCTTCACTGCTAAGTTTTATCACTTCCTTTGGTTATGGTGGCGACTGTTGGTGGTGGCAACGGCAGTGGTGGTGTGGTGGTGAGGAGTGATATTAAGTTAAAGATGAAGAGAGGAGTTTTATTTTTTTTATTAAAATCTAAATTGTTTGGTATATCCAACGGTTAAAATTGAATGGAATGATTTTTTATTTTTCTATTTTATATTTCATCTTAAAATTTGAACGGTAAAAAAATTTAAAGAAGGAATAATCTTGTGGTTCGTATCTAAATGCGTTGAGAGAAATAGTCAATGAAAATGAGTCACGTGGCACTTAACAGAGGGATTGGCGGCGGATTGATGGATGGAGGGACTTAGTGATGACATTATGATCTTTGGAGGACTTAATTGATTCCAAAAATCTTTCAGTGACTAAGGCAACGTCAGGTGTATCTTTTGGGGACCTAATAGACTATTAACTGTTTACAGAAAACTAGCATATATGAACTCAGGCCCGGCCCAGGAGCAGGGCGAGACCCAAGATTTTTAGGGGCCTATAAAAAATAAAATTTAATTTAGAATAGACATATATAAAACTAGTTTGATAAACTTATAGTAGTATGATATAGCACAAGTAATTGATGCTTTCCACTTATCTTATTTAGATTCGTGTTTGATTCTTATAGCTTGCTATCAGAAGAGAGTTCCTCCTTTAACCAGGAGGAAACTTGCCTCCTTAAACCAATTATAATATGCCACATGTACAGTTTTAAATAAGATAATAAATATTTTATTATTGTATTTCCTTTTAAGTTTCAATCCCTAATAATTGTTGTCTCCTTCGTGTCACTTACTCTCCCCTCATCCTTTCCCCCATTACAAGCCGACACCATAACCATTGTTGCTGCTCCAATCACCTACTAGAGGTCGAAGCCCCACCCCGCCAAGTTAAGGAACCAATCCGCGAAGTCCACCACCCGAACCACCGCTTCCCCTTTTGTTTTGATAAAGTAATTTTGTGTTCTCTTCTTCTGCTTCTCTTCTGCTAGGGATTTGAAAAGGCTTATGGAACAATCGAGAAAGAAATAGAGATTAGGAATAGTAGCATTTGTGTTTAGTACTAACTCAAATCACTGACTTTTCATTAAATGGAGTAAACATTTCTTTCATTGAACTATTATACTTTTTCATAAGCTTTTGTTATCAAATTTTTTTTCCAGCTTTGGGTATTTTCCTGTTGTTGTCTCTATATCAGTTGTCTTCTCACTCATTTTATTTGTCATAAATGTATAATGATTTGGATTTGACTGGCGGGACGATGGTGGATGTCAGGACGACGACGGATGGTGGTTGGCCCCTCGCATGGTTGGCGACTGGCGGTGGTCAAACAACGGTGGCACAAGATCCTATGTTCTGCGTTTTCTCTGTTTTGGTTTATTAAGGAGCTATTCAGTTGTTATAAGTCAAAAATGGTCATTTTTTTGTTATCAAAACAACAAATTAAGGTTGCACATGTGGCATATTATAATTGGTTTAAAGAGGCAAGTTTCCTCCTGGTTAAAGGAGGAATTCTATTCTATTTTTCAAATGATTTCAATTACTGAGGACGTGTTTTGTTGTGGCTTGTTACTTTGTCAAACAATCAAAGATTATCTGGGCCTAAAAATTTTAGAGGTTCATGCAAATAGTTTTATATTATCCTTACTTGTAGAAAAAAAAAGAGAAACATTAATAGTTGCAATTTTATTTTTCAATTTTCAATGACTCGTTATAATATTTTAATTTACTCACTAGAAAAATAAAAACTAATGAACTTTATTTTTGTAGTCCAACATAAAAAAAAAATTTCATTTTTTATTACCTATTTAGTCAATATTATTTGCTTAATAAATTTTTATTTTTTCGGTTTTATTTTTTTAATAACTATTTTTATTATTGACTGCCATGGTTTTAATTTATTAAATTATATGTATATGTTTTAATGATTTATTTTCATGGACTTTCTTGTTCTCAACTTTTAGGTTAAAGACAAGAACCTAAAAGATGATAAATTTTATAATAAAATGTGGCATTAAAAGAATCAAAACACTTTACATTTATCCTTGATCCCAAAGATGAAGATTAAGAAAACTTTATTTTTAATAAAAAATTATAAATTAGGGGCCCAATATTTTTTTTTTGCCCAAGGATCCAAAATAGATCAGGACCGGGCATGTATAAACTACTCGTATTCATCAAACGTCAGCCAAAGAGCTTCATTTTCATGAACTGTGGTGGAGATACCCCACTAATACATGTGAGGAGTTCATAGTCACTAGGATAGGTCCTATTAGTTAGGTTTCTGAAATATTTGTGGGATTTTTTAAACTCCCCAAAGATTAATTTGGCATCATGTTAGTCCCCTCCATCCAATTTCGTCATGAGGGACCTGACGGAATCCTACGTGACACGTTAAATGTTTTGTTGCTCCAATGCCATGTTGGAATGTTAAGAAGGTGTCACGTTTGGGCCAACAAAGCATTAATGTGCCATGTATGATTCTATTAGGTCCCTCATGGGGGGACTAACGTGATGCCAAATTGATTTTTGGGGGGAATTATGAGATTTCACAAATCTTTCAGGGATTTACACTACTACAGAGATGTAGAAAGATCCCGATTCCGCACCCATTTTGATCCCGGTTCCGACCCGGGATTGTATCCAGCGGCATAAAAAGTGTGCCACTTGTGCCTAACTGATTTAGAAAAAACAGAACTGGGATTTTAAGTTCAATAAGGAACCAGAATCAATAAAATACAATAATCACTAATTACATTTTGAAGGAACCAGAATGTTAAATATTTTTTATCACTGTTAGAATATTTTAATAAAGGACTGGGATGTTAAGCATATATGATCACTGTTGAGTTTTTTAAAATGAATCGGGATGTTCAATAGAATTTATATATATAATTTTTTTTAAATATATAATTTTTCCTATACCTATATATTTGAACAAAATGTTGATTTTTTTATCAACAAATAAATGCCATAATTATATAAAATAAACAAGTACATAACAGTACTCACCACCTTACAAAATTAAAAGATATATAATGTATATATAATATGTATATATACATTAGAAATGTGCATGTCAATACACATTTAAGATAGAAAACTCCCAAAACCAAATCAAATCTCTCCATACATACTAAAGGCAAAACAAGCTCGATCAAATAGATACAACATAGTCACATTCAAATTCAAAACTAAGCTAAGCTAAGGTAACTCATCAAGAATATATGCTGCACATTCATCCTTGACTTCATTCAGCAATTCATCAAAGAGTATGTGTACTGACAATCTTCAAAATACTTTAAAATTAAATAGAAAATGGAATTAGAATTGTGTTGATAAACTAAACGATATATTTATTATCAAATATGTGGTAAACATAAATCATATAATGAAAATTAAAAACTAATGGTGGAATCATGTCATCTTCATAGTACAATTGCACGATTTCCTTAAGATATTGCATGACATAATAACCACAATCAACATGATTCGGTTGCTTGGGACACTGTAAAATATAATCCAAACTAAAAGATTAAACGACATAAGTAATAAACAACTTATATGTAAACAGAGCATCAGTATAATAGTGCTATAGAATATGTAACCAAAGTCATCAATATTTGCATATTAAAACACATAGAATGTTGAAATAAAGTCAGTATATCATCACCTTTTCAGACATATGGAATATCATTATTAATAAAGGTGAAAAATTATGACACCTTAATAAAGGTGACTTAGTAACTTAATGACTTAAAGAAGAAGAAGAAGCTCAGTTAATTAATTTGTAGAGTTTTACTACTGATCTGACCCGAGGGTTATATATATATATACACACAAACATATAATGAAAATTTATTCTAGAATTGCTTTTAAAATTAAGGACATCAACATATGCAACAAACTAGAATATGCAACAAACCACTCCAGGATTCAAACCATAATTATTCAAATCAGTAATTGAAAATAACTACAAATTCCTATGTCCATGTGCACCTACTAAAACAAAAACAGCAAGCTAGCTAATTAGAGAGTACAATGTCGTTATATATACCTTAATAGGCACCCATTTGAATGGTTTATTCAGCTCCCTTTGAGTATATGTTTTTTTATTTATACCTAGGTTGTTATTGCTCTAACAAAATCAAACAAATTTATTTATTAATGAATATTTTGAAACATATAAAGACACACAGAGAATGCGACGACCCAAATTTATTTCCATTTCTAATTCTTTTTATTAAAAATACAGATTTATTTTTCACCTTGATGAAAATAAATTTAAGCCATCACTAATTCTAATCAACACATCACAACATTGAACACATAGAGATTGGAACTAATTTACATCATATACATTATTATCAAAAGGTTTTAAAACATATTTCACATCACTAGCAGCAAGAGCGTAGCTTTTATCATATCAAAAGATAGACTCCGAGTCAACATATATACACTATATCACAGACAAAAAACATAACCCAGAGTCTTGGTTCCCAACTCCATTAGACTATAGTCAAGAGAGTAGAAGTCCTGCTAATTAATATTATACAATTCCATCTTTATGTTCTCAACTCAGTCTCCAGTAACCCACTGGCTTCCTGTTGAGTTCTCAACCGGATTGTCCTCGGCCTCGGGGTTTTCTTCTTCTGGATTCTCCTCCTTCTCGCCTTCCGAATGTTGTGTCGACCTACTAGGAACGTATTCCAGAGTCAACACTCTCGATCGGATGGAAGGGCCAAGACGAGTAGGATCCTCTCTAATAATCCTTTCACGAGGAGGAGAAGGACTCACTGGAAGATATCGTCTAAAATGATGATTCGGAGGTGGAGGATAACCCGGTCGATATCTTAAAGCAGGTGGAATATGAATAATATAAATCATATGAAGCTTTACCCTCTTAGGATGCATGCAAGATAGCGGATTCGGATGACAAAATATCACTTCAACGTCACCCTCAAATACTACCTGATCGTCCTCATAGTGCCACTGGCCACTACAGAGTGGCCTCATCTGTAACACCCCAAAATTTTAATCCCCGATTAATGAAATGTTAATTATAATTTAATTATAATTAATAGTTTCTATATTAATCCTTGATTAAAATATGTGTTTATATGACTAGCCTATGTGTGGAAATTATTTAATAAATAATTTAAATGCATAAAATAAGAGTTTTGCATATTAGTCCCTGGGTTGGGACCTAGAAGCAATTATAGGAAAGATTTTGGAGGGAAGGTAAATAAAATAATTATTTTTCAAAAACTGGGTAAAACACTCGAGTATTATTCAGAATACTCGAGTATTCTGGGTCAAACTGCACGAGTTAGTGCGTTTGGTGAGTCACAGCCAACGATTTCGTGTCGTTGACACGAAATCACCACCATGCCAACGCCATGGATGTCATGGCGTGATGCATGAGCCTCCTCCAAGCCTATAAAAGCCAATCAACATCGAATTCGTGAAGATTTGGCTCATTCTTGTTGAAGTTGAAGAAATTAGGGTTCCGAGTTTGTACTCTTCAATTCTCCTTCTCTGTGTCAAACTGAAACACAAATCATACACGAATACAAAGCTCACATCACGAGCTTTGTATAAACACCAAAATCGTAAGGATTGAGTGAGTGTGTTGGGAGAACGACAGCTTGGAAGTTGGAATTATTCTGTCAAAGTTGGTTTCTGGAGCTTACTTGGAGATTAATTTCTGGTAAGCTCTCGAGCTCCTGAGTCTCAAACTCAATTCCTTTAGTTAGAACATGTTGTATAGAGTTTAGAAATCTAATTTTCCCCAATTCTTATCTCTGTTTCATGGGTGAACCAATTCGGTTTTGATGGTGCACTCAAAATTGTCATGCATGTGAAGCTCAAAGTGATTTCTGGGGTTGGAGCACTTTTCTTGGATTTCTTTCTGTTGATTCACGTCTGAGAGGTAAGGGTAAGTAATTATATTCACTAGATAGAGTTTAAATTCCATTAATTGTGTTAGAGAGCCACCAAGAGGCTCTAAGGGCTTAGATTGAATAGGAACTTTGGTTTGGAGACCAATCCATGCTCTAAATCTGTGATGAGCAAGTTTGATATCATGTATGTGAACTAAAATGCACTTGGTTTTATGTGTATTGTGCTTTTTATGAGAATTGACATGTTAAGTTGTGAAAATGTGTTTTAATGCATGATTATTGATTTCTCCGTCAAATCTGTGTTTTGACTTGTAACAAGTGTTGTAACATGTCTAAATAATGTTATGTGAACTCTGTGGATCCCTGGAATGGACTAGAATTAAATAGAAATGAAAATGTTATGTTAAAACCAGTTTTCAGTGCTGTCTGCTGCGAAACACTCGAGTAAAAGGCAGAGTACTCGAGTAAATCGTGTTCAAAACCATGTAAATTAAGGAAGAACACTCGAGTAGTCTGTCTGGTACTCGAGTATCGAGCATGACCTGAGGACCATTATAGGCCAAACACTCGAGTCAGTCAAGGTCACTCGAGTATTCTGGAAATATCCAAGAACACTC
This sequence comes from Crotalaria pallida, assembly GCA_037953625.1. NCBI lineage: Eukaryota > Viridiplantae > Streptophyta > Magnoliopsida > Fabales > Fabaceae > Crotalaria > Crotalaria pallida. Next base: position 129,913,022 of record CM075650.1, read on the forward strand.
GAGTAACCCATGAACCACTCGAGTAAATTGATGAATTGAAAACCCAAATCCTCAGAAAGTCATGAACACTCGAGTAACTTCAGGAACACTCGAGTAATCTGGAAAATCTAGAGAACACTCGAGTGGACTGAATTTTACTCGAGTATATTGCCCAGAACCTGAAGAACACCATTTTCAATTCTAAGTCAAATAATTAATGAATTATTGAGAATAGTCCAAGGGATTAAGACTTAAAGAAATTGATTAATACAAATAGATCGTTTGATGACGGTCCTTTTGATAAAGAAATAAGCCTAGGTGGCCTGCAAAGTATTAATCAACTTCCCTTAAGTCTAAAGGATAAAATGCATTCATTCTGGAGTTTGGATGGTAGGACGTATTTCATGTTTGTTAAACATGTGGAGGGCCTCTGGGAGTGCCAATACGCTTGCTTGATGACACGTTGTTGACGTGGTCGGCTTAGTGGATGCCGATATGGATATATCGTTTGGATGACGATCCGTTTGGATGACGGGATATGCTCGGGTGGCATGGATACCAAGCTTGTCGTGTACATTCTAGGTGAATGTACGAATGGTTGTATACCTAGGAATACAACGGACTGTTGAGTGCTGGGTTGTCAGGGATGGACGTCAGAGAGTGACATAGTATTATGATGGAGATAGGCTTGAGAGCTAAAGTCATGCATCATGCCCTTCATTCAAATAAACTGTTATGACTGAATTAAGTGTGAACATCCTATGTGCATAACCTACTTGCTAAGTGTTAAGTGTGATTGATATTAATTGATGCATGTTACATCTTTATGTTGCATAATTTATTCTGTATTGATTATGTGTATAGAATTGCTTACCCCTATGCCCTTGTAGGTGATGTCTCGCTACATTGCTTGCATCGAGATCCGGCCACTTCCTAGTGGCATATGGATCTATGAGGACCATCGCGCGGTGTTTGAGGGGGAGGTAGAGATTACCTTCTACCACCCGAACCCGCTAATACGATTCCGTCCTTGTAGGTTTAGGATTCCCATCATATACACTATGCATGTACCCCCGTTTTACACTTACCATGGACCACCTCCCACGCGACCAGCTCGCTCTTACCATAGTTTTCGTTTTCAACCTACCCGCTCTCACCCTTTTACTTCGAGAGTCGTCCGCGAGGAGACTCCCCTATCTGATCCGAGGAGCCCAGTCAGGGTTTCACCATCACCTGACCCGGTACCCAGTGGTAGGGTACACTCTCCCTCGGATGAGATCGAGGAGGATCCGGTGGAGGACGAGAGTGGGAGCGAGCCTGTCGTGCATTCTACTGGGAGTGACTGGAGGGACGACGATCCCTAGGTACATGTATATGGTGTATGGTGTGGATCTGAGGATCCGGTGTGTGGAGGAGATTTGCTGTTGCTGCTGTGATGATGATGCTACTACCTTACTCACTTTTACTTTTGGGAGACTACTGCTACTACTACTCCATCTGATGCTGCCAGATCTATGTGACTACTCCTAGAGTTATATATTTTGTTATGTATATATATTGTAGATATACTTTTGGAGCACTCTAGAGCTTGTAGTTACACTGTTATATAGATCTGATGATGGACTTGTATATTTTGAAACTTGGAGACTTTACTCATGGGCTATGTACTTATGATTCTCTATCTCTATGAAAACCTATGTTTATATTCTATCAGTTGCATAGTCCCGTAATTTCCGCTTACTCTGATTTAATCTGTTTAAGAGCTCGGCTATAAATGGTATCAGTTTTATCGTACAAAGCAAGGGTAGCTTAAGCTACTTGATACAAAGATATTTTCTAAAAGATCGAATGTTACTCTATTTGCGAAAAGGTTTTAGAAATCGCCGAACTCGATACAATGATTTTGAGATAATATAGACTTTGTTATCCAAGACTTTCAAGTGACGATTCGTGCACCCACTTTAAAAGAAAATTTTATTTACCTATTTTCTTAACACTCACAAGTCCATATATATTACCCAATATGATATACTTTTATTTTTATATTTGGGTAACTACGAAGGGTGTCACATCATCTCTATGCAGAAGAGATTCCTCGCCATCACCTAACAAACAAAAGGGCAAGGGAGTAAGTCATAGCCGAAGCACATAATCAAATAATAATCCATCAGAACTAGAAATAACAATCACATGGATTCAAGTAATCAAATAATAATGCATACATAAAGCACTCCCAATTTATCAATACAACTCTCTTGTAATTTAGTGGCATGATGCATGTATTCTAATCTCAATCTCCTTCTCTCATTGGATCCATTACATATCCACGATACTCGAGACCAGTGGATTCAACATCTATATCAATCATGCGTATCCATGATACTCGGGACCCTTGGACCCAATATCTTCACAATCCTTCGTCTAAAATCATAATCAATTCTAAATCTCTAAGTCAAAGGAAAACATTTGGGAATAAACACCTTTCATCCAGGCTGAATCACGCAACTCTCGTGCGTACCCTATTACTCGGGACCAGGGTCGGACAACGCCAAAGGACCGTCCTCAGCAGTCAAGATATGTTCCTAGAGGTCGATAGGATGTATTACAGTTAAGCAAAACTATCCCGGGAAAGGTCTGCAGAACCCCCCATCATAGGACCGTTTTACCCATAATAATCTCCAGTGGTTACTGATGAATCACCGTTGAACCTAACCTCTGCACATTCTTGTCCAATCCTAGGAATTTTCTTTCCAATTCTTAGAATCGACAAATCTTTCCCGACATCCTATCTCACCATTCGCAACTCCACGTGCATATGCAAATAACTTTATCATTTCTCTTTTCATAATTAATTCATTTCATATACATTCATTCAAATTCGTAATCATTCATCATATAAAATCATCACATATTCACAAATATAATCTCAAAATCAATAAAAGAGGTTTGGATAAAGTTAAGTACCATCAAAATTGAGGAAATGATGATTTTGAGCCAGGACAATCGATTTTCTAACGCTTACAATCGATTGTCGCGTTTAAAATTTCAAATTTTGGCTCTCAGACCACGTGACAATAGATTGTTAGGTCATGACAATCGATTGTCATGCAGAAAATCAGCATACTAAATTGGGGTTTTGAACATCAAATTTTGATATACTTCACTTTAACCAAAACTAACCCAAAACATATCCAAAAAAACATATATTTACACTTGTTCATGCATATTTCAAGCAATGATTCCATCAATTTCATATTCAATTCATTCAAAATGCATAAAAGGCGTAAAATCAAAACTCAACATAGGATTTTCATTTTCCTTGCTTAAAAGTCCAAGTTCAGTGTTTATTTAGCTCACATATGATGATTATAAGTTTCTCAAATCAAGAAATGAGATTAAAATGACCTCCAAGTCATAATCCCATTTCAAGTTCTCATTTTCTTACTTTTGCCCTTGAGTTCAAGAGAACTCTTACATTTATACCCATTGGATTATTATTCTAGCACTTGGATAACTTCTCCCTTACCTATTTGAAGTGTTTTGAACTGATTTGGATTGAAAGAAAGTGGTTTGTTGGGAAAATCCCAAGTTTTTTTTTCAGCTACCAAGTTCTCTGTTTTCGTTCAACAAGGGTACAAAATCAGGATATTTCATCAAGAATAAGTCACAACAAATCGTGATCAAGGATTAGAATCAAAACTAGGATATGAAATCTTGAAAATAAAACAAGTTTGAAGCTCAAAGGATGCTCGAGCTTACCACATGAATCAAAGGAACAGAGCTACACGATTTTGAAATCCAGAATTTCAAACTCAAACACTTGACTTTGCAGGAGGATAACTTTCTCTACACTCCACCAAATTGCACAAACCTGGTATCAAATTCAAGAGGGTTAAACAAGCTTCGATTTGGTATATAATTTGTAAGGATTTGTGTAACACCCTAATATTATTTACCCTTAATTCCCAAGTATTAAAAAATGTGTTCTTAAAAATTCCTTTTTAATATAGTAAAATCACCCATCAAACGGACGGAGTTTTGCTTGTTTTTCGGACTTTTCCAAATTTTAACTTGCGAATAACATCATCAATATATGTAACCAGCAGCCAGCAGGGCTTCATCTCATGCACATATCATATAAAAGCCCCATAGGCGCAAAATATAATATCCTGTATCTGTTATCAGAGTATATGTGGAATATAAGTACTAGGTGCAACTAGCATGATGCTCAACACATAGCTATGCCAAAAATAATATCCTAAGCCTCAACAAAAATATATAGACATCACATATACATCAAAAGAATAAGGAGGCTTAGGTCCAATATAATCCTAGTCCCCAAATATAACCCTACTCCCCCTGTGAGGGAGAGCACTCCTACTCGGCCGGGGGCTGTGCTATCTCAATTTCTGTACCTGAAAAATGGTAAGGGAGTGAGCATTGCACATGAAATAGAAAAGCAGTTTCTAGATAGACACAACAACTCACCAGGCCAAACACAGTTAGCAATTTATTCACATAATCCCAATATCATCGCCAGCATACCACATTTTCCAATTCCATCATTTTACAAGTGTCAGTTCCCTTTTATTTAATTCATTTTTCACCTTATGATTCCCTTTTAATTATTTTCCCCGTTTCCAAAGAAATCCCTTTTTAATCCCTTTCCTGTTCCCTTATTCTTTTCCTTATATTTACGGTGTATGTATGTCTCCACCAAATCGAAGGCCTACATACATACTCAAATTACGATGTATGTCTCCACCAAATCGAAGGCCTACATACATCGCTTTTCCATTACCATTATCTTATCCAATTTTATTTCCTTTTTCCTTTATTCATTTCCTTTTACTTTCGGTGTATGTACGTCTCCACCAAATCGAAGGCCTACATACATCGCTCTTCCATTACCGTTTACCTTATTTTATCCATTGTTTTTTCCTTTTTCCTTTTTACTTATGATGTATGTATGTCTCCACCAAATCGAAGGCCTACATACATCGCCCCAGTTACGTTGTATTGTCTCCCCCAAATCGAAGGCCTACAATACAACCCCTATTTACGATGTATTGTCTCCCCCAAATCGAAGGCCTACAATACATCACCAATTACGATGTATATCTCCCCCAAATCGAAGGCCTATATACATCACCATATTTATCCAGTATTAGTTATCCATATTATATGTCATTAATTAGTCGACCAAATCCGTTTCTTTCCACTTAGTCCTTTCACACACAAGCACCATCACATATATAACCAATTAGCCACAATTCACTTTCATAATTATCACCATTCCAATGTTTAAGTAATGCCAAATATAACACATAATTACAACCACCACTATTCATGCATATCACTTATCACATAAACACTTAGTGCAAGTAACAACAAAATTCACCTTTTCATATAATCATGCATAACCACATTTTTCACTTGTCCGATTTATTGATTCCAAATCCTAGCTTAGGGGTTCATGCCATTTATTTTCCTCAATTAAAACCTAACCTCATTCTCTACCTCTTAGAGTTCCATAATTAATAAGTTGAGCCTATTTTTACCATTTTCCTTAGTTCTAAATTGGAGTTTCTAATTTCCTACCCTAACACATAAACTCCTAGCCAATCATTATATCTAAATACAAACCCTTTCCTAGAACAAGCCAATACCCACCCCCTTACCTTAACCAAGGAGAGGGAGAGTGGAAAAACCCAAGCCTTAGCTTCAAGCGCTCCCAAAACCAAGAGCTCCAAAGGCAAGAAAATAAAGAGAGTGATGATGATCTTCCCTAAGCCAAAGGAATGGAATGATGATGAGATTGTTGCCCAATTTCAAGAGGAATTCGAATTTCCCAAGGAGGGGAAAGAGAGAGAGAAAATCCAAATTAGAGAGATAGAAAAGAACTCAAGAACATGAACACTTACTTGGAGCAACAAAGAGGGACTTGATGGTGGATTTTGGAGTGATTCCCTTGAGGCTTGATGGATTTGGAATGAGAGATTTTGTGCCCTAGAGAGAGGAAACTCGAATTTTTGGCAAGAACAAACGTGTGGATCGCCTTTATTTTTTCCACTGCAACAGCCCTTAATCGATTAATAATCGATTAAGCTTTTTCCCTTCAGCCGACCTTAATCGATTAAATTGCAGCTTAATCGATTAAGCTGCACAATTTTGCAGCATCCATACTTTGGAAGGCCATAACTTCTTCGTTACCCGTTGGATCTTCCTCAAATTTTAAAGCAAGCTTCCTCACCTATCCTACTTCACATCCAACGGTGGAATTTGTATTCTAAGATACCAATCTTATTATTCTTATTCCCCAAAGTCCTATGTTTTAAACTTGAATTTGCATGTCTAATTGGCCAATTTCTAACTTATATCATAATTGCTTCTATCCTAAGACTATCAAAACATAATTTACACTAGATATTAAATTTGGGATGTTACAATCCTCTCCCACTTACCAGAATTTCGTCCCCGAAATTCAGCTGTCCTGAAACAACTGAGGATAACTCCTTCATCTTGCTCTCCAGCTCCCAAGTAGCTTCTTCTACGTTGTTTCTGTTCCAAATCACTTTCACCAGTGGGATTTCCTTACCCCTGAGCTGCTTAATCTTCCTGTCTTCAATTCTGACCGGAAGAACCTCAAAAGTAAGATTCTCCTTCAAGGGCAAATCATCAGCTGCTACCACATGAGAGGGATCATGAATGTACTTCCTCAGCTGAGAAACATGAAATACACCATGAAGCCTAGACAAGTGTGGAGGCAAAGCAATCCTGTACGCCAAAGGCCCAACTCTTTCCAGAATCTCATAAGGTCCAAAAAACCTCGGGGTCAGCTTCTTTGACTTGATTGCCCGACCAATGCCAGTGGTAGGGGATACCCTCAGAAACACATGATCACCCACATCAAACTCTAGGGGTCTCCTACGCTTATCTGCATAACCCTTCTGCCTATTCTGAGAAGTCTTCATCTTATTCTTTATCATAGTGATCTTCTCAGTGGTTTCTTGCACCAATTCTGGACCCGTCAACATATTTTCACCAATTTGGAACCAGCAAAGAGGCGTTCTACACTTCCTACCATAGAGTGCCTCAAAAGGTGCCATGCCAATACTAGAGTGAAAGCTGTTGTTGTAAGTAAATTCCATCAACGGTAACAACTGCTCCCAGCTACCAGCCTGCTCTAGTACACAAGCCCTCAACAGATCCTTCAAAGTCTGAATAGTACACTCCGACTGCCCATCAGTTTGAGGATGATAGGTTGTACTAAACCTCAACTTAGTACCCAAGGCCTGCTGAAGACTCTGCCAAAATCTGGATAGAAACCGTGGATCACGATCAGACACAATACTAGAAGGCACACCATGAAGCTTCACTATGTCCCGAATATATAACTGTGTCAACTTCTCCAGTGTGTACTTCTTATGGATCGGAATAAAGTGAGCACACTTTGTTAAACGGTCTACAACAACCCATACACCATCACAACCTGCAGCAGTTCTAGGTAGACCCGTCACAAAGTCCATGGCTATGCTATCCCACTTCCATTCAGGGATGTTAAGTGATCGCAACGGACCACCTGGCTTTTGATGCTCAATCTTGACCTTCTGACAGGTTAAGCAATGTGATACATGGTCTGCTACATCTGTTTTTAACTTTGGCCACCAATAAATCTTCTTCAAGTCTTGGTACATTTTTGTTGCACCGGGATGAAAATTCATCTTGGTCCGATGAGCTTCCCATAGGATATCCCTTCTAACTTCGAAATCCATAGGGACGCATATTCGACCTCTAAACCGGGTAATACCATCAGAACCCTTTACAAATTCAGGCTCTTCTTGACCCGAGGCTCCCTCAAACAACTTCTGGAGCTCTTCATCATCAGCCTGTCTTTCTTTAATAAGATCAATCAATTCATTGGTAACCTGCAACATTTCTAGAACTATGCTCTTTTCTTTCACCTGCAAGTTCAAGTTGAGGTCACTGAATTCTTGGATTAACTGCATCTCCTTCACCATTAAACTGCTGACGTGCAAGGTCTTGCGACTTAGCGCATCAGCCACTACATTGGCCTTGCCCGGATGATACTGGAGACTGAAATCATAGTCCTTTAAGAACTTCATCCACCTCCTCTGTTTCATATTCAATTCTTTCTGATCGAAGAGGTAACGGAGACTTTTATGGTCGCTGAAGACTTCAAATCTTGAACCATAAAGATAATGCCTCCAAATTTTCAAGGCAAAGACTACTGTTGCCAACTCAAGATCGTGAGTGGGATAGTTCTGTTCATGCTGCCTCAAATTCCTGGATGCATAGGCTATGATTTATCCTTGCTGCATAAACACACAACCCAGCCCTTGTTTTGAAGCATCACAGTATACCACAAAGGATTAAGTCGGGTCCGGTAAAATCAATACCGGAGCACTAGTCAATCGCCTTTTCAACTCTTGAAAGCTATCCTCACATTCTGGGGACCAAACTTACGGAACACCTTTCCGAGTGAGAGTAGTCAAAGGAAGAGCTAACTTAGAAAACCCTTCGATAAATCTCCGGTAATACCCAGCCAAACCAAGGAAACTTCTGATCTCGGTAATAGACTTGGGTCTCTCCCACTTAAGTACTGCTTCCACCTTAGAAGGATCGACAACAACACCGTCTGCAGAAATAACATGGCCTAAGAAATGCACCTCGGATAACCAGAAACTGCATTTAGACAGTTTAGCATAGAGTTGTTTCTCCTAGAGAACCTACAACACAATTCTCAAGTGTTCCTCATGCTCGATGGGATTCTTAGAGTAGATCAGTATATCATCTATAAATACAATGACAAAAGAATCTAAGAAAGGTCGAAATATCCTGTTCATGTAGTCCATGAAGATGGCAGGAGCATTCGTGAGACCGAAGGGCATCACAACGTAATCAAAGTGCCCATAACGAGTCCTGAAAGCAGTTTTAGGGATGTCCTCTTCTCGGATACGGATCTGATGGTATCCCGATCGGAGGTCAATTTTAGAAAACACAGCTGCTCCTCGCAGTTGATCCAATAAATCGTCAATGCGTGGAAGCGGATACTTATTCTTCACCGTCACAGCATTCAACTGACGGTAATCTGTGCACATCCGGAGGCTACCATCCTTCTTCTTGACAAAAAGGATAGGAGCTCCCCAAGGAGATACGCTTGGCCTGATCAGCTTCTTGGCCAGCAAATCCTCCAGTTGCTTCTTTAGTTCTGCTAGTTCTGGAGGTGCCATTCTGTAAGGTGCTGTAGAAATCGGGCCAGTACCGGGCATAAGATCAATGCCAAACTCAACTTCTTTGCTTGGCGGCAATCCCGGTATATCCGCAGGAAAAATTTCCGGAAACTCACAGACTACTGGGATCTGACTGACATCCGACACTTCATCTACCTCCATGGCTGATAAAGAAAGGTTATTGAAGATAACTGCCTTTTTATGACAGTGAATCAGAACATGGTGCTGGGACATCCAGTCCATGCCCAGAATAATGTCTAATTTAGTTAATGGCAGACAGATCAAGTTAACTTTAAATTCCCGCTCTAATACTCGAATAGGACAGTTCATACACATTTGTGAGGTGACTACTGAGGCATTAGTGGGAGTAGAAACAGATAATCTGTAAGGCATCTCAACAACTGATAAACCTAACCTTTTCATGCAATCTTCAGAAATAAAAGAATGCGTTGCTCCACAGTCAAATAAAACACCACAAGATATTTTATTAACATGACAAATACCTCGGATCAATTCATCATCATCTGTCACCTCTTCGCCATCTAGAGTGTACACCTTGCCCTTCTGCATTGGCTGACTCCCACCAGATTTCTGTGCTCTAGCCATATTGACCTCTCTCTTTACAGTATTTTTAGGGCAATTGGAAACAAAGTGACCGGACTGTCCACATAAGTAACAGAGTCCATCTCTTCGACCCAGATTCCAACACACCCCCTTGTGTTGCCTCCCACAATGTGGACAAGTAGGGACGGGACCAAGAGTTACTGCAGATTGCCCTGCTCCTCTAGGAACTGAAGGTCTGGGATTAGAATAAGGACCAGATTTCTGCATAGGACCCTTGCCCCTAATAGGACCAGACAATTTCTGAGGTGACTTGCTTCGCTCCTCTGCCTATTCCTGCTTGAGAGAATCTTCATAAGCACTGGTCATGTTCACTAGTTGAGAGAGATTAGAGATCCCTTGATAGACAAAAAGAGTTTTGATCTTGGGATTGAGACCAGACTCAAACTTGATACATTTACTACGTTCATCTGCATCTCGATAGCTGCCTGAATAGCGGATGAGATCCTCGAATTGAGCTGCATATTCTCCAACACTGAGGCTCCCTTGTTTCAGCTCAAGAAAAGCCACTTCCTTCTCTCTCCTTACATTTTCCGGAAAGTACTTTCCCAGAAAACGGGCCTTGAAAAGATCCCATGAAATAAGCTCATTAGCTGCTTCCAAACCTCTCCTCTGTTGGTCCCACCAATGTTCCGCCTCACCGGTTAGAACATACTCCACTAATCGCATATACTGATCACCCGGTGGCTGCAGTGAGCGAAACACCTTTTCCATCTCCTGGAGCCACCTTTGAGCTCCATCAGGATTGTAACCCCCTTCGAACTTCGGCGGATCGCTTTTTCTAAAGCGGGCCATCCAGTCAATCTCGACTGGCGGTGGTGGAGGAGGTTGTAGTGCTGCTGTTGCGGCTGCTGCAGCTACTGCAATGTTTTGGGCCTGATTCTGCTGCAGATTTGCAAGATTCTTAGCTTGGTGCTGCTGAGCTTGGGCTTGGTTCTGATGCAATTGAACCAGAGTTTCGAGAATTGCAGCAATTCTATCATTGTTAACCCGTCTCCCTGCCATACTGTTGAGTCGTGGAGGGACAACCAGTTAATGATAGAACAATTAAATAAAACTACTAATATCCTACAACTTCAACTTAGACACTAAACTAAGTACATTGGTTACTCGCTCGGTGAGTAACCATAGGAGTAGTGAGTTCATACTCCAAAGGCCGAGGGAAACTGCTCTGATACCATAAATGTAACACCCTAATATTATTTACCCTTAATTCCCAAGTATTAAAAAATGTGTACTTAAAAATTCCTTTTTAATATAGTAAAATCACCCGTCAAACGGACGGAGGTTTGCTTGTTTATCGGACTTTTCCAAATTTTAACCTGTGAATAACATCATCAATATACATACACCATCTACGATGTATGTCTCCACCAAATCGAAGGAATACACACATCGCTCTTCCATTACCGTTTACCTTATTTTATCCATTGTTATTTCCTTTTTCCTTTTTACTTATCATGTATGTATGTCTCCACCAAATCGAAGGCCTACATACATACACCATCGACGATGTATGTCTCCACCAAATCGAAGGCCTACATACATCGCCCCAGTTACGTTGTATTGTCTCCCCCAAATCGAAGGCCTACAATACAACCCCTATTTACGATGTATTGTCTCCCCCAAATCGAAGGCCTACAATACATCACCAATTACGATGTATATCTCCCCCGAATCGAAGGCCTATATACATCACCATATTTATCCAGTATTAGTTATCCATATTATATGTCATTAATTAGTCGACCAAATCCGTTTTTTTCCACTTAGTCCTTTCACACACAAGCACCATCACATATATAACCAATTAGCCACAATTCACTTTCATAATTATCACCATTCCAATGTTTAAGTAATGCCAAATATAACACATAATTACAACCACCACTATTCATGCATATCACTTATCACATAAACACTTAGTGCAAATTCACCTTTTCATATAATCATGCATAACCACATTTTTCACTTGTCCGATTTATTGATTCCAAATCCTAGCTTAGGGGTTCATGCCATTTATTTTCCTCAATTAAAACCTAACCTCATTCTCTACCTCTTAGAGTTCCATAATTAATAAGTTGAGCCTATTTTTACCATTTTCCTTAGTTCTAAATTGGAGTTTCTAATTTCCTACCCTAACACATAAACTCCTAGCCAATCATTATATCTAAATACAAACCCTTTCCTAGAACAAGCCAATACCCACCCCCTTACCTTAACCAAGGAGATGGAGAGTGGAAAAACCCAAGCCTTAGCTTCAAGCGCTCCCAAAACCAAGAGCTCCAAAGGCAAGAAAATAAAGAGAGTAATGATAATCTTCCCTAAGCCAAAGGAATGGAATGATGATGAGATTGTTGCCCAATTTCAAGAGGAATTCGAATTTCCCAAGGAGGGGAAAGAGAGAGAGAGAGAGAGAGAAAATCCAAATTAGAGAGAGAGAAAAGAACTCAAGAACATGAACACTTACTTGGAGCAACAAAGAGGGACTTGATGGTGGATTTTGGAGTGATTCCCTTGAGGCTTGATGGATTTGGAATGAGAGATTTTGTGCCCTAGAGAGAGGAAACTTGAATTTTTGGCAAGAACAAACGTGTGGATCGCCTTTATTTTTTCCACTGCAACAGCCCTTAATCGATTAATAATCGATTAAGCTTTTTCCCTTTAGCCGACCTTAATCGATTAAATTGCAGCTTAATCGATTAAGCTGCACAATTTTGCAGCATCCATACTTTGGAAGGCCATAATTTCTTCGTTACCCGTTGGATCTTCCTCAAATTTTAAAGCGAGCTTCCTCACCTATCCTACTTCACATCCAACGGTGGAATTTGTATTCTAAGCTACCAATCTTGTTATTCTTATTCCCCAAAGTCCTATGTTTTAAACTTGAATTTGCATGTCTAATTGGCCAATTTCTAACTTATATCATAATTGCTTCTATCCTAAGACTATCAAAACATAATTTACACTAGAAATTAAATTTGGGATGTGATGTAAGGTGAAGCCTTAGTCCCACATCGGCTGGTAAGGTGAACGAAGCATGCCTTATATAGGGTGTGGATACTTTACCTCATGTGGACGCGTTTTGGGGCTCACTGTTAGTGTGAGACCAAGAGCAAAACCGTGAGGATGAAGGATGCCCAAAGCGGACAATATCCACGTGGCGGTGCGCTGGGCCCTAGTGTCCAGTACCGTACGGCTGGCTGGGGCTGGGCTGTTACAATTTGAGGCTTGGATCATAGAAAACAAATCAATGGAAATTCATACCAGAAAAACACGATTTCAGAGCTTTAGCATGTTTGTTCATGACTTTGGAGGGAGTTTAATCACTCAATCCTTTAAAATAATCCCTCCCAAAGTGTCATTGTCAATCTAGCACAGTGCTAGGTTGATATTTTGGCCAAATTTGTGGTTGAAAATGCGAAATTCCTCAGCCACTCGTGCTTAAACCGTCATACTGTTGGCAGGAAAGCATCGTGACAATCGATTGTCACCTCTTGACAATCGATTGTCAAGGTGAAAATTTTGCAATTTATAAAAATTATTATTTTATTTTATTTCTATACACTATAAAAGGCTTATTTCATTCAAAATTCTTCCAAAATTATTTCCATACATTATAATTATAATTTCACATAATAAAAATAGAATTCACACATTTATTTACTATTCACACAATACTTATATAATATATTTAATATTTTAATTATAATTTCAAGGGTAAATTCCGGTGGGTGTTACAAAGAAGATGTAAGATGTAGTTGCTTATGAATCGAACAATTTCACTAAGTCTTTTCTGACTTGCAAACTTTTCCTTAAGGGATCCATGAATATATAATCTCTTTGGTGAAATCAACGATGACCAACACCCAGTGGAACCTACAAAAATAATAATAAGTACACTTAAGACATGAAAACACATGCTAATTACTACCTAAAGAAGAGGCTTACACAGCATTAAACTCAAAACATAATTAGAATTTAGACAACAAGAGGCTTACTCAACATTGCAAGGGGCCATCACCCACTTCCCTTCATCATCGCTGCAAGCTTCAAGCATTAGCTATGTATTGTGAGGGCTTCACCGAAATATCACCTATCATCTCTATTCTATCATCCTTGGCACTAACCGCACCTTTCTTTTTTTTCAAACTTCTTCAGATTATAGCTTGATAAGAATGCAAACCTCCTTTTTAAGTCTCTTGGTATCACAAAATGTTGATACAAGTATCTTAAATAAAAGAATCACAAGATATGAGAATGATGAATACACAGCATGGACAAAATGAATAAAAGTAATAAAATACAAATTAAAACATAATAGTTTGATCAAGTACCTCATATATAAGCAAATGATCGAGGCATCTAGTTCCAATCGAGTAAAGAAGTTATTTACTTGTGATATCTCAACAACTAGATGGCCACAACCATTTTTGAATAAATCTTCATCCACCAAGAGGATGAAGCTTTCGTTGGTTTGTTTCCTCAGATACTTATCAAGAGCCTTGCAACTAGGAGATATGACTTGAGCATTTGGATTATTGGGTAGGCACACGGATTTTCCATAATTTTTCAATGGGGACACAGTTGATTCTTTGGTCTGAGCAGAGCATTTTCCATCAAAAACAAAGAATAAGAGTTTAGAACTTAAAGTTTTCACAAATTACAAAGCAAACTTGGGAATAGGGAAATGTCAGCTATAATTGTCTTAGTTGTCATTACAACCAATTACTAACTAATGAAATAGTTACTAACTACTCATTGCAAATGAACTCTATCAACATATCCCTACCACTGAAAGCAATATATTCCACTAGTTTAATAAAGGGACATTGCAGGAGCAAAATGACATGCTAGAAAAGGTAAAAGCAATATATTCCACTAGTTCAATAAAGGGTCAATAATTGCAGTACGTACCAATGGAGCCTTGCATGAAGGAGTGGTGCTACCAACTTTTTTGGAGTGAGGCTGACGAAGCTCATGGTTTTCTTCATTCTTTTTGGATGTCCTAATTGGCTTCTTAGCACTGATCCCCGTCTTTTTGGGTGTCCTCTTGCCGTTCCATTTCGATCCGATAGGCATCTAACCAAATCATTTAATGTTTATAAAAATTATATGTAAAACACTAGCAAAGCATATTGTTATACATGAATATTTTCAAATCAAATGGCATTACCAAATTCTCTACAACAATAAGGTGTTCTGGTCATGGAACGTGACTTCCTAAAGCCTCTCCAACGGTGGAGAGATCAACTTGGGGTAGCAGAAAATCAACATTCATATCAAATGGAACCTCAATTAATACCCTCAAATGCTTGGGGGTTGTGCACTATTGTTCAGTGTATCACCTACAAGGTTATACACTTGACCGGAAGCAACTTTGTGCTCATCTGGATCTGCTAACAACAAGAGACATCGACTAATGCCCTACATACCAATGAAAATGTTATTCAGTACATATGACTCAATTGAATCTAAATCAAAAATTAAACCGTTTGAAGTTAACCAGCAATGGTTGCCCTAGTGGTGAAAGACTTGGGATCTGGGAGTGTGCTTCTTCCAGGTCTCAGGTTCGAAACCTACTTGTTGAATCAAACATTGCTGACCATGGTCATACAGAGCGAAAAGCTATGGCTTCAATTGGGCCCCCCACAAGTGCCCGGTGGGATTGGTCCCCCAGGATTAGTCAGCTCAATGGCCTGAATTACCCAAGTTATAAAAAAAAATCGTTTGAAGTTAATAAAAATTACATTTGGAATTTTTTCAGCAATTGTGAAACTATCTTTGCCACTAGTCGGAGTGGGAAAATTCGGATGTGTGTCTGCCTCTAACTTCTCCTTCTCCTTTTCCTTTTCTTTTTCCTACACTTCAACCCTTTCTAGCATAACGCATAAAGCTTCTATGACCTTATTGTGTCATAAATATCGACATATTTTTTTGTCGTTTTTGTGGTGGGAAATAATCCCTTTGTGATAGAAAATCAGAATACAACTTAAAATATCTTGATTTGATTGTATATCATTAATGTTAATCTATTAGCTTTAACATCTGAGACAAAAAGGGTGGAGAGGGTTTCAAATGGAGAATGAAACTTGGTGAAAGAAACTTCTTTTCATCTTTCCTTATTTTTTTCAAAGTTTATACTTGCAAATAGTATATGCAAATCAGACCAACCTGTAGTGTTCTAGTCTGAGAACGACCTTATGGTTATGGAGGAAACCAAAGGTTTGATCCCTATCCAGTTTTGATGTAGGACTTCGCAGGATTTCTGTATATCCAGTTGGGATAAACAGGGTCTCCCTAGTCAACAATGTGTGTGATTGTGTCAACTTAGGGATGGAGAGAACGTACCTTTGCCCCTACAGCATGGTGGTTCTTATAGGGGATTTACCTGATACGTGTATCCTGTGGGCTTTGTGACGAGGCCCGTAAAAAGGAAGTGTTTGAATAGGATTTGTAAAGGTGATGATAAGATAACCTTTATAAATCATGTTACGGATAAACACTAGCCTTATCCCATGTTTTATCGAGTTGTGCGGGAATATAGGAGTGGTGGTTAGGCCATTGGGACCGTATCTGGTTCTGATAAGGATGAAAATCTTGAGCTCGGTCATGATCCCGTAATCGCGTAATTCACTCAAGTGTCCCTAGCTCGGTGTACTGTGAATTCGACCAGCTTCTGGTCGGAGCTCTTAAACTTAGTGCTTAACCGGTCGGTGTAACGTTAATTCGGTCGGACTAGAGTCGTATTCACTACATAAGCCCCCAAGCTCAGTAAGGTGATTTGAGCCTGTGCCGAGTTTAATTATGAGCCGATCAGTCAGCCGACCGTTTGAAAATTTCTGACTGGAAGAGGAGTCCTGCTGTTGAGCATGGTCTGTGCCCTTGTCCTTTCATTTGCACGGAGGTGACTCTTGAGTTTTCCTCTAACCTCCACGTGTCTTTTCCAACATTGGGAACCAGTACATAATGATTCACTTTAGAAACGGAAAGTTTTTCCTGCCCTTATTGTAGCTATAGTAGTAGTGGGCTTTAACACATTTTAGGCCCAACTCGTTTCATAGTGGAGGGAAAGCTTAGAAGGGGGAATAGTTGAGTTTCTATTTCATTTTCCAATTCCCATTTCATTTTCTTCTGTACTATCTCTCTCTTGTGGTTTCCAGAAACTTACTCTTTCATTCTTGTGATTCTTGCTTTTGTGACTTCAACCAAGGCTTTCTTGGCTATTTGCGTTTGCTGCATCTTCCTCCCCATGATTTTCGAAGCTTCTACTCCAGTTCCTGATTCAGGTACTCTTCTTGCCCTTTTTACTGATTTTCGATGTTTGTTCTTCATTACTGGTCACTTTCTCTGGTTTTTGGGTTTGCATGCATTCATCGGTATTTAGTGCTGGTTCGATCACCACGTTTAGAGACCCTTATGTTCTTGGTAAACCTTTTTACTTACTCAACCACTTTTCCCTTTTCTCATCCGAACCTGTCTTGGCCTCTGAATGATATTCTGTTTTTCTAATATACTTTCTTTTCTTTCCCCTGCTGGGTGATTTCTGTAGTTGTTATTGCAATTTTTTAGGGATATTCATTGTTCACGTCCTCTAGAATTCTTTAACAACTCTTGGTACCGTGATTTTCAACGAGGGGGTGAGATGAGTGAGGACTCGGTGAATTCCAATTCGCCTTTTCCAGGCATGGGAGACGATCAAAGTAGCAGTGTTAAGCCGCTAGAGATATATTATCCAAGGGATCTGGCGGAGTCAAGGAAAGAAATTTTATTTTATAAAATTGCCGAGAGAATAGACCGAGCGAGGTTAATGAAGCAACGGAGAGGTACCAACAGCTTCAATTGGGGAAGTTCTACCGAGGTTTTCTGAGGGAGGTGCTCCCCAATTGGTAATGTAAAAAGCCAATAGCTTAGAATTACCAGGTTTTGTGTTGATACTGATCCGAGTGTGCCTTCTTTTCCTCAAGTACGGTTCGAAAGTGCGTGTCGAATCCCGAGCTATTTTCCTTGCCTCTAGATACTGCTGAATATGGATGGGTCGACCGAGAAGTCGTGGGCACCCCATCTGAACTTGCGACTGCAGAATCAGTAGAGCAAACTAGGGCCATTTTATTACCGTGCCATGGTGACAAAGCTGGAAACTCCTACACCGTTACCTCAGTAGGAATAAATGAACAAATTTGCACCCGAATCCCGGCAGAAAGCACAAGTTTTTACTTTTACGAAGAGGTAGTGATGCGGCTCGGTGTTAGGATGCCCTTTACCGAGTTTGAGATGGATGTTCTGAATACGCTAAGGGTTGCACCTTCGCAATTACACCCTAATGCGTGGGCTTTTGTCCGAGCTTTCCTACAAGTGTGCTCAGCGATGGATTGGTCATGCACCATTCCAGTTTTTTTCTACTTATTTGCTCCCCAGGCCAACGCATTTGAGAAAGGATCTACCCAACGGCCTTGGGTGTCATTAAAGGCTCGGAATGGTTATTCTTTACTCACTGAGTATTCTGAGTCGTGGAAGACTTTCAAACCCTTCTTCTTCAAATACAACTTTGTCGGAAACAAAGACTGTTGGTTCACAAAGGCCGGTGAGAACCGGCCGTTACCTCGGTTCCCCCTACAGTGGTCCGAGCAATTCTTCAATCGTAGGATTAAATCCTACAACACGGATTGGAAGCAATTGTTTGAGTTTGAAAAGAGAATATGCCGAGATTTTCAGGATTACTTGGCTAAGAAGGGAGAGATCGAAACTAAGGAGATAGCCAATCTGCCCTCTGCTAGTGTTAAAATTCAGCTCGGTATAATACTTGTGTTTCTTGATTACCGTTTTGCATGCCTGTGATTTTGCTTTAAGTGTTTAATGAGCTTCCGTTCTTTTTTGCAGATACTATGGTTGTGCGAATGGCTGAGCTGATGAAAGGCAGTAAGAAGAGGAAGACTCTCTCTACCAGTGTAGCCTCGGAAACTTCAACTCCGAGCACTCCTACTCCATTTGCTTCTCCTATCGGTGGCTCACCACGAGGAGTCGCCACTGTAACTGTCGTTGTTGCCGCTGCCTCCCCAGCTTCAAGTAGGTAGGCCACATCTCCTCCTGTTCAACAGCTCAGACGTCAACGTTTGGACACGGGTAGAACTAAGATTGGTAAAGGAGCCAGTACTGGAAGAGCACCTGCTGAAGCCACTCCAACTGAGCAAGAAACCGAGGAGGCTAGCTCGGTGTGGAACCAGAGGATGAATGAAAAATATCCCAACTTTATTTGCCCAGAAGCCGGCCATGACAGGTATTCTGGGCTCACAGCTTCTGAATGGGTACAACACACCCAAATATTGACAAAGTTCCTCCTCCGAGGGGCCAGTTTGACTCACTATATGTCACAACACTCGGAGGACCTGTTCGTTGGTCTTAATGCTAAGCAAAAAGAAGCTCGAGGGCTTTATGCTGCCAAGGAGGCCAGCTTGACGGACGAATTGGCTCGGGTGCGGTCCGAGCTGGAGAACATAAGGGCGGACCATGGTGAGGTGGCGAAAGAGAGGGATGCTCTAAAAGCCTCTCAGAATTCTGTCGAGGAAGAGAAGAAGGGAGTGGAGAAATATCTCCTGGAGGCTCGTCAGCAGAATGACGAGCTGAATGCTGATAAGCAGAGGCTGGCTGCCTCCTTGGAAAAATATAAAGGGAAAGCGCTCCACTACAAGAAGAAATCTGTCAAGAACTTCTAAACTGGGTGAAAGGCATCGCCGGCGCATTTGTCTCAACCATTAAATAGATTCAGGTTTTGAACTCTGAGACTGATTTTAGAGTGGTCAGCGCTCACCCATTTCATGACGTCAAGGACGGTAAGATAGTGGATCTCTCGTCCAACGAGGACGTAAACTTGGAAGCTGAAGAGTTGTCGAACCCTCTGGTCGACCTGGTTGAGAGCCCAACTTTCGACAATTCAAACATTGTTTTGACTGATGATGAGGCGTAAATCCCTAATGTTGGGTAGCCCTTTTTATCACGATTGCTGACACTATTTACTGATTTTACGAATTTTCTTCTTTTGTTTTAATTCTTGCTGTGTATGCTCTTCTTTATAACAATTTTAGCTCGTCGTTGTTCGAGTGTATTTACTTGTTGTCCAACAAGTGTCTTTTTGCTCGTTCTTATTTTTGCCCGTTTGTTATACAAGCATTTTATTTACTTGCTGTGGGACAAGTGTTTGTGATCATTCAAACCTGTGAGTCAGAACTCGGATCGCCGACTTTAGCCGAAGTGGGATCCTCGGACCGCGATGCAAGGAGCGTGATGCTCCTGGAGTCGGGTGTTCTATAAGTACGATGTTATAACTCATGAAAAGAGCTGTTAGTGATTCTCGATTCTGCTTGGTGGCTAGCCGAGCGAAATGAGTCGTACATTTTTTCACAGTTTAATAATAAATATTTAGGATAAACCTGCATAATTTTATTGATGAACATGTACAAGAAATAATTCCTAACCAATATTCGACTGAGCTGTGCTACCTAATAAAAACTCAAAAGAGTTGTCTAAAGACTCGGTAGTCGAGCGATAAACTGTAGATGCTAACCTATTCTACTTATTGAAATAAAGAAATGCTAAAAAATGAACATTTGAAAGCTTAGCTGTAATAAGCTCGAAGCTTGGCCGCGTTCCAGCTGTTGTTGATTTTTGCACCTAAGAGAGTTTCCAACCTGTAACCCCCTGATCCAGACTTGGACTTGACTCTGTACGGTCCTTCCCAGTTTTCGCCAAGCTTGCTAACTCTAGAATTCCTTTTGCCAATATCTGCTCGTCGCAGGACTAAGTCACCTATTTCGAAACTTCGTGGCCGAACCTTTTTGTTGTAGTCCCGCGCTTGCCTTTCCTTTGCTTTCTTTTCGTGAGCTGCCGCTGCCTCTCGTATTTCCTCGGCAAAGACTAGTTCATCCTGGATAAGAGCTTCGTTTACTTCTGAGGACCGTTCTCGTATCCTGAAAGCGGGGATCTTTTTTCGATTGGTATGACTGCGTCACAGCCGTAAGTCAATTGAAAAGGAGTTTCCCCAGTTGAGGAGTGTGTTGTCGTTCGGTGAGACCAGAGAACGCTTGGAAGTTTATCAGCCCAGGTACCAACAGTATTGTCAAGCTTTTTCTTGATGCCTTCGAGGATTGATTTGTTGCGGGTGTTCTACCGAGCTGAAGTAATGGGTGATCCCCAAATCGGCAGTGATTTCTTGAAAGTGTGTGGCCGTAAAGTACGACCCATTATCGGTGACGATCGAGTGAGGAACTCCGAACCGTGAGACTACTTCTTTCATGAAAAATTTCTTGATCCGAGCAGTCTTAATTTTAGCGAGTGGGGCTGCTTCAATCCACTTAGTGAAGTAGTCAATAGCTACCACAACGTATTTCAATTGTCCCGGGGCAGTGGGGAATTTGCCGATGATATCCATCCCCCACTTGTAGAACAGCCATGGTGCTCCGAGAGAATGCAACTCTTTAGCAGGGCGTTGATAAACGTCACTGTGAAATTGGCATTGTATACACTTCTTAACATGACCCATAGCGTCGCTTTGCAGGGTAGGCCAGACATAGCCTGCTCGGATCACCTTACGAGCCAATGATTTGTCGCCCATGTGGTGGCTGCAGATTCTACCGTGAATTTCTTCAAGGACTTCTTCGGCCTAGGAAGGATCAACATACCTGAGCATGGGCGAACCGAATCCTCTTTTGTAGAGAACTCCATCAACGATTGTATATTGTGCCGACCTTCGAACCTGCTTTCGAGCTTTTGCTTGGTCTTGAGGGACAAAACCGTGCTGAAGATAAGCTAAGATCGGGCTCATCCAGGAGGGGGACAAAGATACAGCAAGGATCATGCTCGGTTCGGGAACAGACTCTTGGATTAGAGTCTTATTGTTTTCAGACCCCTTTGTGCTTGCAAGTTTGGACAATATATCAGCCCGGGCGTTTGAATTTCTTGGAATGTGAGATCTTTCAAACTCTGAGAAATTTGAGATTAAACGCCTAACTTCTTCAAGGTATTTTTGAAGGATAGGCTCCTTGGCTTGGTATTGTCCTTTCACCTGGGAGACGACCAACTGAGAATCACTAAACACATTCACTTGCGTTGCACCCAGCTCCAGAACCATCTTGAGACCTGCTAGGATTGCCTTGTATTTAGCTTGATTGTTCGAAGTTTGAACTTCGAACTTCAATTAGTATTCAATACTAAGTCCTTCTGCGTTTTCAATGATAATGCCTGCTCCTACCCCTTTCCTATTGCTTGACCCGTCCACATAAACTGACCATGAGCTAGAGACCGAGCTAGAAAACAGCTCGGTAAATTCAGTAACAAAGTCTGCCAATACTTGGGACTTCATTTCTTTCCTCAGTTCATAAATGATATCGAATTCTGAAAATTCAATGGACCAAGTAACCATACGCCCTGCCAAATCTGGCTTGTGGAGGACCTACCTCAATGGTTGAGCGGTTCGAACAATGATCCTGTGACTTTGGAAATATTGCCTCAACCTTCGAGCCGAAGTTACGAGGCAGTAGGCAAGTTTCTCTAGTTTTTGATATCTAAGTTCTGGACCCTGAAGAGCTCAGCTGACAAAGTATACTGGGACCTTATTGTTTGAATCTTCTTTGACCAGTACGAAACTGATAGTTGCCTCAGTCACGGACATATAAAGGTATAGAACGTCACTAGGAAAAGGACTGGCTAAAACTGGAGGGCTGGACAAGTGCTCCTTTAACTAAATGAAGGCTCGCTCGCACTGGTCATCCCAGTGAAAATCTTTATTCTTCCTGAGGAGCTGGTACCATGGAAGAGCTTTGCGTGCAGCCAGAGAAAGAAACCTAGAGAGTGCAGCTACTCGTCCAGTGTAACACCCCAAAAATTAATTCCCGATTAAAAATTATAATTATATGTAATTACGTTAATTATTATAAAAATTATAATGTGATTATAATATAATTATGATAATTAGAATATAATTATGTTGTAAAAATTAATTAAGAAATAATCAAAGGTAATTATTTCTTTTTGTGAAAATAAAGGAAGAATTTAAAAGATATTAAGAAAAGAAAAGAAATATAATATAATATCGTTATATTTTTCGAGATTTGTGTCTCACTAATCGGTTAGTGATATGAGTAACCGGTTAGTGCTCTTAGAAACCCAGAACTGAGACAGTTTGAACACAAATTGAAAAAAGGGAACTCATTTTTGACCTCAACACCAGCCACCTTGGCCTGCAACACGTCCAATCTCTGATCATAAGGAGTGGTGATGAGTGTGGGTGACTTAAACCCATTCTAAACCACTCAATTTCACTCTCAACACTTCATGTAATCAAATTCTGAACCCTTCACTTGTGTTACTTCGTTCTTTCTCTCTGAAGCACCAACACACACAAACTCCATATCAAAATAAAGTTCTTTGAATCCTCTTGAAGTAGAAACAAGTCCCACTTGATTTTGTGCACTATAGAGAAAGTTATTAGCTCTGCAACTTGACTCTGTTGATGCTAGAAAACAGAGCATAAACCAGTTTCTGGAGCCATCTTTGTTGATTTCGTGTGGTAGCTCAGATTCTCTTTTGAACCCAAACTTGTTTCAATCTTGAGTTAGTGTATCCTAGTTTTGATTCTAATCCTTTCTTACACGTTTATTCCACTTACTCGAGTTGAAAATCTCTGATCAATACCCCCTGTTGAAACTGGAAAACAGTGTTGTAGTTGAGGTGTGTTTTGTCTCAAAATCGTGTTGAGCTTTTCCTTTGCTTTCAAATCAGTCTCTACAGCTTCAATAGGTAAGGGAGAAGATATTCATTTGATAGAAAGATTATTAAATGGCTTGGAATATAAAAGAGCTTTACAAGCTCAAGGGCCATAGGTTTTGAATTGGGACTTTGGCTTGGAGGCCAAAATAGGTTATAAAACTCATTCAAACATGTTATATTAACTTAACACGAGTTAAAGAAACTGTAAATTTGACTTGAGAAGCTCTGAAATTGATTTTTATATGTTGAAAGCCAAATATAAGATTATATGCATACTTGATGAATTGTACACGTAATTCATGAAATTGGTGATGATAATTAGTTTGAACACATGTTTAAATATGCCCAAATATGTTCTGTGAATGATTAATAAGCATTGAAAATGAAAGGTTTTTGAATTGGTGTTTAAAAGTGACATTTCAGAACTGGACTGCAAGAACTAACCGGTTACTACAACTTCTAATCGGTTAGTTACTGTAAAATTGGAAAAGAGGGAAATTTGAATGTGACCAACCGGTTACATGACTTTTAACCGGTTAGACACTGTACAGAACCTGAAAAAATGTATTTTTCTTTAATCCAACATTTTACTAATATTTTTAATTAATTCTTTTAAGATAAATTTTATTTTTATTATTAAAAAGAATGTTTTGGTGTCACTTTCTTTTAACATCAATTCAATACAAAATAAATGATTTGATGCCTATCCTAATATTTTGGTTGTGATTGAAATCATGCATGGTGTTAAGGATTTAAGATAGGATAATAGGAAAAGACACATTCGATTTGATTAAATCGGTATAAGAATAAGCGGAGATTAGGTTTATGACGGTGATACGTCAAATAACCGTGGGAATTAATTATAGGTAAAATAGTCCTATGATGAGTGGGTTCTGCAAACTCGACTCGGGATAATTTTACAATGACTATAATTTTATTCTATCGATCTCTCGGGGTATTTCGTGATTGCGGAGGACGGTCTTTAGTATAATTTACACAGGAGTTGTAATTTTATACTTGGTGGAAAGAAGTTTACTCCCAGTTGCTTTTCCTATTTAGTATGAATCGTTGGTACGTTGTCGTCAAACGTATGTGGAGCGTTTGAACGTTTTCGTTAAAACGTAAAAATTGATCGTTTGAACATTTTCGATAAAACGTAAATTGAATCGTTGAGGACGTTATCGATAAACGTGAAATTTCCAAAGTGCATGATATTCGTAGAATATCACAGAGTAGATTGCATCGAGCATTTGCATCGCATTGCATTGCACATGCATTAGAAACATACATTATTGCTTGATATATATATATATTGTTTAGTAATTATTGATTGATTATTTGGGTTTGCTTATTTGCTTATGTGACTTTAATTGCTACTTGACTAATTGTGTTTGTTTATTCCTAGTTCATTTAATTATTCATTTGTACGTGAATGACACTGTCTTACTCCCTTTGCCCTAATTGTTACTGGCGTGCCTGGAGATGCGTCCCGTGAGAGGGACATGGGAGTATGACGAGCGTAGAGCCACTTTCGAGGGGGAGGTGAAGCTGATCTTTCGCCACCCAAACCCCTTGGCCTATATGCGTCCTCGTCGGTTCCGCATACCTATGATATATGCTCAGCATATACCTCTTGCTCTTACTTATAGACATGGCACTCTACCACCCCAGCCTGCACATCTTCGTTCTCATTTTCGTTTTCGACCAGTTGCTCCCGCTCGCACTCCTCCTGAGAGAGTTGCACCTGAGGATCCTTCCCGTCCGGGTCCATCTCGGACTGTGAGATTTCACCATCACCGGAATGTGTGCCTCCAGTGGTTCAGGTGGACTCTGAGGAGGAGGATCCCGAGGAGGGCGAGAGTGAGCCAGCTGGAGGCGACGCCGTATAGACTGGAGGGGAGAGTGATCAGGTAGTGCCATCGACTGGGAGGCAATGGATGGTTGACGATCATGAGGTTATATGCTAGGTATATATCATTAGTATGTAGACTGACTTTTAATATCTTATAGAGTTTAGTGGACTGCTCTGAGTTACACTTTATATATATATATATATATATATGTATATGTGCACTGACTGAGATTAGTTAATTCAAAGTTATGATGCAGTATCAGTTTTGGCAAAAACAATGTAACATGATGTATATTAAATCAAACTTTTTATGTGAAATATAAAAGATGAAGTTATATGGAAATTTCCGTTTTAAATTATTTCTTATTTTTATGCACCATCATAAAAACATCAACATCATTTCCTTAAAACACATTAATAATATGCATTTAACATAACATAATTTTTGTGACGACTCTGGTCGTTACATCCACTGAGTCGTTGAACCCCTCAGACATTAGTCAGACTCTTCATGTCAAGAATGACCTTGCGCTTGTCTGGATTTGCCTCTATTCCTCTTTCCGTCAGCATGAACCCAAGAAAAGATCCGGCTGGAATGCCGAACACGCACTTTTCAGGGTTGAGTCTCATATCGTGACTCCTAACCCGAGCCAATATAGCTGCGAGATCTTGAGCGTGGCTTTCCTGTTGTTTACTCTCTGCAATTATGTCATCAATATAAACCTCCATGGTCGGACCGATCATTCCCTGGAAGACTTTATTCATCATGCGTTGATAAGTTACTCCAGCGTTTTTTAAGCCGAAGGGCATGACATTGTAGTAGTACGTTGCTCTGTCGGTGATGAAAGCGGTCTTGTCCTGATCAGGAGGGTACATAGGTATCTGATTGTAGCCTGAATAAGCATCCATGAATGATAACAGTTGATAACTTGTCGAACTGTCGACCAGTTTATCAATGACGGGAAGTGGGTATTGGTCCTTGGGGAAGACTTTGTTTAAGTCTGTGTAATCGACGCACATTCTCCACTTCCCATTAGATTTCTTGACTAAGACGGTGTTGCCTAACCCATCTGTGTAGTCCATCTCACGAATAAACCCAGCTTGGAGTAACTCAAGCACCTTTTCCTCTATTACTAGAGCCTTCTCAGCACTGACCTACCTTTTTCTCTGAGCCACTGGTTTGGCACCAGGGTTAATGCTCAGCTTGTGATAGATGAAGTTTGGGTCGATGCCGGGCATGTCAGCCAATGTCCATGCTAACAAGTCCTTGTTTGCGATCAAAAGTTCTGAGAGTTCATCTTTGATTTTTGGTGGGAGGTCCGAGCCAATTTTGATTTTCTTGAGAGGGTCACTTACCAAGGTTAAATACTCCCATTCGCCCTTGGGAGTTGGTCGGGACTCGTCTAGTTCGGCACGAACATCCAGGTCGGCAAGGCTCACATTTCCTTTACCAAGAGTAGGTTTCTCGAGTTGGGTCTGCTCTTTATTTTTAACCTTGCTAAGGCTTGCATTATA
Source organism: Crotalaria pallida (assembly GCA_037953625.1). Taxonomy (NCBI): domain Eukaryota; kingdom Viridiplantae; phylum Streptophyta; class Magnoliopsida; order Fabales; family Fabaceae; genus Crotalaria; species Crotalaria pallida. Next base: position 129,940,004 of record CM075650.1, read on the forward strand.
GCATTTTCGAGCAGCTTCCTGCTCGGCTTTGACTGTAACCACTTTATCATCTGCTCCGATGAACTTCATTGCGAGGTGAACTGTTGATAACACTGTGCCGACCGCTTGATGGGAGGTTCTTCACAGAATGGCATTGTATGCAACATGGCAATCAACTATCAAAAACTTTATTATTTAAGTTCGAGCAGATGGTTGTTGGCCAAGGGTGACTGGGAGCTGAATGTAGCCAAGGGGTTGGATCGTGTCACCCGTAAACCCTATTAACTGTCCGTCAAAAGGGATGAGATTTCACTCTCTCAATTTCAAGGCCATGAACTGTTGGAAGTCAAAGTAGTGTTGGAAGACAAGCTTCAAACTCTCTCAAGGACATCAAGCAAATTTCAAGCTAATGTTTTGATGATAACAAACCAACTCAAGATTCAAGCTGACAAGTTACTTCATGTTCAAGATTGAAGACTCAAGCAAGATATAAGTTTAGAAGCCTTTTCCCTTAGGACATCTGTAAGGTAATGAAGTTTCTGTTCTTAATGAGTTTAAAAGGCCAATGAGTTTTTCAATTAAAAAGGAGAAGAAAATGTGTTTTCATGAAAAGCTGTTTTTATATCTTAGTTTTGGTGAAAATACTTGATGATACAAAACTCTGAATATTTTTATGTATGCAAGAAGGAGTAATCGATTACTTGCCTTAGATAATCGATTAACTTTGTTGCATCATTCAAAAATCAGAGAGCTTGTAATCGATTAAGTGAACTTTGCTAATCCATTACTTTCTAATGAGAGTAATCGATTAGTTGGCTCAAGTAATCGATTAAAATTGTTGCATCATATATTTTCTTGAGACAAAGTAATCGATTATTGCTTTGTAGTAATCGATTACATGATGTTGCATCATTCAATTAACAGAGGCTCAGTAATCGATTATTTGATGAGTGATAATCGATTAAATGAGTTGCATCATATAATGAACAGGGGTGATTTAATCGATTAACTATTATTGGTCTAATCGATTACTTGTTTTTCAAAAGAATTTAAAAGTTTCTATTTTTGAAGGAATAATCAATTACCTTCAGAAAGTAATCGATTACTTCAACTTTTATTGAAAAACGTTTCAGAATCATTTTGATTATTTCCATATTTGTTTTTTATATATAAGATTCTAATTTATTTTACAAAATTCGAAAATGATTTTAAATTTGAATTATTTCCTTATTCGTTTTAAGAATCAAATCTTTATTTTATTTCTTAAATCATTTTGATTTTGTTTTGATTTTAAAACTTATTTCAAAATCTTATTTTATTTTATTTTTTTATTTAAAATTTATTTTGATTTGTTGATTTAAAATCTTTTTGAATTATAAAAGTTATTCACTCCAACAATTCATTCATTCTTTGATCTGACAATTTTTCTGAAAATCACGTTCTCTCCTTCTCCTACTTTTCTCTGAACATAATGCTCAAATTTTTGAAGAACTCATAGAAATTCTTGTTGGCCATTTAGACTTCAAAAGGAGAACTTCATTATCATAGTACTTGATTGTTGTATCTGTGTTGTTGAAGAACACATCAAACTATTGTAATCACTCACATCATTTGTATTGAAACCTTAGTGGTTAGGGAGTGAATCCCATAGCTGAACGTGTGAGACGTTCGTAGGGTGAGGAACCCTGCTGTTTGTTTTTGAGGCCCCTAGGGAACGGAGGTTCTTAGTAGTGTGCGGGGTGCTCTCGGTTGTAATTGGGTGCGGCTCAATTGCTGGTTATAGAACTCTCAAGCGGGTCGCTTAGGGACTGGACTAGGCCTTTCGACGGGAAGGCTGAACCAGTATAAAATTTCCTGGTGCAAGCTTTTCTATCCCTATCTCTTTATTTTCCGCATATTTCAATTATTTACGTTTCCGCGCTACTCTATATTTTCTATCAATCGGTTTTGCTCTCCTTCTCAAACGTCAAATCTCTCCAACGCAAAACAATTTTTAATTTATAAGGGTTTCCGCAATAATTTAATAAAATTCAATTCACCCCCCTCTCGAGATTTTGAGGCCATACCCAACATGAACAGGGGTAAGAACATAATGTCACCCGAGCTTCCTTGGTCTATGAATATTCGTCTCACTTCATAGTTCGCAACAAGGGCTGTAATGGCCATGGGGTCGTTGTAGCCAGGGAGGATTCCCTCCAAGTCTTCATCAGTGAATGAAATTGGAATGTTCTTAGCTGACCTTTTCATGATCGGCTTCTGGTTGACAGCGAGGATCTGGTTGATGTATTTCTTCCTTTCTGACCTCTTCTCCCCTCCCCCAGCAAATCCTCCTGCGATAGTTGTGACCAAAAAATCCTTTGGAGACTTGTCAGTTTCGGGAACTGGGTCTGCCTTTTACCGACCCGGATTTTTGTCATCAAGGGATCTACTTCGTCGGCGCTTAGCCTTATCTGGGGAAGGTGATATGTTCCTGGTTCTTCGACTAACCGCATCCCTGATGTATTGCTGGAGTTTTCCATCCCTGATCATTTCTTTGATCAGGTCTTTGAGCCAGATGTACTCATCGGTTGTGTGACCATAACCTTTGTGAAAGTCGCAATATTTGGATCTATCACGCTGTGAGCCCTTCCTTAGTGCAGGAGATCTTTGGGCTGAGCGTAAGTCAATCTGCATCATTTCTCTGAGGATTTGACTCTTAGGAACAGTCAGAGGAGAGTACTCTTGAAATTTATTCCTAGGTGGTGGTCTTCGGTCTCAATCATTCCTATCTCTACCATTGAATCTTTCTTCACGTTTTTGTTTGTTTTGTACCTGAGGGTCGGATTTTTGCCGCTCGTCTCTAAACTTCTGACCCCTATTGAACTCCTCAAGGTTTATGGATTTGTTGGATCGTTGTCTGAGTTCAGCCATGTCCTTGGCGGGTTTACCGATCAGAGAATTTTGGAAGTCTTCAGGCTATAAAGCTTGAATAAATAGTAGCACAACTACCCCAGGTTCAAGCCTATGTACCGAGTTGGATTCCGTATGGAATCGCGACAAATAATCCCTCAGAGATTCATCAGGTTTCTGGGTAACTACAGCCAGCATGTGATCGGATCTTGGTTGAATGCAATTAGCTGTGTATCTGTTCAAGAAAACCCTTTTCATCTCTTCCCAAGAATTTACCGAATTTCTTGGGAGGGATGAATACCAACGCAGTAGAGAAGGCTCCAGAGTCATTGAAAATGTTTGGCACTTCATTCTATCACCACCCCCGTAGAAATTCATAGCCCCCTCATATGAAACAATATGATCTACTGGGTCAGTGAGACCATTGTAATGGGGTATGTTCAAAGGACCTAAATATCCTTGAGGGGTTTCAAAGGCCATGATGTACGGGGTGAAGGGGTGGCCAGGATGGAAATCTCCTTGATCGAGATCAATACTGGGGTTACCCTCAAGGAGAGGGGGTGGGGGGAGTTGGGGTGATAAATTTGATATCAATTGGGTTGGTTGGGGTATCGGGTAAGGTAAAGCCTCGGTATGAGGTTGCGGATGAGATAGTCTTACCATCGCCTGGCGTTGAAGCTCGGTTATGGCCCTCCCCTGCTGCTGAATGAGAGTAATTTGTTATTTCAGGATGTTAATCATTTCCTGCTCGCAATTTCGAGCAGACGCGGTCGTTGCGTATGAGCTGCTAACAAAGCGTTCTGGTCGAGTGTTATCTCGAGTCGTTCGAGTAGGTTTACTCCTGAAACTGGGGGTTGTCCTATTATATGAAATTAATAATAAAAGTTTTATTATTAATTTATATGAATTTTCCCAAGTTTATATTTTGTATTTAATTAGCCTAAAATATAAAAATAGGTTGAAATATTTTTATAGGGCAAATAAATGCAAAATATAAGGATATTGCATTTTGGTCCCTGAATGAGGACTTAAAGGTAATATTGAAGAGGTTCTTGGAGGGAAAGATTTAAAAATATTAATTTTTAAATTTTGTACTGATCTAACCGGTTAGAATGCCCTGTAACCGGTTAGACGATGAACCCAGAAACTGGGTTAGTGGATTTTGATGAGCAATCACTTGATTAATCCCGAATTCGCCACGATTACAGCCTGAGACTAGTGGGATCACACGCGTCAACGTGCATGCAATCTTTGTTGGTCTATAAATGGATGAATTTCTGAGGAATTGAGGGTTGATGCAACTGGTTTCATGCTGAGAGAGGGAATTAGGGTTCCTATTTCGTCCAAAGGAATTCTTCCTTGTTTTTGAGAGTGAGACTGAGAGCCATACACCATTGCAAAGCTTACATCTTGAGCTTTGTAAAGACACCAAGTTTGTGAGTTGAGGGTTCGTGTGGAAGGAGAAATCAACCTTGGAAGTTAGAAGTTGAAGTCTAAGTTCTTTGTCATTCCTGTTCTAGAAGCTGAATTCCAACTTTGATTTTGGTAAGTGTAGTTCACCATTAAGCCTCAAATCTTTTCTACCTCTTAGTGCATGTTACCTATTTTGAGTCCTAATGGTTTTCCCCAATTTCTTTGGCCATTTGTTATGTCAAAATTTCTGGTCTTTGGACCCTGTTGGTGGAATTCGTGGCTGAAAGCAGATTTGAGGAATTGTGGGAAATCTGTGGTCTTTCTTCAAAATCAGTGTTGATTGTCATCAAACTCTGTCTTAAGGTATGGGAGAAGTCTACCTTATACTAGATTTAGACTAAAAATCAAGTGAATTAGGATTTGAGTTAACAAAACTCAAAAGGGCATTATGTGTATAAAGCACAAAGACTTGGAGGCCAAAATACTGACTCATTTCTATTTGAGCAAGTTCAAGTTGATGCATGCAAATGATTTAAGGTTTAAAATCAAGAAATTAATTGTTAATTATGAGTTTGTGGTATTGAATGTTGTTTGTGTTGATTTTTATGTAAATTAATACCATGAGCTTGGTGCATGAAAATTGAATGTGTTTCTGGGTATGAACATGTTTATTTTAAGGCATATGAACTCTGTAAATGTGGAAATTGGGTTAGATTTGAGAAAAGAAAAGAATGATGTATCAAAACTCTTGTTTTAATGGACTGACTGCATAATCTAACCGGTTACTCGATATTCGTAACCGGTTAGACACTGTAAAATTTCAAAGAAAATACATTTATTAAATCAGTCCTGAGATGTTAGTGATTTTGGCTCAAATCTATACTTTAATTTCATTATAAACAATCTGAAGATGAGTGTTCATAACATCATAGTTCAAATTTGAAGGAATGGAGTTTATGCCTTAAGTTAACGATATAATTTCAAGAGGAAATTATGTTCATTGGAGAATGAAATGTGATTTAGATCTTTTGAATGATAAAACAGTGGTTTTTGAGGCATCAAATAATGTTAAACTTGTTTATGGATTGGGTAGTGAATTCAAGAAAAAGGGTTTTTCTGAATTACAATGGTAAGCAGTTCAGGTCTGTAATTCTAACCGGTTAGCCTGAAACTGTAACCGGTTAGTACCTGAATCTGAGAAATAAAAAGTTAAGTTTGTAAATACCATTGGTTATATTTTTCCCAATCTAAGCTTAAAGGCATGTTTTGAGATAATTCAAAGGAGAATTATGTGCCAAAGAGTATGCCTCAAATAAATCATTCAAAAGAGAAAATTGGAATGTTTCTAAATCACATAATTAATGCAAAGATAAAACCAACCCCGATGTTTGTGCATCCATGTAGATTGGAAGTCTGGTTGGTAGGAACGTTTATCATATTCTGCGAATATGAGGAGGGTACTCCGGGAGTACCAAATTATAACCTACTTGATGACACATTATAGATATGTGGCCAGTGTCCGGGACCTGGTTTTTTTTATGCGTTCTGGGAACGTGGTGCACACTCCGGGAGTGATGCTTATTATCCAAGTATGGTTCGGCATTATGTTCTGGGAACAAATGTCGGTGTTCCGGGAACACAAGGGTGTATTGGATTGACGTCCAAGATGGACTTTTAGAGGCCTCAGTTGTGGATAGAAAATCATACATCATGTCACTTGCATTATAAGAGTATAATGTTGAAAACTGGTGTGCTCATATGTATTTGCATTATTATCTGTCCATGATATATTTGTGATTGTAATTTTAGTCTTTATCAATTATGAATATGTGTATACTTACTCCCTGTGCCCTGTTTAGGTGATGGCCAGATACCTAGCTTGCATCGAGATACGCCCTATCCCTGGTGGCATATGGAAATATGAGGAGCACCGGGAAACTTTTGAGGGGGAGGTTGAGATCACTCTCTACCACCCCAACCCTCTGGTGCGAGTGCAACCTCGTCGATTTAGGATCCCATTAGTCTATACTATGCATGTTCCACCCTTTTATACATATAGAGGACCACCCCCGGCTCGACCTATGCGTCGTTTTCATAGTTTTCGTTTCAGAGCTGCCACTCGTTCTCATCCTTCCTCCCATAGAGTTGTCACCGAGGAGACTCCTTCTCCTGGTCCGACTGATTTTGATAGGACTGCCTCTGCAGATCCTAGACCCAGTGGTGGGGTCTCTACACAGTCGGGCGAGGTCGAGGAGGACCCTGTGGAGGATGAGAGCGAGGAGGAGGTGCATGTTGAGCCGACTGTTTCAGCTAGAGGTGGACCCGCTGATTCATAGAAGCCTGCATAGCATAGATGTTTTGGATCCTAGATCCTAGGGATAGAGCTGTGGAGGATCTGAGGAGCTGCTGAGGACACCGACGACCTGCTCTGAGACTTCTACTTTTGGATTTTGTCATATATTGTATATTTGAGAGGTCTTAGGGTGAGGTTTTATTTTATGCAGCTGGTCTGTATATGTTTCATCAAAACTTGCTATCTCGACTTTTTATCACTTGCTATTGACTGTACTGATGGGGTCTATGTTATGACTTATATATATATGATGTTTTCTTTACCTCAGCAGTGCCCCATAAGTATTACTTTTACTTCCGCGAACTCTGATTTCTATTAAGAAAGGATTCGGCGATAAGTTTATGTTTTATATATTCAAATTCAACTCGAGAGGCAAATGATATGTTTTAATAATAACTACGAATAGTGTTTTCTATAATTAAGGAAATGTTATCTCGAGAGCCTTTTCAAATCCAATATATATTACTAAGCCGAATTCAAAAATGGTTTATGTTAAAAAGGGTTTATGAACGAGCAAGTACTAATCTTAAAAAGGAAAAATTTTCTAGTCCTAATTTTGATAGCAAGTATTCTACTGTTTGGAAATGTTAATCATTTTCAAGTTAAAATGAGAGCGTCACACCTTTGGTGGTATCAGAGCATTGGTCCTGTCCCTCATGGCCCCGAAGATGCAGCCAAGTATGATATTCGATGTTGATTGAATATGTTTTGAGTAAGTTAGTAGCACTTATGTTCTAAAGACCTTTTTAGTAACCCAAAGCCCATAGTGCAGGTCTTTCTATGGCAACCAGAAATAGAAATATTACTAATGAAATGTTAGAACGAATCACGACCGTGCTGGAAGGCATGCAGCAGCAGCAGAGACAACAACCATCTCAAGGGCGAGCTGGTAACCCATCTGTTGGCAACATGGCGAATCATGAAGCTAAGACTCTGTCAGAGTTCAGAAAGTGCAACCCACCAAGGTTTGAGGGAGGATATAAACCTGATGAGGAGAACAAATGGTTGTATGAGATTAACAAGATTTTCCGAACTCTGGAGTGTTATGATGAACAGAAGGTGACCTATGCAGTTTACATGCTTCACGGGGAAGCTGAAAACTGGTGGGATCACACTATTCAATTGCTGAATTTTGAAAGAAGGGCAATCAACTGGGGAGTATTTATGGAGAAATTTCTTAATAAATATTTTCCAGAAGATTTGAGGAGAAGGAAGTGGAATTCATGCAATTGAAGCAGGGGGATATGAGTGTAGGAGAGTATGCTGCCAGATTTGAGGAACTGATGAAGTACTCTCCCTACTACTTAAATAACCCTGATGAAAGGAGTAAATGTGTTAAGTTTGAAGGTGGGCTAAGGCCGGAGCTGAAGTCTATCTTCAGTTATCAAAGGATTCAGAGTTTCCCTGCACTTGTGGATATGTGCAGAATGTATGAAGATGACAAGAAGGCTGAGCTGATTGGAAGTCAAGTGAAAGGGGTTGGACAGAACTATGGACCACAGAGGAAGAAGAAGTTTGATCATCGGAATAATGGTCCATATTCTAGGAACAAGGGTAAGGGCAAGGCGGTGATGGATAACAAGAACAAGTCTCGCGATAATGCTCCTTATTGCGAGAAGTGCAGGCGTTATCATCATGGTCAGTTCTGCTGGTCCACAGGAGGATGTTTCAAGTGTGGAAAGCAAGGTCACTTTGCTCGTGAGTGCAAAGAATTTGCAAAGGGTGATGCAAAGGGATCTGCGGGCAAGCCTGTGGTACAAGGAAGAGTGTTTACCCTGAGTAGTAGTGAAGCAACCCAAACCCCAAATCTCGTGCAAGGTAACTTTCTGCTTAATAACCAACCTTGCAAAATCATGTTTGATTCTGGAGCTACACATTCTTTTGTTTCTCCTGAATGTGTGAATAGGCTGAATCTTGTTGTTTCCGATTCACCTTGTTATCTTAGTATAGATACCCCTACTGGAATATCGATTTTCACCGCTAAAGTCTGTTTAGGGTGTAATGTAGAAATTCTGGGTCGTCTTTCTAAGGTAGATTTGGTTTGTCTTCCTAAGTTACAATTGGATGTGATCTTGGGTATGGATTGGTTGCTGAAGAACCAAGTGATCATCAATTGTGAGGAAAAGACAATTCAATATAGGACCCTTGAACCAGAGGGTTATATGTGTTTATTCTCGAACTCTGGGGAGGAAGAGTCAATGCCGATAGAGGAGATTCCGGTGGTGAGGGAATTTCCGGAAGTATTTCCTGAAGAGATACCAGGATTACCTCCGAAGCGAGAGATAGAGTTTGGGATTGATTTAGTCCCTGGAGCTGGTCCCATCTCTATTGCTCCTTATAGGATGGCACCACCCGAAATGGCAGAAATGAAGAAGCAAATAGAAGAATTGCTGCAGAAACAGATGATCAGGCCAAATGTTTTGCCTTGGGGAGCTCCATTACTGTTTGTAAAGAAGAAAGATGGGAGTATGAGGATGTGTGTGGATTACAGGCAGTTGAATAAGGTCACTATTAAGAATAAGTATCCATTGCCAAGAATTGATGACATTATGGACCAAGTTAGGGGAGCTGCAGTATTCTCCAAGATTGATCTGAGATCGGGTTATCATCAGATCAGGATAAAGGAGGAGGATATACCCAAGACTGCATTTCGATCTCGATACGGTCATTATGAGTATATTGTGATGCCGTTCGGCTTGACTAATGCACCTGCTATTTTCATGGATTATATGAACCGGATCTTTAGACCATATTTGGATTTATTTGTGGTGGTGTTTATTGACGATATTCTGGTATATTCTAAGAATCCGGAAGAGCATGAAAAGCATCTCAGGATTGTGTTAAAGGTCCTGAAGGAGAAGCAATTATATGCCAAGCTTACAAAATGTGAGTTTTGGTTAAATGAAGTGATGTTTTTGGGGCATGTAATCTCTAAAGAAGGAATTGCGGTGGATCCAGCGAAAGTAAGCTCAGTGCTAAGTTGGGAACAGCCTAAGACTGTGACGGAGGTGAGAAGTTTCTTAGGGCTGGCTGGATACTATCGTCGGTTCATAGAAGGATTTTCTAAGATTGCATTGCCTTTGACTAAGTTGACTCGGAAAGATCAACCGTTCGTGTGGGACGATCGGTGTGAAGTTAGCTTCCGTGAGTTGAAGGAAAGATTAACATCGTCTCCTGTGTTAATCTTACCTGATCTTCACAAGAGTTTTGAAGTATACTGTGATGCATCTAAGCAAGGACAGGGTTGTGTATTGATGCAAGAAGGAAGAGTAGTGGCTTATGCATCGCGACAATTGAAGAATCATGAGGTGAAGTACCCGACACACGATTTGGAATTGGCTGCGGTCGTGTTTGCCTTAAAGATATGGAGATATCATCTCTATGGCACTACATTCCAAGTATTTAGTGGCCATAAGAGTTTGAAATATTTGTTTGACCAGAAAGAGTTGAACATGAGGCAAAGAAGATGGATGGAGTTTTTGAAAGATTATGACTTTAAACTCCACTATCATCCGGGTAAAGCGAATGTGGTTGCAGATGCTTTGAGTCGGAAGGCAATCCACATAAGTGCAATGATGGTTAAGGAAGCAGCATTGATTGAGGAATTTACAGACTTGAGCTTGTTGACACAAGTGGAGCCATCAAGTATCAAGGTGGGGATGTTGCAGATCACAAACGAGATCTTGGAAAGAATTCGGGAGTTGCAACGAGCGGACGAAGAATTGATGGAAAAGATGAGGCTAGGTTCAGAAGGAAAGGAACCTGATTTCAAGATTGGGCAGGATGGAATCCTTCGTTTCCGGACAAGGATTTGTATACTAAGAGATCAGGAAGTTAGAAGGCTGATTCTTGACGAAGCCCATAAGAGTCGGATGAGTATGCATCCTGGATCAACCAAAATGTATCAGGACTTGAAGAAGATGTTTTGGTGGTCTGGATTGAAAAAGGATGTTGCAGAATACGTGGCGGCGTGCTTGATTTGTCAAAAAGCTAAGGTAGAACATCATAAACCAAGAGGACAGTTGCAACCCTTGAGTATTCCCCAGTGGAAGTGGGATAGCATCTCAATGGATTTTGTGTCTGGTTTTCCAAGGACAGCAGCAAATCATGATGCAATCTGGGTGGTTGTGGATAGATTAACCAATTCGGCGCATTTTATTCCGATAAATATGTGTTATCCTTTGAACAAGCTTACCCAGATCTATATCAAGGAGGTAGTTCGTCTTCACGGAGTGCCTTCGAGTATTGTGACGGACCGAGATCCTAGATTTTCGTCACAATTCTGGAAAAGCTTACATGATGCTATGGGGACGAGATTGAAATTGAGTTCTGCGTATCACCCACAGACGGATGGCCAGACGGAGAGAACGATTCAGTCTTTGGAAGATGTGTTGAGGGCTTGTGCACTTGAAGAACAAGGAAGTTGGGATCAAGTGTTACCTCTTGCAGAATTCACATACAACAACAGCTATCATGCGAGCATTGGAATGGCACCGTTCGAGGCGTTGTATGGAAGGAAATGTCAAACCCCGCTATGTTGGTTCCAAGTGGGGGAGAATGTGATGATTGGACTGGAAATGATACAGCAGACATCTGAGAAGATTAAGATGGTTCAGGCAAAGATGAAAGCGACTCAGAGTCGGTAGAAGAGTTATGCGGATAAGAGGAGGAAACCATTAGAGTTTTCAGAGGGCGATCATGTGTTCCTTCGGGTAGTCCCGATGAAAGGAATCAGTAGAGCTTTGAGAACCCGAAAGCTTTCGCCTAAGTGTATAGGTCCATACCAAATTCTTAAGAGAGTTGGTCCTATTGCTTATCAATTGGCTTTACCACCCTCTTTGTCTAATTTGCACAACGTCTTTCACGTTTCGCAATTAAAGAAGTACGTGCATGATCCATCGGTTATTCTACAACTCCAACCTGATGACCTAACTCTGAAGGAAAACCTGACCTATGAGACCAGACCAGTTCAGATAGAAGATCGTGAGGTCAAGCAGCTCAGGGGAAAGGAAATACCTTTGGTTAAGGTGGTATGGGAAAATGCAGACGTGTCTGAAGCTACATGGGAGTTAGAGCAAAAGATGCGTCAAGAGTATAAGGAGTTGTTTTTGTAAACTAGAATTTCGGGGACGAAATTCCTTTTAAGTGGGGGAGTAGTGTAACACCCCTAATTTTCGTCTCCCGAATAATAGGAAATTAATAATAAAAGTTTTGTTATTAATTTATATGAATTTTCCCAAGTTTATATTTTGTATTTAATTAGCCTAAAATATAAAAATAGGTTGAAATATTTTTATAGGGCAAATAAATGCAAAATATAAGGATATTGCATTTTGGTCCCTGAATGAGGACTTAAAGGTAATATTGAAGAGGTTCTTGGAGGGAAAGATTTAAAAATATTAATTTTTAAATTTTGTACTGATCTAACCGGTTAGTAATGCCCTGTAACCGGTTAGACGATGAACCCAGAAACTGGGTTAGTGGATTTTGATGAGCAATCACTTGATTAATCCCGAATTCGCCACGATTACAGCCTGAGATTAGTGGGATCACACGCGTCAACGTGCATGCAATCTTTGTTGGTCTATAAATGGATGAATTTCTGAGGAATTGAGGGTTGATGCAACTGGTTTCATGTTGAGAGAGGGAATTAGGGTTCCTATTTCGTCCAAAGGAATTCTTCCTTGTTTTTGAGAGTGAGACTGAGAGCCATACACCATTGCAAAGCTTACATCTTGAGCTTTGTAAAGACACCAAGTTTGTGAGTTGAGGGTTCGTGTGGAAGGAGAAATCAACCTTGGAGGTTATAAGTTGAAGTCTGAGTTCTCTGTCATTCCTGTTCTAGAAGCTGAATTCCAGCCTTGATTTTGGTAAGTGTAGTTCACCATTAAGCCTCAAATCTTTTCTACCTCTTAGTGCATGTTACCTATTTTGAGTCCTAATGGTTTTCCCCAATTTCTTTGGCCATTTGTTATGTCAAAACTTCTGGTCTTTGGACCCTGTTGGTGGAATTCGTGGCTGAAAGCAGATTTGAGGAATTGTGGGAAATCTGTGGTCTTTCTTCAAAATCAGTGTTGATTGTCATCAAACTCTGTCTTAAGGTATGGGAGAAGTCTACCTTATACTAGATTTAGACTAAAAATCAAGTGAATTAGGATTTGAGTTAACAAAACTCAAAAGGGCATTATGTGTATAAAGCACAAAGGCTTGGAGGCCAAAATACTGACTCATTTCTGTTTGAGCAAGTTCAAGTTGATGCATGCAAATGATTTAAGGTTTAAAATCAAGAAATTAATTGTTAATTATGAGTTTGTGGTATTGAATGTTGTTTGTGTTGATTTTTATGTAAATTAATACCATGAGCTTGGTGCATGCAAATTGAATGTGTTTCTGGGTATGAACATGTTTATTTTAAGGCATATGAACTCTGTAAATGTGGAAATTGGGTTAGATTTGAGAAAAGAAAAGAATGATGTATCAAAACTCTTGTTTTAATGGACTGACTGCATAATCTAACCGGTTACTGTAAGTTCCATGATGAATGTTTTGATAATGACAAAAGGTTACAAAGTGTTTTGAACAAGCTATCATGTGATGATCAAGTTCAAGTTCAACAAGCAACAACAAACATCAAATGAAGAAGAGAGAACAAGCTCATGAAGACTTAAGTTTGAGTGTAATTGTTTTTGTTTTATCTTTTGCCTCTCAAGCTTCAAAGGTTTTCATTTGGGTAGTTTGTTTAGAGGGTAGTGAATCTCATTCATAAGTCATGATTTAAATCATAATTTGAGTTTTCACTTAACCTAGAATCAATAGGTGGCTTAAAGGTTTTAAAGGAAAGGTTGGCTTTTGAGAAAACAAGTTTTAAACAAGTGCAGTTTCAATCTACTCGAGTAGATCAAGATTTAATCGAGTAGTACTCGAGTATGCTGCAATTTACTCGAGTAAACACTGCTGAACTGATTTTTAAAATACGATTTTCACTTCTCAAAATCAGTTTTCAAGTGTCATAACTTTTGGGTATTCTATAAAAACCTTTTCCTAACCTTTGTGATCATAACCCATCATTTTGATATTCATTTTACAAAGAATCAAGCCACTCTATTCTCTCTCAATTTCAAAGATCAAAGCTTTTCTATTTTCATATTCTTTGATCAAGAATCTTTGAATCTCTTGTGTGATTTGTCATAGCTATTGATTGAGATTCATTAGGATTGTTATGTATATTCATTGAGTTGTAATCTTTGCAATAAGGCAAGCCACTACAACAAACAAGAAGCCTTGGTGTGTCGATTATCATCAAGCAACGTTCATTGAAGAAGAAGAAGTCTTGGTTGTGAATCAAGCAAGGAGAAGCCTTGATGTGTGGATTATCATCAAGCAATTGAAGACTTGTTGTGTCGATTATCAACAAGGGGTAGAGGTTAGATTAGAGAGAAGATCAATAGGATTACAAGGCAAGGGTGTCGGTTATCTCTTGTAGGCTAGCAAGAAGGAAGTCTTGTGAGGCAATCACTTGTAATTTGAGAACTCTAATTCCTCATAGTGAAGAATCTCTCTTGGTTGAAGAGGGGACTGGATGTAGCTTTCAAGCAGGTGAAAGTGAACCAGGATAAATCGCTGTGTCGTATCTCTAAACCCTTACTCTTTATATTCAAGTCATTTGATTGCGTTCTTGGTTGAAAACCTAGAAAGATTGATTTTCATAATTGATTGAATTGAATCTTTAATTGTTCAAATTGATAAAGGGAAAATCATTTTCATAACTAGGTTAATCAATAATAATATAGGCGTTAATCATCTCCGTTGAATCTCTGATCTTTCATGTGAATTGATTGATTTTCGTATGCGAATGAAAACTTGATTTTTCTGGTTTCTGTCAGATATACTCGAGTAAATGAGTCTTTAATCGAGTACTACTCGAGTACTCTGAAATCTACTTGAGTAAACCTGAGAGTTTTTGGAAAAATATTTTGTTTTAACTGTTTCGATTTGTTTCGTTCGAAAATCTTTCAAGGTAGCTTAGACACCTATTCAACCCCCCCTTCTAGGTGTATTCCTAGGGTTCCTTTGTCTCTCCAACCACCAATTGCGGTTTCCTCAATTGGTATCAGAGCTCGGTCGAAAGACACGAGCATAAGAGCTTTTTTCGTAAAGATCCTTTAAGAAAATCGAAATGGGATTCGTACCCTTTGGTGGTGAAGGTGCTTCAATAAGTCGTCCTCCACTGTTTACCGGAGAAGGCTATGCTTATTGGAAAGTTAGAATGAAAATCTTTATCCAAGCCATAGATAGTGAAATTTGGAAAGTAGTTGAAAAAGGTCCTCATATCCCCTCTAGTTTAGTTGAAGGTGTAGAACAATTGATCC
This sequence comes from Crotalaria pallida, assembly GCA_037953625.1. NCBI lineage: Eukaryota > Viridiplantae > Streptophyta > Magnoliopsida > Fabales > Fabaceae > Crotalaria > Crotalaria pallida. The sequence continues at coordinate 129,955,007 of CM075650.1, forward strand.
CCGAGGATAAGTGGAAGGATGATGATAGAAAGAAAGTACAATATGATTATAAAGCAAAGAATATCATTACCTCCGCTTTATCCTATGACGAGTTCTTTAGAGTTTCTCAATGTTCTAGTGCTAAGGAAATGTGGGACACTTTACAAGTGACTCATGAAGGAACTAGTGAGGTTAGGAGAGCTAGATTGAATGCTTTAATGCGTGATTATGAATTGTTTCATATGCTTCCAAATGAATCTATTAATGATATGCAAAAGCGTTTTACTCATATTATAAATCATTTACTTGCTCTTGGTAAAACGTTTCTTCAAGGTGAACTTTCTAACAAAGTGTTGAGATGTTTAGACAGGAATTGGCAACCAAAAGTAACTGCTATCGTTGAATCTAAAGATTTGGATGCTATGGATCTAGCAACACTTTTCGAAGAGCTTCAAGAACATGAAATGGAGCTTGGACGCTTGAATATCAATGAAGAGTTGGATAAAAACAAAGAAAGAAAGGGACTTGCTCTTAAAGTCAAGAGTAGATCTTACAAAAAGAAAGAGAGTTCCGATGATGATGATAGTGAAGATTCCGATTCCGATGTTGATGAAAAAGACATGAAACTTTTACTAAGGAAGTTTGACAAGTTTCTAAGGAGAAAAGGAAGGTTGAACAAGGATAAAAGTAAAGAGAAGGATTCCCCACACTACAAGACCAAAACTTCAAAAGATGGAGTAGTTTGCCATGAATGCGGAAAACCCGGACATCTCAAGTATTCGTGCTCTAAGTATCTCAAGAAGAAGGAGAAAGACAAGAAAAATTCTAAATCTAAAAGAGCATACATAGTTTGGGATAGTGATGTAGAAGAGAAGAAAAGCACATCGAGTAGTTCATCGGATAATGAAGAAGCCGCTTGTCTCAACTTGATAACTCTAGTAGATGATGAAGAACAAAGTTCAAATGATGAATCAAGTTATCAAAGCGAGGAAAGCAATGTAAGTCATACTAAATCTGAAATTTCTTCTAAATATGAATTGTTATACAATGCTTATGAAGAAATGCATTAACAACTTGAAAAACTAGCTTTGAAAAACATTGAAAGGAAGAAGCTCATTTTGAAACATCAAAAAGAGATTTTAGATCTTCAAAAACAAGTTGATGAGCTTAATCTTGAAAATGAAACTCTTGATCTTATATATGCTAGTTCTTCTTGTGATTGTGCTGGTAGAGTGAATATTGTGGTTGATTGTGAGAATTGCAAGTTGCTTAAAGATGAAAATGCTATTTTGAAAAATAAGCTTGCAAGTTTCACAAGTGGTGATATTAAATTGCGCACATTGTTAAATTTTCAAAGAGAAAATTCAAACAAGTTTGGTTTGGGTTATACTAATGCTAAGAGTAATTCTCATAGAAATGTTGTTGATTTTTCTAAGGTTGATTTTTCAAATGCACCAACATGTTTCTATTGTGGTACTCATGGACATACTTCAAATGTGTGTTATATTAAAGTGCATGGTATACCTAAAGGAGTTTTTGTTTGGATGAAAAAGGGTGAAAGTCCCTACACTAACAAAAATGGATCCAAAATCATTTGGATACCAAAAAGCAAAGCATGATTGTTTTGTAGGTATGATTGAAGAGCAAAGAGAGCTTACAAGTGTTATTCATATTTGCATCTTTAATTGGTATCAAAAGAAGTCCTACAATATGGTACAAATGTTATGGTTAGTTTGTGAACTTCATATGGTATCTTCTCAATTGGTATTACTTTTCTAAATGTTTAATTAAATCATTTGGTATCATTGAGTAGATTCATAGATGGTTATCATGATATAGTGACATGCTTTGGTTGTTATTAAAGAAATATCACAATTGGTTTCAAATATTTGTTGATATATGTACTTCTTTACAATTGATATCTTCTTTGTTAAGTGATATTATGATATTTTAGTTCTCAATTGGTATCATATTACATTGTTATATTCTCTTGCCAATTGGTATCACATTGCAAAGTATAGTTCTATTGTATTTGTTCAATTGGTATCAATGTTGTAAAGAAATGATCATTGATTTCTTACCTTGGCTTAGATGTTATATTTCAATTGGTATATATTACTTTTTGATAATGCCAAAGGGGGAGAAATATGATGTTTTGAATTGATTGGAATGTTTCTCAAAGGTGGAGAAATGATTGTTGGAGAAATAATATGATTTTTAGATGTTTGTTTGGAGAAAGGTTGTTTTTGTTGTTTTTATGTAGGTTGAGCAAAGTTGTTGAAGATAGGGGGAGAATCAAGATTATCTTAATTGGATTCAAATGTCAAAAGCATTTATTGAGGAGGAGCAAGAGTCTCACCAAGTGATCAAATTGTTAAAGCATCAACAACTTCAAAGAACTTTTGGAGAACTTCAAAACATGGTTTGTCATTTTCAAAAAGGGGGAGATTGTAAGTTCCATGATGAATGTTTTGATAATGACAAAAGGTTACAAAGTGTTTTGAACAAGCTATCATGTGATGATCAAGTTCAAGTTCAACAAGCAACAACAAACATCAAATGAAGAAGAGAGAACAAGCTCATGAAGACTTAAGTTTGAGTGTAATTGTTTTTGTTTTATCTTTTGCCACTCAAGCTTCATAGGTTTTCATTTGGGTAGTTTGTTTAGAGGGTAGTGAATCTCATTCATAAGTCATGATTTAAATCATAATTTGAGTTTTCACTTAACCTAGAATCAATAGGTGGCTTAAAGGTTTTAAAGGAAAGGTTGGCTTTTGAGAAAACAAGTTTTAAACAAGTGCAGTTTCAATCTACTCGAGTAGATCAAGATTTAATCGAGTAGTACTCGAGTATGCTGCAATTTACTCGAGTAAACACTGCTGAACTGATTTTTAAAATACGATTTTCACTTCTCAAAATCAGTTTTCAAGTGTCATAACTTTTGGGTATTCTATAAAAACATTTTCCTAACCTTTGTGATCATAACCCATCATTTTGATATTCATTTTACAAAGAATCAAGCCACTCTATTCTCTCTCAATTTCAAAGATCAAAGCTTTTCTATTTTCATATTCTTTGATCAAGAATCTTTGAATCTCTTGTGTGATTTGTCATAGCTATTGATTGAGATTCATTAGGATTGTTATGTATATTCATTGAGTTGTAATCTTTGCAATAAGGCAAGCCACTACAACAAACAAGAAGCCTTGGTGTGTCGATTATCATCAAGCAACGTTCATTGAAGAAGAAGAAGTCTTGGTTGTGAATCAAGCAAGGAGAAGCCTTGATGTGTGGATTATCATCAAGCAATTGAAGACTTGTTGTGTCGATTATCAACAAGGGGTAGAGGTTAGATTAGAGAGAAGATCAATAGGATTACAAGGCAAGGGTGTCGGTTATCTCTTGTAGGCTAGCAAGAAGGAAGTCTTGTGAGGCAATCACTTGTAATTTGAGAACTCTAATTCCTCATAGTGAAGAATCTCTCTTGGTTGAAGAGGGGACTGGATGTAGCTTTCAAGCGGGTGAAAGTGAACCAGGATAAATCGCTGTGTCGTATCTCTAAACCCTTACTCTTTATATTCAAGTCATTTGATTGCGTTCTTGGTTGAAAACCTAGAAAGATTGATTTTCATAATTGATTGAATTGAATCTTTAATTGTTCAAATTGATAAAGGGAAAATCATTTTCATAACTAGGTTAATCAATAATAATATAGGTGTTAATCATCTCCGTTGAATCTCTGATCTTTCATGTGAATTGATTGATTTTCGTATGCGAATGAAAACTTGATTTTTCTGGTTTCTGTCAGATATACTCGAGTAAACGAGTCTTTAATCGAGTACTACTCGAGTACTCTGAAATCTACTCGAGTAAACCTGAGAGTTTTTGGAAAAATATTTTGTTTTAACTGTTTCGATTTGTTTCGTTCGAAAATCTTTAAAGGTAGCTTAGACACCTATTCAACCCCCCCTTCTAGGTGTATTCCTAGGGTTCCTTTGTCTCTCCAACCACCAATTGCGGTTTCCTCAGTTACTTGATATTCGTAACCGGTTAGACACTGTAAAATTTCAAAGAAAATCCATTTATTAAATCAGTCCTGAGATGTTAGTGATTTTGGCTCAAATCTATACTTTAATTTCATTATAAACAATCTGAAGATGAGTGTTCATAACATCATGGTTCAGATTTGAAGGAATGGAGTTTATGCCTTAAGTTAACGAGATAATTTCAAGAGGAAATTATGTTCATTGGAGAATGAAATGTGATTTAGATCTTTTGAATGATAAAACAGTGGTTTTTGAGGCATCAAATAATGTTAAACTTGTTTATGGATTGGGTAGTGAATTCAAGAAAAAGGGTTTTTCTGAATTACAATGGTAAGCAGTTCAGGTCTGTAATTCTAACCGGTTAGCCTGAAACTGTAACCGGTTAGTACCTGAATCTGAGAAATAAAAAGTTAAGTTTTTAAATACCATTGGTTATATTTTTCCCAATCTAAGCTTAAAGGCATGTTTTGAGATAATTCAAAGGAGAAATATGTGCCAAAGAGTATGCCTCAAATAAATCATTCAAAAGAGAAAATTGGAATGTTTCTAAATCACATAATTAATGCAAAGATAAAACCAACCCCGATGTTTGCGCATCCATGTAGATTGGAAGTCTGGTTTGTAGGAACGTTTATCATATTCTGGGAATATGAGGAGGGTACTCCGGGAGTACCAAATTATAACCTACTTGATGACTCATTATAGATATGTGGCCAGTGTCCGGGACCTGGTTTTTTTATGCGTTCTGGGAACGTATGCGTTCTGGGAACGTGGTGCACACTCCGGGAGTGATGCTTATTATCCAAGTATGGTTCGGCATTATGTTCTGGGAACAAATGTCGGTGTTCCGGGAACACAAGGGTGTATTGGATGGACGTCCAAGATGGACATTTAGAGGCCTCAGTTGTGGATAGAAAATCATACATCATGCCACTTGCATTATAAGAGTATAATGTTGAAAACTGGTGTGCTCATATGTATTTGCATTATTATTTGTCCATGATATATTTGTGATTGTAATGTTAGTCTTTATCAATTATGTATATGTGTATACTTACTCCCTGTGCCCTGTTTAGGTGATAGCCAGATACCTAGCTTGCATCGAGATACGCCCTATCCCTAGTGGCATATGGACGTATGAGGAGCACCACAACACTTTTGAGGGGGAGGTTGAGATCACTCTCTACCACCGCAACCCTCTAGTGCGAGTGCGACCTCGTCGATTTAGGATCCCATTAGTCTATACTATGCATGTTCCACCCTTTTATACATATAGAGGACCACCCTCGGCTCGACCTATGCGTCGTTTTCATAGTTTTCGTTTCAGAGCTGCCACTCGTTCTCATCCTTCCTCCCATAGAGTTGTCACCGAGGAGACTCCTTCTCCTAGTCCGACTGATTTTGATAGGACTGCCTCTGCAGATCCTAGACCCAGTGATGGGGTCTCTACACAGTCGGGCGAGGTCGAGGAGGACAATGTGGAGGATGAGAGCGAGATGGAGGTGCATGTTGAGCCGACTGTTTCAGCTAGAGGTGGACCCGCTGGTTCATAGGAGCCTGCATAACGTAGATGTTTTGGATCCTAGATCCTAGGGATAGAGCTGTGGAGGATCTGAGGAGCTGCTGAGGACACCGACGACCTGCTCTAAGACTTCTACTTTTGGATTTTGTCATATATTGTATATTTGAGAGGTCTTAGGGTGAGGTTTTATTTTATGCAGCTGGTCTGTATATGTTTCATCAAAACTTGCTATCTCGACTTTTTATCACTTGCTATTGACTGTACTGATGGGGTCTATGTTATGACTTATATATATATATATGATGTTTTCTTTACCTCAGCAGTGCCCCATAAGTATTACTTTTACTTCCGCGAACTCTGATTTCTATTAAGAAAGGATTCGGCAATAAGTTTATGTTTTATATATTCAAATTCAACTCGAGAGGCAAATGATATGTTTTAATAATAACTACGAATAGTGTTTTCTATAATTAAGGAAATGTTATCTCGAGAGCCTTTTCAAATCCAATATATATTACTAAGCCGAATTCAAAAATGGTTTATGTTAAAAAGGGTTTATGAACGAGCAAGTACTAATCTTAAAAGGAAAAATTTTCTAGTCCTAATTTTGATAGCAAGTATTCTACTGTTTGGAAATGTTAATAATTTTCAAGTTAAAAAGAGAGCGTCACAACATCCCGCGATGATGCTCCTCCTCCTCCGAGACACCATCCTAGTGCATCGCATCGTAAGCGTCTTAATGATGCATGTGCTGCAGCACAAGCAGAGGCAACAGCAACAGGGTATTTGAACGTCGACGAATACGAACAAGAGGTCAATGTAGGGGAATCAGACGACGACGTTGACGACCCTCATAATGAGACCTTATTGACTACTTACAGCGGCCATAGGGCCAAGCAGATATGGAGAGGCAATGTAAATATATTTAATTTAAAGGTAATATCCTTTGTAATTTTTTTAATTAAGTTGCATAACTAATTATTATCTCCTACTTGCAGGATCTTGGTCCTTTGAACCGGTTTCTTAACCGGATATTTGGATTGAGGCCCTTGGCTGAGTTACTTGAACAAGTTCGTACACTTGTTCAGGGTTCTGGACTTGCTCCTCTGATCGATTCGTCATTTCACATGACGGATAGGCGCCTACTCACATCATTTGTGGAGCGCTTCTACGAGGATACATGCACCTTCCATCTGCCGTGTGGGGAGATCACGGTGACCTTGGAGGACATTTTGTCCCTGCTGCATATTCCTGTGACTGGCCTGCTCATCCAATGGGATAAACCGTCGAAGCCTGAGGCTGTGGTTCTGTTACAAGAAGTTCCAGGAGTGTCTGCAGCAGAGGCCACTCAAGAGGTCAATCGCACAAAAGGTGGTGCGATTGCCTTCACAACATTGTATAGGTGGCTGGATGAGTCCATCCATCAAGGACTTTACGAGCACACTGCAAGGTGCTACCTACTGTACCTTGTTGGGTCAACTCTGTTTATTGACAAGACTGTCAAAAGCACCGAAGTTCAGTGGCTGCATGCATTGGAGGATCTGCATGATGTAAGAAATTATGCATGGGGTGCGTGTGCGTTGGCATATTTGTACGACCGGTTGGCAGACGTCGCGAAGGTGTGCCGGTTTCACATCACTTCTGCAGGTAACATGTGTTTTATTTAACTTATTTTATTATAAATTTTTTAAGCATTATATTCTATTTATCTTATTAACAACATGTTTCAACTCATTCGCAGACTTGGATCTTGGAATATTTTCCAGGACTTGGATTTGGCACTCCCAAGGATGATTATAATGAGGCTCATCCAAGGATATTCAAGTGGTTGTCCCCTCAAAGCCCTAATGGTGCTAAAGATACATTCAGACAACACCTGGAGACCATTAGGGCTGATCAGATTATATGACAGTCGTTTCTCAACCATCGGGAGTACAGGCCATTTGCCAAGATTTCTCTATACTCCGGGTACCTTCGTTGTGGTAAGATTAGGCGACCGTACCTTCCGGAGCGAGTGCTTCGGAAATTTGGTTATATCCAGTATATTCCGCCTCCACCACATTCGCTTCCTTTGTATCAAGCGATTGAGGAGCGATGGGCTGAGTGGGGTGTTCATGTAGTTGATGGCATCCCTGCTACACATGCCGAGGAGTGCATGGTGGATTATGTAGATTGGGTTCACATGTACTTTCACCATTATCTTTTACCTACATCGACTAGGGTGGATTATGATCTCCAAGTTGCTAATGTAAGTTTTTTAATAATTTCAATGTATATTTTTAATAATTTCAATTTTTTTGGTAATAATGTGTAATTACTTTCATATGCAGATCGAATTAATGTCAAGAATGTGTAGTATTCTTCGACTTGTTGATGTAGCAGATCGGGAGCAGGTATACGATCCTGATGTTACACATGACATCAGATTGTATACTACCACCTAATCAAAAACTAAGATTTTGAACAGGTCGTAAAGGGGTGTTACGACCTACAGGTCGTAGCACACCCTCTTACGGCCCTTTAAAAAACAAGGGTCGTAAGAGGGTGCTACGACCCGTGTTAAAACTTGTATTTCTTAAAAAGGCATAATGAATATAATTTTATACAATTGGGGTGGCATCCATATACGTTGGGGTGAAAAATAAAAACCCTGAAATAGTAACCAAGATATGTTACAGCCTTGCTTACCAAAATCACTTTCTTGATTGATTATTAGGTCCAACACCTTGGATGGATGTGGATTTAATCTCATACTCATTGAGGCCTTCGAGAGCATTGACACACAATTTTGGGAAAAAAATTGTCAATGAGTGATATAAAGATATTAAATAAAAAAACTTAAAATAGTCTCCTATGGTCAGCTCAGTTGGTTAGTTACGAGACATTTAGTTAGTTTGGGGTCCCAAGTCCTAGGTTCTAGTCTCAGGTACCTCCTTGTAATAAAAAAAAAAACTTAAAATAGTTTTTAATATCAAAAATTGTTGCGTTTATTATATTAATAAATATTTAATTTATTTTTCAATTCTAACAAGCTGCTTTCTTCATTTCTTATTATATGATATACTTATCCGAATTACACACAACAAGGAAGTAGTTAGTTTAATAAATTCTATGAGAATATATTGTAACATTTCAATTTTACCCTCTTAACTTTTCTTGGAAAATTCACACTCATTAATGAAAAAATCATAGATGATCAAAGCATTCAATAAGGGAAAAGAAAAAAAAATCAATAAATGATGTATAAGAAATATAAAGCGACTTATAATTACGACCAAGAAAATATTCTAGGATGTGACCTATATAACAAGGACCGGAGTGAGTAATAATGTACTCTTTTTGCCTTTTAATATAAGATTACTTTGGGAGATTTCATATTCATTCAAAAAAGTACTCCCTCTATCTCATAAGTTAAGTTTTTTTTAGCAATTTAGTTTTGTCTCATAAGTCAAGTTCATTTAGAAACTCAATACTCAATTATACTTCTTTTTCCAAGCATACCCCTATTTATTATATCATCTTTTTCATCACTCATCTCTTCATCTCTCTTCGATATAATATTTGTACATTTATTATTACTCTTTCTCTTATTATTAAACTATCTCTTACCCCGTGCAATGCACGGGTTATTGATATTTTAATTTTTTTATATTAAATATTATAAAGTAAAGATTTTTTTTATATTTTTAGTAAAAATTATTATTACACAACAATAAAAAAATTATACAAAAAGGCATAGACTCAAATCAAACCCTGCACTTAAAAAAATAATTTAAATGAGCTTGTTGAGAAATTTTGTACTTTTTTATATAAATAAAAAGTAGCACTTTCTATCTGATATCTTCTTTATTTATTTAATGAATAAATTAAAATTTTTATATGATTATCAACTTTATTTTGAAGAATCAAAAATAAATCATATTTAAATATTTTCATCTTTTTTGTTTGGTGGTATTATGAGTAAATTTATTAAGGATAAATATGATATTATGATTAATTGGAGTGGAATCAAAATTATTTTTTTACTATATTTTTTGTTTGGTGGTATTATGAGTATATTTAAGGATAAATCAAAATATTTCTTATATCATGGGACATGATAATTTAGTATTTTATGAATATAAATTATCATATTTTTAATATATTATCACATTTATTATTATTATTATTCATATTTAAATATTTTGATATTTTTCATCGTTTATCATATCTCAGGCTAATCATAAGATTTGATTCTAAAAAATATTTATCCAAATTGTTCTAATCATCATGAATTAATTTTTTTTTTTAAAGTGTTGAAATGTATGTAACTTTGTTTTTCGTCTGTTACATTTTTTTAGAGATTATAACAACTAAAGTATTTATCCATTGCAAACTTTTTACAAAATGATAATCATTATTTTTAATGATATATCCATATTATTTGTAATGTTGAAAAAATCTATACTTTATTAGTATTTAATTTGTTTTACTTTTTAAAAAAATATTGGAATACTCTCAATTTCGATATTGCAATGATGATAAAATATTGTATGGTTTAAAAATTGTCTCAGGTAAAATTTAAAAATGAGCTCATAATAAAAAATAGTTTAAAATTATGTAAAAAAAATTGTCATTTTTATAAGATAATCTACTTTTATTATATTTTTTATTATAATTATCATTTAAATTTTAAATATATATTTTTTTAGATTAGTTTTAGAGTTGACATATTGTGAGAAATATTAAGAGAAGTTTGTGAGCTATGATGTATACAATATACTCTAAACCCATCAACCTGTACAGATTTATAATCTCTATCTCCACAGATTATCTAGAAATTTCTAGATGAGACATGCAAATTTTTTTTTCTTATATGTTTTATAAGTATTGAATCTATCTCGTATTTTTAATTTGTGGATAGCATCAAAAAAATTTATTCCCGAATATATTAACCAAATAATCCCAAGTTTTTTATAGATTAATCCCTCCGTTTTTAATATAACACTTTTATATTAATTATTATTTTTTCATAATTATTGTGATAAAAAACAAATAAATTTATCTCGATAATACATTCAGATAAAGTGATTACAGAAAAAGTAGGAAGAGATTTAGATTGAATTTAGCTTTTTTTATCTTTGGGTCTGTAGTTTGTATCAGTTTTTTTTTAATGTTGTTATTATCTTTTAATATATTATGAGACTTATTTATAGGATTTCAATTTTAATTTAATTATTAAATATAATTAATGATGAGATTTTAATGTTTTTGGAATAATGATTTGGAAAATTTGAATAATCTATTTAACTTAATTTTTTCAGGGACCAAATTGTCGTGAAAGCAAGATTTTCAATTATTATTTTAAAAATAATGAATTATGTTTTGTGGACGATAATATTTAACAATCTAACAATACTTACCTTTTTCTTATATATTTAGATTATATGTATACCTTATAAACAAATAAAAATCCAAACAAAAAGCAGCACATGCATCAATGTGGAATAAAGACTGAGATTACTACCATAATTATGTTGACATTTTGATATGTTACAATAAATAAAATAAAAAAAATAATTATAAAAGAAATTGCAACTCCACGCTGAACAGTTTGAAATTTCTGAGTGACTTTCCTTATGTTACAATTTTGTGAGGTGAAGGTTGAAGAAGATAAAGAAGAAGAAGAAGAGTGTCACACTCAAGTCCAACATCACCATCTCAAACATTGAAAACTCCGTTGGTTTGTCCACCACCTCCAAAGAAACAAAGAGTAGCAGTAGCTGAGTAGCAGTATAGCTAGAAGGAGTGGTAGTAGTAATAATGTAATTGCACCTTCTTAAGTGTTCCTTCAAGTGCCTCGCGATGTGGCTTCTGTCTTTCTACTTCACCACCACAAACCCAATATCAAATAAACCTTTTTGCTTGTCACGTCTTATTCTTGACCAGTGGTATATATAGTGATTTTTTTAAATATTTTTTTTGAGGATAATGATTACTTCTTTTTTCAACAAACTGAGGATAATGATTTTATATACAGATAATGATTAAATAAATTTAAAAAGTATATTTAATTTCACATTGTAATTTTGGTTAGAGATAATGATTAAATAAATTTGAATAGTTTATTTAATTTCAAATTGTAATTTTAGTTGGAAATAATGATTATTTACCTACAAATGCTCTGGTGCGAGGATTAATTCACGCGACAAACGATGGTGCTCGACAAACATGGTGCCTCGAAAATGGATCTTTTTATATAAGTATAATAGATAAGGGTATTTTATTCTAAACATATCAAATTTTTACATTATTTATTCATTTCTTAATCTACGTAAAATCTCTTAAAAAAACTTAATTTATGGGACGAAGGGAGTAGTTAGTATTGTTATAGTATTGGAAAAGTAAATATTTGATATACTTTTTCAAAATTATCTCTATAATTATTATTGAAACTCTAAAAAATATTAAAAGTAAATATGAATGTTTGTAAAAATAAGTATTTAAATGTTATTAAAAAATGAATAAAATCTTATAAATAAAAATAAAAGAATTTTTTTAAAAAAAAATCTTATATTAATAGACGTAAGAAATATTACTTAAATCAATACCCTTAAAAATTGGATTAACACGAACTTTTAGAAAATACTATACTTATTTGTTTTTCTTTAGAAAAATCTAGGACCAAACAATGATAATCCTTGGCTCCCGAAGGATACCCCATGTTATTGTCATTGATGATTAAAGCTTAGGTTTGTAATTGAAACATGGGAACTTTTATTATGCTCCGGTTTCCATGCTCCGGACTCTTTTTTTTTTAATCTAGTAAATTAAAAAATATGTTTTACGTTTTCTGTTTTATTGATATGTACATATTTTTCATATGGTATCGCACTTGTTAGCAAGACCCGTCATATGAAAAATAAGTCAACATTATCTTCTCTCTCGAAAACTGTAACATCCCGAATTTTAATTTCAAGTTTAATCGGAGTAATTCTAAGTGAAACTAATAGAAATCATAAGAGTAAGTTGGGGCTTAATGAGGAAAAACATAGCCAAAATGTGTGTAGGAGTTAAGAAGAATGTCATAGAGTTAGAAACTTTCAATATATGAAAATTTTGTGATGTAATCGATTACCTTGGAGAGATAATCGATTACAATCATTCTGTGAAAAGCCTTAGATTTGAATTAAGGGAGGTAATCGATTACCTTGGGGGAGATAATCGATTACATGCGTTCTGTGAGGAAGCCAATAGTTGTGAAATTAAGGATGTAATCGATTACCTAGGGTGGTAATCGATTACCACTCGTGGTCTGAAAAAAAAAATATGTTGATTAAAAGCCAAAAAGTCAAAACTTCTTGAGGAAGCTTCTTCCCTCAACCACACATCCACCAAACTTCTTGGAGAAGCTTTCATTGTGGACCACTCATTTCCAAACCAAGGCAAAACAAAAGCAAACAAACAATCTACACTCAATCATTTCACCAACAACACTCTTCTCTCTTTACCCTCCTTCATGAAGCTCTCACTCTCCCTTCTTCTCAAGCTGTAAGAAGCTAAGGGCAAACCACCGTCATCAATCAACTTCATTCATCATCATCAACACCAAACCAAGCAAGATTATCAACCTCCATTCCATCATCAACATCAAACATAGACCAAGAACAAGGTCATCATCACCACGCAAACACCCCACACGAATTTCCACCCTCCCCACCAAGGTAAATTAAAGTTTTATTCTTCCTTTTCTTCTTCAAGATTCTAAGAGCTCCATTATCACTCATCATCATCAAAGAGTCATCATCTCCATCAACAAACACTTCTCTCATTCCTCCTTTATCATTCTTCATTCTCTTTCTAAGAAGCTAAGAGCCAAGCATTATCATCATCATCACCATCTCATAAACCCTAAGAATCAAGAGCCTTCACCATCATCAAACCCCCATCAAGCCTAAGAGCTCAAGATCAATCCCTAACACCACTCATCCCTCATGCCTCCCTCTCTCTTTTTTCTAACATGAAATTCGAACCACACCACAGGAGAGCCACACACCTACATGTTTCCTTCCCCTTGGGAGCCATTGAAATCAAGCCTTCTTCCTTCATCTCAAGATCAAGTAGAATCAAGCCTTCATCCTTCTCCTCACTCTTCATTTGCTTGGATTCACACACACTTGGTACTTGGTTGGTTTAAGTTCTAAGGGGTGAAGATTCTAAGAGCTAGGGCATAAAGGAAAAGCTAAGGTTCTAAAGGTTTCCTTACCTCCCTTCACATTTAAGGTAAGGAGTGGGTGTTAGCCTAACTTAGGGAATAGTTTCTATTTTGTACATAGTGAGTATTAAGGATGGGTGAATAGCTTAGGACATTGAACCTTAGGTTAGTGGATATGATCAATAGTTATACTATAAGGATAGGGGAAATGAACTTACTTTGATAATTATGACTGTATATGTACTTGTGATCTTGATATATGTGTTGGAAATGATAAAATGAATTACGTGATTGTTGAATAAAATGCATGACTAAATAGGTAATGAAATGGACCAATAAAAGAAATGAACCCTCTTAGATACTTGTGAGTTTATATGTATGCTAAAAGTTAATTGTTGTTACAAATGTTTGAATGAAGAATATGAAAAACCTTATTGATACTTGTGAATACTTGTGTGTGTGATAATTGTTATGAATGTGCAATGATGTTATGGGGTGTGTGTGTGTGTGATAATTGTCATGAATGTGTAATGATGTTATGATGCTAAGAAGATGAATGATGACTTTGAATTACATGTGTAGGTTAAGTGTTATTATAAATGTTTGAATGATGAATATGAATGGTTGCATGAGAATGTGCTTAGAGAATGACTATATAAATAATGATTAAGGAATGGCTAAGTGAATACTTGCGTGTGTGATATGTGTTGTGTATGCTTAAATGATAAGGTGAAATGTATGTATATTTGCGACTATGTGTGTATATGAGATATTGATATATGTGTTGATTGATGGAAAGAGATATAGGATTGCTTTAATAGAGTGCATAATTAATAAAAAATGAAATGGAATAATAAAGGAATGAATAAGGGTTAAGTATGATAATGTGTGTGAATGTATGATTGTATGCATAACTAATGACTTAACAAATTAAAGAAAGGATATAAATTAGAGATGCTAAATGTAAAATATTTGAATGATGTGATTGTGTTGTTATGTGTAAGTTTAATTTGTTATCAAGAAAACGGTGATTTTGATATACTTGTTGTGTGTTGATTGGATGAGTATTGATGATGAGAATAAAACAAAAGACAAGACGAACGTTCTATGTATCCCCGGTGGGGAAGATGAACAAAAGTTAAAGTGAACGTATTATGTATCCCCGGTGGGGAAGTTGTACAAAAGATAAAATAAACTTTCTATGTATCCCCGGTGATGAAGATGAGCGAAAGCTAAAATGAATGTTCTATGTATACCCGGTGGGGAAGGGGAACAAAAAGTTAAAATGATCGTACTATGTATCCCCGGTGGAGAAGATGTACAAAAGAGGAAAGAAAAGTAAAAGAGCTAAGAAAGAAGTAAAGAAGAATGAAAATTATGAGAATGATTATGATTGTATGAGTGTGACTTGATTGTGAATGTGACAATGTGTACTACTTGATTTATTTTGATTGACTTAGTATGTTATTATGTCTCATTAGAAACTGCTTTTCTAAGTTATGTGTAATGTTCACTCCTTACGGTTTTTATACAGGTACTGAGTCCGAGTTTGCACAAATTACGTTTGAGCAAGAGTACAGCGAGGGATAGTAAGTTGTGTCTATTAGGACATGTTTTATGCCCTGGGCCTCTTTTGGCATGATTATGTAGTTGCATTAATTTGTATAAAATGTACTTATGTATTTTGGGTTGGCCCAGGACCACTCCTTATGGGGAAGGAGTTATTTTGGGAAAATAACTATTTCCAAAGATTTGTTAATATTTGCTGCTAAAACTTTGATGTTGATATAACTGTTTTATGCTTAGTGCACTATTATGCACAATGAAATTGTTATGCCTTGTTGGCTTTCCGAATGATCACATGAATATTTGGTTTATAACAGGTTACAGGAAAATTAATATTTTTGAATGTCCATAAAACAAAGGAATTTCTGTCCGTTTTCACGGAGATTTTTATAAGTTAATGAGTTCTAAAAAGAAAATTTTCAGTTCACTAATTTATTAAAGGGATAATTAAGGATAAATAAATTAGGGTGTTACAAAAACCCCAAAAGTTACATTTTACAATATTTTCATGCTATACTTGGTTGCTTAAGGGCACTTGTTAGCATTTTACTTTTCATATTTGGATTTGAATTTTTTTATTATATACTCTCTAACACAGGTAAAAAAAAATTATATTAACTAAATTTGCATTAAAAATTGACATATTTTAATAAAACTGCATTAAAAAATAAAAATAAAAATAAAGTTGCATTAAAAAAAATAAAAATAAAGCTACATTGGAAGGCCATAGCAGCGTAGAATGTTCCTAGAAACATTACTTGTTGTGTTGATCCACCTTCAAGATTTAAATGAGCCATGCACTCAGGCTTTCGTACCATCGTAAATTACGTGAGGGCATCCACGGCGTAGTCTTATTTTAGATTTATCAGACTCTCACACTTTAACATTATATTATCATTCAGCTATCAGACTCAACTTCAGATTTTTCATATTTTTCACAATAATAAAGTCTTAACACCAGACTCGCCAAATATGCATCAGCATTACAACATCATGTACTTTTATAAGCAATTTTATATCAATAATGCTTTTGTAATGCAATTTCAATAATATTAATTACGTACAATTTATAAAAATAATCCCAAATAATATTTAAATATTAAAATTACATAAAATTTAACATTACATTAATTAATGGTACCTACTAAAAATTATAAATATATAAAAATACAATATAATTCAAATTCTTATAATTTAATTAACCATTCCTTCTTGTCCTCCAAAATGTTGCTTCAACATGAAATGGCTATTAATTTCAATTTAGTTATTTATTTATTTATTTGAATATAAAAATATGTATTTTTATTTATTTTTTATTTTTTCATAACAAGACAATATATTTAAGAATAAAAGAGAAAATGTATATTTTAAAAAAAAGAATATTATTTTTTTTATTTGTAACTATTATTATTTATTATTAATTTATTGTTATTATTATTTATTTATTTTTAATAATATTTATTTATTTATTATTATTATTTTCTTATTAGGATATTATAAAATAAAAAGGAAGAAAAGACAAAAAAACGAATCCCACAGAGTCTTAAGTTGAGTCTATTATTTTACAGACTCAAATTAAGACTCCAATAACATACTCAACTTAAGACACTCCACTAGATTTTGAAGATTAACAGTTTTGAGAGAGTGTGATAAAAAATCTGAACTTAAGACTCTCCACCAAACTCTCTCCAGACTCTGTTGTGGATGTCCTAAGGATGCTTATATTAGTATCTGGTCCTCATTCGTTTCCATTTACATAAACTCACGTATGAATAAAATTAATTACTCCCTTTAATCTTATATTATCCAAGATGCTTTTAAAATTTTTCACTCCAATCAAGGATAGTAATTGTAGGGTCTGTCGACCGTATAAGGAC
The DNA here is from genome assembly GCA_037953625.1 of Crotalaria pallida. NCBI lineage: Eukaryota > Viridiplantae > Streptophyta > Magnoliopsida > Fabales > Fabaceae > Crotalaria > Crotalaria pallida. The sequence goes on from CM075650.1 coordinate 129,972,191, forward strand.
TAAGTCTTACTTAAGGGATTCTTCAAGGACCCTTCCCTCGGTTTACTCAGCACAAACGTCTCTCGCTCGGACTTGTTGGCTCCGAGTGCGCTAAAGAACCAGGCTCGGACTTGATGGGGCCGAGCCTCACAAACGGTCTTCAACCCATCGGCTCGGGACTCTAGGGCCGGGACATAACGTCGGCTGGTAGATGGACTCAGTCTTTACCAAGGCTTCCTATCCCTTTCGCAAATCTCTCCTAGATTCTCGCTAACAGCCTAGACATGAGATCTTGAGCTGATCTTATCCAGATTCTAAGAGCATAAACTTCCGATATTATCTCATAGAATCCTAGCTCAGCTCAACCCTGATACAAGGCCCATACGGCCCATATCAGCTTCCTCCAAACCCTATAAATAGCTCATAACAGCTAGGGTTTCAGGTACGTACTCTCATCCCTAAGTTGACACTCTGCACACACTGGTTGACTAGGGAAAACCTGCTTTTCCCAACTGGAACTGCAGAAATACCGCAAGGTCACAGATAAACACTTGATCCTCTCTTGAACTCCTGATTGCCATAATCTTGAGGGCTTAGAGGGTTAAGGACATAGTGTTCAAGGACACTACATTGGCGCCGTCTGTGGGGAACGAATAATCAGTATTCCCACCACTCACTGCACTAATGGCAAATCATAATGACAACAACCAAGGAGACCTCCGCCGTCGCCTTAGGGGAAGGCCACCTAAGAACGCTGGACCAAGGAATGTTGGTGGAAGGAATGTAAGGGACAGACTTGCCCCTGGAGGACCCCCTGAGGATAACCAGGTTGAAAATCCCCAAGATCCTCCAGTTGTCCAGCCTGCTGATCCAGTTGTTCCGGAGGTCCAAGCACCAGCCACCGTCCCTCCGGTCGTTGAAGGCCACGAACGACGATCTCAGCCGCGTCGCGTTTCTGATGGCCATGTGTCGGAATGGCGTGACACAGCGGATTCTGGGCCGCATCAATCTAGGAGGGCCCCTGCTGGATCGCGAACTGGGGAGGAGCGACGAGTCGAACGTCATGCTCGCGATAACTCCCGAGCTGAGCGATCTGATAGGGGAGTACCACACTTTACTAGAGGCCGCTTTGGAACACTTCAGGGTGGCGAACGTTCCGAATCTCAAGGAAGATCCTACATGACAACCTCTTCGGCCAGGAGGAGAGAGGAGTCAATTATGGAAATATTAAGAACCCAAACTTCATTAATTGAAAAGCAAAACCAGGCTATTGCTACTCTACAGCAGCAAAGCATGGCTAGACTTGCCGAGCAAGGCCCTCGTGTGGCTCTCGGCAACCCAATTAACCTTCCCCCACCTCCACCCCTCAATTCGAATGTGACTCCCGAACCAACAGTTACAGAACCCCATCCTGGACACCCCTTTACAGCAGCAATTATGGCATTTCGGACTCCACAAACTTATATGGGCCATCAGAATGTCTCCCGGTACAATGGGACGACCGATCCGATGGATCACATTGCATCTTACGAGTCTTCCATGATGTTTTATGGAGGAGAAGATGAAATGAAATGCCGAGCTTTCTCAATGACGTTAGGCCCGGCGCCGTTGAGATGGTTCAACTCCCTACCAGCTAATTCCATTAGTTCTTGGGCTGAGCTTAGAAGAGTTTTCCTGAATCGATATACAACCAGCATGTCACCGCCCAAATCAGACCATTCATTAGCTGGAGTTTCACAAAGACCTGGTGAGTCTTTACGCGACTATCTGGCTCGGTATCAGCAAGAGGCCAGTGGCATATCTGGTTTGCAGTCGGGGGTATCCATTCTTCTGCTTACCCAAGGACTGCAAGATGGAGACTTCAAGGATTGTCTGATCAGGGAACCACCTAGTAACATGGCGGAACTTAGAGAAAGATCCAGGAAATATGTTAATCTAGAGGAGTTCCGAAGGATTAGCACTGCAGCAAGGAGTGCCGAAGGACGACATGAGCAACGTCCTCGCCAAAACGAGGCTCGTCAGAATGATCGTTTCCCAGATAGGGGAAGGAAAGACAAGAGAGAACAAGAGAGAGGATAAAAACTGCCTCCCAAAGGCAAGTATGATGAATATACCCAGTTAACAGTCCCGAGGAGTCAAATCCTTCGTGAGACTATGCATACAGAGATGCGTAACATCACTCGGCCACCAGCCTTGAGAAAGACGGCCCAAAAAGATAGGACGAAGTATTGCGATCATCATGGCGGATGGGGGCATACCACCGACCAATGTATCCAACTGAAGGATTTGATCGAAGAGATGGTAAGGGATGGTAAGCTTCAACACTATATTGGAGAAGCGTTACGCAAGCGTTCCAGAAGGAAAAGCCCCTCGCCTCCTAAAACTGAACAGAAGAGGAATAAAAGCCCTTCACCACCAGCGGGGGGAGCCCCTATCCAGAAATCCGAGAAAGACAACGATTTCCTCATTGGAACCATTGCTGGAGGATTTGCTGGTGGTAGGGAAAAGAAGTGTGATCGGAAGAAATATGTGGGACAAGTTCTCTCTGTGGCGAGCCGACCGATACAAAAACCCAGGAAGAAAAATGTGGTCATCAGTTTTAGCGATGAGCATTTTGAAGACATCCTACAGGACCACAATGACCCAATGGTCGTCACGGCAAGGATTGGCAACTATGAAGTAAGAAGAATTCTCGTTGATCAAGGGAGTTCGGTGGACATCATGTTTTTGGATTTGTTTGAAAAATTGAAGTTGAAAAGGTCTGATCTCACCCCGTTCGAGGGAAGCTTGATCGGCTTCACGGGACATTCAATTGTTCCTTTAGGCCATATCCACCTTCTAGTGACCATGGGGGAACCACCTTCTGCTCGGACCGAAATGGTGAAGTGGTTAGTTGTCCAGGCTCCCTCGGCGTACAATGCTATCTTTGGCCGAACGGCGCTCCAGTCCTTCGGCGCCGTTGTTTCAACGGTACACTTGGCCATGAAATTCCCGGGGTCGGATGACAAGGTAGTAACAGTACGGTCCGAACAGGAGTTGGCTCGGAAGTGCTACAACATCAGTTTGGGGAAGCTAAAGCTGGATGATGAGAAAATTATGCAGGAACCATTGAACAAAGGAAGTGTCAACTTGGCTGATCTTGACGTAAGAGAGGAGGATGAAACTAGGCCGACCCCTCAGGGGGACTTCAAAAAGGTAATCCTAGGCCCCGAGCCATCTCGTTGCGTCAAGATCGGAGTTGGCCTGTCTGAGGAACTAGAAAAGGAGCTTACTGAATTACTAGTGGAAAACAAGGACTTGTTTGCCTGGACTTCGGCAGACATGACGGGAATCGATCCTAACTTCATCTGCCACAAGTTAAGTGTGTATCCTGGTGCTAAGCCAGTATGTCAAAAAAAGAGAAGGGTCGGAATCGAGAAGGCACAGGCGACTGATGAGAAGGTAGCCGAGCTATTGGAAGCTGGATTTATCAGAGAGGTACTGTACACTGATTGGTTGGCCAATCCCGTGCTAGTCAAGAAACCCAATGGGAAATGGAGGATGTGCGTGGACTACACAGATTTGAACAAGGTTTACCCCAAGGACCAGTACCCACTTCCTTGCATTGATAAACTGGTGGATAGCTCGGCAGGTTATCAAAGGCTATCCTTTATGGATGCTTACTCGGGATACAATCAGATCCCAATGTAACCCCCAGATCAGGTAAAGACCTCGTTTATCACAGAAAACGCCACATATTGTTACAATGTGATGCCGTTCGGGTTGAAGAACGCTGGGGCAACTTACCAGCGGATGATGAACAAGGTGTTTGGTCCTTTGATTGGGCCGAGGATGGAGGTTTACATAGACGATATGATTGCAAAGAGCTTAAAGGAGGAAGATCATGCTAAAGATTTGAAGGAAATCTTAGGAAGGATCCGGCAATTTGATATGAGATTGAACCCGGAAAAATGCACATTCGGAGTTCCGGCGGGGTCCTTCCTCGGATTCATGCTTACAGAACGAGGAATCGAGGCAAATCCAGAAAAGTGTCGAGCTATTCTGAAGATGAAGAGTCCGTCGGATATCAAGGGTGTACAGCAACTGACGGGTCGGGTTGCAGCTCTCTCAAGGTTTCTATCTCAATCAGCTAGGAAGGCCCTTCCCTGGTACAAGCTGTTGAGGAAGGAGAAGGAAAAGGCATTTGAGTGGGATGAAGCATGCGAAAAGGCCTTTACTGACCTTAAGCATTATTTGGCATCACCTCCAATTTTGTCTAGTCCGAACAATGATGAAACTCTTTTCTTGTACTTATCAGTGGGAGACTCGGTGATCAGTTCGGTTTTGGTTCGAGAGGAATCTGGTAAAGAGTTGCCTATCTATTTTGTTAGCCAAGCTCTCCAGGGACCAGAGTTGAGATATCATAAAGTGGAGAAATTAGCTTTCTGCTTGATTATTACTGCCAGACGACTGCGCCAGTATTTCCAGAGCCACCATATCACGGTCAGAACAGCCCAGCCGATCCGTCAAATATTGCAGAAACCTGATTTGGCTGGAAGGATGGTAACTTGGGCTATTGAGCTTTCCAAGTTTGAAATCACTTTCGAACCAAGAAAGGCGATGAAGTCTCAGACTTTGGCTGATTTCCTCACCGAGTTTACTGAGCCATTGACGAGCTCAAACTCGGATTGGAACATTTATGTGGATGGATCAAGTAACAAACTTGGAGCGGGGGCAGGAATAATTTTGGAGAACTCCGAGGGAGTCACCCTCGAGTACTCTTTGAAGTTCGGATTTTCAACGTCGAACAATCAAGCGGAGTATGAAGCCGTTTTGGCAGGATTGAGGATGGCGAAAGAGGTGGGGGCCCGAGAGGTGAAAATTTTCAGTGATTCTCAGTTGGTGGTTTCACAGGTCAAGGGCGAGTACCAGGCTAAGGAACCCATCCTTCAGAAATACTTGGAAAAGGTAAAGTTCCTATCCTCCGAATTTGTGAAGGTCGAAATCTGCCACATTCCGAGGGAAAGTAATAGCCGAGCGGATATTCTTTCCAAACTTGCATCAACAAAAAATTCTGAAAACAACAAAACTCTGATTCAAGAAATGGTGCATGGACCTAGCGTTGTCCTCTCCATTTGAGTGGATCCAAGCTGGATCACTCCAATTGCAGGTTATTTGGAACAAGGGATTTTGCCAACCGACTCAGTGGAAACCAGGAAACTTGTCAGAAAAGCATCTCAGTTTGCACTAGTTGATGGAATCCTTTTTCGCCGAGGGGTCAGCGGTCCAATGCTCAGATGTCTTGACCCTGCCGAAGCAAAGCTGACGCTAGAAGAGGTTCATGGAGGTATAGGAAGTCACCATGTTGGAGGGAAGTCACTGGCAAAAAAGGTTCTAAGGGCAGGATACTACTGGCCTACCCTTCAACAAGATGCGATCAATCACGTGAAAAGGTGTGATAAATGCCAATTTCATAGTGATGTTTATCAAAAACCAGCTGAGGAACTCCATTCTCTTTCATCTCCTTATCCTTTCTATCAATGGGGAATGGATTTGATTGGACAATTCCCCACTGCACCGGGACAGCTAAAGTGGGTGATTGTAGCCATAGACTATTTCACAAAGTGGGTTGAGGCCGAGCCTTTGGCGACTATCTCCTCAGCCAAGGTGCAGAAGTTCTTTGAAAGACAAGTCGTAGCTCGGTTCGGAGTGCCACAGGTATTGGTGACCGACAATGGAACCCAGTTTGCAGCAAAGGCGTTCCAGGATCTGGTCAGTGCTTTGGATATTAAACACTACTTCTCTTCAGTTGAGAACCCTCAAACTAACGGCCAGGTAGAATCAGTGAACCGATCAATCATTCAGGGGATCAAGAGAAGATTGGAAGGCGCAAAAGGGAATTGGGTGGAAAACCTGCATGAAGTGCTTTGGTCGTACCGCACCACCATACAAACTTCAACAGGTGAAAAACCTTATCGACTCACCTATGGTTGTGATGCAGTCATCCCCATTGAAAAAATCATCCCTTCATTCCGAGCCATGCAACAGCCAAATCCTCTAAACAACACTCTACTGTGTGAGGATCTTGTTTTATCGGAAGAGGTCAGGGACTTAGCCGCCGAGCGAGAAAAGCATGCTAAGATTATGCAAGCAAAAGGGTATAATCGCTCGGTTGTAGCCAGGGAGTTCGAGGTAGGCGACCTTGTATTGAGGAGAGCTGATATTGGTCTCAAAAATGCAAAGGATGGAAAACTGGCCCAAAGCTGGGAAGGACCATACCGAGTTGCCTCCAAGACGGGAACAGGAGCCTACAAGCTCGAAACCCTCTCGGGTGCCCTCATCAACAACACATGGAACGTGGCGAAACTTCGAGCTTATTACAGTTAGTTTTTCATTTCGTTTTCAATAGTTTTAGTTGCTTTATTACATTTTGCTTTTTGAATTCTTTTTTGATAATGGAGTACGCTCGGTGCAACTCCGAGCCCATTGTAATTTGCTTCAAATGAATAAAAGTTCGTTATTGAATTCATTGTATCACGTACTTTTCCTCGTAACCGATTAGCTACCGATTATGACGCGAACGATTATAAACAGCTCTAACAAGAGCTTATAACTCGTCAAGTACTTTTAATAAGATTCCAAATTAAATCATGATTTCTTCAAAACATTTTATATTGCGGATAGAGGAACCCACCTCGGCTAAAGTGCTGGAGTTCCGAGGTCTTAACGCTTGAATTCTTAACAAAGAGCATAAAAAGAAGCATAACATGATTACGGATATTATAAAATATTCCAAACGAAACAGCAATATAAGTTTAAACCCATCTACTGGGGAAATTACAAAAAAGGTAGTAGAATAATCAAACTATTCTAAATCGGACAATACAATGCTGTCAGCATTGAATGTGTCCTCTTCTTCCTCTTCACCTTCAGCATCCTCGGCTCCTTCCCCCTCGGAATCTTCGGCCAAATGGTCAGGAAGGTCGGCGTTGTTCAGATCTATGGGAACCCCACTCGGGCCGACAATTCGACCTTTTTTCACAACAAAATTAGGGTCAGCACCCTTGGTCACGAGCCCAGGATTCAGAACGCGGAGTTGCTCGGCAGTGTTGTAGAAAAAATCTTCAATTGCATGGTCCCAATTGAACAGATTCTCCTTGGCTGCCCTCTTATGTTTGAGAGCTTTTGCTCTCATCTTCTCCAAGGAAGCTCGAAGCCCGAGTATCTCATCCTTTGCATACTCGTGCTGCTCCTGTGCCAAGGCAGTAGCTTGCTCGGCTTTCCGAGCTTTCTCAATAGCTACCTGAAGAGCAGCGACATCCTCCTCAGCCTTTTTCTGAACCCCCTGAAGTGCTTCCTCGGCCCGATTTTTTGCCCCCTCGGAATCTTGTGCTGCCTTTTGAAGTTGTTCATTTTCAGCAGCGAGCGTTTGGATTTTCCTGTTAAGGCCTTGGACCTGAAGTTCCAGATAATCCTCTCGCTCGTCTGCCTCACTTCTTCTCTTCTTTTCCTCGGCTGCCAGTCCAGTATGAGCGTCATCAGCGTGGTGACCGAGGTGGTGAAGAATGCTCGCACCTCTCAAAAAACTCCTCACCAGGGATTTGCAGTTGTTTTCCCAGGTCCCAGGGGTCCAGGCCTCAATCACCTCAGCATCCTCGGGAGGGAAGACAGAGGCAATGAGGGAATCGGACATCTTCTTACCCCACACCATCTTGACAGCGACATCGTCTTTACCCTCGGGGATTTCTATCCCTTTCTTGGACTTGCTCAAATTTAACCAGTCCCCAGCAAGGCCCTTCCCTTTATCCAGCTGAGGCTTCTTGTGGGGGGGCTCGGGTGTGCATTGAGGGGCTGTTTGAACCTGCGCTTCGACGTTCACAACGTCAATGACGCGATCCCCATTAACCACTTGTTCAACACTGGTGACCTTAACGGTCGGAGGCACTTTGGGGATGGCGGCTGGATTTTTAGGAGACGTCGGCTGAAAAGACTGGCCCATGCTTGGCGACCCAGATGCACTTTCTTTGATCGCAGCTAGTTGTGATACTCTAGCTGCCCGAGCTTCACTCTTCTTGGCCTTGGTTGCCTTCTTTCCCATTGCTTCTGCAAGAAAAATGGGTTAGCACACCAAAAAAAAATAGTAATACCCAACTCGGCTTTCACTTCATCCCGTGTTCCTTTCAATAAGATTCGCTTAGTATCTATTTGCCCATGGGCTTGAAGATACTTCCAAGCCTCATCGCATAATCGCCGTTCGGCTTTCGTGAGCTCGGTCTTATAATTAAATTGATATAGAGCAGGCCCTCGGGTATAAATATCAGTCGTCCAACTCAGAGGGAATCGAGGCACAATCTTATCCTCCCCATCAACAACAACTTGTTCCATGAACCAACATTCCCCAATCCCCGTATGCTCATACTGGAAGAAGAGAGGCTTGAAGGATTTCCATGAATCAGTTACCTTGGCGAACAGGGCATGCTCCCTCCGAGCCTTTAGTGATATCCAAAGTCCCTTTGAATCACCAAATTTGTTCACTTGGGGTGCGTACAGCCAGAAGAAAGATCGCAGTGTTGCCGTCAAATCCTCGGCAGCGCAAAACTGCTGAAAAGCTCGAACGAATGCCCAGCCGCTCGGATGTAGTTGACTCGGAGCGATGCCTAAATGGTTTAGAACTTCCATTTCAAAGGTGGAGAAGGGCATCCGAATGCCAATTCTAGTGGCTATTTCTTCATAGAAATAGAAAAATTTTCTACCTTCAGGTACTTGTAAGAATATCCGATCATCAATGCCTAAAGGTCTCAACACAAAGTCCGAGGCATTTCCGTCAGCGCTCGGGGGTGTCAAAGTCGGTCGGAGATGATTGAGACTATTTTCTGTCAGCAGTGACGGTCTTGTTCCTAGTACCTCCCGATCGAAAACGGCATCATACTGCGCGTGATTGGGTGGCAAAGGATACTCTTCTGGGTTGGTAACACACCTGCGTTCCACCATATCTGGGGAAAAAGCAAAAGGCTCGGCGTTAGGATTTTTTATAGCACTAGTTTTTATTTTTAACTTGAAACCGAGCCCTGGACTTTTTCCCCCCTCCCTCGGTGGACTCTCCAAAGGTCCTTTCCCCCTGGTGTCAGGGTCGGGGCTAAGCCTAACTTGGGCTCGACGCTCGGCAAATCTGTAAGCTAACAACCACTTATTCTCATCTGCGGGATTCGATGGATATTCTACAGCTAACGGTTTTACCTCGGTGGATCCCTGATTAGTTGGGGGAGTAGTAGAAGGGTGTATAGACTCATCGATATCAAAATTTCCCTCATTCCCAGAATTCCCAGAAAAACCAGAAAAACTAGAAGAACTCGAATCACTATCACTAGAAGGTTCCTCTCCTAATCTCCTGCAGAGTTCGCGATAAACTCTTCTCAAACCTATCCATCCTCTCATGGTCTAAAGGCAACGAATCCTAAACACAGCTTACTCAGGACAAAAAACCAGAACCCAGAAACCCCCTAAAATTCACAATCCCTGCAAAACCCAGAACCAAAACCCCCTTTTACAAAAAAGCAGAAATCGCAGAAGAAGAAATAAGAAGAATAGAGGAGGTTACCTGATTTCAGTTGCTGGAAAGGATGATAGAATGTTGTGGATTTGAAGGCGGAGACAGTGGGTAGGAGATTGGGAAGAGAGAATAAAGGGATTCTGATTTGAGAAGACTTTGGAGTGAAGAAAGGAAAAATGAACAAGGGTAGTAAGAGGCTGAGAGGATTCGAACTAATGAAGGAAACTTTTCAGTTTCCTTCCATGATATGCATTTGGGCCGAAAGCCCGTTAACCCATGCAACCACTCGTTGGATGAGACGTGGCGGTTTAAAAAGGCACTTTTTCAAATTTCAAAAATTGCAATGATTTGGCACAACTTACAAGAGAACGCGTCGTACCTAGAGAAACTGAAACGTCACCTCGAACAGCTGTCGCACGTTCAAACTAAGACATCCAGAAGGTCCGACCCTAAACACATGTTAACTCGTCACAAACTTTATAAAGTCTTACGAGCTGGGGGGCTTGTAGGGTCTGCCGACCGTATAAGGACTAAGTCTTACTTAAGAGATTCTTCAAGGACCCTTCCCTCGGTTTACTCAGCACAAACGTCCCTCGCTCGGACTTGTTGGCTCCGAGCGCGCTAAAGAACCAGGTTCGGACTTGATGGGGCCGAGCCTCACAAACGGTCTTCAACCCATCGACTCGGGACTCTAGGGCCGGGACATAACGTCGGCTGGTAGATGGACTCAGTCTTTACCAAGGCTTCCTATCCCTTCCGCAAATCTCTCCTAGATTCTCGCTAACAGCCTAAACATGAGATCTTGAGCTGATCTTATCCAGATTCTAAGAGCATAACCTTCCGATATTATCTCATAGAATCCTAGCTCAGCTCAACCCTGATACAAGGCCCATACGGCCCATATCAGCCTCCTCCAAACCCTATAAATAGCTCATAACAGCTAGGGTTTCAGGTACGTACTCTCATCCCTAAGTTGACACTCTGCACACACTGGTTGACTAGGGAAAACCTGCTTTTCCCAACTAGAACTGCAGAAATACCGCAAGGTCACAGATAACCACTTGATCCTCTCTTGAACTCCTGATTGCCATAATCTTGAGGGCTTAGAGGGTTAAGGACATAGTGTTCAAGGACACTACAGTAATTAAATTTGTTATTAACATTGAAAATGTGAAAATTTGATACAGTTTAATTTTTCAAAAGTACTCCTATAATTAATTGGAATTCTAAAAAGTGGTAAGTTAATAGTGTTGTTTGTGAAAAAAAATAATTAAATGTTATTAAAATTGAAATATTAATATAACCAAAATAAAAATCCAAAAACTCTTATAAATAGGATCGGAGAAAGTAATAAAATTAACTTTTTCATAAATTATTATTTTACTATTTTATTTAATCTTTATCTTTTCGTTAATCATTATTAATGTTATCTCAGTAACTATTTTTTTATTACTGTCATTATTTTATTTTTTTTAGAGCATTCACATTGGTGGACAAAAAATTTATTCCCAAACATACCTCATTCATTATTTTATTATTTTTCAGACTTTTCAATATTTTAAGTACAATTATCATATTTTCTCTTCATCCATAAACTAACTTTTATTGTTAAAATAGGTCCTAAACACTTTCTCACATTCTTACTATTTTACAATATAATTATGCTACCTTCTATTATCTTCTTTGTCCCAAATTATGGACAAAATTAAAATAGGGACAAAATATAATTTTCCCACATCGATGCCATACGCTAGCGATAGTCTCTAATTTTTCATGGATATCCGAGTGTGAATGCTCTTACTATCATTATTTTATTAATTATTTTTGTAGTTCACATGTAAAAATATATTTCATCCGTCCCTAAATATAAGGTCATTTTGACACTTTTACTTTGTCCCCATTTATACGAGGGTCATTATGAAATGCATGAAAAGGTTAACATGCATCAGTGCATGCTTTGAGTTTTACCCATTACCACCAGTCATCCGGTTAAATACATACGTCTGAGGGAGACGTAAGAGACTTTGTAAAATAATTATACATGTACGTCTAATGTGAGACGTAAAACTAGTGTATATAATGTTAACATCTACGTCTTTAAGGCTTTTTTTATTTATTTCTATATAAAATTTTTACCCCTAGGGTTTTTATAAAAACACCCTACGTCTCGACTAAGACGTGGGTGTTAATTTTTATCAAACGCCCTAAGTCTCGATTAAGAAGTAGGTGTAAAATCAAAAAGGTTTTGATGAGGACAAATAAATCAACAAATTCTTTTGATAAAGTCATTTGCCTTGAAGATCAACAACATCAAACAAACAAGAAGCAATATAGTCTATTTTATTCACTCTCATTATAATTTTAATTATTCTATCTTTATGAGTGTGGGTGGTAGAAATAGGATATTAACCTCTATCTAATTTAGAATAATTAATATGGATTATTGATTGAGGTTAATAAGTGATAAACACTTGAGAGAAATAAAAACAATCAAAGAAAAACAAATCAGAAAAATCATTTTTGAAAAAATGTTAGCAGTCTAATTGATTAGAACTTTTGTCTAATTGATTAACATAATCGATTAAGACTTTCCTTTAATCGATTGGATCGACACCAGATCTGAAAATAAGAAATACGTTTTTGCTGATTTCTTGGAGGAATTCGTGGGTGAACGTTGGGACAATAAAATCAGAGGCTCCTCCTTGGCTCCTCTGATTTCCTTGCCTATAAATTGAAGCTATGCTCCATAGCCTTGTTTTTCAGAGACACAAGCATATCAAAGCTATACACGAATTTATACTCTCTCAAGTGCATATTCATACTCTCTCAATTGTTCACATCTGTTATTCTTGTTAGATTAAGTGAGTTGCTGAGTTTTATCCATTCATTGCTTTCTGTAAAGAAGTCTTGGAAGGTTTCCAAGCTAGCCTAAGAGGTTCTTAGGTGAATTGAAGCCTTAAGAGGTTCCTAAGCACAAGACGAAGAGGTTCTTCGCCCGGTGGAGCTACTTGAAGGTTTCAAGGAGGCTTTGGAAGAGGTTCTTCCTACCGGAATCAAATTGGGTTAGAATCCAAGAGTTTGATACTCTCTTGGAAGGGTTAGGTTGAGTGAGGTTCATTCAAGTAATACTTTGTATTTCTAACAATTTGATTAATAGCAAATCTCCCAATTCGGAAGGGAGGACTGGACGTAGCTCTCAAGGTTTGAGAGTGAATCAGTATAAAAATTCCTTGTGTTCATCTTTTTACTGCTTTCTTTATCTGCTTGGTGATGGTGCTATAATTCATTTTAATTATTTCGTTTTCTCTGTGTTTAGAATCGTATTCTTCTCTGCGTTGTGAATAGTCTAATCGATTAAGACTATATCCTAACGATTAGAACTTTAAGTTTTAATCTATTAGTTCTGAGCTTTAATCTATTAGATCGTGGTTTTTGTTAATATCTGCTTCCGCTTTAATCTGTTTCAATTACATTCGAAAAATTGGTATAGTTGCTTCCATTTACTATTCACCCCCCTCTAGTAAATTGTTAAGCCGCTTGTTGGTTTCCACCAGTAGGTATTAAATTTATTAAAAAAAAACACCCTTTTTTAAACACCGTACTTCCCACCTGAAACGTACAGACAATTTTTTTACACACCACCGTACGTCCCGACTAGAACGTATAGACAAATTTATTTTAAACACCATACCTCCCAGCATGGACGTAGGCTACATTCCAATTACTACTAGCATTTAGTACACTAAAGTCCCTTAATGATATGATCAAACACTGAGGTCCCTAAAGCTATTTTTCCTTTTCTTTACTGTGAAGTCAGCAAATGGTTTTAGAGTGTAGTCCCCGTCTCTTGAATAATCATTCCAAGCTAAACACTTGACTCCGTAGAGAGATGCGGATGACTTGACAATGGGCACTTCCGTTTGTCTTTGAAAAATCAAGATCCCCCCACCAACGGCCACCCACCCCAATAATAACTAGAATCGATACACCCTAAGTCTCAGCATGGACATAGATATTAAATTTTTTAAAAAGCACCTTTCATCTTATTTAAGATGTATGAGTCAATATTTTTTAAAGATTATATTTTTTTTAAAAAAAAACACGATATGTCTAAACTGAGATGTAGGGGCTAATAATTTTTAATCATCCTACACCTCATCTAGGACGTAGGGGCTTAAATTTTTTAAAAACAATCATACATCTCAACTAAGACGTATGTGGTTAATTTTTTTAAAAATGCCTTACGTCTCAACTAAGACGTAAGGAGTATAATTTTCTAGGGGCAATTTTTGTACAGACCATAGGTCGAAGCTACGACGTATGTTCGGTTTTTTTTATACACCCGACGTCCCAGCATGGACGTAAGTATTAAATTTTTTTAAAAGTACCCTACGTCTCATCTAAGACATATGTGTTAATATTTTTTAAAGGTTTTTTTTTTTTAAAAAAAACTAATTTAGTCGATGCCTTTCTTCTTCTTCTTCGTTACTGTGCTTTGTCTTCCTTTGGTTTCTATTACAGAACCATGAAGGTTGTGAATGAAACCTACATTAGATTCATGAACCGAATGATAAGGTGGTGACCAACTGAATAATCGCAAGTCCAGATCTGGATGCGGACAACGCGTGGTGATCAAATTGCGGTGTGAGTAGCGTAGTTATGGCGACACTGAGGCGGAGGGAGGAGAGGCGTGTTGCGATGTTGATCTTGTAATTTCAGGTCTGTGTTGCAAAGGATAGACTAAAACAAGTTTTCTGCTTCTTTACTGAATTGCCATTAATAAACAAGCATAATTATCAGCCTGCCATAGAGTTGACGAATACACCGCAACCGACGAAGCAGGTAGCCAACCCACATCATAGTCGTTCATGTCATATCAGACAATCTCAATGGCTTATACCCAACACATGCATCAGTGCATGTTAACATGTTTATGCATTACAGAATGCGCCTTATAAGACCCTTTATCAATTTTCAATGATCATTAATTATTTTTTTTTCCACAAACACATCTATTTATTTACCACTTTTTAGATTCTCAATAATATTAATAGGCGTAATTTTGAAAATACATATCAAAAGTTTACATTTACAATAGAAATAACTAAAATTATTCTAATTTCTTAATGGACGTGAAATAAGTAAAAAAATGTATTTATTACTCATTTAACTTATAAAACATTACTAATTAAATTTTAGGCTTATTTATGATTTTGGTCCCTAAAAGTTCAACGTGTTTTAGTTTTAGTCCCTAAAAGTTATTTTGACCGTGATTGGTCTTTAATTTTTCAAACATTTTGGTTTTGATCCATCCGTTAGAAAAAATCAATTATTTGTTGAAGTGGTTAACGGAAACCCACACCAACAGCTATGTGATGTGAGATAGTGTCAAAGAAGTATTGTGACATGGATGATTCAGGTCCATAAACGCAAAATTCTGCGTATGAGACCATTTTGCGTATGAGACCATTTTTTGTCCATAGATCTGTATCATCCATGTCATGTCACTTATTTGGCGTTTGTAACGTCCCGAATTTTGGCCTTTAGTAAAATTATAATAATTAAAATAATAATAATAATAATATTTTACTTATTATATTCTATCAAGTTTAATTTCAGGATTTAGAAGATATATTTAAAGTTGAATTTGGGTACTTTTTATTTATCAATAGATGTTTGTATGGATCGGTAACTTTGTTATTTTTAACTTGTTTTGGATAAAAAAAAATATACAACATTATTCCATGTAAATGTAAGTTATTATTAGAGTCATCAAATTTTTATTTAGAGTCTAAAACACATACACACATTAATCCACAAAAGGTAACAAAACATAAAATAATATTTTTTTCCCTAATTAACTACCCTAAGCCCAGCCTGTAACATCCTGAAAATTAGTATTAATATAATAAATTTATATATAAGTATATATTCATTTAAGAATAGGATTAAGTCGTAGAAGTTGTACCAGGGTCGTGAGGTAATAGGAAGCGTAGGCCGACCAGATAAGTAAATGTGGAACCTCGGACCGATCTCAGCCGAGCTAACGAGCTAGATGGGAACAAAACACGAAACCTGGTGTCAGCTCGGATTAACCGACCTCATCGTACATCGCAGTGTTAACCGAGGAGGAGACTCGGACTACTGCTGTTTCTCCATGGCGAGCCGACGTCTCTTGCTTCTCCGCGACAGCTCATGTTGAGTTGTTGATCCTTTGGTTCTCGTGTCATCCGTACGGCTGTCATGGTCAATTGCTTTATGTCCTTATCAAGTCACTGTTTATGGCTTCCCTTTGAAGCCAATAAATCCTATCCACATATTCTAGCTTCTCAAAGAAGCCTCCAATGAGAACCACACAAATAACCCTTCTAAAAGAATAAAAGAAACCACAAACAATATAACAACACTTTTCCACCCTCTTTCTCCTTCGTCTCCTTTATTCTTCTCTGAAGCTCCAACATCAACAACTCCACCTATATTCTCTTCACTCACACATATATTTTCCTCTCCTCTTCCAAGATTCACTAACTAGAAAACTACTCCTCTTCATCTACTTTATCTCATCAAACGTTCCCTGGACCGTCGTGGTGTTGAGTGTGCAACTAGGAGTAAAGAGTTCAAGGGGTGTTAAGCTCAAGAAGTCAAGCAACAAGGAAAGCCTCCCTCAAACTCTCAACTCTTATCTCTCTCACGGATTGAGGTAAGGAGTGAGTGTTACCTTTGCTTGAGTTTGGGTTCCTAGTGTGTTCATAACGGGTGCTAAGAGTGGGTGTTAGATCAGGGAATGGACATAGGATAATAATAGGGAGAAAAGGTAAAAGGGTAATAGAAACCAACAAATGAATCAAAAACCTGAGTTTTGAGGTAAGAGGGAACATTGTTTTCTACTATATGCTTTCTTTTTATTACATGGTGGATTGGCTAATTGTTTATTTATATTGTTGTTGTGTATAAATGTTTTATGAGTTTTGATATTCATTATTTATGTCTCACGATTAAAACTCTGTCTGAGGCCGAGCATGAGAGGTTGAAAGTGGGTATAAGACATGACTAGATACGGAAAGTAGAAGAGATAAGTAAATGAAATAGATGAGAGAAAGATTAGTGGAAGAAGGGAATAATTAAAATGTTGAGCTGAGAGAGGTCGAGCAAAGAAATGGTTAAAAGGATAAAGGAGTAATTAAAGAGAAATGGTTGTGTGATCAGATCATGAAAGACGCGTACTGGGTGCGTGCATTGATCGCGTCAGACGCATACTGGGTATGTGCAGCTGTAAGACGGGTACTGGGTACCCGCAGTTATGATTCACACAAGATTCCGAGCACGGAATCGGTGGGATGTGCTCCTGGTCATAGAAGGCGCGTACTGGGTGCGTGCATTGATCGCATAAGACGCCGAGAGGCGCAGCTGTAAGACGGGTACTGGGTACTCGCAGTTATGGACACTCCTCTACCCCATAGAAGAGTCGGCGGTAGTGTTCCTTGTCATAGAAGACGCGTACTGGGTGCGTGCATTGACCGCGTCAGACGCATACGGGGTATGTGCAGCTGTAAGACGAGTACTGGGTGCTCGCAGTTATGGACACTTCGAAATCCGACCTCAAATGGTGTAAGACATGCACTGGGTGTATGCATCCGAGAAGAGTAAAAGATTGTAAACTATGTAAAAGATGAATAATGAGTAATATGACCTAGGGAGCAAATGGATTACCGAGAAGGGAAAGTAGTGGCCGAGCAACTAAGTGTAAGAATCTAAGAAAAAAGTATAAGGGGAATCAATCGGATGAGTCGAGGTATAATTAGTAGGGAATGGATATACTGGATAATGATGCGAACCGAGCTAAATGTTAATGTATGCATGTAATATGTTCTGCTTGATTGTTATATATGCTAATTGACTACTTGTGTTTGGCTTGGTAGTTCGGTATGTCATGTTAGAAACTACTTACTTAAGTTCTGTGTAATGCTCACCTCCTTACCATTTTTCAGGTACTGAGCCCGAGCAGACGCAGTCCCCGACCGAGCAGGTTCACTCTCCCTCACAGGGAGAGTAAGTCATTGGAGTCGGAGAATTAAGTTAGGTCTCGGCCAGTGGGCCGAGCTAAAAGCCGTGTTTATAAACTTGTATTTTGGATGACTGCTTGATGTATCTAATCTATTTTTATTTCCATGACTTTTGATGTATGAAGTCTTCCGCTAGAACTCTGAATTCCGTATTAATGAAAGGAAGTATTATTTTGGCAATTATCATATCTGTTTTAAAAGAAATTTTCAGGTCCTAATTTTTGGTTTAAGGGTAAAATTTAAATAGGTTGTTACATTTTTGGTATCAAAGCAGTTTCTCCTCGGCCTATTGGAGTTGTAAAGGACTCCAGTTGTTACTCACCAAGGGAGTAACAAATAAGTAAAGTCTAGAGTCTAAGTTAGTCAATAGAGCTTATATATATATATATATATATATATATATATATTTAATTATTCGATGGTCAATTGACTTTCTCTCCATGACCAAGAAGTATGGCTGGGAGGAGAGCTGATAATGATCAAATTGCTGCTGTGTTGGAAACTCTAGTTCAACTACAGCAGAACCAAGTGCAGGCTCAGCAGAACCAGGTTGAGAACCTCGCTCAGAACATAGCCGCAGCCGCAGCAGCTGCAGCTGCAGCCCTCTAACCTCCACCTCCGGCTCCGGTCGAGATCGATTGGATGAGCCGATTTAGGAAGAACGAACCACCTCGGTTTGAAGGGGGTTATAATCCTGATGGGGCTCAGAGATGGCTCCAAGACATTGAGAAGATTTTTCGATCCCTGCAACCGCCCTGTGAGTACAGGGTGAGGTTAGTTGAATTTGTGCTGGCTAGTGAAGCCGAGCACTGGTGGGAGCAACAGAGCCGAGGACTGGAAGCGGCTAATGAATCCATTACTTGGGATTTGTTCCGGACTCGATTTCTCGGCAAGTATTTTCCCGAAGACGTTAGGAGGGAGAAGGAACTTGCGTTTCTCAAACTGGAACAGAGGAACTTGAGTGTCGGAGAATATGCCGCTCAGTTTGAGGATTTGATCCGTTATTCAGGAAGCTACCGAGATGCTGATGAGCGTACCAAGTGCATCAAGTTTGAGTCTAGTCTCCGTGATGATATTCGGCTCGCATTCGAATATCAGAATGTGGCCAATCTCTCGCAATTGGTGAACATGGCTAGCACCTATGAGAAGGGACTCAAAAGGAAGGCCGATGGGAAGCGAAACAGGTCGGCACAGAAAACAGTGGGTCCAATCAGGGAGAAAGGAGTTGTTCGGAGATCTGCTCCCTATGTGAATCCGAGCTCCAAAATGTCAACAGCTCCAAGGAGTGGTGGTCAGATGGTGGTTGTTCCTGGCCCCTACCTGATATGCCAACACTGTGGAAAGCAGCACAAGGGAGAATGCTGGAGTCTGGATCCGAGCAGAGCAAGAGGATCATGTTTCCGTTGTGGCAAGCCTGGTCATTTTGCAGCTCGGTGTACCGAGAACATTGTGAAGGAAGAGGTCAATGTGACAAAGGCTCACCAGTCTGGTGTTAACCGACCGATGCAGAGAGGCAAAGTTTACACCATGGATGGTGAAGAAGTGACTGACGCCGACGAGCTGATCCGAGTTACTTGTCAAGTAAACAGCATTCCATGTGCTGTGTTATTTGATTGTGGAGCCACACATTCTTTCATTTCCCTTGACTGTATGAACAAACTGAAATTATCCCCAGTAGAAATGCCTTATAAGTTATCCATTTCTACCCCAACCAATTCTTCCGTAATCACCTCCCAAATGTGCTTAGAGTGTCCTATCCAAGTATTAGACCGAGAGTTTAAAGTCAATTTAATTTGCTTACCCCTAACTAAACTAGATATTATCCTCGGTATGGACTGGATGTCTCAACACCATGTCCTGCTCGATTGCCGAGAGAAGATCGTAATCTTTAGTGACTTGTCTGTGGCAGTGATAGAAGCAACAGAGGAATCGACCCTAGATCAAATTTCTGTAGTCGGAGAATTCCCAGAGGTTTTCTCGGACGAAATGCCTGGCTTACCGCCGAGAAGAGAAGTAGAGTTCAGTATAGACCTGATTCCGGGAACTGGCCCAATTTCAATTGCTCCATACCGAATGGAACCTCCCGAGTTAGAAGAGCTTAAGAAACAACTGGAAGAACTTTTGGCCAAAAAGCTGATTAGACCGAGCGTATCACCTTGGGGAGCTCCAATTTTGTTTGTTAAAAAGAAAGATGGTAGCCTCAGAATGTGCACTGATTATAGGAAGCTCAACGCGGTAACGGTGAAGAACAAATATCCCCTTCCCCGGATTGATGACTTATTAGACCAACTTAAGGGAACGTCGGTATTCTCAAAGATAGACCTCCGATCAGGATACCACCAGATCCGTATCCGAGAAGAAGACATTACGAAGACAGCTTTCAGGACAAGATATGGGCATTTTGAGTATGTGGTTATGCCTTTCGGGCTTACCAACACCCCTGCCATCTTTATGGACTACATGAATAGGATCTTCCGACCCTACTTGGATTCGTTTGTGATAGTCTTCATCGACGACATCCTCATCTACTCTCGGAGTCCGAGTGAACATGAGAAGCACTTGAGAACGGTATTGCAGGTTTTGAAGGACAAGGAGCTCTTCGCCAAACTTTCTAAATGCAGTTTTTGGCTCAAAGAGGTTCATTTCCTCGGTCATGTAATATCCGAGCACGGTGTCGCGGTTGATCCCTCCAAGGTGGAAGTTGTGCTTAAGTGGGAGAGACCCAACTCGGTAACCGAGATCAGGAGTTTTCTTGGTCTTGCAGGATACTACAGGAGATTCATTGAAGGGTTCTCTAAACTGGCTCTACCATTGACCTCGTTAACCAGAAAGGATGCACCTTACCAGTGGTCCGAAGAGTGTGAACAGAGCTTCCAAGAGCTGAAGAAGAGATTGACGAGTTCGCCAGTGTTAATTTTGCCAAAGCCGACCAAAGCCTTTGACGTGTTTTGTGACGCCTCGAAGCAGGGTCTCGGCTGTGTGTTGATGCAACTGGGAAAGGTGGTGGTGTATGCCTCTAGACAGCTTCGGCCGCACGAACAAAATTACCCCACCCATGATCTCGAATTGGCAGCGGTGGTGTTTGCCCTTAAGATTTGGAGGCACTACCTGTATGGCACGAAATTTGAAGTGTTCAGTGACCATAAGAGTCTCAGCTACCTATTTGACCAGAAGGAATTGAATATGAGGCAGCGCAGATGGGTGGAATTCTTGAAAGATTACGATTTCAACTTGCACTATCATCCCGGAAAGGCCAACGTGGTGGCCGACGCGCTGAGCAGAAAGAGCCTTCATTTGAGCAATATGATGGTCCGAGAGATGCAGTTGATGCAGGAGTTTAGTGATCTTAACCTCAGCGTACAGAAGAAGGAAACAGTGTCGTATTGGAAATGTTGCAAGTAACCAACGATTTTGTGGGTTTTATCAAGGAAAGACAAGCTGCCGACCTAGAACTCCAGAAATTGTTGGAAAGAGCAGGAGACAAGGACGAACCCGATTTCACTAAAGGACCCGACGGTCTCATACGGTTTCTGGATCGAGTCTGCATTCCTATGGACTTTGAAGTCCGAAGAGATATAATGGAAGAGGCTCATAAAACGAAGATGAGTCTTCACCCGGGAGCCACAAAAATGTACCAGGATCTGAAGAAGTTGTTCTGGTGGCCAAAATTGAAGACCGACATAGCGGATTATGTGTCTCGGTGTTTAACATGCCAGAAAGCCAAGATCGAGCATCAGAAACCAGGAGGATTACTCAGATCTTTGGAGATTCCGCAATGGAAGTGGGATAGCATTTCGATGGATTTTGTGTCGGGTCTACCGAGGACAAGATCAGGTCATGAAGCCAATTGGGTTGTGGTGGATCGACTGACAAAGTGTGCCCATTTCCTGCCGATTAGCATGAAGCATAGCTTGGAGAAGCTGACGCAACTGTACATAAAGGACATTGTCAGACTTCACGGTGTTCCGAGCAGCATAGTGTCCG
Organism: Crotalaria pallida; assembly: GCA_037953625.1. Taxonomy (NCBI): domain Eukaryota; kingdom Viridiplantae; phylum Streptophyta; class Magnoliopsida; order Fabales; family Fabaceae; genus Crotalaria; species Crotalaria pallida. The sequence continues at coordinate 129,993,746 of CM075650.1, forward strand.
ACCGTGATCCTCGCTTTTTATCCCGATTTTGGCAGAGTTTGCAGCAAGCCATGGGTACAAAGTTGAGGTTTAGCACAGCTTATCATCCTCAGAACGACGGACAATCCGAGCGCACCATTCAGACCCTTGAGGACTTGCTGAGGACATGTGTGCTCGAACAGTCGGAAAGTTGGGAAACGCTTTTGCCATTGGTCGAATTTACCTATAACAACAGCTTCCATTCAAGCATCGGAATGGCTCCTTTCGAAGCATTGTATGGTCGGTGTCGCAACCGTCCCGAAGGGCGCCGCGAAAAAAAAATGAAAAAAGATAATTATATAATTAATTTAATATTTAAATTAATTAAAGAGATTTGGAGTCGCCACCAATTGATTTATCCATAAAAATGGAATGGTGCAATTGGACACCTAAAAAAATGGTCTTCGTATCAGAGATTGGATTAGGGGGTTGATTACGAGTAGGGAAGATATTAGCACCCTACCACGTCCGTTCTAAGAACGGTTACCTATTTGGTCTATATTATTTGCTTGATTAATTTGGTTTGGTTTTCAATTATTAATAAAAAAAACAATTGTTCATTATTTTTATTTTATATATCCCACTTTTATCAGCATATTATCAAAGATGATAAATGACTATGATTGAGAAATGGGTTGCCTAAATAGCAATTTTTCTGCGGAATAAAATCAAATCCTATAACATTTGGATATAACAATAGTGAATTTAAAACTTCTATTTTAATAAAGATTTATAGCAACAAAAATTAGTTCTAAAATTATTTCAAAATGATTTGTTTACAAAATTTCCTTTTCGGTATGAGATTGTGTTGCGGTAAAAAGTAAATAAAATTCTAAACTTGTGAGCAAAATTATTATCTTTGAAATAATTATTTTTAATTGTTTATATTCACCATTGTTATAACGGTTAAGGATCAATGAATTTATTCACATTGATTTTAACACTAAAAAGAAATTTAATGAAATATTTACTTTTGATTTTTGTCATTTAGATTTAGCCAACACTCATGGCCAACTCTAATATAAAAAATATGCCTCAAGATAATTAGGTAAAATTTACGGAACCGCAACCACGTCCTTTTCCTAATTTCTATCGTCGGCAACTTTAAAGTATTACTTTTACCTTAAAATTCCAAACTTTTAACCTTTTTGTAGAACCAAACCCAGCCAACACTCATGGCCAAATCCGATTGCAAAGAAATGCCTCAAGACTAATGGATAGACTTTTGTGTAACCGTCACTCCGGACATCTTCCAAATTTTCCGTCATCGCTAAAATTCTTTAATTTTTTTATTAAAGTCTTATCGCAAAAATTCTAAAACGGAATCAATCAAAAAATAATTTTAGAACCATTATCATACCTCACAGTACAATAATCTTAAAATGATACTATGTGATAATATAAAAAATTGATAACCGATTATTAATACTAATAAGAATTAAGGATAGAAAACAAGTTCCATTCCTCACAAAAAAAAATGTACAAAGCAGCAGAGTCAAAAAATAAAAATACAACAAAAAATATAAAATAAGATTGTAGAAAAAAAATTTATTATTCAACAATCAAAAAGGATGCATAAAAAATAATAATTGAAATCTCAACAATTGAAATATAAAAGACTACATTTTTATTTTTTAATATTTTTAAAACAAAAAAAACTGAAAACAAAAGAGATGAAAAGAGGTACCTGGAATGGACGAAGGGAGCATTACTGTGTTGAAGGCCAGGAACTTAGACTGGCAGAGGAAGTGTTTTATTATTCAGCACAAAAACCGAGAAGATGAGACTAAAGACTAAAGTAGAAGAGTAGTAGGCACGGAAATCGAAGCACAATATTTTTTAGAGTAAATTGCTTAAAAAAAATCTCTGTTTTCAAAATTGTGTATAAAATTCTGTTTTGAAATTGTGAGGAGAAGAGCTCTATTTATAGGAAAAGAAATTAGGTTAAAAAAAATAGGGTTTCTCCAATAGGCTTTGAAAGCCCAGTGAAATATTCCCTGGTTTATTCCTTAATCAAATCTTTTAAATTTGTTAAAGATCAATTCTCAATCTTTTAAAATCAAAACAAATATGATGATAATCCTTTTATAAATAAAACAAATCCTTTTAATAAAAAAAATTATCTTTATCCTCACAAAAAACTTATCAAATCTTTTACCAAAAACACATTTTTATCTTACCTTTTTTAAAATTCGTTTTTTTTTATTTTTTACAAAAAAACTTTTTTTTTCAAAATCTTTTCTTATTTTTTTATTCTTATTTTTTAAATAACCCCAAAAATAACTCAATACACAAGAATAATACATTCAAACAAGCTTTTTATTTTTTTCTCACTATTTATTTAATTATACAAATTTGAGAATAAAAATTTAATTAACCCAAAATTTTTATAAAATAATATTTTTGACCCCGGACAAAATTGGGTGTCAACAGCTGCCCCTCTTTACTTGTTGCTTATTAGATGGCAAACAAAGTGGAGTTTGTATGCTATCAAGATAAGTAATGAGTAAAGACGTAGACACCAATTTTGTTGAAGAGAGCGTCAGATATTGGAAGAACTAAAGTAAGTCGGAGTTTTTTTTTTTTTTGTTGAACTTTGGAAATATAAACGATGATAAATAAATCTGAGGACGCAGGTCGGGGTACTGCCGGAACTCAGGAACTGGAAATAAAGTAATGAAAAACGAGGACGCAGGTCGGGGTACTGCCAAAGCTCGTGGTAAAGGAAATTAAAAACAATTAAAACCGAGGACGCAGGTCGGGCTACTGCCGGAACTCGGGGACTGAAAATAAAATAATGAAAACGAGGGCGCAGGTCGGGGTACTGCCAAAGCTCGTGGTAAAGGAAATTAAAAATAATTAAAACCGAGGACGCAGGTCGGGGCACTGCCGGAACTCGGGGACTGAAATAAAATAATGAAAACAAGGACGCAGGTCGGGGTACTGTCGGAACTCGTGGTAAAGGAAATTAAAAATAATTAAAACCGAGGACGCAGGTCGGGGTGCTGCCGGAACTCGGGGACTGAAAATAAAATAATGAAAACGAGGACGCAGGTCGGGGTACTGCCGGAACTCGTGGTAAAGGAAATTAAAACCGAGGACGTAGGTCGGGGTACTGCCGGAACTCCTGGTAAAGGAAATTAAAAATAATTAAAACCGAGGACGCAGGTCGGGGTACTGCCGGAACTCGGGGACTGAAAATAAAATAATGAAAACGAGGACGCAGGTCAGGGTACTGCCGGAACTCGTGGTAAAGGAAATTAAAAATAATTAAAACCGAGGACGCAGGTCGGGGTACTGCCGGAACTCGGGGACTGAAAATAAAATAATGAAAACGAGGACGCAGGTCGGGGTACTGCCGGAACTCGTGGTAGTGAAAATAAAATAAAACTTAAAGTAGATTTGAGACATGCGACAATGATAGTAATCTTTGTTGTGGCTGTGAATGTCTATGAGCACTTACACTAATAATGAGAGGATATATGATTTCGAATGCTTAATATGCTTGGATATATTGATGTGATGCAACACACATGAGTCAAAAAAATAGGAAATTGATCATAGTTTTGTCATTGTGACTGCCCCTTGGCACCCTTATGCACTATGCCATGCTTGAGACTCAGGGATTAGACCGGATCTCTTTCGCAGAATCAACAAACAGTTAATCACTTCTTTGGTTGCACTATGTTTCTCGCCTCAGGGATCCCGTAAAACATTATTGTTATTCACAAATATGAACTTCCTGCTTTAAACAAAAATTTTATACAACATTTCTATATTGTCAATATAAGTTCGTGAATGAATGCATCATACCGTGTAAAACATATTTAGGACTTTAAACAAGGTCATTCTTGACAAAGGCAAGATTTAGTAAACATATTTACATTTCTGCAAACGATCCTTTTTAATGAACCATGTTAATTTTTCCCATCAAGAATTTAACACTCTCCCTCCTTTCTTCTGAAAGATCTAATGAGGTTGCAATCAAAACGCTTTGGATTAAGAAAATTGCCCCAGTGTCCAGTTGTAGATTTCGAGTTTCACTTGGCTGTTCGTCTCGTCTTTCTTTGCACTGGTTGTTTGCCATCTGTTTTTTTTTTTTATTATTTTCTTGAAAATAATAAAAAAAAATCTGCCCCAGTTTGACCCATGGTTGCTCTTGTGGACATTGTGTCGTGCATGGTACTAGCTTGAGGTACCTTTTTCTTTTCTTTTTTTTTTTTTAAACGGTAGGTCGCCCTTTCGGGTTTTCAACCTAGTAAATTGCTCTAACTTCTGCCTAGGCCGCCTTTTCAGGTTTTCGACCTAACGAGCTCATTCTATTTTATTTTAGTTTGCACGCTTCTTTAAAAGTAGATACTTATGCTAGGATCACTGTAAAGGAACTGGATTTTGTTTGTAACATGCATATAATATTTATTAGGATGCAGGATCTTTCTCTTGGAGTCAGTTTTCTTTTACCCTGATGTTTATCTCGAACTGTTCAATCTTCAACGAGGTCTTTTAAGCTTGTATCGTGGCCTGGCTGAAGGTTTATGAAAAGAAAGGGTATATGGCTCAAAGCATTTTGTTTCCCCCCTTCTCCTTTTCTCCTTTTCTCCCATATCCTACCTCTCGACAAATTTTCTTTTTTTTTATCAACAACATTCAATCACTACTAGAAATTGTGAAGAGATCTTGATTTACTTTAACCATTGTCTGGATATCCATTGCAGATTCTCAGCGGGGTTCTCTTCCTCTCTTTTTTTTTATATTATTATTCGGGAATTTTCCTCTTTTTTTCTTTTTTCTTTCCTTTTTTTTTTGTATCCATATTCTGATCCCCACTCATCCCATGACCAATTACTTTTGGGTTTTGAAACCAAGGTAGACTTTTTGTTAGTGATTGAATGCTGAGCAGAAAATTTGTCAAACGATTCTACCCGACCCTGGTTATGAATATTCAAGAGGTAATATAGAAACGATCTCCATTCATGATGTCAAGGCTCAATGGGGTGACTAGGGGTATCTCCTTAGTGTTTGGGATTTACAAAGAAGCCTCATATCATTAGAAAAGAACTGTTCGAGAGTCCACATCACATAAGATTTTATTTACATCACCCTCCATCCTGATCCATGAATTAAACATTCTTTACTATGCATATGAAAAAGGTTTAGTAAAAACATTGATGTGATCAACGCATAAGAATATACTACTAAACAAACATACAACTTCCTTTTTCTTTTTTTTTGTTTTTATTATTATTTTTAGATACTCTCAAGCATAATACTTTTTTACAGCATCTGAATTCACTGAGAGTCGCAAGTCTTCTCCATCCATGTTGGTCAAAATCAGGGCCCCTCCAGAGAAAGCCTTTTTTAAGACATAGGGTCCTTCATAATTCGGAGTCCACTTTCCCTTGTGATCCTTCTGGATAGGTAGAATCTTCTCAAGCACTAAATCCCCTTCTCGAAAGTGACGTGGGCGGACTTTCTTAGACATTTTTGTATTTCTTCTTTCACTTTCAACGAGATGTCAGTTTTCATCCTCGTTAATTTTTGTTTCACAGGTGGGCATTCAGGCTTCAATGGCAGCTTATGCTCGACTATGTTACGATCCAATCCCGGCATGACCATGCAAAGACATCCTTATACTCATGTAACAACTGAACCAACCTTTTTCGTTCACCGATTTTCAAGATTGTTCCAACTCTGACTTCTTTTTTATCATCCTCTGTCCCCAAGTTAACCACTTCAGTGGGCTCTTCATGAGGTTGAATTTCTCTAGCTTCTTGTTCAACCATTCGGAGTAATTCAGGATGTGTCTCCCAATTGTCATCATTATTCTCTTCTTCAGTCTGGCTAGGAAAGTGATCGAAATTGTATGATGGGTTACTAACATGATCATTATTTTAGGATTCGCAGTCAGATCTGCATTATTGGTGATTAGGTTAAATATTCAGTTATTTCATACTCTTTTCCTTTCTATAAAAAAACGAAAAATCTATTTATTATTTTTTCATGATCCTTTTAAAGGAAAAGAAAACAAGATTAACGAAAACACATGCATTTATTCATGAAAACTTATTCTTGACAATATGATATGGAGTACGCCCTTATTTAATGCTAAAAAGAAATCAATGGCTTTGGGCGGAACCAATGACTTCGAAAACATTAATTACTTTTCTATGTGGCACAAGAGTCGTGGGAATTCCTCCTCTATCCAGTTGTTCAACACGGTGCCGGGCGGATGTTGGATTATGAAGCTATCCATATCATTAGAGCAATCATCCATCACTGCAGCAACATCCCTTACAAAATCGAATCCAGCACTGCTGAAGCTGTAGCTGATATGCGGAATGGGAATCCTGTCAACCTTGTACTCACAATGTCCCAAACGGGCCAACCTCTTCTGCTTTTTCTCTTCGGCGATTCGGATCTTATCAACTTTTGTAGGTATATATCCTAATCCATACCGATCTTTGTTGTCATAGAGCATTGGCATATCAACTGGTCCTTGTTCATATTTTCCAAGCCCTTTGCCTGGCTGATACCCATTTTCTATCATGATTTTTGCCACCATGAGAGAAGCTTCAGAAGGTCTAGGCTTCAACAGGGGACTTCCTTCTTTAACAAATGTGGCATTTGCTATCTCCAGTGCTTGGAAAGCCGTTTCAAAAGCCTCCTCAGCTGCTTCAATATAAGGAGTATTTGATGGTTGCGTCACCAATACATCTTCTTCCCCGGAAATGACTATAAGTTTCCCATTTGCGATAAACTTCACTTTTTGATGCAAGGAAGAGGGTACCGCACCACTAGTATGAATCCAAGGTCTTCCTAATAAGCAAGTATAAGTCGGGTTTATGTCCATTACTTGGAATAAGATCTGAAAAGTGCATGGTCCTATTTTCATAGGTAGTTCAATTTCCCCCACTGATTCTCTCCTTGATCCATCAAATGCTTTGACGATCATATTGCTTGGCTTCAAGAGGGAAGTGTCAATCGGGAGCCTAGCAAAGGTTCTTTTGGTCATGACATTTAACGATGACCCATTATCTATCAAAACCCTTGCCACCTGACAACCTCGATACATCATGGAAATGTGAAGGGCTTCGATGTGACCAGTCCCCTCAGGTGGAATTTCGTCATCCGTGTAAGTGATGTAATTGTCAGCAACTATATTATTCACTATGCCATCCAACCTTTCTACTGTGATATTATGGCTAACATGAGCCTGATTTAGCACCTTCAACAATACATTCCTGTGTGGTTCAGAATTTATTAGTAGAGATAATAACGAAATCCGAGCGGGTGTGTGGTTTAACTGGTCAATCACTTTATATTCACTTTGTTTGATAAACTTCAAGAATTCAAAAGCCTCTTCAGTGGAGACCTCTTTCTTGGTCTCAAAATCTTTTCGCTCTGATTCGGGCCCGTCAGGACCCATTTTGGCACTATCAACCTCAGGAAATATGACCCCTTCTCCTAATTTGCTAGTTTTTGCAGAAGATGGTTTTAATTCAACAGGACTATACATTCTTCCACTTCTAGTCATTCCCCCAACTCCAGCTATGTTGCTTACCTCTTTTGATTTGTCAGATACACCTGGGATACTAGTCAACGGCTTCCCGTACCTCCATGGCACTGATTTGTCCGACTTATAAGGGAAAGGGTTTAGAATCTCCCCTATCACTGGTTCCCACCGGGCTTCAGAGGGGTATAACAACGCATTATCTGGAATATCGAGCACCGGTTCAAACTTCTGAATCGTCGCTGGGATATCATTGGTATCGAATTTTTCACTTGAGCTTCTCATCATGTTGATTCCATTACTATAACCTTTCTTCATTATCATGACCAGCTTGGCATCCATGAGTTTTTGCAACAATTGTTTAAAATCATCACAATCTTCTAGAGTGTGACCTGTCCTCCCATGCATTTCACAAACTTCCAAATCATTCCCCATTTCTTCTTTGACCAATACTTCAATCAAACCTTGTTTACACATCTCTTGAAATATGAACCTCATAGGCATCTTAACATCCACTAATCGTTCTATGCACATCTCTTCACAGAAATTTTCTACTGCATTGACCCCTTGGCTGGAATGGTTAGGTAAAGGGTTCCCTGAGACATTAGGAGCCACTTGCTTGAAATCTAACCATTTCGAGTCGATTAGGCTTTGAACTTTATACTTGAACGCTTTGCAGTTTTCTACTGAATGGCCCACCACTCCTGAATGATATATACAAGCCGTATTTGGATCATACCAACGTCCCGGATTTTCAGGAACTTTCCCAGGGACGGGAGTCACCACCCCTCGTTTTTGAAGGAAAGTAAAAAGTTCAGTGTAAGACATTGGAATAGGATCGAAGTTTACGATCTTTCTATCTTGGCTTTGGTATGTATTAGGTTGGTTTGGGTTTGTGTTTGGGTTAGTGTTTTTAATTTGTTGGGGAGGATGCGCATGGCTTGTGTTTGTGGTTGCTTGGGAAGTATAAGTTTGGTTTATGCTTGGGATCGGTGGAGGTAAATATGATTGGTTAGGGTTTATAGCCTGTGGTGTGAAATATGTTTGGGTGGGATTTTGTGGATAATGAATAATTGGTGCATGGTACTGGTGGGGATTCTGATGAGCATATGTATTGGGCTGATATTGAGTCCCCTGTGGGCGGGAGGTATAAGTATTGGTGTAAGCATTCTTAGAATAATGGTTGGTTCTTTGATATCCCTTCCCTTCATTAGTTACGGCATGAGTTTCTCCTTCCTTCTTTTTCACAAAATTTGGTCTCTTTCCAGTGCTCGGTCCGAGATTGTCTCCTGTGATCTTTCCACACCTCAATCCACTGTCAATTCGTTCTCCCACCTTTTTTAAAGCATTGAAACTATTAGCAGTACTACTCACCATGCGATCATAATAGGGATTTTGAAGAGTCTCTATAAATAATGAGATTTGTTCCTCTTCCTCTATGCGAGGCATGACTTGGGCAGCCACGGCCCTCCACCTTTTGGAACATACTTTGAAGCTGAGTGCGGTCAGGCGCCGAATCTTCATTGTACTTGTAGTACTTAACAAAAGCGTCAGCCAAGTCCCTGAAAGTTCTGATATTGTCTTTTTCTAATCGTATTTACCAATTCAAAGCCCCGACAACGAGACTATCTTGGAAGCAATGGATCAATAACTTGTCAACCTTGTGGTATGCCGACATTTTCCGTACATACATATGGAGGTGAGTATTTGGGCAGGTAGTTCCATTGTACTTCTCAAATTCTGGCAGCTTGAATTTTGGGGGCAAAATAACTTCCGGGACTAAACACATCTCAAAAGCATCTTTTAGTCCTTGATAGTTTTCTCCTTCAATTGCTTTCAATCTTTCCTCTATCAGATCCAACTTCTCTTTCTCCTTGCCTTGAGTGCCATTAGGAAAGTGTGGTTCATTCCCCCCAAGCCTTGCCCCGGGTATGTGTGGAATGATATGGGCTTGTGGCCCAGCAGTGATGTGTGATTGGTGAACCACATGTGTAGGGTCTTCTTCAGCGTCGACGTGCGGAGTTAGTTCCTCGTGAACAGGATCCTCTTCAGCGAAAGGTGGGACATATCCTGGAGGAAGTCCGTAGGGTGGCCAATTGACCGTAGAGTATACGTGTTGCCCAGATGCACTGTGTTGATTATTACGAACGTTTGGGGTGAAACCCGGAGGATATTGAGGAGAAACAAGCTGTTCAACATCATCGTTTTAGGATTCCCATTCCCATTTGATTCATTTTTTTGTAACGTGAGTATCATTTCCATCATCTTATTCATTTGATTTTTGAGTTATGCTAACTCTGTATCGTTCTTTTGATTCGCCTCACGTTCTTCCATAATCTTGACTTGCAATCGAGTCCGATAAGGGTGCTTTGGAGGCAGTTTTCCTAATTTCCATATTTTTTGAATACTTAATAAAAATTTATGAAAGATGAAGAAATGAATGAACGAATGATTGTGATCCAAAATTGTAAATTTTATTGCCAAATCTCCATTATTACAAAATCAAATTCCAACGAAAAAAAACACAGAAAAACTCATGTAGTCCTACCATTATTACTGCAATCGCTTATTCTAAAAAAAAGAAAATCCTCTTTATTTCTACTTCAATAGAAATTCCCAAAATATTCCAATTCTTTCTTGATGGTGACTAAGAATTCTCGGGCCTTCCCAGGTGGTGTTTCCTCCTCAGCTTCTTCAGCCTCTCTTGCCCTTTTTTGCGCTTTCCTTGCAAGTCCTTGGATATCATTAAGAAGTTGGCAGGTTTTTTGGAGAAGATCTTTGTGCTGCCCTTCAAAGTGTTGACTTCTATCACTCCAATAGACTCTATCCGCATCCAGGGACACTTTTTCTTCTTGTAGCAGAAAAATAGTTTTGCTGCTTTCCTCTAGTTTTGACTTTAAATATTTTAATTCTGAACGCATGGCTCCATTTTTTTTGGTTGAGGGAAGCAATCATTTTATTTTTCTCAGAAAGTGAAACATCAAGGTTTGAGTATTCGTTTTTCCATCTTCGAGTTTGTTGTTCCATCCAAGCAGACCTTCCTTTTTCAACTTGCATCTCCTCTTCAATCCTTCGCAATTTGTTATTCCATAACTCCTTAGTTTCAAGCTCTTTTTCCTTCAGCTGTTGGTACATTATTTCGTATTTTCCTTCAGCCTCGGCAACATAATCAAATGGTTCATTGAAATTATGGATAGGAAGATGAGGACCTTCAACTTTAGGGGCTACAAAGCCTTTTCCGCGGTTAGCCTGCCATAGAGGATATCCGGGAGTAGTTCCTGTAGAAGATCCTTGCTTCACATATCGAACGTCCTTCCAGGCTTCAGTGGCTTCTTTGACTTTCTTAGATACATTCTCGTCACTGTACGAGAATTCGAAATCAGCTAGACCATGGGTCATGGGGATAAATTGCTTTGACCCCAACTGTCTTCCAACTAGGGCAGGAGCATAGCCAGTAACTCCCCATGGGCCTATGAGAGGAACCCAAGGTTTATCTCCACACCTATACACTGCATAGGTATGAGACATCCAGGGAGCCATCCAAATTACTTCCTGCAAACCTAGGAAAAACATGATCCATTGATTCTTTGTCGGCATTTCAAGAGGCCATGCCGCATTACCATATTCTCTTGCTGGGTTATGAAACCCCGGTCTATACAGATTCCATTCGATCTTAGGGAAATCGAAGCATGTTTGGACGGGAAGGTGACTGATCATCCAGATGGTCAAGAGCTGAGTACAACCTCGGAATCGTCCCCTCTTATTAAACCTACAATGATTCAATGATCAGATAGTTTTCGCCAAGATGGGTATTGCTGGATTCACCTTATGCTCTATTTGCTCAAATAGTTTGACTACCTGACCATCGATTTTCCCTTTACTTTTGGAAAAATTACTAATCCATAAATGGCAAGAGCAAACGCAATCAGGCCATGATCTGTATCTATGTTGTTTTGGACAAACTGTAAGAGATAGTGAGCATTCAGGTTATCCTTTTTATCTATCATCTGATCTTGAATTTCACCGACATGAATGCCCAACAATCTTGAGAGTATCCTTGCAGTAGTTTTCCTTTCGTAAGGGAAATAGACCTTTTCTTTGGAAAGCATATCCACATTTATTATTTTGTAATACTCTTCGATCGTAGGAACCATGTCAATGTGCTGGAAGGTAAAGCATCGGAGCGAAGGATCCCAGAAGTGTAGCATAGCCTTCAACATCGGAATATTGGGTCGGACTTGAATAAGAAATGCTATGAGCCCATATTTCTTAGCAAAGTCTTCGGACCTCCTCATTTGTTGCCAAACTTGTTTCAGAGCTCTCAAATCGTTTGGTTCAAAGTCAATTTTCCCTATTGCTGGCAAGGGGATAACGACTCCCTTAGGCAGGCAATCTCCTTCTCGCTGTATAGTTTCTGACTCTTCTATGACTTTTGACCTATCTTCAACCACAACGGACTGGGAGGACATGCCGAATTTATCCATGCTTTCGAAGAATTGGAGTAATAATCTGAGATTTAGCAATAATATTACAATTTTGGATCGTGAATGCAAATGGATATGCGTAAGCAAATACGAAATAAAAGAAAAAGAGGATTTATTTTTAATGCAAACTGGTTAATTAACGCATAGCTTTTAAAAGGAAATTCCAAAGACACCAAGTAATTTCTAAAGTCAAAAAAATAAATAAATAAAAAAAATGCAAAGGGTAGGTTCTATGACTCCTATCAACAGGTCCCCAAACTGCCCCTTGTCATGATCAATTTGATTGACAAAGGGTCTCCTATCCTTGCCCATCATAGGCTTCAAGCGGAAAGGATTCAGTTTGAGCGAGGGGTTTTCATGAGCCTATACGGAGACCGAAGGTCTCTCAAGGCAACACTACTTAACCCTCTATCTAAACCTAAAAGGTGTTGGGCCCGGGTATAGGGCTTATGCATGGAAACAATAAATAATCAATAAGGCACAAGTATGTAGAAATAAAAATAAAAAACCAAACAAAAAAGAAATTTAAATCAAGCAATACATAGAGACCAAAAAATTAATTATGGCTTAACCCTCAAATTTCCCCAGTGGAGTCGCCAGCTGTCGCAACCGTCCCGAAGGGCGCCGCGAAAAAAAAATGAAAAAAGATAATTATATAATTAATTTAATATTTAAATTAATTAAGGAGATTTGGAGTCGCCACCAATTGATTTATCCATATAAATGGAATGGTGCAATTGGACACCTAAAAAAATGGTCTTCGTATCAGAGATTGGATTAGGGGGTTGATTACGAGTAGGGAAGGTATTAGCACCCTACCACGTCCGTTCTAAGAACGGTTACCTATTTGGTCTATATTATTTGCTTGATTAATTTGGTTTGGTTTTCAATTATTAATAAAAAAACAATTGTTCATTATTTTTATTTTATATATCCCACTTTTATCAGCATATTATCAAAGATGATAAATGACTATGATTGAGAAATGGGTTGCCTAAATAGCAATTTTTCTGCGGAATAAAATCAAATCCTATAACATTTGGATATAACAATAGTGAATTTAAAACTTCTATTTTAATAAAGATTTATAGCAATAAAAATTAGTTCTTAAATTATTTCAAAATGATTTGTTTACAAAATTTCCTTTTCGGTATGAGATTGTGTTGCGGTAAAAAGTAAATAAAATTCTAAACTTGTGAGAAAAATTATTATCTTTGAAATAATTATTTTTAATTGTTTATATTCACCATTGTTATAACGGTTAAGGATCAATGAATTTATTCCCATTGATTTTAACACTAAAAAGAAATTTAATGAAATATTTACTTTTGATTTTTGCCATTTAGATTTAGCCAACACTCATGGCCAACTCTAATATAAAAAATATGCCTCAAGATAATTAGGTAAAATTTACGGAACCGCAACCACGTCCTTTTCCTAATTTCTATCGTCGGCAACTTTAAAGTATTACTTTTACCTTAAAATTCCAAACTTTTAACCTTTTTGTAGAACCAAACCCAGCCAACACTCATGGCCAAATCCGATTGCAAAGAAATGCCTCAAGACTAATGGATAGACTTTTGTGTAACCGTCACTCCGGACATCTTCCAAATTTTCCGTCATCGGCTAAAATTCTTTAATTTTTTTATTAAAGTCTTATCGCAAAAATTCTAAGACGGAATCAATCAAAAAATAATTTTAGAACCATTATCATACCTCACAGTACAATAATCTTAAAATGATACTATGTGATAATATAAAAAATTGATAACCGATTATTAATACTAATAAGAATTAAGGATAGAAAACAAGTTCCATTCCTCACAAAAAAAAATGTACAAAGCAGCAGAGTCAAAAAATAAAAATACAACCAAAAATATAAAATAAGATTGTAGAAAAAAAAATTTATTATTCAACAATCAAAAAGGATGCATAAAAAATAATAATTGAAATCTCAACAATTGAAATATAAAAGACTACATTTTTATTTTTTAATATTTTTAAAACAAAAAAAACTGAAAACAAAAGAGATGAAAAGAGGTACCTGGAATGGACGAAGGGAGCATTACTGTGTTGAAGGTCAGGAACTTAGACTGCCAGAGGAAGTGTTTTATTATTCAGCACAAAAACCGAGAAAATGAGACTAAAGACTAAAGTAGAAGAGTAGTAGGCACGGAAATCGAAGCACAATATTTTTTTAGAGTAAATTGCTTAAAAAAAATCTCTGTTTTCAAAATTGTGTATAAAATTCTGTTTTGAAATTGTGAGGAGAAGAGCTCTATTTATAGGAAAAGAAATTAAGTTAAAAAAAATAGGGTTTCTCCAATAGGCTTTGAAAGCCCAGTGAAATATTCTCTGGTTTATTCCTTAATCAAATCTTTTAAATTTGTTAAAGATCAATTCTCAATCTTTTAAAATCAAAACAAATATGATGATAATCCTTTTATAAATAAAACAAATCCTTTTAATAAAAAAAATTATCTTTATCCTCACAAAAAACTTATCAAATCTTTTACCAAAAACACATTTTTATCTTACCTTTTTTAAAATTCGTTTTTTTTTATTTTTTACAAAAAAACTTTTTTTTTCAAAATCTTTTCTTATTTTTTTATTCTTATTTTTTAAATAACCCCAAAAATAACTCAATACACAAGAATAATACATTCAAACAAGCTTTTTATTTTTTTCTCACTATTTATTTAATTATACAAATTTGAGAATAAAAATTTAATTAACCCAAAATTTTTATAAAATAATATTTTTGACCCCGGACAAAATTGGGTGTCAACAGTCGGAAATGTCGAACGTCGTCGTGCTGGTTCCAGATAGGAGAAAACTTATTAATTGGCCCCGACATTGTACATGAGACAACCGAGAAGATCCGAATGATACGAGGAAAGATGAAAGCAGCACAGGACCGACAGAAGAGCTATGCCGATAAAAGAAGAAAACCCTTGAACTTCATTGAGGGAGATCATGTTTTCCTGCGAGTGTCCCCTGTAACGGGTATTGGTCGAGCTATCAAATCAAAGAAGTTAGCCCCTCGGTTTGTCGGACCGTACCAGATATCGGAGAAGGTCGGACCAGTAGCTTACATAATTGCTCTACCCCCACACTTGTCTAAACTCCATGATGTATTCCACGTCTCGCAACTCAGGAGGTACATTCATGATCCCTCACATGTGATAGCAGTGGATGAGCTGCCACTAAGAGACAATCTGACCTTCGAGGTTCTTCCAGTCAGAATTGAGGACAAACAAGTCAGACGGCTCAGAGGGAAAGAAATCTCTTTGATCAAGGTTATCTGGAATCGGAATAATGTGGAAGAAGCTACTTGGGAACTCGAAGGGAAGATGAAATTGTCGTACCCGCAGCTGTTCAATGCTGACTAAATTTCGAGGACGAAATTCCTGTAAGTGGGAGAGGAATGTAACATCCTGAAAATTAGTATTAATATAATAAATTTAAATATAAATATATATTCATTTAAGAATAGGATTAAGTCGTAGAAGTTGTACCAGGTTCGCGAGGTAATAGGAAGCGTAGGCCGACCAGATAGGTAAATGTGGAACCTCGGACCGATCTCAGCCGAGCTAACGAGCTAGATAGGAACAAAACACGAAACCTGGTGTCAGCTCGGATTAACCGACCTCATCGTACATCGCAGTGTTAACCGAGGAGGAGACTCGGACTACTGCTGTTTCTCCATGGCGAGCTGACGTCTCTTGCTTCTCCGCGACAGCTCATGTTGAGCTGTTGATCCTTTGGTTCTCGTGCCATCCGTACGGCTGTCATGGTCAATTTCATTATGTCCTTATCAAGTCACTGTTTATGGCTTCCCTTAGAAGCCAATAAATCCTATCCACATACTCTAGCTTCTCAAAGAAGCCTCCAATGAGAACCACACAAATAACCCTTCTAAAAGAATAAAAGAAACCACAAACAATATAACAACACTTTTCCACCCTCTTTCTCCTTCGTCTCCTTTATTCTTCTTTGAAGCTCCAGCATCAACAGCTCCACCTATATTCTCTTCACTCACACATATCTTTTCCTCTCCTCTTCCAATATTCACTAACTAGAAAACTACTCCTCTTCATCTACTTTATCTCATCAAACGTTCCCTGGACCGTCGTGGTGTTGAGTGTGCAACTAGGAGTAAAGAGTTCAAGGGGTGTTAAGCTCAAGAAGTCAAGCAACAAGGAAAGCCTCACTCAAACTCTCAACTCTTATCTCTCTCGCGGATTGAAGTAAGGAGTGAGTGTTACCTTTGCTTGAGTTTGGGTTCCTAGTGTGTTCATAACGGGTTCTAAGAGTGGGTGTTAGATCAGGGAATGGACATAGGATAATAATAGGGAGAAAAGGTAAAAGGGTAATAGAAACCAACGAATGAATCAAAAACCTGAGTTTTGAGGTAAGAGGGAACATTGTTTTTTGCTATATGCTTTCTTTTTATTACATGGTGGATTGGCTAATTGTTTATTTATATTGTTGTTGTGTATAAATGTTTTATGAGTTTTGATATTCATTATTTATGTCTCACGATTAAAACTTTGTCTGAGGCCGAGCATGAGAGGTTGAAAGTGGGTATAAGACATGACTAGATACGGAAAGTAGAAGAGATTAGTAAATGAAATAGATGAGAGAAAGATTAGTGGAAGAAGGGAATAATTAAAAGGTTGAGCCGAGAGAGGCCGAGCAAAGAAATGGTTAAAGGATAAAGGAGTAATTAAAGAGAAATGATTGTGTGATCGGATCATGAAAGACGCGTACTGGGTGCATGCATTGATCGCGTCAGACGCATACTGGGTATGTGCAGCTGTAAGACGAGTACTTGGTACTCGCAGTTATGATTCACACAAGATTCCGAGCACGGAATCGGTGGGATGTGCTCCTGGTCATAGAAGACGCGTACTGGGTGCGTGCATTGATCGCATAAGACGCCGAGAGGCGCAGCTGTAAGACGGGTACTGGGTACTCGCAGTTATGGACACTCCTCTACCCCATAGAAGAGTCAGCGGTAGTGTTCCTGGTCATAGAAGACGCGTACTGGGTGCGTGCATTGACCGCGTCAGACGCATATGGGGTATGTGCAGCTGTAAGACGAGTACTGAGTGCTCGCAGTTATGGACACTTCGAAAACCGACCTTAAATGGTGTAAGACATGCACTGGGTGTATGCATCCGAGAAGAGTAAAAGATTGTAAACTATGTAAAATATGAATAATGAGTAATATGACCGAGGGAGAAAATGGATTACCGAGAAGGGAAAGTAGTGGCCGAGAAACTAAGTGTAAGAATCTAAGAAAAAAGTATAAGGGGAATCAATCGGATGAGTCGAGGTATAATTAGTAGGGAATGGATATACTGGATAATGATGCGAACCGAGCTAAATGTTAATGTATGCATGTAATATGTTCTGCTTGATTGTTATATATGCTAATTGACTACTTGTGTTTGGCTTGGTAGTTCGGTATGTCATGTTAGAAACTGCTTACTTAAGTTATGTGTAATGCTCACCTCCTTACCATTTTTCAGGTACTGAGCCCGAGTAGACGCAGTCCCCGGCCGAGCAGGTTCACTCTCCCTCACAGGGAGAGTAAGTCATTAGAGTCGGAGAATTAAGTTAGGTCTCGGCCAGTGGGCCGTGTTTATAAACTTGTATTTTGGATGACTGCTTGATGTATCTAATCTATTTTTATTTCCATGACTTTTGATGTATGAAGTCTTTCGCTAGAACTCTGAATTCCGTATTAATGAAAGGAAGTATTATTTTGGCAATTATCATATCTGTTTTAAAAGAAATTTTCAAGTCCTAATTTTTGGTCTAAGGGTAAAATTTAAATAGGGTGTTACACAGCCCAACCTGGTAAAAGAAAACAAAAAGAGAAACGATCAAAAGAAAATAAAAGAAACGAAACAACAAGGAGGAGGGGACGGAAATTGAAAGAACAGAGGAGGAGATGAAAAGAAAATAAAGAAGAATAGGGGAAGAAGCAGCGTGGAAGAGAAAGGGAAAAAATAGAAAGCTTTTGGAAAAAAAATTATCATCACAAGCAAGTTTTTGGACTTAGGAATTGGGAATTTTCTGCTCCTCTACTTAATCAAGGTAAAGGGGGTATCCCTTATATTTGAGAATTAGGTTTTTAATAGAGTCTAAGTATGGTTAAGGTTTGGGTAGTGTTAGATTAATAACCCGTAGGGTAATTGTTATTGAGATAAATTGATTGTTTGGTTAATTTCTTTGATGAATATGAATTGGGTATGTTATTTGTTATTTCTTTGATGAATATGAATTGGGTATGTTATTTGTTAATTTCTTTGATGAATATGAATTGAGTATGTTATTTGTTATTTCTTTGATGTATATGAATTGGGTATGTTATTTGTTATTTTCTTTGATGAATATGAACTGGGTAGTTTATTGACATTTTTATTGACTATAGTTTATTGATTATTTTTATTGATTATTGGTTAATTAATTATTTGGTTAATTTTTGGTGAACTTAAAATTTGTTATGAATTGATTAATTGTATGATTATTTTTTATTGATTATTGGCTGATATTTGGTTGGTATTTAATTATGAAGTTAAAATTTGACTGCTGCATGTTAGTGTGAATCAAATATGTTTGAATTAAACTGGACTGGATTATCATTGGGATAAATGAATTAAACAAAAGGCAGCAGCTATTGATCGCGTGTCGGGTATCCGTACCCATTAGGTGCCCTGTTAGGACAGAGTCTATTTTAAGGAATAGACTCGAATTCCCAATAGGTGAAGTCCTCACTCAGGTAAGTAAATCCCATAGATCCAAAGTCTCGTTAGGTGTTTGGAACACGCGCAATATCAATAGCTGCCTGGTAAATCGACAAAAATAAATAATGAAACATGTAAGAAAGCACGAAAGAAAAGAACAAAGAAAAACCCTAATGAGCTAATGGTCTATATGCGGTAAGAAAATCCTGGGTGAAGGTAAGAAATCCTATTGGGTGAAGACACCATCCTAACAGGTGCATACAAAAATACCTAATGTTACTTTATAAGAAAAGACATGAAAGAAAAGAAAAGAAGAAAGGAAAGAGGAAAGATGAGAAAAACTAAGAAAGCTGAAAAAGAAAGTTAAGAAAATGATTTTGAAGGAAATGCCACATATTATGATTGTGAATGATGCATGTCTGTGGTGTGAAATACTTGAATATGATTATGATTGTGCATGACTTGATCGTATGTATGCCTATTAAAAATGTAGTTCCTGAGTATTTGGTATTCTCACCATTTAGCATTTTTTTTACGGGTACCGAGTTAGATGTGGTGCCGGCCGAGCAGGAAAGCTCTCCCCCACGGGGAGAGTAGTTGTTATGATCATTTTGGTTAAAAAAAATTGAAATTATCTAGAGTCGGTTTAAATACTTATGACTATGTTTATTTTCCTAGCTTGTTACGTAACTATGGGTATTTGATGATAGACGTATGTTTTGGAATTAAAACGGTAACCATAACTAGACAAACAGACTAAGGTGGCACGTTTTGATTATATGTCTGTTTAGACCAAGGAAAAAGTCATTATTATTATTATTATTCTGATTGCCTGGATTATTTATTTGTTATTTGCAGGTGTTAGGAAAGTGTGGAAAGTCCCGAAAACAGAGGAAACTCTGTCGGATTTTCCAAAACTCTAAATGAACTAAAATCAGTCTTGAACTTAATTAAGTAAAGAAATTTAAAAAAAAATGTCTTGTGCACTCAATTTTTCGGAAATGTAAATAAAAAGATAATAAATTTATTATATATATAAAAGTTAAATTTGTTAGCGTTATAACTCTGATATACGAATTAAATTTGAAATTAATTCAGTAAAAAGATATAATTTAATGAAATAGGTAGTAAATAAAAATAGGGTGTCACAGCGTCTCCTCATACAACATGATTGCTGATACGGTGTTCCGCTAGCCACATTAGCAAATAACAGTTTTTTCATAATGGAGTGGATCAAAATCAAAATGTATGAAAAATTAAGGATCAGTCCCGATCAAAATAACTTATAGGGACCAAAACCAAACACGCTGAATTTTTAAGGACAAAAACATAAATAAGCCTAAATTTTTTTTCGTGGATACAGATAAAGTGAAACGGCGGCATTATTATAGTAGTACATATAGTACATAAAGATAGGTATTTAAAAGCTTATCTTAATAAAAATCTAAATAAGTTGATTTAATGGTAGTTAGTTGTAAGATAAAAAATTTAAGGTTTTAAGTATAAGATACTATTTTTGATGAGATAATAATTTTTCAAAAAATATCATATGATTTATATAATTCATGACACGAAGTAAATTAATTTAGACACATAAAATGAATCTAGGATATCACTTAAAGTATAAAATTAGAAAGTTAGAAAGGAAAAAACACAAACTCATCAATTAATGTAACTGGCAAATCTGGAATACCTTTCTATTCCTTGCTTACTTTCCTTTTCTTTTCTTTTTTTTTTTTTTTTTTTAAGGGTTGCTTACTTTCCTAAGACTTAGCCCCCAAAAAAACAAAACAAAACACACACATGACACAACTGCTCTACCTTTAATTTACTATTATATTACATATACAGTTTACAACATTTGAGAAGACACGTTGACATGTGTCAAGCTGATTCTCGTTGCTTTGTACATACAATAATTTGAGATTCTGAATTGATATTGCTTGTACGCACAGACAATAATTGACCTGCAATATTAATTAACGTCATGGCTTGTAACATAGGGAGACAATTCTACTGTTTTGACAGCAAAACTAATTGCTTCTGTCACAATTCACATATAGATAGTAAAAGATTCCTTTAGAAGATATAGGAAGCACTTTACTTTCGGAATGGGTTCAGCGAATTCAAGCTAAGGTAGAAAGCAGTGACGGATTTTATCACAAATTTAAGAGGTGTAACAAATTATTTATAGTTAAAAGTTTGGTTATGTTTCAAGTTAAAACGCTATGTTATAATTGTATCTTGTCTTATAAATCAGCATATGAACTCCAATTCGATCCACTTTCTTCTCTCTTTTTTTTTAAAAAAAAAAAACCAATTTTTAATATTTTGACTGAAAAATAACAATAAAATTACGACGAGAAAAAGGAGCTGATTGGATTCGTGGTAGGGGGGATCTTCACATTAAGGTACCAACCACAATGTTTATATATGTTATTAATATATATATATATATATATATATATATATATACATATGAGGGATCCGTTTACACCAAGTTAAATTACACTAATTCTTATACCGCTCATAATTCTTATACCAAGTCAAATTTAATAGAATGAACCATTGGATTGAAAGTTTCTATCTTGTAGATCGTCTATGTCAAATTTTATAAAAATCCAAAATCATTTAGTACTTCAATTATATACGTCAAAATTAACGAAATATATGTTTTAAAAATATATGAAAATGGAGCTATTTGAATATATATTCAATGATTTTCAAATTTTCTCAAATTTGACACAGATGATCTAGATGACATATAGTTATTATTCAACGAATGGATTAGTGAAATTCACGTTACATAAAAAGTTATGAATGGTGTAAAAGTTGGTGTGATTTAACTTGGTGTAAACGGATCCCTGCTCATATATATATATATATATATATATAATATTAAATGGAACTTTAAAAAAATTTGAGAAGGAGTAGGTTATTTTTTTTATAAGCAAAAGAATATTATTCCAAAACATGGTGTTTATATAAGTATTATTATATTGTACACATAAACCTCATCTTTTATGAAGAGTTTGAATATAAATATACAATCATGTGCTCAATACAAATCAAAACCAACAAAAAACAATACAAATGAGTTTACTTCACAAGGAAGTAAAACAACAGTTACAACTCAAAAACTACAACTACCACTACCTCCTTAAAAACCTTGTTAGAAAAACCAGTGGAAAAAATCCTAAGCAAAGGAAAACGAGTATAGCAAATCCTAGCAAACACAAACACCGGTACACAACCTACAATTACAAAGATTAAATAATCCCTTTTTAAACATTCCAAAGGGTTCTGTAAGTTCCATGATGAATGTTTTGATAATGACAAAGTGTTTTGAACAAGCTATCATGTGTTGATCAAGTTCAAGTTCAACAAGCAACAACAAACATCAAATGAAGAAGAGAGAAAGCAAGCTCATGAAGACATAGTTTGAGTGTAATTGTAATTGTTTTATCTTTTGCCTCTCAAGCTTCTTAGGTCTTTTATTTGGGTAGATTATTTAGAGGGTAGTGAATCTCTATCATAGTCATGATTAAATCATAATTTGAGTTTTCACTTAACCTAGAATCAATAGGTGGCTTAAAGGTTTGAAAGGAAAGGTTTAGTTTTGAGAAAACAAGTTTCTAACATGTGCAGTGTGGATTTAATCGATTAAGCTGAAATTTAATCGATTAAATACTGCAGATCTGATTTTTTAAAATACGATTTTCACTTCTCAAAATCAGTTTTCAAGTGATACAACTTTTGGGTATTTTATATAAACCTTTTCCTAACCTTTGTGATTAATTAGAACACTTTCATAATCAATTTTACAAGAATCAAGCCACTCTATTCTCTCTCAATTTCAAAGATCAAAAGCTTTCTATTTCATATTCTTTGATCAAGAACCTTTGAATCTCTTATTGTGATTTGTCATAGCTATTGATTGAGATTCATAGGATTGTTATTGTGTTTTCAATTGTGTTGTAATCTTTGCAAGAAGGCAAGCCAACTACAACAAACAAGAAGCCTTGGTGTGTCGATTATCATCAAGCAAATCTCATTGGAGAAGAAGAAAGTCTTGGTTGTGAATCAAGCAAAGAGAAGCCTTGGCGTGTGGATTATCATCAAGCAATTGAAGACTTGTTGTGTCGATTATCAACAAGGGGTAGAGGTTAGATTAGAGAGAAGATCAATAGGATTACAAGGCAAGGGTGTGGAGCATCTCTTGTAGGCTAGCAAGAAGGGAGTCTTGTGAGGCATTTACTTGTAATTTGAGAACTCTAATTCCTCATAGTGAAGAATCTCTCTTGGTTGAAGAGGGGACTGGATGTAGCTTTCAAGCGGATGAAAGTGAACCAGGATAAATCACTGTGTCGTATCTCTAAACCCTTAACTCTTTACATTCAAGTCATTGATTGTGTTCTTGGTTGAAAACCTAGAAAAAGATTGATTTTCATAATTGATTGAATTGAATCTTTATTGTTCAAATTGATAAAGGGAAAATCATTTTCATAACTAGGATAATCAATAAGAATATAGGTGTTAATTGTTTCCGCTGAATCTCTGGTTATACGTGTGAATTGATTGATTTTCGTATGCGATTGAAAAAGTGATTTTTCTGTTTCTGATAGATTTAATCGATTAAGAGAAGATTTAATCGATTAAGGACTTTTGAACTTTCAGGCTTAATCGATTAAACTTCAGAATAATCGATTAAGACAGTTCAAATTTGCAAAAATCATTTGTTTTGATTGTTTCGATTTATTTCTTTCGAAAATCTTTCAAGGTTTCTTTTACACCTATTCAACCCACCCTTCTAGGTGTGTTCCTAGGGTTCCTTAGTTGTTTCAACCACCAATTGCGGTTTCCTCAATTGGTATCAGAGCTCGGTCGAAAGACACGAGCATAAGAGCTTTTTCGTAAAGATCCTTTAAGAAAATCGCAATGGGTTCTACGAATCCCTTTGGTGGTGAAGGTTATTCAATAAATCGTCCTCCATTGTTTGCCGGAGAAGGCTACGCTTATTGGAAAGTTAGAATGAAAATCTTTATCCAAGCCATAGATAGTGAAATTTGGAAAGTAGTTGAAAAAGGCCCTCATATCCCCTCTAGTTTAGTTGAAGGTGTAGTACAATTGATCCCCGAGGACAAGTGGAAAGATGATGATAGAAAGAAAGTACAATATGATTATAAAGAAAAGAATATCATCACATCCGCTTTATCCTATGACGAGTTCTTTAGAGTTTCCCAATGTTCTAGTGCTAAGGAAATGTGGGACACTTTACAAGTGACCCATGAAGGAACTAGTGAGGTTAGGAGAGCTAGATTGAATGCTTTAATGCGTGATTATGAATTGTTTCAAATGCTTCCAAATGAATCTATTAATGATATGCAAAAGCGTTTTACTCATATTATTAACCATTTACTTGCTCTTGGTAAGACTTTCTTACAAGGTGAACTTTCTAACAAAGTGTTGAGATGTTTAGACAGGAATTGGCAACCAAAAGTGACGGCTATTGTTGAATCTAAGAATTTGGATGCTATGGATCTAGCAACACTCTTTGGAAAGCTTCAAGAACATGAAATGGAGCTTGGAAGATTAAGTATCAATGAAGAGTCGGATAAGAACAAAGAAAGAAAGGGACTTGCTCTTAAAGTCAATAGATCATACAAGAAGAAAGAGAGTTCCGATGATGATGATAGTGAAGATTCCGATTCGGATGTTGATGAAAAAGACATGAAACTTTTGCTAAGGAAGTTTGACAAGTTTCTAAGGAGAAAAGGAAGGTTGAACAAAGACAAAGGTAAAGAGAAGGATTCTCCACACTACAAGACCAAGACATCAAAAGAAGGTGTAGTTTGCCATGAATGCGGAAAGCCCGGTCATCTCAAGTACTCGTGCTCTAAGTATCTCAAGAAGAAGGAGAAAGACAAGAAAAATTCAAAACACAAAAGGGCATACATAGTTTGGGATAGTGATGAAGATAACAAGAAAAGCACATCGAGTAGTTCATCGGATAATGAAGAAGCCGCTTGTCTCAACTTGATAACTCTAGTAGATGATGAAGAACAAAGTTCAAATGATGAATCAAGTTATCAAAGCGAGGATAGCAATGTAAGTCATACTAAATCCGAAATTTCTTCTAAATATGAATTGTTATATAATGCTTATGAAGAAATGCATGAACAACTTGAAAAACTAGTTTTGAAAAACATTGAAAGAAAGAAGCTCATTTTGAAACATCAAAAAGAGATTTTAGAACTTCAAAAACAAGTTGATGAGCTTAATCTTGAAAATGAAACTCTTGATCTTATATATGCTAGTTCTTCTTGTGATTGTGCTAGTAGAGTGAATATTGTGGTTGATTGTGAGAATTGCAAGTTGCTCAAAGATGAAAATGCTATTTTGAAAAATAAGCTTGCAAGTTTCACAAGTGGTGATATTAGATTGGGCACATTGTTAAATTTTCAAAGAGAAAACTCAAACAAGTTTGGTTTGGGTTATACTAATGCTAAGAGTAATTCTCATAGAAATGTTGTTGATTTTTCAAAGGTTGATTTCTCAAATGCACCAACATGTTTCTATTGTGGTACTCATGGACATACTTCAAATGTGTGTTATGTTAAAGTGCATGGTATACCTAAAGGAGATTTTGTTTGGATGAAAAAGGGTGAAAGTCCCTACACTAACAAAAATGGATCCAAAACCATTTGGATACCAAAAAGCAAAGCATGATTGTTTTGTAGGTATGATTGAAGAGCAAAGGGCTTACAAATGTTATTCATACATTTGCATCTTCAATTGGTATTACATTTGCATCTCAAGTGAATGTCCTACAAAGTGGTAAAATGATATTGTTGAATATTTACAATTGTTTAGTTTTCTCAATTGGTATAATTGAATTGTTCTCAAATAGTATTACTTTTCTAAAGTTCAATTGGTATAATTGATATTGATCACTCAATGCTACTAATTTTGATGATTAGATGATTATCATGCTATTATTGTTGTGATATTTCTTTACATTGATGACATCTCAATTGGTATTATGACTTCTTAGTATTTCTATTGGTTCATAATTCATTGTTATATTTTCTTGCCAATTGGTATCACATTTCAAAGTATAGTACTTGTTATATTTCAATTGATAGTGGTATATATTACTTTGAAGAAATAAATGTGAATTTCTCTATTTTGGCTTAGTATTTTATATTTCAATTGGTATATATATTACTTTTTGATAATGCCAAAGGGGGAGAAATGGTATGTTTTGAAAAATGGGAGAAATGATATGTTTTTGGGAGAAAGGTTGTTTTGTTCTTTTTATGTAGGTTGAGCTAAGTTGTTGAAGATAGGGGGAGAATCAAGCTTCTATCAATTGGATTTCAAATATCAAATGCATTGATTGAGGGGGAGCAAGTTTCTCACCAAGTGATCAAATTGTTAAAGCATCAACAACTTCAATCATCAACAACTTCAATCAAATTCAAAACATGGTTTGTCATTTTCAAAAAGGGGGAGATTGTAAGTTCCATGATGAATGTTTTGATAATGACAAAGTGTTTTGAACAAGCTATCATGTGTTGATCAAGTTCAAGTTCAACAAGCAACAACAAACATCAAATGAAGAAGAGAGAAAGCAAGCTCATGAAGACATAGTTTGAGTGTAATTGTAATTGTTTTATCTTTTGCCTCTCAAGCTTCTTAGGTCTTTTATTTGGGTAGATTATTTAGAGGGTAGTGAATCTCTATCATAGTCATGATTAAATCATAATTTGAGTTTTCACTTAACCTAGAATCAATAGGTGGCTTAAAGGTTTGAAAGGAAAGGTTTAGTTTTGAGAAAACAAGTTTCTAACATGTGCAGTGTGGATTTAATCGATTAAGCTGAAATTTAATCGATTAAATACTGCAGATCTGATTTTTTAAAATACGATTTTCACTTCTCAAAATCAGTTTTCAAGTGCTACAACTTTTGGGTATTTTATATAAACCTTTTCCTAACCTTTGTGATTAATTAGAACACTTTCATAATCAATTTTACAAGAATCAAGCCACTCTATTCTCTCTCAATTTCAAAGATCAAAAGCTTTCTATGTCATATTCTTTGATCAAGAACCTTTGAATCTCTTATTGTGATTTGTCATAGCTATTGATTGAGATTCATAGGATTGTTATTGTGTTTTCAATTGTGTTGTAATCTTTGCAAGAAGGCAAGCCAACTACAACAAACAAGAAGCCTTGGTGTGTCGATTATCATCAAGCAAATCTCATTGGAGAAGAAGAAAGTCTTGGTTGTGAATCAAGCAAAGAGAAGCCTTGGCGTGTGGATTATCATCAAGCAATTGAAGACTTGTTGTGTCGATTATCAACAAGGGGTAGAGGTTAGATTAGAGAGAAGATCAATAGGATTACAAGGCAAGGGTGTGGAGTATCTCTTGTAGGCTAGCAAGAAGGGAGTCTTGTGAGGCATTTACTTGTAATTTGAGAACTCTAATTCCTCATAGTGAAGAATCTCTCTTGGTTGAAGAGGGGACTGGATGTAGCTTTCAAGCGGATGAAAGTGAACCAGGATAAATCACTGTGTCGTATCTCTAAACCCTTAACTCTTTACATTCAAGTCATTGATTGTGTTCTTGGTTGAAAACCTAGAAAAAGATTGATTTTCATAATTGATTGAATTGAATCTTTATTGTTCAAATTGATAAAGGGAAAATCATTTTCATAACTAGGATAATCAATAAGAATATAGGTGTTAATTGTTTCCGCTGAATCTCTGGTTATACGTGTGAATTGATTGATTTTCGTATGCGATTGAAAAAGTGATTTTTCTGTTTCTGATAGATTTAATCGATTAAGAGAAGATTTAATCGATTAAGGACTTTTGAACTTTCAGGCTTAATCGATTAAACTTCAGAATAATCGATTAAGACAGTTCAAATTTGCAAAAATAATTTGTTTTGATTGTTTCGATTTATTTCTTTCGAAAATCTTTCAAGGTTTCTTTTACACCTATTCAACCCACCCTTCTAGGTGTGTTCCTAGGGTTCCTTAGTTGTTTCAACCACCAATTGCGGTTTCCTCAATTGGTATCAGAGCTCGGTCGAAAGACACGAGCATAAGAGCTTTTTCGTAAAGATCCTTTAAGAAAATCGCAATGGGTTCTACGAATCCCTTTGGTGGTGAAGGTTATTCAATAAATCGTCCTCCATTGTTTGCCGGAGAAGGCTACGCTTATTGGAAAGTTAGAATGAAAATCTTTATCCAAGCCATAGATAGTGAAATTTGGAAAGTAGTTGAAAAAGGCCCTCATATCCCCTCTAGTTTAGTTGAAGGTGTAGTACAATTGATCCCCGAGGACAAGTGGAAAGATGATGATAGAAATAAAGTACAATATGGTTATAAAGAAAAGAATATCATCACATCCGCTTTATCCTATGACGAGTTCTTTAGAGTTTCCCAATGTTCTAGTGCTAAGGAAATGTGGGACACTTTACAAGTGACTCATGAAGGAACTAGTGAGGTTAGGAGAGCTAGATTGAATGCTTTAATGCGTGATTATGAATTGTTTCAAATGCTTCCAAATGAATCTATTAATGATATGCAAAAGCGTTTTACTCATATTATTAACCATTTACTTGCTCTTGGTAAGACTTTCTTACAAGGTGAACTTTCTAACAAAGTGTTGAGATGTTTAGACAGGAATTGGCAACCAAAAGTGACGGCTATTGTTGAATCTAAGAATTTGGATGCTATGGATCTAGCAACACTCTTTGGAAAGCTTCAAGAACATGAAATGGAGCTTGGAAGATTAAGTATCAATGAAGAGTCGGATAAGAACAAAGAAAGAAAGGGACTTGCTCTTAAAGTCAATAGATCATACAAGAAGAAAGAGAGTTCCGATGATGATGATAGTGAAGATTCCGATTCGGATGTTGATGAAAAAGACATGAAACTTTTGCTAAGGAAGTTTGACAAGTTTCTAAGGAGAAAAGGAAGGTTGAACAAAGACAAAGGTAAAGAGAAGGATTCTCCACACTACAAGACCAAGACATCAAAAGAAGGTGTAGTTTGCCATGAATGCGGAAAGCCCGGTCATCTCAAGTACTCGTGCTCTAAGTATCTCAATAAGAAGGAGAAAGACAAGAAAAATTCAAAACACAAAAGGGCATACATAGTTTGGGATAGTGATGAAGATAACAAGAAAAGCACATCGAGTAGTTCATCGGATAATGAAGAAGCCGCTTGTCTCAACTTGATAACTCTAGTAGATGATGAAGAACAAAGTTCAAATGATGAATCAAGTTATCAAAGCGAGGATAGCAATGTAAGTCATACTAAATCCGAAATTTCTTCTAAATATGAATTGTTATATAATGCTTATGAAGAAATGCATGAACAACTTGAAAAACTAGTTTTGAAAAACATTGAAAGAAAGAAGCTCATTTTGAAACATCAAAAAGAGATTTTAGAACTTCAAAAACAAGTTGATGAGCTTAATCTTGAAAATGAAACTCTTGATCTTATATATGCTAGTTCTTCTTGTGATTGTGCTAGTAGAGTGAATATTGTGGTTGATTGTGAGAATTGCAAGTTGCTCAAAGATGAAAATGCTATTTTGAAAAATAAGCTTGCAAGTTTCACAAGTGGTGATATTAGATTGGGCACATTGTTAAATTTTCAAAGAGAAAACTCAAACAAGTTTGGTTTGGGTTATACTAATGCTAAGAGTAATTCTCATAGAAATGTTGTTGATTTTTCAAAGGTTGATTTCTCAAATGCACCAACATGTTTCTATTGTGGTACTCATGGACATACTTCAAATGTGTGTTATGTTAAAGTGCATGGTATACCTAAAGGAGATTTTGTTTGGATGAAAAAGGGTGAAAGTCCCTACACTAACAAAAATGGATCCAAAACCATTTGGATACCAAAAAGCAAAGCATGATTGTTTTGTAGGTATGATTGAAGAGCAAAGGGCTTACAAATGTTATTCATACATTTGCATCTTCAATTGGTATTACATTTGCATCTCAAGTGAATGTCCTACAAAGTGGTAAAATGATATTGTTGAATATTTACAATTGTTTAGTTTTCTCAATTGGTATAATTGAATTGTTCTCAAATAGTATTACTTTTCTAAAGTTCAATTGGTATAATTGATATTGATCACTCAATGCTACTAATTTTGATGATTAGATGATTATCATGCTATTATTGTTGTGATATTTCTTTACATTGATGACATCTCAATTGGTATTATGACTTCTTAGTATTTCTATTGGTTCATAATTCATTGTTATATTTTCTTGCCAATTGGTATCACATTTCAAAGTATAGTACTTGTTATATTTCAATTGATAGTGGTATATATTACTTTGAAGAAATAAATGTGAATTTCTCTATTTTGGCTTAGTATTTTATATTTCAATTGGTATATATATTACTTTTTGATAATGCCAAAGGGGGAGAAATGGTATGTTTTGAAAAATGGGAGAAATGATATGTTTTTGGGAGAAAGGTTGTTTTGTTGTTTTTATGTAGGTTGAGCTAAGTTGTTGAAGATAGGGGGAGAATCAAGCTTCTATCAATTGGATTTCAAATATCAAATGCATTGATTGAGGGGGAGAAAGTTTCTCACCAAGTGATCAAATTGTTAAAGCATCAACAACTTCAATCATCAACAACTTCAATCAAATTCAAAACATGGTTTGTCATTTTCAAAAAGGGGGAGATTGTAAGTTCCATGACGAATGTTTTGATAATGACAAAGTGTTTTGAACAAGCTATCATGTGTTGATCAAGTTCAAGTTCAACAAGCAACAACAAACATCAAATGAAGAAGAGAGAAAGCAAGCTCATGAAGACATAGTTTGAGTGTAATTGTAATTGTTTTATCTTTTGCCTCTCAAGCTTCTTAGGTCTTTTATTTGGGTAGATTATTTAGAGGGTAGTGAATCTCTATCATAGTCATGATTAAATCATAATTTGAGTTTTCACTTAACCTAGAATCAATAGGTGGCTTAAAGGTTTGAAAGGAAAGGTTTAGTTTTGAGAAAACAAGTTTCTAACATGTGCAGTGTGGATTTAATCGATTAAGCTGAAATTTAATCGATTAAATACTGCAGATCTGATTTTTTAAAATACAATTTTCACTTCTCAAAATCAGTTTTCAAGTGCTACAACTTTTGGGTATTTTATATAAACCTTTTCCTAACCTTTGTGATTAATTAGAACACTTTCATAATCAATTTTACAAGAATCAAGCCACTCTATTCTCTCTCAATTTCAAAGATCAAAAGCTTTCTATTTCATATTCTTTGATCAAGAACCTTTGAATCTCTTATTGTGATTTGTCATAGCTATTGATTGAGATTCATAGGATTGTTATTGTGTTTTCAATTGTGTTGTAATCTTTGCAAGAAGGCAAGCCAACTACAACAAACAAGAAGCCTTGGTGTGTCGATTATCATCAAGCAAATCTCATTGGAGAAGAAGAAAGTCTTGGTTGTGAATCAAGCAAAGAGAAGCCTTGGCGTGTGGATTATCATCAAGCAATTGAAGACTTGTTGTGTCGATTATCAACAAGGGGTAGAGGTTAGATTAGAGAGAAGATCAATAGGATTACAAGGCAAGGGTGTGGAGTATCTCTTGTAGGCTAGCAAGAAGGGAGTCTTGTGAGGCATTTACTTGTAATTTGAGAACTCTAATTCCTCATAGTGAAGAATCTCTCTTGGTTGAAGAGGGGACTGGATGTAGCTTTCAAGCGGATGAAAGTAAACCAGGATAAATCACTGTGTCGTATCTCTAAACCCTTAACTCTTTACATTCAAGTCATTGATTGTGTTCTTGGTTGAAAACCTAGAAAAAGATTGATTTTCATAATTGATTGAATTGAATCTTTATTGTTCATATTGATAAAGGGAAAATCATTTTCATAACTAGGATAATCAATAAGAATATAGGTGTTAATTGTTTCCGCTGAATCTCTGGTTATACGTGTGAATTGATTGATTTTCGTATGCGATTGAAAAAGTGATTTTTCTGTTTCTGATAGATTTAATCGATTAAGAGAAGATTTAATCGATTAAGGACTTTTGAACTTTCAGGCTTAATCGATTAAACTTCAGAATAATCGATTAAGACAGTTCAAATTTGCAAAAATCATTTGTTTTGATTGTTTCGATTTATTTCTTTCGAAAATCTTTCAAGGTTTCTTTTACACCTATTCAACCCCCCCTTCTAGGTGTGTTCCTAGGGTTCCTTAGTTGTTTCAACCACCAATTGCGGTTTTCTCAATTGGTATCAGAGCTCGGTCGAAAGACACGAGCATAAGAGCTTTTTCGTAAAGATCCTTTAAGAAAATCGCAATGGGTTCTACGAATCCCTTTGGTGGTGAAGGTTATTCAATAAATCGTCCTCCATTGTTTGCCGGAGAAGGCTACGCTTATTGGAAAGTTAGAATGAAAATCTTTATCCAAGCCATAGATAGTGAAATTTGGAAAGTAGTTGAAAAAGGCCCTCATATCCCCTCTAGTTTAGTTGAAGGTGTAGTACAATTGATCCCCGAGGACAAGTGGAAAGATGATGGTAGAAAGAAAGTACAATATGATTATAAAGCAAAGAATATCATCACATCCGCTTTATCCTATGACGAGTTCTTTAGAGTTTCCCAATGTTCTAGTGCTAAGGAAATGTGGGACACTTTACAAGTGACTCATGAAGGAACTAGTGAGGTTAGGAGAGCTAGATTGAATGCTTTAATGTGTGATTATGAATTGTTTCAAATTCTTCCAAATGAATCTATTAATGATATGCAAAAGAGTTTTACTCATATTATTAACCATTTACTTGCTCTTGGTAAGACTTTCTTACAAGGTGAACTTTCTAACAAAGTGTTGAGATGTTTAGACAGGAATTGGCAACCAAAAGTAACGGCTATTGTTGAATCTAAGAATTTGGATGCTATGGATCTAGCAACACTCTTTGGAAAGCATCAAGAACATGAAATGGAGCTTGGACGATTAAGTATCAATGAAGAGTCGGATAAGAACAAAGAAAGAAAGGGACTTGCTCTTAAAGTCAATAGATCATACAAGAAGAAAGAGAGTTCCGATGATGATGATAGTGAAGATTCCGATTCGGATGTTGATGAAAAAGACATGAAACTTTTGCTAAGGAAGTTTGACAAGTTTCTAAGGAGAAAAGGAAGGTTGAACAAAGACAAAGGTAAAGAGAAGGATTCTCCATACTACAAGACCAAGACATCAAAAGAAGGTGTAGTTTGTCATGAATGCGGAAAGCCCGGTCATCTCAAGTACTCGTGCTCTAAGTATCTCAAGAAGAAGGAGAAAGACAAGAAAAATTCAAAACACAAAAGGGCATACATAGTTTGGGATAGTGATGAAGATAACAAGAAAAGCACATCGAGTAGTTCATCGGATAATGAAGAAGCCGCTTGTCTCAACTTGATAACTCTAGTAGATGATGAAGAACAAAGTTCAAATGATGAATCAAGTTATCAAAGCGAGGATAGCAATGTAAGTCATACTAAATCCGAAATTTCTTCTAAATATGAATTGTTATATAATGCTTATGAAGAAATGCATGAACAATTTGAAAAACTAGTTTTGAAAAACATTGAAAGAAAGAAGCTCATTTTGAAACATCAAAAAGAGATTTTAGAACTTCAAAAACAAGTTGATGAGCTTAATCTTGAAAATGAAACTCTTGATCTTATATATGCTAGTTCTTCTTGTGATTGTGCTAGTAGAGTGAATATTGTGGTTGATTGTGAGAATTGCAAGTTGCTCAAAGATGAAAATGCTATTTTGAAAAATAAGCTTGCAAGTTTCACAAGTGGTGATATTAGATTGCGCACATTGTTAAATTTTCAAAGTGAAAATTCAAACAAGTTTGGTTTGGGTTATACTAATGCTAAGAGTAATTCTCATAGAAATGTTGTTGATTTTTCAAAGGTTGATTTCTCAAATGCACCAACATGTTTCTATTGTGGTACTCATGGACATACTTCAAATGTGTGTTATGTTAAAGTGCATGGTATACCTAAAGGAGATTTTGTTTGGATGAAAAAGGGTGAAAGTCCCTACACTAACAAAAATGGATCCAAAACCGTTTGGATACCAAAAAGCAAAGCATGATTGTTTTGTAGGTATGATTGAAGAGCAAAGGGCTTACAAATGTTATTCATACATTTGCATCTTCAATTGGTATTACATTTGCATCTCAAGTGAATGTCCTACAAAGTGGTAAAATGATATTGTTGAATATTTACAATTGTTTAGTTTTCTCAATTGGTATAATTGAATTGTTCTCTAATAGTATTACTTTTCTAAAGTTCAATTGGTATAATTGATATTGATCACTCAATGCTACTAATTTTGATGATTAGATGATTATCATGCTATTATTGTTGTGATATTTCTTTACATTGATGACATCTCAATTGGTATTATGACTTCTTAGTATTTCTATTGGTTCATAATTCATTGTTATATTTTCTTGCCAATTGGTATCACATTTCAAAGTATAGTACTTGTTATATTTCAATTGATAGTGGTATATATTACTTTGAAGAAATAAATGTGAATTTCTCTATTTTGGCTTAGTATTTTATATTTCAATTGGTATATATATTACTTTTTGATAATGCCAAAGGGGGAGAAATGGTATGTTTTGAAAAATGGGAGAAATGATATGTTTTTGGGAGAAAGGTTGTTTTGTTGTTTTTATGTAGGTTGAGCTAAGTTGTTGAAGATAGGGGGAGAATCAAGCTTCTATCAATTGGATTTCAAATATCAAATGCATTGTTTGAGGGGGAGCAAGTTTCTCACCAAGTGATCAAATTGTTAAAGCATCAACAACTTCAATCATCAACAACTTCAATCAAATTCAAAACATGGTTTGTCATTTTCAAAAAGGGGGAGATTGTAAGTTCCATGATGAATGTTTTGATAATGACAAAGTGTTTTGAACAAGCTATCATGTGTTGATCAAGTTCAAGTTCAACAAGCAACAACAAACATCAAATGAAGAAGAGAGAAAGCAAGCTCATGAAGACATAGTTTGAGTGTAATTGTAATTGTTTTATCTTTTGCCTCTCAAGCTTCTTAGGTCTTTTATTTGGGTAGATTATTTAGAGGGTAGTGAATCTCTATCATAGTCATGATTAAATCATAATTTGAGTTTTCACTTAACCTAGAATCAATAGGTGGCTTAAAGGTTTGAAAGGAAAGGTTTAGTTTTGAGAAAACAAGTTTCTAACATGTGCAGTGTGGATTTAATCGATTAAGCTGAAATTTAATCGATTAAATACTGCAGATCTGATTTTTTAAAATACGATTTTCACTTCTCAAAATCAGTTTTCAAGTGCTACAACTTTTGGGTATTCTATATAAACCTTTTCCTAACCTTTGTGATTAATTAGAACACTTTCATAATCAATTTTACAAGAATCAAGCCACTCTATTCTCTCTCAATTTCAAAGATCAAAAGCTTTCTATTTCATATTCTTTGATCAAGAACCTTTGAATCTCTTATTGTGATTTGTCATAGCTATTGATTGAGATTCATAGGATTGTTATTGTGTTTTCAATTGTGTTGTAATCTTTGCAAGAAGGCAAGCCAACTACAACAAACAAGAAGCCTTGGTGTGTCGATTATCATCAAGCAAATCTCATTGGAGAAGAAGAAAGTCTTGGTTGTGAATCAAGCAAAGAGAAGCCTTGGCGTGTGGATTATCATCAAGCAATTGAAGACTTGTTGTGTCGATTATCAACAAGGGGTGGAGGTTAGATTAGAGAGAAGATCAATAGGATTACAAGGCAAGGGTGTGGAATATCTCTTGTAGGCTAGCAAGAAGGGAGTCTTGTGAGGCATTTACTTGTAATTTGAGAACTCTAATTCCTCATAGTGAAGAATCTCTCTTGGTTGAAGAGGGGACTGGATGTAGCTTTCAAGCGGATGAAAGTGAACCAGGATAAATCATTGTGTCGTATCTCTAAACCCTTAACTCTTTACATTCAAGTCATTGATTGTGTTCTTGGTTGAAAACCTAGAAAAAGATTGATTTTCATAATTGATTGAATTGAATCTTTATTGTTCAAATTGATAAAGGGAAAATCATTTTCATAACTAGGATAATCAATAAGAATATAGGTGTTAATTGTTTCCGCTGAATCTCTGGTTATACGTGTGAATTGATTGATTTTCGTATGCGATTGAAAAAGTGATTTTTCTGTTTCTGATAGATTTAATCGATTAAGAGAAGATTTAATCGATTAAGGACTTTTGAACTTTCAGGCTTAATCGATTAAACTTCAGAATAATCGATTAAGACAGTTCAAATTTGCAAAAATCATTTGTTTTGATTGTTTCGATTTATTTCTTTCGAAAATCTTTCAAGGTTTCTTTTACACCTATTCAACCCCCCCTTCTAGGTGTGTTCCTAGGGTTCCTTAGTTGTTTCAACCACCAATTGCGGTTTCCTCAGGTTCAAGTGTAACATCCCAAAAAGTGATATTAAATAATATAATTTTAATATATAAATATCTATTTAAGGATAGGGTTAAGCCTTAGAAATTGTACAAGATTAGAAGGGTAGTATGAGCATAGGCCAACCTAGGATGTGAGATTAAGGCCTCGGCCCTATCTTGGCCGAGCTAGACAAGATTGTGTGCTTCCGAACCGAGCTGAAAGGGAACCCAACGTGAAACCCATTGTCCAGTCCGGATTAGCCGACCTCAGCGCACCTCACAGTAACATCCGAGAAGGAGGCTCGGACTACTGCTGCTCCTACGAACCAAGCCGACGTTCTCTATCCGACACATCCTAGCTCGTCCGTGCCAGCTCATGTTGATCTGTTGACCCTTTGGTTTCCGTTCCATCCGTACGGTACTATCTTTCACTTTATGTCACTATCACTACTTTATGTCCCTTTCAATGTACTATTCATGGCTTCCTCAAGAAGCCAATGAATCTTGGCCATACAATCTAGCTTCCACAAGAAGCCAATGAATCCTAGCCACACAAATAATTTTCCCTAAATGAATAAAAGAAAGCCCAAACACCCCATAACACACTTTGCATTTCTCATTCCCTTCCTCCTACGGATCTCTCTCTTTTCCCTCTTTCAAGTTCCAGCAACAACAAACCCTCAACACACCTTCTTTCCCTCTTCTCACTCACACATCTCCCTCTCCTCCACCAAGTCTCACAATCCGGAGACCCACCTTCTCTCCGTCCCCGTTCTGTTCCGACGCCCCTGGACCGCCGTGGAGTTCGTGTGTAGATTGGTGGAGCTCGTGTGCAGCTTGGAGTAAGAAGGATTCAAGGGTGCTAAGATCAAGGACAAGCAACAAGGGACCATTCTCAAACTCTCAACTCTTATCTCACACGGTTTGAGGTAAGGAGTGAGTGTTACCTCTACTTGAGTTTGGGTTTCTAGGGTGTTCATAAAGGGTACTAAGAGTGGGTGTTAGATTAGGGAATGGACATAGGTTAATGTTAGAAGAGAAATGGTAAAAAGGGAAAAAAGGGAATTAATGAATGAACTAGGAACATGGATTTTAGGTGAAGATGGAATATCACTTTTGATTACATGCTATATTTCATATGCTGTATTTTATATGATGGATTGACTAAATGTTTTGTGCATATGGTTGTTGTGGTATAAGTGTGTATGAGCTTTGATATTTGGTAATTGTATCTGTGGTCGAGTCGAGAGAGGGTGAGAATGGAGAATGAGAAAAGTGGTAACCAGGGTGGATCGAAAAGACAAACTAATAAGTTACATAATGAGTTAGGTAGACGAGATAGATTATAGGAATAATGGAAATCGGAAATGGGTGAAGGGTTGAGCCGAGATAGATGCAAAGAGGAATAAATTAAAGAGGTGAACTGAGGTGGGCCGAACTAAAAGTAATGGTTAATAAGATAAAGGGAATTAAAGAGAAATGGTTGTGTGGTCGGGTCATAGCAGACGCGTACTGGGTGCGTGCATTGATCGCGTAAGCCGAGCATTGTGGTGCTCGCAGCTATAAGACGAGCATGGTGGTGCTCGCAGTTATGACATACAAGGTTCCGAGAACGGAATCGGTACGAAGTGTTCCTGGTCATAGCAGACGCGTACTGGGTGCGTGCATTGATCGCGTAAGCCGAGCATTGTGGTGCTCGCAGCTGTAAGACGAGTATGGTGGTACTCGCAGTTATGGACACTCCTTACTCCATAGAATGATCGGCGGTAGTGTTCCTGGTCATAGCAGACGCGTACTGGGTGCGTGCATTGATCGTGTAAGCCGAGCATTGTGGTGCTCGCAGCTGTAAGACGGGTATTGTGGTACTCGCAGTTATGGACACTCCAATATCCGACTTAAATTGTGTAAGACATGCACTGGGTGTATGCATCCGAGAAGAGTAAAAGATTGTAAACTATGTGAGTGGTATAATGAGTAATGGATCCGAGATAGAGATGGTATTCCGAGGTAAGAGATTGTAAACCGAGGTATAGCTAGTATTGAGTTAACTGGTTGATGATGTGAGCCGAGCCAGACGAGGTTGTGGGTTTGCGAACCGAGCTAAATGTTGATATATGCATGAGATATATGGGTTTGATTACTTGTGATTTATTTGCTATTTGACTACTTGTGTTTGGCTTGGTAGTCCGGTATGTCATCATAGAAACTGCTTATTTAAGTTCTGTGTAATGCTCACCTCCTTACCATTTTTCAGGTACTGAGCCCGAGCAGACGCAGTCCCCGGCCGAGCAGGATCACTCTCCCTCTCAGGGAGAGTAAGTAA
Source organism: Crotalaria pallida (assembly GCA_037953625.1). Lineage (NCBI taxonomy): Eukaryota > Viridiplantae > Streptophyta > Magnoliopsida > Fabales > Fabaceae > Crotalaria > Crotalaria pallida. The sequence continues at coordinate 130,032,328 of CM075650.1, forward strand.
TTTAGAGTTAGATAGGTGGATGGGTCTCAGCCAGTTGGGCCGAGCTAAAACACTGATTGTATTTTGAATGACCGAACTGAATGTACCTAAACTTATACTTTACGTATTTGATGCATTTAAGTCTTTCGCTTTATTAACTCTGATGTTTTTATTATTAATGAAAGGAAATATTGTTTTGGCAAATATCATATCCATATTAAAAGAAATTTTAAATTGTAAAATTTGGGGTAATTAAGGGTAATTATTTCATAGGTGTTACATCAAGCACGAACTAGCAAGACTAAATCTTGAATCACTGTGAAATTAGCTTTCTCCATTAATGGATTCTCAAGGAAAACTATAAATCTGAATGTAAATATCTTTAAGGAAAATATTACTTTCTATTAACAGAAGAATGAATGAGTTATTTCCCTTAAGGGAATACAATAAACCTATCAACTATATATACAGATTAACTTACAAGTGATTAGCTAGTCTAGATTCAATGAATCTAAGAAACTAATTCTAACTAACTATGCCAGCTTTACTTCAAGTTGGTTGAATATTAAAGTCCACGTGATGCAATAGATTCTGATCCAATACAGTTGATGAGCTTCTAGAAACTATTGCTGCAGCTGATTGCATCTCGTGTGTTTGCTTGTGCTCGTGATTCACATGCTTTAAATCACTAACTTGAGGTCCAAGCAACTGAAGTGTTGACATCCCCCCGCAAGCTGGAGCATGTATATCAAACATGTTCAGCTTGGAATGCATAGAATGAAAAGGACCTGAAGCAAGTGCCTTAGTCATTATATCAGCAACCTGAGATTTTGTGGATATAAGAAGTAAATGAATTAAACCAGCTTGAGATTGTTCCCTTACTACATGACAATCCATTTCAATACGTTTAGTTCTCTCATGGAAAACAGGATTCGCAGCAATATGAAGTGCAGACTTATTGTCACAGAATAGAGAAATAAGTGTAATTTTAATGTGAAAATCCTATAACAAATAGGACAACCATTGTGCTTCTCTTGTTGTCTTTGCAAGTGCCCTATATTCTGCTTCAGCAGATGAGATGGACACTGTTTTCTGCCTCTTGCTTTTCCAAGAGATTAGAGACCTTTCTAGGAAAAAACAGAAACATGTCACAGATCTCCTAGTGTCCAAACATGCCCCCCAATCTGAATCACTGAAACCTTGAACTGTAAGAGTAGGAGAAGCAGCATAGAATAAACCTTTCCCAGGAGATGTCTTGAGATACTTGATAATTCTGAGAGCAGCATTGTAGTGTATATCAGTAGGACAATCTAAAAAGTGGCTCAAGTGGCTGACAGCAAAGCATATGTGTGGTCTGGTATGTGTTAGATAGATCAATCTGTCCATGAGTCTTCTGAATGCAGTAGGATCAGAATAAGGTACTCTAGAGGACTTGCTAAGCTTGAGAGAACACTACTACATAATTGCAAAAAAGTAGCCGGATATTAATCTCGGTTCCGTTTTGGAACTGGGATTAATAGACAAATGAGAGTTAAAAAATACCTTGAATCTATTGATCCCGGTTATAAAAAAACACAGAACCGGGATCAATGTTATAACATATATAATTTTTTATTTTTTAAAAATTAAAAATCACACAAACTATATTTATCCCGTTATTTTACTTCAACTAGGATGAATAATAAAAACACGGAACCGGGATCAATGTTATAAGATATATAATTTGACTAAAAAAACCAAACACCTAAGTCAGTATTGTGGTCTCCTCTTCCATTCTCGTTGTCTTTCTCACTAACCCACCTCTCTAACCCTTTCATCTCTCCCTCGTCTCTGTCTCTTCCACGCTCTACTCACACTGCAACCGTCGTCAACTCCATGGCCTCCACCGCCATCAACTTCATGGCCTCCACCGCCGTCCCCTCTCCACGCCAGATTTGAACTTCTTTGCTCACCTCTTCTTCTTCACTGGTTTCACAGCCACCGCGATAGCAAACCTAGACCCCCAAACACGCGATAGCCACCGCAGCGCTCACGGTACAACCACCGGGACCACCAAACACGCGACAGCTCCCAACACGCGACAGCCACCGCTAGCAACAACAACCGCTCACAGTAAAATTCAGTTTCCTTTGTTTGAATTCATCGTTGCTTTTGCTTTACATTGAACTCATTCTATTTTCTTCGTTTTTGAATTTTTTTTTTTTTAGGATTTGGCAGCTTTGAGGCGATCTCTTAATGTGGTAATTCTTGGTTAGCTTAGATTCTGTTTGTTAGATCTGATCTGATTCCTTTATTTCTGTTAATTGAAATGAGTATGGATTTATGTGGTAAAAGTTTACTTTGATGATTATGTGTTATTCTTATAATCATATAAGTAAGGGAACTAATTTAACTTGTTTCATTACAAAGTCACTATCTACTTTAACTTATAATCAAAATTATTTTTTCTTTTTTCCCTTTTCCTTTTATTGATTGGGGCCTCACTACTTTGATGAGAAAAAATTATACACTTCCTTCAACTGTTGAGGGATTAAACCCCACTAGGACATTTAGGTTCTTGACCTTGGCCAGAAACTGTGTAGCAAGTATACAAAACTTCTTAAGGAGTAAAAAAGGAAGAGAATGTCAGCAAAAAGCATATCACTAAAGTGTTGGTATTTCTAATAGTTACAGAGCAGCATAAAAGGATACCTCTGCCGAATCAACCTTTGGCTAAAACTTAATATTTTGTTTCTATCTTTGATTCCTACGTTTTTTTAGTTCCGAATTTAAGTTGAAGTGATGAGAATAAAAGGGGCTTTGGTTGAAATCAAACTGAAATTCTTCTAGGTTCTGGCCTCAAATTGTTGTCTATTTCTGTTTGTATTTTGTTGCTCTAGGAACTGGGATCATTGCTCTTAAATTTCCTGGAATATTGTATTGGGGTTTGACAAATGTGGAAGAAATTCTACATACTGGAAAGAGTGCTTCAGCTCCTTGAATATGGCTTCTGATTCAATTGGCAGTTGAAGGTTATTGCGACAGCTCTTTGCAGGGGATATGGTCTTTATGCTCAGAGTTTAATGATTGGTGCTGTAATTGGTGCTATATTTGGAGGCTTTGTTGCTAAAGTTATCAATTCAACAATTCCTGGAAATTGGAGGCATATGCTATGGTAAGGTGACTTTAGTGTGAAATATGTAGGTTGTAGACATGTCACTACTGGCATTTAGACTTATTTGGTTGATGTGAATTCGGATGATAATTACAAGTTAGTTTAACTTCTACTGCAGGTTGGAATGACTGCTACATTAGCATCTGTTTGTTTGGTTCCTTTTACCTAAGCTCTACTTCTTTTTGAGCTGACAAAAGATTATAGGATACTGCTTCCTCTCATGATAATCCTTATACAAACAAAAAATTGCACACCCTGATGCATGTGTGGTTGCACACCTTATACTAATCATTCTTCTCCTTCAATTGAATTATAGAAGATAATTACTTTATTCTTTCATGATATCATTTTCTCATTTTCCCAATATCATAAGTATTTATTATTAGGTACTATTATGATGTTTTATTAACAAAATTTTGTGTTTTGCTTGATTATTTTCAACTCTCACTCAGTCTTTTTGGGTAAGTGTCTCTCCCCTTCTGTTTATTTTCCAATTTTGATTTTTGTATTGTAGTTGTTGAAATTAAACCAAACAATATATTTAGTTTTACTTTTTTTTCTTATATTTGAAGGTGGATATGACAAAGAAGAGAAAGCTGCAATCCATCAAAGGTACCTGTTTCACACTAAAGAAAAAGTATCTTAAATCTTAATAACAATGAGCATATGATGTCTGGTCTTGAAAAGGTATGTTTTCCTGAGTGATTTTGATTAACTATCTTGCATTTTTGTTACTGATTACCATATCATCTACTCTTTGTTGTTATCTTTTTTTTAAAAAAAAATACCTGTCATCATCCAGTGATCTTCCTCATTCTTTCATTTGTAGAGAATGCTGAAGTCTAAAAATTCGGTACTGAACAAGGCTAGGACATAATTGCTTGATAAGCAATGGTTGTTATCTGAGGTTAGCTTGTATTGTATTATTGCATATATGAATACTATTAGGATAAGCAAGGTTTATTTTATAAAATGGGTGGTGTGACGGGCCAACTCCAATTATTTGAAGTTGTTAAATGGCGGTCCATGAGTGCTTTGTATTTTTAACAATGAGTTCGTCAATTTTTATTATGCTCCATACACCCTCAACCTGAAGCATATAAAATAGTTAAAGAAAAAAGTTTCTCTATTTTTTCTTGTTTGATCAGTATTTTTGTTATCCTGGTTCGTTAAGTTTTTTTTGTTAAGAGAATTACACTTGAATGCATATCTGAATTCAATTCATAGTATAGTGACACTTATGGTACATTGGTTACAGAGATGCAAGAGTGATGTGGGATCAGAAGACTAGTCGTTCCAGGGGATTTGGCTTTGTATCTTTCCGGAATCAACAGGCATGAACTCTTCAGCTGAATTTTTTCAGTTATCTTGTGTCATTGTCTTTTGGGGTTTCTGTGTATTTTAGTGCTAATGGTTGGGTGCCTTGATATTGTGTTCAATTTATCAGGAAGCTCAAAGTGCCATAAATGATTAAACTAGTGCTTAATTATAGCTGGCACTTTAAATGCTTTTCCCTGAAACCTCAGGAAAGTGGCTTGGAAGCAAACAGATTCGTTGTAATTGGGCTACTAAAGGAGCCAATGTGAATGATGAGAAGTAGAGTTTGGATTCGAAAAGTGTTGTGGAGTTAACTAATGGAACATCTGGTAAGATTATGAGTTTATTCTAGTAAAGTTTTCAATTAGGTGCTCTTCGTCCTTCTTTTTAATTTATTCTTTTTTGGTTTGCTATTGGCTTTAGTGGTCATCAAATATTTGCTTTCATTGGCTGTTTAGCTTTTCTTGAAAACACCAATCAAGCATATAGTATATTCTGACAGGAATGATTACTGATTTATTGTTTTTTAAATATTTTAAATGAAAGTTTTTTTTTATATAGGCAAAGTTTAGGCAAAGTTCTTGACGGGAATAGGGTAGGGGAAGTTAAACTACCAATAATCCACCAACTAATGTCCCTAGGGGTTGAACTCGGGACCTTCACCTCCCAAACTTTAAGACTTGGAACATGACCATGTGGGCTACACTCACATGTATTTGAAATGAAAGTTAATTTGAACATTTTTTGCTATTAAGCATGAAATTTCATTTTAAATACTTCATATTGTTAGACTTACAAATATCGTTTTCCAAGCTGTGATAGTGTTTTGGTTTATCTTCTGTATGTGTATGTACAATGCATCATGCCTGATATTTTTCATTTTTTTTACACATATATGGATCCTTTATTAAGTGATCTTAGTTGCCTGATTGGTGATTTTGTTTTTTAGTGATCTTTACTTCATGCGGTTAGCTGGTATTTTAATTGCAGAAGCAGGAACTAACCAATGATGATGCTCCAGAGAAGAATCCTCAATATACCACTGTTTATGTTGCCAATCTTTCTTCAGAGGCAAGAATTATTAATTTTTTCTTTGACAGTTTATACCTTGATAGTGCTTCATATCTGCGTGCCTTTTCTCTTTCTGGTGATTTGAATGTGTATAGTATGAACTAATCTGATAGCTGAAATGGAGCTTTAACACTATATTATATAGTATTTTGAAGATTGCCAGTACACCTACTACTCCGATGAATTGCTGAATGAAGTCAAGGATGAAAGGGCAACATATGTTTTTGACGAGTTACCTTAGCTTAATTTTGAATTTATGGCACTTTTGTATGTATGGAGCCACTTTTTGACGAGTTACCTTAGCTAGTTTAGCCTTTTGTATGTATGGAGCCACTTGTTTTTATGTATGGAGCCTTAATGTGTATTGACATTCACGTTTCTAATGTATATAATTATGACATTTATTTGTTGCAAAAAAAATGTTGACAATTTATTTAAATATATGGATATAGCAAATATTATAAATCAATATATATATATACACACACTAAAGATCCCGGTTCATTTTAAAAAACTCACAGTGATCATATATACTTAAGATCCCGGTTGATTTTTAAAAACTCAACAGTGATAATATACACTAAAGATCCCGGTTCATTATAAAAATCTCAACAGTGATGAAATATGTTAAAGATCCCGGTTCCTTGTATTTTATTGATCCCGGTTCCTTGTATTTTATTGATCTCGGTTCCGTGTTTTCTAAAACACCTGGGATCACAAGTGTCAGTCTTGTTATACCAGTGGATACAATCTCGGTTTGGAACCGGGATCAATGTGGGTGCGGAACCGGGATCTTTGAGCATTTCTGTTGTAGTGGAACTATCCATAGGAGTTGAAACCCCTTTACAACCAAAAAGACCAGTTTCTTCCAATAAATCCAAGGTGTATTTCCTTTGATATAGAACCAAGCCTTTGGAAGATCTGGCAACCTCCATACCTAAAAAGTACTTCAGTTCACCAAGATCTTTGATGTTGAATGCATCATTTAATGATTGCTTTATGTGCTTGATTTCTACTAAATCATTGCCTGCCAACACTAAATCATCAACATAAACTAGAATGGCAGTGAAGGCATTAGCTGATGATTTTGTATAAAGAGAGTAATCTGCCTTGGATCTTGTATAACCTGCAGAGAGAAGGAATTCTGATAGTTTGGCATTCCACTACCTACTTGCCTGTTTGAGCCCATATAAAGACTTCTGCAATTTGCATACTTGATGTGGACCAGCATGATCAAGGCCAGGGGGAACCTTCATATAAACCTCTTCATCAAGGTCACCATGTAAGAAAGCTGTGTTCACATCAAGCTGGTGCAAATGCCAATTGTGAGCAGCTACTAATGCCAATAAAATTCGGATTGTTGTCAATTTGACTACTGGACTGAAAGTATCCTTGTAGTCGATTCCTTCTATCTGAGTAAACCCTTTAGCAACTAACTGTGCTTTATGTTTATCAATTGAACCATCAGCCTTGTGTTTTATTTTGAAGACCCATTTGCAACCAATAGCCTTTTTTCCAGGTGGCAACTCAGTGAGAACCCAAGTTTGATTCTTATCCAAAGCCAACAGTTCAACTTTAATTGCTTTCTTCCAACAATCATGAGATATAGCATGCTCATAACATGAAGGTTCTATGTTGGTGGATATGGCTAAAGAAAAAGATTTATGTCTACTGGATAATGCATCATATGACAAGTATTGTGAGATTGGATACCTAGCATGTGTGTAGAGGTGTGACTGTCCAGCTGATTTTGTGCTTGCCAATGTACAATGATAATCCCTTAAGTATTTAGGTTTTTCATGAACTCTTTCAGATCTCCTAAGGGGTTGAGGGTGAGGTTTTATATTTTGTAGTTCAGGTTCAATGATATTAGGTTCAGGCTCAATAGACTCAGGTATTTGAGGGTTATTTTCAATAATTGGCTGAATATGAGAAGGATGAGATATCTGAGACTGTGGTATATAATTCAGATCAGGGTTATGATGATTGTCTTGATTATGATAATCAAGATAATCATAGGTGTGAAAAATAGTCTGAGATTCTATATTAATATGTGGGTCAGTAATGGATTGCACAGGTTGAAATGGAAAGATTGTCTCATAGAAAACCACATCTCTGGAAACAAAAAATTCTTTACTCTTGCAATCAAATAAAATATAGCCCTTAGTGCCTCGCTTAAAACCCAGAAAAATGCATTTTCTACCCCTATGTGCAAGTTTATGTCTATTAGTAGAAATGGTAGCAGCATAGCACAAGCATCCAAAAATTTTCAGGTATTTTAAAACAGGATTTGTGCCATGTAGAATGGAAAAAGGTATTTGATCATTTATCAATTTTGATGGTAATCTGTTTATCAAGAAAACTGCATGACTCACAGCAAAACACCAAAAATTGAAAGGTAAATGAGCTTGAAACATCAGTGATCTGGCTATGCCAAGAATGTGCTGATGTTTCCTTTCAACAATGCCATTTTGCTGTGAAGTATGCCCACAAGAAGTTTGATGCTCAATTCCAAGTGATTTGTAAAAGTCTGTGAGCATAAACTCTTGGCCATTGTCAGTTCTAATTCTTTTGATTTTCTTAGAAAATTGAGTATCAGCATAAGCAATAAAATTTTTTATAAGTTGTTTGGCTTCATATTTCAATTTCATCAAATATATCCAAGTATGTCTGCTTTTATCATCAACTATTGTAAGAAAGTATTTATGTCCAAGTAATGAAGGATATGAAATAGGACCCCATATATCCATGTGAATCAAGTCAAAAATATGTTCAGAACTTGTAATACTGTCATTGAAACTAAGTCTTTTCCGTTTTTCCAAATGACATACATCACAAGGTACATTCTTATTGCTATTACAAGTAATAAAAGAAAACAATTGTTTCAGAGATTGTATTTTCTCCAATGAGGGATGTCCTAGTCTCATATGCCATACATCACAATTGGTTCTAGCTAGACTATTTACTGCGGTTACATGAAAGGGAACACTAGGGATTTTCAGTGCATAAAGACCAGCCTTCAAATCAGCTGCATCAATCATCCTCATAGAACTGATTTCCTGAATCACACACATGTTATCAGAAAAAATCACTTTACAAGGCAAAGTATTGATAAGTCTAGAAACAGATATGAGATTGAAATGAAAATTTGGTATGAATAGAACATCAGTCAGATACAAATGTTCAGTGAACTTAATTGTACCTGCTATATCAGTCATGACAATACTATTGTCTGGTAACCTAATCAAAATTAGCTTAATTTTCCTATGGTTTTGAAAATCAGAAAGTGAGTTACAGACATGGTCTCTAGCTCCTGTGTCTATTATCCAATCTCTTGTAGATCTAATTGAATTAACTGAAAAAATGTATGATATACATGTGGTGTATGTGGTTTTTGGTTTGTGTGTGGTTATTTGGTTTGTGCTATGAGCCTGCTGCCCTGATGATTGTTGTAAAATTGCAAGCAAAGCTTTGTGCTGTTCTGGAGTAAAAGTCAAATTGGATTCTTCTTGGTCCTCTTTGTGAGAGATTTCACTCCCAACATCCTCATAGTTATCTTCTGCACCATTGCAATTATTCACTATAGCACCATTCTTATCATACCAGGATGGGTATCCATGCTTCTTATAGCACACATCTTCAGTGTGTCCTATCTTATTGCAGTAAGAACAAACTTTACCAGTCCTACTGGTATATCCTCTGCCAGAACTACCTCTGCCATTGAATGAATTGCCTCTACCTCTATTAGCAGAACCTCTTCCTCTTCCTCTATTTCTGTTATATTCACTGCTATTCATCAGAATTCTTGATTCATCAGTCACATTGAATTGTCTTTCTTGCTGAATCAGTAATGAGAATACAGTATTCATGCTAGGTAGTGGTTGCATAAGCATTATTTGCGATCGTACTGCTGCATATTGTTCATTCAAACCTCTGAGAAACCTTATAACACATTCAGTGTTTCTATATTTCTGAATAGTTGGAATTACACTGCAATTGCAAGGAACTACACAAGTGCAACAATTACACACAGGAATAGGCTTGAATTTCTCTAATTCTTGCCATAAACCCTTAAGATGAGTGAAATACTGACTAATTGTGAGGTTTCCTTGTTTGAACATATAAATTTCTTCTTCAATTTTAGAAATTCTAAAAATGTCACCCTAATAATACCTCTCTTTCAGATCTTGCCAGATTTCATATGCAGTTTCCATCCCTTGAACACTTTGATCAATTTCTTCATTGAATGATTGACATAACCATGACACTACTAAGGTGTTGCATCTGTCCCATGCTTCAAACAACGGATCTGTTTCTGGTGGTTTTCGAATCGAAACATCAATGAATTGAAGTTTATTTTTGGACTTCAAAGCTCGAACCATTGCTCTTGACCAGGAATGATAATTCTCTCCTTTCAGCTGAATATTCACGATTATTGCACCTGGATTCTCATTCGGGTGCATATAATATGGACTCAAAGGATCCATCATCAAGTTGTTCATGATTTCAAAGAAATGATTTGCAAAACAAAATCAGAATGAGATGAAGAAAGTAAAAATGAGACTCAGAATCTCTGGTATTATGAATGTCTTCAGAGATTTAGAGATCAATAGAAAAGGAAGAAAAATTGTGTGCGTAGCAGAGCTCCTTCTTACCATGTGAAATTAGCTTTCTCCATTAATGGATTCTCAAGGAAAACTATAAATCTGAATGTAAATATCTTTAAGGAAAATATTACTTTCTGTTAACAGAAGAATGAATGAGTTATTTCCCTTAAGGGAATACAATAAACCTATCAACTATATATACAGATTAACTTACAAGTGATTAGCTAGTCTAGATTCAATGAATCTAAGAAACTAATTCTAACTAACTGTGCCAGTTGTACTTCAAGTTGGTTGAATATTAAAGCCCACGTGATGCAATAGATTCTGATCCAATACAGTTGATGAGCTTCTAGAAACTGTTGCTGCAGCGGATTGCATCTCGTGTGTTTGCTTGTGCTCGTGATTCACATGCTTTAAATCACTAACTTGAGGTCCAAGCAACTGAAGTGTTGACAATCACTAAGAGCATATATCCACAACCATGTTTTAACTTTGATATTGCCACAAAATTCAAGCATAGAGAAGGTAGCTTTATTAAAAATAATGTCATTGTGCTTTAACCAACTACTCACGTAACAATGAGCCATAAACCACAAGCATACCTTCGTCGTTGAAGCTTAGGCAAGAGCAAACTAACGATATCCAAGAAAGCATTAGCTGGAGTATGAGCCATAGGCAAGATGAGTTGCAGCCAAGAGTAAAACCAAGACCAAATATGTTTCACAATCGGGCAAGAGATAAACAAATGAGAAGAGATAGCCTTCTATACCAACAACACATAGACAACACCAAGGAGTCACTCTACTGATTGGGGTCTAATATGTGATGTTTTTGTACCTTTTTTGCCTCCCTTTTACATAGTAAGTGGCTTGTTTCTTGAGTAAATTGGAATAAAACAATGGAATTTTGTCATTATAAGATTTCTGGAACCTTTTAATGTGTTTGGTTTGTTTTTAGGTATTTAAGCTCTTAAAATAATGATTTTCGCAAAGGAATGGAGAAGGAGAGCTTGGTACTTGAATTTGGAAGAAAAAGAGGAAAAAATGAAGAAAAGTTGATCCTGGGCGCACAAAATGAGAGAAAATGACACTATTCGCTGTTTTGATCATAACTTGAGCTACGCTTATCCAAATGAGGCGATCTAGGTATCATTTTAAAGCTAAGGAAAAGATCTACAACTTTGCCAGAAATAGCCTTTCTCAAATTCGTCCATCTTGGGGGTCAAAATCAGTGCCGAAATTTCTGTCAAACACAAATACGGGGATTCTAGAAGGATTTTAATGATAAATTCTATTTGTATATAAGATTCTTAAAGATTAGTTTATTCTATTAGGATCTTATCATATTATATTCAGATTTAGGATTAGTTTTATTGAGATAAAAATCTTATCACATTAGATTAAATTAGGATTAGTTTATGAGTTTTGATTGAACTTAATTAAGGGTTAGGTTTTAAGGCTCTCTTGAGACATCATTGGGAGATTAATCTCTAAAATACGGAAACGTTCTAAGACATTAGGTGTTTCCTACTTTTGCAAAAAAAAATTCAGAATTTAGGAAAACAAATTAATTCATTGTCGAACGTTTTAGGAACCTTCATCGAAACTACGTCCCGCTCTTTTTCCTTGTTTAAGAATCATTGTTTTTGTTTATTTTAATTTATTTAAATCAAAAATTTCTAAATCAATCGAATTCCAATTTAACATTTAGTGACTACAAATAGGTGAGAATTATTAGAATCAATTTCAGTTCTCGTTGGGAACGATACTCTATTTATCACTTTATTACTTGTACGATCTGGTATACTTGCCAGAATTCCAACATCTACCCCTCTAGAGATAAGGTTATCAGGAGTTGGAATTTTGTGAAGGAAAACCTACCAATTAAAGGCAAGAACTTTCTTGAGATCCTTACTTTTTCCACAGCAAGTTAAAATTACTATCATTATACGCATATAGATAGAATGTTGAAGGAAAGACTCTTCAAAAATCCAACTATATGCATCAAGAACTGAGAATTGAACGAGCCATTGGGATTAATAATCAATCTTCACTTATTTGGAACATCCCTTTGAAGAGGAACATCACGTAACAAGGATATCAATCCCTATACAAAGGAATTTTCCAATTAAAGAATCCACCTCTTCAATTCTTTTTTTATTTAACTAAAAATATAAAAATATTAAGTTAAATAAAAAAAGAATTGAAAAAAAAAACCACGGATTTTTGAGTTAATTGTGGTTTTTTTATTCAACCACGGAGCACCAGGTGTTTAACCTCCTGCGTCTGATCAGGATTTCGAAGTTACATGTCAGCAAAATTGGGGGTATATGACAAACTTAGAAGTAATTTCGGGAAGTCAAACATTGAAAAAAAAAATAAGAATATCTGTCAAAAGTATCCCAAACTTTAGGAACTTGTGACATATTTAAGCCGGAGAAAAAAACCAATCTGAAAAAAAAACTTGTGTTGTCCATGAAACATAGCGCCTTCCACCAAGCTGAAAGTAATCATAACTTTTGGTTTACTTACACGGTTGAAATTAGATACTTTGGACTTTCATCTCAAGCTCTCAAAAAAATAATTAATAACCAAAACACAAATCAAAATTTAAACGGTTTCTATTTTATCTAATGCTGCAAATTAAATCATCTAAAGTTATTACGATTTTCCGGTCTGAAAGTCACTGAATCGGTTTCCATATATTTTTATTTTTATTTTTATTTTCCCTCCATTTTCTGCGGTTTTAGCAGCACAGGACACTACTTTAATTTTTTTTTGGTTACACTGTCTGAAAGAAAAGAAACAGAAGCACAGGTACACCACTACAACAAGGTTCTAAGTAATAATAATGGACTCATATAATTAATACCACCTCTGTTAACAAGTTGGTTGGTGTAGCTCATATAGTCATGTATTAAATTTTAATGTTTAGAAGTTGAAAGTTCCAAGTTCGATTCAGGGCGTCATCATTTGGTGGATTTAATATATGATTATCTGCCAACTTCCATCTCCTATCCTCGTAAAAAAAAATATATCACCTCCGATCCATTCCTAGTTATATATTATACTTAACCAAATTATATGTATTAAGATAAATAATTAAAACCTTATTTTTAATATAAAAAAATTATCAATTGTACACTTTCATCTATTTCATTTGTATTATTTCTTTTACGAGGAATTGAGTTTAGTGATCAGAGCATCCATTTAATACTTCCTCAGTTGCAAAATAATTGACTTTTAGAGTTATAGCGCGCGCATTAAAAAATATATACAATGTGTCTTTTTTAATAAGTAAATTTATGTTGGTTTTATCATTTTTGTCTTTTATCTTTTTATAATAATTGATTATTTTTATTCATTTATTATCTTTCCAATTAATTAGATAGGATATAGTTTTAAAAATAGTAATTAATGTTGTATTGTGTTTTTTTTTTTTTTTTTTGTTTACATGGAAGGTCTGGGACTAGAACCCATGACCTGGGGGAGGGGAAAACCCTAAGTGTTCCTGCAGCCACCAACTGGGCTGTCTTACGCGGACCAATGTTGTATTGTGTTTTTAAAGTGACAATTAAAGAACAAATTCATTAAATTTTGTTGAAGTAACAATTATTTTAGAACAGAAAGAGTAAAAAAGTTTAGGAAAAATATTAAATATCTTCTAAAAAAATATAAGTGATCAATATATAAAAAAAAAAACTATTTTTTTAGTATGTGATTTATATATAAAATTGGAGGGAGTAATTAGGAATGATGAAGGAAGATATTGTTAATTGCTAAACAAGACTAAAACATTATTTAAATTCATTTTCAAAATGGGATGAGCATTGATCCATATATAGTACGAGGGGATTCTTGGAGGAAGAAAGAAAAAAAGGCTGTAAGAACTATCGCAAGTTTTATCTTCCAGAGACAGTGCTACTGCATCACTTGTCAGCTCATGGAAGAGGGCCCTATGCTTTTAGGGTAAAAATATTAAAAACAAGGGGGGCCCATCATTGCAGGTGTATGTGTTGGTGAGCAACAAATATGTACAGCATTTACTAGTTTGGGTACTAACAGTTCTGTGTATTACTGAAAAATTGGCAACACATTGTCTTCTCAAACTGGTTTGGTTGGGAAGGGTGTTTCAACTTTAATATTGCTTTCGGAAGTCATGTGCTTTTCTTATGTTTAGTTTAGTGATAGGAGCCAAGTGACAAATATGCATCAATTGGTCTACAGAACAGTCTCTCGTGTCCTAATCCAGCATTGATTGACATGATCTGAAATATAATAATTTGGAAAATAATAAACTGATTAATATCCAAAGATGCTGGCTTCATTTAGTAGTGGGTAATTTTTGTCGCAGTTGATTTTAGTATGCAACAGACTTTTTTAGTAACGGATTAAATCTTGCTTTTGCTGCGGCAATTATAGTTATCGCGATTCTAGTTATGTATGTTTAGGGCTAATTAAGTTTTTCTTTTTCTGCAAAATATGGTTAATTTTGCGCTTGCTTTTTAGAATTTTTTTTAATGAGGTTTTAGTTTATGCAAAGTTCAAAATTTTGTAATTAATTCATTGTGGATTTTCAGAAATCTACATCATCCTAACGACATAATCCACCACGTGCACCACATATGACATTGTGGATTTTTTTTTTTAAAAAAATTTATTTGATAAAAAACAAAAAATTCAGTATTTATTGAATATATAAAAATAAAAAAATCAATTTTTACATGAGTTACATGTGGCTAGGGGTGAGCATGGGACGGGTTGGGACGGGTTGGGCTTGACCCTTACCCGTCCCGAAATGTTGCACGGGTCAATTTTTCAACCCGAACCCGTCCCTAATTAGAGAGGGACAAGGTAAGGACGGGTCCAAAATAGGACGGGTCCAAAATAGGATGGGTTCTCATAGGGACGGGTCCGGGTTCACCCAGGACATGGATGAATAACATTAAAAAAATTTCAAACCATTCAAATTTTGAAATTTGCATAATCTTTCTAGAATTGTATAACTAACCACAAGAAATATACTAACACTAATATAATTCTTTCAACAACAACAAAGTATAATTCTATAATTCGTTACTCACAAAATAGAAGAATTCGCCTTTGTTAATCCTACACCATGCATATTTCGTCCATCCTTTTTCAATAAGTATAAGAAACTCGTGTATAACAAATGGAACCTTCTTTATTCACAAGACATCTATAAAGAACTTCAAATTTTCATCATCATTTCAAAACAAAAAAGTCCTTTTTTTTAGAAAACAAACAAAGATACAAGTCACAAGAAACATCAACCACATCTGCAGAAAGGAAAATTCAAACCTACATATGCCATAATATGTCTGTATCTCACACACACTGTAGTACGTAATTACTTTTAGTTTTAGTGTTTTAGTGTTATATTTTTTATTTATGTTTTAGTTTTTAGAAATAAGAATAATAATTATAATTAATATATATATATTTAATTAATTAATTATAAGTTCGGGTCGGGTCGGGTGACCCGGGCATGAACCCGAACCCGTACTTAGTAAGACCGGGTCTGTCCTTTTCTCGCTCGGGTTTGTCCCTTTGAATGATGGAAGACGGGTTCGACCCGACCCGAACCCGTCGGGTTGGGACGGGTCTCCGGGTAGAGCCGGGTCATGCTCACCCCTACATGTGGCAGTGCTAATGTACATCAGACTTCTGTCTATCACATCAGTACTTAATGACTAATTTTAAAACTTTAAACTTGGTAAGAACTAAAACATCACAAAAAAAACTTCCAAAAACAAAATAAAAAATTGATCTTATTTACTGCGGCAACCACTTAATTAACCAACTATTACATTTAATGCATTAATAGACATTACAACTCTCATAATGTTGTCTCATTGTAATTGTGAAACTATCAAAATTTGAGATAATGAATCACAATTTAAAATTTTTTTCATTGTTCGAAATTCTTCTTTTAAGGAAATATTATTATATAATTCATCATGGATGGTTTTCATCATCTCCAAATCATCGATCATATATTTAATTTAATTAAGTTGTCATTGGAATTATTTTTTTTTTCAAGGGGTCATTGGAATTATTACTTCTTGACTAGCTATGTGATAATTTCTTTCTCTTTGTTTGTGGAGTGGGTTTCTTTTAAGAAATTATTACATCTGGCATCTATAGTTTCAATCCTATTCAAAAATTAATTAATTTAAAATATTTCAAAAAAAATTATATAAAAACATGTCAAATCAATGATTAAAATAAAATTGGGATCAATAATCCTGTACTATACAATAATTTTTTGTCCCTTGGATGTGAGCTAATGAATTTATAGGTCCTATGAATCTGCCATAATCTAGGAAAAATAATCCACCATATTTCCCTCTCTACTTTTATAGTAGCATTAAGCATATATTGGTGGGTACCAAATATTTACATCTTTTGCAAAAGGGCAAAGGATGAATTGGGAGTATAGGCAAGTAGTTGATTCTAGAGTCGGCTAGTGTCTGTGCCCCTTAAAGAAGGGATAGGACTAGACATGGCTGAACAAAGATTGAGCTTATTTTCCTCTTGTTTCTTCTCATAACAAACTCCATTAATAGAATACATGAAAACCCAGTTGATCATATAGCAATTTCGTGGCCTCAATTAGAAAGGACCCATAGAAGAAGATGGTGCATATGATTAGTGAGGACAATGCAACATGAGGGTCTGCATAGAGAAAACAAGTGGAACACAATATCCACATGGACTGTCCATATCTAAAACGGCAAAGCTTAAAAGGAAAGCATTTCCGTTAGTATCTTAGGGATGGAATTGTGTGATCTAACCACTTGATGATTTTGTATGCATTGATTTCTGTTGGTTTGTAAACCATATATGTCTCTATTCTTTGACTTCTCTATTTAATCAATTTAATTTCTTCACTTTTTCATAAACATCTATTTTTCATGTTCATCATTTTCTCTACAAGAAAAAAAAATCATTTTTTCATTACCGGATAAAAGAAGCATTTGTGAGGTAGATAGAATGGGGGGCAAATATTGTTCACTACCATCCGTTTTAGAAAGCAAATGCTGATATTTGAAGAAATGTTTATTGCCGATATAGTCCTTGTCATTATATATTTTTGTCGCATTGGTTATTGCAACTTGCAAGTAGTCAAAAGAAACTTCTCTTTACTTCCCCACTCAGCTCATTGAGAAAATCCTGAATTCCCTCAAATTAAGCTGAGTTCCTAGATAAAATAAGACTTAATTATGTGATAAGTTTTTAAAGTTTGGGGTATTTTTCTCAGATACCATTATTTTTTTTCACTAATGTCTAACTTCTCAAAGTTATTTCTGAGTTTGTCATATACCCTACTACTAATTCAGACCAATTTTGTTGACATATAACATCATAATCTTAGTCAGACGCAAGAGGTTAGGCACATAGTGCCACGTGGGCGAATATTTTTTTTTTTTAAAAAAAAATTAAAACACTAAAAAGTTTAATATTTTTATATTTTTAGTTAAAGAAAAAAATTAAAAAAAAATATTGAAGAGAGAGGTCATTTTTGCTCGTGTGACATTACGAGGCACCACATGACTAACCTCCTCCGTCTGACTAGGATTCCGATGTTACATGCCAGCAAAATTTGCTAGAATTGATAGCAGGGATACATGACAAACTCAGAAATAACTTCGGGGAGTCAAACATTGAGAAAAAAAATAAGGATATCTAACAAAATTACCTCAAACTTCAGGGACTTTATGACATAATTAAGCTATAAAATAAAACCAATATAATGTTTAACTCCTATGGTTTTTTGATTTGCTTTTACTATAATAAAATATAGGTGTTTGGTAGGGTGGGTGGATGCTTTGGCGTTTGGCCGAACAGTATAGGATGATTTTCATATTTCAACAATGAAGTTATAAATACAAGTGACTTGGGAGATTCGATTAAAATTAAAACCAGGCAGTGGTCTAAAGTTATAGGTAAATAATATGGTATCGTTTAGACAGTAGTACATGCATAAGTCCTAAATCATATATTTTGAGATGTGTATATAGTTTTTTTCTTTTGGTGAACAAGATGTGTATAGTTTTTAAAATCACAACTTTTGTACATAAGTACCTTTGTACTTTATATTTACAAATTTATCGGGTCAGAAAATAAAAATAAAAATGGTAATATATGCTCCGTTAGTTGAATGTTGCATAAGGAATTCGAATTTCTTAATTCCTCATTATTAGAGTGCGAAGGAAAACTAAAATGCATCAAGTAATGAATAAAAGAGTCAAAGATTCACACAGTTTGCGGACTCGAGGTGAATTAGTTGAGTCACAAAAAATGTGAAGTCCAAACACTACCTGGTTTCGACAAAAAAAAATTGAATTTCCCAAATGAATGAATCGTGCATATGGTCCGTATATAGTGAAAGAAATGCAAAACTATTAAATTGGTCCTTGAGTTATTTTTAGGTTAAAATTAAAATTTGTTGCTTAAATTTTTCTAGTTTCAAATAAATTTGATAAGTTATTGCCATCCAATAAATTCGTCATTTTTGTTAATTTTTTCTGATAAATGACCTATGTTACTTAATGAACAATAATGTTACGGGTTATTGTGTTAATTTTCTTATTTTCTTATGATATCGCGTATCAGTTAACAAAAAAATATTAATGAAAATAACAAATTTATTGAATGACAACAATTTAAAGAGTTTATTTCAAAAAAAAATTAAGTAACTAATTTTTAACATAAAAATAACTTAAAAGATAAATCTAATATTAATTTTCCCTAAAAAAGACTAACTTCCTCTTCGGTACTTCCAATAATAACTAACTAACCCCTAAGTGATTAACTAATTCTAGTTAAATAGTAATTCGTTACTGAGCTACTCAAATAAGTCAATCATGGAAAGTGGAAACACACTTTCAAAACCACACTCGACAAATTATTAGTTGGTTATACATCACATGTTATTTATGGTTCAGGCCAATAATAATGTAACACGTATGATTAATATATAACTTTCCATAATCTTTTTTATTTTAATTTTTAATTTTATTTTAATATTTGATAAATTATAATTGGTTTGGATCATGAATGACATAGTATCATAGAATCAACTAATAATTGCTCACCACTTATATGGTTAAAAGTTAATTTTAGGAAAACCAATTAACATTATTAACGACTTCTTCAATTTATGAGCTATTGTAAATAAAGGTCCTTTTCTGTGTACTTTACATTTCTATCTTGGCCACGCCATATTTTAAGTGTGGTTCAATGGACATAGATATGAGGAATTCTTCTGTGTTCCAGTAGCACATGCACTTTGAAAGCGCGGAAGATTTTCTCCGCAGTTTGACAATGATCTAATTCACAATTCTGCACTCGAAGACATGACTTCCTTTTCTTCAGAAACAAAATATTGTCAGAGTTTCCTGTATTATTTTATCATTAATTGGCTGTGTACTGACTCGTGTTTTTAATGGATCGGAGCAGTCCTTGTAAGCCTCAACCATTTTTTATCATACATACATACATATAATAAATATCTTTATCTAAAAAATACTTCATTCTACAGTTAATATAAGACTCTTTTACATTATGTTTGGATGGAGTGATTTTAGGAGGAGAGAAAGAATGAGAATAAAAGAGGAAGCAACACTTAGCTTGTTTGGTTGATTGAAGAAATTATGAAGACAAAAAATAAAAAGTAGGACCTATAAAAAAAAATTCTCGACGTTTTGGGAGAGAGAATAGAGAAGAGAAGAGTTCATGAAAAAACTTTTCTTTTATCATTTTCTACTTTTATTTTTTGTTTCAAAGTAAATAACAAAATTTACTCATTTTCTTGTCCTTTCCTCTCTCGCATTTTTTCTTGGGTAACCAAACAAGGCACTAAAGACATTCGCGTCCGACAAGAAAGTTTGTTAATTCTGTTTGTGATATTCAAAAATATGAAAAATTGATATATTTTTTTAAAACTACACGTATAATTATTATTTGCATTTTAAGAATTGTTGAGTAATACGAATGTTTATGAAAAGAAGTAATTAAATGTTATTGAAAATTAAAATAAGGTCTTATAAATAAAACTAAAATAAAATGACTAAATTGTCACTTTAGTTCCCAAAATTGCACTCAACATTCACTTTAGTCCCTAAAATTACGAAAACTTCTTTTTGATCCTTGGAATTGTCAAAAGCTATTCACGTTAGTCTTTGGGTCATGGGTCATTTTGTTAACGACATTCGATAACGCCTTTAAAACGACGTTGTCTTAGGTAGGTTGCTCTCAGTCTCTCACTTTAATCCTTGAATTTGTAAGTTTCTTTCACTTTGATTTCTAAATTTGTAGGTGGTTTTCACTTTAGCCCTTAACATTAAAGAAACTCCACTTTATGGTCCTTGACGTAATGTTTGTCACGTTAGTTCCTAGAAACAATAGTTTTTTTCTCATGATTTATATAATTGATCGATTTTAATAATTTGAGATAAAAAAAATTGTCAAGAATGGAACAAATTGATCAATAACTTGGAATACCTAGCTTAGGAAAAGATACGAGCGAGGACACCGTTTATACTTATATCATCGACATTATTATTTTGTTTTATGGAGTATACTTTCACCTTATTACAAAAGTATAAGATTAATTCTTTGGAAATTTCCAAAAAGAAAAAAAAATAATTCTTTGGATGTAGTTAAGTTTGTTTTCTTAACTATTGTTTTTCAAGGATCGAACTTTGTTTGGTTCCTTCTAAAATTGTAATGTGCCTTCACTGTTATATCAACTTCATTTTTGCTGTGTACGTTAGATTAAGTTACCATATTAAAACAAATTGTTTGAATTATTATTTCATTGTACTGTTTTATATACCTATTTTATGTGTGTTAATAGTTTCTTTTTTTTTTGGGAAAGGTAAGGAAATTTGATTCAAACATGTTAATACTACATGTTTGATAGCTCTGTCAACCGAGCTTGCTTTTGAAGATTATGTTAGGAAGATTAAGAAAATGAAAATTACTTTGCTTGACTAATAAAAATAATCATAAAACTGGAATAATGCCTAAGCTCTGAAGATTCTGCAGATACATATACATAAATCTAACTAGACCAACAAATCCATGGCCAGTCACGTCAAGAACATATTGACTAGCATCAGCCTCTCATTTCTAAATGACGGTGAATTTAACTGTATACCTTACCACCAACAGAATAACTGCTACCACAAGAACCAATACTTTAATAATTTACATGACATAAATTTCAATGTCTCTGATGTTTTTAAGATTGACATGTCTCTCGGACTTTGTGCATCATAAGTCCTTAGATAGTCAAAAATCACAGAACAATATGCTATCTAGAAAAGATATGGTCTTATTATTTGGTCAGCATTTTTTGTCCATTTGGTTCTTAATCCATTAATTTTGCTGCCCTTTATTCATTCATCTTCAACTCAACGGTCACTTTAATCTGATGGACTTGGAACCAATCCATTACCCTCCCTTCAATTGATGATAGATGTACTTAGAACTGATGCCAATCCTGCCTCAAGCTTCAGAACTTTTTAGCCTGATTCCAATTCTTGTCTGGATTCCTGATCTACTGTAAAAGCTAAATCCTAAAAATTTACAAAAGAAGAATGGTCAGGACTAATAAGGAAGTACATATTGAAAAAATTGAAAATGATTAATACACCTATTAATATTTTACAGTTCTTTTATTAAGAACTTGTATTATGCAATTGAAGGCTAACCTCTTTCAAAACATAAAAATAGCTGAAATTAATTTTTTTCCATCAATAAAATATTTTTCATACACACAACACATATTACTTGACTACTAGTTCCATTATTAACACAGGTTGCAATCCAAAATTTATAATACTATATTATTAATGGTGTAAAAATCATTTACAGATTTTGTAGATTGAATAATAAAAAGTTAAACAAATAATTCAAATAAAATCTGGCTAATAAATATACTTAGTTTTAGTATGAGGCAGGATGTGAGAGCTTACAACATGTTTGCATCTTTGTAGGGCAGCTGTGTGAATTCAATATTAATGATAGGAACTAAAGTTGTTGCTGAATCCATATGGATGAAGAAACTTTTGTCGTTGTTCTTCTGCCTCCCAAAAATGATTACTGGTATCCTGAAAATGATGTTTTATTATATTCATGATATGAAAATGATGTTCTTGACATAATTTTTATTTGGTAATAATCAATTATTCTTTAATTTCTTTTTATCTATAAAGAATAAACCTCTTTATTTTTTATTTGGTAAAAATCAATTATTCTTTGGTCATTTGCGTTTATACCTCAGAGAAGACATTTAGCCTCTGCCCTTGAAGAAAAACTGAAGCTGAACTGTCCAAAAGATAGTCATTACTAGGATTTGGAAAGATGGTGGTTGTTGCATTAGCAAAAGTTGTGACTTGGTTGTTGCTATTGCATTGTTGCACAGATAGTGTTGGTGGTGGTGGTGGTGATGCCATGCTATTTAATTTCTGAAAATTCAAAGGACACCAAGTTAATTTCATTGCTAAACTTTTTAATTTGGGTCACCTACATATGTACAAGTGGCACATGTAATTCCTCACCTCTGGTCTAACCAAGAGGGTGTCTAGGTCTGTTGCTAAGTCATAGAACAGAGGGTTGGCAGAAGCAAGCTTCATTGACAAAAACTACATAAGATAGAGGCATACAAGTAGCTTGTCAATTAGTTGGTACATATTATAGGCAATGATCAATTTTGAATTAGAAATAGAAAAGTGTATGTTGGTGATACCTCAACTTGATTTTGTAAAGACTGAACATAATTGATTATTTCATCCAGCATAAGGGCCTTTCCAGTAACCTATTTATATACCAAACCCAAGTGAAGCTGTCAGAAGAGGTAGGAAGAAACATACATACAAATGTCCCAACCAAAATAATAATAATAATATAATAAAGATAAAAAAAGAGACAAAAAATGAACTTTTACCTTGTCACAGCCTGGCACAAGTCTTTGCAACATCTTCATCCTTTCACTTATTTTCTCTCTTCTCACCTGAAATTCATTTTTTTTTGCCACATTCAGAATGAAACATTGAAGATAAGTCTAGGGGCAATTTAGGAATTAAAGTACCCAAGTAGGTACGTAACACATTAATTTGGGGACCTTGGACCCCATTGATATAATTACATGGGGAGTGTTGTTGTAAAGTACTATCATACCCTTTCAGCAAGGCTGTGGCTATCAGTTGCCTGACCCCTTCTTGCTCTGACGTGGATATAGCCCTTTGGGGGCTCTTCAGAACTCTTCCTCTGATCCTTCTTTTCTGCTTTTGGCTTGTCCTCCACTTTTACCACACCATTGCTGTTCTTCCTCTGCCTCTTGTTTTTCATTTCTGTTACATCCTATAATAATTCACAAATTGACACCAAAATAATTAAAATTAATAACATATCTATATATAATATATTAACGTTATGCCTACATCTAGCACTAACACTTTTGTTTTGGATGAAAATAAAGTGAAATAACAAAATTAAACATTTGTGTTTCTCTTCATTTTATTATTTCTTTAAAAGGAATGTGTCAATGTTTCATGCTAATACTTGGTGTACACATAATGTTACAGTTCTATACAAAATGTTGAGAACATACACAAATTATAAATCAATGTTTTTCACAAAGGCAAAACAGAAACCATCATATAGCAAAAATTTACCTTAAATTGGGAGTTACTCAAGGAAGATAAACTTCTGACTCTCCTCTTCTTCTGCACAGGACTCACCTTCTGAGTGACCTGCTCACCAGTTTCAAGCTTGTCCACTACCATGGAAGACTGAGGAGTGATGTTTTTAGTCACAGAAGGTTCATTGTCACTAACTGTAATCTTGGAACTTTGATCAACACAGCTAGTGTCCTGATTTGTGACATCAAAAGAGGTTTGGTGCTGCAGGTGAAACTGAGAAGTAGGATTATTGGCAGTGTTTATGTTGGTGAAAAATGCTGATGATTCAACAAGAAAAGGATGGTATTGGTATGAAAAAGCTGCCATACTATATGAGAGCTGTGGGTTTGATTATTGAATATGCTAAGTTATGAAGAAAGTGATGGTAGGAAAAGGAGGCAGTGTGGTTGTGCTGGGGACTTGGGAAAAGTTGGTCTATGACAAAAACTAAACGGACCTGGTCGATATATAAAGATCTGGGCACATAAAATAAAATACTGAAACTTTTAGACAGTAACTATTTTTCCACGCAAGCAATGATGGATCCAGAACCGGGTAAAGGGAGGGACAAATATTACAACAAATGACCAAACTCCAAGTAACAGTAGATAACAGATGGTAGATAACTGAGTTTTTTAAACATGATGTTAGGGGTTCGATCCCTGCCGTGGGCATGGAAAAGACTTTGTTGGTAGAGGCAAAACCCACTTCGGTGATCTCTACGCCTCAGAGGGGATTAGTCTTCGGCTGTCGGCTGGGGATACCCTTGGTGTACACAAAAAAAATAAAAAATCATGAGATAAATTTGGTCAAAAATACAATAATCACAATCATCAAATAAATATGGCTTAAATACCAAAAATGGTCTAGGTAAATATTGACTCATTTGAAATTGTTTCTTGCAATTTTTTATTTTTTTTTGTTTTGGTCCCTGCATTTACAAAACATTTTGGTTTTGCTCTCTCTTATTAAATGTGGATGAAAAATGCCAAAAATGTAATACGTTACGTTTTATGACCATTTAAGGATGATGTTCTTGCATTAATTCTCAATGGTATAAAGATAATTTCCATTACATAAGAGAAACAATTCAAAAATCATGGCAGTAGAGGACTAAAACCTTATCAAATCCAATAACAGAAGGACCAAAACAAACTGTCAACATAATTATGAGACCAAAATTTAACCGGAGGGACCAAAACCAAAACTTTTTGTAAATGCAAGAACCAAAATCAACTTTTTTTGCAAGGACCGATTTCAAAGAAGTTAATATTTACATGACACTTTGATATTTAAGCAATAAATATTAGTATTACATTATAAATTATTTAAAAAAGGTGCATGTATTAAGCAATAATAAACTAAATTTTATACTATAATAATTTCAAAGTAAGTCAAGAGTACCAACGAGGCTTGGTTCAATTGGTGTAAGGCCCCAACTGATGAAATCTTGGGAATGGGACACGGGTGCTAGTAGCCCCGGGTTCGATTCCCACTAAAAATAACTCGCTGGGAGAGCCAGCCATGCAGCTCGCTTCGGACTAGTCTCAAGAGCTCCCTGGTATTAAGGGTGTTCTTGGGGATACCGGTGGTTCCACGAGGAATACGGACAAAAAAAAAAAAGTAAGTCCAGAGTAACATACCAACAATAAAGAAAGTTGATATATAGTACTTCAACTATGATTTTTCCAGTAACAAAATCACCTAGCAATATCTAAATTAAAGAAAAAATCTTTTATTGGCTTCACAAACATGCATGAGAAGTATTTTTTTTACATAGGCAAATATGTTGGACGAATTATTGTATATTAGCATTATATTTTTTTTGAACTTTATATTAGCATTATATTGAATTATAATGTTTATGAGGGGAGAACTCGGACGCTGGATTGATTGACACTAAATTGATCTGTCTATCACTCTATATATGTAAGTTTGCGATGCAGCACATTTCATTATGTACAAAATTTTAAAGCTTGAGAATTAAAGGTTCTAGCTTCAAACCTTGGTATCTAATGTGGGACGATTATTTGAGACTTTAATATCTGCCCCTTCTTAGCTTATAACTTTCCTAGATGGTAGTAATCGTGTATATATATTAATATATGGGATCATGTAATTGTAAGCAAAAACCACTTTCCCATGCAGAGGCAGTACATTTGACTTGTCTAATATCATCATCAACTCAATTTTATCTCTCAGTCAGTGATGATACTCCCTCCGGCCCATATTATAAGCATCCTTTTTCTCTCCGAAAAGGGTGTTTATAATATAAACTAGAGGGAGTAATAAATTAGTCATTATGCCCAAATCAATGATGATAAGCAAAAAAGATTAATCGACTTTTTTGGGTAGTTTGGTGGTGACTTTTATGTACGTTACCAGTAACATATTATAAAGATTAACAGAGATTTTTCTGCACTTTCATTTCCAACATCTATCTGTCCATGCCCATAAAAAGGGGGAAGATTGTCTCTGGTTGCTTTTTCTTGTTAAGTGATCACCAGTCAAACAAAATAAAGAGGAGATAAACATTAAGATTATGAAAAAAAAAAAAAGTTAACAAATCTGAAATACACGCTCTAAAGAAATCTTTTTTTTAGAGGAGATAGATTTCTTTAAAAAAATATTTTTCTTATCAAGTGGTCAATTAAGTGAAGGGAATAAAAATGCGGATGCTGATCCGAGCTACGTCCAATCCTCAGCAACCATTGGGATTTTTCTACTATGACCAATACCAGATTACAAAACATGCAACTTATCGAAATTGCATTACTAGTAGTGTACAACTGTACACAACCTCTTCAAGCTAAATCGAGTATTCTTTAAACTCGGCCTCTCCAGGCTAATTTCAATTCACTCAGCAAAGTAAGGAGTTCAAGAGCGTTTCTGATGATACATAATTGTTTCGGGTTTACAACAAAGGACAAAGAGGTTCCCAAAGTATGATCATAGGATTTTTACAATTGATTGATTTATACATTTCAAGTCTATTCGTTTTTACAATCAGAAAATGATAGCATATTTTATTTTTGGAAAATTCTTTAATGCTCAATTTTTTTAAAAGATGTTTGTGCATCATTTTAATTTTTATTCACGAAAATCTTAGCACACTGTTTTTACATAGTGGTTCTCTTTAACAGTTTCTTTTTCAGCGTTTGCATAGGAAGCTCTGTTTCAATAAGAGCATCTCCACCCGTGGACACAGATTTTGTCCTTAAATGGACCCTACATATTATTTTATTTTCTTCACATTTTTTACATTTTTAAGGACAAACACATTTTTTCTTCACATTTTTTCTTCACACCCATGAACTTACTTTTGTCCTTAATATTTTACAACTTTTTCTCACATATTACCCCACATTTCTTACTATTCATTTGTCCTTAATTATAGACAAATGATATCTACGGACAAAAGCATTTCTCCCTCCATCGGTTAGGGACGTCCTAAACTTTTTATGGACAAAAGGATTTGCTCGGTGGAGATGCTCTAAGCACTCTTTGAATATATATATCAAAGGTAACATTCTTGATCAGCAGGCTTAATTACCTTCTCTCACAATCAAACAATATTATCATATAGCATTGTACTTCCTCCGATTTCAAATATAAGAAAAAACAAATGGCTTATTTAAGTTTTTAGTCCCTGAACTTAGGTGCTCTTTTGGAATTGGTCCTTAAACTTTTTTTCGATGCTTTGAGTCCCTAAACTTTGCTCAAATTTTGGAAATGGTTCTTTCATCACTTCAGTGGTGATAAGATCGAGGATATGCCACGTCACATTCGCCACATCGATAGGTAACATGATGGTGCCACATGATTTTTTAAATAAAAAAATCAAAATTATTAAAAATAATGAAAAAATTTAATTTTTTTTAAAGAAAATCGAATCTTTTAATAAATTTTAAAAGAAATTATTTTTTAATAAAAAAAATCATGTAGTGTCCCGTGGCTTTACATAACATGTCACTCGTCGATACTGTGAAAGTGACGTGACATGTCGTCGGCTATCACTTAAGTGACGAAATGACCATTTTCAAAAATTAAACAAAGTTCAGGGACCCAAAGCATAAGAAAAAAAGTTTAAGAACCAATTCCAAAAGGGCACCTAAGTTCTGGACTAAAATGTTAAATAAGGCAAAACAAATTTCATTAGTGATCTTTTTTTTTGGTCCGTATTCCTTGCGGAACCACCGGTATCCCCAAGAACACCCTTAATATCAGAGAGCCCTTGAGACTAATCCGGAGGGAGCTGCGTGGCGGCTGGCTCTCCCAGCGAGATGTTTTTAGTGGGAATCGAACCCGGGGCTACTAGCACCTGTATCTCATTCCCAAGATTTCCGTTGGGACCTTACACCAACTGAACCAAGTCTCGTTGGTATTAGTGATCTTAAATACACACAAAAATTAACTAACTTTTTTATTTTTAATACAATCTTTTCTTTTCATTTCCAATTTAGGTTTACTAAAATAGTTTGTTTTTTTTAAATTTATTTTTTTTATGAATGTGAGAAAATTAAAAAATTCAATTACTCTCTCTGTCCCATTATCTTGGTAAAAGTCAAACAAGTCAATGAAAATAAGGGAGTATCTGTTTAATATAATGCATGATTCATTCATTAATTACAAAGTGATATTACACAAATTTTCATATCATTACAATTAATACATATTATAATATTGTTTCCAAACATAATCTTTAAATTTTTTTCCTTATTTACTTATCAATCAACGATACAATATATAATCTTTAAGATTTTTCATTTATTTTTTTACTTTAATATGAGACAAATTTTTTTACATTTTTTTTACCAAAATAATGAGACGGAGGGAGTAACTTCTTTCAATTCATAATTAATTTGAGATAACAGGGAGTAAGTTTCATCAGTCTCATTGATGTATCAACGTTAGTGAGCATTTTGTTTTTAGTGTTGAGAACACACTCTATAAATTAGATGAGAGTCGTGTTACTTTTTGTTGGGAGTTTCAGACTCACTCTTGTTCCTTAAGCTTTACTTGAATGAAGGTGTTAGTTATTGTAATCAGTAGATCTTGATTATGTTTGTAATAAGCATATATATCTATACCCTTGATCTATTTTTATCAGCAAACTCGCCTTGCACAGATCTTCAATAGACATGCTGGTGCAATTTTCTTTATTAGTAGTCTCTGGTGTTAGCATGCACACTATATTATGTTTTCAACAATCTTGGACAAATACCTTCGAAAATGTTATCTGTGGTCAAAAACAGAATTCAAATGTTGAGTAATGCGTTAGCATGTCCAAATCCTCTCTATTTTCTAATGAAAAGGTAGAGCTTACAATTTGGGATGACAAAAATACCCGTATTCATGGATACTGACAAAAAATTCATCAGTTACAATATTTTCATGTGGATGAGGATGAGTATTATAATATCCACTTCATGAATACGTACCCACACACACATATAGTAATATAAATATTATATATATCAATATTTTTCTATTACTTTGAGAAGATACTCCCTCTGCCCTTTATAGTATAGAATTACATGGTTCGAAGGTTTGTTTCCCCACCACGAATTGGTTCATTCATCCCAGTTCGTGGGTTGTTTTCGTTCTAGTTCATTATGGGACTCGAATTGGTTCATCAAAATGAGTGGACCGCACTGTTCAGGGAGAAGAAGAAAGGGGAGCCGACGACAATGCTGATGTAGTTGAGAAAGAAAGCAAAGGGGCAAGGGCATTATGAAGAGTATGGAGTAGCAAAAATGAAAGTTGAAAGTGAAAGAGAAGGAGCTGGATCTATAATGTTTTGAATTGGCGTTTAAGTGCTCATGGTGATGGGGGTTGGCAGGGCCGGCCCTGAGAGAGGGCGGCAAGGGCGGCCGCCCTGGACCCAAAAAATTTAGGGGTCCGTAATTTTTTTTAATGGTACATTTATTTTTGAAAAAAAAAAAAATAATTGTAAGTTTTTTTTATCTTTTAACTATCAATGATGTTTAACATAATATTTTAATTTATTTTTTTCATTTGCTCACTTAATTTAAAAATATATGAAGTAATGAACTTTATTTTTGTAATCCAACATGAAAAAGGTATTTTATTACCTCTTTACTAAATAACTTTTTATATTATTTCAAATCTTATATTTTAATAATTAATTTTGTTATTGATCGTTGTCATTGTTTTAATTGATTATTCGTATGTATACTAAATTTTTAATTGATTTACTTTTAATAATTTTTTTTTGAATTAGGGGCCCCAAATTTTTTTTCGCCCTAGGGCCCAAATTAGGTTAGGACTGGGCCTGGGGGTTGGTGGTAGGGGTGAGCAGAACTCGATCCGTCCCGTCTCAATGATTTCGAGTCGGGTCTGATCCGTCACGATTGTCACAAAAGAGACAAACAAGAATAAAAGAGGATAGACCTGATATAAGAGGTGACTGGTTGGGGTATATCCCGGGTCACCCTACCCATCCTTTTACATATATCAAGGTTCTAATTTTCTTCACTGATTTGTTTTTATCTAAAGTTTTATGTCATAGAAATAACAATTGAAATTAACACAACTTCAAACATAAAATATCTCTATATTTCTTTACTATATGTTGTTATTGATATGATGTGAATGTCTTGCCTAAAATATTTGTGTTGGTGATACGTTAAAATTTTATTTACGTATTTGGGTAATCAAGCATGGTAAGTATTTACTAGTAGAGTATTTATTTTTGTCTTTTTAATAGTAAAGTTTCTTGATATTTTCACTTTTTTAAGTTGTGCAGAATTCTTAAATCATGTAGAGTGAACATAATCATGAGACAGTATAGTCAACTATGATTACGCAATTAATTGAGACTTAAGTTTTAGATATCATTTTAACGATCTTACAAATAAAATAAACTTAGTGATGAAGAACTTATTGTATCATAACAAATTTTGATATTTTTGTCTCAAGAATCTATTCATATTTATACAAATTTTATACTTATATTTGTCCTTCAGGTTAACCCGACCCGTTCTTATCTTGACCGTCCCAAATTGGACCCGTCATTATTGTGTCCCTTCCTGATTAGGGACGGGTTTGGGTTCAAAAATTGGTCCAATCAACATTTAGGGACTGGTTCGGGACAAGCCTAACACGTCCCACGCTCACCCCTAGTTGGAGGTTGAAAAGGAGTGGGAGAAGACGAGAAAAACTGGTGAGTTAATGGGGTTATATTAATATGAAAAATGCTAATAAGTATTTTAAGGATATTGTTTAAGCAAACGAAAGATATATCTTTACCTTGGAAAATAATGTAATTAATATATCAAGAAGTGTTTAACTTAAGTTTTTAATGTTGAATTATTTGTTTTAGAATGCTTAAACAATGTCCTCATAACACTTGCTAGCATAACCTATTAATATTATTAAGGGTCTTTCTATCCTATGCACCAAGTGCATAGGTTAATCAAACCTTAAAAAGAAAGTGTTTCTTGGAAATTGAGACTCTTAAATGAATTAAAACATAGTTATTTAGTTTTTCCATACAATTTTTGTGAATTCAATGCTCCTAATTATGTGGATTATGTTTTGATGATGACAAAATAATTAACAAATCATGCCTTGAAGATATTGCAACATCAACATCAACAAGAAGTCAAGAAAAGAAGTCAAGTGCCCAATCATTCTCAATCAAATATTAATTGTAAATTTCTAATTTATGTTGAGAGTGGTTGAGAGTGGGTAGAAATAGTTAGTCTCTTCTAGGAATAAATTTTTATATGTTTATTAAGTTGAGATTGACCAAAAATTAATACTTGAGAGGAAAAATAAAATTGAAAAATAATTTTTCCCATATCTGATCAAAATACTCGAGTATTTTGATAAAGACTCGAGTATATACTCGAGTATTTATAGAAAAACTCGAGTATTTGTGCCAGGTCAGCAATTATGACCGTTAGTCTTGTTCGTGCACCAATTCACTCGTGACCGACCAAAAAGACTCAAGTTTTTACCAAAAGACTCGAGTATTTTTGTCCAGTCAACAAAAATGAACGTTGGAGAAACTCAAAAACCCAATTGAGGGCATTTGAGTCTCATCCAACCCCAAGAGTGAATTCAGAACCTTATTGTAAAATTGCTCTTTGAATTTGTGCAAGAACAAACAAGACAACAACACATTATTGATCACAAGCTTTCATAATTTCCTTTTCTCAAGTGTTAATTCCCAAAAAGCTCAACTTCTCACTCATATTGTCATTTTATTCCAAGTTGAGTTTTAGGCCTCAATTCTTACATTGAGCTGTGCTTATTTGTGCTAATCCATTGTGAGATTAGTAATACACATACAAAAAGCTTGATTATTCAAAGTCTTGGATTGTTCCCAAGCAAACCCTAAGTGGCTTAGGGTGTTGGAAGTCTTGAGAGGTTCTCAAGCACAAGACTAGGAGGTTCCTAGCCCGGTGGAGTTTCTTGAAGGGAGTTCAAGGAAGCTTTGTGAAGAGTTCTTCAATCACCGGAATCAAATTGGGGTAGAAATCAAGAGTTTGGTACACTCTTGAAAGGGTTAGGTTGAGTGAGGCCATTCTCAAGCAATCCTTTGTAATTTCTAACAATTTGATTATTAGTAGAAACTCCTAAGTGATTAGGAGGACTGGATGTAGCTCATTGTTGGAGTGAACCAGGATAAAATTGCTTGAGTGTTGGTTTATTGCTTTTAATCTACTTTCTAGCTCAATAGACTTAAGTCATTTCAATCAATTAGGATTTATACAATTAGGTAGCAAGTTCAAGGAATCTTTGTGTTTAAAAGTTATTTAGATTGCTTGCTATTCTGTTGGATAAGTTCCTGTTTATTATTGAATTGATTTGAGTTAAATTGCTGAATTTTCGTTTCTGGTTTTTCTGCTATCTGATAAGAAAAACTCGAGTATTTAAGAAAAGACTCGAGTTGTTCATCACTGAAAAACTCGAGTATTTCACAAAAGACTCGAGTCTTTTGTGTCTGATTCCAGAAAATTCAGTCTTAGCTCCATTCTTCAATTATCAATCGAAATATTTGGTATTAGTGCTTCAAAATACTATTCACCCCCCCTCTAGTATTTGCTTAGCCCGCTTGTTGGTTTCCAACAAGTGGTATCAGAGCTCGGTCGAAAGATCGAGTGTAACAACTTTTTCGAAAAAGATCCTTTTGGAAACTAAATGGGCTCTAGCAATAACTTTGGTGGAGAAGGAGCTTCAATAAACCGTCCTCCACTATTTAATGGTGAAGGATATGTTTATTGGAAAACTCGCATGAAAGTTTTTATTGAAGCAATTGATATGGATATTTGGGATGCAATTGAAAATGGTCCTTTCATTCCCAAAAAGAAAATAAATGATGAAATTGTTGAAATTCCAAGGAGTAGTTGGAATGATGATGAAAAGAGAAAAGTCTCATTTGATTTAAAAGCTAAAAACATCATCTTTTCGGCTCTATCCCATGATGAATTTTATAGAGTTTCCCAATGTAAATCGGCAAAAGAAATGTGGGATACTTTGCAAGTCACACATGAGGGAACAAGTGAGGTTAGAGATGCAAGATTGAATTCTCTAACTCACGAATATGAATTGTTCCACATGTTGCCAAATGAGACCATTAGTGACTTGCAAAAGCGATTCTCTCACATTGTTAATCATTTGATTTCCTTGGGAAAAGTATTTCGCAATGGTGAAACTACTAACAAAATTCTAAGATGTCTTGATAGGAGTTGGCAACCCAAGGTAACCGCCATCAAGGAATCTAGAGACATAAATAGCATGGACTTAGCCACTTTGTTTGGCAAACTCCAAGAGCATGAGATGGAGCTTACAAGACTTGGGATGCATGAGGAATCGGACAAAAAGAAAAAGAGCATAGCACTCAAAGCTTCAACCAAAGCTACAAAAGAAGTTGAAGAATGCTCTACAAGTGGAGATTCCGATGGTGAACCAAATCAAGAAGAATTTGGGATGTTTGTGAAAAGATTCAACAAATTCTTCAAAGGGAAGAAAGGTGGATCTTCATCCAATTTCAAGAGAACCCAAGACTCCAAACAAAGAGAAAAGAGTACCAATGATGGAGTTAAGTGTCATGAATGTGGTGGGGTTGGTCACATAAGAATGGAATGTGCCACATTCTTGAAGAAGAATGACAAGAAGACCCAAGAGACCAAAGGGAAGCGTGCATACATTGTTTGGGATGCACCGGAAAAGAGCAATGAATCATCTTCAAGTAGCTCCGGTGATGAAAATTGCAAACCTTTGTCTCATGGCCAAGAACAATCATGAGTCCTCATCAAGAGCTAATCATGGCATGAGTGAAAGTGATGATGAGGTAACCTCTAGTTCTTCTTGTTCCTCTTCAAACTCCATTTCATATGATGATTTGCAAGAAGCCTACAATGAAATGTTAATTCAATTTAAAAGGCTTGCTAAAATTAATAAGGAAAAAGGAAAGAAAATTTTGGAGTTTCAACATGAAATTGATGAATTGCAAAAATCTATAAATGAGTTGAAACTTCAAAATGAATCCTTGGAACTTATTAATTCTAGTCATCAAAGTGATTGTGCAAATCATGAGGAAATTATCACTTCATGTGAGAGATGTGATGATCTTGAAAAAGAAGTGAAAGAGTTGAAAAACAAACTCACAATCTCACATAGTGATAGAAACCTCAACCGGTTGTTGATCTCTCAAAGACATAATCACAACAAAACCGGTTTAGGATATGTTCATAAAAAGGACAAAAAGTACAAGGTGGTTGGAACATTTTCTAAGAAAAACTCATCAAAGAGACCAACTTGTACTTATTGTGGAAAAGTTGGACATATCAACATTGAGTGCCATATTAAGAAGTTTGAAATGAATAAGGGCACTTATATGTGGATTAAGAAGGGAGAAAGTCCCAACACTAACCCTAAGGGACCCAACATTGTTTGGGTACCCAAAATGAAAAAGTGATTTCATTTTGTAGGTGTGTCTTCGAACGGGAAAACAATTGTGGTATCTTGATAGTGGATGTTCGAAGCACATGACGGGAGATAAGCGGCACTTCATTGAGCTTACTCCAAAGGAAAAGGGTTATGTCACTTATGGGGACAACAACAAAGGCAAAATCCTTGGTATTGGTAAAATCGGAAACTCTTCAAACTTGATTATTGATAATGTCCTCTATGTTCAAGGATTAGAACATAATCTCTTGAGCATAAGCCAATTATGTGATGTTGGTAATCATGTAGTTTTTACCTCTACCCATTGCCTCATTAAAAGTGACAAAGATGAATCAATCAAATTTGTTGGTAGAAGGTCAAATAATACTTACTTAGTTGATTTGAACAAAGTCACTTCTTTGGTCTCTACTTGTTTAGTGAGCAAAGAAAATGACACTTGGTTATGGCATCGTAGGACCGCTCATATTAATGTAAACCAATTGAAGAAAATACAATCTAAAGATCTAGTAGTTGGTTTACCAAAGCTAAATTTTTCTATTGAAGGTGTTTGTTCTCCTTGCAAGAAATGTAAACAAACTAAAAACACCTTTGGATCAAAAATGGTGATGTCCACATCAAGGCCATTAGAAATGCTTCATATGGACTTGTTTGGACCATCACAAGTAAAAAGCTTTGGTGGCAACTATTATGCATTGGTGATTGTTGATGACTTCTCTAGGTTTACTTGGACTTTATTTTTAACTACTAAGAGTGAGACCTACAAATCTTTTAAACATCATGTCAAACTTTTGCAAAACCAAGTAAATCAAAAAGTAATTATTATTCGAACCGATCATGGTGGTGAATTCGAAAACCACAAATTTGATAGATTTTGTGCTAAAAATGGTATTGAGCATCAATTCTCCGCACCAAGGACTCCGGAACAAAACGGAGTGGTAGAGCGGAAAAATAGGGTGCTAGAGGAACTTGCTAGAACCATGTTAAATGATTCTCAAGTACCTCAATATTTTTGGGCCGATGCCGTCAATACGGCTTGTTATGTTTTAAATCGTATTTTGATAAGGCCCTCTTTGGATAAAACCCCCTATGAACTTTACAAGGGAAGAAAGCCAAATATATCTCATTTTCATGTCTTCGGATGCCAAGTTTTTATTTTAAATAATGGAAAAGAACACATTGGCAAGTTTGATTCCAAATCCGATGAAGGCATATTTTTAGGCTATTCTTCTCATAGTAAAGCTTATAGAATTTTCAATAAAAGAACATTAAATATTGAGGAATCAATTCATGTGGTTTTTAATGAGTCTTCAAAAGAAGATAGTGTTTTATGTGATGCTAGTGAAGATGGCATTGTCTTTTCAAAAGAAGAAAAAGAGAGAGAGAATTCAAAAATTGATGAAGGAGAAGTAAGGGAAGAACTTCCTCCAACTTGGAAATCGGTCAAGGCTCATCCTATAGACAAAGTCATAGGAGATATGTCAAAGGGAGTACTTACTCG
This sequence comes from Crotalaria pallida, assembly GCA_037953625.1. Lineage (NCBI taxonomy): Eukaryota > Viridiplantae > Streptophyta > Magnoliopsida > Fabales > Fabaceae > Crotalaria > Crotalaria pallida. The sequence continues at coordinate 130,068,609 of CM075650.1, forward strand.
TAGGTCTATTCAAAACATTTGCCACTATGTCTCATTTGTTTCTCAAATTGAACCCGATTCAATTAAAAAGGCCATTGAGGATGATCATTGGGTTCTTGCTATGCAAGAAGAATTAAACCAATTTGAAAGAAATGAAGTTTGGGATCTAGTCCCTAAACCCGATGATCATACCATAATTGGTACTAAATGGATTTATAGAAACAAACTTGATGAATCCGGGTTGATTATAAGAAACAAAGCTAGACTAGTAGCTCAAGGGTACAACCAAGAGGAAGGTATCGATTATGATGAGACCTTTGCTCCGGTTGCACGTCTTGAAGCAATCCGAATTTTACTTGCTTATGCTTCAATCATGAAATTCACTTTATATCAAATGGATGTTAAAAGTGCTTTCTTGAATGGGTTTATAAATGAAGAAGTGTATGTCAAACAACCCCCCGGTTTTGAAAATAGTGAATTTCCAAACCATGTTTATAAATTGAAAAAGGCACTCTATGGATTGAAACAAGCTCCTAGAGCTTGGTATGATCGATTGAGTTCCTTTCTATTAGAAAACAAGTTTCAAAGAGGGAAGGTTGATAATACATTATTTATTTATAAAACCAAGGATGACATTTTGTTAGTACAAATCTATGTTGATGATATCATTTTCGGTGCTACTAACGTGTCTCTTTGTAGAAAGTTTTCAAATTTGATGAAAAAGGAATTTGAAATGTCAATGATGGGAGAACTCAAGTTCTTCCTAGGCTTACAAATAAAGCAAGTCAAGGAGGGGATATTTGTGCATCAAGGGAAATATTGCAAAGAGCTCCTTGAAAAAAATTCGGATTGGACAAGTGCAAGGAAGCCTACACTCCAATGAGCACATCATGCTACCTAGACAAGGATGAACAAGGTACACCGGTTGATGTTAGTAAGTATAGGGGTATGATAGGTAGTCTCCTATATCTCACTGCATCTAGACCGGATATTATGTTTAGTGTATGCATGTGTGCTAGATTTCAAGCTAATCCTAAAGAATCTCACCTATCCGCAGTTAAACATATATTTAAGTATCTAAAAGGAACAATTAACACTGGTTTATGGTATCCTGCTGATGCCAATCTTTGTTTAGTTGGTTACTCGGATTCCGACTTCGCGGGATGCAAGCTTGATCGCAAAAGCACCAGTGGTACTTGCCATTTCTTGGGAAGTTCATTGGTGTCATGGTTTTCTAAAAAGCAAGCTTGTGTCGCTCTTTCTACCGCCGAAGCGGAATATATCGCAGCCGGTAGTTGTTGTGCTCAACTGTTATGGATGAAACAACAATTATCGGATTTTGGTTTGAAACTTGAAAATATTCCGATTAGATGCGATAACACGAGTGCAATCAATTTGACTAAGAATCTGGTGTATCACTCAAGAACTAAACACATTGAAATAAGACATCATTTTTTAAGAGATCATGTACAAAAGGGTGATTGCACAATTGAATTTGTTAGTACCACAAATCAATTAGCCGACATTTTTACAAAACCTCTACCAAGGGACACCTTTTATCATATTAGGAGAGAACTTGGTATTTTAGATGAAGCTAATATAGGCTAATTGCATTGTGTGTCATTTTTGGAAAATCACCATATTAGTCTTACTCTAATGTGTTATTGATTCTTAGTTAAATTGTCCTTGATGATATTTGAAATTGTATATGTTAATTGTGTGTGATTCTGTACTGTATTCCAAGTTGGTAGTGAAGCATTTGTGTTTGATTTGTGTTTGGTCTTTTAAAACTGAGTTTTTACTTTCTGTTCTGTCAAAATACTCGAGTTTTTCCAAAAACACTCGAGTATTTTAATTCAAAATTAAATCAGTTTCAAATTGAAAAAGTTTTTAATCAGGGTCTGATAAAAATACTCGAGTGTTTCAAAAAAACTCGAGTCTTTATTAAAATACTCGAGTGTTTTTCAAAACACTCGAGTCTTTCGAAACCCCCAATTTTTTTGAACTTTCGGACCAAACTCGAGTTTTTCAATTTTTACTCGAGTTTTCTGGGGAAATCTGGGCTGATTCATGAACGACTCGAGTATATTCTCAAACACTCGAGTATATTTCAACGAACAACTCGAGTATTGTTGATTATACTCGAGTATTTTGGTGAGTTTATATATTCTCCAGCCCCCACAAACTCGAGTTTCACGAACCCCTTTCTCTTCTCTCTCGGTTTTCTCATATCTCTCTCCTCAAAACTCCGTTTTTACTCAAATTTTTGCCAAATCTTACTAGTTTTACATCCTCTAATCACTTTTCTACCATTATTTCAACAAATTTCAACACTTTTCAACCTCAAATCCGTCACCCCCTTTTAAAACCCTAATTTCAAAAACTCCTATTTTCACATCAATTCATCTATGGCTTCTTCATCTGGCAAAGGAAAGAGAGTAAGGATTGCTGACTCATCTTCCGAGGAGGAAATTTCCGACTACTATCAAGAGGATGAACGCTTGGAAAGGATGGAAGGCTTTGCCACCAGAGAATTTGGAGTAATCACATGGATCAATAGTACTTTCCTTGAGAGTAAGGGTTTCCATTTTGTTACTAACCTTAGATATCAGAAACTGATTCAATTTCTGGAATTTCATGGACCTATATATCCTAGGTTAGTTAGAACATTCTATGCAAACCTTAGGCTAAAGGACAATGTCATAGAAACAATGGTTGACGGTGTTCGTTTTAAAATTAGCACTAAGGACCTCTTTGTAGCTTTTGGGACAACACGTCACGGGGACAATTCTCTAAAGGCCGATGCGGACGGCATTTTTCAAAGTTGTTTGCGCCCCGGTCGTGTATGGACCGAAGGATTTAAGCATTCCTCATACATGACTGTCCAATCTAGGGTGTTGCATTATATTGTTTGTCATCAATTAGTGCCTCAAACCTCACCCAATTATGCCAAACCCACAAACAATGAACTTAGGCTTCTTAGTGCCATCCTGAACAATGAGAAGCTGAACTGGAGTCGCATAATTTTGGATAGAATGCTCCTTGCTGCTAAGTCTAAACACCCAAAAACCCTGCCCTATGCCATGCATGTTTGTTATCTGTTGAGTTACTTCAAGGTGCCTATCCCACGCAATGAAGAGAAAAAGACTCTTCATGTGAACCAGCATTGCCTCAACAAAGGCACCTTGAGTCACCAGGACATGGCATTCCATGAACCCTCTGGCCAATACTTGTACCGATCTGATATTGCTGAGCTAGAGAGGGTTGCAAATGTGGCAGCTCAACAAGGGATGGATGCCCATCAGATGGAAGAGGAAGCTGCTGCATTTGCCCAGGCTGAAGAAGGGGATCCTATTGATCAGATTAACTTTGATGACTTCGCTGGATCTCAATCTGGGTTTGACAACTCGGGCTGGAGAGAGAATGTGATCACACGTCTGGACACTTTAGATGGGAGAATGGACTCCCTTGTGCATGCTATGGACGCCCAGCGTGATGATTTTGTTAGCCTAGACACTAGGATGAGTGCAGAGTCTGCCATGTTTTATTCTCATTTGGATCAGCACTCGGCCCAGATTAATGCCCGCCTGGACCAGCAGTCAGGGGAGATGCACCGCCGGTTTGATGAGATGATGGCGGCCTTCTCTCGATTTTATCCTCCTCCAGATGATCCAGCTCCTTCCATGTTTTGATGCTGCTGCTTATGGATTTTCTATTTTAGTTTTCATTATGTTTTCATCATGATTGATCTTGTTGCATTTTCTGTACTTTGAGAACTTGGTGTTTTGCGACTTTGGGTTTATTAATTGCACCTTTGGTTTGGACCTTTTATGATGTTTTTATGATAATGATTTTGGTTTTCATTCTGATGTTTGTGCAAAGCTTCAGGGGGAGCTCTTTATTGTTATTATATCTCCGTTTTATTTGCATAGTTGGTTATGGGGTTTTCCGATTATGCACCTCTCCTCCCTTGATCTTTTTCTAAATTGTTACATCTTTTTGGCGTATGACAAAAAGGGGGAGAGATATTACACTTGTCTTGTCTTGATATTGTTGCACCTAAAATCTCTAATTATGGTATATACTCTGATAATTGTTAAATTCTCTAATACCATAGGCTTGGTGCTAAAATTAAATTGTCATAACATCTTGCTCAAGCTGAATTTTTAGATAGGTGAAAAGTATCATATAGTGAGGGGGAGTTGCATCTCCAAGTGGATCAAGCTTAACAAATGGATCAAGTGTTAATTATTTTGTCATCACCAAAAAGGGGGAGATTGTGAATTCAATGCTCCTAATTATGTGGATTATGTTTTGATGATGACAAAATAATTAACAAATCATGCCTTGAAGATATTGCAACATCAACATCAACAAGAAGTCAAGAAAAGAAGTCAAGTGCCCAATCATTCTCAATCAAATATTAATTGTAAATTTCTAATTTATGTTGAGAGTGGTTGAGAGTGGGTAGAAATAGTTAGTCTCTTCTAGGAATAAATTTTTATATGTTTATTAAGTTGAGATTGACCAAAAATTAATACTTGAGAGGAAAAATAAAATTGAAAAATAATTTTTCCCATATCTGATCAAAATACTCGAGTATTTTGATAAAGACTCGAGTATATACTCGAGTATTTATAGAAAAACTCGAGTATTTGTGCCAGGTCAGCAATTATGACCGTTAGTCTTGTTCGTGCACCAATTCACTCGTGACCGACCAAAAAGACTCAAGTTTTTACCAAAAGACTCGAGTATTTTTGTCCAGTCAGCAAAAATGAACGTTGGAGAAACTCAAAAACCCAATTGAGGGCATTTGAGTCTCATCCAACCCCAAGAGTGAATTCAGAACCTTATTGTAAAATTGCTCTTTGAATTTGTGCAAGAACAAACAAGACAACAACACATTATTGATCACAAGCTTTCATAATTTCCTTTTCTCAAGTGTTAATTCCCAAAAAGCTCAACTTCTCACTCATATTGTCATTTTATTCCAAGTTGAGTTTTAGGCCTCAATTCTTACATTGAGCTGTGCTTATTTGTGCTAATCCATTGTGAGATTAGTAATACACATACAAAAAGCTTGATTATTCAAAGTCTTGGATTGTTCCCAAGCAAACCCTAAGTGGCTTAGGGTGTTGGAAGTCTTGAGAGGTTCTCAAGCACAAGACTAGGAGGTTCCTAGCCCGGTGGAGTTTCTTGAAGGGAGTTCAAGGAAGCTTTGTGAAGAGTTCTTCAATCACCGGAATCAAATTGGGGTAGAAATCAAGAGTTTGGTACACTCTTGAAAGGGTTAGGTTGAGTGAGGCCATTCTCAAGCAATCCTTTGTAATTTCTAACAATTTGATTATTAGTAGAAACTCCTAAGTGATTAGGAGGACTGGATGTAGCTCATTGTTGGAGTGAACCAGGATAAAATTGCTTGAGTGTTGGTTTATTGCTTTTAATCTACTTTCTAGCTCAATAGACTTAAGTCATTTCAATCAATTAGGATTTATACAATTAGGTAGCAAGTTCAAGGAATCTTTGTGTTTAAAAGTTATTTAGATTGCTTGCTATTCTGTTGGATAAGTTCCTGTTTATTATTGAATTGATTTGAGTTAAATTGCTGAATTTTCGTTTCTGGTTTTTCTGCTATCTGATAGGAAAAACTCGAGTATTTAAGAAAAGACTCGAGTTGTTCATCACTGAAAAACTCGAGTATTTCACAAAAGACTCGAGTCTTTTGTGTCTGATTCCAGAAAATTCAGTCTTAGCTCCATTCTTCAATTATCAATCGAAATATTTGGTATTAGTGCTTCAAAATACTATTCACCCCCCCTCTAGTATTTGCTTAGCCCGCTTGTTGGTTTCCAACAATTTTAACATTTATATTCTCTTATCATATGCATGAGATGCATAGGATAGAAAAACCGTATTATTAATTATTAGTTATGAATAATAGAGCAAAGCCCTCTTTATTTTTTATTGTTGTTATCAAAATTATCCATAGGTTTGGAATTAAATTACCTTTATGAAATTAATTTTTTTTATCTACATAAAAAATTAAAGATTAATATTATTCACAATTTTATTTTATTAATATTATCATCCTGAACCAAGACATGTTAAAAAAAATATGATTTAAACATATGCAATTATACACCGAACAAACTGAATTTAACTTAAAATATATCACGTATTGGCATAATGTACATATTAAGCCTACTTCTTTCGTATCATATATTTAATCAATCACCGTATCACGAACTAAATCGTATCACGTACCATGTAACTATGGTTGGAAGTAATTAATACTCTAAATTTCATCAAAAATATGTGTGTTTTTCGAATTTGCATCTATTTAAATTTATTCTTCCTCTTTCCTACTTTAATTCCACAACCTTAAATAGCCAATCAATAAACATAGGAATTATTGAATGGATACTCTCATTATTACTTTAAGACAAACTCATTAAAATATGAGAATGTAAAGCAGAATTATAAGGGACATATTTGTAATAAATGTTTTATGTTATCTAGATATTCTAAATTTACTTATAAAAAGGGGCAAGAAAACTAAAATAAAAAAAAAAGCCTTATAATGGACGCACTGAGTATATAATCTTTTTTATATATATTTCATAATGAATTTTAGTGATGGAACTATAGTAATTAGTAACAGAAATTTATCATATCTATTTTATTATTTATCTTACAATTATTTTTATGTATAATGTCTATTACAAAATATATACAGTAATTATATAAGAAAACTTTAAAACTCGCATAATATTCATGGATATATGTTATCTGTATGTGTATATACAAAATGTGTGAATATGGGTATGGCTAAGCATTACCCGTACCCGCGGGTACCATTATCATCCCTAATTACAACCATTAAATTATTTCTTTATTTGTTATTATATTGAATTAAGTTTGTTTAAAAAATAGGTGATAATTAGATGAAGAAAGAATGAAGAGCAATAATTGAAGAGAGTCTCCAAACCTTGTGAGAGCATATCATTTAGGAAAAAGTGTGAATTAAAAAATGTATTTACTTGAAAAAAATATTTTTAAAAATATATTCAAATTTACTAAATGACGATAATAGATGTTTGTTTATGTAAAGTATTTAGAAAAATGATAAAGCTTTTAGTTATATATATATATATAAATTATTTTCACATCCAGAATAATTTTTATAAGCATGCACACACCAAATTTTTTCCATGCGCATGATAATATATAGGGGTGAGCATTGGTTCAGATATCCAACCTAATTGGATCAGTTATTTTATGCATTAGGTTAAATATGATCAACAACAATAACAAAAATCAAGTCTTTATTTTACTAGGTGGGGTCGGTTACATGGATCAGACCATGCCATAAATGTTTATCATAAATCATGTCCTTTGATAAAACATTTATCTTCATATCTTTCTTAGTTGTTTCGGCTATGGTTTTTCTTGGCCTTCCTCTACCTGTAGCACATGGGATACCATCCATTTAATCTATCCTCCGAATTAGGGCTTTTATTGGTCTTCTCCGATCCATACAAGCACTACAACAGAAATGCTAAAAGATCCCGGTTCCGCATGTCTATTGATCCCGGTTCCGAACCGGGATTGTATCCCCTGGTATAACAAGTATGATACTTTTGATCCCAGGTATTTTAGAAAACACGGAACCGGGATCAATAAAAAAACAAGGAACCGGGATCAATAATATATATGATCACTGTTTATTTTTAATAATGAACCGGGATCTTTAATATATATGATTACTGTTGAATTTTTTAAAATGAACCGGGATCTTTAGTGAATATAATTTTTTTTAAATTTATAATATTTGCTATTTAGTATTATATATATATATATTTTAATTTATAATATTTGCTATATCCATATATTTAAATAAATTGTCAACATTTTTTTTTCAACAAATAAATGCCATAATTATATATACATTAGAGCAATGATTTTCATAGAGCACAAATTCACAAAATTAAAGTCCAACCTACACAAAATTAAAGTGTATTATACAACTTCAATCAAAAAGGAAAAATGGGTTCAAGTTATTTTACTTGTGCAATTAGGATATTAAAAAACGAAAAACAAAACCATAAAACTTTGTAACAGACTCTGTTATGTAAACCTCCTAGCTGGTATCATATTATCATGTTAGCTAAACTGCTCTACACCAGGGATAGATGTTGACTGAAGCTTTGACTTGGTAGGAAGACTTGTAGACTGCTTTACAGACTTTGATTTTGGCCTTGCTTCTCCCTGCAAAGAAACTTAGCTGTTGCTGCTTCTCTAGAGCAAAATGTGCACCTCCCAAGTCATGTTCTGGTTTTCTCTTTACCTTCTTTGTTAAACCACCATTCTCAACCTTGGAATTTTCCAGGGCACTACTTGAACTTGACTTTGCTTTTCGTTGTTTTCGCCCATTCATAGAAGGACTGGGGATCTGGGCAATTGTGCTTATATTAGAAACTGGCTTGTTCACTGAAGTAAAAGCAGGACTGCTGGATTCTGGAGCTGATTTCTCTCACAGGTTCTGCTGTGGAGCAATTGAACTAGTATCAAGTTGAACATCCTCCTCTTCCTTAGGTATCAACAATTTCTTCCTCTTGATTTTTTCCTGATCCTAGTAATACACAAGTAAATCAAATGAGATAAAGATCTACTTAAAAGCAACATTGTCATGAAAAATATCATATTTTGCTTGTCATGTGCATAAAAAGATCTAAAAGCATGTTTTTGTACTCTTCTAATAATAGGCCAAGATGAATTCATGCAATTTGAATCATGAAGAATCCAATATTTTTCACTAGTATTAAAAATCACTATTAACAAAAGGCATACCTTATGTTTGCTGTGCAGGGCTCTCCGCCTCTCTTTTGCACTGCATATTCCACGCTTAATCCCATGGTTGTCCATGCAACCATTTGGAAAAAGTTCCGCGAGCTGAAATAGACAAGGGACTAGAAGGTTTAGAATATATATCCAAACAACATAACTACACATGTAGTTCACTCATATACATACACATAAATTATACCAACAGGGCTTCTAAAAGAAGAGAACTGTGTGTTTCTAGGCAAAAAATTAAAATATGGTCATGAAAAATTCCACAAGTGAAAGTAATTCTATGACCAATAAATTATCATTTCAGATTGCAAACCATCTCATTTTTAGTGCCTCCTAAGGATAGAACAAGGTGTATGATAATTCACAGAACAATCCATTGTGTTATTTTATATGTAAATGATCCAAAGTTAATGCAATAAGAACCAAATCAAATTTTAGAGAAAGCAACTGAAAATGTCAAAAAACCAAGTTTATAAACTGGCTTTTAGTTTTTGCTTTTCCATCAGGATCAACTTCTTGAAAATCAGCAGATGCTCCAGTTTTTTGCTTCTGCAAATATGACCACAAAAAAATGCATCTCATTAAATAACCAAAACATTAGTTAAGCAATAATATAATAAGTTTCCTGAAAATTTGTTATAAGGATAGTGCAACAAAAAGATTAAAAAACAAAAGGAAGCACAATTATTAAGCTTTCAATAACTAACATTTGCATTGCAAACACAAAAATTGCATTGTATTCATAAAAAAACACCCTATAGAAAGAATGACAGGAAATATAGTATGAATTATGACAGAGGGAACAAAAAACACCCAATAGAAAGAATGACAGGAAATACAATACGAGTGAAAATGAAGTTAAACTGCATTAGCAATTGGGGGATCACTGGTCCCCCAATTAACGAAGATATATTCTCTAATTTTTTTAATTCTATTTTTTAGGGCTTAATAAAAAATCAGGTACTCTCTAATTTCTACATTAGTGCAACAGAAACATAAATAACAATTAGACATAATAAACAATATCAATGTTGTAGGGCTCCAAGTCAAGTACAACCCCTAATTATAAGAAATACTTCAAGCAAACAACCAAATTACTAGAGTTTTTCAGTACTAAAGTGAACCACTAAAGCAATAAAGTCGAAGTGGCCGTACCAGGGACAACGAACACGGAGGTCAAGGATTTGATGGTCGTCGGCCCCGTACACATGCTAGAAAATGACGATCTCTCTTCCTCTCCGATTCGAACACAAAAGTCACCATGAATGCGACTTTTGTAGTCATCTGAAGCTTCCACCATCGCCATCAATAGTGGATTCGGATTCACCAATCTCCTCAAATCGCGGCCATGGATTAAAGAGGTTCAAATCAGTCTAGGCACCAGGTTCTTTGTCAGTTTGAATCGGTTTGGATAGAGGGAGGAAAGGGTGGTGGTCTCTTCTGTCAAGCTCTCCTCCAATGGCCACCTCCTCCTCCGTTGAAAAGACCCTCCGCACCTACGTTTTCACCTATGCAAGCAAACTCCAGCCACGAACAGGGCCCTGCAGCGACGAGAACAGGGCTTGGGGACAAACGCACGACGGAGAGAGAGAGCAAGGGACCAAGGATCAGCACAAAACATAGAAGGGAATCAAATGAAGAAGAAGAAGGTGGCCACAACTAGGGCGGCGACGATGGCGGTCTGGAAGTGGGAGAGAACGAGAAAGCTAAGGCCAAGGGAAGAAGTAGATATGGGAGGGGGGTGGCGGCTAGCAGGAAGAGAAAAAAATTAGGGTTCCCCCTCTGGTTGATAATATTGATCCCGGTTCCGATTATTTATTATTCATCCCGGTTGAAGTAAATCAATGGGATAAATAAGGTTGGTGTGATTTTTAATTTTTTAGAAAATAAAAATTATTTATGTTATAATATTGATCCCGGTTCCGTGTTTTTTATAACCGGGATCAATAAATTCATGGTATTTTTTAACTATCATTTGTTTATTAATCCCAGTTCCGGAACGGAACCGGGATTAATATCTGGGAACTTTTTTGCAATTCTGTAGCAGTGAAGCCCAAACTACGACTAAACTGTCACTTTAGTCCCTCACTTTGTAAGTAGCTTTCACTTTAGTCTCTGACTTTTCAATAATGCCTCTTTAGTCCTTCACTTTGAAAAAAACTACTCACATTAGTCTCTGACAACTTTCTCTGTTCATAGATGTTAAAGTCTTACACACGTGGTCGTTAAATAACCTATACACACATTATCGTTAACATCTTACACATGATGCTGAATTCAAAAGACAGAAATTGGAGGAAAAAGTGGGCTAGGACCACTAAAGAGGCAGCTAAAGCAGTTGCAGAAACTAAGGCAACTGCAGATAAGGCAGCTGCTAAAGTTGTGACAGCCGCAGAAAATACAGTGGTTGAATTTGTGACAGTAACACAACAATCAGATGTCGTATAGGTGATTAACGGCCACATATGCAAGACGTTAACATCTATGAACGGAGAAAGTTGCCAGGGACTAATGTGAGTAGCTTCTTTCAAAGTGAGGGACAAAAGAGGAATTATTGAAAAGTCGAGGACTAAAATGAAAGCTCCTTACAAAGTGAGGAACTAAAGTGACAGTCTAGTCCCCAAACTACTTAAGGTGAGATTCAACCATCTTTTCTACAATAGGTGCAACCCCAACTCTTTCTCGAATACATTCATTTCTAATCCGATATTGTTTGGTGTGCCTACTCATCCATCACAATATCATCATCTCTACTACATGAAGTTTATTATCTTGTTGGCATTTTACTGCCCAACATTCGCTCCTATACAACATTACCGACCTTATACCAGTGTGGTAACACTTCCCTTTAAGTTTGAGTGGCACCTTTCTATCACATAACACACTCGAAGCACTCCTCTATTTCATCCACCCGGCTTGAATCATATGATTTACATCTGCTTCTATTTCTGCATCATGTTGTAAGATAGACCCAAGGTACTTAAATCTTGGGACGACTTGTGATATGACATGCTCTCAAATCTTCATCTGGCCACTATGGTAGGGCGTATGCGTCTCTTGCTAAATTATCACTCCATATATTTTGTCTTACTTTGACTAATCTGTAAACCATGTGCTTCTATAAAGCTTGTCTCCACATTTCTACCATCCCTAGAGTCCCCAATAAGAACAATATCATCCGCGAAAAGCATGCATCAGGGCCCTGGCCCTTGGATATGCTCGGTAAGCACATCATAAACCAATGTAAAAAGATAGGGGCTCAAAGTTGTCCCTTGGTGTCATTTTTAAGTAATAGGAAAATCTTATGAAACTCCACGTTGTGTTATCATGCTCGTCTTAACCGCATCATACATATCCTTAATTGCTCTAATGTAGGCAATACACACCCTTTTCTTCTTTAGAGCCTTCCACAATACCTCTCTAGGTTGTAGGTATCCTATCATACACCTTCTCCAATTTAATGAAAACCATGTGTAAATCCTTATGTTTCCTTTGATATTGCTCCATCAACCATCGTATTAAGTATATTGCCTCCATAGTCGACCTCCTTGGCATAAAATCAAATTGATTCTCGGTAACATGCGTCTCATGTCTCATCCTGCGCTCGATCACCCTCTCCCAAAGCTTCATGGTATCGCTCATAAGATTAATCCTCTACAATTTGCACAATCTTGTATATTTCCTTTATTCTTGTAAATAGGAATTAAAATGTTTCTCCTATGTTTCGGTCCTCTCACGAGTTAGGGTTACCTACCCCACGTAATAGCCCTTCAGCGACCTAGGAAGCCTTCATAATGACTAGATCCAAGCTCCTCCGACCTCCAACAATGGGTTAGAAGCCCACATCAGCTCGCCTGAGCCTAGACAAAGGTGTGGTCAGCACGCGATTAGCGAGACCTAATTATGAAATAAAAGAATCTCCTATAGATAATGGGAGACTTCATGAAGATAACATAATGATATGTTAATTATCCTTTAAGACCATTTATCATAATAGGTAATCCAATATGCCCAAAGGAGATAAGATAAAGGAAGATTATCCTCAGAGATAGAAGATTTATTAGGGAAAATACAACATCTCATAAAAGACTTTATGAATACCAGCCTCAATCAGAGGATAAAGACACACAATCAATGCACAAAATAACTAAAAAAGTCCATTATGCAGAAAGTATACACAAATACTTCCCAGAGAGAGATGTTCAGCAGTGAAAGAGCCAAACTCTTGTTGTTCTCACGGTGATAGTTGTATCCAACCCCACTGCAAAAATTCATCAATTACATCACAAAGGCCACTAGCAAATAGTACTGAGAGTTCCAACCTCGGGATCTGAAGTGTTGTACTCAAATCATTCATTTAAGAGATACAAGCCCGCAAACGACCTTCCTTAGAGTAGGGGGCATACCGTTGAATACTCTCAGGGATAGTTCAAAATCGTCTTTGTCTCCGATAAGCACTATTTTAACATAACATGCCTGATAGAACTACGCAGTCTATATCCTCATAACCTAGTTCGAATGGGTACATAGGACTAAGGGTCCACTCTTGTCAAACTAAAACTCCTTAACAAGGACCTTTGTCTAATCTGGACAGAACATCCTCTAATCGTTCGGCATCTTCTTGGACCTCATGATCTCATTAAACAAATTGTTGAGCCAACTGATGCCCCTTTCTCCTAGGATTTTCTAAACCTCAATGGGTAAATTATTCGGTCCAACCACTTTTCCATTATTCATCCTTTTCAATGCCTCTTTTACCTCAATTTATCGAATTCTACAGTAAAAGGTATAGTTTTAATCCTCCTTTCGAGTGTTTATCCTATCTGAGTGCAAATTATCCTGACCTTCATTGAAAAGATTGTGAAATTAGTTCTTCCATCTTTCCTTAATATCTATATCAGACACCAAGACTTTTCCTTCTTCATCCTTAATGCATTTCACTTGGTCCAAGTCTCTTCTCCTCCTTTCCTTAGCTTTAGCAAGCCTATAGATGCTCCTTGGTGCCAAGAGATTGGTATAACCCACCGTACACTCTAGCTCTTGCTTCGTTCACGGCTTGCTTGGTCTCATGCTTAGATGCCTTATATTTTTCCCAATTTTTTGCATTTTTACCCAAGGATTAGACTTTGTAACATTCCCTTCTCACCTTAAGTTTATCTTAAATACTTGCATTCCACCAGAATGATTCTTTACCATTAGGTCCAAAGCTTTTTGATTCATGTAGTGTATCCTTTGCAATCTTCTTAATCCCTTTGACGATTTCCTCTCACATTTTGTTTGCACTTCCTTGTCCATTCCAGTTTCCTTCCTCCGAAACCCTTCGTTGGATAAAAATAATCCAACCCAACCAAAGTCCGAATAAACTCGAATAAAAAAAATCAGATTTGCTCTTGTTACATCCTATCTAGTCCAAACCAACCCATTAGACATATATATTTTTTAAATAAAAAAATAGAAAAGAGCTAAGTAAAGTTGGTTGACTTGTGTGATTTCTCGTCTTCTTCTAAGGTTCCTACTTCCCTTTCGTTCCTCACTCCTCAGTTTCCTCACTCTTTGATGGAAATGTTTGATGAATTTTGGTTGCGGATCAATGATTTTCTTAGTTCTTAGTTTGACTTTATCTGGTTTCAAAATGTGCAAAAACAACGTCGTAAGGATTGATAACAAGGCCTTTAGCCTTAGAGTACAAGGTATATATTTATGACCATTAATTTAAAAAGAATTTGTTAAAGTATATTTCCACATTTATAAAATGGGGGTTGATTAATTTATTTAAATAAAAAAATTACAATTAAATAATGGCACCACCTTCTCGAGAGTTTAGGAAGAAACTGGAAACACCATGTAACAAACAAAAGAATTGTCATGTCTTTTCCACTCATGGAATCTTTTGATTTTAACCAAACTCGAGAGATTGATGTTCATGGAATGACTGCATGTTAGAAAACTAGCAAGTGTACTAAATCAGCAAGTAATATAATGAAAGTAAGATTATTGTTCCACTCAGAGATTGTGAATTGTTTCCAAGTAATTCTCACCTAAGTTGTAGTTATGAAGGAAATCTATGGGTTTTTTATTAAATTATTTGAAATTGATTTGGATTAAAATAAAATAAAAACAAAACATAAATTAAAATATATTTGTGAGCAATTTGAGAAAGGGTTAGGAATATGGTTTCATTGCAGGACTTTATTTACTAACTATAAATCTCTATTTTTCCATAAATCAAGAACAATTCCTAAGTTGATAATTATTAGATCCCTCTTGTATAATTATCGTTTATTATTCAATTTGATAACCTTTAATCCCTTAAGTGATTAAACCATTGAATAACATTTAATTAAGAACAGTGGAATTTATTAATTGTTATACAATTACCCAAAAGTATCCCTACAAGTTGAATAATTATATTTTTGATTACAAGGCCTATTCTAATCCTTAACTTTCCAATTGAAGAATTAGAAATCCAAAGCAAAACATAAAGTGGCCAATTCTATGAATTGTAATTAAAACACAATCAAACACTTGATTTAACGAAAAAACATTAATTCATAAATTAAATAAACTTATCGATGCAAATCCACCATATTCCTAACTACTGAGGGTTTAGTTACACATGATAAAAGAAATACTAGAAGAAATAGATGTGGAATCCATTATCATAGACAATGATGAATTACCACGAATTGGTCTTCAATCTTTTCTCCGGATCCCTCCTTCGATGAATCTCCGACCATCTTCTCTTCTAATGCTCTCACAAAATATGTAAACTCCCTCTCTAAAAGCTGCTAACCTAATGCTAAGTCCTAGTTTAAATAGAAAAAGCTAATCCTAAAACAAATCTATCAGAATCCTTGAAATCTCTTATTGATCAGACACACGGGCCTAGGCGTGGGGGCGCGAGCATCATATGCTGAACAGGGCCTTTTGCACGTAGCATGCGAGCCTGGGCGCGCCTTACCATGCGCCTGGGCGCAGATCTTGCTGTCTGGCACACTTGAAATTAGCAATTTTGCACTCAAATACTAGCCAATTAACCCCTTCACGCCTGGGCGTGCTTAGCTTGCACCTGGGCGTGATCAGTTCCAAAACAAATTTTTCTCCATTTTAGCTCCAATCTCTTGGTCTTCAAAACTCCTTTTCATTCCATTGCACAAATCACCAAATTAAGCTTCAAAATACCTGAAATCATACCCAAAACGGATCAAAACATTCAAGGACTCTAAATTACTTAAACTTCCTAAAAACATAAAATCCTAAATTTACTTAAGAAACAAGCCAAATCCATAGTAAAATGGAGTCAATTAATGCTCAAAAACATCATATATTAGACCCAAATCACTCCCCCAAACTTAGCATTTTGCATGTCCCAGGCAAAAGTAAAATAAAAACTCTAGAACACAAGTCTATTTCCTAAGTCAAAATGCACACACCTAATCTAAGACTTCGATTCATGACACAGACACTTATTTTCACAAGCAAGTAACTCAATCAACAACTGGTTAGAATACCAAACTCTAAAAGAACCAGAAATTAGTGAACACTCTCAACTTCCCAGTGTATCTCTCATGTGTATCAAGGGTTATATCAATGCACTTAAGTTCATCAATGACAATGTGTTACCATATGCTTGACCATAGACCCAAATCTCCACTGAAAATATTGAAAACATGCAAAAATCAAAAGGTCTTAATTTGGTTGTAATGAGGCCATGGATAAATGTGTAAGGTGAGATAAAAGAAAGAATGGATAAACTAAGGGCTAAAATGCAAAAACAAATTTCCCTCAAAAGTCATGAATGGGCAATGAATACAATAAAGAATCACAACGGTAGGCTCATCACTCGGCAAATAGTCGCCTCATCATACGGCACCTCTTTCCCCCGCATATAGCTAACTCTCGAGGCATCCGGATCTCTAGTTCTCCACCAGGCATTAGCATAAAATTCCCATACTAACGTCCGGCTGAAAAACTCGTCTGGCTCTCCAATGAAGTTCAACCAACTATACAACTTCAAAGCCTCATCAACTTCCTCAATTTCCCTAACACCAATAATCTTCCTAGCAAGGTTCCCCTCAGACATATAAAGCATACTCGTTTTGGGCACTATACCTCTTTTACTCATCTTTTTCTCATAGTAGTCCGAGGCCCTAGAGTGCTCAAAAGTCTTGCCCTTCCTACTAGTACTACCCACTACAACTCTCTTCCCCTTTGGTATTGTGTTTTTCTCTCAGACAATTGATCGAACACTTTGTGGGCACCAAAAATAACTCAATTTCTAATACAAAGAACACTAATTCTCAACCCCCCAACTAAACTAAACCAGTCCAGAAGAGAATAGAGTAGATAGAATGAGTGTTCTTACCCACAATGAAGCAAAAATTCGTACACTATGCCCTTGAGATATCAAAACCGAATTGAGAAGGGAGAGGGAGAATGGGTACTTGCATGCACAATGTGGGTGTGGGGAACTCTTGTTTGCACTTTACTCTTGTTTGCACTTTACACTTGAAGAATATGGAAGAAACTGAGTCAATTGATGAAGAATTTAAGGAAATTGATGGATTTTGGGAAGAAAGGGGGTTAGGGTTCGTGGGGAGTTATGAGGAATGGGGGAGGATGGGGCTGAATGGCTCTTTTATTAGCGCTGGTCCCTGCGCCTAGGCGCGGAACTCGCTGTGAGACCCCCCATTTTTTTTCAATTTTTTCTCAGCTTGTGACCCCCTTTTTAGCTTCTGAACCCCACCATGCCTAGGCGTGGTGTTTCCACGCCTGGGCATGGCAATCAGACCTTGTCTCTTTTTAAAAAAAAAAATAAATACAAAAATAAACTAAAAACATGCCAAAAATCATTCACACAAAAATTAAAAATAAAATTAAAATAAAACAACTACTCAACCATGGGTTGCCTCCCAATAGCGCTTGTTTAACGTTCCGAGCCTGACGTATGTCCTCAATTCAAAGACTAAGGGGCTGCCCAGTACCCCCACAAGGTTGAAACCTTGCTCTTAACACTTTCATCAACACTCTCTCCAGCAGAGTATTGAATGCTCATTAATGGGGCAAAGTACTCCGCAGTGAGTGGGGGTTTTTCAGAAAGTTTAATTATGCTCTGATCCCCATTCACTCGGAGAATTACCTCTCCCCTTGGCACATCTATTACTGCCACAGCTGTGACCAAGAATGGTCTACCAAAAATTAGAGGAATATGTTCATCCTCTTCAATGTCAAGCACCATAAAATCAGCTGGCATTATAAATTCATTGACTTTGACCAGAACGTCCTCCACCACACCATAAAGGCGGAGGACAGACTTATCAGCTAACTGAAGCATAGCCATAGTGGGCTTAGCTTCTCTAATTCCCAGGTCATTAAATAAAGACAATGACATTATGTTTACACTAGCTCCTAAATCACAAAGAGCCTTACCTGAGTATTTCTTGCCAATGTTGAATGGAAGATTGAATCTCCTTGGGTCCTTCAGCTTGTTTGGCAGCTTCTTCTGAAGAATGGTGCTGCACTCTTGTGTTAGCATGACCTTCTCCTCAACTGGTATCTTCCTCTTCTTTGTCAGGAAATCCTTCATAAACCTTGCATAGGTTGAAATCTGCTCAAGAGCTTCAGCAAACAAGATGTTTATCTGAAGCTTCTTGAACACCTCCGTAAACCGGAAGAATTGCTTCTTATCCTTTTCTTTCTTCAACCTTTGAGGAAAGGGCACCTTGACTGATGTCGGTGGGGTCTGGTCCTTAGCCTGATTCGAAGGTGAATCCTGCTTCTTTTGCTCCTTTGATGTGCTTTTCTCAACCGACCTCTTCAACTCATCCTTATTTCTATCCTCAACTCCATTACTCTTCATCTGTGGCTCCTCATATGATTTTCGAC
Source organism: Crotalaria pallida (assembly GCA_037953625.1). NCBI lineage: Eukaryota > Viridiplantae > Streptophyta > Magnoliopsida > Fabales > Fabaceae > Crotalaria > Crotalaria pallida. Next base: position 130,087,329 of record CM075650.1, read on the forward strand.
CTCGAAGAGTTATAGCATAGAATCTGTCCTTGGGGTTAGTAATTGTGTCACCAGGAAATGTTCCTGACAACCTCTCTGATATTTGCTTAGCCATCTTACCCACTTGCACCTCCAAGTTACAGATGCTAGCTCTTTGGTTGGCGAAGTTCGCCCTAGTCTCTTCCATGAAGTTATTAGTTGAAGTAGCCAACTTCTCCACCGCCATCTCCCAAGTCTGCTTCTGTGGCTGTGGCGGATTGAGGGTCAGGTTGTGCCACGAGAAGTTGGGGTGATTCCTATACCCCAGATTATAGGTGTTGGAATATGGATTATTCTTTTGTTGACCTCTACCACCCACATAATTAGCTTGCTCCTCAATGGTCTTCGAGCTCTTTCCAACATCAGTCAAACATTCACCATTCTGGTGATTCCCACCACAGAAATCACTGACCAAGTTGATTGCAGCTATCAAATGATTCAGTTCCATGTGTTTAAGCAATGCAGCTATCTGTTGCTGCATCTCCTTGTTCTGCTGGAGAAGAGTTTGAACTTGAGTGGACCCAGATCAGAATTCCTCAGGATTCTCCTCTCACTCAGTGCTTGGCTGTTGTTGTAAGCCATTGTTTCAATTATATACTTGGCCTCTTCCACCGTTTTATTAATCAAAGACCCTCTAGTTGCTGCATCAATCATACCCTTATTAGACATCTTCAGCTAGGGATGACCCCAGACCCAAACCCGCGCACATGTTTTTGGACCCAGACCCACCTGGCCCAGACGGATTTCACAGGTACCCGCTATCCTTTTTTTAAAAAAAAAACTATTTTTTTACTAAAATTTTCTAAGCTTTTTGGCAACAAAAAAAATACATACTGAAATTTCATAACATCAAATGAAACAAACTAACTCCATCAAATGAAACAAACTAAAGTCACAAGTTCACAACATCAATAACATCAAATAAAACAAACTAAAGTCACAAGTTCAAAACATCAATGACAACAAATAACACAAACTAAAGTTTTTAAAGCAATAACAAACACAAAGTATTATCCTAGACACCCCTTCATTAAGCACATTAAGCACACCTTCACTACTCATCATCCACATTAATGCACATTAAGCACCCCTTCATTAACATCAATCGGGTCTCGTGCTTCCTGCAAAAGCAAATATCCAAGTCAAATATCAAACAATCAATAACATCATTGCCTTCAAAAATTAGAAATTTAATAAATTTACTAACATCATCATCATCATCATCATCTAGTATTGTGGTAAAATTGATGTCTATCTGTGACTTGGAAGACCCTGCATGAAAAAGAGTATACGTTTTATAAAGTAGGAATCATTATAATAAAATTATACATGTCTAATTAAATTTAATAAATTGAATTACCTTTGACATCATTTTTTAACCAATCTTGAAGACACATCAATGCCTCCAATGTACACGGACGCAATCTACTACGATGTGAAGTAAGAAATCGACCACTTGTACTAAATGCTGACTCTAAAGCAATAGTGGAGATAGGAATTGCTAGCAAATCATTAGCAATCATTTGCAAAATAGGATATTTTGCCCCATTTGTCTTCCACCAATTTAAGATATCAAACTCAGTTTCTGTTCTAGGCAGAATTGACTCATCCAAGTAGCGATCTAACTCAGACTTGCAATTTGTTGAATTGTAATTTTCAACAACAAGTTCGTCAAAATCCGCATCATCCCAATCTTTGGCTGCATTGCTACTGTTGTTGCTAATTTTTGTTATTTTTGTGATTGCTCTTGTGATTGTTGTCTTGCATTATTTTCTTTGAATTTTAGTTTATCTTTTGACAATCGAATACTCTTTGGTTGATTCCTTTACAACAATAGGTGGTCCTGTACATATGTACAATAGTCAAAACTTTCATGGCTTTGAGGGAAATAATGCAATCAATGATCATCTCTCCTTTTGTATATATTATTGTGACTTGTCAGTTAATATGCCTTTGTATTTATTTATTTGTCACTAATATATTTCATTTTTTTTCTTTTTGTCTTGTAGGTGGACAACTACATTGGCAATGTAAAATAAAAAGAAGTTGACATAACTCGAACTTGGCTTGAGTCTGCCCATTACTTATGATATAACATCAATTTAGAGTGTTTTTTTTTTTGTTTAGATTTGTTAGCTTTTTGGTCTATAAGACTATAGACTATAGAATAAGTTTTTGTCTAATGTATGTGTTATAAATTTAATAGTTATTCATCCCTTATACTTGAACTAGATATCATTCAATGACATTTAGATAGTAATTAATGCATGACATTATTGTTTGGAATTTATTGTATTTTGTGTTGTCATCAACTCTTTATTTGTGTTGGTGACCCTTTAGCAATAGCAGTAGCACTGTTTCAAGCCCCTTGCTGCAGAAATTTTATTCCTTGACTGAGATACCAAGCAATGTTGAGATAGATAGGGTAGTGTTTTAATTGAGTCATAGACAATTTTGTTGAACCAATGATAATGGACCCTTTTGGGAACTATATCTTTAATTTGTGCAGGAGTTATTGAAAAAAATATATCTTTAATTTGTGCAGTATTTAATTTTTGAAAAATGCAGGGTTGTCTGTTCTAAAAATAAAAATTCAGAAAAAAAAACAAAAATACCTACAAATTAGATCGGTCAAGAAAAGGAATGATTTTGAAAGTTTGGACTTTCAAAATCGGTCAAGGCAACAACCGATTTTAAAAATGGGACTATTTAAATCGGTCAATGAATGTGACCGATTTTAAAAAAGGGGACTTTTTAATCGGTCCTTCAACGACTGATTTTAAAAAAACTTTTTAAATCGGTCAAACGACCGATTTTAAAACTCTCACTTTTTACATCACGACTTTGCACATCAACTAAACAACTGATTTTAAAATTCCAAAACAACCGATTTTAAAAGTGTTTTTTCCAGTAGTGCGAGGAATTAACCTCATTACCCTCAAGATTTTTACTATACTCCACTATCAACTCTTGGCAAATAGATTTTATCTTTTCCACTTCAAAATATGAGTTTTCTCCATAAAACTTAGGAAAGTAATAAGTCAACAAAGCCAACTTATACCTAGGATCCAAAATAGTACCTATAGCCATCACACTGTTGATAACACCCCAATACCTGTCAAACTTCTCCATCATGGGTACAACCATTTGCATAAGAGTGGAATTTGAACATCTAGACCACTCCATCAATGCCAATTTAATTTTACATATCTTTGGAAAATAAAGATTTAGAGTCGGATATTGGGTGCCAGAAAACAACTCAGTTACCTTATAAAACAACTCCAATCTTTTACAAATCTCACTTGCCATCTCCCAATCACTTTCACTTGGCTCATCATCGTATTCATCCACAAGTTGTGCTAAGCGATGGAAAACATTTTTATATTTTAAAGCAACACTCAACATTAAAAAAGTTGAATTTCATCTAGTCTTGCAATCAAGTTGAAGCTCGTTATCATATTCCAAGTTAACATCAAGACATACATCTTGGAACTTTTCTACTCTTTTAGGTGTGATTGTCCAATACTCAATGCTACTTCTAACTTTTTCAATAGCACTAGAGATAATGGACAAGTCATCTTTAACAACCAGGTTCAGAATATGCGCAGAACATCGCATGTCAAACAATTTACCACCTAAAATGAATGACCTATGGCTAATCTTTCCTAGAATGAACCTTATCACAACATCATTTGTTGTGCAATTATCAACAGTCAAGGTGGATAACTTTTTTTCCAAATTCCAAGTCATCAAGCATTTATGAAAAACTTCACCAATAACTTTGGCAGTATGAGGAGCGGCCACATAAATAAACCTAACATTAAAATGAAAGTTTCTATGATTAAGCATTATAAAAGTTTCTATGAAAGTTTCTATAATTATTAAAATGAGCAAAAATAATTCAACATAATTAAGGATTATTACCTCAATATACGACTTTGTATGATCCACGAATCATCAACATAATGAGCTGTGACATCCATGTAACCTTTATTCTGGTGGTTAGCAGTCCACATGTCAGTCGTAATGGCAATCTGACTTGAATTCTTTGTCAACGCCTTCTTTGTATTATCTTTCTCAATCTCATAAAGCTTCATGATATCACTTTTTATGGTGTTACAAGAAATCCCTTTATACAAAGGTTGCTAAGCCGCACAAAATTCTTTAAAACCATGATGATCAACCATGGAAAGTGGATACTCATGGAGAATGATCATCTTAGCAAGCTTCATCCATGCAACATCTTGATTGAATAACTTGTAACGAAGTGCGACTATATCTTTTCCTTGTTTTTCAGTTTGAAGAATTGCTTGTCATATATCATGAGACCTTTTTCTCGGACAAGTTTCATAGTGTTTCCTCAAGTGAGATGTTCCTTGATTTGACTCACCCAAAAGTTTTGCTTTACAATAGTTGCACTCGGCCTTCTCCTCATCATCAACCTCAACAATTGTAAAGTGCTGCCAAATGCTCGATATGAATTTTCTTTTCTTTTTCGCCTTAGACTTTTCAGTTTCAGGTAGGGGTTTTCAAAACCGAACCGGTCCATTGGATAATCGAAAAACCGAATAAAAAAAAACCGAAAAAAAATAAATAAATCTGGATGAGCTGATTCTAAAACCGATCGGTTCGGTTCGGTTCGGTTTTCGGTTCCTAGATTCAGAACCGGACCGAACTTGTGTTTATTACTCTATGTGTTTTTCCCGTACGGCCCAGGCCCATATGGTTAATAAGCATGTTCACTCCCTTATCCCTTCCTCTATCATTACTCATTCCCTCCCTTGCAAAGTGCAAACCCAGTCGCCGCCACTCCTCCCCCTTCTTGCTGTCATCGCTACTCCTTCTCTAGGTGTAACTATCAACACAGTTGCAGAAGCAAAGAAGAAGCTCGAGGTCCGCACATCACCGCAAAGGAGAGAGATGATGCTTACTGGTGGTCCATCTCCGATGCGGTTCCTAGGCGGGAAATCCCGATTCAGAGAAGGAGAATCGCGATCTCCAACTTCGGTCTTTGACGGCCTCAAATCTCAAGAAGAGGAAGTGGCCACAACGCCTCCGCCATTCCCTGGTCTCGGTCCTGCGGTTCCCATCACTGTCACCACCGCGATGGTTTCATGAGGAAGAAGAAGCAGTGTGCAGCTCTATGCCTCCTTCGCCGCCACCGGCGATTGCCCCACCCGTGACAGCCCCACCCAGCTCTAAGTCTTCCATGAACAATGTTGAATCCATACAGCAGGTGAATAACTGATCTGATTTTAGTTTATTGGATCTAATATTTATTCTTGGATTAAAGGGTGTCTTTGAAAATCTGATTCTGATATTTTGTTATTGGTGCTTTTTTTTAAGGTTATTCTTATCAATGGTCAGTTTCCTTTACTCATGATTTGTGCTTTATGGTCTGGATTTACTTTTTTATTTTCACATATATTCACTTGTGTTTTTGTTTTTTGTGTGAGCATTTCTATTTCACTACTTGAAACTGAAATTTGGATGGCTGCCCAGTGAGTATTATGCATTGTCACAATGTCACAATGTCACATTGAAAAGAAAAAGAGTGAACCGAGTCGAGCCGAACCGAAACCGAATATATTTTTAGGATTGGATCGGATCATATGTCTTAAATTAAGTTAAACGAACCGAACCGATATTAAATTTGACCTTCGGATCAGATGGTTTCACAATAACCTAACCGAACCTATCCATGAACACCCTTAGTTTCAGGTACAGTTACAGTGGTAGGAATTGATCCACGCTTAAGCAAGGTCAGGTGTTCGAATCCTGCCTTGTGCATGCAGTAGCGTTAAATCTCGGGGCCAGCTGTCCCACCCATTAGAGGTGCCTACAAGCCAACAAGGAGATTAGTCACTGCGGTCGGCGGTGGACACTCCGGTCATGGACCAAAAAAAAAATTGAATATGTGCATATAAAAAAGGGAAAAATAATATTCATACGGTATTAAATAAAGATACTACCTAAATAATTTTCCATAAACAAATATAAAAATATATAATATATTATAAACAGATTTTAGTCTTTTGCCGAGGGCAAAAAAAAAGATACTACCTAAATAATTTTCCATAAACAAATATAAAAATAAATAATATATCATAAACAGATTTTCCTAAACATATGTAATAATAATAAATATAACAGTTATTTTGAATTAAAAAAAAGTGAGAAGATTATCTGAGGCTGAGAAGAGCAGCGGTTGCAGCTTGCAGCGCCGGTGAGGGGAAGATGGAAGACCAGAAGAAGAGTGACGGGCTGACGGCGGAGGAAGCGGACCAGGAGGGAGAAGGAGGGACGGCGGAGGAAGTGGAACTGTGGAAGGCGAGAGGGAGAGGGATGGGGGATGGCGAGAGTGCGAGACGGAGGGACAGCGGAGGAAGAAGGAAGGACGGCGCCGGCGGAGGAACTAAGAGAAGGAAGGAAGGACGGCGAGACGGAGGAACTAGGAGGGAGAAGGAGGGATTGCGAGGAGGGGCGGCGTCGCGGCGGGGAGGGAGAAATGTTAGGGGAGGGAGAAAGGGGAGGGACCAGCCGCAGCAGTAGTGAATTTAGGGATGGCAATTAGGGTTTGTATTGAGTGTGTATGTGTAGTGTGTATATATATATATATCAAGGGCATATTTGTAATTGTATATATATAAATACAGGTCTGGGTACTCGCGGGTTCGGGTACCCCATTACCCGGATCCGGACCGTTATTTGTTAAAACCCGTTTAAACCCGTTTTTTGATACCCGCGGACCCGTTTCTGGACCCGGACCCGGACCCATTGCGGGTATTACCCGCGGGTACCGCGAGTCCGGGTCTAATTGCCATCCCTATCTTCAGCCCATCATAGAATAAACGGATCTGTAACCATGCAGGCATAGCATGTTTGGGACACTTCTTATGTAGCTGGTTGTAGTGCTCCCATGCCTCATGTAGTGGCTCACCGTCCTCTTGAAAAAAGGAATTCACATCTTACCGAAGCTTAGCTTGCTTCTCCGCTGAAAGGAACTTGGCAATAAATCTTCGGACAAGTACATCCCAGGAGGATAAACTCCCTGGTGGCTGATTACGCACCCAGTTGTACGCCTTGTCCCTCAATGACAAAGGGAACACCCTCTTCCTGATGGTCTCCTCCGAAGCACCCTGTACTTTGAAGAAATCCAACATACTCAAAAACTTGGTTGTGTGATCAGTTGGATCCTGATGTTGCGCCCCACTGAATTGATCTTGCTTGATTAGATGGATATATTGTGGATCAATTTCAAAGGATGTTGCGGTGATTGTTGGCCAGACTATGCTAGAGGCAAATATGTCCGGATTAACAATCGCATAGTCTGCTAGCGTCATTCTAGGTGGTGGAGCTGTTGCTTCAGCTCTCTCATCAGTTCTCTCAGCCATCTTCGTCTCTTGTTCTTTTCTCTTCTGTCGCGCTTACCTCTTCCTCCTCCTTGCTCTCAACTCAATATCAGGATCGACTGGAATAATACATTTACTACCTGCAGAGCGCAAATTTATAAAGGTTAAGCAGCAACGGATAAGAAAAGAACAATTAAAATAAATTTCACCAAACAACTACTACAAAGTACCGAAAATTTCTAAAAATGAATTCCAATCCCTGGCAACGACGCCAAAAAAACTTGTTGGAAGAACTAGCTAGTGTACTAGATCAGCAAGTAATATAATGAAAATAAGATTATCGTTCCACTCGGGGATTGTGAATTGTTTCCAAGTAATTCTCACCTAAGTTGTAGTTATAAAGGAAATCTATGGGTTTTTTATTAAATTATTTGAAATTGATTTGGATTAAAATAAAATAAAAACAAAACAGAAATTAAAAGAGATTTGTGAGCAATTTGAGAAAGGGTTAGGAATCTGGTTTCATTGCAGGACTTTATTTACTAACTATGAATCTCTATTTATTTTTCCATAAATCAAGAACAATTCCTAAGTTGATAATTATTAGATCCCTCTTGTATAATTATCATTTATTATTCAATTTGATAACCCTTAATCCCTTAAGTGATTAAACCATTGAATAACCTTTAATGAAGAACAGTGGAATGTATTAATTATTATACAATTACCCAAAAGTATCCCTACAAGTTGAATATTTATATTGTTTGATTGCAAGGCCTATTCTAATCCTTAATTTTCCAATTGAAGAATTAGACATCCAAAGCAAAACATAAAGTGACCAATTCTATGAATTGTATTTAAAACACAATCAAACACTTGATTTAACGGAAAAACATTAATTCATAAATTAAATAGACTTATCCATGCAAATCCACCATATTCCTAACTACCGAGGGTTTAGTTACACATGATAAAAGAAATACTAGAAGAAATAGATGCGGAATCCATTATCATAGACAATGATAAATTACCACGAATTGGTCTTCAATCTTCTCTCCGGATCCCTCCTTCGATGAATCTCCGACCTTCTTCTCTTCTAATGCTCTCACAAAATATGTAAACTCCCTCTCTGAAAGCTCCTAACCTAATGCTAAGTCCTAGTTTAAATATAAAAAGCTAATCATAAAACAAATCTATCAGAAATCTTATAAGAATCCTTGAAATCTCTTATTGATCAAACACAGTGAGCATCAGATGCTGAACAGGGCCTTTTGCACGTAGCATGCGCCCTTGGTCGCGCCTCACCCTGCACCTGGGCGCAGATCTTGCCGTCTGCCACACTTGAAATTAGCAATTTTGCACCAAATACTGGCCAGTTAACCCCTTCACGCCTGGGCGTGCTTGGCCCGCGCCTGGGCGTGATCATCAGTTCTAAAACACATTTTTCTTCATTTTAGCTCCAATATCTTGGTCTTCAAAGCTCCTTTTCATTCCATTGCACAAATCACCAAATTAAGCTTCAAAATACTTGAAATCAAACCCAAAACGGATCAAAACTTTCAAGGACTCTAAATTACCTAAACTTCCTAAAAACATAATAAAATCCTAAATTTACTTAAGAACCAAGCCAAATCCATAATAAAAGGGAGCCAATTAATGCTCAAAAGCATCATATATTAGACCCAAATCACTGCACACTTCTAAAATTAACTGAATATTAAGTTGTTTGTGGTGAGAGTCCATTTGCATTTGGAAAACTTTCATCTTTTAAACCATTTCATGATTCCCTTTGTGAAAAATCGGTTTTGAACAGCAAAAGTTTTATGTCTTTCCCGCCATTTCACAAACCCTATCTTCTTATGCATATTCGGATAATAATATATTATTATTCGATCAAACTCATGATTTACATTGGTGGTGTTTTCGTTGCACTACGCTTTCTTTTCAAAGAGGATCAAACATGTCATCCTAACTTCAAGAGCGAGGATACCATGCTGATATTTTAGAGTGGGAAAGTGATCATAAGGACTTTACCGATTGTGAATAAGTTTGATGAGTTAATGTATTCAGAGTAATTTCATCACACTGCATCCTTCTAAGCTATTATACAAGAACACCCTGAGTTTTTGGTGTAAGACATCGATTTTTTGTAGCCAGAGTTCTTAGAAATCATTTTCAGACTCTTTTTGATATACAAATACAAAAAGATATGTGACCTTACACATAATGGTTTGAATTTCATAGATCTGTACTCATTGCAAACCCAAGCTCTTATTTAAACAACTTACTCTTACTCCCGTGATCGACAATAAAATATGGGACATCAATCGTAATATCACTTCCAATATATATATTTGAAAGTGTCAAACTCTATGTCATGGAAGAAAATGGTAGCATAGATGCAGCAATCAAGGCCCTCCTTATCAAAGAAAACTAATAATACTTTGTAGGATACACATTCAAGCGGGTGGCAAGTGACAACCTTGCATATATTATTGGTGCTTAATTCGAATTATATGATAGTGTTTTTAAAATGTATTATAATGATATTTGAACTTCAACTATTAATTTTTTTATGCATGCACAATTACTTATAAAATGACTGTGCTCCCTTCATATTATAAAATAATTCAAATTTGTAGAAAGTAGTGTGCCATATTAGAGTCATGGTAATAATTAAATAAACTTGAAGTTCATCTTTTGTCTTTTTTATTACAAAATTACTTATAAAATAGTCGTACACCCTCAATACAATAAAAACAGTAAAAATATGAAGGAACAATTATTGTCCTATGTTAAAGCTATATTAACACTAATCTATCTAGAACTCTTTTCAAGTAATGGATATGTCTCTTTGAGTAGCATTTTTCAATTGTATGATTTCTTTTGAAACTTTGAAATTTGAAAATAAATCTTTTCCATCAATATCTAATAATCCTCGTGTTTTATGTTTTGGGTTGAGAAAAATGTCCTAGAATGATATATATTGGAATGCCAAATATCATTTAACTATTTATTAGAAGGACATATTATGTACTAATGACTTGCTATTAATAAGCTCTGCTTTAAGTATGGTTTATGGTTACAATATACAAGAATACAAATTTATAAAAGTATTCTACATGGTACGACAAAAAAGTAACGAAATTCGACAATTCCTTATATTTTGTCGTTTTGTGAATGTCATCTTTGTTTTGTGAATGTCATCTTTGTTGAGTCTCCTATTGAAGCCATGCATATCAAAACTAAACTGGAACGCTATCCACATAACTCCCACTACGCAAAGCAGGAGGAACACCAACCAACCATCCATAAAAAACCACCTCTAATGCATTTTCCATTTTTTTATTCCACCGCGCAATAGACCAAGTTAGGCCACTAACAGTGACGACACGACCACCATGACATCTCTGTCACTAACCAATACATTGTAGCCAATGTAGCTACAATCATCAGTCAGGTTAATTACTTGATTAATCATGTCACAAGTCCTTGAAGTTTGAGGTACTTTTGCCAAATACCCTTATTCTTTTTTTTCAATGTTTATGCCCTCAAAATTATCTCTGGTTTGCAATTTGCCCCTATGATGGATTCTTGTTAGTTTTTGCAATGTTTAAGCTCTCAAACTTGTCTCCCGTTTGCTATTTTCCCTCAAACTTATCTCCGGTTTGCTATTTGCCCATGTGACGGATTCCGGCCAGTTTTGCAATGCTTATGCCCTCAAACTTATCTCCAGTTTGCTATTTGCCCTTGTGATGAATTCCGGTCATTTTTTGCACAGTGGAACACCGTGATCCTAGTCACCCCACCATAGCTCTTGATCTTGAACAAGTTAGGATTTTGTATTCAATTATTACCTTTTATATATTTGGTACGCTCTTATTCGTACCAAATTGTATATTTATTACGTGGATTATTTTTTTATTTATTGTGCTCGATTTTTTGATTAAAAGGACCAGGATCAAGTTTTCATTTTAACAAATTCATTATTTCAAATTCCTAATCCTAGCTTTTGCCAAAATGCCCATAAGCCCAACTCACATATTACAAACATCAACTAGGTCCAAACAATGCTTGAACTTAGATATCGTAACTGATTTAGTCATCATGTCGACTGAATTATCTAACGTGTCAATCACTCAATCTTAATTACTACGACAACACCTTGAGAAATAATTTATCGTATGAAATGATATTTGACATCAATATGTTTGGTTCTTTTGTGATACATTTGAATTTTGGTCAAATGTATGGCACTTTAGCTATCACAGTAAACTACTGTGATTTCTTGTTCCAAACTCAAACTGTCAACCAAACCTCTAAGCCAAATGGCTTCCTTCATGGCTTATGTTGCAGCTATGTATTCAGCTTCTATAGTAGATAATGCATTAGTGGATTTCAAAGTCGCTTTCCAACAAATTGCACTACCTAAAAAAGTGAAGATATAACCGGTCAGAGATCTCCTTTTGTCCATATCTCCAACATAATCAGAGTCTACATAACCAATAATATTACTGCTAGTATTATGACTCTTACCATAAACCAAGCCAATATCTATAGTACCTCCAAGATATCGAAGTATCCATTTTACGACTTGCCAATGCATCATGTCAGGATTTCCCATGTACCTTCTAACAACACTAACATCGTGTGATATATCTGGACAAGTGTAAACCATAGCATACATGATGCTTCCAACTACACTAGCATAAGGAACACGGGACCTTCGTTCCTCGTCTTCAATAAACTGTGGTGACATTGCAAGCTTCCAATAAAGTGTTAACTGGCTTAGCATTCTTCATTCCAAAACGCTCCAAAACATTCTCAATATTCTTCTTCTGTGACAAGTTTAATTTTCTAACACGTCTATCTCTGGAGATTTTCATGCCCAAAATCTTCTTAGTTGGGCCCAAATCTTTCATTATTTCAAATTCACCACTAAGTTGAGTCTTCAACTTCTTGACCTATGATATACCCTTAGCAACAATGAGCATATCGTCAAAATATAGCAACAAATGAATGAACGAACCATCTTGGAGCTTTCTATGGTATACACAACTATCATAGTCACTTCTGGAATAACCATGACTCAACATAAAAGTATCCAACCCTTTCTACCATTGGTGAGGAGATTGCTTTAAGCCATATAATGACTTTATTTTAGAGAAAAACATGATCTTCCATGCCTTCAACCACGAAACCTTGTGGTTGCAACATGTAAATTTGTTCTTCAAGCTCACCATGAAGTAAAGCCGTTTTTACATCAAGTTGCTCAAACTCCAAATCAAATAGAGAAACCATGGCTAGTAACACCCGGATAAAACGTAACTATGTTTCACAACATGAGAGAAAATTTCATTGAAGTCAATTCCTTCCCTTTGGCTGAAACCTTTTGCAAATAAACGCACCTTGTATATAGCTGCTTCTACTCCAGGTGACCCTTCTTTTTTCTTGAATATCAATTTGCAACCAACAATCTTCTGTCTTTTTGGCAAAGATCAGATAGCTCCCAAGTTTGATTCTTGATTCTTGTGAAGAGACTCCATTTCCTCACCTATAGCAACAATCCACTATGTATACTCATAACTAGAGATAGCTTCATTGTATGTTATGGGTTCTCAAGCTTCAATGTCCTCTGCAACCGATAACGCAAATGAGACTATGTCTGCATGGCCATATGTCTTAGGTGTTGGAATTGGCAACTATCACCAAAGAGGAGGGTGAATTGGGTGCTTACAAAATCAATGTAGAATTATGAAATTAAATCGTTTTCGAATAATTTAAATAATATTTGTAGCGAAAAGCAATACAATGTTGAAAACAATTGAGCGGAAGCCATTAATAATAATAATATTGATAATAATAATTATAATTACGCGTGGAAACAAATAAATATAATTTTTTTTAATCTTAATAATTTCATCTACTAAAATAACTAAACTAAGGAATTGGTACCTTGATGCAAGATTTTATTTGATCATCTTGTGTCATAGCCGGTGTAACACCCTAATATTTATATAGCTTAATTACTAATAATTTGTTGGTTTTAAAATAGGACTTGAAAATTTCGTTTTAAATCTTAACGAAAATCCGACAGAGTTTCCTCTGTTTATCGGACTTCCCAAAAATTTAGAGTGTTCACCTGTCAACCCAGAACAATCCAGAAAACATTTCAACATTTCTAAATATATTAATTAACTTTACAAGCCCTATTTACGACATATAATAAACTCGGGCTTATAGTGATTAGATTATTTCAAAAACCCAAAATAGATTAATTATAAAACAATGACTAAAATACACCCTTAACTAAATTACACTCCACGGTGTGGAGTGCACTCCTGCTCGGCCAGGGGCTGTGCTAGCTCAAGCTTAGTACCTGAAATGATAGTAAGGAGTGAGCATACACATAAAATGGGAAAACAGTTCCTGAATATGACATAATAACTAACTAAGCCAAACACAAATATCAAATAAATCAAATAGCACACAATTTTAAGCAACCAAAAACAGATTCCGGTTATAATCATTCCATATGCCTTAATTAATTCATATTCCCCTTAACACACAATTTAACAATAATTCCAAATTCCTTAATTCCATTGCTCATTTCCGTTATTCATTAGATACACTATTTCCCTTTCCTTAATTTCCAATTACCATTGCACCACTAGGAATTGATGCACCTGCTAGGCAATTCGGCACCTACTAGGGACTTTAAACCTGTCAGGACTGAGACACCCATTAGGCATCACCCGTTAGGACAATGCTGGTTAATTTAATTAATATTCATTTCCCATAAATTCCAATTCACATATTATTCATTTTCAGGTGGTTATGCAGTGGGATTGATCCTTTGGCGCAACGACGCCTAACGGGAATTTAGGACCTAATGGACAATTGGCCTGACAGGAATTCGGCCCTAGCAGGCAATTCACCACCTAGCAGGGCACCTAGTGTGCCGGCTTGCCCAAGGATCAAGTCACACTGCATTCCCTTTTATTCCATATCAAAAATTCATTTTCCAAGTAGATATATATATAAACCAAAATTTTCCATCATTCCAGTCCATTTTCACAAAAGTCAAACCAAGCCTCAATGATCAACACATATAATCAAATAGCCACAACTTCACATTCTTTACAACAATTTAACATTTATTTATAAACAATTAGCACCAAACACATATATCATCACATTTAGCACCAACTAAGCATATACTTAATCACAAACATTTATTAGAGTTACATTCACTTTTATTACTTAACCAAGGCACTCTCATTAATTAAGATCATTATTATCAATTTTATTTAGTTTCTCCCCTAGGTTTTCTAATTTCCTAACTAACACATAACTCCTAGCAATCATTATATACATACCACAAATTATTCCCCAGAGTATGGTAATACTCACTAATACCCACTCCTTACCTTGCTTTTCCTTGGACACTTCCATTTTGCACGATAACGTCCGATCATACCAGAGTCCATTGCCTATGCGCAGTGACAGGTTCTAGAGCTTCTTCGTCGTCTAGCCATATTATATAAATTATATAATAATCAATTTAATGCACCAAACGCGACTCAATTTAAAATCTCAATATTTACTTATCATATTTCAAAGTAGAGTATCTCGTAAGTTTTTAAAATCAAGAAATCATTTAACTATAGTTTACAAACCAAAATAACATAGGATTTCAAATTAAGATCATTGCCTTTTTAATAAAATAGTATAGCTTTTTATTGAAAATACACTTACATTTTGCAACTAACATAATCACCAAAATTCATTAAAGTTAATTAGGTTTAGTTTCAAGCCACAAAATCAACTATTGTTGCTTGACACTATTAATTCCGAACTAAAAGGAAGCGTTCTCGAATCAAAAATAAGTTCAAGTCACTATTAAAACATTAAAATAACTATACTTCCCTTCATTTTGAAATTAATGTTCAACGTCCTAACTCGAATTAACATCATGCCGACTATATTAGTTTCCTAACTAACTGAGATATCATTTAGCTCAGGGACAACTCAACCAAGCTAAGTGACGGCTCACTTACTTAGGAACCCACACATTTAACAAAATATACTTTTAAAACTCATTATTCGGCATACGTTTAGTTTGACGTTATTATAAATCAAGTAAGCAATTAAGGTCATTACCAATAACAACATAATTAAAATCAATATAAACTATAATACAAGTTTAATTTCCAAAACAGTTTAATATTAACTAATTATTATCAGTAACATTAAAATTAGTATTAATATAAAAATTAAAGCACAACATAGAGCAATTAGGAAAGTGTTAGGGATTTATCCTCAAATACGGTTTTGAAAGCCGGTTCAAAGCACAATGGAGCCGTTGGCCACGGTAATGGTGATGGTGATACCGGCGTCGGTTCACAAAGCTTTGACTAACTCCACGAACACCGACCTCTCGGTCCAGGGGCAGCATTATCGAACCAGAAAGGGAAAGAAACGGTGGCAGGTGTAGCTAGGAGCAGCGGTGGCGACCTCCATAGCGGCTGCGAGCGGCGGATTCGCGGCTGGAGGAAGGTGACGGCGCAGAGGTTCGCGACCAAGGAAGAAGGTGAGTCGCGGTTCGCGACTCCCTTGGCAGGAGGTAGCAGCGAACGGCGGCGGCAATGAAAAACCAGCAACGGTGGCAGTGGATCGCGAGCGGCGGTGGCTCTTGAGACCCTCGGATTCGCGATTCTAATCCTGGAGAGCAAGAGATCGCGATTCGCGAATCTCTTGGCAGAGGAAGGAGAGCTCGAGTTGGTGGCTATGGTGCGGTGTTTGGTGGCGGCACCGGCGCGTTGAGAGGGTGAGCGCGCGACGGCGGCGGGTTTGAGAAGTCCAAGAAAGAGAGAGGATGAGGGTGGGGGATGGCGGCTCCAACCCTAGGAAGAAGAGGAATAGGGCTTTCTACCCACTTGCACAGCACACACACGTTTTCTTTTTTTTTTTTTTTTTTTTAAAAATAAGGAAATACTAATATTAAAATTTAAACTCCATACAAATCCATATAGAAAAGCCATAAAGTTGGAAATTAGCTAGATATTAGAAAGTAACAAAATTTAATTGTACCTTTATAAATACCAAAATAAAGAATAGAAAATCTATTTTTCAAATAGGGTAATTGTTTCAAATAAATTTACTTTAAAATATAATTAACTACACTTTCGTAATTAACATAATGTATTAAATGAAAATACTCAACAACTAAATAGTTGATTTTTAAGAAACATATATTTAATTCAATAAAATTTATAATTATACTAGGGATTAAAATTAGGGATGTTACAATTCTCCCCCACTTATTGGAATTTCGTCCCCGAAATTCCGTTCAATTCCTTCAAATGGAGAACCATCCCAGACAAAGGGTCTTCTAACTACGCCAGTCACTTCTCTTTGGTTCTACTCCCCCACTTGGAATCGGCATACCTTCTAGCATTAGTACGCCACTGGACTCTTGCACTCAATGAAGAATACAAGTTATGGTTTAATTAGGTTAGTTTTCAAGGCGAAATGCTCTAAGGTTTTCAAGGTTTTACACTATCGGCGGTCTCTCATTTCAAGAGTCCTACTAGGAAGACTCCTACTTGGTCTTGGGTTTCAAGAATCAGGTACGATTCTCCCAACGATTAGATATAGTTTTCTAAGGTCATCTGGGTTTTCTCAAGAAATTTTATAATAAGGGTTGGGAATACTGCTATTCAGGCAAATTCCTTCCTTCATTGCCTGTTTGGTTTTGTGCTAATTAAAGATTTCCAATGTTATCAACGATTAATAAATAGAAAGATTGAGGTGCCCATCCCAATCTCTTATCCATCAATGGTAACATCAGGGTCAGGTTCACTAACAGTACTGACACTTAGCAACTGAAGCACTCAGAACAACCCAAAGCTACTTCTACACCCTATCTAACCGACAACATCCACAGGGATTGATCCTACTCAACCAAGGTACAAACAATTTATGTACTACTCTTATGCCCTATTCAAACACATTCATTATTCAAGTAAGCATTTATCTCATACACATCATTCAGAATTCAAACATGCACAACAATATTTCATATAAACACATGTTTACTACCATCAATCATGACTTAAACTCTAGCTCTTCCTAATCTAGCCATGATCTACCTGGACTAACCTAAGGTTCAATCTCCCTATTTGCCTAGTCTAAGAATTTCTATCTTTCATTAACTGAGGGTTTCAAAGGAGCTAAAGAAACCGCATAACTCCTAACAGGCAAATAGATACTTAACAGAAATACATGCATCTCCCATTCATTATAACCATACGTCAAGAAACTGAATTTATGAGATTTAAATCAACCAAAATGGTGTCAAAACCTTTGTTAAAATAAACTTCTATGCATGGAGAATTTAAAGTTCAAATAATATTACTCCCATGCTGCAAAGTACTTACACATTTGGAAAATCAAAGTGGAGTACTAGGAAAATATTTATTTTGGAGTAAAGTCTTCGTACAATATTCGATCACACAAATTACTTTGTACTTTAAAATCTTGATATCTTCCTTGTCAAAATAGTTTGTATGACCTTCTGAAAACAAGCTTGCAAATCAAATAATATCCTTCTGAAATGAACCACCTTCATCTAACTTCATAAGAACTTAGGTGAAGGAGTGTTTCATTATCCAAGTTTAGCAAACTCAAAGAGAAAAGGAATATATTTTTGGCAAGAAAATTTTTCTTCAATACCTCTTCATAAGTGAAAATAGTTACATTCCCTTTTTCTTCGAGTTTGGAAACTAAGTTTCATTCCAAATTGATTTATGTCGCGTGAAAAGGTTCCTATTTAATCGGCGTGTGGTTTGATTAAAGAAATGAATTAGTTCACTGTCCGATTACTTAGGAATCTTTGTTTTCCTTGTTATTTTCTAAAAATTTTGTCAAGCGACTTAACCATCAATTGGGAATGACTCTGGTACAGTTCAAAACATTGAAATTCTCCTTAAATACTTTTATAATTGAAATAGAATGATTCTTGATGTTGGCACTGTTTCAGAACGAAGTTTTTTTTTTTTTTTCAAAATAGCTATGTGCCAAAACAAGTTTAGTCTTCCCCGTCATTTATATAGAAGTTTTCAAAATGGTTTTTTTTTTTTTTTTATTCTTAAAACAAGTTCAGCATTAACTTTTTCAGACAAAAGCAAACATTATCCAAATTCACAATCTAACATTCAGGTAAACATGTAACAGCACATAGCATGACATACACTTATCATCAACATACATCTTAGCTCTATGCAATCACCTAGGGTTTTAAGCACCTAATTGTTTAGACCTAAGACTAACACTAT
Source organism: Crotalaria pallida (assembly GCA_037953625.1). Taxonomy (NCBI): domain Eukaryota; kingdom Viridiplantae; phylum Streptophyta; class Magnoliopsida; order Fabales; family Fabaceae; genus Crotalaria; species Crotalaria pallida. Next base: position 130,106,038 of record CM075650.1, read on the forward strand.
GTACTATCTTGGAGTTTCTATTTTCTATTCTATGCACATAATTCTAGTAACTGTTACAGCTAACTAGACTTCTAATCCTCCTAAATTTGGGATCTTCCTAATTTCCCAAAATTCTCGCCGAAACTTAAGGACAGGATGATGATATCTCCCAATATATGTACGCTTGAGGTGATCAGGCTCAAACATGCATCATATTAGTGATAAGACCATTCTCGTCTTACTTAAGTTCGAATCAATCAACCTATTAGTTTTAAAACGTTGAAACCTTGTTTTGTGTGTCACATTTAGAATTGGTTTACTTGGCGCGAAACTAAAAATCACTTCCTCCCGATGGGGTAGCAACTTAGTGCTCTAGCCCGTTGGGGCATTGTTATCCTTAGTCTCATAATTCATCCACTTCTAAATATGACTCATTATTTTCCACAAGATTTCAAGTTTAGCATGGTAAACTGAACATAGTTTAAAGGAACTTAGAAAAGATTTTCTAATGCTTACCATGCTTTTCGAAAGAAATTGTCATATACTAATCGCACTACTCAAATCACTCAATAAACTGGAAGGAACCTAGAGTACTCACTGCACTAGACTTTGTAACTATACCAATTATCATGCTAGCAATAATACTTAACTAAACCACAAAGCAGTTTGATATCTAACTACAAGTTACTCGCTTGATGAGTAACTATAGGAGTAATGAGTTACTCCCTTCAGGCCGAGGAAAAACTGCTCTGATACCATAATGTAACACCCTAATATTTATATAGCTTAATTACTAATAATTTGTTGGTTTTAAAATAGGACTTGAAAATTTCGTTTTAAATCTTAACGAAAATCCGACAGAGTTTCCTCTGTTTATCGGACTTCCCAAAAATTTAGAGTGTTCACCTGTCAACCCAGAACAATCCAGAAAACATTTCAACATTTCTAAATATATTAATTAACTTTACAAGCCCTATTTACGACATATAATAAACTCGGGCTTATAGTGATTAGATTATTTCAAAAACCCAAAATAGATTAATTATAAAACAATGACTAAAATACACCCTTAACTAAATTACACTCCACGGTGTGGAGTGCACTCCTGCTCGGCCAGGGGCTGTGCTAGCTCAAGCTTAGTACCTGAAATGATAGTAAGGAGTGAGCATACACATAAAATGGGAAAGCAGTTCCTGAATATGACATAATAACTAACTAAGCCAAACACAAATATCAAATAAATCAAATAGCACACAATTTTAAGCAACCAAAAACAGATTCCGGTTATAATCATTCCATATGCCTTAATTAATTCATATTCCCCTTAACACACAATTTAACAATAATTCCAAATTCCTTAATTCCATTGCTCATTTCCGTTATTCATTAGATACACTATTTCCCTTTCCTTAATTTCCAATTACCATTGCACCACTAGGAATTGATGCACCTGCTAGGCAATTCGGCACCTACTAGGGACTTTAAACCTGTCAGGACTGAGACACCCATTAGGCATCACCCGTTAGGACAATGCTGGTTAATTTAATTAATATTCATTTCCCATAAATTCCAATTCACATATTATTCATTTTCAGGTGGTTATGCAGTGGGATTGATCCTTTGGCGCAGCGACGCCTAACGGGAATTTAGGACCTAATGGGCAATTGGCCTGACAGGAATTCGGCCCTAGCAGGCAATTCACCACCTAGCAGGGCACCTAGTGTGCCGGCTTGCCCAAGGATCAAGTCACACTGCATTCCCTTTTATTCCATATCAAAAATTCATTTTCCAAGTAGATATATATATAAACCAAAATTTTCCATCATTCCAGTCCATTTTCACAAAAGTCAAACCAAGCCTCAATGATCAACACATATAATCAAATAGCCACAACTTCACATTCTTTACAACAATTTAACATTTATTTATAAACAATTAGCACCAAACACATATATCATCACATTTAGCACCAACTAAGCATATACTTAATCACAAACATTTATTAGAGTTACATTCACTTTTATTACTTAACCAAGGCACTCTCATTAATTAAGATCATTATTATCAATTTTATTTAGTTTCTCCCCTAGGTTTTCTAATTTCCTAACTAACACATAACTCCTAGCAATCATTATATACATACCACAAATTATTCCCCAGAGTATGGTAATATTCACTAATACCCACTCCTTACCTTGCTTTTCCTTGGACACTTCCATTTTGCACGATAACGTCCGATCATACCAGAGTCCATTGCCTATGCGCAGTGACAGGTTCTAGAGCTTCTTCGTCGTCTAGCCATATTATATAAATTATATAATAATCAATTTAATGCACCAAACGCGACTCAATTTAAAATCTCAATATTTACTTATCATATTTCAAAGTAGAGTATCTCGTAAGTTTTTAAAATCAAGAAATCATTTAACTATAGTTTACAAACCAAAATAACATAGGATTTCAAATTAAGATCATTGCCTTTTTAATAAAATAGTATAGCTTTTTATTGAAAATACACTTACATTTTGCAACTAACATAATCACCAAAATTCATTAAAGTTAATTAGGTTTAGTTTCAAGCCACAAAATCAACTATTGTTGCTTGACACTATTAATTCCGAACTAAAAGGAAGCGTTCTCGAATCAAAAATAAGTTCAAGTCACTATTAAAACATTAAAATAACTATACTTCCCTTCATTTTGAAATTAATGTTCAACGTCCTAACTCGAATTAACATCATGCCGACTATATTAGTTTCCTAACTAACTGAGATATCATTTAGCTCAGGGACAACTCAACCAAGCTAAGTGACGGCTCACTTACTTAGGAACCCACACATTTAACAAAATATACTTTTAAAACTCATTATTCGGCATACGTTTAGTTTGACGTTATTATAAATCAAGTAAGCAATTAAGGTCATTACCAATAACAACATAATTAAAATCAATATAAACTATAATACAAGTTTAATTTCCAAAACAGTTTAATATTAACTAATTATTATCAGTAACATTAAAATTAGTATTAATATAAAAATTAAAGCACAACATAGAGCAATTAGGAAAGTGTTAGGGATTTACCCTCAAATACGGTTTTGAAAGCCGGTTCAAAGCACAATGGAGCCGTTGGCCACGGTAATGGTGATGGTGATACCGGCGTCGGTTCACAAAGCTTTGACTAACTCCACGAACACCGACCTCTCGGTCCAGGGGCAGCATTATCGAACCAGAAAGGGAAAGAAACGGTGGCAGGTGTAGCTAGGAGCAGCGGTGGCGACCTCCATAGCGCCTGCGAGCGGCGGATTCGCGGCTGGAGGAAGGTGACGGCGCAGAGGTTCGCGACCAAGGAAGAAGGTGAGTCGCGGTTCGCGACTCCCTTGGCAGGAGGTAGCAGCGAACGGCGGCGGCAATGAAAAACCAGCAACGGTGGCAGTGGATCGCGAGCGGCGGTGGCTCTTGAGACCCTCGGATTCGCGATTCTAATCCTGGAGAGCAAGAGATCGCGATTCGCGAATCTCTTGGCAGAGGAAGGAGAGCTCGAGTTGGTGGCTATGGTGCGGTGTTTGGTGGCGGCACCGGCGCGTTGAGAGGGTGAGCGCGCGACGGCGGCGGGTTTGAGAAGTCCAAGAAAGAGAGAGGATGAGGGTGGGGGACGGCGGCTCCAACCCTAGGAAGAAGAGGAATAGGGCTTTCTACCCACTTGCACAGCACACACACGTTTTCTTTTTTTTTTTTTTTTTTTTTAAAATAAGGAAATACTAATATTAAAATTTAAACTCCATACAAATCCATATAGAAAAGCCATAAAGTTGGAAATTAGCTAGATATTAGAAAGTAACAAAATTTAATTGTACCTTTATAAATACCAAAATAAAGAATAGAAAATCTATTTTTCAAATAGGGTAATTGTTTCAAATAAATTTACTTTAAAATATAATTAACTACACTTTCGTAATTAACATAATGTATTAAATGAAAATACTCAACAACTAAATAGTTGATTTTTAAGAAACATATATTTAATTCAATAAAATTTATAATTATACTAGGGATTAAAATTAGGGATGTTACAGCCGGCTAAAGGTCAAAGATTCATTCTTAAGAGCGTTATTTATTGGGAAACATATCCACACATCTTAGAAAAGATTATTGGCTTAAATATCAAAATGGTTCCTGTAAATATTGACCTATTTGAAATTTGTCCCTGAAAAAGAAAAATTTGGTTTTGGTCTTCACATTTACAAAACATTTTGGTTTTGGTCCCTCTTAGCTTGTTAAATGTGGATGGAAAACGCCGAAAATGTAATGAATTACATTCTATTCTATGACCAATTAAGGATGACATTCTTGCGTTAATTCTAAGGGTAAAAAGACAACTTCTATTACATAAGAGAACCAATTCAAAAACCATGACAATGAAGGGACCAAAACCTATCAAATGATCAAAACCAATTTTTTTTTATAGGGACCAATTTTAAAGTAGTCAATATTTACCAGGATCATTTTGGTATTTAAGCCAAGATTACTTCATTGCTCATAGGATGAGAGAATATACTTTGTTAAAAAAATTAAATCATGTAGTTAAAATCCATTTTTAATTTAATAGTAAAATTTTGTTGAAGGGAAAATTTGTTTATTAATAATAATAATTTTCTAATTGTGCCCTAAGTACATTGTAAGGGTACTTTAGATACCAAGTATTCATGAGAAAACTTAAAATATCATATCTCAAACTATTATACAAATCAATTTCAAATGTAAATTGTTTTTTTAAGCATATTTAACATGTGTCGCGCCTCAAGATACACATTAAAAAAAATTCTTATTAATAAAGAATTTTTTATTTATTAATTGTTTCCCCATGATGGACTCCTGAGAGGAAGTGTGGAAAGAAAATTTAGAAGGAATGCTGGAAACTTCACTAAACATGTCCCTAATGATCCATTTCTTCACTAGTTCGTCTAAAGCTTCCTTTTCGTGTTCAGAAGAAGAAGAGTTTTGAAGACCACTGGGTTGGCTAACAGAATCCCCAAGGTTGGTAGAAAAGAGCTTTGACGAATTGGAAGAAGAAGAGCATGAGAGTTTGTTCGAAGGAAATGAGTTCATGATAAAAGAAAAAAGCAAAGGATAAGAAGATATATACCTGAGAATGAAGGAAGGAAGAGGGAAAGAAGATATGAATTCGTATGCAGCAGAGAAGAAATGGAGAAGTGAGTTTTATCAGGAAAGGCTCCTCTCTATTTATAAAGGGAGTTCGGTTTTCAGAGGAAGCAGGTGAAAGGGTGCTTGCATTAAGTGAAAGACCACTCAAAAGATGTGTCAGTTGGATAAGACAGCAAGGGGTCATAATGGTTGCAGTGATGAGTCATGATGATTGACAACACATCCCTCCATTTTCCCAGAAATTTAACTCCATTCGGTGCACCTTTTCAGGTTTCACAGAAACCGAATTTCTTCTGGGAATGGTAAGGATAGAAATCTGAGTTCCAAAGTTTTGCTGGGAGGAAGATTGAGTCCCTAGGAAGCTAAGATAAGGAAAGAGGATGGCCATGATGAAGACAGATTTATATCAGATTTAATTAAAGATGGACTTGTGGTTGGGAATCTCTGTCTTAAAGATTGGATCCTAGGGAACAGTGAAGTCTTGGAAAGGTATTCAAATTTTAGACATGCATTTGGGAAAGATAAGTCTAGAGTTATGAAGTCACGGTACCGGAGTGACCAACTTGGGAAATGGAAGCAAGGACAGCTACAGTGAAGATTGACTTACGACAGGCTGGAGATGTCAGGCTAGTGGTTGACTGGAAGTAGTGAATCTTTTCCTCAAAGACTGAGCCCTTGAAACTTTTGAATTGGGAAGCAAATGATGATCAGTCAAAGCCGGCATCTCGAAGTCGGCAATTCGGTATGATAAATACAGCTGATGAAGTCACTCGAAATTCATGGCTCATATTCATAAACCATGACTTGGGGGGCTACTGTTATGGACCATGTAAACGGAACCGGTATGCCGGATTCAGATACCAGTACGAGACCATAAGAGGCCCAATAAAGCCGGATTCGCATACCGGTATGAGGTCCTATGAGGCCACAAGAGGCCCACTAAAGCCGGATTCGGATACCGGATTGAGGCCATAAGAGGCCCAATAAAACCGGATTCGCATACCGGTATGAAATCCTAAGAGGTCATAGAAGGCCGGATTCAAATACCGGTGTGTAGCCTTAAATACCCTGTGAAACTTGATTCGGATACCGGTATCCGGTATGGGTATTGAACATCTAACGTCATACTAAATACCGTTATACCGGTAGGAAGTCAGACACGTGTATTAGGGAATCTGAGGAATTCCGTTATCCTCACAGGCATAGGATTCTACCTGACTTAATACTCACCATTACGCTTAGACCGTTTAGAGGGAACCTCAACTGCCTCATGAAAGCGGCAATCAACACCATTTATGCTGGTATGCTTATATAATACCTGGTCAGGCAAGCAAGTGTGATCTATCTTCTCTTACACAAACACACACACCACTCCAAAGTAGAACGACAAGAGCGTGAGTATCTTGGTGTTCAAGGTGCTCACTTCAAGTCTGATATCAACAGTAGGATTGCCGAATTCTTAGCCGGATTGTATAAGACTAGTAATCCTACGACAGAACATTACAATCCCAAACTTTGGAAACCGAGGGCAAGAGAAATGAATTTATTTAGTAAAGTCACCATAGATCAGTGGTATAACCGGTTAACCCAGTTCGTGGGAGGCAACATTACAATCCCAAACTTTGAAACATACAGAATGAAGTTTACTTAGTCTTTATTTATGATATCCAGCTGAGAGTACACCACCTATATGACTAGCCATCATAAAGGGAGTGAAATGGGTAAGATAATGTCCTTCAAACGGAGACACCACTCATGTACTAAGCGTTTGACTCCTGTTAGCCTCCCAAAGGTCTAATAAGTGTAATAAATGCTCATTCGTTGGCTAGAATAGGGCATCTAAGTCAACGCAGTATGGATGCCGAAAAAATAAATGTAATATACAGAGGCATATCTAATAGTTCGAAAAAAACTTTATTACTAAAGCTTGAGTGTCCAAATAACGACCCGTTAACAACCCAACAAACATAACGATTCAACGACTTAACTGCCATTTCTCCAAACGTACAAATATGTCAGGTAGAGAGCTCATTAACAACCTACAGTTGCATCGGTATATCGGTATCACGGATCAGGAGGCTACGAATGGCCCAATATTCCACATACATCGGTATATCAGTTTAACGAATTAGTGGCCTACATCGGTATATCGGTTTAACGGACTAAAGGCCCAATACTAGCATTCACTTTAAAAAAAAATATGCACTTAGTTTATCACAAGAGTCTTATGTTGCCCGTCTTTACAAAAATGGAGTTATCTCGCCGAATATGTCCTTTCATAACTTTAAAAATAGCACCCCGCCTTGCTTAAAAAGCACTAAGCTGAGGGCATATGTTATGAACCGAACGAGACAGATGAGGTATACGGGATTAACATAATGAAATCACAAGGTTGTTTTAACAATCGTCACAACTCAAGCATTCAAGATCAAATCTCTCATGGCAAGAGTTTAAAAATATATATATATTTTGACGTGATCACACGAAAAATTCAGCGCTCATACTGATCTTTCCTATTCATACCTCGACGCTCCTCCTTACGTCACAGCACCGAGCTGGGGGCTACTGTTATGGACCAGTATCACGGACAAATAATAACCGGTATCACGCACCAACAAGCATCAATTCGGCATGCCGACAATTCGGTATCAATAGTCAATCAATACGTAACCGACATAACGGTTCGTCATTATGCTGCTAATGATGGCATTTATGGAGCCGTTACTCTTCAGCCTTAATGCCCCATCAATCCAAGGCCTCCTACTCACCCCTATATAAACGACGTAATAGCAAATGTATGGAGGAACACTCTCATTCCGTTGTTTACACGTGACACACACACCATCCCCAAAATATCTTGACTTAGTGACAGAGTTTTTTAACCGGGAATCCGTTATCATCGTCGTACATCAACAAAACCGGCTTGCCGGTACATGTGGGATAACATCCCACAACAGTTGGGTTAACATGTGATTGACTTTAGTCTAAGTAAAATTATTAGGTGATTTTGGACTAATAATCCCATATACATCACCATTATTCATTATTCATTTTATATTTTATTTTAAAGTATTTAAAAGTTTAGATGATTCTCGGACCATTAATCCATTAATCCTGAATCAACTGATTATTTCTCCTAGCCTAAATCCATGGGGGAAAAAATAATAAAACTCATCATATGGCTATTATTCATGGCTCCTTATTTGCCCAAGCTGGGTACATGCATGCAGTGGGTGGCAATTAACAAACAATGAGTATCAGACTCATTTGATTATTTGACTATGATGATGAACATTGGAAAAGGACCCAAATAAAACAAAAGGCAGCACATGTTTCCGCTTCTGTATAAGTAAATCTCAGTTTTTCTCTCAGTTTCAATGCATATCCTCTCTATTATTCTCCTATTACGCTGACGGATGATAATAAGATCATATTGGATTACGCATTTGCGTCGTCAAATTCTTAATCTTAAATTGCATGGACGCTAGTGATCGAGTAGTGATTAAGTATGGCTTCATATCCTATCCTTTCATTTGTTTGACCAGCTCCCTGAACAAAACTGAAGAAAAGTTAATTGCTGCATATGGTCAAAGCATGCATATCCTCTCATTAGAGTCACATATCCTCTCATTAGAGTCACGCCTATCATATCGATCTATGAGATATGTTACCCAAGGTTTTAAATTGCAGTCGTGCTCGCGGTTGAGGTTGCGTTGTATTTTTCGCGATCACGGGGATTACGGACGTTCGTTGCAGTAGAGATTGTGGTCGCTGCGGTGTTAATTATTCACAAACTTGCACAAATTATATGAAAACTATCCATTTCATTGCATAATTAAGATGATTTTTAAGTTGATTTGCTCGAAAGATATAATTTGCCTAGATACAAATGCTGTCATAATTTTTTTTTTTTTTTCACAGCTGGCTGATATGATTGAAAGTTAAGCACTTTCTCTTCGGAGGAGTTGTCCATGTCCCACATTGTCCTAAAACATTGATAGCAAGAATGTATATGTAACTAACATCCAAGGTTGTCTTTCAAAATTATTATGTGATTTTTATTGCCACACACTATACCATAAATCCACAAATAAATCTAAAGTGCATGCCTATGTATTTATGCCCCGTAGTGGATTCAACTTCCTTCATATATCGATGATAAGGTTCATGTCAGTAAGTGGTACCAGCTAGCATTAGCTTCTGTTGTCTTAGAGTACTCTTTAATAATTTGCATGCCAATTTACGAAAGATACTTTGAAGAACCACGTCAATATGAATCATGAAAATGACTGCAAATTAGTAACCTGTGCCAAAACCATATATATGTATGAAAAAGCAAGAACGAGACAAGACAAATAGACTACTGTTGCATACTTGTACTCTAGCTAGTACGTACGTTCCAGCTTATGGTATATTAACTTTGATATTGATACTTGATGCAAATTTCAATGTCTTTGGACCACTCTATCCGTGATTGATACTAAGCGCAATTAAAATATTTTTTTATAGACAGTTTTTTTTTTACGGGATAAGAGAGAAGAAATTAAATTCATCAACAAATGATAAATAATCATATGGGTTATGCCCATTTGTACCACTTAAGATATTTAATATTGTCATCAAAAGCTAATTCCCAATTCCATATTATCCTATAGTTATTGACTAAGCTAGCTCAGAAAAATGACTAAGCTGTCACTTTAGTCCCTCACTTTGTAAGGAGTTTTCATTTTAGTCCCTGATTTTTCAATAATTCCTTTTTAGTCCCTCACTTTGAAAAAAGTTACTCACGTTAGTCCCCGGCAACGTTTTCCGTTTATAGACGTTAACGTCGCCATTAATTTATAATATCGTATTTCATTTTAGTCCCTAACTTAAAATTTTTAATTCACTTTAGTCCCTCACTATATCGTGTTTCATTTTAATCCCTAACTTAAAAATTTTAATTCACTTTAGTCCCTCACTATAATAACAATGATGTTTCTTTCGCTTTTTTCTTGTAGTGTGACTACCATAAAAATATTGACTGCTCTTTTTGCTATTTTGTACTAACTTTATAGTTTATATATATAAGCATTGACTCCAAGCTTTGCAATCTGAAGGTATCAATAGCTTCGATTCAAAAATATTCTATTGAGTTATGTGTTTAAGAGTCATCACCAAAATGTTGTAAACTCTCCCAATTTGTTTAGCATGATATTCAAACGTCATACCATATCCTAATTGTGATAATGTAGATCCACTAGTTATCCTAAAAAATTTCTCCACATGCCTAGGCAAAGGAGCAGCTCCTGATAGCAAGATACGAACTCGTTCACCTAGTGCTTGTTTTGTCTATCAAATATAATACAAACAATGTTTTAGTTTTGAAATCAAACTATATGCAAATTTCATAAGTGTAAAGTGGATATGGAATACATTGTTAAACACAAGTCTATCAAACAGAAGCACTGCTTTGTATTATGGAAGACCCTTCTTCATATATCTTAACTTGTTGTCCGTAGGATTCCGGTTAGTTCACACATGAATAGATAACTAAAACACTAAACAGCTTAAAAAAAAAATAAAACTAAAACATTAAAGAGTTTAGAGGAAAAACATACTAGTTATATGGATAATGAAATAATATACTCTGAAGTGCTCCTCCGAAAGAAACTTTGGTATTGATACTTTCAAGTGCAAAGCTTGGAGTCAATGCTTATATAAACTATAAAGTTAGTTTACAGAATAGCAAGAAGAACGGTCAATATTTTTATGGTAGTCACACTATAAGAGAAAAGCGAAAGAAGCATCATTGTTATTATATAGTGAGGGACTAAAGTGAATTAAAATTTTTAAGTTAGGAACTAAAATGAAATACGATATAGTGAGGGACTAAAGTGAATTAAAAATTGTAAGTTAGGGACTAAAATGAAATACGATATTATAAATTAACGGCGACGTTAACGTCTATAAACGGAAAACGTTGCCAGAAACTAACGTGAGTAACTTTTTTCAGAGTGAGGAACTAAAAAGAAATTATTGAAAATTCAGGAACTAAAATGAAAGCTCCTTACAAAGTGAGAGACTAAAGTGACAGTTTAGTCTCAGAAAAATGTATCAATGCAATTTGATGATGAGTACGTGAAGTTGGTCAGAAGTTTAACAGATATAATAATACATATCAATTTTGTACTCAAATAACATTTTATCTTTGAGATTGAAATTTGGACAACAACAACTTATTTAAAAAAAAAATTAAGAAATTGATTTGCAACCTAAAGATAATTTAAAAGAGAAATTTAATAGTTTTGCCATATTAAAAAGAAAATTGACAAATTAACGTTTGATTCAAAGGTGATGAACTAATAAATTATGATCACATCAGTTTTTGTCTATATATAAAAATATGTGTGAAAGATCATTTTTCCATTTCACATTTAACCAAAAAAATTAAAAGGATTATTATTTTTCTCACAAATTGGCTTCTCCAAAAGAAAGCAAAAACAGTACGATTCTTCTGCACGCAAGTTCTGCCAAAAGAAATGCGTCCAAAAGCAAAGCCACTTGAAAATCAACTAATCACTAGTTAGAGCATAAGAGATTTATTTTGTTGTACGTCTATTTCACCTGAAAACGAAATAATCAGGTGGCTAATTCAAATTTTGATTTGGTAAATAGATATTACATAGATCCGTGATAACAATATACATTGAATGCAAACAAATATTTACGCGTTTATCTTTGTGACATTAACATAAGAAGTTTCCTAAAAGCATGGCAGCCGCAACATATTGCAGAACAAGTTGCCACTGTCCCTGTTGTTGAATCTCTATTTATGGTTTTGTTTATATGGTGGAAAATGATTTGATAAAGTTGAGATAAAGTGCAACTCAAAAAACAAAATAGATGTATCAAGTGATTGTGTGATATACAAATTTACGATGATAATCTTGTTTAAATTTGACAGATGATCGAAAACCAATATTTGTTGATTAAAACCAAAGTAGTGAAAGCGTTAAGAATTCATCTGAAGACCAATTGATAACAAGAGGGGTACTCCCTAATTAATTAGAACATGTGAAATATGTGATGGAAGACTTTTAAGTTTTAACACACCACCTTGATAAAGTTTGTTGGACAAAGTAAAAACTAATTTTTGACTCATAATGAAACAAAGGCTTTTTTATCCAAGTGGGGTAGTTTTACAAACAATTTACGAAAAAAGGGTAGTTTTGAAACTATTTAGGTAACATGGGGCAGTCAACAAAACTATTTACGCAAATGGGACAGTGAAAGTAAAAAAAAAAAGTCTAAGAAGTCATGTCGGATAACTTAACCCAGGTGACACGTGTCACTCTTTGATTGGGTGGGGAGATTTTTTCTGGATAAAATTATTTAAAAAAAAAAACCAGCCGACACTCGCGCCACGTGGCGCAACCCTGTGGTTGTGTCACTGCGCTTGACGCAGCGCGTAGCGTCAGCCGCAGTGACGCAACCACAGGGTTGCGCCACGTGGCGGGCGTGCCTCCCCCTGTCCCCCACGCCCCAGCACAGATATACCCACCAGATTTTTACCCAATCCCCACCCCATTACTCGGTAAATATAACCCCCACTTATCCTATCTCCTATATTATATATACACCCATCACTAAATCACCAAAGACTCCCACCCTAAGGACTCCCTTCCTGCTTCGTTACAAACACTCCCTCCCTCAGTATATTTTCTCTTCCCACGTTCTAGTGCAATTTTGCTCAATGTATTTTTCTTATCACATTCCAGCATACACAATCCACTCCTACTTCAGCATATTTTGTAAGAATATTTATTTTCTTGTCAATTATCGTAGATTGTTCTACACGAATCTTTAATATATTTTCCGAGGTAAACTTTTAATTTATTTATTAGTTAGATTTTTTTATGTATTTATTAGTTAGATTTTTTTATTTATTAGTTAGATTTTTTTTATATATTTATTACTTAGAATTTTTAGTTAGATTTTTGATTTATTAGTTAGTTAGAATTCTTTATGTATTTATAGTTAGATTTTTTTATCTATTTATCAATTAGATTTTATATTTTTTATTTATTATTACTTAAATTTTTTAGTTAGATTTTTGATATATTAGGTAGTTATAATTTTTTATGTATTTATCCTTTAGAATTTTTATTTATATGTTGTTAGGTTTTTTTTAATGTATTTATTAGTTAGATTATGTATTTATTTATTAGTTTGATTTTTGTAATGTTTAGGTAATAGTTTGATATTTATTTATTAGTTAGATGTATTTACTATTTATTAGTTTGATATTGATGTTTAGGTAATATGTATTTATGTTATTAGTTAGATTTTGTATTTATTTATTACTTAGATTTTTTATTTATTTATTAGTTAGATTTTTTATGCACTTATTAATGTTTAGGCATTAGTATGATTTTTTATTTATGTATTACTTTATTTCATGTATATTAGTTAGTTAATTTTTTTTATTTATACATTATTTTGATTTTTAATGTTTAGGTATTAGTTTGAATTTTTATTTATTTAATAGTTAATTTTTTTATGTTTAGATAATAGTTAGAGATTTTGTATTAATTTATTAGTTTGATTTTTTATGTTTAGGTATTTGTTTGATATTTTTTATTTAATTAGTAGTTAGATTTTTTATGCACTTATTAATGTTTAGGTATTAGTGTGAATTTATTTAGGTATTACTTTGTTTTTATGTTTATGGTTTTAGTGAGATTATTTATGTGTAGGTATTAATTTGATATTTTTTATTTATTTAGTAGTTAGATTTTTTATGCACTTATTAATGTTTAGGTATTAGTGTGAATTTTTTTAGGTATTACTTTGTTTTTACGTTTATGGTTTTAGTGAGATTAGTTATGTGTAGGTATTAGTTTGATTTTGTATTTATTTATTAGTTTGATTTTTTTTATTTATTAGTTATATTTTTATGTTTAGGTATTAGTTAGTGTTTTTTTATTTATTTATTAGTTTTGATTTTTAATGTATATGATTTAGTTTGATTTGGATTTATTTAGTAGTTTTTATAATGTTTAGGTATTCGTAGATTGTTTATTTATTTATTAGCTATATTTTTTTTATTAGTTCCATGATTAATTTTTTATTTTATTTATTCGTTACTAAAATATTTCTATTTTTATTACAATTGTTATTAATTAAATGTGTTAATGTTTATGCAGATAGTGATGACATCAAGTTCATCTTCCTCAGGACGGACGATTAACCCTGGTCCAGAAGACGATTCTGTTCTATACTTGCAACATAAACACGTCTCCCAACATGTGTGGAATGGTAGCCCTGATCGTGTTTTACGATGCAGGCGTGCACAACAGTTTCATGATGGAGTTGATGAAATTCCTGAGGCTTTGAAAAATAAGTTAAGGAGTACCGGATTTTTTTGGGTTGCGGAATTGATGTTATTTCCAGTTGATCATAAGCTCATTTCTGCACTAGTAGAGCGGTGGCGGCCTGAAACACACACGTTTCACATGCCGTTTGGAGAATGCACGTGTGGTGGACTCGGCCTAGCCGAGGTCCATGTGGCCCTCACTCAGGACCTGAGGACCCTTCAGCAGACCCTCTGTATGCTTGGCCGAGCTCAAGGCTCAACGGCCGACCAGACACCAGATACGGGCCGACCTCATACTCCTACCCAGGTCCGACTTTCGAGTCCGACACCGCCCAGATATTCCGATACTAAGGACAGGATGACGTTCCTCACCTTATCCACAAGGACAGCTCATCCACTCATAGCTCATTACAGGCTGGCCCTACTTGGGCCTCAAGCAAGCCCATTAGAGCAACCAGCTCTCCTATATATATCCCCCTCTCCCTAGGGGCTAAGGTACGTCTCTCTAAACCTAAGAACTACGTGTGGCTTGATTCCCCTCTCATGGGATACGTAGGACCGGGGTCACCCTCGTCAGCTGCAACAACCCCCAAACACCTCATGTGGTGCCTCCGACCTTGGGACATCACATTGGCGCCGTCTGTGGGAAGCGATAAACTTCGATTCCCACCCACAAATTCAACAAAAAAAAAAAGAAAAAGAACGGGTTCATGGCTGCTGTTGATGGGGAAAAATGCTGCATCTGCTGCGGTGGCGCGACCGGGCAGAAGAGGCACCTCCACGGTGTCACCATCTCTCCCTCCTTCGTTCTCAAAACCACCGTCCTCCCCCTGGTCTGTTAATCGCCGCCGAGCACCACGATCGAACCAGCCTCATGATTAACAGTGGCACCACAGTTACAATCGTTCTCAAGTTCCAAGTTTCGAAGAAACCAGTGGGAGATCGATGATGCTTGATGCTGGGCCCATCGTCGCCGCCGATAGACCTCCATGGCGCCGCAGATCGCAACCACTGCATTAACCGTCACCAACGACGCTTTAACTCCACGCCATGGCACAAAGCTCGCGACGGCGGACGATTCAATCGCGAGCGAACCGCGATCCACTTTCTCTATCTCCCTCCGCGATCGATCGCGAGTTCTCTCCCTCCTTCGACTCTAAATTCGCCGCCGCCGTTAGAACTCAGATCTGCAACTCCATCGCCGTTGTCCGAACTCCGATCTACAACTCCGCACGCACTCTCACGAAGAAGAAGAAGCAGCGATGGCTCCGCCTCCACGCCATCATGGCGAAACCCCTCTGTGCCCTTCGCCGTGCTTTTCTCCAGGTTCGGTAATGGCTGGGTCCGTCGCCGCCGCCGTTCCTAGTGAAGCGCAACGCCTCCTTCCTTGCGAGCCACCGCTGCACGTCGATGACGGCGTGAAGTTGCAGTAACGCAGCAGTTGCTGCATCATTAGGGTTCCAAACCCTAACGGGCCTTTGGCCCAAATAAAAAAAAAGAAGAATTACTGCAAAAGCGGGCCTTTGGCCCAAATCAAGAAAAAAGGAAAAAGGGAAGCTAGCAGCACCAACTATTAAGATCAAGAGCAAAAAAGCTAAGACCTAACGGGCCAATAAGCCCAGGTTAAAAAGAAAAATCGGCAGTGTCATCCCTCTTTATATCTCGTACATTTAGAATATCGGAAACTACTCACTACTCTTCTCTCCTAGGATTCACATGATTTCGAAAATCATAATCCGAGTTCACTCTTCTCTCTCGGATTTACATGATTTCGAAAATCATAATCCGAGTTCACTCTTCTCTCCTCGGATTTACATGATTTCGAAAATCATAATCCGAGTTTACTCTTCTCTCCTCGGATTTTCAAGGTAATTTCGGAAGACTCGCACAGTGTTTCACATTCGAGCCGATCTCTTAATCCGAGTATGATGACTATTCTTCTAGTTTCCCTCGCTCGACACCACACTAAGGAAAACGGAGGTCGGACCTCAAAGATCGACAAAGCCCATTCGAAAAGGACGGACTGCATACTCCTAATCCGACATACTTCAATCCTAAAAACTTCAATTCGACATTCGTCAATCCGACACTCCTCTCCTCACCTGAATCAGGGAAGAAATCCTAGTTCCCATATTATTTTCCTATCTCATCGCCTTTCTATGTGATTATTTTGCATGCTTCTTGATATTGGTTTACCTGGTGCATTATTTCTGACATATGCTGTTAATACTTGCTTCCTTATAGTTTCTCTACTTGGTGCTTGTTATTTGATATTCTACATGTTGCTACGTGACGTACTGTTGAACAAATCGCTTATCCGATCTTCTTGCTGTTAAATGTCCTTAAATCTCTGCCTCTAATATTTGATGTACATTGCCTCTCCGGTTGTCGTGTTTCATGTTTTAATGCTCTCATCTGGGGTGCTGCCATGTTTATAACTGTCGTCTATTGTTGAATGTGATATACCTGAAATCATGCATCTTTTTGTGGACAATGCTGTTTGGTTGAACAATATCTTAAGTTTCAGTATTTGCCGCTTTCATATTTGTTGCGTATGACCTGCTCAAATCATCTTGCTCTTATGTCGGTGTTTTATTCTCGCCTGCCAACAGCTTTCATTGTTGTTATTTAATTATCATGAATTATCATAAAGTGTCAAAATTAATGCCGATCACTGATTATTATTATTTTACATGTAATGTAAGATTCAGGAGAATGATGGTCGAAAAAAGGAAGGCCGAGGTGCTACGATTGTCTCTATTTTGAACGAAGCCATCTTACGATCTCTATTCTCATCTCGGCTTGGATCTTCTTAGGAAGAACTGCTATGTTTGCCTCTATTATCTTACTGGCCCCACTTTTCATCTCGGCTTGGATCTTCTTTGGTTTTCACAGGACCACCACGGCTTCTCGAAGGTGAACAATTCCAAAGGCATATATTATTTCTTAGTTCATGTTTATTTCTGAGCTCAGAGATTCTCTATTTCAAATTGCGCGGTTTATCGAAAAGGGAGGCCGAGCTACTATTATTCTCTTTATTTCATGTTTATATCTGATCTGTCGAGCTGTTATTATTCTCTCTAATTCATGTTCCTATATGATCTGCCGAGCGGCTATTATTCTCTTTAATTCATGTTCCTACCGAGCTGTTATCATCTTGACCCTACCTTTGTGGTAGAACGGTCAATTCATGCTCCTACCGAGCTGTTAGCATCTCGACCCTACCCTAGTGGTAGAACGGTCAATTCATGCATTCACGCATACGGTTATCATCTCGACCCTACCTTTGTGGTAGAACGGTCCCCCCTGTCACCGCACTTACATGCATTCACGCATACAAGTCGGTACTAGTGCTACAGACATTTGCGTATGTACTAGCTTCTCATTTAGCACTAGCCACCTAAATGTTGCATGGCAGTATGTACAGCCAACGTCTTCTAAATAAGATCGGCTCATATGCACAGTGTACAAGGGACACCCGATAAAGTACAGCTTGCTGTGAAATGTTCTCACATAACTTCACTCAGCAACCTCTTTCACATCGGGGCCGAGGACACCCACCTCGGCTAAGGTGGGTGGATCCGAGATCCCTACTGCATTCACTTATATACAGTACCTTTTTTCAGAGGAAAGCTTATAAGTTACTGCACTGGTCAGGGGAAGTCGTCCGAAGTCAAAGGTCTAGACAACCACATACTATGTGCAACAAGTTTAACCAAAATAACTTGCACTGAAAGATCACTGTACTCGGCACAAGCCTTTTCAGGCTTTACCGAGTGGGGGGGCATGTGATGCGAGGGAAAGGATGCGAAGCCGACCTATATATCGACACTAGATGACTCCCGACTTTGTCTTCTTGTATGGGATGTCACAACGTCTCCGAATTCGGCATCCACCTCTCTCATTGAAGACTTACTCTAATCCATTTCATTTCACTCCGGATCATGTTCCTACACACTTGCCCACGATCTCGCGTTTAGCCATCGAGCGAGCTCGGTTCGAGATGTGCCTCACCCGAGCGAGCTCGGTTCGAGATGTGCCTCACCGAGCGAGCTCGGTTCGAGATGTTCCTCACCGAGCTGGTGGCGGATCCCCCCACGGGAACTCGGTTCGAGATGTTCCTCACCGAGCGAGCTCGGTTCCAGATGTGCCTCACCGAGCGAGCTCGGTTCGAGATGTTCCTCACCGAGCTGGTGGCAGATCCCCCCGCGGGAACTCGGTTCGAGATGTTCCATTCCCTGGTCGAGATCGAGGAGGCTACAGGTGGAAATGGGGATTGCTACCCGATAACTCGGTCATCGGTCGAGTACGTTGTGGATCGAGTGTACACCTCGGTTGAGAGCATCTGGCCGACAGCGTCCCTGGTGAACGTTACGATCCAGTTGAGGTTTTACTCTCGGCATACCTCGATGAGAGAGGTGTAAGAATCCCTTATCAGGCTATTCTTTTACTGTCATCATCCGAGCATGAAGAACGCTATTATTGATACTCTTCCGAGCAAGAGGCCTCGGCTACAAGTATATTCCTGCCTCGTCACCGACACAGCACTGATTGGACCGACGCAGAAAGGACCTCAACTCGGCAGTCTTTACGACTCTCCCCGAGTTGGGGGGGCTTATGTGGCGGATCGACTTCTCCTAACCCGCCCTGCTATCCTTCGCTAGCCTTGAGAACATGATTGTGGACTAGTACTCAAACCCTTCCTAGAAGGTGGGGGGTACTTAGTGCTATGATGCTTAGTGCTATGCTTTCTTTCTCCTAACTCGGCTCGAGACTCACAAAGTCTCGCCGAGCTGGGGGACTTATGTGGTGGACTTGGGAAAAGGACCTGAACCAAGACCTCGGAGCAAGGCTCAAATAGCCTTGACCGAGCTGGGGGGCTTATGTGGTGGACTCGGCCTAGCCGAGGTCCACGTGGCCCTCACTCAGGACCTAAGGACCCTTCAGCAGGCCCTCTGTATGCTTGGCCGAGCTCAAGGCTCAACGACCGAACAGACATCAGACACGGGCCGATATCATTGCTCTCACCCCTCTGTGCTCTGGGCCGAGCTCAAGGCTCAACGGCCGACCAGACACCAAATACGGGCCGACCTCATACTCCTACCCAGGTCCGACTTTCGAGTCCGACACCGCCCAGATATTCCGATACTAAGGATAGGATGACGTTCCTCACCTTATCCACAAGGACAGCTCATCCACTCATAGCTCATTACAGGCTGACCCTACTTGGGCCTCAAGCAAGCCCATTAGGGCAACCAACTCTCCTATATATATCCCCCTCTCCCTAGGGGCTAAGGTATGTCTCTCTAAACCTAAGAACTACGTGTGGGTTGATTCCTCTCTCATGGGATACGTAGGACCGGGGTCACCCTCGTCAGCTGCAACAACCCCCAAACACCTCATGTGGTGCCTCCGATCTTGGACATCACTGCACGATAACGCTACAGGATGTTGTCGTATTTCTTGGTATTTTTGTGGATGGAGAACCGGTGATTGGTCCTACGCATCATGATGACTGGCCAACACTTGTTGAGCAGTTATTAGGCATACGCCCACCACAAAATGCTTTGTCTGGCAGCGGATTGAGGATGAGCTGGTTGGAGGCCAATTTTGGGTATTTGCCTGACGGTTTTGATGACGATCCGTATGTGATCGAAACATTTACCCGAGCCTTCATATTAAGATTGATTGGAGGTGTAATGTTCACAAACCATTCTGGAAGTTTTGTACCGTTGAGGTATCTTTTTCTATTGCAAGACCTCTCACAAACAAAGAAATTTAGTTGGGGATCAGCTGCGCTTAGCTATTTATATCGTGAGTTATGCTTATCCACTGACTATGACAGAAAAGATATTTGTGGTTTTGTTCCCTTAATCCAAATGTGGGCTTGGGTGAGATTTCCTTCCATAGCACCAACAATAATAAAAACGGATGAAAATGAGAATGAGCCTCAGGAGGCGGAACACTTTAGCTGAGCATATGGTACAAGGTAAGTACATGTTATTTATTTTGAATCGATGTCATAATACATGTTATTATTATTATTATTAATTTTATTATTAATATTTTTAAAATTTTTTTAGGTGGGTGCATGGTAAGAATTATGCTAGACCTTCTCACCCCTTGCAATGGTACAGGACAAAATTTGATAATTTCAGACAAAGTGATGTAAGTGTATTTATGTAATATAATATTGTTATTATTTCTTTTTAGTCTCTTAACCCTTATTCTTTGTAAGTACATTTATATAATATATTATTGTTATTATTTGCAGATTGTGTGGGATCCATACACGCCAGATGTCTTGATGACTGTACCAGGTGTAGCGTTTGAAAACGCAGACACTTGGAGATATGTATGTCCACTGATATGTTACAATATTGTGGAGTGGCATCAACCAGATCGTGTGATGCGACAATTTGGTATGGGTCAACCTATCCCCTATCCACCATCGCAGCCTCAACAAATTCATGACTTGACGCTCAAAGGAAAACAAGGAAGGAATTGAGAAAATTCTTTATGCCCTTTCATCGACATGTGGCATAGCAGAGATCAGTATATTCAATGGAATGATCGACCGAATCATCCTCTGGGCAGACAGTCAGAATATATGATGTGGTATCTACGTCATACAAGACGTTGGATGACCGTGCATGGAGCTAATCAAGGGCACTTGGTAATTTATTCATTTCATAAGTTATTCATTTCATAAGTTATTTATTATCTGGTACAGGCAGATTCAATTGAAAGGGTCAATTTCATGTCTTCTCCAGAAGGATATAGGGAAGACATACCGGATGACCTTGTGGAACATTTTGCAGAAATAAAGTTTGAGACGGATCATATGTTGGCTTCGTTGAATGAGCTGGATCGCATCCATGAATCGATCCAAGAGTCTCCAGCCGCATCGAATATTCCGCCTCCCACGAATGTGGATGATGTAGTCCCAATGACTTCTCGTGAACGTGATGGTTTAGGACGCAGAAGAAGACGTGTAGAAGCGGTTGAGCACCGACAACAAATTCCAGAGGATCGCCAACCAGGGATGTATTATGTGCCACAATCATATCCATATTATACGTCCCAGGCACCGTATCCGACCTATTTCTATCCATGTCTTCCAGGTAGTGCCCGTGGACAACCATCGCCAAGTCAGGAAGGATACATACCTTCACCCTTGCCTCAGGGATATATGTCATCACCTCAATCTTATGGATATGCACCCATGCCTCAAATGCAAGGATTCAATACACCGTCCCCATATGATCCTGTTACAAGCACTCCATCTGCATCGGGACGTTGGGAGCATAATGTGGTATCTCCTAACATTGATTTTTACGACATAGCTGGATCAAGTGCACCACGAATCGATCTTAATACACAGCTATTTGATGAATCAACTTCCCAAGATGCCAATGTAGAAGTTAGGAGAAATCCACATCGTGGGGCTAGAGATCAGCATTGGCGATGCGGAACATGAGTTTTTTCTATACATTCACATGCCGTCACACTGATGATGAGTATGGTGTAACTCAATAATTTGTAGTGTAACTCAATAATAATATACAAACAAGTCATCTTCTGCATTATATATTCTTGATTGATTACTCTTGGAAAATGAGTGGAAAATAGAAATTTAAACTCTTGGAAAAACTCACATGGTACAACAACCATGAACATTCATAAAAATAGAGGATACATCATGGTCCCCTAGATTCTTCCAGTCAATTGAATTTTCAGTACCCCTGGCCATGAAACCATTCCCATATTGGTGACATGTGGCATATTGGTGACATGCTCACGTATATGTGCCAGAAACCATTCCCATGCAGATGTCGTCTCTCCTTCGACAATCGCAAATGCTAGCGGTAACACCTAATCATTTCCATCCTGGCTTGTCGCAATCAAAAGCACACCACGATACTTTCCATACAGATGTGTTTCATCCACTTGAATAATTGGTTTGCAAAACTCAAAGGCATCACGACATTGCTTGAATGTCCAGAATAGTCTTTCAAATATGCGAAATGATGCAAATTCTCCAGGTAAGGGATAAGCATCTCTTTCTAGAATCTGGTAGTAAGCACCAGGAGCAAAAATAAGCATATTCTCCATCCAAGCTGGTAACATAGCGTAAGAAAATTCCCAATCTCCATGAAATTTTTCGATTGCCTTTTGCTTTGCTAGCCAAGCATTTCGGTATGATATTTGGAAATTATATTGAGTGTTGATTATTGCTTGGATAGCCTTTATAGAAGTGGATGGTGTCGCGCATATCAAATCTGCAAATGTTTTAATTTAAAAAAATATATATACGAAAAAATTTTCAGTCATATAAAAAAATAGGAATGTTCTTAAATGTCAAACCATGGATAAACGACGCTATGGCGTTAGAGTCCAACTTTTTGTGATCTTGTGACAACATTGTGTTTACACAAGTGTGTGGGCCGCCCCACGTCTTCACTACCCATTCGTCCTCATCTTTCGGTAAAATAGCCCTCATCCTCCACTGACAGCCGTCTGCATGTTTTTGACATTTCAAATATATTTTTGTTGGCTTCGATTCAACAGTGGTATAACTTTGATGGGCCTTCATCGAATACTGCTTGATAACCATTAGAACTGCTTCTTTTCTATTGAATCTTAAACCAACATAAAATCCATCACCCTCCCGCAAAGAAGATCCTGATACATCAATCCCTCTACCATCCATTTCTTGATCTGGGTGGTCCCAATTAATGTAACTAGAATGGGGAGTATGTAGTGGGAATGGACCGTAATCTAAATCTGTAATCAAAACCAAAGTACAAAATCATTAAAAAATTTAATTACATTCTAATAAAATCTTATTAAAATAAATATTAGCTTTACAACCACAAACCTGCAAATTCAGGGTTTGGACATCCTTCAAAATTTGGCATAACTGGTGTCGATTGTGAATGTAAACAAATATTGATTTCTCCTTCCTCTTCGGAGTCAGACGAATTAACATATGAAAATTGAGTCTCCTCTTCATCTTCTGTGATATCGTCGTCCATATCCCAACGCCAATCTTCATCATCACTTTCTCTGAAATCATTCTCCATTTCATTTGTACGTGTCACCACTAGGGTGGTGGAACTACCCGTAACGTCTAGTGAAACATAAATATCAATGACTCTCATATGTGACCTCTCAAAACAATCTATGTCACTATCATCATAGAACACATACTCAACATATTTGGTCGGATTTTCTTGCACTAAAAGTCTGCTTATTAACTTCGAAATGTATTGATCTTGTCGAAGCCTAATTTTCTCACTAATTTTCTTCTTTAATTGCTCCAAAGTGATACCACGTTCAATTTGTATCCCTTTTTTTTTCTCCTTCAAATGTCGTGCCTTCGGCTCCTTCATAATATCTCCCATTATAATAAATGAAAGCCAAAATTTTACCCATACTTTTTTTACAATAAAAAAAATTATTCATATCAATATATTACAAAAAATAACAACATGAAAAAATTAAAAAAAAACTATTACGACAAATTTAAATAAATAAGTAAATCATAGCATAAAACATGACAAATAAATAAATAAATTAAAAATAAATAAATAAGTGCAATAGAATAACTAACATTTAATAACAATATAAAAGCACAAACTAAAAAATAATTTTCACACTTAATAATAAAATAAATTAAAAATAAACAAATAATTGCATTAGAATGGCTAAACATTAATAACAATATAAAAGCACAAAATAAAAATTAAATTAAATTTATACACAATTTAAAGAAAAAAAATTGGGAATACAAAGTTGGTTAATTTTTGCTTATATTTAAGAACATTAATAGGATGTTTTTTTTCTTCTTATAAATGAGACTGGAGGGAGTACTGTATTATTACAAAAGCACAAAATTAAAGATGAAATAAATATGTAAATTTAAATTTAAAAAATTACCTCGAATAATAGAACGACAATTTGTTTAAACTGAAGATTTAATTACAAATATTGCTGATAGAGTGTAGGTTAATTGCTTGATAGAAGCTGAGGGAAGGGGGTATTTATACTGGTTTTTGGGGTTGCTGGGATTGGGGGGTATTGGAACTCGTGGGGAGCGTGGGAGGGGGGACACGTGCATCACGTGGCGCAACCCTGTGGTTGCGTCACTGCGCTTGACGCTCGCGTTGCGTCAAGGGCAGTGACGCAACCACAGGGTTGCGCCACGTGGCACGAGTGTCGGCTGCTTTTTTTTTAAAATAATTTTATCCAGAAAAAATCTTCCCACCCAATCGAAGAGTGACACGTGTCACCTGGGTTAAGTCATCTCACATGACTTCTTAGACTTTTTTTTTTTGGCTTTGACTGCCCCATTTGCGTAAATAGTTTTATTGACTGCCCCATGTTACGTAAATAGTTTCAAAACTACCCTTTTTTCGGAAATTGTTTGTAAAACTATCCCACTTAGGTAAAAAAACCAAACTGGCATTATTAACTTTTGGCTTTAATATCATATTTAATAAGTTTCATCACAAAAATAATTGATGATAAAAAACATAAAATTTAATAAGTATTTATTTCATATCACCGAGGATGAGACAACCCATCGGATTTGAGATGAAATGAAGTTTAGGATGTACCCCTCCTGTCCCGTATATTGGACCTCTTTGAAAGATTTTACGTCAATTAAGAAAATTTATTAATTTAGTTAATTGTATTAGAAATGTGAATTTTTGATATGTATTTTCAAAATTACCTCTATTAATATTATTGAGAATCTAAAAAGTGTTAAATTAATAGGGGTGATTGTGGAAAAAAGTAATTAATGATCATTGAAATTGATATAGGGTCTTATAAATAGGCACAAAATAAAAGTGTAAAAGGATCTTATATTTAGGAAAGAGGTAGTACACCCTCCGTCCCACAAGGATGATAAAAAATGACTAAATTTTTTTGTGCCAAACTATAGTTAAAATAATTAAAACAATTAATGAAAAATTTAGAAATTGTAAACTTTGAATTGTGATTGGTTGATCCATGCAAAATGCATTAAATTAATTCTTTGATAATTGGTTGATGTATTAGACAAACCATTAACTGCATGTCTCCTTAATTTTTTACTTTTGAATTTTTTAACCATCCTTGTGAGACGCAGGGAGTATAAAAAATAGTAAAAAGTGCAAGTAAAATAAAATGGAAGAAAATAATACTCCCTCTGTCTCATAAGTTATGTTCTTTTAGGTTTTTGCACATAGATTAAGGAATGAGTAAATGATGTAAGAATTTTGTATATTTTGATTAAATTGCCCTCAATTAATGATAAGAGGGAGAATAATAATAAATGTAAGAATATTACATTGAAGAGAGATAAAGAAATAGGTGATGAAAAATAGAATACAGTAAATAAGGGTATTGAAAAAAGTACTATAAATTAATATTTGGTTTCCAAAAGAATATAATTTATGAGACAAAAT
Source organism: Crotalaria pallida (assembly GCA_037953625.1). NCBI lineage: Eukaryota > Viridiplantae > Streptophyta > Magnoliopsida > Fabales > Fabaceae > Crotalaria > Crotalaria pallida. Next base: position 130,131,997 of record CM075650.1, read on the forward strand.
AAAATATCTAATACGGAGATAGTAAAGAAATGTAAAGAACAATACAAGTGAAATAAAGTGGAGGAATTTAATGACCGAGAAAATTTAACTAAAAAATACTTCTCCTCCGTCCTACAAGGATGGTTAAAAAATTCAAAAGTAAAAAAATTAAGGAGACATGTATTTAATTGTTTGTCTAACACATCAACCAATTATCAAATAACTAATTTAATGCATTTTGCATGGATCAACCAATCACAATTCAAAGTTTATAATTTTTAAACTTTTCATTAATTATTTTAATTATAGTTTGAGACAAAAAATTTAGTCATTTTTTACCATCCCTGTGGGACGGAGAGAGTAAAGAACAAGAAAAGTCTTAATTACATTTTTGTCCTTTATCTTATTTTTAAGATTCGCGTCCTTTATTATTATTTTTTTTAAACTCAATTTGATCATTCCGTTAAAAAATGGTTAGATTTCACCATAATATTTCGGAATATTCCCTCCCATCCTCGAAATCCGGAAACGTTGCCGCCGAAAAATAGCTAATTTCTCTCTCTTTCTCTTCTTCTTCTCACTATCAAACTCTACTCGACTCTACTAAAGTACATGGGGGAGCTTGAAAGCTTGGAGCTGATTGCGAAGTCGTTTAAGAGTTTCAAGGTTTAGGTTCTTACTTTGTGTGAAGGGTTCAGCTCTGATGGACTTGCTGCCACTGCTGCTAATTGCAGATTGCTTTTTTTTTTTTTTTTTTTTTTACCTTTTTCACTTTTCTAAGTTATGGGTTTATACTCTTAACAAAAAGGCTCCACTTAAAAAAAAAAAAAAAAGATTTTTGAAAACTTTTTGCCTTTAGAATGGTCTGTCCAGCTCGAGTTAGAATAGCTGAACTCAAGATTTGATCATTATTGAAAGGGGACTACTGAAGATTTGATTTTTTGCTAATTAATCACGGTCAGATTTGGTTTATTGTTTTGCTTTTGATGATGGATGAACAGTGAATTCAAAAGAAATTGGACAGTGGATGATGGATCGTTTGTGTTTTACTTTTGAGTTCGTACATTATTGGTTGATAATGATGGTGAAAAATGAGATGAAGTGTTTTTAAGAGTAGAGTTGGATAGTAAGAAGAAGAGTAAAAGAGAGAAGGAGAAGAAGAAGAGAAAGAAAGTAGCGATTTTTCGGTGACGTTTCGTGTTACGTTTTCAGATTTCAGAAAGGGGAATGAATATTCAATATTCTGGAATATTACGATGAAATCCAACTTTTCTTAACGAAAGAATCAAACTGAATTTTTTTAAAAAAATAAAGGATTAAAATTATTCAAAAAAATAATAAAGGACTGTTTTGGACCACTTTTTGTAAAAGAGGTTTAACAATAAATAATGAGATTCTAAGTTCGTAAGCTTGAGAGATGTATGTAGAAGTACAAAATCCATGCCTCCGTGGCTTGGAAAGAACAGATGGAGCATCATGAAGAATCATCGGGAGGATCGACCGGGGTACTCTTTATCCATGACACTGGTTTGGGGATAATGAAGGAGTGTATATTATGACTCTGTTTTTTTGGTTTTTTTGTGTTTTGGGTTTATATGGGTATTTAAGATGCTGAGGGTAGTGAGAATATTGAAGTTCAGAGAGTTGGTGATGGGGGAAGTAGTCTAGGTCTCCTTTTTCTCTCTCTCGTTCTGTCTTGTTTTTGTATCGGAGTCCTCTTTTATAGGGCATTGGAGGGACTTAAGGGTAATAGGGCAAACACTTGGTGACCAAGTAAACTTAGTGACTAAGTAAACTTGGTGACCAAGTTTTAGGAGAAGGAGTGTCAACCTTCGCTCTCACAATAAGTGGGCCAGTGGGCAAGCGAGGCCAGAGGGTGAGAGCGGACAAGTTAAAGTGGCTTTGTCCTAAGGCGTCCTAGGTCTTAGAGCGTCATGGGTGTCAGAGCGTCCCCGTCCCTTATCTATCATGAAGGCGCTTTGTCAAGGCATGAACGCCTTGTGCACTTTCCTCCATCCAAAGCCTTCCAAGCCACGTAGTCCATGAAGCTCCCAACTTAGTGGTACCACCGATGTGCCGTCCTACACCGAGGTGGCATTTGCCCACTAAGTACTTTACCGTTTCGCCTTTCATCTTGGTTGCAATTATGATTATCTTATCTTTCCTGCAAGATTAAATTGTTAAATAAAGATTATGACCATAATAAAAAACGGATCCAAACAATAGCCCCCTTGCACTTGAGGAAGAATTTATTCTTTCTCAAGTGCATAACATCTTCAAAGGACATAATCTTTATGTTAAAAATTGCATAAAGAAAAGTACGTATATATATAAAATCAAAGGAAAAGATATGAAAGGTTGAAAACTTCCCTTTCATTGAGGACTCATATATGATTCTGATAGTTCATGAGCTAGCGTCATTATCTCGTTGAGGGGTAGCTCCCTAGTTTTTGTTGCGCTTAGCTAACTCTATCGTATGTCTTGTGTCATGGCGATTCTTTTTGCTGGTTTTATCTGCTTAAGTCGTGCTCCATCATGTTTCAGTATGCTTTGATGTTTTATGAAAATGTGATGAATGAATGAATGAATGATATGAATGAATGAGTGTTATGCATGATTGAATGAATGAATGAATGCTCCCTTTTCCGCCTCTGAATCTGTGGATTTAATTTCGGAGAGCGAGGATTCTGAAGATGGTGATCCCAATTCCACTGATTCTTCTGAAAGTGGTATTAATATTGATGTTTCAATAATTTCGCCTTCAGATGATGCTTTTGGTTCTGTGTCACCTAGCCAAAGCCTTGATGCTGTTCCTAATGACCAAGTCTCTTGTGATGCCACTCCTGTGGGCTAGGTGCATTCTAATGTACCAATGCATGATGTTGTTTTGTCTCCTTCCTCTTCGCTTGCAAAAGATGCTGAGGCGAAGGGTGTGTCTTCATGTTACTTTCTTCATATTTAACCATCTGAATTTGTATACTTTTTTTTTGCCTCTCTTTTTTTTTCGTTGTTGTAAACTTTGCTTTCTTGTAGTTGCTGCTTCTGTTGTCGCCTCCGCTTCTAAGAGAAAATAAGCTCCCTCCGCTCCATCTAAATCTGAAGGGTCCAAGAGTTCGAGGGCGAAGACTTTTGCTACTAAGATTCCCTCATCAAAGGCTCCCGCCTCACCCCCAAAAAACAAAAGAGGGCGACTGCTACCAGCCCGTCTCTTGCTGGGCGTAGAGCTTCGCTCCGGCTGTGCTCTCGCCCCAGCTCCTCTTTCTTTTTTTTAATTTTTTTTTGCCCTCTCTCTTCTTGTTTGTTTTGGCAATTCTGAATATGTACTTCTGTAATGTTGAATCAAAGGACTTGGACACCATGGACTTAGCAACACTTTTCGGAAAGCTACAAGAACATGAAATGGAGCTTGAACGTTTGCATTTGCATGAAGAATCGGACAAGAACAAAGAAAGAAAAGGAATTGCTCTTAAAGCTCAAAGGTCATATAAAAAGGAAGAGAGTTTCGACGATAATGATGATAATGAAGATTCTGATTCGGACATTGATGAAGAGGAGATGAAGCTTCTACTAAGAAAGTTCAATAAGATTCTAAGGAGAAAAGGAAGGTTGAACAAAGACAAAGGTAAAGAGAAGGATTCCCCACACTACAAGACAAAGACTTCAAAAGAAAGTATAGTTTGCCATGAATGTGGAAAGCCCGGTCATCTCAAGTACTCATGCTCTAGGTATCTCAAGAAGAAAGAGAAAGAAAAGAAAACTAAAAGGGCATACATAGTTTGGAATAGTGATGATGAAAAAGACAAGAAAAGTACATCAAATAGTTCTTCGGATGATGAAGATGCCGCTTGTCTCAACTTGATAGCTCTAGTAAATGAAGAGGAAAGTTCAAATGTTGAATCAAGTGAGCAAAGCTACGAAAGCGATGTAAGTGAAACTAAATCCGAAATTTCTTCCAAATATGAAATTTTATATAATGCTTATGAAGAAATGCATGAACATCTTAAGAAACTAGCTTTGAAAAACATTGAAAGAAAGAAGCTCATTTTGAAACATCAAAAAGAGATTTTAGAACTTCAAAAACAAGTTGATGAGCTTAATCTTCAAAATGAAACTCTTGATCTTATATATGCTAGTTCTTCTTGTGATTGTGCTAGTAGATTGAATATTGTGGTTGATTGTGAGGATTGCAAGTTGCTTAAAGATGAAAATGCTATTTTGAAAAATAAGCTTGCAAGTTTCACAAATGGTGATATTAGATTGCGCACATTGTTAAATTTTCAAAGAGAAAATTCAAACAAGTTTGGTTTGGGTTATACTAATGCTAAGAGTAATTCTCATAGAAATGTTGTTGATTTTTCTAAAGTTGATTTTTCAAATGCACCAACATGTTTCTATTGTGGTACTCATGGACATACTTCAAATGTGTGTTATATTAAAGTGCATGGTATACCTAAAGGAGATTTTGTTTGGATGAAAAAGGGTGAAAGTCCCTACACTAACAAAAATGGATCCAAAACTATTTGGATACCAAAAAGCAAAGCATGATTGTTTTTGTAGGTATGATTGAAGAGCAAAAGGACTTTCATGTGTTATTCATTCATTTGCTTCTTCAATTGGTATCAAGGAGAAAATCCTACAAATTGGTAACATTCGATATTATACAATTGGTATTTTCAATTTGATATTGTTGGATATTGCTCATAGTTCTCTCAATTGGTATTATTTCTTATAATGTGATATTGTTTATACTATTGAGATAATACTATTGGTATCAAATTCTTACAATTGTTTTACAATTGGTATCATATTATTGGTATACAATTTGTTATAATTGATATCATTGAGTAATCATTAGATGATTATCATGCTTTGGTTGTTATATTTTATGAATTTCTCTATTTTGGCTTAGATATTATATTTCAATTGGTATATTTTTTTTTTGATAATGCCAAAGGCGGAGAAATATGATGTTTTGGAGAAATGAAATGGTATGTTTAGAGAAAGGTTGTTTTTGTTGTTTTTATGTAGGTTGAGCAAAGTTGTTGAAGATAAGGGGAGAATCAAGCTTACTCAATTGGGATTCAAATGTCAAAAGCATTTATTGAGGGGGAGCAAGAGTCTCACCAAGTGATCAAATGGTTCAAGCATCAACAACTTCAATGAACTTCATAATTTCAAAACATGTTTGTCATTTTCAAAAAGGGGGAGATTGTAAGATCCATGAAGAATGTTTTGATAATGACAAAGTGTTTTGAACAAGCTATCATGTGTTGATCAAGTTCAAGTTCAACAAGCAACAATAAACATCAAATGAAGAAGAGAGAAAGCAAGCTCATGAAGACTTAGTTTGAGTATAATTGTATCTGTTTTATCTTTTGCCTCTCAAGCTTCATAGGTCTTTTATTTGATGAGTTTGGTTAGAGTATCTTAGAGGGTAGTGAATCTCATTCATAAGTCATGATTAAATCATAAATTGAGTTTTCACTTAACCTAGAATCAATAGGTGGCTTAAAGGTTTTAAAGGAAAGGTTGGTTTTTGAGAAAACAAGTTTTAAACAAGTGCAGTATCAGTTTACTCGATTAAGTATGGATTTACTCGAGTATTACTCGATTAAACTGAAATCTACTCGAGTAAACACTGCTGATCTGATTTTTTAAAATACGATTTTCACTTTTCAAAATCAGTTTTTAAGTGCTACAACTTTTGGGTATTCTATATAAACCTATTCCTAACCTTTGTGATTTTTACCTATCATCTAAAATCATTTTCATACATATTTTACAAGAATCAAAGCCACTCTATTCTCTCTCACTTTCTCAAGATCAAAGCTTTAACTTTTACATTCTTTGATCAAGAACCTTGAATCTCTCATGTTGATATTTTCATAGCTTTTGAAAGAGATTCATAGGATTGTTATTGTGTTTTCTATTGTGTTGTAATCTTTGCAAGAGGCAAGCTATCTACAACAATTGGAAGTCTTGGTTGTGAATCAAGCAAAGTTATATTGGAAGCCTTGGTGAGGCATTTCATCAAGCACTTGGAAGCCTTGTTGTGTTAACAAGCAATTGGAAGTCTTGTAGTGAAGCAAGCATTGAAAGTCTTGTTGTGGGGTATCGGCAAGCAAGAGAAGAGGTTAGATTAGATATCAATAGGGTTACAAGGCAAGGATGTGGTATCTCTTGTAGGCTAGCAAGAAGGGAGTCTTGTGAGGCATTTACTTGTAATTTGAGAAACTTTAATTCCTCATAGTGAAGAATCTCTCTTGGTTGAAGAGGGGACTGGATGTAGCTTTCAAGCGGATGAAAGTGAACCAGGATAAATCACTGTGTCGTATCTCTAAACCCTTTACTCTTTACATTCAAGTCAATTCATTGTGTTCTTGGTTGAAAACCTAGAGAAAGATTGATTTTCATAATTGATTGAATTGAATCTTTATTGATCAAATTGATAAAGGGAAAATCATTTTCATAACTAGGTAATCAATAAGAATATAGGTGTTAATTGTTTGCATTAATTCAAGAACAATTGAATTTTAGGTTAGAATTGGGGTTTTTCAATTCATTATCAATTGACCTAAAATTGGTTGGTAAATTTACTTGCAATTGTTCATAGCATTCATACATAGTTTGTTGAATCATCATAGTATTGCGATTCTAAAAGAATTCTCATCAAAACTCTTTTACTATTCGATTTTTACCCAGATTACTCGAGTGAATTGTGGATTACTCGATTAATCTGAAAGCTGTTTTGAACTTTACTCGAGTGAGACTTCTGATACTCGAGTGAAATAAAATTTGCTTGCGTAATACTCGATTAAAAGGTATTTTACTCGAGTAACCTGACTTGTTTTTGAAAGAAAATTTATTTTCTTAAAATCATTCTCTACGGTGATCGAAATATCTGTACTAAGGCTCCAATATTCTATTCACCCCCCCTCTAGACTATATTGAGCTGCTTGTTGGTTTCCAGCAAGTGGTATCAGAGCTTGGACGAAAAATCCAAGCCTTAAAAAGCTTTTTCGAAAAGATCCTTTTACTTGGAAACAATGGGCTCAATTTCAAATCCTTTTGGTGGTGAAGGAGCTTCCATTAACCGCCCTCCACTATTCAATGGTGAGGGATACGCTTATTGGAAGGTCCGAATGAAAATTTTTATACAAGCCATAGATATGGAAATTTGGAACGCCATAGAGAATGGACCTTTTGTTCCACAAACTAAAGTAAATGATGTTGTTTCTGTAAAGCCAAAATCGAGTTGGAACGATGATGATAAGAAGAAAGTTCAATTTGATTTAAAAGCGAAAAATATCATCACGTCCGCTCTTTCATATGATGAGTTCTTTAGAGTGTCTCAATGCGTTGATGCTAAACAAATGTGGGACACACTTCAAGTCACACATGAAGGCACTAGTGAAGTTAGGCGTGCTAGATTAAATTCTTTGATACATGAATATGAATTGTTTCGTATGTTGCCTAATGAATCTATATGTTTTATGCAAAAACGTTTTACTCATATTGTTAATCATCTCATTGCTCTTGGTAAAACTTTCATGAATTGTGAACTTGTTAACAAAGTTTTAAGATGTCTAAGTAGGGAATGACAACCAAAGGTTACCGCAATTGTTGAATCAAAGGACTTGGACACCATGGACTTAGCAACACTTTTCGGAAAGCTACAAGAACATGAAATGGAGCTTGAACGTTTGCATTTGCATGAAGAATCGGACAAGAACAAAGAAAGAAAAGGAATTGCTCTTAAAGCTCAAAGGTCATATAAAAAGAAAGAGAGTTTCGACGATAATGATGATAATGAAGATTCTGATTCGGACATTGATGAAGAGGAGATGAAGCTTCTACTAAGAAAGTTCAATAAGATTCTAAGGAGAAAAGGAAGGTTGAACAAAGACAAAGGTAAAGAGAAGGATTCCCCACACTACAAGACAAAGACTTCAAAAGAAAGCCGGTCATCTCAAGTACTCATGCTCTAGGTATCTCAAGAAGAAAGAGAAAGAAAAGAAAACTAAAAGGGCATACATAGTTTGGAATAGTGATGATGAAAAAGACAAGAAAAGTACATCAAATAGTTCTTCGGATGATGAAGATGCCGCTTGTCTCAACTTGATAGCTCTAGTAAATGAAGAGGAAAGTTCAAATGTTGAATCAAGTGAGCAAAGCTACGAAAGCGATGTAAGTGAAACTAAATCCGAAATTTCTTCCAAATATGAAATTTTATATAATGCTTATGAAGAAATGCATGAACATCTTAAGAAACTAGCTTTGAAAAACATTGAAAGAAAGAAGCTCATTTTGAAACATCAAAAAGAGATTTTAGAACTTCAAAAACAAGTTGATGAGCTTAATCTTCAAAATGAAACTCTTGATCTTATATATGCTAGTTCTTCTTGTGATTGTGCTAGTAGATTGAATATTGTGGTTGATTGTGAGGATTGCAAATTGCTTAAAGATGAAAATGCTATTTTGAAAAATAAGCTTGCAAGTTTCACAAATGGTGATATTAGATTGCGCACATTGTTAAATTTCCAAAGAGAAAATTCAAACAAGTTTGGTTTGGGTTATACTAATGCTAAGAGTAATTCTCATAGAAATGTTGTTGATTTTTCTAAAGTTGATTTTTCAAATGCACCAACATGTTTCTATTGTGGTACTCATGGACATACTTCAAATGTGTGTTATATTAAAGTGCATGGTATACCTAAAGGATATTTTGTTTGGATGAAAAAGGGTGAAAGTCCCTACACTAACAAAAATGGATCCAAAACTATTTGGATACCAAAAAGCAAAGCATGATTGTTTTTGTAGGTATGATTGAAGAGCAAAAGGACTTTCATGTGTTATTCATTCATTTGCTTCTTCAATTGGTATCAAGGAGAAAATCCTACAAATTGGTAACATTCGATATTATACAATTGGTATTTTCAATTTGATATTGTTGGATATTGCTCATAGTTCCCTCAATTGGTATTATTTCTTATAATGTGATATTGTTTATACTATTGAGATAATATTATTGGTATCAAATTCTTACAATTGTTTTACAATTGGTATCATATTATTGGTATACAATTTGTTATAATTGATATCATTGAGTAATCATTAGATGATTATCATGCTTTGGTTGTTATATTTTATAAATTTCTCTATTTTGGCTTAGATATTATATTTCAATTGGTATATTTTTTTTTGATAATGCCAAAGGCGGAGAAATATGATGTTTTGGAGAAATGAAATGGTATGTTTGGAGAAAGGTTGTTTTTGTTGTTTTTATGTAGGTTGAGCAAAGTTGTTGAAGATAGGGGGAGAATCAAGCTTACTCAATTGGGATTCAAATGTCTAAAGCATTTATTGAGGGGGAGCAAGAGTCTCACCAAGTGATCAAATGGTTCAAGCATCAACAACTTCAATGAACTTCATAATTTCAAAACATGTTTGTCATTTTCAAAAAGGGGAGATTGTAAGATCCATGAAGAATTTTTTGATAATGACAAAGTGTTTTGAACAAGCTATCATGTGTTGATCAAGTTCAAGTTCAACAAGCAACAATAAACATCAAATGAAGAAGAGAGAAAGCAAGCTCATGAAGACTTAGTTTGAGTATAATTGTATCTGTTTTATCTTTTGCCTCTCAAGCTTCATAGGTCTTTTATTTGATGAGTTTGGTTAGAGTATCTTAGAGGGTAGTGAATCTCATTCATAAGTCATGATTAAATCATAAATTGAGTTTTCACTTAACCTAGAATCAATAGGTGGCTTAAAGGTTTTAAAGGAAAGGTTGGTTTTTGAGAAAACAAGTTTTAAACAAGTGCAGTATCAGTTTACTCGATTAAGTATGGATTTACTCGAGTATTACTCGATTAAACTGAAATCTACTCGAGTAAACACTGCTGATCTGATTTTTTAAAATACGATTTTCACTTCTCAAAATCAGTTTTTAAGTGCTACAACTTTTGGGTATTCTATATAAACCTATTCCTAACCTTTGTGATTTTTACCTATCATCTAAAATCATTTTCATACATATTTTACAAGAATCAAAGCCACTCTATTCTCTCTCACTTTCTCAAGATCAAAGCTTTAACTTTTACATTCTTTGATCAAGAACCTTGAATCTCTCATGTTGATATTTTCATAGCTTTTGAAAGAGATTCATAGGATTGTTATTGTGTTTTCTATTGTGTTGTAATCTTTGCAAGAGGCAAGCTATCTACAACAATTGGAAGTCTTGGTTGTGAATCAAGCAAAGTTATATTGGAAGCCTTGGTGAGGCATTTCATCAAGCACTTGGAAGCCTTGTTGTGTTAACAAGCAATTGGAAGTCTTGTAGTGAAGCAAGCATTGAAAGTCTTGTTGTGGGGTATCGGCAAACAAGAGAAGAGGTTAGATTAGATATCAATAGGGTTACAAGGCAAGTATGTGGTATCTCTTGTAGGCTAGCAAGAAGGGAGTCTTGTGAGGCATTTACTTGTAATTTGAGAAACTCTAATTCCTCATAGTGAAGAATCTCTCTTGGTTGAAGAGGGGACTGGATGTAGCTTTCAAGCGGATGAAAGTGAACCAGGATAAATCACTATGTCGTATCTTTAAACCCTTTACTCTTTACATTCAAGTCAATTCATTGTGTTCTTGGTTGAAAACCTAGAGAAAGATTGATTTTCATAATTGATTTAATTGAATCTTTATTGATCAAATTGATAAAGGGAAAATCATTTTCATAACTAGGTAATCAATAAGAATATAGGTGTTAATTGTTTGCATTAATTCAAGAACAATTGAATTTTAGGTTAGAATTGGGGTTTTTCAATTCATTATCAATTGACCTAAAATTGGTTGGTAAATTTACTTGCAATTGTTCATAGCATTCATACATAGTTTGTTGAATCATCATAGTATTGTGATTCTAAAAGAATTCTCATCAAAACTCTTTTACTATTCGATTTTTACCCAGATTACTCGAGTGAATTGTGGATTACTCGATTAATCTGAAAGCTGTTTTGAACTTTACTCGAGTGAGACTACTGATACTCGAGTGAAATAAAATTTGCTTGCGTAATACTCGATTAAAAGGTATTTTACTCGAGTAACCTGACTTGTTTTTGAAAGAAAATTTATTTTCTTAAAATCATTCTCTACGGTGATCGAAATATTTGTACTAAGGCTCCAATATTCTATTCACCCCCCCTCTAGACTATATTGAGCTGCTTGTTGAATTACCAAGTCAAACACAATTAGCACGTAGCACATATAATTTCATTTAGGCAAACCCAACATGCGTCATACACACCCAACAGTCTTATTAGTATCCATTCGTTTATTCCCTTCCTTTTACCTTTCCAATATCTTCGTTAAGTCTCATTCTGGCCAAGAGTTTCCTGGATTCGGGTGTTCTATAAGTACGTTGCTGAACTAGGCATAATGACCTACCAAGTCAAACACAATTAGCACGTAGCACATATAATTTCATTTAGGCAAACCCAACATGCGTCATACACACCCAACAGTCTTATTAGTATCCATTCGTTTATTCCCTTCCTTTTACCTTTCCAATATCTTCGTTAAGTCTCATTCTGTTCCATTTCCATTCTCATAAATTACCAACTCATGTAAATATATCATTTAGCACATAGATACAATTTCAATATTCAAACACAAATACTCATATTATCAGTTTTCAACTCGTAACCATAAATCATACACTTTTTTTTTCGAAAATCATCCACTGTATGTCACCTCACAATCAGAGGCTAACATACCCAAATACCATCGTGTGTCTCCTCACGGTCAGAGGACAACACACACACATCTCATAATCTTTTAAATCATTTTATCTTTTATTTACCATTAGGGATTAGCGCACCTGTTAGGCATTTCACACCCACTAGGACTTCCACCCAATCCAGGTAACTTTCCACCTATTAGGCCACGGTTGACACCCGTTAGGACTAAAAACAACATCTCAACTCTTTTACCATCACGTTCACATTTTCTCTTTTCAATACTCTTATTATCGTGCAACATGATTGATCCATTGGGTACACCCGCCTAACGGGGCATTTACGGGACCTAATAGGTAACTTTCACCTGGATTGGGTAACTTGTGCCTAATGGGTAACTTGTCACCTAACAGGGCACCTAATGGGTCGGTGTGTCCCAATGATCAATCATAGCTGCAGCACGGTCACTCTTTTAATTTAAATCAAAATCATTCACAACCAAATCAACCAATACCTTCAAATACTCACACCATTAAATTCCAACATCACAATTCACCCATTTCAATTTACCAAGTTCTTACTCTTACTTTTAGTTGTTCTATTCCTCAATTACCACTTATATGATACACATATATCTCCTTAAATCAACCAGGTATACAAACAATAATCACTTATAATCATTCACAATTAACAACCAGAGTTCATGTTCTTCAATAAACATACATGATAACATATAGCATTTAGCATGCATATTCATTCACAAGTATCAATTTATGGCTCATTTCATTTATTTTCTTACTTTATTTTTAATCTAAATTAATTACCCGAATAATCAGTCGCAAGCACACCCACGTATTCTTAGCAAGTATTATAAACTAATCAGAGAATACTCTCTAAAGCAAGGTAAAACACCCCTTACCTCAGGGTCCCTTTTAGGACCTGGTTTACGGCTCGACGAGACGATCCTGCTTCGGCTCACGTCGAGCAAGTCCCAATCTGCTAGCAGCAACTACGGCTTCCACAGTCAGTGTCGGTTTAACTCCTCGACACAGGTGGTGATATGGCGACTCGGTTCAAATCCACAACCGTGGCCGATGACGATAACGGCGCCGGTTTGACTCTAAAGCGCCATTAGTTCCCGGTTCAGTTGACAATGAAGTGGCCCAACCCCGGTTCGGTCTTAACTCCTTCACTGTCACAGCTTTTGCAGTACCGGCGTCGGTGAATGTCGGTAACTCGGTTTCCTTCCATTTTTGTTTGAGGAGAACGATACCATGGAGGGAGAAATGAAGGTCCTTGATGCTTGAACTCCATGGAAATCAAATGGAAAAGATTAGAGCTTGGGTGCCATGGTTAAGGGTGAGAGCTTGGTTTTTATGGTTGAAGGAGAGAAAGGGCGTCGATTCATGGGAAGGGAAAGGAAGGGGATCATACCCAATTCCATGGCTTGAAAGCTATAGCTATGGAGATTGTTCATGATTCAAGGAAGAATAAAAGGTGGTGCTTGGTCCATGGGAGAGAGGGAGTCACGGTGATGCATAGGGAAGGGAAAAAGATGGTGCTTCCATGGGATTAAGACATGAAGAAGAGGTTATGAGAGAATGGTGGAAATTGGCTTCTTGGTGTGGGTTTGAGCAAGAAGAAGAATGGTGATGGTGGTTGGGTTCTTGGGTGAGAGGGAGGGAGACAGATGGAGAATGGAAGGGAGGGAGGTGAGGCTTGGTGCTTCACTCTTTCAGGTCCTGGGCGTGAAGGAAGAGATTTATGAAGTAAACGGTTGGCTTCCCCTTTAGGCCAACAAATTTTGGCTGCCAAAGAGCCACGCGCACCTGCTTGCGCATCAACTAACAGCCCCGCGCGCCTGGGCGCGGGTCATGGCGCGCCTGGGCACGTTTCCTACTGATCTGCGCACCAACTTGTGCCCCGGTGCGCCTGGGCGTGCCCCGGTGCGCCTGGGCGTGCCCCGGTGCGCCTGGGCGTGCCCTGGGGGGTCCTGACTTCAAATCGTCATAACTTCTTCGTTAACCGTTGGATCTTGCTCAAATTTTGAGACAAGCTTCCTAAAATCCTAAACTTCACATCCAACAGTGGGAATTGGGTTTAGATCTATGGATATTTTATTCCTAATTTTCCCTTTTCGGTTGATTTCTAACATCTAAAACGCCGATTTAACCCCCGACTTCGCTTAGATAATTTTGCCCGTTGCTACAAATGTCTCCTACACAATCCCTAGTACTTATAATTACTAGTTGCCTCGCTCCCAAAATTCTTTAAGTAATTAATCTACCCCTTCTCTACACTATAAACATATTAAATCACTAATTAGGCTTGTAAATTAAATTAGGAATGTTACACGGTTTAAACCATCACGCCTAAACACTATCTCAGAGTCAATTTCTCATCATAAATGTCTATGATTTATTTCTTAGCTTGTAAGCATGTGAGAGAATAATAATTGTGCAAATGAAATTAAAATTAAGCTAGGCGTAATACATAGCTTTGTGTCCGCTTGAGGTCTTGTTCCTTATTGTGACGTCTTGTCCAACTAGAGCGATCCTCTTGCTTTTGGGCGTCTAGTTATGGGGAGTGTGACTTCCGCACTTTCCAACTTTAGGTGTCGTTCCTCTCGATCTTGGGTGTTTTCTTTCTGTTTAGGAAATTTCTTGCTTCTGATCTTTATGCACGCCTTTTCGTTTTATCAAGAGCGTGCTTCCCACTTTGTTGTTCAGAGCGTGCATTCTTCGCTTTGGTGTCTCTGGAATGTAAAATAAAGCTCAAATATTTTGTTCCATGTACATAATAATATGATAATTTCTCGATCAATAAAATTGCATCAATTTAACATCCAAGTTCTACTATTTAACATCATACAAATTATGTATAAAGGAACACCCTTCTATAATGCTATAGAGAGCGTATCCTCTCGCTCTCGAGTATGGGGAGCGTACTTCCCGTTTTGGGTGTGAATGGTGTTCCTGCCCGCTTTGGGCTTTCTACTAAAGCTCAAATATTTCGCTCTATCATAATAATTTTTTCTAATAAAGTTGTGTTGATTCAGTATTCAAGTTCTACTATTCAAATATCCATGGCCTAAATTGACACAACACACATTCATCATAAACATCTATTACATATTCTCATCTATTATTGTGCAGAATCTTCACAAAATATTTCCATCATAATCCAAAGAAGGTATTGGACAAGTTTGTCAGATACATGTAATAAGGATTTGCATATAATAATAATCAAAAAATAGAGGCAAACTCATGTGACAAACATAAGAGATTATAAAATAAATAATAATAATAATAATAATAATAAAATAGGGATGGGAGCTGTTAAGCATAAAAAATATGTAATAACATATAAAGAGTTGCAAAAGTCAAAAGAGATAAAGAGACTTAGCTAACTCTTTTGAATAAGGATCAAATATCATCTATTATTATCCATAGTTCCAACAAAAATATTTTTACCATATTCCGATGAAAATATTTATCAAGTTCATCAGACAATTTGATTCACGTAGTAAGAGTTTGCATATTTGACAATAACTAAAAACAATACCAAATTTATGAGCATGTGACAGACGTAGCAAAGAAAAATTATATAGAAAGAAACATGATAACAAGCATAAAAAAAAGTATATTAATGAATAAGAAGTTGAAAAATCAAAGTGGATGGAAACACTTAGCTGCAAATGTTTAGACTCTGCCTCATCTTTTGTCTTATGTGCAACTTGTATTGATGGCCAAGATTCTTTTTCCCTTGGGTAAAAACCTCTGGTTAGTTCCTTTCGTTCATTATTTATTCTTCTGCTCTCTGAGAGTATATTGTTTTTATTGGATGAAAATGTTTTCCTTCGTCAAAGCAGATAGTTGGGAGAGCGAGCCTCTCGCTCTTGGGTATGGGAGCGTAGTTCTTGCTCGCTCAGACTGTGAAGGGAGTTTCTGCCTGCTATGGATTTCTACCAAGGCTCAAATAATTGACTCACACATTTCATGAACATTTGATTCTCACATTTCATATTCTTATATGCTATTGTCTATAGTTCCAATAAAATATTTTTATCATGATCTATCAATTTTGTCACATAGTAATATGCACATAGTAAGAAATTGTATGTAATAATAATCAGAGATGGTAGCAAATTTATAAGCATGTGTCATGTCTCTCTCGTGTTAGATTTCACATAAGCATTGACAAGCATAAAAGGAAAACGTAATTGCCAAGCATAAAAATATAATAATAATAATAATAAAATAGTGAGTTAAAAAAAGTCAAAGTAGATGAGGTGACTTAGCTTTATCCTTTTGATAATAACTAGATCTTCTTCTTCTTCTTCTTCTTCTTCTTCTTCTGTCCTTTGTACACGTTGCCAAATTCCTGCCCCTTTTTTTTATCATATCTATGTCCTCTTAATATATTTTTTGTCTCACTACCCACTGCTCCTCTTTTATTTGACCCAAAAATCAAATTGCTCAATGCCATGTCTTTTTCATTTCCCCTGAACACTGCTGCTATTTACTCTTTTTTGCTTTGACCCAAAACGAGAAAACAAAAGGTGTTGTCCCTTTCCTTTGTACTGATCGAAAAAACCCAATCACTGACATCCATTTCCTTTTGACTTTGCTTGATCAACACTTGAACACATGAAACACCCTTTCTTTATCTCCCATGTTTACTATTGCTTATGCTTGTGGATTTTTCATGTGAAATATCTCGTGACTATGAGTCTGTGATTGTATTCTCATTCCTTCACTAATTTGTCGTTGGTCGCCTAACAAAAGGTCACATCCTTTGTGATATTTAATGCATTCTTTTCCTTTTGACTTTGCTTGATCAATACTTGAACAAATTGGTGGTTTTGCTCATGGCGGGTCAAGGCGATTCTGGTGATGATGAAGCAGACCCTGGCATTTTCCTCCTCCCGAGAACAGCAAGGCGACCAAACAAGAGCGAGTGTGTTTCCAAAAAGCAAGGCGACCAAATGAGAGCGAGTGTGTTTCTAAACAGCAAGGCGACCAAACGAGAGCGAGTGTGTTTCCAAACGAGAGCGAGTGTGTTTCGAAACAGCAAGGCGACCAAACGAGAGCGAGTGTGTTTCCAAACGAGAGCGAGTGTGTTTCTAAACAGCAAGGCGACCAAACGAGAGCGAGTGTGTTTCCAAATAGCAAGGCGACCAAACGAGAGCGAGTGTGTTTCCAAACGAGAGCGAGTGTGTTTCGAAACAGCAAGGCGACCAAACAAGAGCGAGAGATTAAGACTTTCTCCCTTAGTAAGAATCAGATGCCTTTTTTTTTTGGTCCCATATGCAAGTTGTCTCAGATTCTTTTTCATTGGACAATGTGTTTTATCAGTTGAAAAAGTCTTCCTCCGCCAGTGTAGATACCATCATTTTCTTTCTCTGTCCTTCGTCCTTTTCCCCTTTATTTATTTTTTCTTTTCTTTTCCTAATAAAATTTCTTCACTTTCTTTATGTCAGTGTGTTGTCCCTTTCTTCTCTGCTACCCATAATAACCAGAAAGCTCTTCCTTTCTTTGTCTCTCGTCCTTTTTCTTTTACTCAGAGGTTAAAATCCAAAATTTTATTCATCCCAACATAACACTCTTCTCAACACTTTCTTATCTAAGCCATCTTTTTTTTTCCTTCTTTAAATTTTTCCACTCACTATAGTTCCCGAAGTATGTAAAATTCACTTCTTTCTTTTAACCACAGAAGACTTAACCAAACCCATATGGAAACACCCCTTTCACTCTCTTTCCTTGTATTAGCCCAATGAAATTTGACCTGGTATACTCTGAACACCCCTATTTTCTCTCTCTTCCTTGTACCTCTCCTCCACTAACTGGTATGTTAGCTCCTTAGAAATAGGCAAAGCAAGTGGCTTTGCCTCTTCTCAACGCTTCGCTCTGTCTTCTGCAACCGGAGCGAAGCTCTGCGCTCTGTCTTCATGAAGCGACCCCTCCTGTAAAAATATTTTCAATGGATCCCTCCAAGCTTCGCCTTCTGCTCCTGCTACTTCCTCCTTTCTCCTTGTACATCTTCTTCTCCTTCTTGTCTTCAACCGTAAACCAATGTCGCAATGACACATCCTTTTATTTTTATTTTATTGAATCTTCACCGTAATGAAAAATAAAAGTTGCTAAAGATGTTCAACGAGCCTTGTATTTTGTTTATTTCTGGACTTTGGTTTTGTTCGCTTCCGTCCGTCGCATCTCAATGTTCTTGGCTTCATACATACATCTCCCCAGCGGAGTCGCCAATTGTTTTGGACCACTTTTTGTAAAAGAGGTTTAACAATAAATAATGAGATTCTAAGTTCGTAAGCTTGAGAGATGTATGTAGAAGTACAAAATCCATGCCTCCGTGGCTTTGAAAGAAGAGATGGAGCATCATGAAGAATCATCGGGAGGATCGACCGGGGTACTCTTTATCCATGACACTGGTTTGGGGATAATGAAGGAGTGGATATTATGACTCTGTTTTTTGGTTTTTTTGTGTTTTGGGTTTAGATGGGTATTTAAGATGCTGAGGGTAGTGAGAATATTGGAGTTCAGAGAGTTGGTGATGGGGGAAGTAATCTAGGTCTCCTTTTTCTCTCTCTCTCTCGTTCTGTCTTGTTTTTGTATCTGAGTCCTCTTTTATAGGGCTTTGGAGGGACTTAAGGGTAATAGGGCAAACACTTGGTGACCAAGTAAACTTAGTGACTAAGTAAACTTGGTGACCAAGTTTTAGGAGAAGGAGTGTCAACCTTCGCTCTCACAATAAGTGGGTCAGTGGGCAAGCGAGGCCAGAGGGTGAGAGCGGAAAAGTTAAAGTGGCTTTGTCCTAAGGCGTCCTAGGTCTTAGAGCGTCATGGGTGTCAGAGCGTCCCTGTCCCTTATCTATCATGAAGGCGCTTTGTCAAGGCATGAACGCCTTGTGCACTTTCCTCCATCCAAAGCCTTCCAAGCCACGTAGTCCATGAAGTTCCCAACTTAGTGGTACCTGTAACACCCTCACATTAATTAGTTAATTTGTAGGTTTTAATAAAATTAGAGTTTTAAAATTTCTTTTAAACTTAATTACTTATAAAATACTCTACGAAAATCCGGCAGAGTTTCCTCTGTTTTCCGGACTTCCCAAAAATTTCCTGTTTAAAACCTGTCATTCCAGAATTATTTAAAAACATAAAACACAACAGTTTATTAATCAGATCAGATCCTAACGCCCGATTAGTGTAAGCTTCAGGGCATACGACTATTACATATTCTAAAATTACAAAAATAGTTGTCCACTCATAATATTAAATATGCATTCCACGTAGTGGAATGAAAATCCTGCTCGGCCATGTCCCATGTAAGCTCCACTTCCGTACCTGCAAAAATATAGCAAGAAGGGTAGCATTACACAAAACTTAAAAAGATAAATCCTATAAGAGACATAGCAATAAACTAAGCCTACACAGTTACTTACATTTGTTATTCATAATAGTAATATAATTAATTTCTTCTCTTTATCACTTATTCTCACACTCTTTTAATTTTTGTTTCTCTTAACATTCATTCATTCCCATTCTTTCATCCATTTTCCATTCCTTTCGATTCCATGAATAGAGAACCATCCCATTAGTAAGCTTCTGACCACGGTTTTCACTTCCCTTCGGTTTTTACTTTCCGCTCCATATATGGTTAGGGTCATGCCCATTTCAACGCTTGCCTTCTAACACTACGTGTTATCTCTATCTGCACAAGGTCGTCAGTTTTTCTTATTATTAAAGTTCCATCTCCCATTCCTTGGATTGAAATCCTCCCCCACTTAGCATTGACATACTTGATTATATCCATGCTAGGGGGTATGTTCATTCGTTGCTTAGAGTAGAGTACACAGGTTCCCGACCGCTATCCAAGGCTGGAAAGGGGCACGTGGGTGACTATCTATCGGTAGGTATAGGACTATGCCGGGTTTCTACGGCTTGGAGAACTCTCATACATACATCTGAGATGTCTGAAACTTGAAGAGAGTGAAGATGAAAAGAAGAAACATGAAGCACTCAAGGGGAATTTTAATGATCTTTGCAAGGTGATCAAGGACATGTCAGGTGATAAGGGTGTAGAGATTATGGTGCTTGATAGCGTTGTGGCTTCCTTCATAATGTCCGGTGACTGCTCAACACAAAAGAATTATGTAAGCACCGACATTGAAGGATAGCATTATTGTTGGACACATGTCAAGCAAGAAGACAATGGTGATTATCCTTAAGTGTGCATTCTCAGAAGAGAATCATCGAAAGATGCATTCTCTATGGACCTATAGCTGATTTGATTGGTCTCGATAAAGGTACCTGACGCAATGACTAAGACTTGCTTCCTTTGAGGGAATCGTTCGAGAACTTTGACTAGATTCTTAGGTGAGTCTTAAACTGTATACTATCTAATTCGATGGGTTGCATGAGGATGCCGATAAGGCTCGCTAGAGTCTCTCAGGGATTCTGTACTCTATTACTCTATTCCCTAATGCTATGCAAAGAGCTTGGAAGGAATTCTTCTCGGGTTGGTTTTGTTCCGTCTAGAGGGTCTACTTTAAAAACTTACTAATTTGATTATTTCGGTTTTTGATGAAATGTGCCAATGACATCGATCACCAATAGGTGCGAAGATCGAGGTGATCAATCTCAATCTCACATCTTTCAATGGAAATATCATTGTCAGGTTTGTTGGTGGTATCATCCTCTAACAGATGTAAGGGTTAGAGTGATCGGTTCTAACCTTACCCTCTACTAGAGTCAGTACCACACTGGCTTGGTGGAACTTCTAACTAAGGCATTAACACCTATCGATTTCTTCTAGGTTATACTACTCACACTCAATCTAAGCAACAACATTGAAGTAAACAATTGATGTATTACTAACATGAAAAGTACCTTGGTTAGTTCATTCGCTCCCTTCACCGATACGTCTAGGACAGTTTGCCCCCATGTGTCCCGGTTGTCCGCATATATAGCAGGGACCCTGTTTTCTGTGTTGTTTCAATATTAGACACAGTTTCCGATGGAATCTCCCACATAGTGGGCATGATGGCCTGGTTCTCGGGGCATTCACATTAAGGGCCACATCCCTCGGCACTACTTCCATAGTGTTGATGTCAAAGTGTGGGTCTGATTCGTGAGCCAATTCCTTACCCTTGTTAAGACCTACTTCATTCAGTAAATTCCCGCTCCTTTCCTCTGCCTCCTACTGATTCAAACTCTTCTCATAAGCACTAGCCATATTCACCAGTTGAGAGAGGTTGGCTATACCCTGGTGTATAAAGATAGTCCTAACCCTGGCATTGAGACCTGCTTCAAATTTAATACACTTGGTGCGTTCGTCTGCGTCCCGATAACTGCCAGAATAGCGAATCAGATCTTCAAATTGTGCCGCATACTCACCGACATTCATACTCCCTTGCTCCAGATGCAGAAAGGCGATCTCCTTTTCCCTACGAACATCCTCAGGAAAATACTTTCCTAGGAAGTGAGCCTTAAAAAGATCAAAAGTAATATCCTGATTGGCTGCCTCCAATTCTCTTCGCACTCGTTCCCACCAAAACTCTGCCTCATCAGTCAACACGTACTGCGCTAGCAACACAGTTTGTTCAGCAGGTGGCGCCATAGTGCGAAGGATCTTTTCAATCTCCTTGAGCCATCGCTGGGCTCCATCAGGGTTATACCCCCCTTCAAACTTGGGTGGTCCGTTCTTTCGGAACCGTGCCAACCAATCAATCGCGACTGGAGCTGGGGGTTGGGGATTTAGTGCTGCTACTGCTGCTGCTATATTCTGCGCCTGATTTTGTTGCATCTGCGCTAGATGCTCAGCCTGATTCTGTTGTATCTGAATCAGATTTTCCAGAATAGCAGCCATTCTATCGTCTTCGACACGTCTCCTAGCCATGATAGCTAAGTCCTGGAGAAGATACAAGTTAACACTTGCCTAGCAATTAATTGCATAAGAATCCTAATTGCCTAACCTAGACACTTGACTATACACATTGGTTACTCGCTTGGTGAGTAACCACTGGAGTTGTGAGTCCAAACTCCAAGGCCGAGGAAAAACTGCTCTGATACCATAAATGTAACACCCTCACATTAATTAGTTAATTTATAGGTTTTAATAAAATTAGAGTTTGAAAATTTCTTTTAAACTTAATTACTTATAAAATACTCTACGAAAATCCGGCAGAGTTTCCTCTGTTTTCCGGAATTCCCAAAAATTTCCTGTTTAAAACCTGTCATTCCAGAATTATTTAAAAACATAAAACACAACAGTTTATTAATCAGATCAGATCCTAACACCCGATTAGTGTAAGCTTCAGGGCATACGACTATTACATATTCTAAAATTACAAAAATAGTTGTCCACTCATAATATTAAATATGCATTCCACGTAGTGGAATGAAAATCCTGCTCGACCATGTCCCATGTAAGCTCCACTTCCGTACCTGCAAAAATATAGCAAGAAGGGTAGTATTACACAGAACTTAAAAAGATAAATCATATAAGAGACATAGCAATAAACTAAGCCTACACAATTACTTACATTTGTTATTCATAATAGTAATATAATTAATTTCTTCTCTTTATCACTTATTCTCACACTCTTTTAATTTTTTTTTCTCTTAACATTCATTCATTCCCATTCTTTCATCCATTTTCCATTCTTTTTCTTTTAAATGCCGATACGCCTTCACAGGCTCCCATCGGACTTCCATTTTCTTTTTAAATCGACACGCCTTGATAGGCTCGCATCGATGCCGATACGCCTTCACAGGCTCGCATCGGGCTTTTATTTCCCTTTAATCGACACGCCTTCACAGGCTCGCATCGATGCCGATACGCCTTCACAAGCCCGCATCGGACTCTTATCTTTTATCTTTCTCTATCTTTCTTTTCTTTCTCTTTTTCTTTTTTTCTTTTTCTTAGTCATATATCTTTCTTCTTTTTCTGGTTTACTGTATTATTCTCTTTTCTCTCATTTCTTTACTTTGGGACCTATTATCACATTATTTATTTTCCACTATTTTCAATATTTCTCTTTTTTTTCCCCTTTTTCTTCTTCTCTTCCTTTTCTTTTTCTTCTTCTATTTATTAATTATTCTAACTTATGTTTATCTCTACTTAGCTTTAGTACAATCGTTACATTTTAATTCCTGTTTCAAATTCTTAACTATTTTCCATAGCTCCTCTCTCTCACACTATTATTTACTTGTTTTCCCCATATTATTATCCCATTATATTTGTCTAACACTATTTCCTTCTCTTTCTTTGTTCCATTATCTTTCCACTATATTCTTTTACCAATTTACCTACTTATATTTAAAATTTAGTTTACTATTTCGTTTCTATTATATCCCTATTCAACAACTCTTAACTAAATCCACTCCTCGATGTCTTATTGTTTTCATATTTTAACTCCTCTTTTACCCCACCTTTAGTTTTAATCATTCCTCTCTTCTTGTCCATCACACTTACTCTATATTCTTTTATTCTCACGCTTTGTTAATTTTCCTTAACTAATTTCCCTTGACTTTATTTTATGTTTTTCTACATTTTCATTTTATATCAACTCTTTTAATATCCTAACACACTCATTCACTCCGGACCTTATTCTATGCACATACATTTTATTCCCTGAAGTGTGGTTTTCATTAACTACTTTAAACAAATCATTTATACTAGTGGGGACTACCCTAAGGGTCATTAACTTATTCCTTAATTACCCTATTCCTAGTCACCACTATGGAATCCTAGAATTTACTCTTTAAGTAGAGGTAATACGACCCTTCTTACCTTAAAATAATTAAAAGAAAGTGAACCTTAATCGGGTTTTGAGATCCTAACGCAGGAGGTATGTCGATTGAGCTTGATATCCACAATAATCGCTACGAGAGGTCCCGGAGTCCACTAATCCATGAAATAGAGCAAGCTTAATGAGCACCCTTCCTTCCCTTGGTGTGGGTCGAATCACAAGAGGAAGGGGAAATACCTAATCACACTTGGAACATTTGGAGGGAGGAATAATAATGAATAATAATGATAATAATACAATAATCAAAAGAGGTAAGGAAGGAAAACTTGATTATACTCACCCCTATTTTCAATGGGGAAGAAGCAAGAGGAAGGGATGGTGTTGGCTTAGCTTAATGGTGATGATGTTGATTGGAAGAGGAGAGGGAGAGCTTGATGATGATCTAGAGACTTGAAGTTTAAGCCTTGATCCTCAATGAAGCTAATGGAAGTAGATGATGATGGAGTTGGATCCCTAATCCTTGGAAGTTCGCCATCCACCAAGAGAGAAGAATAGGGAGGAGAAATTGAGACTTGGAGGTGATAAAAGAGGGAGATTGGAGCTTGGATTCATGGAGAATTGAAGGAATGAGAAGAATTTTGGCTGTCCCTTAGCTAGGGTTTCGGACCCAAGAAGAGGGAAGAAGAAATGGGGGTTTTGGGGGTTGAATGACCCCCAACGTGCCTTTTTATTTTTGCAGATCGCAGAATTTTCGCTTAAGCGAAATATTTTCGCTTAAGCGAAATAGCTTTAGTGGTGACATCAGGCAGAAATACTCGAGTATTTCTGTCAGTACTCGAGTATTTTGACCCAAAATACTCGAGTATTTCACAAAATACTCGAGTATAATGATCAGATACTGCTACTTTGCTTTTCGATTTTTCTTCTATTTTCCCCCTATCTTCAAATTGCCATAACTTCTACGTTAACCGTCGGATCTTGCTCAAATTTGACGAGCAACTTCCTAAAAATCACCCCTTCACATCCATAGGTGGAAATTTTGTTTTGAGTCCTAAATCTTTTATTTTGATTTTCTATCCTTTGTTATGTTTTAGTACCAAATTATCTATTTTTCTGGCATGTTCCTAACTTCAATTTAATGCTCTTTTCTTTTCTAACCTTATTATTATTATTGTTATCATTTCCTAATGTTAAAATACTTCTTTTAAATAACTATTTTTAGTTTATTATCATTATTTCCTTCATTCCAGCTATTATTTACTTATTCGTCTTTGGGTTTAAAATTTGGGATGTTACAGTATCACCGATGTGCCGTCCTACACCGAGGTGGCATGAGCTCACTAAGTACTTTACCGTTTCGCCTTTCATCTTGGTTGCAATTATGATTATTTTATTTTTCCTGCAAGATTAAATTGTTAAATAAAGATTATGACCATAATAAAAAACGGATCCAAACAAGGACCAAAGTAAATAATAAAAATAAGATAAAGGACAAAAAATACAATTAAACCACAGGAAAATAATGTAATTGAAATTGCATAAAATGGAATGAGTACTCAAAGTTCACATGTCAATTCGCCGGTTGAGATATTTAGGATTTTTTTTTTCCAAGTTTTCAACCATTTGTTCATCGTCAGAATTAGAATTTACAAGGTGCAGATGTATTTATGTATATTAATATATTTAAAATAAAAATAATATGATTAGATTATTCAGATATTTTTTTTTCATTTGTTGATTATCTAAATGTTCTTTTTTTAAAAGACTATATCATTTATTCATAGCAAAATCATATTTGGTTTTTTTTTTTCAATATGGTAATAATTTATTTAAAAGCTAGTCATGGCCGGGTTCGATTCCCACTAAAAACATCTCGCTGGGAGAGCCAGGCACGCAGCTCGCTCCGGATTAGTCTCAAGGGCTCCCTGGTATTAAGGGTGCTCTTGGGGATACCGGTGGTTCCGCAAGGAATACGGACAAAAAAAAAAAAGCTAGTTATGGTTATACTGGTGGTTCCGCAAGGAATACAAACATAAAAAAAGCTAGTTATGATATTTTGATTTTTTTTCTTTTATTTATTTTTTTGAAAAAATGCCTAACGTGTCCGGTGGATGTATTAAAAAACTTTGAGAAATAAAATTAACAAAGATATAAATTTTGAATTCGATTGATTAAGATGATAATAATAACAATAGAAGAAGATTTTCTTGATTTAAATTAAATGTAAGAAAATGCAAATTTGAGAGAGTAATTATAAAAAGGGAGAGAAATTTAAAATAAAGGAATAATAATTCATAATTATAGTAATTTAAAATTTGCATGATTTTAGCATTATTTTAGGAAATTATTATTTTTTAATTAATAATAGAGATGACACATGACATTATGAAGACCAATTCCTTTCTCCAATTTTTTATAGCATTAGTTTGATGTCAGGATTGGTCTCAAAAATATATAATGGGAATTGCTGTGAAACTACTTTTGTTTTAAAAGGTATCAATGTCATCTTTAAATTTATGCACATTCAGCACTTAGTTGTATGATTATGTGTCATGTAATAAGGTTATTTTTGCAAATTTTAAAAAATTAACTCAACCATGACTACACATTAAAAAAATAAATTAAATTCAACAAAATCAAAAGAAAAACCTAATCCTATTTTTCCATCCAAACACTCAATGTTACAAATAAAAAAAGTTAAAGTGAAAAAAACCAAACTAAACAAAACATAATTTTATTGAACAAGAACAAAAGGAAGAACATCAGGCATGAGAGAAATAATGAAATATGTGGTTTGCTATTACTCTTCTTCTTATTAGTTATCATAATTTTCATATTATCTTATTATCTATTCTATTTATTTATTAGTCTGAATTTAAATATTATATTGTCTTGGAATGGTTTATTTTTTTGAAAAAATGCCTAACATGTCAGGTGGATGTATTAAAAAAACTTTGAGAAATAAAATTAACAAAGATATAAATTTTGAATTCGATTGATTAAGATGATAATAATAACAATAGAAGAAGATTTTCTTGATTTAAATTAAATGTAAGAAAATGCAAATTTGAGAGAGTAATTTTAAAAAGGGAGAGAAATTTAAAATAAAGGAATAATAATTCATAATTATAGTAATTTAAAATTTGCATGACTTTAGCATTATTTTAGGAAATTATTATTTTTTTAATTAATAATAGAGATGACACATGACATTATGAAGACCAATTCGTTTCTCTAATTTTTTTTAGCATTAGTTTGATGTCAGGATTGGTCTCAAAAATATATAATGGGAATTGATTTGGAACTACTTTTGTTTAAAAAGGTATCAATGTCATCTTTAAATTTATGCACGTTCAGCACTTAGTTGTATGATTACGTGTTTGATTATGAGTCATGTAATAAGTTTATTTTTGCAAATTTTAAAAAATTAACTCAACCATGATTACAAATTAAAAATATAAATTAAATTCAACAAAATCAAAACAAAAACCTAATCCTATTTTTCTATCCAAACACTCAATGTTACAAATAAAAAAAGTTAAACTAAAAAAAAAAAAAAACTAAACAAAACCTAATTTTATTGAACAAGAACAAAAGGAAAAACATCAGGCATGAGAGAAGACATTTTTGGAGAGAAATAATGAAATATGTGGTTTGCTATTACTTTTCTTCTTACTAGTTATCATAATTTTCATATTATCTTATTATCTCTTTCTATTTATTTATTAGTCTAAATTTAAATATTATATTGTCTTGGAAAGGTATATGCATATCTTCGGCTTCTACATGCGACAACAAGGACGGGCGAACGAGGGAAAGGAAGAGCGGAAAAGCTTGGGTGCCTTTTAATTGTGAATGGCATGAATGTTATTTCTTTTGGACCAACCATATTATAATATGTAAGATTATTTAATCTAGTCAATGTACGATTGTCTTATGATGTGTGGTAAAAAATAGCTAAATTCTTTGTCCCAAACTAAAGTTAAAGTCATTATTGAAAAGTTTAGAAATTGAAAACTTTGAATTGTGATTGGTTGATCAAAACATCATAAATAAAAGATTTATCAAAGGAAATATATCATGTCAAGCAGTCCATGTTAATCTTATAAATACCAGCCTCCATCAGAGGATTGAACACACCAAACATCATCAATACACAAAAAGTACACACAATTTACACATTCGTACTCCTTAGAAAGAATCTTAGTAGAAAGAATAGTCAAAACTCCGGCCATCCTCAAAGTGGTAGTTGATCACAACCCCACTACAAAGAATATATAACATCACTAAGGTCATTACCAACACTGTTGAGAGCCATAGCCTCTGGATTCTAGACGGTCAGCCCGATTTTCTCATACAGAGGTCACAAGCTTGCTAAATGGCCTTCCTAAGAGAGGGGGCTTATCACTGAACTCTCTCGGGAACAGCTCGTACCCGCCTACATCTCTCCTATGCACAAAATCAACGTGCCCATAAGAACTACGTAGTCTTTTTATTACACTTGTCTATATGTGTCTGATTCTACTATTTGTGTTTCATTGATTCTACAATGTGTGATTTAAGTGTGGGGGGATAGTAGTTTAGGTTGAATATTTTGCTTTGATTTTTTTTAGGTTTTGCTTAGTTTTGGGCATTTTCTTGCATGTTTTTGCTTCATTTTAGTAGAGTTTTGGTATCTTGTGTCTGAATTCATGCATTTCTGTGTGCAAAGTTGCTTTTGATAATTAAGAGGTAGTAACACTGTGATAGAATTGTCCCTTTTGTGATGATTTGAGCCTTAATTGTGGGTGGATTGCTATATATGCCACCTAATTTTCTTCATGTGTGATTGCACTCTGGATTACTTGAACTCTAGGACTTGACTTGACTCTTGTTGATACTTGATTGCTCATGCACATTTTGAAATGATTTAGGCACTTTCTTTCTTGAATAAGCTATTAGCCATATGAGCCTACCTTGAATGAATGTATCCTTTGCTAGCCCCTTTGAGTCATTTTATCCCTTTCCTTGTTCTTTAGCTCATTACAAGCCTATGACTAAAAAACCATGCTTGTCCTAACCTTAGGGAATTTTGGAGCTTTGGAATTGTTTTGGGAATGGGCATTAGGTAAGAAGTGTGTTCTATGCTTCAATTGGTTGAGTTCTTGGTTTTGCCTCTTTGGTTGTTATAGTTATGGCTTCATCTTCATGCTATTTGTGTTGTTTCTTCTTTTCTTTTTGTATATCTCTCAAAAACAAAAAAAAAAAATAAATAACAAAATAGAAGACAAAAAATACAAAAAAAAAATGTAAAAAGAAAAAAAAAAGAGAAAAAAGAAAAAAAAAGTGAATAAAAGGTTGTTGAGGCAAAGAGGATTGGAATTAGTGGTTGTTGAATTTGGGGTGGATTTTGCTTACTTTTTACTTATTCTCCATTGCTCCTCTATTCCCTTGGTTTTAGCTACATTCCCATATTTTTATCCTACCTTGTCCTTGGCCCCATTACAACCCTTAAAAGACCTTTTGATCATTTTGTGCATGTGTGTTGATAGTTGATGTTAGAGGCTTGTCAAGCTTATGGTTGTGTTTGTTTTTCATGATGTGCCTTGAGTGTAAATAATGATTAACCCCAAACACTTGAGTGTAAACACTTTTGAGTGATCCTTATGAGTTTCTATCATCTTTGTGACTATCCTCTTGATGTCATTGGTTTCTTTGCATACTTGAAGTAATTGGATGATGTTCACGGATGCTTTGACTCTTTGATCCTTAACCATTTTGTGTGCTTGAGTTTGCCCATTTCTTTGCATTTCCTAGAATTCATTGTGAAGTATGTAATCTCTTAGTTTTGCATTTCTTAGTTGTAGTCATCTTGTTGCATGATTCACTTTGGTGCATATTGATCTTCTTAGTCCTATCTTTTGGTTTTGCCCAGGAGTGCAAAAGGATAAGTGTGGGGGTATTTGATGAGCATTTTATTTCCCATTATTCCTTGCATTATTTTACTCTTATTATTGATACTTGTTACCCATTTGACATTGTTTAGCTTGATTTTGTGATTTAGAGTTTATTGGACTAATATTCTGAATATTGTTTAATTTGGGATTATTTAGCCTAACTAATTCTATTTCTATTTTCAGGTCATATGTGGCACAAGGACACTATGGGAATTTTGGAAATGAAGATTGAAGTATTGAAGTGAAGATTGTAATTTGCATTTAGGTCAATTTTTAGTTGTAATTTTCAGAATAGTGTTTCTTAGGATTTGGGCCCAGGTTTTAGGCCCATTTTGTGTCTTAAGAAGGAAAATTCGTGTAGGGGTTGAACACATACTCCCATTTCAGATTTCTCACTCTCTCTCTAGGTTAGAACTTCTCTCTTGGCTCTCCATAGCAAGTGGTGGCTGCTAGGGTTTTGTTCTTCCCCTTTCAACACGTTTTTCTTCATTTATGGCCATGGAGGCTAACTTCAAGGGTTAATCCCTTTGGTATTGTATCACTTACTCATGAGCTCTTGTTCTTAATGCTATTTCAATTTCTCTCTGCTGTTTTCGTGGTTTATCTCTATTTATGGTTCGCTTAGTTCTATTTATTAGCGATAATCCATGAGTGTAAATGCTTAATTTATGCTAACTCGTAAAAATCCCATGCTTTGGTTTCTGATGCTTAATTAGAAGCTAGGATTTTGGGGTGAGAACTGAATTTTCGCTTAGTATTTAGGTCTCACGAGTTGGACAGAGAAGATGAGAGAAATCGATCTTTAGTGAGCTAGGATTGAGTAGTGTGCGTAGCCAAAGGGGTTTGCCCGCTTTTCTTTCTGATTTTGTTAGTTTTAATATTCTGTTTATGTTTTGTTCTTCACAATTGTTACACAGAAAAAACCCCTCATTTTA
Organism: Crotalaria pallida; assembly: GCA_037953625.1. Lineage (NCBI taxonomy): Eukaryota > Viridiplantae > Streptophyta > Magnoliopsida > Fabales > Fabaceae > Crotalaria > Crotalaria pallida. The sequence continues at coordinate 130,162,342 of CM075650.1, forward strand.
CTGCACACTACGTGTTTTATACTTTGCTTAAACCGATATTCGCTGGGAAACGACCTAGGATCACCTTCCTAGTACTACAGAATAAACCCCTTTTATTTTGATCGGGTACGGCCTCGATCAAGACGTATAAAAAAGGTATGAAGCTCGAGATACTAGCAAAGCTTGTGGTCCGCTCACAAATAAAGGTTTCTAACATCGATAGAGAAAGGAGGACATAATTAAGAGGGGCGATGAGGTGCATGTGGGATCTCTCAGATGCAGGACTTTGTGTGAAAAGGTTGGGAATATGCTTTATGAAAGTTGATTGTTCGCTTATGGCCTACTCTCATGGAGCACTATTGTATTGAGTTAGGGGATGGTCATGGCACGACTTTTTGGAGAGACCAGTGATAATCAAATGGACCAATTTTTTAGTCTTTTGCTTTTGTGTCGGACATTGTGAAGGAAGATGGCAGTTGGGAATTTGAGCAGATTCAGGAGCACCCCCTAAAATATTGTGGCCCGTCTTCATGTAATGTTGCCTCCAAATGAAGAGGGAAAACCAGGCAAACCTACATGGTTAGCGTCAGAGGGAATTCATAACAAGATCTGCTTATCATATTTTGCCAAGACATCAATAGCTCAAGCATCAAGTGTGCTGCTTATATGAATGTGGAGAGGTCCTTCAGCAGTTGAAGGTTTGTGGAAGGTGGTTCATAGGCGTTTGCTAACAAATGGGAGGAGAGTATAATGTTTTAACTCAAACGCGGATTGCCATAAATGTAATGGTGTTGTTGAAACTATTCGTTGTGTGATTCTTGATTCTCCATTCGCAACTAGAGTTTGGCTTCCTCTCATCAAAACTAGTGTTATCTATACTTTTTTTAGGACTGTTGGAGTGGATCACCATGAACTTGACTGGACAACATGGGTGGTCGCAAAAGATCTTGTGGCAGTATTTGTTTATGGTCACTTGTGCCAGGCATTAGGAATGACGTAATAACGAGATGCATGAAGCTAATTATGTTCAGCCCTAATCATGCTCATGAGCAGGTTATGAAATATCCAGCTGATATTGAAGATGCTTTATGACAAGACTATGGGTGGGAAGTTGTGTGCAACAGATCTTGGTGAGTTAAAATTTTCCTCCAATGGCTTTTACAAGCTAAATGTCAATGATGCTAGCAAAGGGAACCCAGACCAGACAGATGGAGGGGGAATTTTAAGGGATGACACAAGTGCATGGGTGAGTTGCTTTGCATTGAAAATTGGTGTTTGTTTTCCATATTCAGCTAAAATGTGGACTCTGCTATGGAATAGAGTTTGTGTGAAAGCTAGGGATTTGAATGCTTATTCTAGTATACAACTCTCGTGCTCTCATCACAGCAATTAATTCTTAAACCAAGCCTAGGAGTAGATTGCTTTAGAAAATTAACGGTTGGAGAGACCATGATTGGACTTCAAAATTTGACCACATTTATAGAGAAGGGTACTATTGCTCAAAAGGACTGGTGAATTGGTGCTTATCATTAAGCTTAGGATTTGATTGTGTTAGTGAATCTTCTCGTGATTTTGCTAGGATAGTGTTCAATGATTTATTTGAGATGTCTTTGTCCTGAGACATTTGTATTCGAGCTCTTTAATTGGGCTTAAGCCTTGTACTTTGATCCAATAAAAAAAATCTATATTATTTTTGGAAGAGAACTATAATGAAGCAATTATACCTAATATCTCACATTGTTTAGAAAAATAAATTATATACCTACAAAATTAGTATATAAAGTGAGCAAGACCCAACGCAACCTACGGGTCTGACCCTATCCTGTGGGTTTGGTTCAGCTTAGACCCGTCCAACACAACAAAGGAGGACATACCCGTTTAAAAAAAGGACAAACCCGTTCAGTAACAGGACAGGTTCGGGTTTGCTGTCGGGTTACCCAACCCGTCGCTTCTTCCTTCAACTATATAATTGTTTTCTTTATGGTTGGTTTTGGTCGAAAGCTTTTGTTCCTATATAGAGTTTTACATTCGGACTAGTGACTCTCTATAATGTCAAGTAGAGAGTGGTACTCTAATATAACCATTTCTTGGATGACTAATGCCCATAATAGTGAATGAATGTAATTTTCCGAATTCTTTTCTCTGCTAATTTTTAGTAGTGCTACTCTTTGTTAAGTAGAAATTGAATTTGTTATAATTGCTCAAATTAGTTTTTTCAACTATTTTTATTATGGCTTAAGCTTTTCATACGCCTGAATGTGTTATTGTTACAAACATTATAAAAAAAATGAAGAATTATAATAATTTAACCTCAAAATCCTATTTAATTAATTATGCATGCTTCTTGAATTTTTGCGTTGCATCTTTGTAATCGGGTATATCACAAAAGAGTTCTTTTTTGAGTTTAGACAAACAAATATTAAAAACTTTGATCTTAGACGAACATATCTTGAACTTCACTCATGCTCAATTTTTTTTCAAACTTTAGACGTAACGATAAAAAAAATGAGAGGAGCATTTTTTAAATTTATTTTTTTTATGCTATTTACCTTTGTCTCGGGTCAACCCGGACCCGTCCTTATTCGACCCCATCCTATTTTGAACTCGTCCTTACCTTGTCCCGCTTTAATTAAGGACGAGTTCGAGTTCAAAAATTGACTCGAGCAACATTTGGGGACGGGTAAGGGACAAACCCAACCCGTCCCATGCTCACCCCTAATATAAATCAACTTACACGGTAGCACATATCACTTTTAACACGCTTAATGCACCTCAATGTCTCATTCCTAGAGCTATTTGAATGATGCACGCGATTAAAAATAATTATAATAAAAATAAATATTAAAAAAAACTACAATTGCACAACAACACCCAACAACATCAAAATTGCAATTAAACATCCCAAAGATAGCTTCTTTCTTTCTTCTTTACTCGCCGCAATCCGCACCTGTACTTCTCCAATATGGTGCATCTCTGATCTAATTGCCATGACGGTTTCTGTTGCCTTAAAATTTGTGCGCAAATCCAATTTTCATCTTCCTCCCATTGCCTTCCAATGTGTTCCCAAGGTATATCTACACCTATCTATATATATATATACACACATCACGTGCTTGTCAATTGTCATCTCCCATGCATCTTCTTCTTCTTCTCTATCTCATGCATTGTTTCATTTCAGGTTGTGCCAAGATTTGTCGTTGCGGTTGAGGTTGAACCCTTCGCAAATAAACAAGGCAAGTAAAGGACTCAACTCAACTAATTTCTTATTGTTTCATTTTTTATTTTTTTTTTTGAAAAATATATGCTGGAATTGTTTGCTTTGAAATGATGAAGTGAATAAGAGGGCTGTGCGTGACATGGAAGAGATTGAGTTCCAAAGAGCTTGGGATTCAAAATTCAATGATTGCGATGACTGACAAGAAGATTCTTAACGGGCTCAAGAAGAAGGGTAACGTTACAAAAAAAAAAAAAAATTTCACCATTTTCGTAAATCTAAATAGTGTTTTTTTCTTTTTTTAACGAAAAATCTAAATAGTGTTGAACAGGGATAAATATGAAAAATAATAATTATTATACTCTTGAACTATTAAACGGAATAGATAAAAGGAAAAAAGAAAGTTTCTTCGGATGGACAAATAAATAAGAAGTATCTAATTTGTAATTAGGCTTTTTTAAGCTATAGGTCCACAAATTAAATCATTGAAATTGAATAAGTAAACAATTGAATAGGTTGGATGGTACTTGGATTTAGTCCTTAATCTTTTATTTTTGTTGGATCTGGTCCCTAAACTTTAACGCCGTTTGGAACTAGTCCTTCCGTTAACCCAAAGTTAACTCCGTCAGTGTCTTCCAATAAGATGTTGCCACGTGTCCCAACTTGCATTTTTTTTTTGGCTTTTTTGACTTTGAGGTCCATAAACTCTTAGGGGGTAATTGAATTTAGTCCCTATCCTTTTTTTCGTTGGATCAGGTCCCTAAACTTTGGACCATTTTGGATTAAGTCCTTCTGTTAGTTTTAATCTAACACCGTTACCGTGGGGAAATTTTTATGCCATGTGGACCAATAAATTAATGCCACATGGAATTTTTCTTTTAAAATTGAAAAATTACAATAAATAAATAAAATTAAAAAAAATTGATTTTTTTTTTATAACGATGGGAATACAACGCGTCTGCGACGAGATGCATCATCGTCATGGTCGTGATGTCTCGAGCGCTCACCACTGCCATCAGGGTAACGATTTGAGAAGCTTTCGCAACCGTCCTCAAGGTCGCGCCTCGATCTGAGTTTTGTGCTTGCTTCGGTTTACAGCGAAAATCACTGTCACAGTCACGAGTTCGCTTGATGGTGTGCGGCGGCGCTAGTTATAGCCAAAGCCCCTAGAACCTAGTTGCGGGGGCGACCCCGAAGATCCTCTTTGTTCTTCATCGTTCGCTTGGTCATCTTCTTTGCAAATCTAATGCGACACCGAAGGAGACCAGTCGCGCTTCCTTCACCGTGCAGCAGCCTCGCAACTTCAAACCCTCAACAACCTCAGCGTCCTCTGCTTTCCAGCCTCCGGCCCTCTTCTCCGCTTCCTCCGCCTTCTTCTTAGCGGCGCGTCATATGCAGAGACTGGAGCGAGGAAGAAAGGCAACAAGTATCTTTGATTGACACAGAAAAATTTCTTTTTTATTACTTTAGAGTTTGATGATGAAGGTTTGGTAGGTGTCTAACTAAGTTTTTATCACTTGACACTGTGTGTGTTCTTTTTTTTTTTTTTGTTTAGATATTTATATTATGAAAAACAATGTCACGCCCTAAGCAAGGTGAAGAAACCATGATGTCAAGCCTTAACGAGACGATCGAGCACGACGAGGAACGAGAGGAAGATAGGGAAGGTGGTTCACATTTTGGCCTGAAAAATTTTCTGTGGCACGGTGGGTCTGTTTATGATGCTTGGTTCAGTTGTGCTTCAAATCAGGTAATAATAAGCTAAAAGGAACAGATAGGATGCAGGTGGATGGATTAACAAATGCTTGAGTTCTAGGAATAAACTCATTCTGATCGAACAGATAGAAGGAGGAAGCAAGAGCCTGTTTTTTTTAATTTATTTATTTTTTGTAATTTTTCAATTTTAAAAGAAAAATTCCATGTGACATTAATTTATTGGTCCACATGGCATAAAAATTTTCCCAGGGTAACGATGTTAGATTAAAACTAACAGAAGAACTTAATCCAAAATGGTCCGGAGTTTAGGGACCTGATTCAACGAAAAAAAAAGGATAGGGACTAAATTCAATTACCCCCCCTAAGTTTAGGGACCTCAAAGTCAAAAAAGCAAAAAAAAAAATTGCAAGTTGGGACACGTGGCAACATCTTATTGGAAGACACTGACGGAGTTAACTTTGGATTAACGGAAGGACTAGTTCCAAACAACGTTAAAGTTTAGGGACCAGATCCAACAAAAAAAAAAGATTAAGGACTAAATCCAAAACACCCCCTAAATTTAGCGACCTATCGCTTAAAAAAACCTTGTAATTATAAATGAATCCTATAGTCACTACAGTTTCATTCGATTTCTAAAAAGGTCTCGATAGTTTAGAAGCTTTTAATTAGACCCCCTTAACTTCTAAAAAGTTGTAAATAGTTCCCTACTAGTACAAGGCTCTGTTCGGCAACACGAGCTAGGAGCTTTTTAGCTAGCTAGGAGCTTTTAGATTTAGTCAATAAGCTACTAGCCCTGTTCGGTGAACACAAATTAGAATGAGCTTATAGCTTTTAAAAAGGGAGCTTGTAGCTTTTGAAAGCTAGCTTTTAGAAAGCTACTTCACAAGAAACTAAACTAGCTTTCAATAATTCATATACCAATTATACCTTCAAACAAATTTTAAAATTATTTACCTACCCTTAATTATTAATTATAATTTAAAAATTGTTATAATAAATTAATTAACTACATAATTAATAAATAAAGAAAATAAACTAATTTAATTAATTATAATTTAACCATTTCTATACTTTATTTATTAATTAATTAATTAACTATCTATTTAATAAATAAAGAAAAAATGAAAAAAATAAAATATAAATAATATAATGTAGTATGTCCTTTTTGGTCATATAATAACTTTCAGCTACATCAAAAGCTAGTTTTGCCGAACAACACTATTTCAAATAGTCAGCTAAACAACTATAAGCTCATAGCTACAAGCTCACAGCTCCTAGCTACCTTAACAGCTACAAGCTACAGGCTCACAGCTACAAGTTACAAGCTCATAGCTACAAGTTAGTTTTGCCGAACAGACCCCAAGTTTTAGGGAGTTGCAAAAATTTTATAAGTAGAAGGAACTAGGGACTTAATTGGAAAGTTTATGAAATATGAGAACACTCATTTAAAAAAAAAAAAAAAAAAACAGTGCAGGAACTTATTTACTTTCAAGATTTGAGTGAAACGTAAAACCAAAAGATTGATTTAACCTATATATTTCTCTGGGTTTTTATATTCCGGCAATCAACGCTAGTAAGTGGTCTGCAAGTGATTAGTAATTTTTAGATGCTTGCTTTGATTCTCTTGATATGGCAAAGTGTATTTGATTGAGTATACATGGATAGTTTTGCTTCCATTGCTATGTTATTATGTCTTTACATGTTTCTTTTTTCGCTTAATTATGTATGTATTGCTTCTTTTTTTTCCTTCCTGTGTGTGGTTGATTTTGTTTTGTTTGATTCCTTTGTTTTTAATGTTCTGCTTTTAATATTTTTGTAACCTGATTTTAATCTCTTTGTAGGATATGATGTATACCTTGTAGGTGGTTGTGTACGAGATCTCATCCTAAAGCGAACACCAAAAGACGTTAGTAGGCTTATTCATGTCAGGGGTCCCTGTACTTTCACCCTATTTTATCATATATCCCTAATTTTTTTTATATGAAAATACCCCTGTACTTTTCTCTGGTGAGTAATTTGCCCCTCCTCCCGATTCCGGCAAGTCGGTGCTGAGGTGGACCGCCGGAGTCCTTGTTTGCTCCTTCCACCTCAACCACGTGTATAAAACCGGAGGTCCACGTGTCAGCTCCCTTAAATTATTTTTTTTAATTTTCTTTTAATTTTTTTTTAAAATTAAAAAAAAAAAAGAAAAGCACCCACAACCCTATTTGTTTCCCTCCCAAATCGAACCAAACCTTTCCTCTCCCAATCTCTCTAGTTTCTCAGACTTTCCCTCTCTAACACTCACACTCTCACTTTCCCCAACTCTCACACTACCTCTCTCACACACTACCTCTATCACAGTTCGCGAATCTCTCTCTGTCACACTATCTCTTTCTCACAGTTAACGTATTTATAGTCTCACGTCGTTGTCACCGTACTCCCTCTGTCGCGCACGTGAAGAAAAGGAAAAAGGCACTCATGTTGTTGTGTCTTGGTGCTGCTGTGAAGATTCTCTTCGTGGTCCATAAAGGTAAGTCTTTGTTGGTTGTTATATGTGTTGGTGGTATTTATTTAAGGCCTTTAATGGTGGGGGACCATGAAAGGAAGGGAAGTTTTGGACCTTTCTGATAAGGGTGGTGGGGACCATCACGTGGGGTTGGGTGAGGGCACATGCATGTTTCTTATCAACAGTGCTGGCATTCGAAATCGATTTGGGGTTTTAGGGTTTCGAAATCGATTTGGGGGTTTAGGGTTTTCGAATTCAAGTTTGGGTTTTTGGGTTTTCGATTTTGAAATCAGGTTTTCGGGTTTGGGGTTTTTTTAATTAGGGTTTTAATGTTTTCGATTTCGGGTTTTAGGGGATTGTTTTCAGGTTTAATGTTTTTGAAAATGAAAATTGGGGATTCAGGGTTTCGTAAATCAAATTGGGGATTCAGGGTTTCGTAAATCAAATTGGGGATTCAGGGTTTCGAAAATGAAAATTGGGGATTTAGGGTTTCGTACAACAAATTGGGGATTTAGGGTTTCGTAAATCAAATTGGGGATTTAGGGTTTCTTAAATAATTGGGGATTTGGGGATTTAGGGTTACGAAAATACATTTTGACACTGACTCAGTTTTTTGTTTTGTGCAGGAATGGAGTTTTTTTACTGTTGTTTATCATCACAAAGGGGAGATTGACCATGGTCCTCCTTTCAAGTATGAAGGAGGGGAGGTACATGCTGTTCATGGGAATGACCCTGATCGTTGGTCGTTTTTTGAGGCACTTGGCATTGTCCAAGAATTGGGTTATGGTATTGGTGGTAGAATGTGGTGAGTTCCAACTGGAGACACTCTTAAGGAAATCAAAGATGACAATGATGTTGCAGAGGTTTGTGATTTTGCCATGAAGAACAAGGTGGAGGTTGACATATATATTGAGCATAATACAGTGTCAACAACTTATGAGGTGAAGATGATAAATTCTGTTGAAGATATAATGGATAAGCTGAGCCAAGTTAACAATTCTAATGATGTTGGGTTAGAAGACATTGAGGTAGGAGAGTCTTGTGAGGGTGTTGATATTGTTGAAGAGCCAACAATGAAGGACCATGTCCCTGAGAATGTGGAGGTGGAAGTGAATGATAACGTGCAAGTGAATGATGTGGCAGAACCTGATCATGTGCAACACAATGAAAGTGTGGCTGAAGAGACAATGTGGCAGAACCTGATACTGTGCAACACATGCATCCAGGGGTTGAGCACAATTCTGACAATTCCTCAGGTACTGATGACAGTGAGGTCAGTGACTACAATGTGATGATGGATCTTCAACAGTCAGAGGGTGATGATGATTAGGAAAATGAAACAGAGGTATCTGACAGTGACAATGACAGTGTTAAAGAAGTGCATTTTGAAGACAGTGAAGAGGAAAGAGACTTAGGGTTGAATGATGGGTTTGATTGTTTCGAAATTCCTGAAGGTGTGAGGATAACCTATGCTGATGCACCTGCATATGAAGAAGTCACAACACCTGCAACTGAAGAAACACCAGCTGCACCTAAAGGGAGGAAGAAGAAGACTGTTGATAATGCTAGTGGCACTGAATCCAGAAGACAATCTTCTAGACTTTGAAAACTTAGGGAGCCAGCAATAGAAGGTGAAAGCAATGGTGGTAATGCATTTAATGATGAGCAGTTTGAAGAAGATTATGACACTGATGAGCTTCACAGTGATGTGATGGATTTGGAGAATGAAGTGGTGGATCGAAGAAGGTTCCCTTTATTCAGGGAGCAAGATATGAAGAAAGAATATAAGTGGTGCTTGGGGTTGGAATTCACTTCCATCAAACAGTTCAAGCAAGCTATGAGGGAGCATTCTGTTCTTAATGGTAGAGAGATTGTGTTTGAGAAAAATGATAGAACAAGGGCTAGGGCTGTTTGTAAGAGAAAGTGTGGGTTTGTTGCATTAGTGAGTAGAGTTGGGCACACAGGGACATTTAAGATGAAGACTTTGCAACCTAAACACAGATGTGGCAGAGTGTTTGATAACAAAAATGTAAATTCTGAGTGGGTGGATAAGGTTGTACTTGATAAGGTTAGGACAAACAACAATTATAAGTTGAGGGAGATTATGGATGATATAAGGAGGGGCTATTCCACTGGGATCACAGCATGGACAGCCTATAGAGCAAGGCAAATTGCTAAAGGCATTGTAGAAGGGGATGCAATTAGACAGTACTCCCTTTTGTGGAGTTATGCTGCTGAACTTAGGAGGGTTAATCCAGGCAATACTTGTAAGTTAGGGCTAGTTGGACCTGACCCTGTTCTGCTACCGAGGTTTGGGAATTGGTACATGTGTCTTGATGAGGTGAAGAGAGGTTTCATTGCTGGATGTAGGCCCTTCATTGGTGTTGACGGGTGTCATTTAAAGACACAATATGGGGGAATATTGCTCATAGCAGTGGGTAGAGACCCAAATGATCAATATTTTCCATTAGCTGTAGGTGTTGTGGAAACAGAATCTAGAGCCACTTGGAAGTGGTTCTTGGAGCTACTGTTAGAAGACATTGGTGATGTGCAAAGTAATAGATGGGTTTTTATTTCTGATAAACAAAAGGTAGAACAAATCAGTTTTGTTTTTTTTTTGTATTAATATTTCTGTTACTTATTATAATTAATAATTAAATAATTAATTCACTTTCTTTCTGATAAACAGGGGTTGGTTGAAACATTTGAGGAGCTCTTAGATGGTGTGGAGCACGGATTCTGCCTAAGACATTTGTATAACAATGTCAAGAAGAGATTTGAGGGTGGTGGTGGAGCTGATTTGAGGACTTTGGTGATGGCAGCTGCTAAGGCAACAAATGAGCAGCAGTGGCAGAATATAATGGAAGAGCTGAAAGAGGTAAACCTGCGGGCATATGAATTTCTGATGAGTCTTCCCAAAACTACTTGGTGCAAGCATGCTTTTAGTCCATACCCTAAATGTGATGTAGTGATGAATAACCTTAGTGAAGCCTTTAATAGTACAATTTTATTTGCTAGGGACAAGCCTATCATCACTATGTTAGAGTGGATTAGGACTTATATCATGGGGAGACATGCTAACTTAGAGAGAAATTGAGCTTGTATGTAGGTGAGGTGATGCCTAAGCCTAGAAAAGGATTGGATAGGGAGATGGAATTCAGTGGGTAATGGATTCCAAGATGGGGAGGGCTGAACTTGACATTTGAGGTGTAACATATGTATCGGTCTGAAGAGAGTTATATGGTGGATCTTAATCTACGCACTTGTGCTTGTGGGTTTTTCCAATTGGTAGGGATATCATGTAGGCATGTTGTGGCTGCAATTGCTTGAAGAGAGACAATCCTGAGGATTATGTCCATAGTTATTATAAGAGACAAGCATATGAGCTGACCTATAATCAAGAGATAAGCCCAATCAATGGTCAAGCTATATGGCCAAGGACTAACAATGTCCATCCAAGTGCTTCCTCCTCAGTATAAAAGAGGTGCAGGGAGGCCAAAAAAGCTGAGGAGAAGGGAGCCAGATGAACCAAGAAATAGTAGAAATCTGAGAAGAAGTAACAACACCCAAAGATGTGGTACTTGCCAAGAAACTGGTCACAACAATAGATGTTGCCCAGTTAGGAAGGTATATCAAGTCTATTTGAATTTTTTAATGTCATTGGTTTAACTCTGTTTTATATATAGTACTGAGTACTCTCTTTTTGATTTTTGTTTAGAGGATCCTAAGCATGATGAGGGCACAAGGGGGCAATGCTGGTATTGGTGCTGGGGCTGCTGAAAATGGAACCCAGGGGTCTGTTGCTGCCTCTGATGCTCAAAATGTGAACCAAGGGGCTGTTGATGCCTCTGCTGAAGATGGAAACCATGGAATTGTTCATTCTGTTGCTGAGGAACCTTCACCAAAGGTAATGAATTTGACCACAAAAATGTGTAGTTGAATTGCATTTACTTTTGCTAAAGTTAGTTGTATATGCAGAGGAGGAAGGCTAGGGCTTCTGCTGCTGCTGCTATTCCTACTGCTGCTGGTGTTGTTCTTACTGCTTCTGCTGTTGCCAAGGTAATGGAATCAACTCATTTATATTCAAAAAATTCCAATTCATTTCATCTAATGGATTCTATTATTAATGCAGAGGAAGAAGAGTAAGCAAAGTGAAGGAGTGTCTACAAGTACACCTTCACAACCTATGACAAGGAGCCTAGTCCGTAAACAAAGTGCAATGACACAACCACTGACAAGGCGAAGGGTGAGTAAAGAAAGGGTGAAAGGAATTTCTATGACACAACCAAAGATGAATGTATGTACACTTTTTCTTTGCTGATTTTTGTACTTATTACTTACTGAATTTATGATTGTAAATTTAGTTGTAATTTGGATTGTTGTTATATGGTTGATGCTATAGTATAAAAAATGTACAAAGGTTCCTCATCCAAGAAACCAGTTGATGATGATTTCCAAGATCCATGTCCAAATATAACTATTGCTCAGTTGCTTGATGGATACATGACCATGATGGAGAAAGTACAAAATGAGTCAAGGAAGAAGGGGATAGTGATTAAAGGGGATAACAAGGAAAAGGGAGATGACAAGAAAAGGGGTTTGAAAGATTGGAGTTGGACCAAGTTTTATTTTCATTTCTACTAAAACTTCATGTTACTGATTTAGGGGATTTAAACACCCTGTAATTTGTGTTCTAAGTCATGCTGTGTCTTTTGTGGATTGAATTCTTAATTACGGGGTTGTAAATATGCCCTCTTTTTGTGTACTGAAATATGCACAGACTTATGGGTGACCTGCTTTTGTTCTTATTTATGGGGTTTATATGCATACCCTGCTTTTGTAATGAATTATGGGGGTTATATGCCCTACTTTTGTAATGGAATACCTTGCTTTAGTAATGAATTATAGGGGTTATATTCCCTACTTTTGTAATGATTTTTGGGGGTTATATACCCTGTTTCTACACTGCTTTACTCTAAATATTCCTGGATGAGCTTATTCACATTCACAAACAGGGCATATTCACAATCTAAACATTCACGAACAGGGCATGATTTCATTTCAGTAACATAACATAATAGGCATCCTTCATTCATTCAGTACACAAACAAAAGAAAAGGGGATATTGTAGTCGTCTTCATTACATGATACACCCCCTATTTCTAAGGATTGCAATTACATTTCAGGCTACAAAACAAAACCACACTCACACATGAAAAATGTTGTCATCCACAATTGACACTTGTTTCTTTCATGTCCTAATTTTTGTTTCAACTTCATTATCTTTTTCTTCAACTCTTCATCACCACTGTCCTCAATGACTTGAGGGTTAACATCTTCATCAACAGGAGTATAACCTTTTTTCATCAATTTCTTCATCAACTCATCTTGCCAATAAAAGAAATCGCACCTCCTATCTTCATCCTATCAAACGAACAAATTAGGGCACAAATTACACTCACTTTCAAATAGGGCATGGATTAAGAACTAATACCTGCCATAGAGGACATCTAAAAAATCTTCTATTAGGATTGGCCCTGCTATTCGAGGTTAGAATCACCAACTTCCCGCACCGACATGACGGCGGCTCCGCTTTCATAAGTCCAGCAACCCCAAACGGTGAGGTGAAAGAAGATCCCGATCTGGAGCTACACGACTTCATGGTGCAAGGGTGAGGAGAAGAAGAGAAAAGCGAACAACAAAATAGAGAAGAAGAGATATTAGAGTTCGAGGGAAGGAAGGAGAAAGAACCAGAGAGATAATGGGAGAAATGAATGAGAGAGGAAGAAGAGAGGAGAAATATCGAGGGAAGGAAGGGAGAGAAATGAAGATGGCGGCTGGGGAGGGAAACAAATAGGGTTGTGGGTGTTTTTCTTTTTTTTTAATTTAAAAAAATTAAAAAAATTAAAAAAAATAATTTAAGGGAGCTGACACGTGGACCTCCGATTTTATACACGTGGCTGAGGTGGAAGGAGCTGACAAGGACTCCGGCGGTCCACCTTAGCACCGACTTGCTGAAATCGGGAGAGGGGCAAATTACTCATCGGAGAAAAGTACAGGGGTATTTTCATATAAAAAAAAGATTAGGGGTATATGACAAAATAGGGTGAAAGTACAGGGACCCCTGACATAAATAAGCCGACGTTAGTATTATAACTTCAGCTGAGCTTAAAGAGGTTAGTTACTTTTATTTCCTCCTTGTTTTGTTTTGTTTTATTTTATTTTATTTTTTATTTTTCAAATTATATATGAAATGATAATTTACTGGACAACTCTATTGACCAAGCATTAAGTTAACTAAAGGCTTAATTATGTCACAAGTCCCTAAAGTTTGCGGTACTTTTGCCAAATGCCCTTATTTTTTTTTCAATGTCCACTAGTACAGATTGGTTAAATGAGACCGGTTCCGCACCCCATTTTAGACTGGTTCCGAACCAGTCTTAAAAGTGGCGGTCTTATTGCTATGTCTTTAAATGAGACTAGTTCCAAACCGGTCTCGTTTCGAAGTAAAGAGACTGGTTTCGAACCGGTCTGAAAATTAAAAAATAACAAGTCTCTACTAAAAGATGAACCAATCTCATTCAGTGTTTTGAACTGGTCTGATTGAGTGATTTGAACCGATCTGAAAATTAAAAAATAACCAGTCTCATTGAGTATTTTGAACCAGTATCATTGAGTGTTTTGAACCGGTCTCATTGAGTGTTTTTAATTTTTTTTTTAAATTTATTTTACACTTATTTTTACAACATGAAGTATAGTCTATTCATTTTTATTTTATTTTTTAAAATTTAGAATTGGCTATTAGAATCTACCATGAAAAGAAGAATAAATTCCAATGCAAAATGTATTATAAAAATTGAAAGGATCTTTAATATTATAAGCATCTCTGATCCAACATCCAAGTTCAAACCAAAAACAAAGTACTATCGGAAGCAACTGAAATATCAAAACATCAATTGTATTAACTGATTCCTACATGATACATAGTTTGGGCAATTAAAAAATTTGATATTACTCCATAAACAAACTAGCTACTACTGCTCAGTGCTCCTATTGCTATTGATTGTCATTGCAGTCAATTGCTCCTTCTTCTCCTCTCCTTCTGCTCTGCAAATATAATACGGCAAAATCAAGGACCTGACAAAACAGAATTATTTTAATAGTTAAAACTAGTCCAAAGTTGTACTACATACGATAATGACGTTGTCACCATAACAGATTAGCCAAAAGAAAAATGTTGCTAACTAGTTAACCACACATAAACTAGATAGAGAACACGACAATTACCTACAGACATAGAGAACAATAAATAACTACAAAAGAATACAAGCACTCCTGGGGTGCAGTTGCCAATCTACGAAGGAATAGCCAGATAATATAAAATAGTACAGGGAAAGGTATATACAATATATAAAAAAACAAAGCAACAATAAGACATAGTTTACTAGCTCAGCAACTTGCTTGAATGGCCCAAAATCTACAACTTTTATGCCCCCTTTATTATCTACAATATTAGCACCCTGAAATTAATCTTTGATTGAACATCAACCACCAAAAAATTAACCAAACTAACATACATATCAATAACATTAAAAACAAAAAATTAAAAGGCACCTTAATGTCTTTGTGCATGATTCCATTTATGTGAAAGTGCTAAAGCCAAAGACTTCTAACAAATCTACTAATCTCATTATGAGCCTGTTAGTAGTATGCATAACATTAGACAAAAACAGTATAACAACTCTACTAATCTCAAAGACTTCTAAAATGTAAAATCAAATATCCACAAGTCTCTGCTGCAACTACTTGAGGCAAGGATTGTAAAATGTAACTACTTGAGATATAACTATTTGGGGCAAAATTACATTTTTGGCTTTTTAAGTTAGTCTCAACATAATTCCTGCATCTACTACAAATTAAGATAGGCAAACTAACGATTAACAGATACAAGAATAACTGCTCATTACTATAATAACAATGATCAATGCCATGCCAAAGCCAACAAGTATACAACTAATGAGTTGTATTACTGTAATAATTCGAAGTTCAAGAAAACCAAGTGGAAAGGAAATATATTTGCCACATAAGTCAGACAGCCTTTATTGTATAATGCAGCAAAAACAACACATCTAAAAATAAACGCCACTCAATTGCAGTAATCCTTTGTAGTAACACATCCCATACCTTCAATTATTCTCCATTTGAAAGAAAGTAAAACATCCCATGATCAAGAGAAAAAGCACAAATTCGATTGACAACCAATACATTTCAAGTAAATCCTCACATAAAAAGTCTCCCCTATCTACCTGTTGCTGCTGCTTCCTGCAAATTTTAAAAAAAAAAATATCCAACATGAGCACAGTTCAAAGCACATGTTTGAGACAATTAATAAAGACCAAAACAAAAAAAAACAAAAAAGACTAGAGAGAAGGGGGTGTCTGTACTTGTCTGGGACTTTGCCCTTCTCCTTGTAAGGCTTAATAAGCACTCTAGCATCACACACAAAATGAGGGTTCCTTTTGGATAGAATGAGCTTCACTGTCTCTGGATAAACAAAGGTAACAAATCCAAACATACGCTTCTGCTGGTATGGAATCCTCACATCCTGAACTGGACCATAAATGCTATACAACAACCAAAAAAATAAAAGTTAGTTTTTCTGCCATTGCAAAGCCAATTAATTAAGTTAAATTTAAAGCTTTTAAACAACAACAACCTGAAGTAGTTTGAAACATCTTCCTCTCTGAAAGTGCTATCTGCTGGAAAAGTCAAATAGATCTGCGTTGAAGCTGGATTAACCATCCAAGGACTGTTCAAAGAAAAATCATTCCTTTCAAGCCTTGATCTTCCAAACTTTTGCAACTCCTCATTCATCATAAGGGTTGCTACTGCCCCTCTGAATTCATCATCAAAACATAATTATGATTAATCAACATCTGAGCAAAATTCGAACAACAAACCAAGATAGTACATTAGCTAAGGGATTAAAATCTGGGCAAAATTCGTTCAAATCAGTTATACATAAATATAAGTTTCAGAATAAAAAGCATAACTCACTTAATCAATACACTAACAAGCAATGAAGAAACAATCTAAAGGATAAGATTAGGATTGGTTCTCACCATATGTTGCCAGTGAAGCTGCAGCGGTGAGAGAACAAGGGAGTCTAACTCCAGAGGGCTTGCTCGAACCGGGGCGACACAGCGACGGACGTGGTGGCTAAGGGTGGGCAGCGACAGCACCGGGGAAGACATGGAGAGAGAGAGAGAGAGCGCCGCGATGGTGGCCTAAGGAGGGCGACTACGGCAGTGGGACCCTGTGGGTCGCGAATCGCGACAAGGAAGACAGGGAGAGAGAGTGAGTCGCATGAGAGGGAGAGAGACGTGACGGTGGCGAGGCTGGGGTTGGGAGGCTGCGCGCGTAACCGAGGAGGAAAGGGATCGCGAGGGAGGCGGATAATCGAGGGTGGAGATTTGGATGTCACCGAGAGGGGGAAGGGACGGAGGGAGGCGGCGTGGGAAAGAGAAGGGACGAAGGCTTTGTTTGGGAGTTTGGAAGGGAAGGGGATAGAATGGAAATATAAGGATTTCCTTTCCATTCCACCCTTTACCTCCCAAATTGGGGGGAAATTAAAGAATTTTGGGGTTTGGAGGGGAAAGTATTTGGAAAATTAGCTAGGGATTTGGGATTCCCTTTCCATTCCACCCTTTACTCCCAAACAATGGAATATCAAATTTTTCTCCTTCCATTCCTTTCCATCCCCTTGACTCCCTCCCATCCAAACAAAGCCCAAGAGAATGAGAAGAAGGGAACCCAAGGTGAGAGAAGGGGGGCGACAGCTAGGGTTTTCATCCCCTAATTATAAAGAGACTGGTTCAATGCGGAACCAATCTAATTTAAATCTAAAATGAGACTGGTTCAATGTGGAACCAGTCTTATTTAAATGCTAAAAGAGACTGGTTCCGCATGAAACCAGTCTTATTTAAATTTTTTGCCATAAAGAGATTGGTTCAGCACGGAACCAGTCTTATTTAATATATAATTCAGACTGGTTATACCAAGCAACCAGTCTGATTTCAATAATTGGCCACGGAACCAGTCTTAATTAAGTGGTCTAAATTGTATATTTTGTACTAGTGGTTTGACTTCCCGAAGTTACTTCTGCGTTTGTCATATACCCCTACTTCCAATTCTGACCAATTTTGCTGACATGAAACATCAGAATCCTAATCAGACGCAGGAGGTTAACATTTAAAAAATTTTAAAAAACTAAAAAACTTAACATTTTTATATTTTTAGTTAAAGAAAAAAAGAAAAAAAGAATTGAAAAGAGATGTCGTCTTCGCCCGTGTGACATCACGCGGCACCACATGACCAACCTCCTGCGTCTGACTAGGATGATGTCGTCTTCGCCCGTGTGACATCACGCGGCACCGCATTCGCTCGTGTGACATCACGCGGCACCACATGACCAACCTCCTGCGTCTGACTAGGATGATGTCGTCTTCGCCCGTGTGACATCACGTGGCACCACATGACCAACCTGCTGTGTCTGACTAGTATTTTGATATTACATATCATCAATTCTTTTTTTCTTTTTTTCTTTCACTAAAAATATAAAAATGTTAAGTTTTTTAGTTTTTTAAATTTTTTAAAAAAAGGATCTTCGCCCACGGGGCACTAGGTACTTAACCTCCTGCATCTGACTAGGATTCTGATATTACATATTATCAAAATTTATCAGAATTGATAATAAGGGTATATGACAAACGCATAAATAACTTCGGGGAGTCAGACATTGAAAAAAGTATAAGGGTATCTATCAAAAGTACCCCAAACTTCAGGGACTTCTGACATAATTAAGCCTTAACTAAATAGCAGCTAAGAGGGTAACGGGTTTGGAATCAAGATCTGCTGTCCCCAACCATGTCCCAAACTCTGTACCCAACCAATCACATTTTAGTAAATATGAATTTAATTGAAATGTGATTGGTTTGGTACAGAGTTTGGGACATGGTTGGGGACAGAAGATCTTTGTTCACGGGTTTGTTTATACTGGCATTCGGATTTGCATAGAAGTTTAGTTATGCAACTGATTTAAAAACTTAAACTTCTATTTTGGGCTTGATATCTCCGAAACCTAAGATTTCATAATGAATATTGACTCAATTGGCATGTGATAAGAACATTTTCATGGTGTGAGATAGTTGGTAAAAGTTTCCCTGTATGTCACGTTCACATGGATGGTACCATTGTTGAGGTTGGTATATTTCTGTTAGCTTTAAAGAATATTTGCTTTGTTTTAAACCTTCTTTGATGGAATGCTTGAATTTTTCCCTATTTAGTGCTGCCTTCATTTTATCTCTGTTTGTCATGATAATTTTGCCTCACTTCCAATTAGGTTTCAAGTTTGATACTGCTAGAAGCAACATGGGTATGGAATTTTCTCATGACAGTGACTCACTTACTGACTGTAACGATTACCATCTTCGTTGGATGAATTGTTTAAAGCAAGACTTTACAATTAACGGGTTGTGCACTAGTCCCTTCAACTTAATATGTTGAAAATCCCGGTTATTTTTATCTTTCTTGGTTTTGCATGGGGCTTGAAAATGGAACTCTGGCCTCTTTGCTTTATTTAAAGGCTTAATTTTTTTCCAATGTTTGACTTTTCGAAGTTATTTCTGAGTTTGTCATATACCCTTATTATCAATTATGGTCAATTTTGCTGATATCTAACATCGGAATCCTGATCAGACGCAGGAGGTTAAGCACCTGGTGCCCCATGACCGAAGATCCTTTTTTTAAAAAATTTAAAAAATTAAAAAACTTAATATTTTTATATTTTTAGTTAAATAAAAAAAAGAGAAAAAGAATTAAAGAGAGATGTCGTCTTCGTCCGTGCGACATCACTCGACATCAAATGACCAACCTCTTGCGTCTGATCAGGATTATGATGTTACATGTCATCAAAATTGATCAGAATTGGTAGTAGGGGTATATGACAAACTCAGAAGTAACTTCGGGGAGTCAGACATTGGAAAAAAAGAATAAAGGTATCTGACAAAAGTATTCCAAACTTCAGGAACTTGTGACATAATTAAGCCTTTATTTTTTATTCTTCATACTTCTCATATTTGGAAATCATACATAATTGTCATTAATTCATAGACTTCACCACTATTTTCACAAAATTATTGTTTTCATGCTTAACTAAAGATTACTCGGATAGTAAATGTACAGTATAATGAGAAACTGAAATATATTATTACTCAAAACTACTAACTTTGATACAAAGGAAGCTTGGTATTCATACCATCTTTGATATGTGAGCACCAACACGCAACCTAAATGTCTCATATAGCTGACTGCCTGACTCGGCTAGAGATGGTGTAGAGCAAATGCACTACACTCTACTACAGTTAGCAGGTATCGATGCTGAGGGGTCTCCTAGATGATATAAGCCTACCACTAGTTGCTAATATTCCAATACACCCTGAGTGCGTGTGAACACCAAAATTTTCAGTGAATAATATAAATTAGATCCAATAACCACAATTCTTCCGAAAAAATAAGCATCGTATTACTTCAGTCTCTAGTTATAAATATCAATTATATTAGGATCATCACAAACACCACGACATCTGTATTCTTGGAGCATCGACATCTGATTCATGCGTGCCCACTAGTTAGATGCCATTTTTGCTAATTTAAAAGAGAATTAATTCAAGCTAAATTTCACATTATCAAACCATGCTCAATTTTGTTCCAAGATTCCTCATTAGCTTTTTGTCCAGCAAAGATGAGAACTTCAAATGGAAGAGGAGCCAAGGAAGACCAATAATCTTGCTTGGACTGTGTCCTATATCTGCACATATACCTAGAAAACATGGAAGAAACATGCCACAAGAATTATAAGCAACCACGTGTTAATAGAAGAAAAGATAATTGCAAATTATGCTTCCCAAAATTTTATAAGCCAATATTATTTCAGATTGAAAAAAAAATTATTCTTTGAAATTATTAATGAACTATAAGTGATAGATAGAAGACACACAATTATATTTATATAAAAATCAAAGTTTGCATATACATTACCAGAACACCAACAAAAATATTTAGGAATTCATGTAAAGGTCTTATAGAGATAAGAACATAAAATCAATATGCCAACAAAAATGATTAATAAATCATATAACGATCTTATAAAAATCAATATGTCAATCCAAGCAGTAAAATATGATTTAGAGGTAAAAGCAACATAAAATTACTTAGGATGATCCCTTATCAAAGAGACAGAGCTGAATAGTGATTAGTGAATAGAGCCAAAGAAGATTTAGTCAACCGGTATAGCATAGTATAATTTCTTCTTGTCAAAAAGTTTTCCTTTTTTTGTTGCAGAGGCATTCTTGTTAAAAAAAAGAAGGTTTATTTATGTCCCTAATCCTTGAGCGTTGGGTCATTTTGGCATATGCCATTATTTTTTTTTAATGTTTACGTCCCTCCAGTTTGGAATATACTCCTTAATGCAATTTTCGGTCATCGGTGCTGACGTGGATCATCGGAAAATTATGTCATCCACTCATTTTTTAGCACGTGGATATTAGTTTTTTTTAAATTAAAAATTAAAAATTTTATTTTATTTAAAATAAATAATTTATATTAAAAAATTATATAAAATTAAAAAAAAGAAAAAAGAAGAAGAAGACAATCGAAGAAGAAAGAAGAAGAAGAGGGGAGGGAAGGAAGAAGAAGATCGAACGGAGGGAAGGAGGAAGAAGAACGGCTGCCGCCGCTGTCGGAAGGAAGAGGAAAGGAAGAAGCGGCAGCAGCGGAAGAAGCCGTCTCTCTCTCTCTCTCTCTCTCTCCCTCCCTCCCTCCCTCTCTCCCTTTCACTGTTCCTTTTCTTCCTTTCTTCTTCCTTCCGCCGCCGCCAGCTTCTTCTCCCTTCCCTTCTTCTTCTTCTTCATCATATCTAACTTCTTTTTTTTAGTAATTTTAAATTTTTAATATAAATTATTTATTTTAAATAAAAATATATTTTTTTAATTTATAATTTTTGTTTTTAAAATTAAAATCCACGTGAAAAAAAAGAAGTGGATGACATGACTTTCCGGTGATCCACTGTTAGCACCGGTTGACCGAAAATTGCATTAGGGGTATATTCCAAACCAGAGCAAACTTTAAGGATGTAAATATTGAAAAAAAATAAGGTCATATGCCAAAATGATCCCAAAGCTCAGGGACTGGGGACATAATTAAACCTTAAAAAAATTGTATGAGGACTTAATTATGTCACAAATTCCTGAAGTTTGAGGTACTTTTGTCAGATACACTTAATTTTTTTTCAATGTCTAACACCCTGAACTTACTTCTGGGATTGTGATATACCCCTACGACCCATTCTAGCTAATTTTGTTGACATATAACATCAGAATCTTAGTCAGATGCAGGAGGTTGGTCATGTGGTGCCACGTGATGTCACACGGGCAAAGACGACCTCTCTCTTCAATCCTTTTTTTTTTTATTTAACTAACAATATAAAAATTTTAAGTTTTTTAGTTTTTTAAATTTTTTAAAAAAATGAGATCTTCCTTTAGGGGGCACCACGCACGTGCCTAACCTAGGGATGGCAACGGGTCCGGGTAGTGGGGTACCCGGACCCAGACCCGTGCGGGTGTTTTAAGACCCAGACCCACCCGGACCCGCCCGGGTACCCACTGAACAGCGGGTAGACGGATCCGCGGGTACCCAGATGGATTTCACGGGTACCCGCTATTCTTAAAAAAGAAAAAAAAACTAATTTTTTACTAAAATTTTCTAAGGTTTTTGTAAAAAAAAAAAAAAAAAATACATCCTGAAATTTCATAACATGAAATAAAGTCTTAGACAGTTAGACACATAATTAAGCTCAATCAAATTAATTACATTCTCTATACACAGCCTTCTTGCCATTATGTAACTCTAAAGTAATAATCGTTACTTGACACTAAGAAGAAAAAAAATAAATAAATAAAAAACGCAACATATATAACTAACTGATTCAAAAACCTCTTGATTGATTACTGCATCAAAGTGATGGAGAACATAGGCTTATTAATTTATTAATTATTATGTAGATATGGACTAGTAATGTTTAGGGAAATAAAGCAGAGACTACAAGCATGCAGAAGTGAATTGAATGAATATATATATATTTACAGATGAAGCGAAGTATCAACGTCTGAGCTATCAAAATTTCTTGATGCAGATGATGCACCCTGAGGCCATAAATTCGATGATTGATCATGAGGTGACTTCATGGTGTTGCTGTTACCTTGCTTGCTTGTGAAGTTGAGCCCAGAAGAAGAAGAATAAAGAGAATAATCATGAAGATTTGGCTGCCTATGTAGTAGTAGTGTGTGTCTAAGTATAATCATGAAGATTTCAGCAGAGTGTGTGTCTAAGTATATATATACATGGAGGGCATAATTGTAAATACACATATACATATACGGGTCCGGACCCGTTCTTTCTTAATACCCGTTTTTTGCTGCCCGCACACCCATTTTTGGACCCGGACCCGTTGCGGGTATTACCCGCGAATCCGGGTCTAATTGCCATCCCTAGCCTAACCTCTCGCGTCCTGACCAGGGTTTCGATGTTACATGTCAGCAAAATTGGCCAGAATTGGTAGTAGGGATATATGACAAACCCAGAAGTAACTTCGGGGAGTCAGACATTGAAAAAAAAAATAAGAATATCTGAGAAAAATATCCCCAAACTTCAGGAACTTGTGACATAATTAAGCCTTGTATTAGTTATGAGATATGATCTCATACCATAATTGCCAAGGAACTCAGAACTCGCTTGATGTATATTGGTAATTAACAACATCAACCAACTTTTCAACTATATATCCGCAATAAGCAAATCAAACATGATAAGTACATTGTTAGATTTGCAGGGAATGAAGGATGAGAACCCAGGTTCAAACCATGTGATAACGGAATATTTGCAAAACCAGCATAAATAATAAAGCATACTTCTACACCTATGTCCACAGCTCCTCCACCCAGACAAGTAAATGCAGTAAATTTGAAAGTAAAAATAAGACTAAATTGTCACTTTAGTCCTTCACTTTGTAAAGAGCTTTTATTTTAGTCCCTGACTTTTCAATAATTCCTTTTTAGTCCCTCACTTTGGAAAAAGTTACTCACGTTAGTCCCTAACAACGTTTTCCGTTTATAGACGTTAACGTCGCGGTTAATTTATAATATCGTATTTCATTTTGGTCCCTAACTTAAATTTTTTAATTCACTTTAGTCCCTCATTATATCATGTTTCATTTTAGTCCCTAACTTAAAAATTTTAATTCACTTTAGTCCCTCACTATAATAACAATGATGTTTCTTTCGTTTTTCTCTTGTAGTATGACTACCATAAAAATATTGACTGTATGTTCTTCTTACTATTCTGTAAACTAACTTTATAGTTTATATAAGCACTAACTCCAAGCTTTGCACCTGAAGGCATCAGTAGTTTTGTTTCAAAAATATTCTATCGAATTCTATGTTTAAGAGTCATTACCAAAATGTTGTAAACTACCCCAATTTGTTTAGCTTGATATTCAAACGTCATACCATATCCTTGTGATAATGTAGATCCACTAGCTATCCTCAAAAATTCCTCCACATGCCTAAGCAAAGGAGCAGCTCTTCATAGCAAGATACGAACTCGTTCACCTAGTGCTTGTTTTGTCTATCAATACAAACAATGTTTTAGTTTTTTTTTGTTACAACAATGTTTTAGTTTTGAAATCAAACTATGTGCAAATTTCATAAGTGTAAAGTGGATATGGAATACATAAACAGAGGCGTTGCTTTGTATTATGGAAGACCCTTCATATATCTTAACTTGTTGTCCGTATGTAGGATTTCGGTTAGTTCACACATGGATAGATAACTAAAACACTAAAGAGCTTATAAAAAAAAAACTAAAACATTAAAGAGTTTAGAGGAAAAACATACTAGTTATATGGATAATGAAATAATGTACTGTGAAGTGCTCATCCGAAAGAAACTTTCCTATTGATGCCTTCAGGTGCAAAACTTGGAGTTAGTGCTTATATAAACTATAAAGTTAGTTTACAGAATAACAAAAAGAACAGTCAATATTTTTAAGGTAGTCACACTACAAGTGAAAAGAGAAAGAAACATCATTGTTATTATAGTGAGAGACTAAAGTGAATTAAAATTTTTAAGTTAGGGACTAAAATGAAACACGATATAGTGAGGGACTAAAGTGAATTAAAAATTTTAAGTTAGGGACTAAAATGAAATACGATATTATAAATTAACGGCGACGTTAACGTCTATAAACGGAAAACGTTGTCAAGGACTAATGTGAGTAACTTTTTTCAAAGTGAGGGACTAAAAAGGAATTATTGAAAAATCAGGGACTAAAATAAAAACTCCTTACAAAGTGAGGGTCTAAAGTGACAATTTAGTCTAAAAATAAATTCCACAATGGAAGATTAAAATTAGGAACGTAACTATTCCGTCCTATAAATTTAAAAAGTTGATTTAGATTCATAATCATGTATATACCTCATCCAAATTTCTAGACCAAAGGGACTTCTTTTGCAAGCTCTTCACAAGCTTTATTTGATGCTTTAGCTCACTAAGAAAATTTGTGAGACTCTCACATACGATTCCATTAGAGAGAAATTAAACCGTCAATAATTAGTAAATAGTAATTTACATGAATCATAATATTCTCAGAGCAATCATCAGCAAAGGGAATACATTGAAGTACTGATTTCCATTGATCAAAAGTAATTTTTTTAAGAAAGAAATTAACTTATTTGTGCAAAAAAACTAAGAACAACCTGGCCCTAAGGGAATCATAAGCACATGAAAACATAAAACAATACACATGGGCAACTGGAAACGGATCATGAATAATAAAACAATAGGAATTAAATTCAACCTACTTGCATTCTGATTACTTGGAAAATCTAAAAAGAAACTCCTTCGGAGGAATGAAATCAAGTAGATAGCATGTATCAAGGATGCAAACTTCATGCCATTATCTACCGACCCACCATTGTTACTGTCAAAATCACCCCATTAGACTATCAAACGAGGATGGGGAAGTTTATAAGAGGATTTGGAATTTGAAAGAGGAATAGAATGTAGGTGTAAGTAACTTTGAGAAGAGGATAGAGAAGAAAATTTTAAGTTTGGAAATGAGTGTGTTTTGGAAAAATAATACAAATGTTATAAAAATATTAGATGTGAGTAACAAGGTTATGAGTGTTAATAAAATTTCCCGTAGAATTATATAGATAATTTCATTCATATCATACATTTAATGATAGATAGATGATGTGTTCTTTAATTACCCAAATAGGTCTTGAGATTAAAGCTGCGTTTTGTGCTACATTCTAGTCTCATGTCCATATTACTCACATGTCATAATTTGGGTCTCTGTTCCAACTTCCAAGTATTGTTCCACTTCATACAACAACATACTAAGATGAGGCGAAGGTACGTAATCCAAGATCGATTCGAGACTCTCTTGTTTGTGATATGCTATCCATGATCCGAGATAAATATTGAAAGTAATTGACTAAAGTGCATCAAAGCTCTATGAGCTTCTATGCTGCTACAGATATTGTTCTCACTACTTCATATTAGCTTGCTTGTAGAGCAAATCATAGGTGTTTGCATACAGTCGCTGATGAAGCAACTTGTACTTAGTGTTGGTTAAGTTAATTATTAGGTAGATGGTTAGTTAACCATGTTAGTTAGTTATAAGTAGACTATGTCAATAGCTTCGTTAGAATATGGCACCAAAAATTGTTGATGACTAGTTTATTATTAACTAGTTTATTATTAACTAGTCATGTACATAAACACTTTCTTTGTTGGGCATAATCACTTTTCCAAAATCCACAATCAATTTTCTCCAACTTTGATCTTTTCTCAAAATCGATAATTGTTTTTTCTCTAAGCATTTGATAGTGTTGTGAAATATAGTTAAGCAAGATATGTATTTATATGAATTTAACTTAATACGTATGTATTGAAAGAGTAAAGTGTTTCATTATCAACGTTAGTTATCATTCATATGTATTATTTTTATTTAAGGCTTAATTAGGTTTTAAGTCCCTAAAAGTTAAAATAGTTTTGGTTTAAGTCCTTGTTTTTTTTCTTAACCAATCCTGATCCATAAAAGTTCAAACTTTTTGATTTTGGTCTTTGCCGTTAGGATTGTTTTATTAAGTGCAATACACTAAAATATTAAAAAATGGCACGTGATATTAAAATAACTAAAAAAAACTAAAAAATCAGACCTTAAAATGTTTTTAGTACCTAAAAGTGTAGCAAAAGTTGGTTTTGTTCCGGTTGAGACCAAAGGGGTTTTTATGGAAGGGGAGCTTGACACGAGTGATCGTAGTCCTACGTATCCCAATTAGATAAAGGAATAAAAATTGACGTAATTTTTTGGGAAATATGAGATTTGTGATCTTGAGAGCCTTTAGGTTCCTTCATGTAAAGTCCTTTGGGGATTTCTCTTCAGATCTCCTAGTTTCTCACTACTAGAAAAATCCGATATAAAGACGGAAGGAAATCCATCTCTAAATAAGGGAAAATTCGTCTCTAACAACAATAGAGATGGAATTTAACCATTTTTGGAAAAGGGCGTCACAAAAAAATTAGAGACGAAAATACAGATCTGTCTCTGATTAGCCAGAGACGTAGAGACGAAAAATCCACTTTAAAAAATATAATTTCGTCTCCATGCAATTAACGCAATCCATTTCTAAACAGAGATCAAACACATCCGTCTCTAATAAGAGGCATACTAATCCGTCTCTAAAAATTTAAATCCAATTTTCTTTTTTTTTCTTCATAATTTTAGCCATTACTTTATCCTTTTAAATAAGGCTTAATTATGTCACAAGTCCCTGAAGTTTGGGATACTTTTGTCGGATACCTTTATTTTTTTTTCAATGTCTGACTCCCTGAAGTTACTTCTGAGTTTGTCATATACCTCTACTACCAATTCTGATCAATTTTGCTGACATGTAACATCGGAATCCTGATTAGACGCAGGAGGTTGGTCATTTGATGTCGCGTGATGTCACACGAGCGAAGACAATCTCTCTCTTTAATTTTTTTTTCTCTTTTTTTTATTTAACTAAAAATATAAAAATATAAAGTTTTTTAGTTTTTTAAATTTTTAAAAAAAAGGATCTTCGGTCACGGGGCACCAGGTGTTTAACCTCCTGCGTCTCATTAGGATTCCGATGTTAGATGTCAACAAAATTGGCCATAATTGGTAGTAGAGGTATATGACAAACTCAAAAATAACTTCGGGGAGTCAAACATTGGAAAAAAAAGAATAAGGGTATCTGACAAAAGTACCCAAAACTTCAAGAACTTGTGAGATAATTCCTTGCATCACAAGTTAGGGAATATTTGTATGATATTTTGAATACTTCTGGTCTAATATGTGATTGATAAATAAATTTGAATTATAAAAATGTGTGGCTTATAAGATTATGACTAAGTGATTAATAATCTTAGAAAATATGAGATCATGATCATGTGATTGTGTAATATGAGGAATTTGTGATATTATGCATGACATGGACTTGGAATACTGAATAAGGATTGGAACTTTGGGAAAAGAAAGGGATATTGAAATCCTAAAAAGAAAATCAGGGAATTATACTAAAGTTCTGTTAAGATAACCAGTTACCAAGGATTAATAATTGATTACCGTGGTATAAATACAAAGCAACTAGTGAGAAACCAACGTGGGGTTGATCAAGTGGTAGCTCATTTGGTCCCTTAACCAACTGGTCTCGAGTTCGAGCCTTGGGTATGGAGCAATCCCCGCTGGAAGACCCCTACCGCTTAGTGCGAGCTCAGTTGGGTCGGACCGGATGAGTCGGATTCTGGGTAAACCAGATCCGGATACCGGTTGGTGTACACCAAAAAAAAAAAAAAAGCAACTAGTGAGAAATGAATAGAAATAATCAGTTACTCTGTGATGATAACTAGTTATCCTAGTTAAAAATTGTGGATTGAACATATTGTTTAAGTGCAATAACCGATTAATAAAATGGGTTAATTGGTTATGCACCTTAGAAAATCTCAGCAATAAGAAATATATGAACTAAGATTGAATTACTATGGACTTTCAATACTTTCTTTGTTCCCAAGGGTTCACATGACTGGATTTAGAACTAATTAACTTTCTTGGTGAATAAGATCAAGTGATTACATTATATAAGTGATTATTGTTTGATTGCTTGTATGATAATTATGTTTTTATTATCTATTTATAAAATGACTTACTCCCAGTTTTCCAAATATTTTAGGTCTAATCCACATGTCAGTCTCTTACCGAGTCAAAATACATTCTCTCAAAGAAGAGAAAGAAATAATTGTATGTTAATATTGTGCTTGGTACAATGTAACCCCAATTTTTTTTATCAATCTTTATAAAAACTTTATTTTGAGAAATTAATAAAAAGTCGAATTTTTTTTTCCGTTGACCGATATTTTTACGAAAGTATTTTCAATTACATTATAATAAAATTGGGGTGTTACACTTCTTCCACAAACTCATTTTCGAGCATATACAACATCCAATTTGTAATTCCATAGTTAAGATACCAAAGCTCAAAAGCAATTATGTCAATGGAAATCAAATGATTTTTTTCGTGCACTCTATTATAAAAGACTTTTTCCTACCCATAGTAGAGATCAAACCCTTAACATCATATTTAAATAATTCAATCATCTACTAATTGTGTTGAATCTTGTTGGTAAATCAAATGAAAATTATTAAGAGTAATAACTCCTCCGTCTTTAAATTGAAGCACTTGGATGATCTTTCACACAAATTAAGAAAATTAGTTAATATGGTTAGTGATATTGGAATTGATAATATTTGATATATTTTTTTAAAATTGTATTTATAATTATTATCGAGATTCTAAAGTTTATTTCCACATTTCTATCTTCTCATTTATTGCCTTTCTAGAGTCCCTAATAAAAATAATATCATCTACGAAAAGCATGCATCGAGGCACTGGCTCTTGGATATGCTCAGTAAGCAAATTCAGAACGAATGTAAAGGGCTAAATAATGGTCTATAAAGTTTGCAATGACTATTTACAAAAATCTAGGGGAAAATAAATTTAAAAAAAAAAAAGCTGGCCAGTGGCTTTCCAAGAAGAGGACCTGAAAAACTCAACCGAACGAACGACGTGGTGCGTGTGTGTATTGGCCCCACAAGTCCATTACTAAAACCCAATAAGATATTTGCAAGAGTGTATTATAAAATGGAATATAAAGGGGTTAAATTTAATAAAAAGTGGGTAATGTGGGACTAAGGTTTTCTTCAGAAACACCATTACTTCCAATATTTGAGATCCCACCTTATGTTCTCACACTTGTCTTAACCTCATCATATATGTCCTTAATTTCTCTAATATAGGCAATACGCACCCCTTTCTTTTCTAGAGTCGTCCACAATACTACTATACACACTCTATCATATCATTTACAATATTAATTAACTTTTTTAATTTTCATAAAAAAGCTAGTTTAATTACTTATATTTTATATTTAGAGAATGGGAATAATAAAGTAAACAGGCACTATAAATTTATTTAAAATTAAGTATCAACCTAGTTTTTGGTATTTTTTTATTGTACCAACTTAGTCCTTGAAAATTTAAAAAGGCTTAATTATGTCACAAGACCTTGAAGTTTGCGGTACTTTTGTTAAATACCCTTATTCTTTTTTTTTTTAATGTTTATGCCCTCAAATATATCTTCAGTTTGCTATTTGCCCCTGTGAAGAATTCCGACCAGTTTTTGCAATGTTTATGCCCTCCAACTCTTCTTCGATTTGCTATTTGCTCTGTGATGGATTCCAGCCAATTTTTGCAATGCTTATGCCCTCAAACTTATTTTCGATTTGCTCTTTGCCCTTGTGACAGATTCCGACCAGTTTTTGCACACGTGGACCAATGTGGTCTTAGTCACCCCACCAGAGCTCTTCATTTTCAACCTTTCTCCAACCACCATACTCTCTCCGTCACCATACCTCACCCCACCAGCTCCCACCTTCATACCACTGCTGTTGGCAAAACCTCAAAGACGATCTCCAAACCCTAAAACAGCTTTGCTCCGACATCGAGCGCCACCTCGATCCTGCCCTTCCCTCCCATTGCGACATCTTTCCGTACTACTTCAAATCTCTCTGCCTCGTCAAAACCCGCTTCCTCATGTCACCCGACCCGAGCCACGTCAACTTTCTCACCTTCGTTTGGTTCGAAACCGAAGAACAAGTCCTCTCACCAGAACATTCACTTTGAGAAGACTTTCGTGCTGTTCAACTTGGGCGCTGTTTATAGTCAGATTGGATTGTCATACGATCGTAACATAGTTGATGGGCAATGATAGGCTTCACATGTAACATCAAGTTACGACTAACATTTTCTAGCGGAAAATAAATTAAATAAGCAAATATCTAAAATTTGGAATCCACGGTATTTAAATTTCCTCATAACAACGAAAAAAAAATGTATCATGCGTCAAGTATTTCAAATATAAAGGAACATGCTTATAACTTAAATCAACGTATTGGACTGGGCATTGTCTATGGAGGATAAGAACGAAGTCTTAAATTATCCTCAAATAAATACATGTATCCATAAAACAAAATAGCATAAGGATTTAACTATACTAATATATCATATCATATATTTGCTTGATCGCGGTCCTCTACCAACTACTGATTCACTCTTTAGGAGAACTTAGAATTGTCAAGAAAATCCAAGTATAGTGAGATAAACATCTCAGTAACACTATATAAAATAAAACAAATATGATCATTCTAGTCGTCTCAAGTACGGAAAATCTCCATTCGTAATAATAAAAAAAAGAAATAATAAATTCCAATAATCATGTCATAATCTAATAAATAACTAATAATGAAAATGTAAACAAGTTGAATTTAAACATAATAACGATTAATTACAACACATGAACAAAAAAAATCTGCATTTAAGGTCTTAAATCATTAGAGCTCTATTTATTATGTTTTCGTTATCTTGCACACAGCACACTGCTGGAGGTGCCTATCCCTCGCCCGGCGCCCCGGGTTCGAATGACTTACACTCGCGTCCAAGTCAGCCTCTGAATGATGGATTAATAAATTATATATTATAATAACAAAGCTGTAACTATGCATTCCCAACCAATATTTTCTCTTGCACACAGCACGTCTGCTGGAGGTGCCTACCCCTTGCCCGGCGTCTCGGATTCGGATAACTTACACTTGCGTCCGAGTCAGTCCTCTGAATATGGTTGGTGTTCAAAACATAATACTAAAAAGAATTTAGCAAAGTACATAAATATATATATATATATATATATATATATATATATATATAAACTAAGCACTAATACATATAATAAATTGAAATTAATATTCAAAATATAATATTTAAAAAAAAACATAAATCATCACTATACTTATGTATTATTGTCGTAGCACTATATATATAACTATAAGTAAGCTACTACTGCAGGTCTGCAGTTATATTTATAACACATATATTTGCGTCTGTGTTACAAAGATTCACTACACTACAAAAATTCATCGCCAGAGTGCAGTATGTGCCGTGAACATGAACTTGTTATAAGACTAGTATATATATGTATAATTTACAAGAAAAATTTGCCGCGACATAAACAAAATCCTGCATATATAACACTGGTCGGTATGTATTAAAAGAAAATTGCCACAACAACATCGTAATATATATAATACTTGATACATAAAATAATCTATTCTTTATTATTATTATTATTATTATTATTATTATTATTATTATTATTATTATTATTATTATTTATGGAAGTTTGATTGGGTTATAGTGTTACCTTCAAGAGGATTTTCTCTTCTCTCATCTTCTTTTTTCTCCTGTCTTCTCTAAGCCTCTTGGCTGCTAGGGTTGATTTTGTTTTCTTTCTCACTCTTTTTTTTTTTTTTTTTTTTTTTTTAACTGGTCCCCTATAAGTTTTTCTCCCAACTATTTATTAACAGGATTTTAATTACTCTCCCTAATCCTTTTAGTCAAATCTATTATCTTTATATAACAAATAAAGATTGTTCGTTCTTATCCAACATCACATACTAATAAAAAAAATATCTTTTATTATTATTATTATTATTATTATTATTATTATTATTTAATTATCTATTCCACCAAAGCCACTATCACACCCTACTTTTTTTTTTTTTGAAGATTCTATTACCTTATTTGTATAATAGATTGCACATAAAAAAAATTACAAAATATAAAAATTCATCCAAATGCATATAGGCAGATATTACTTATCAATATAGTAATTTTATTATTTTTTTTTTTTGGATGTTACATTTCTCCCCTTCTAAATAAAAATTTTGTCCTCAAAATTTAATGTTACCTGATAGTTAAAATAAATCCGGATACTTCATTCTCAACTCATCTTCAAGTTCCCAAGTGGCCTCCTTCATTGTCAATCGTTCCCAAACAACCTTCACTAGAGGGATTGCCTTACTCCTCAGGGTTTTGCTATTGTGATCGACAATTTGCAAAGGCCGTGGGTGATACGTTAAATCATCTTTTAATTGTACTGATTCGGGCTCAATAATGTGGGAAGAGTCATGAACATACTTCCTAAGTTGAGAGACATGGAAGACATTATGGAGATTTGACAACTGTGGTGGTAACGCTATTTGATAAGCAACTGATCCGACTCTTTTAAGAATTTGAAAGGGACCAAGAAATCGAGGATTTAGCTTTTTGACACGAATCGCCCTGCCTATTCCAGTGGTGGGAGTAATCCTAAGAAATACATGCTCTCCTTCCATAAACTCTAGAGGTCTTCTTCTTTTGTCAACGTAACTTTTCTGTCTATTCTATGAAGCAAGTATCCTTTTTTTTAATCAACTTAATCTTTTCCGTGGTTTCAGACACTAATTCAGGTCCTAAGAGGGCTTTCTCTAGAACCTCAAACCAACAAAGGGGGGGATCTGCACTTTCTTCCATAGAGGGCTTCATAAGGTGCCATCCCAATGCTAGAATGGTAGCTATTGTTATAAGCAAACTCTATCAAAGGTAAGAATTTATCCCAACTACCTCTCTCATCTAAAACACACGCCCTAAGCATGTCCTCTAACGTTTGAATGGTCCTTTTAGTTTGACCATCGGTCTGCGGGTGGTAAGTTGTGCTGAAGTTCATCTTAGTTCCATAAGCCTCCTGAAAGGCTCTCCAAAACCTCGAGGTAAACCTAGGGTCTCTATCAGAAACGATGCTCAATGGTACCCCATGAAGTCTAACTATCTCCTGAATGTATAGTTTAGCTAACTTGTCCAGTGAGAAAGTTCCTCTAATGGGTAAGAAATGTGCTGACTTGGTCAGCCTATCAATGATTACCCATATGACATCATGGTTTGTTTGGGTTCGGGGCAAACCCATGACAAAATCCATAGAAAAATGTTGTCCCACTGCCACTCAGGAATCTCCAAAGGGTGAAGTAAGCCTGCTGGCTTCTGGTGTTCTATCTTAATCTTTTTGGCAAGCTAGACATTTGGCTACAAACTTTGCTATATCATTTTTCATACCAGGCCACCAATACCTCTCTCTCAAGTCATGATACATCTTGGTGGCACCGAGATGTATAGTCAGCATACCCTTATGAGCTTCCCTTAAGATCATATCCCTTAGACTCCCCTCCTTAGGAACACACAATCTGTCATGGAATAAGATAAGACCCCTCTTCTCAAAGAATCCTGGTTGATGTAGCCTACCCTGAAGTTCAAAATCTAAACCTTGTGCTAACTTAAGCTTGGTTAAAAGGTCGTTGGAAACTTCCAAAACTTATTACTTAGACTCAAGCTATTGGCACCTATGTTTACATCAAGGTTCATGTCTCTAAATTCCTCTATCAAAGTTAGCTCATGAACCATCATGTGAGACATGTGCAAGGTCTTCCTGCTCAAAGCATCTGCAACAACATTTGCTTTTCCAGGATGATACTTCAACTCATAGTCATAATCCTTAAGAAACTCTATCCATCTCCTCTGCCTCATATTTAATTCTTTTTGGTCAAATAAGTATCTAAGACTCTTGTGGTCACTAAACACCTCAAATTTCACACCATACAAGTAATGCCTCCAAACCTTTAAGGCAAAAACTACGGCAGCAAGTTCCAAGTCATGGGTAGGGTAGTTTCTCTCATGAGGCCTAAGTTGCCTAGAAGCATAGGCTATCACCTTTTTGTTTTGCATAAACACACAACCTAACCCATTCCTAGACGCATCACTATAAACCTCAAAGTCACCCGATGGATCAGGAATTTCTAAGATAGGAGTGGTAGTCAATCTCTTCTTAAGCTCAAGGAAGCTCCCTTCACACTCTTGTGTCCATACAAAAGGAACTCCTTTACAAGTCAGGTTAGTCAAGGGCAAAGCCAAAAGAGAGAACTTAGGAATGAATCTCCTATAGTAACCAGCTAAACCAAGAAAACTCCTAATCTCAGTAACAGTCTTAGGTTGTTCCCATTGTAAAACTGCATCAATCTTACTTGGGTCTACAGAAACTCCTTCATGAGAAATAACATGTCCTAAAAACTTTACCTCACTCAACCAAAATTCACACTTTTCTGGCTTAGCATACAACTTTTTCTCCCTTAAGGTTTGCAAGACTATTCTCAGGTGTCCCTCATGCTCTTGATGGTTCCTAGAATATATCAAATTATCATCTATGAACACCACCACAAAAGTTGTCTAGGTAAGGCCTAAAGATCCTGTTCATGTAATCCATGAATACAGCAGGGGCATTAGTCAGCCCAAAAGGCATCACCCGGTACTCATAGTGCCCATACCTAGTCCTAAAGGCAGTCTTTGGTATATCCTCAGGCTTGACCTTAATCTGAAGGTACCCTGATCTCAAGTCAATCTTCGAAAATACTAAAGCTCCTCTCAATTGATCTAGCAAATCATCTATCCTAGGAAGAGGGTACTTATTCTTAATGGTGATCTTATTCAATTGTCTATAATCTATGCACAACCTCATACTCCCATCCTTTTTCTTAACTAAAAGTACAGGTGCACCCCAAGGTGAGACACTAGCCCTAATGAATTTTTGAGCTAACAATTCTTCTAACTGTCTCTTAAGCTCACTTAGTTCTAGAGGGGCCATCCTATATGGCGCTATGGAGATAGGACCTGATCCCGGAATTAAGTCTATAGAGAATTCTACCTCCCTATCTGGTGGTAAGGTAGTAATCTCACTAGGGAAAACATCTGGAAACTCACCTACTACAAGAACAGACATAACATTGGTGAGGACCTCAGACTCTAAGGAAGCTAAGAGAATGTATCCTTGGGCTCCCTCTGTTAGGAAATTCGTGACTTGAGTAGCATTTAGGAAAATAAGAGACTTTTCCATTAGAGGCTGGGGACACTCGAAAGAAAACTCAACCGACTTAGTCGAACAATTTAGTACTACTTGATTGACAGATAGTCAGTCCATACCAAGAATGATATCAAGGCCCTTAAGAGGCAAGCATATTAAATCAATAGAAAAAATTTCTATCAAACATAGAGATTGGACAATTCAGACAAGCATAAGAGGTAACCACATTTCCCTCAGTAGGAGTGGAGACGGACATTATAAAATAACCTAGTGCAAGGAATGTCTAACTCTTTCACACAACTTTAAGAAATAAAAGAGTGTGTAGCTCCCGAATCAAATAGTACAATTAAAATTTTTCCCTTAATTACACAGGTACCTTGGATCAGATTGTCTGACTCAGTAGTTTTCTCCCCACTTATAGTATAGACTCTCCCTATGGCTTGCGGTATTGGGTTGGATTAACTTTTTGACCTGTATTGAGGACATTCACTCATTATGTGTCCTGGTCGACCACAACTATAGCACACTCCTTTTCCATATAGGCAAGGTCTCCCTCCATGCATTTTACCACACTTTTCGCAGGTTTGGTGGTTCCCTTGAGTTTGCTTCCCTTTCCCAATATTAGGATTAGGCTTGAGGTTTTTCTGAAACTTCCCTTCTTCCTTCTTCTTGTTTTGAGCAATCCACTTTTCTAATTGATTTGCTGTCTCTACTGCTTGAAGGTTTTGCTCTGCAATCAGGAACTTATTCGCCAATATAGAATGCTCTCTAAGTTCAAAAGCTCCCACCATGTTTCTAATGTCGGGTTTCAGTCCTTGTTCGAATTTGATAGCCTTCCATACTTCATCTGGATTGCTTATCAAGTATCGGGAAAACTTAGAAAGTTCCTCAAATTTAGCCACATATTGACCCACACTCATGTCTCCTTGCATCAGCTGTAAGAATTAAGCTTCATTCTGATTCCTAACACTTTTAGGAAAATATTTTCCTAAAAATGTTGAGCGGAAGACCTCCCAAGTGATATTGGTACCGCGAACATCAAGTCTCCCTTGTGCATTCTTCCACCAGTGTTCCGCTTCCCCTATAAGCATAAAAACTGCAAAGTCTACCTTTTCTCGACCAGTGCATCTCATCACCCGATAGATCTTTTCCATTCCTTGGAGCCATTCCTCAGCACCCATCGGATTATACTCACCATTTAAAGATGATGGGGATTTCTTCCTAAATTCTGCCAAGCTTGCATATTCCTGATTGTTGTTGCCTCCTTCGACAGCACCCAGACCTCTATTCCCATTATTCTGGAGTTGAACTAGGATTTGATTGGTGGCAGTTGTAGCAGCCGCTTGTTCTCTCATAGTGTTAGCCATTTGCTATAATGCAATCAGCATACGGTCATCATTGTTATTGATTCTTGGGCGTCCAGGTCCAACCATAGTTCTGCATACAAAGCACAAAATATTGAGTTAGCTACTCTCAACATAGGGTACTTAAATATTTAGAATGTTTGGTAGACGAGGAACATGTAAAGACAAATCTAAAGACTCTATCTAGCTCCTAAATACCCAGCTTATACGTGATTGACTCATACCACAATCCGAATTGAATCGAACTGCTCTGATACCAAAAATGTAACATCAAGTTGCGACTAACATTTTCTAGCGGAAAATAAATTAAATAAGAAAATATCTAAAAATTGGAATTCACGTTATTTAAATTTCCTCATAACAACGAAAAAAAAGTATCATGCCTCAATTATTTCAAATATAAAGGAACAAACTTATAACTTAAATCAATGTATTGGACTGGGCATTGTCTATGGAGGATAAGAATGAAGTCTTAAATTATCCTCAAATAAATACATGTATCCATAAAACAAAATAGCATAAGGATTTAACTATAATAATATTTCAAATCATATATTTGCTTGATCGCGGTCCTCTACCAGCTATTGATTCACTCTTTAGGAGAACCTAGAATTGTCAAGAAAATCCAAGCATAGGAGATAAACATCTCAGTAACACTATATAAAATAAAACAAATATGACCATTCTAGCCGTCTCAAGTACGGAAAATCTCCATTTGTAATAATAATAAAAAAGAAATAATAAATTCCAATAATCTTGTCATAATTTAATAAATAACTAATAATGAAAATGTAAACAAGTTGAATTTAAACATAATAACGATCAATTACAACACATGAACAAAAAAATCTGCATTTAAGGTCTTAAATCATTAGAGCTCTAGTTATTAAGTTTTCGTTATCTTGCACACAGCACGCCTGCTGGAGGTGCCTACCCTCGCCCGACGCTCCGGGTTCGGATGACTTACACTCGTGTCCGAGTCAGTCCTCTGAATGATGGATTAATAAATTATATATTATAATAACAAAGTTGTAACTATGCATTCCCAACCAATATTTTCTCTTGCACACAACACATCTGCTGGAGGTGTCTACCCCTTGCCCGACGCCCCTGGTTTGGATGATTTACACTCACGTTCGAGTCAGTACTTTGAATATGGTTGGTGTTCAAAACATAATACTAAAAAGAATTTTTAGCAGAGTACATATATATATATATATATATATATATATATATATATATATATATAAACTAAGCACTAATACATATAATAAATTGAAATTAATATTCAAAATATAATATTTAAAAAAAACATAAATCATCACTATACTTATGTATTATTGTCGTAGCACTATATATATAACTATAAGTAAGCTACTACGGCAGGTCTGCAGTTATATTTATAACACACATATTTGGGTCTGTGTTACAAAGATTCACTGCACTACAAAAATTCACCGCCAGAGTGCAATATGTGCCGTGAACATGAACTTGTTATAAGACTAGTATATATATCTGTATAATTTACAAGAAAAATTTGCCGCGACATGAACAAAATCCTGCATATATAACACTGGTCGGTATGTATTAAAAGAAAATTGTCACAACAACATCGTAATATATATAATACTTGATACATAAAATAATCTATTCCTTAATATTATTATTATTATTATTATTATTATTATTATTTATGGAGGTTTGATTGGGTTATAGTGTTACCTTCAAGTGGATTTTCTCTTCTCTCTTCTTCTTTTTTTTTCTCATGTCTTCTGTAAGCCTCTTGGCTGCTAGGGTTGATTTTGTTTTCTCTCTCTCTGTTTTTTTTATATAACTGGTCCCATATAATGTTTTCTCCCAACTATTTATTAACAGGATTTTAATTACTCTCCATAATCCTTTTAGTCAAATCTATTATCTTTATCTAACAAATAAAGATTATTTGTTCTTATCCAACATCACATACAAATAAAAAAATATTTTTTATTATTATTATTATTATTATTGTTTAATTATCTATTCCACCAAAGCCACTATCACACCCTACTTTTTTTTTTGAAGATTCTATTAGCTTATTTGTATATTAGATTGCACATAAAAAAAATTACAAAATATAAAAATTCATCCAAATGCATATAGGCAGATATCACTTATCATATAGTAAATTTATTATTATTATTTTTGGATGTTACATCACACACCTTTATCGCTACGGCATGGTCATTTGCTTATTAGAGGGAGGCAACATTATGGTTTGAGGTCTGGTGGTTGAAGAAGGTTTAAGATGAAAAGTTCTGATGAGGTGACTAGGACCACAATGGTCCATGTGTGCAAAAATTGGCTAGAATTCGTTACAAGGGCAAATAGCAAATCGAAGATAAGTTTGAGGGCATAAGCATTGCATAAACTGGTCAAAATCTGTCACAGGAAAAAAAAAAAGCAAACCGAAGATAAGTTTGAGGGCATAAACATTGCAAAAACGGATGAGCGTTATCCGTCACAGGGCAAGTAGCATACCAGAGATAAGTTTGAGGGAATAAACATTGGAAAAAAAAAAGAATGAAGGTATCTGACAAAAGTACCCCAAACTTCAGGGACTTATGACATAATTAAGCCATTTAAAAATATCTATTTAGTCTTTTAAGATTTTCTGATATACCCATCTAGTCCCTCAATATTTTCTTGCATACCAACTTGGTCCCTCATATTTGAAGGATCAGATTAATATATCCAAAAAATTTGAGGACCAAATTGATACAATCGAAAATATTGGGAGACTAAATATTACTCTGGTCTCTTATATAAGAAAAAAGAACACACTTATCTTGGTCTCAAATATATATAAGAAAAAATTAACTAACATTATATTCCCAATAAAATTATTTCTAAAATATTCTTATAAAGTGGTTTCTTTATTTAATTTTTGTTTTATTACCAATGCAACTTTTCTAAAGTAACTTTATTTTTTTATGAATTTGAAAAAATTAAATACACTGAACTGATTTTTTTTAATCAATATGAAGTTAGTTAGTCCCTCCATTCCATGTCTTTTGTAGTTTAAGGTTGTTCCACACATATTAAAGATGTATTAAATATTGTAAGTTTTATATATATGTGTTTTTCTTCAAAATATCGCTATTTTAATCCTTACTGAAAATTGTAATAGTATTTAATTTTTATTAGAAAGTGTGTCTATTAATTAATCTTTAGATTATTAAACAGCAAGATTAAAGGTAGCTTTTAAAAACACTGTAGCCATGAATAGGGGTACGAGTCTTAAAGTTATTTGTCCTATGAATGTTGATTGAGAGACCTACATTGAGAGGTTTACTCATAAACCTACACATAGGATTTTGACATTTGTTATTTTTTAAGTTAAAAAAATAAAATAAAAGAACTTAAATGACAAATGTCACAATTTTATGTGTAAACCTATTTATGTAGGTCTCTAAATTATTTTTCCTGTCGTATTCCGTATTCGTTTGTTACACTGTTCATAAGAGTTTCTTATGAACAGTAACTAACATGGTTGGCACGTGAGTATGGGGAAGGTTAAACTTCTATCAGAAGCTTTCTCAACAACTAAACTCTCTCTTCCATGGTACGATACACTCGCTCTCTCTCCCTTCTTGCTTCTTTCTTCTCAAACTCGATTTGCTCATTTCTCTCCCTCATCTCTTTTCTCTTCCATCTTCACTCTTCCTTCTTCCTTCTTTCTTCTTACTTCTTTCTTCTTTCTCTTTCTCTCTTTCTCACCATATTTTATCTCTTTCTGTTATTTGGAATCAGACTTGATTGCATAATTAATGATTTTAGAAGTTTCAAAGTCAGGAGTCCCACCGCTCCTCCTCCTAAGCAGGCTTCGAGCAAAGGCAAAGTCATCAACTATTCTGAGGTGTAGATGCTCAGAATTTCAAGCAATGATGACAAAACCAAACCACATTTTGCTTTGTTAGAACTCATATTTGGTAAGAGAAAGCTATGAGTCAAGTTATTTCATATGCTTTCCATTTTAGTTATTTTGTATAAAGAGATTTTGCTTTGTATGTTTTATTTAGATTTTGCTTTGTATGTTTTATTCAGGTTTTTTGATTTGGTATTTGGTGTTGTGTAAATATGTTTTTTGATTTTGCACAGTCATTTAGAGACACTAAATATTGCACATCATATGTTTGTTAAAAATCCTAATTAATTTGAATCCTATAGCAGATTGCAAGTTAGACTATTCAAAGACATAATGTTTTTGTTACTATCATTATGTATGCTTGATTGATCTAAATAGCATATATATAAAAAAATTATGGTTTGCCATAGTAAAAGCCATTCCTGCAAGTTAGATTATTATTTGCAAGTTGGACTATAGCAGATTAGCAAAAACAAGGAATTACCCTTACACATATTTTCCTATAGCAGATTGCAAGTTTGAAAATTGGCAAATATCTGGCTGCTATGCTCATGATGGTGCTGTTGTGTTAACTTGCTACGTTGCTGCAAGATAAGTGACTCAAACTAGGTTTCCTGCATATAAATATTATATTTTGATTGCCTAAATTTCAACCGTGTGTGTTGTAACGACCTAAGTCGTTAATGCAATTATATTATGTTAAATGTATATGATTAGTGTGTTTTAATGAAAATGTGTTAATGTTTTTATGATGGTGCATGAAAATGAGAAATAATTTGAACCGAAAATTAATAGATAATTGCTTCTTTTATATTCCACATAAAAGAGTTTGATATAATTTACATCATTTTACATTATTACTGCCAAAAATGATATTGCATCATAACTCTGAGTTAGCTCAGTGCACATATACATATATAAAGGTGTAACTCAGAGTGGTCCACAAAACTCAAAACCTAATAGAAAGTCACATAATATTCATCTTAACCAGGAAAAAGATTAATGATAAGGATCACAGATTCACAGGAATTCTGGTCCTGAGGGAACGCATATGCGGAAGAGGATTAAAACGTCGGATAGTAACTTCCACCACTCCCTCAAGTACTAAATTACGTCCCCTCCGGTGCCATTCTCCCTCAAGGAGAAACCTTATCTCTATGAAATGGGATTCTGAGCCATGAGCTACAAACAATTAGGGCAAAGGGAGTAAGACAGTGTCATTCACGTACAAATGAATAATTAAATGGACTAAGAATAAACAAACACAAATATAAGTAGCAATTAAAGTCACATAAGCATATAGGCACACTTAATTAATCAACCAATAATTATCAAACAATAATGTATGTTTTCTAATGCATGTGCAATGCAATGCAATGCAATGCGAATGCTCAATGGTGGGATTTCTTCTGGAAAGACTTCAGGAAAATCCCTTACTAAAGGAATATCTTCGATCTTCACTTCCTTCTCTACCTTCGCACAGGCGAACTTGATGCATCCCTCGGTTATTGCATCACGATAGGAAATGGTTTTTCTATCACAGTCAATGAGCACTTGGTTCTTGGACATCCAAACCATTCCCAAGATTACATCTAATTGTGATAGGGGTAAACAAATGAGGTTTACTTTGGTTATTCAGTCTAACACCTGAACAGTGCAATCCAAACAGGCTTTAGAGGTAACTACTACCGGATTGGTAGGGGTAGACACTTCAAGCTTATAGGGTGTATCCATTATGGTTAATTTCAATTGATTAGCACAATCATATGAAACAAATGAATGTGTGGCTCCAGAATCAAACAAAAAGTTACAAGGTTGGCGATTTAGAAGAAAGTTACCTTGAACAAGGTTTTCGGATTGACTAGCTTCAACACCACTGAGAGTGAGGACTCTCCCAAAGCTGGTTGGCTTCTTGTCTGCATTCCCGGATTCCACCTTCCTTGGTTCCATGCAATAACGAGAAATATGACCAGCCTTTCCACAATTGTAGCAAATAGGAGTCCAGCAAGTTGTTCCAAAATGGTGTCTCTTACACTTGTCACACAGAGGAGCTGGGTTCTTGACTCCTGCTTCGGCTTTA
Organism: Crotalaria pallida; assembly: GCA_037953625.1. Classification (NCBI taxonomy): domain Eukaryota; kingdom Viridiplantae; phylum Streptophyta; class Magnoliopsida; order Fabales; family Fabaceae; genus Crotalaria; species Crotalaria pallida. Next base: position 130,205,567 of record CM075650.1, read on the forward strand.
CCTTTGTTCTTCTGATGGTAATGTCCTCCTTTACCATGCTGATTCTTACCTTTATGACGATGTGGTCCATATCCTTGTTGATTCCTCTTAGCTCGCATCAACTCCTCTTCAATTTTCTTATCTCCTTCATATACTCTGCATTGGTTCACCAAGGCTGGAAAACTTTGAATATTCTGATACCCGAAAGCAGACTTCACATCAGGTCGTAGCCCATCTTCAAACTTAATGCACTTCGAACGCTCTTCAGGGTTATGATGATAGTATGGAGAATACTTGCTTTGTTCCTCAAACTTAGCAGCATACTCTCCCACTGTCATGTCCCCTTGAGTAAGCTTAAGAAATTCAATTTCTTTCTTCCTCCTTACATCCTCAGGGAAATACCTTTTGAAGAATTTCTCTACGAAAGTATTCCAAGTCATAGCTCTTCCTTCAGCAGCTATGAGTTGAGCAGTATGATTCCACCAATCCTCAGCTTCATCTGTCAGCACGTAGGTAGCAAAAGTCACCCTCTAATTATCCGTGCAATTCATGGTCCGGAAAATCTTTTCCAAATCACGAATCCACTTTTGAGCCTCATCAGGGTGATGACCTCCTCCAAATTTTGGCGGATTACATTGGCGAAATTCTGAAATGCCTTGAAATTCAGCTGGAACAGAGTTTCTAGGTGGTTGCTGTCCTACAGGGCGCTGTTGCATATTCTCGAATACTCTCGAGATTCGATCTAATGTCTCAACAATTTGATTATTGTTTCTAACAGCCATAGTAACTTGCACTATGAACCGAGTCAACAAATAATCTTAAGACTAACTCACATACACTAGGACAAACATATGCTAGTGGTTAGTATGTAAGGCCATACTCCAAAGCCAAGAGTCGGGACCATTGCTCTGATACCATAAGTGTAACGACCTTAGTCGTTAATGTAATTATATTATGTTAAATGCATATGATTAGTATGCTTTAATGGAAAAAGTGTTAATGTTTTTATGATGGTGCATGAAAATAAGAAATAATTTGAACCGAAAATTAATAGATAATTTCTTCTTTTATATTCCACATAAAAGAGTTTGATATAATTTACATCATTTTACATTATTACTGCCAAAAATGATATTGCATCATAACTTTGAGTTAGCTAATCTCCGTCAGTGCACATATACATATATAAAGGTGTAACTCAGAGTGGTCCACAAAACTCAAAACCTAATAGAAAGTCACATAACATTCATCTTAACCAGGAAAAGATGAATGATAAGGATTACAGGAATTCTGGTCCTGAGGGAACGCATATGCGGAAGAGGATTAAAACGGCGGATAGTAACTTCCACCACTCCCTCAAGTACTAAATTACGTCCCCTCCGATGCCATTCTCCTTCATTGCGAAACTTTATCTCTATGCAAATGGGATTCTGAGCCACGACCTACAAACAATTAGGGCAAAGGAAGTAAGACAGTGTCATTCACATACAAATGAATAATTAAATAGACTAAGAATAAACAAACACAAATATTCAAGTAGCAATTAAAGTCACATAAGCATATAGGCACACTTAATTAATTAACCAATAATTATCAAACAATAATGTATGTTTTCTAATGCATGTGCAATGCAATGCAATGCGAGGCGAATGCTCAATGCAATCTTCTCTGTGATATTCTACGAATATCATGCACTTAGCAATTTACGTTTATCGAGAATGTACTGTTGGACTACCAGCAAGTATACCTGGTCACAAGTAATACAGTGTAAGTAAAATTATCGTTCCACTCGGGGATTGCAAATTGTTTCTAATAATTCTTAGGCAAATAGTAATTACTACGTGAAATTTGAGTTTGGTTTAGATTTTAAGAAAAGAGTGTAGAAAAGGTAGAATGAGACAAAACAGAAAATAAAGAGTATTTAGAACAAGGAGAATGGGAAAAGCGTTAGGAACATGGTTTCATTGCAAGACCTAAGTTACTAATTATGAATCTTAATCTGTTTTCCATCAAATCCACGACATCCAAGAGGTAATAAAAACCAGATGTCTCTGTGAATTTATGTTTCTTATTTGATATGAGACCCTTAATGTCTTAAGTGATTTGACATACGAATAACCACTAATTAAGCACACTGGAATATTCAAGTCATATAAGCCCTAGATGTATGTCTACAAACTAGGTTGTTACAATGTTTGGAAGAACAGCCTATTCTAACCCTCATATGTCTCTTGTTGGATTAGAGATCCTTAGCAAAACATAAATTAGCTACTTTCATGAATTGGAATTAAAACACAACCAACCAATAGATTTGAATGAAAAACAGGAAACATAATTCAAATAACTATCTCATCATCCATACAATTACACCATGTTCCTAACAAGAGGTTTAGTTACACATAATGGGAGAAGAAATACATGAATTAAGGGAAAAATTCATAATCATAGACAATAATGAATTTACCCCCAAGAGATCTGCAAACCTTCAATTGGATTCCTCCAATGTTGATCTTCAATCATTGCCTTGCCTCCTTGCTCTCAATAATATGTTTCTAACCTCTCTTCTCTAATCCTAATTATATTCAATATTCTCTAATGTATCTGAATTGCTACCAAAACCTAATGCTAAATCCTAGTATATATAGAAAAAGCTAATCCTAAAATAAATCCAAAATAAATCTCTAAATAAATCTATCTATAAATAAATCTTAAAGATAAATCTTAAATAAATCTAGAATAAATCTAGAATAATTAATCTAGAATAAATCTAAAATAAATCTAGAAGATAAATCTATCAATCAGAATCCTTGAAATCTTCAATATAGATAGGCCCAACTCGTAGCACTCACGCAGGCACTTCGCGCCCAGGCGCAGCATACCCACGCCTAGGCGTGGGACCAAAAGCTGATCTTCTTCTTTTATTCGTACAGGTCGCGCCTAGGCGCAACATACCTCGCGTCTGGGCGTGACAACCTTTCAATTGGCTGAGTTTTTCTTCAATAAATTCTGGCTTTTTGCACCCCAGCTCTTGACATTTAAACCCCATCATGGGCAACACTTAAGAACACCATTTTCTCCATTCTAGCTCCAATCTTCAGGTCTTCAAAGCTCCTTTCCATTACAAAGCATAAATCATCAAATAAAGCTTCAAATTCCTGAAATCAAACCCAAAACGGATCAAAACGTTCAAGGATTCTAAACTACCTAACTTACCTAAAAATATAATAAAAACCTAACATTTACTCAAGAAACAAACCAAATCCATAGTAAAAGAGAGTTAATTAATGCTCAAAAATACTATACATCAGACCCACAACACGTATCAAACGATTCAATTTACGTTTATCGAGAACGTACCAAATGATTCAATTTACGTTTTAACGAAAACATACCAAAACGCTCCACGTATGTTTGACGACAACGTACCAATGATACTAAATAGGAAAAGCAACCCGGAGTAAACGTCTTTCCACCAAGTATACAATTACAACCCTTGTGTAATTTATACCAAAGACCGTCCTCCGCAGTCACGAAATACCCCTAGAGATCGATAGAATTAATTACAGTCATTGTAAAATTATCCCGAATCGAGTCTGCAGAACCCACTCATCATACGACCATTTTACCTATAATTAATTCCCACGATTATTTGACGTATCACCGTCATAAACCTAATCTCTGCGTATTCTCATGCCGATTTAATGAAATCAAATGCATCTTTTCCTATTATACTATCTTAACTCCTTGTCACCATGCATGATTTCAATCACAATCAATATATTATGGAGTAATATGTCAGATTAGTCCCTGACTTTGTAAGTATCGGTCAAGTTAGTCCCCGACTTTACCGAAATAGCAATTTAGTCCCTGAGATTTCATTTTAATTCACATACGTCCCTATCTTTATCCCATTTTAAAGCAAATACATCCCTGCGATAGTGACGGCAGGGACTAACTTGATTGACGTTCTCCTATCTCGGGGACTAAATTGGTATTTCGATAAAGTCAGGGACTAACTTGACCGACGCTTACAAAGTCAGGGACTAATCTGACATATTATATGATTAACTTTAAATCCTTTACTTGGTATTGAATTGATGCTAAAAGAAAGTGATTCCAAAAATAACATTTTAATAATAATAAGAAATAATTTTAAACTTAAAAATATTAATTAAAAATATTAGTAAAATACTGAGTAATGGGTCAGATTGGTCCCTGACTTTGTAGACGTCGGTCAAGTTAGTCCCTGACTTTATCGAAATAACAACTTAGTCCCTGAGATAGCATTTTAATTCATATACGTCCCTGTCTTTATCCCATTTTAAAGCAAATACATCCCTACAATAATGACGGCAAGGACTAACTTGATCGACGTTCTCCTATCTCAGGGACTAAATTGCTATTTCGATAAAGTCAGGGACTAACTTGACCGACGCCTACAAAGTCAGGGACCAATCTGACCAATTAAATATTAGATTTGAAAAATTACACTTTTCAGATTTTTCTACAGTACCTAACCATTTAGAAAATCCAGTAACCGGTTAGCCACTGTATTATTTAATTCAAATTTCCCTCTTTTCAATTTTACAGCATCTAACCGGTTAGAAGACTCAGTAACCGGTTAGAATGTGTAGTTTTCAGTTCTGAAATGTCACTTTTAAGCATCAGTTCAACACCCTTTAATTTCCAACCTTAATCAATCATCAACAAAACATATTTGGGCGTATTCGAACATGTTTAAACAAGTAGTAAACATCAAGTTCATGAAATTCATACATAATTCATCAAGTGTACACATAATCACATATTTGACATTCAATATATCAAAATCATTTCCAGAGCTTCTCAAGTCAAGTTTTCAGTTTCTTTAGCTCATATTAAGTTAATATAACATGTCCAAATCAGTTTTATAACCTATTATGGCCTCCAAGCCAAAGTCCCAATTCAAACTAATTACCCTTGAGCTTGTAAAGCTCTATTACATTCCAAGCCCAATAATTTCCATTCTAGCAAATGAATATCTTCTCCCTTACCTATTGTAGCTGTGGAGACAGATTTGGAAGCAAGAAATTAGGATTAACATGTTTTGGGATAAAGCCACAACTCAGCTGCAAACTCTGTTTTTAGCTTCAACAGGGTATAAAAATCAGAATTTTTCAATAAGAAAAAGCTAAATAAACTCGTGAATAAGGATTGGAATTCAAACTAGGATTTGTGAACTCGAGATTAAAACAAATTTGAGACTCAAAGGTAGCCTGAGCTTACCAAACGAAATCAAGAAAGAGGGATCCAAGAACTGACTCGTGCTCTGTTTTCCAGTTTTGCAGAGCCAAGTTGCAAGGCTTAGAACTTGCTCTATAGTTCACCAAATCAAGTGGGGTTTGTTTCTACTTCAAGAGGGATGAAAGGGCTTCGTTTTGGTATGGAATATATGAGGGTTTATGGACAAGAGCAAGGAGAACGAGCTAGAATGTAACACCCCGACTTAGTAACTTGAATTTCTTATTATTTAGTGAAAATTTGAGGAATTTTTTTTATTTGGTGACGTGAGCATGAAGCCATCCTTTAAAACATTTCTCGTCCAAAACACTTACATTATCGAATAACTCATTCATGTCCCACATCACACGTCAAGTTCCAAATCGAGATGTCACCGACACCGCGCTTTGAAATCCAACTTATCATAATCATAAATCATCGAAATACTTTTCAAATATCAAGTTTGAAACATTATTGTCATTACGGGGTTACATGATATGCGAGTAAAGCTATCAGAGTCTACCTAAACCAAAATACGACACCATCGTCGAACAGGACAGACACTGGAGATAACGAATGGCCTTCATCCTTTGGAACTGCAGCTGGAGCCTCCTCTGAAGATGATCCTTCCCCGTACGTAGGTCCATCATCTAGTTGGTCAACAAAGGACCGATAGAAACATACAGCAAAGAAATAGAGAGAGTCAGCTCTTCCGGGCGGAAATTCGATGGTGTGGAATTACAGCAGACAATCATATTAAGATATAACAATAAATAACAACACACACCAACTACAAACGCATATCCTTATTATCAACATGAATATTCACTTCCATTATTATCCTTTGTCATTCCCATCATTATAACTCATCATTTCCATAGATATCCATCATCTCTTCCCAATCTTTTCCTCAACCAATATTTCACCTCGATTCCATGTCCCCAGGTTCCCTTAGTGCCACAACGCTTTCACAACTCTTTTATCATTATTAATCAGTTTATCTTATCATATTAATACAATTTCCTGATTAAGTCTTATTAAAGCGCATCCTTCGATGACAGGGGAATTAAGGAAAGCCATTGAGGAGTTTGGTTAGTACACATACATCTCCTCCAATCCACCCAAACCTAGTCGAAAGCAAACGGGACGTACAGGAACCTTAACCCATGCAGGACGAAAAGCCGAGAAAATCCAACAGCATATAATATCTTTGTCAAGACCACAACCGCACAGGCCGGTCATTAAGACAATTCATATTTTACGCGATACCGCAAGGGCCCAAAACCATTCGATTGCCCGCCTCATTCAGGTTCCCTCTCACCGTTTCGAATTTGATCAAGGGGGCGACAATACTTTTCTAGTCTCGAGTGCAGAACACGCTACGATCCCCTGGGTCTTAAGTCCCGATCACATATAGTCTAGTTCGGACTAGAAAAGTACTCTAGGTTACTTGACGTTTCACCGTCATCACCCTCCCCTATCACAATCACACTCCTGAATATCCACAGATAAATAGGGTATCTTCCTCTCCACTACTTCACACTCAACTCGCTGCGTTATTCAATGTCTTTTAAAGTCTTATTAGGGTATTTATTAATCCTAATGTTCGGACAAGTCACTCTTATACATCCCTTTGGTGATCCTCGACCTCTAAGTATCCATCTTCCACATTAATCTTTGTCAGCAAGACATTGCTTAACATATCGGGGCTCAAACACACGGGCATACCGCACACGTGGCCAGCACAAGCTCAACCGGAGAAACACAAAATCCACCTTGGTGCACATCAGGGAGATTTATTATCATCATTTCAATAATTTCCATAATAACTCCTTTTTCCCAAATACACTTTCTGTACTAGTCCATTTTACTTTCATTACCTCTCAAATCAACAATCTTTTCATCATAACCAAATCTCGCCTGTATCAGACTCTTTCAATACTCATCGTGACATTTCAACATTCTCACATCATTTTTATTAGCATCATTAATCAAACAGAGCAGCATAATATATATAGCATGAATACTTTCAATTTTAGATAAAACTTAACAGGCATTAATTGTCAAATCATATCATTCCATCATCATAAATAGGTAGCATCATGTCATTATATTATAACAAAAGGAATGTCATAGTCCTGCGTATAAGCGGCCATACACACACAATCAATTGCCGCTATACGACTGACTCGCAGACCCCACGTTCCGGCTTTTGAGATGGTCAGGAACCTCTTAATATATTACCTACACACCACTGTGTCTTAGGAAAGCTGCTCTCTCACCTCAAGCGCCGACAACAATCCAAAGAGTCGTTACGGGTGCGGTCCTCCGACACGCATCCTCAACTGACACCTTCTACATTCTCAAGAAAAACACTATATATTAATATCATAATTCAAATAAAGCGTCAAGTTCCTGATTAAAAATCGTCCTTGGAAAATCCATATTAAAGTCCTTCGGGTAAAACCAAACACAATTCTTTTTACTCAATTTTTATTTCGAAGTAAGGCAATAACTTAAACACGTCAAAACACATTAAAAACAATTCACAAATGCAATTTAAACAAATTAGTTAGCTGCTGATCCGTCGTGGACAACAACTTATGCGAACCCGAAAACACCGAAAAACTTAACTTTTTCAATCCAACTCTTTCTCAATTCAAATACCACTTAAAACTTAAACTTTAAACCATTCAAACACATTTTTAGAATCGAAAAGCAAGTAGATAAATTCGGGGCAGCAAGGATTAAATCCAAGAAGTCTCTTTTAGAAAATCCGAAAACACCGCAAAGTTACATTTTTATCCATACAACATTTCGGCATAAAACCAACACTTAAACACATTATTTTTCAAACATCAGTACCAAGATAAAGCTTGGGCAGTCACTACATATGTCCAAAAATTTTTAATTAAATCAACTAACCAATCCCAAAAACAATTAATTTTTTTGAAAAACTAGTTGCGTAGTGAAACACTTTTTCAAACATAAATCGAACACATAAACGACCAACAATACTTCCACAAATCAAATCTTATAGTCAAGGAACTCACGTTCATTTATGCATTCAATCAATTTAAGCAAGTAGACATATAGACAATTAACCAACAAGTAGCATTTAAAATAAATTATCTTAACCCTTAAACTAAACATTTAGCCGAAAAATAAACAACAAACAACTAACTCCTTGATTCTAATTTCGCATAAATAAACACATATCAAACAACACTTAGCATTTAGCAAAATAATTTCCTCTCCTCATGGTCATGCAAAAACCGAATCATGCAACCAATGAACCCAAAATCAATTCATTCCCCAATACTTCCTAAAGGCACTTAACCAAACCTTTTTCAATCAAACTTTAGCATATAATCAATTAATCAACTTGAAGTCAAACACGTAATAAATTCAAGACAATTTAGTTCTCAGGGCTCTTTGCTTAAACTCACTGCACATAGTCAAATAAACAAGTCATGCATACACATATAACCTAAATAATTCAATTATCATATAACACTTAGAACAAATCAAATCTAACTCTCGTACTTATCCAAAACCGAATCTTACTAAGAAATTAAGACAAGAGTTAGTTTTTTTTTCTATTTCTTTCATCATGTACCCGAAACAAGCATCAAGATTAATATTTAAGTCAACTCTATTCTCATGTCCTAATTAACTTAAAACAGTTTACAATAACGAGTACACAACTTAAAATAAACAAGTTTCCGTAACCACATGTTCATTTAAGCAAGAATTGAAACAAGAATATAAATCCATTAGGCATACAAGTTCTTGACTTTAAACCAAGTTAGATCATATCCTTTCACAATCATGCAAGCTCATTTTTTTTCAAAATGTAAGTCCATTTCCCACACTTTATCTAATCATACCTAAACATCAAAAATGATAGTTAAGATCCAGCCAAGTTACAAAAAATCACAAAAGTTCACCCACGTCCAAAAAGTATCCGATAGAGCATTAGTTCCAATACGGAGAAAATAAAATAGACAAAATTTAAAACCACATCAAATCGAAGAGTTAAATTCCCAAAATTTGCAAAACACACACATATATAGTCAAGTTCAACATATAAAACTTTCAGGTCATTTGAACAAGCCTAACCTAGATTTTAAATCAGATTTTGCATGAAAATCAAAACAGGACTGCTGCTGTTCTAAGGCTAAAACGCAGCTATTAAAAATAGTAAATCAACTTTAATTGACACGAAATTTGGTACAAGACATAATAACACACTCAAGATCATCTCATAAAAATTTCATATTATTTAAAGTTGTCTAAGTTACATTTTTCCAATTAAATCCCTCTCTGGTTCTGAAAAATATGGACAGAGTTTGCTCACTGTTTTGGATTAAATAAAATACCAAATCAACTCCAAACAACCTCAAATTTTACAGAGAGTCTCATGACATATGTAAGGTCTTACCATAAAAATTTAAAGTTCATTGGAGCAGTAAAAATTCGAAATTTCTGTGCACTTTCAATCCGAAGAGCCCGCTTTTCCGAAATCGTTTTCTCAAAAACAATTCTAGTAAAAATAGTAAACCATCCCCAAAAATTGTACAAAATTTTAGTGAAGCTCAAATTAATCTTATCAAAACAGGAGCCAAGTTTCAAAATCATTGACCATGTGCAAGTGTTAATCCATCAAGCCCTCTTATCACAAAAATCACTAACTTCCAAAAATCAATTCCAAACAAATCAAATTCAATAAAAATGTCAAAACAATTTCTAACCAACTCAAAATTTCCAGAACACAATCAAATAGTACTAAGATAAACATACTAAAATTTTAAGGCAATCTAATTAATAGGATTATTGTTTATCAAAACCTCCGGCGAGTAAAACGATTCATTCTTAAAAATTCAGCATAGGATCACATGAGTATTTTCTACATCATTCTTTGACATACAACACCTATGGGACTCCAATCCTACTCCAACACTCAAGATCATGTAACAAATCACAATTTTCAGCAAATAAGAGTAACTCATGTAAACATTTACATTTTTTTTAAATGATTCATTTTCATTTAAGCCTAACCGAAAGCACTTAACCAATTAATCCAAGATCACAAATCAATTTCCACACTTAGTCATTTTCATGTATAAAACCGTATGACATACATGCACACACAAACAACACAAAATCAATTCACCAATCATTTTTATCAAGAAACCGAATTAGGGGACATGAAAATGATTTATCTTGGCTCAAATACAATCATGCAACAAGGATAAGTATCCAAAAAATTAATTTCATTCCTACCACTTCCTTATCATGGCCGAAACATCTAGGAAGAAAATTGAAAACTTTTACAAGACAAATTCTTAAACCCACATGCATCAAGTAATAGTCACAAAACAAAATCATTTACCCATTCATTTTCCTACAAGAACCGAATATCCTCATCACTAAACACACAAGCTCAAATCAATTTCTATACCTCAAAATATTCACATTCATGAACCAAAAAGGTACCATCAAACATCAACTAAAACAAAATCACTTCATTTATTTATTTTTCTCATAAAAACCGAAAAATAGGACATAAGAATAACCAAGGTCCATCAATAATCAACATGCATCAAGAACAAAATTTACTTTCCGCAATCTAAGGTCTTGGCCGAAACATGCACAAAGGAAAGTTGGAAGTTTTTGCAAATAAAATCAACACACAACATGCATCAAGGATTTACTTCAAAAATCAATTTTTATTTTCCAAATACATGCATAAACCGAAATCAATCTCTAAGGAAATAAAATCATTTGTGCAAAAATTCATACAAAAACCAAAACATACACCAAGCCTCTTTGCATGTCACTTTTTCAAGTTAAAGCCCTGATCTTTACACAAGAGCAATTGAAAGATATAGGGCATCAACATAAACCCACATGCAAGTGCCCATTTTGAGAAAATGAACGAATCTCTAAAAATACTTTCATAAAAACCGAAAATAATTAAAGGACAAAGATTAGGGAGAAGTAAAATTACCCAAATGAAGTTCAAAGAAGCAAAAATGGGATCAACACCTCCTTGCTCTCCTCTCATAGCTCACGAACTCTCTTGGTCTTTGGGGGTAGGGTTTTACTTCTAGATCTCTATTGGAGGTAGAAAGGGTGTTTATGTGTGTGTATATATAAATGTAGAGATAAATAAATGAGGAAGAAAATGATGTGTTGGAGGTATACTCCCTCCTAGAGCCTCACGGCTCACTCCCTCTTCTCTCCCTATATTCTTCAATTTTTCTTTAAGTGTAGAAGGAAAAGAACAAGGCATGAGTGGGTATGGGTGTGGTTATTTATAGATAAGTGGTTGGGTGCGGTTTATAACATAAAAATTGGGGTTGGAAATTTTTGAAGAGGCTTCCTCCTCACTCTTCCTACACTCCCACGGTTTTATCCTCTATTTGTGGGGTTGAGTTTTGCAATTTTATTCCTTGGTTCATGAGTATTAATTTCATGATGTACAAGTAGGTTTATGTAGGGTATTATTGAATAAAACAAATGGATAAAGAGAAAGAACATGCATTGGCTAAGAATCTACCTTAGGATAGGGTCATTAATTACATGTCTCCTATAGGGTACCTATAGGGTGGCTACACTTTAATTAGGGTAGGTTGTATTTAATTGGGTTACCCTAGGGTCTTGTGCACTCTTTAAATGAATGTCTAAAAATTCAAAATTCAAAATGCATAAAAATAAATATCAAAACCGTATGCCACTATTAGATAGTAAAAGTAATATTTTTCCAATACAATACATAACATTTAAAAATCATATTTCAATTTCCTTAACAAATCAAACATTATAATTTACCCAAAAACAATGAGAAATTTGTGGCAGCAAATTTAAAGTTCACACTGTACAAAAATAAATTCTACATTTTAATACGATCGTTTTGACTATAAATTCGTCTAATTCCGATTTACCAGTCAAAGGTTATGAATTTTCAAAGTTAAACAAATCAAAGAAATCCTTAAATGGCAATTTCTCCAAATCAAGAAATAAATAATTTATCACTACAAAATAAATCCTTTGAGTCAATAAAACACAAAGATCACCTTTAAAATAATTTCCTCATTTTCACGTATTATTGTAAATCAAATAATATTTTCATCTATATTTAAAAAGAATCGACCAATCAGAAATCCCCAAAAATTGATTTATTAAAATGGAGAAAATGTGGGTATTACATTCCTCCCCAAATTAAAAATTTCTCGTCCTCGAGAAATGAGATGGAAAAAAAACACAAACATCCAAAAGCATAACACAAACCGCTTCTCGACTTCCGATTCCTTTGATGATGTCACTTCTCAATAATAAAACTCCTCTCATCGTGACGTATGTATACCGGATTGAGCCAGGGTTAAACATGATCAATCAAAAAGAATCCTTAACAATCTCACAAGGTCACAACTTCCTCGGGTTACATGAAAAATGTGAATAGACAGGGATAGGTCACAAAATTTATTAACAAGGAATTGCAAGCGAACACGTATACTAAGTTCAATTGGGTACGGTTTGGTTTTTAAATCCCATGCCAACTTTTCCGCAACTAACCACTCGCTCGCAAGCACACTTTTTCTTTCAAATTTCCATTCGGAGTTACTCCTTTCTATCTAATTCCTTCATTTCATCGATAAAGATTTAAACCTTAGATACTAACTTAGGCTACATTCAGACATTCACCGTCTTTTATATTCATAGAGGTATAAGATCTGACTCTAAGGCCATTAAAATATCTCTTATTCGTCAGTAACCAACATAGTTGACGACATTTAGTTCTCTTCATTGACCCAAAATTCCTAAATCTTCGGCTAATCCTCCTCGCTCGATCCTTTCGGCGACACTGAACTTCAATGTTTCTGTTCACCACTTTCCTTATTTTACTGGAATTTCACCATAATTTTTGTTCTATGTCCTCAAAATAACTTCACCCTTCTTTCAGATTCATCCTAAACACTGGAAATTCATATTGCTCCTTGCAACTTACTCCCTTAACTTAAACACTCACGGGTCCTAATAACAAAATTTATCCAAAATCCCCCATTTGCTGACAGCTTACGCTACCTTCATCTCCTCCTTGCTCCCCAACTTTAATCAAACTTATCTCAATAACGGTCTAACCCACAATTCTTTCTCACGTCCTACCATTAAATCACACTTGACTTTCCAATCTTACACTTCTAGGGGTAGACATCCTACTCTAATCCTTAAAGTTTACGCCATTTCGGGGTATAACCGCTGCTTTCAAGCCTATACTAGATTGGTGTTCTTTCTCGGGTCATTCCATAGTTCACAGTTTATTCGGGATACGGTCCACTTAAGAACGCCACTTCTATCTTCCTGGGATGAATGAAGACACTTTCTATCAGGATTCAACTTATGGGTAGGGTCTATCTCTTGCTAATTGGCCTCACAATGGATCGGTCTCGTGACTAAGCTCCCTCAAATTTCACACTGCGAAGGTTGAATCGTATGCCTTATTTCTTAAGGGTTACACTGACGAGGGACATTATTGCCACGATTAAGCTCCAACTTTAATGGTGTCCTTGCTGAGGTCATTCTATATTTACATTCTTCCTAGGTTTCTCCTCTTTAAGACATTACTTTCTAACTTCCTTTGTCTCGTTATAACACTTTACGACATGATTCCATCCATTTACACCATCTCTTATCCACCGGCTCACTTTCCTAAGCACCTGAAAGGAACGGACTCCAAAATTTTTATTTCAAACCCCTGATTAATGCACGACTCCACCATTCTCCAACTCTCAATCTTCTATAGTCAGGCCTATCAGGTTTTTAATCTCACTAAAGGTTCAGCAAAGATTTGGCAGGGTTATACTTGGGTGAGAAAGATCAGAAAGAATATCATTGGGTGTAGCATAATTCATCGTTTTATCAAAGCCTTTCAGCAAAACGAGGGGTTCAAGGTCAACATTCTATCCTTCAAAAGACACTTGTCACAAATCACAATGAAAAGGGCTCACTAAGGTCGAAAAGCTTATGTCCGGCAAGTAAAAGACATAACAAATGGGTTATCAATGAAAAAGGGCACGAATTGTCATAGGGTGTTGGCTCAACCTTGACTCAATCAGCTTTCATCGCCACCAGACGCAATCGTGAGCAGACAAACAGAGAGACGGAACGCTCAAGCCGATCAACGCAGAACCTTGGTAGACCATCCCTTGAGTGTAGGCACTTAATCAAGGAAACATAACACCGACTCGAACACAAAATCAAACAGACAGAGCTTAAACAGACAAAGCATGCAAGCCCATGCATAAGGCAACTAAGACAGACTTTAGCTCTTGATAAACTTTAGCTCTGATACCATTTTGTAACACCTCAACTTAGTAACTTGAATTTCTTATTATTTAGTAAAAATTTGAGGAAATTTTTTTTTATTTGGTGACGTGAGCATGAAGTCATCATGTAAAACATTTCTCGTCCAAAACACTTCCATTATCGAATAACTCATTCATGTTCCACATCACACGTCAAGTTCCAAATCGAGATGCCACCGACACCGCGCTTTGAAATCCAACTTATCATAATCATAAATCATCGAAATACTTTTCAAATATGAAGTTTGAAAATATTATTGTCAGTACGAGGTTACATGATATCCGAGTAAAGCTATCAGAGTCTACCTGAACCAAAATACGACACCACCGCCGAACACGACAGACACTGGAGATAACGAATGACCTTCATCCTTTGGAACTGCAGCTGGCGCCTCCTCTGAAGATGATCCTTCCCCGTATGTAGGTCCATCATCTAGTTGGTCAACAAAGGACCGATAGAAACATACAACAGATAAATAGAGAGAGTCAGCTCTTCCGAGCGGAAAGCCGACTGTGTGGAATTACAACAAGCAATCATATTAAGATATAACAATAAATAACAACACACACACCAACTACAAACGCATATCCTTATTATCATCACGAATATTCACTTCCATTATTATCCTTTGTCATTCCCATCATTATAACTCATCATTTCCATAGATATCCATCATCTCTTCCAAATCTTTTCCTCATCCAATATTTCACCTCGATTCCATGTCTCAAGGTTCCCTTAGTGCCACAACGCTTTCACAACTCTTTTATCATTATTAATCAGTTTATCTTATCGTATTAATACACTTTCTTGATTAAGTCTTATTAAAGCGCATCCTTCGATGACAGGGGAATTGAGGAAAGCCATCGAGGAGTTTGGTTAGCACATATACATCTCCTCCAATCCACCCAAACCTAGTCGGAAGCAAACGGGACGTACAGGAACCTTAACCCGCGCAGGTCGAACAACCGAGAAAATCCAACAGCATATAATATCTTTGTCAAGACCACAACCGCACAGGCCGGTCATTAAGACAATTCATATTTTACGCGATACTGCAAGGGCCCAAAACCATTCGACTGCCCGCCTCGTTCAGGTTCCCTCTCACCGTTTCGAATTTGATCAAGAGGGCGACAATACTTTTATAGTCTCGAGTGCAGAACACGTTACGATCCCTTGGGTCTTAAGTCCCGATCACATATAGTCTAGTTCCACCTAGAAAAGTACTCTAGGTTACTTGACGTTTCACCGTCATCACCCTCCCCTATCACAATAACACTCCTGAATATCCGCAGATAAACAGGATATTTTCCTCTCCACTACTTCACACTCAACTCGCCGCGTTATTCAATGTCTTTTAAAGTCTTATAAGGGTATTTATTAATCCTAATGTTCGGACGAGTCACCCTTATACATCCCTTCGGTGATCCTCGACCTCTAATTATCCATCTTCCACATTAATCTTTGTCAGCAAGACGTTGCTTAACATATCGGGGCTCGGACACACGGGCATACCGCACACGTGGCCAGCACAAGCTCAACCCGAGAAACACAAAATCCACCTTGGTGCACATCAGGGAGATTTATTATCATCATTTCAGTAATTTCCACAATAACTCATTTTTCCCAAATACACTTTTTGTACTAGTCCATTTTACTTTCATTACTTCTCAAATCAACAATCTTTTCATCATAACC
This sequence comes from Crotalaria pallida, assembly GCA_037953625.1. Classification (NCBI taxonomy): domain Eukaryota; kingdom Viridiplantae; phylum Streptophyta; class Magnoliopsida; order Fabales; family Fabaceae; genus Crotalaria; species Crotalaria pallida. Next base: position 130,221,872 of record CM075650.1, read on the forward strand.
AAATCTTGCATGTATCAGACTCTTTCAATACTCATCGTGACATTTCAACATTCTCACATCATTTTTATCAGCATCATTAATCAAACGGATCAGCATAATATATATAGCATGAATACTTTCAATTTCAGATAAAACTTAACAGGCATCAATTGTCAAATCATATCATTCCATCATCATAAATAGGTAGCATCATGTCATTATATTGTAACAAAAGGGATGTCTTAGTCCTGCGTATAAGCGGTCATACACACACAATCAATTGCCGCTATACGACAGACTCGCAGACCCCATGTTCTGGCTTTTGAGATGGCCAGTAACCTCTTAATATATTACCTATACACCACTGTGTCTTAGGAAAGCTGCTCTCTCACCTCAAGCGCCGACAACAATCCAAAGAGTCCTTACGGGTGCGGTCCTCCGACACGCGTCCTCAACTGACACATTCTACATTCTCAAGACAGACACTATATATTAATATCATAATTCAAATCAAGTGTCAAGTTCCTGATTAAAAATCATCTTTTGAAAATCCATATTAAAGTCCTTCGGGTAAAACCAAACACAATTCTTTTTACTCAATTTTTATATCGAAGTAAGGCAAATACTTAAACACGTCAAAACACTTTGAAAACAATTCACAAATGCAATTTAAAAAAATTAGTTAGCTGCAGGTCCGTCGCGGACAGCAACTTATGCGAATCGGAAAACACCAAAAAACTTAACTTTTTCAATCCAACTCTTTCTCAATTCAAATACCACTTAAAACTTAAACTTTAAACCATTTAAACACATTTTTAGAATCGAAAAGCAAGTAGATAAATTCAGGGAAGCAATGATTAAATCCAAGAAGTCTCTTTTAGAAAATCTGAAAACACCGCAAAGTCACATTTTTATCCATACAACATTTCGGCATAAAACAAACACTTAAAACACTTTATTTTTTAAACATCAGTACCAAAATAAAGCTTGGGCAGCCACTACATATGTCCAAAAATTTTCAATTAAATCAACTAACCAATCCCAAAAACAATTAATTTTCAAAAACTAGTTGCGTAGTGAAACACTTTTTCAAACATAAATCAAACACATAAATGACCAACAATACTTCCACAAATCAAATCATATAGTCAAGGAACTCACGTTCATTAATGCATTCAATCAATTTAAGCAAGTAGACATATAGACAATTAACCAACAAGTAGCATTTAAAATAAATTATCTTAACCCTTAAACTAAACATTTAGCCGAAAAATAAACAACAAACAACTAACCCCTTAATTCTAATTTCGCATAACTAAACACATATCAAACAGCACGTAGCATTTAGCAAAATAATTTCCTCTCCTCATGGTCATGCAAAAACCGAATCATGCAACCAATGAACCCAAAATCAATTCATTCCCCAATACTTCCTAAAGGCATTTAACCAAACCTTTTTCAAACAAACTTTAGCATCTAATCAATTAATCAACTTGAATTCAAACACGTAATCAATTCAAGGCAATTTAGTTCTCAGGGCTCGTTTCTTAAACTCACTGCATATAGTCAAATAAACAAGTCATGCATACACATAAAACCTAAATAATTCAATTATCATATAACACTTAGAACAAATCAAATCTAACTCTCGTACTTATCCAAAACCGAATCTTACTATGAAATTAAGACAAGAATTTTTTTTTTCTATTTCTTTCATCATGTACCCGAAACAAGCATCAAGATTAATATTTAACCAACTCTATTCTCATGTCCTAATTAACTTAAAACAGTTTACAATAACGAGTACACAACTTAAAAATAAACAAGTTTCCATAACCACATGTTCATTTAAGCAATAACTGAAACAAGATTATAAATCCATTAGGCATACAAGTTCTTGACTTTAAACCAATTTAGATCATATCCTTTCACAATCATGCAAGCTCATTTTTTTTTTCAAAATGTAAGTCAATTTCCCACACTTCATCAAATCACACCTAAACATCACAAACGATAGTTAAGGAACAGCCAAGTTACGAAAATGCACAAAAGTTCACACACATCCAAAAAGTATCCGATAGAGCATTAGTTCCAATACGGAGAAAATAAAATAGACAAAATTTAAAACCACATCAAATCGAAGAGTTAAATTCCCAAAATTTGCAGAACACACACACACAGATATATATATATATATATTCAAGTTCAACATATAAAACTTTCAGGTCATTTGAACAAGCCTAACCATGATTTTAAATCAGATTTTGCATGAAAATCAAAACAGGACAGCTGCTGTTCTGAGGCTAAAACACAGCTATTAAAAATAGTAAATCAACTTCAATTGACACGAAATTTGTTACAGGACATCATCACACACTCAAGATCATCTCATAAAAATTTCAGATTATTTGAAGTTGTCTAAGTCACATTTTTCCAATTAAATCCCTCTCTGGTTCTGAAAAATATGGACAGAGTTTTCTCACTGTTTTGGATTAAATAAAATACCAAATCAACTCCAAACAACCTCAAATTTTACAGAGAGTCTCATAACATATGTAAGGTCTTACCATAAAAATTTCAAGTTCATTGGAGCAGTAAAAATTCGAAATTTCTGTGCACTTTCAATCCGAAGAACCCGCTTTTCCGAAATCGTATTCTCAAAAACAATTCTAGTAAAAATAGTAAACCATCCCCAAAAATTGTACAAAAATTTAGTGAAGCTCAAATTAATCTTATCAAAACATGAGCCAAGTTTCAAAATCATTGAGTGATTGGAGCTCAAAATATGATGTTTTTAAATGATAATTTACTCTCTTTCTTAGTAATTTTGGCTTGTTTCTCAAGTAATTGTAGGAAAAGATTGAGATTTTATTTATTATTGATTAGGAATGAGATCCTTTGGGATTTTGTACCTTTTTGATCTTAATTTCAGGTTTTGGAGCAATATTTTGATGAATTGGAGCAGAGGAGGAAGAAAAAAGTTCTGAAACATTGAAGTTGAAGCAAGGAAGGACAAAATGGTGATTTTTGGCTTCGTGGCTCAAGCGCATTCCAGGCGCGCCCAAGCGCATGTGGTTAGAATGTCAGAAAAAGGGGTACAAATGGTTAAATCTCTCAGGAACTTATGCGCTCAAGCGCAAGTCAAGGCGCGCTCAAGCGCACGAAGCGGTCAGCTACTTAAAAATGGGGTCAAAATTCCAAATCGTGGCAATTAAACAAGGCGCACTCAGGCGTGGGTCTCTTGCGCCCAAGCGCGCGACGTCAGATGTTGATAAATTAAATCTTATCTTTTCAAATTTAGGAGGGATTTGTTTTGAACTCTTTTAAAATAGGTTTTATTTAGGTTTTCTGAGTTAGTTAACACAGTTTAGAGAGAAAGATATTGAGAGAGCTTTTGGAGGAAAGTTGAAGGATTGCACTTTGTGATTGGAGATTGGGGTAATTCCATGTCTCTCATTATGATTTTCATTATTCTTCTTTCTTCTTCCTCTTTGATCATGTGTAACTAAACTCCTATTTGGGAACATGTGGATTTGTATGAAACCTTCATAGTTATTTGCTTAATGAATTGATGTTTTTCCAATTAAGTATTGTGTTTGATTATGTTCTTATTTGTTTATCATAATTTTGAGCTCGATTGTGATTTGGTAATTCTAATTGAATAGGAATATTGAATTAGGATTTAGACATTTAATCAAACAATTCAACTACATAGGTATAGGAATATGTCTATGAATTGGATAACCTTCTAATAATTTTGATTGAACATTAATTGGTAAGATTAGGATTTAAAGCTCTGCTTAAGGAATTAAGGGAGATTAAATTACTAAGAAACAGAGTTGACCTAAGGAATTAGGCTGCTTTTACCTTTGCAAAATTGGTTCAATACTTAGGAAAATCATTGATTCGTTAACAATTGCTTTTGGAACCTACAATGAAACATGTACCCAAGCTTTCCCAAATTCTTTCACAACCACTTTTATTTGCGTTTTTGTTTTTCAATTTAATTTAGTTAAGAATTTTCCAATCAATTTAAATTTAATTTGAATTTCACGTAGTAACTACGACTTAGGTGAGAATTATTTTAATTGATTTTAGTCCTCGTTGGGAACGACAACCCACTTCCACTCTATTACTTGTCACGAACTGGTGCACTTGCCAGAACGCCAACAAGTTTTTGGCGCCGTTGCCGGGGATTAAAATTAGATTTTAATAATTTTTTGGTACTTTTAGTAGTTACTTAGTGGAATTTTACTCTAGCTGTTTATTCTTAATTGTTTCTATTTACTCAACAGGTGCTTTTAACCCTCTTTGCCGAGATTGGTATATGCACTTGCGTTCTGCAAGTGATTACAGCAGCCTTCAATTCGATCCTAAGATCGAGTTGACAGAGAAGAAGCTAAGGAAACAAGCACAGCAAGAGAGAATGAGACGAGCAAGAATAATGGCGGAAAAGTGCGAGCCTGAAAGGCGTACCTTGGCTGATTACGCCTTAGTCAACCCGACCCTAATTGGTACTAGCATAGTACGACCTGCTGTCACTGCCTCAAATTTTGACATCAAGGGGGCATATCTGAACATGCTGCAACAAAATCAATTTAGTGGTTCCCCAGAAGAGGATCCGAGTGATCATATTGCTAGTTTCTTGAGTTACCTGGACTTCTTCAAGATTCAAGGTGCAAGTGATGAAGCAATAAGGTTGAGGCTTTTCCCTCTCTCATTAAGGGAAAAGGCGCTTCAATGGCCCGTGCACAACCACAAGGGAGCATCACTTCTTGGGAGGAATTGGCTAAGATGTTCGTGGACAAATACTTCCCACCTTCCAGACAAGCTCAGCTTAGGCAAGAGATCAACGCCTTCGCTCAGCAGGATGGAGAATCTTTACATGAGGCGTGGGAAAGGTACAAGCAGATGCTGAAGAAGTGTCCCAATCACTCTATGCCTGAATGGATGCAAATGAGGACATTCTATGATGGGTTGAATCTCTCCAATCAGCATTTGGTCGACTATGTATCACAAGGTTCATTAGAGAGTAAGACTGCTGAAGAGGCTAGGCAGTTGTTTGAAAAGATGGCTCACAACAGCAGTCGTGCCACTGTTAGGAAGCGTATCATGAAGAAGACTGATCTGGAACCTGAGAATGTGCAAGCTTTGTTCGCCCAGAATAAGGAGATGCAGCAGCAAATAGCTGCATTGACTCAAAAATTAAACCAGGTTCAGATGGGTTCTTCTGAGGTAGTACTTTCCTGTGATTTCTGCAAGGGTAATCATCAAAATGGAGACTGTTCTTTTGAGTTTGGCACAAGTGAAGAGGCTAATTTCATAGGAGGAAGTCAGAGGAATAATCCCTACTCTAATACTTACAATCCAGGGTATAGAAATCATCCTGCCTTCTCCTAGCGCAGTCCAGCACTTCAGCCACCACAGCCATCACAGCCTCCACAGCAAGAAAAGAAGATGGCACCATGGGAAGCAGCTCTTGAAAAGGTTACTAATACAATAAGTAACTTAGCAGAGGAGACCAGAGCAGGGTTAAAAAATCAAGGAGCTAGTATTCGTAATTTGGAGATTCAGATGGGTCAGCTTTCCAAGCAAATGTCAGAGAGGTCATCCGGATCCTTTCCAAGTGATACAGTTCCTAATCCAAGGGAGCATTGCAAGGCAATTACTCTTCGAAGTGGCAAGTCTCTTGAGGAGCCACGGAAAAAGAGTGATGATGCGGTAATTGAGGCTGAAGAGGAGAAGGAACAAAAACCAGAGGAACATATTTCTGAAGTGCAACAAAAGCAGAATCCAATTGCACCTCAGGAAAAGGAAAAAGAAAAACAGCTACAGATTTTCCCCAAGGTTCCTTTTCCTCAGAGATTGAAGAAGGAGGACACCAAGAAGCAATTTGCCAAATTCATGGAGGTGTTCAAGAGACTCCAGATCAACATCCCATTTGCGGAGGCTCTTGAGCAAATGCCCACTTATGCTAAGTTTATGAAGGAGCTCCTGAGTAACAAGAGGAAGATTCAGGATGCGTAACACCCCAAAATTTTAATCCCCGATTAATGAAATATTAATTATAAAGCTGATTATAATTAATTATTTCCATTTTTATTCTTTGCTCAAAACCTGAGTTTATATTGTTAGAATTCATTTTGGTAATTATCTTATGCTTAAATAAATATTTTGCATATTAGTCCCTGGGTTGGGACCTAGAAGCAATTATAGGAAAGATTTTGGAGGGAGAGTAAATAAAATTATTATTTTTCAAAAACTGGGCAAAATACTCGAGTATTTTCTAAACTACTCGAGTATTCTGGTCAGAGTTGCACGAGTTAGTGCGTTCGGTGAGTCACCACCAACGATTCTCGTGTGTTGACACGAAATCGTCTTTCTCAACACGTCCCAGCTTCGTGTCGCCATGCATGATCGTTGGGTCCAAGTATTTAAGTTCAATGGTTGCTGGAAATCAACCATTTTGGCAAAATTCGAGTGTGTTACTTAAGTTAGGGTTCCTGAGTTCGAACGATCGATTCTTCCTCTGTGTGTGGATTTGAGTGACAAATTATACACCAATACAAAGCTCACATCACGAGCTTTGTATAGACACTAAAATCGTGAGCTGTGATTGTGTGAGTTGGAAGATTTGGAGCTCGAAAGTGAAGCTTGGTTGCTGTCAAACCTTTTCCTGGAGCTCACTTTGATTTTGATTTTTGGTAAGCTCGCGAATCCCTTGAGTCTCAATTCGGTTTCTATAGTTAGTAGGTGTTGCATAGAGTTTAGAAATTCTGATTTCCCCAATTTCTATCTCTGTTTCATATGTCAACCAATTCAATTTTGGACCTCCACTCAAAATTGTCCTGCATGTGATGCTTGAAGAGGTTTTGGTGCTGTGGAGCTTCTTCTTGCAAATTCTCTTGTTGAGTCACGTCTGAGAGGTAAGGGGAAGTTGTTTTATGCACTAGATAGAGTTTAAATTCCATTATTTTCATTAGAGAGCCACCAAGAGGCTCTAAGGGCTTAGATTGAATAGGAACTTTGGTTTGAAGACCAATTCATGCTCTATGGTTGTTTGGAGCAAGTTTTATAAGGTGCATGCAAGCTGTATTGAGTCTCATTTCATGAGAATGTTGATTATTTTGCAATTTGAGGTGTTGAGCTGTGAAATTGTATATTTTAAGCATTAAGGATCGATTCTCTGTCAAATCTGTAATTTGATATGAACTGAGTGTTGTAACATGCTTAATATATGGTATATGAACTCTGTTGATCATTGGATGGGACTAAAAATGATTAGAATTGAAAATGGTATATTAAAACCAAGTTTCCAGTCTATTCTGTTAGAAAAGACTCAAGTACTTGGCTTGATACTCGAGTAAAATTTTGATCAACCAGTGTATTTTGTGTTAAAACACTCGAGTATCGGGCCCAGGACTCGAGTAAAAGCTAATTCATGGGAATCTCTTAAGGGAAACCACTCGAGTAATGCAAGGGTCACTCGAGTGTTCTGGATTTGATGAAGAACACTCGAGTGTACTCATGAACTACTCGAGTATTTTTATGAAGCTGAAACCCAAATTCCCAGAAAGACATGAACACTCGAGTATCCTGAAGAATACTCGAGTAATCTGGAAATAAATGATGAACACTCGAGTATTCTGAAGAACACTCGAGTAGTTCACCCAGAATATTAAAATATCATTTTTAATTCTGAATTAATTGGTTAATGATTAATTAACAACAATCCAAGGGATCTGAACTTAAAAGAAATTGATTAATGATATAATGATTTCATTTGTATAATGATATGTTGCTCGAGAGGCACGTAAGGTGTTAATAAAAGGAAAATACATCAATCAATTCCTTTTAACCCAAGATAATGCATTCATTCTGGAGTTCGGATGTTAGATCGTATTCATGTTTTGGTAACATGTGGAGGGCCTCTGGGAGTGCCAAATGACGCTTGCTTGATGACACGTTATGGTTTACGACGTGGTCGGCTTAGTGGATGCCGATATGGTTATACCGTTTGGATGACGGTCCGTTTGGATGACGGGATATGCTCGGGTGGCATGGATTCCAAGCTTGTCGTGTACATTCTTGGTGAATGTACGAATGTTGTATGCCTGGGAATACAACGCACGGTTGAGTGCTGGGTAGTCAAGGATGGACGTCAGAGAGTGACATAGAATGATGAAGATAGGTTTGAGAGCTAAGTTCATACATCATGCCACTCATCGAAACTAAGATTGATAAATGAAATAAGTATGAGCATCCTACTTGCACATAATAATTGCTAAATGCTAAATGTGATTGTTGTTTATTGTTGCATAACTTTACATTCATATCATTCATATATTTATACTCTATTGATTATGTGTATAGAATTTCTTACCCCTATGCCCTTGTAGGTGATGTCTCGCTACATTGCTTGCATCGAGATCCGACCACTTCCTAGTGGCATATGGATCTACGAGGACCATCGTGCGGTGTTCGAGGGGGAGGTAGAGGTCACCTTCTACCATCTGAACCCGCTGATTTGATTTCGTCCTCGTAGGTTTAGGATTCCCATCATATACACTATGCACGTACCACCTTTTTACACATATCATGGACCACCTCCCACGCGACCAGCTCGCTCTTATCACAGTTTTTGCTTTCGACCTACCCGCTCACACCCTTTTTCTTCTAGAGTCATCCGCGAGGAGACTCCCCCTTCTGATCCGAGGAGCCCAGTTAGGGTCTCACCATCTCCCGACCCTGTACCCACTGGTAGGGTACACTCTCCATCGGATGAGATCGAGGAGGACCCTGTGAAGGACGAGAGCGGAGGCGAGCCTGTCGTCCATTCTACCGGGAGTGATTGGAGGGATGATGACCCCTAGGTATGTGTGTATGGTATATGATGAGGATCAGGGGATCCGATGTGGGGATGTTGTGGAGGAGACACTGCTGTTGCTGCTGCTGTGGATGTTGATGATGATGATGTTTTCTTTTGCTACCTGGAGACTGCTACTACTATCACTACTACTACTATTGCTGTTGCCAGATCTATGTGACCACCTCTAGAGTCTATATTTTTGAGATGTATATATTGTAGATATACTTTTGAGAACTCTAGGGTTATAGTTTTCTATTTACATAGATCTTTTGATGGACTTGTATTATGGATCTTGGAGTTATGATTACTGGGACTATGTATCACATGACTTTTATATATATATATATAAATATATAACTTATGTTCTTATTACAAATGTGCATAGTCCTATCTTTTCCGCTCACTCTGATAAAGATTAATTAACAAAATTCGGTTGTGTTATGTAGAGGGTATCGGTTCTACTAAAGAAAGAATGGATATGCATCATCTAATTTTACTATGTCAATACATTTTCGAAAGCACCGATGCTATCCGAATTTATGAAAAGATTTTCTTATTTTGGCCAACGCCGAATTCAATACAATGTTTTAATTGATACGAATCACTCTCTCCAAGAGCTCCATAGTTTGATTGTGCACCCGCATTGAAGGGAAATTTTATTTCCACATTTTCTTATATACTTACAAGTCCATATATTACTCGACCTAATTGTATAATTAGTATCTTAATTATTGAATTACAAGAAGGGTGTCACACTTAGTGGTATCAGAGCAAAAGTCAGATCCTGTAGTAGTGGAAGTAGTTTCAGAAAGGTAGCCATCAACATCAAGTAGGTATCCGCAGTGCATATTTATTGTTATGAATGTTTGTATCTTGTCTCTTTTGAGCACAAGACACAATTGAATGTTTATTTAAAGTTATAAGCTATAGCCTTAGTATAGGTGGTGTGAGGAATGTTTCTTTAGTTCAACATATGTGACCATGAGCATATAGCGCAGGTCTATTATGGCAACTAGAAACCAAAATCACACCAACGCGATGTTAGAAAGGATAACCGCGGTGTTGGAGGCCATGCAACAACAATCTCAGCAACCACCTCAACCGGTTAACCCACCTCATCAGTGCAATGTGGGTAACACCGAGGCGAAGAGTCTAGCTGATTTTAGAAGTTGTAATCCACCTAAGTTTGAAGGAGGATTTAAACCTGAAGAGGCCAACAAGTGGATTCACACCATGGACAAGATTCTGAGGACTTTGGATTGCACGGAAGCTCAGAAAGTGGCATATGCAACCTACATGCTGGAAGAGGAAGCTGAGAACTGGTGGAATCACACTGTTCAGCTCCTACACTATGAAGGAAGAGAGGTGAGTTGGGGTGTATTTATGGAGAAGTTTCTCAATAAATACTTTCCTGAGGATCTGAGGAGAAAGAAGGAGGTGGAATTCTTGCAGCTGAAACAAGGAAGCATGAATATGGGTGAGTACGCAGCCAAGTTCGAGGAGTTGATGAAGTACTCTCCATACTACCAAAACAACCCTGATGAAAGGAGCAAGTGTATCAAGTTTGAAGGAGGTTTGAGACCCAAACTGAAGTCTATTTTCAGCTATCAACAGATCCAAAGCTTTCCTGCACTTGTAGACATGTGTAGGATGTACGAGGATGACAAGAAAGCTAAAGAACTGCTAGCATCAGAGAGGAAAGATAGCCAGAATTATTGACCTCAGAGGCGCAAGGGTTTCAACAATCGAGGCAAGGGTCCGTATGACCGCCGATGGAAAGGCAAAGGAAAAGTTGAAGATAGTGATGGAAGAAATTTCCGGAGCGAGGCTCCATTCTGTGATAAATGTAAGCATCATCATTATGGAAGAATTTGTTGGGCAACAAGTAATTGCTTCAATTGTGGGAAGCAGGGTCATATTGCACGTTATTGCAGAGAACCTGTGAAGAGTAACCCCATTGGACCTGCTAGCAAATCAATGACTCAAGGCAGAGTGTTTACTCTTAGTGGCGTAGAAGCTAATCAATCTTCTGATCTCGTGCAAGGTAACTATTTGTCCGATGGTCAGTCTTGCAATGTGTTGTCTGATTTCGGTGCCACGTATTCTTTTGCTTCTTAGGAATGTGTGAATCGTTTGATTTTGCCTGTATTTGAATTGTTCTACGCTTTTATGATAGAAACTCCTACGACCATTCCTGTAGTTGTTTCTAGAGCATGTCTTAATTGTTATATAGAAGTATGATGACGAGTCTTTAGAATAGATTTGATCTGTCTACCTTTATCGCACTGGGATGCGATCTTGGGAGTGGACTGATTAAGTGATATTATAGGATCACGAGTAGATCTCCTTAAGTTAAGAACAATTTAATCAAGGTAACTCGGAATGATTAGCCTTTCATATGATATAAGAATGTAGCGAGGATTTTCAGTAATTGAAGGGAAGGCTAACATCCTCTCCTGCGTTGCTCTTACTCGATTCATGTGAAGGTATTAAGGAATAATTTCATGTATCGAGACAAGGACCTGGAAGAGAATAGTCTTAAGGAAGGAAGGTGGGTGTGTATTCATCAAAGTGATCGAATACACACAGGGTAAACTCTTGTTGCACGACTTGGAGGTTGCCACGAGTATGTTCACTCTAAAAGATTGGAAGGCTTTGTTTCTATGGCACTATGTCTTGGGAGTTTAGAGACCAAAGGAATATGAAGAAATTGAAGTAGAGTCATCATCGGGGGAGAGAGTTTGAAAGTTTTGATCTCAAGCTCCATTACTTACCTAGTTAAGTGAAAGGTAATGACAAACATTGAGTCGAAGAGCAGTTCATGCGAACTTCAAGGTAAATAAAGAGGCTATTCTAAGTAAGGAAGTTGAAAGGAAATAAGAGATTGAGTTATGGAAGAGAAGGAAACCAATTTCCATAAGTGGATGGAAGAAATTCTTCATTTTATACAAAAATTTACATTCTGAATGATACGGGAACTGGGAGTGAAATTTTTGGTATTATGCACACAAGAGATGGATGAATAGAGGGTCATGTCACTTCTATGTTAAGGGGTGTAGCGAAGAATTTGTGGAAACCATATAGGACGGATGTTGAAATAAAGGATTGATACATCGCTTGAATAACATTCGAAAAGAAGTCTTTGGAAACTGAAGAGAATTCTCAAGAGGCATGAGGAGGATATAAGGGGCTGGATTGCTGAACATAAAATGAGAAAGAAGTAGTTTGGGAGAAGGCCTTGCCAAGTTCAAAAGATGGAGGAAGTATGCTTCATTACGACCTCGTCGGGTGGTTCATATATGTGAAGTCTAGAATGGATTATGTCTGAACCTCGAACCAGCTATCAGCCATCAGCGTATAAGGAATTTTCTCGATATTGGAAATTATAAGGACGAAGGGAGGACACAAGGAGTGGGTAGAAAAAAGGTACAAGCCCGGTGTAAGAGGGACACGGGCAAAGAAAGTATTCAATTAGAAGAAGAGGAAAGGTAGTAAATGAATTAATTATGGAAGCATGACAAATTAATGGAACCTCGATCGTGGGGATTATCGAGTATGCTAATAAGAAGTAAAGAACTTTCCCAACTCTATGTGTAATGTATGAGGTGCGTCACTTTGGACTAAGTAGTGATATACCTGTGAGGACATTCGATTGCAGCTGTAAGAGATTAAGGTTTTAGACGCCAGATTCAGCAAAGGTTAAGGGTAAGAAGGGAATGGACGTCAAGCGACTTAAGCTCGGATGGGTGTTCAACATGCTAGGATGCGAGTTAGATCTATGTATAGGTAATCTGAGTTTTATCTTTCTCTGATCGGAATTAACGTAATCAATGTCTCCGATTGCGTTAGTTAAATCGTTTTGTAATCTAAAAACCTGAGCAGGTTTTTGATTTGAATTTCTGTCATCAAAACCTTTATCACGGTTGGATGTGATAAATATCTTTGGGCGCTACAGAAAGAGAAATATCAGTTAAGACTAGAGAGATTAATAACCACCGGGAAAGGACAAGTATTTGTCTCCCCAACGGAAATAACTCTAGCGCTTGGCTATCTAGCTAAATCTGATGGTGACAAGTACCCCATCTTTAAGTTCATCTAACTTGAAGATGTGTCGTATGACTTTTCTTTCGAAAAGTTATATCTGAACGGAATGATTTTATTATTAATGGTTTGAATATTAGGACTGATCACCCTAATATTTAGTGAAATATTTTGGGACAGGGAATTTAAGGGAATATAAGAAATTCTTTTAAGTGGGGAAGGATTTTTCTAATGATCTTTGAAAAAAAATATAACATCAGATTAGTCTTTTATTTAATTTTGAGAACGTGTAATTTTGAAGAGTGAATTTCGGGGACGAAATTCCTTTTAAGAGGGGAAGTAGTGTAACACCCCAAAATTTTAATCCCCGATTAATGAAATATTAATTATAAAGCTTATTATAATTAATTATTTCCATTTTTATTCTTTGCTCAAAACCTGAGTTTATATTGTTAGAATTCATTTTGGTAATTATCTTATGCTTAAATAAATATTTTGCATATTAGTCCCTGGGTTGGGACCTAGAAGCAATTATAGGAAAGATTTTGGAGGGAAAGTAAATAAAATTATTATTTTTCAAAAACTGGGCAAAATACTCGAGTATTTTCTAAACTACTCGAGTATTCTGGTCAGAGTTGCACGAGTTAGTGCGTTCGGTGAGTCACCACCAACGATTCTCGTGTGTTGACACGAAATCGTCTTTCTCAACACGTCCCAGCTTCGTGTCGCCATGCATGATCGTTGGGTCCAAGTATTTAAGTTCAATGGTTGCTGGAAATCAACCATTTTGGCAAAATTCGAGTGTGTTACTTAAGTTAGGGTTCCTGAGTTCGAACGATCGATTCTTCCTCTGTGTGTGGATTTGAGTGACAAATTATACACCAATACAAAGCTCACATCACGAGCTTTGTATAGACACTAAAATCGTGAGCTGTGATTGTGTGAGTTGGAAGATTTGGAGCTCGAAAGTGAAGCTTGGTTGCTGTCAAACCTTTTCCTGGAGCTCACTTTGATTTTGATTTTTGGTAAGCTCGCGAATCCCTTGAGTCTCAATTCGGTTTCTATAGTTAGTAGGTGTTGCATAGAGTTTAGAAATTCTGATTTCCCCAATTTCTATCTCTGTTTCATATGTCAACCAATTCCATTTTGGACCTTCACTCAAAACTGTCCTGCATGTGATGCTTGAAGAGGTTTTGGTGCTGTGGAGCTTCTTCTTGCAAATTCTCTTGTTGAGTCACGTCTGAGAGGTAAGGGGAAGTTGTTTTATGCACTAGATAGAGTTTAAATTCCATTATTTTCATTAGAGAGCCACCAAGAGGCTCTAAGGGCTTAGATTGAATAGGAACTTTGGTTTGGAGACCAACTCATGCTCTATGGTTGTTTGGAGCAAGTTTTATAAGGTGCATGCAAGCTGTATTGAGTCTCATTTCATGAGAATGTTGATTATTTTGCAATTTGAGGTGTTGAGCTGTGAAATTGTATATTTTAAGCATTAAGGATCGATTCTCTGTCAAATCTGTAATTTGATATGAACTGAGTGTTGTAACATGCTTAATATATGGTATATGAACTCTGTTGATCATTGGATGGGACTAAAAATGATTAGAATTGAAAATGGTATGTTAAAACCAAGTTTCCAGTCTGTTCTGTTAGAAAAGACTCAAGTACTTGGCTTGATACTCGAGTAAAATTTTGATCAACCAGTGTATTTTGTGTTAAAACACTCGAGTATCGGGCCCAGGACTCGAGTAAAAGCTAATTCATGGGAATCTCTTAAGGGAAACCACTCGAGTAATGCAAGGGTCACTCGAGTGTTCTGGATTTGATGAAGAACACTCGAGTGTACTCATGAACTACTCGAGTATTTTTATGAAGCTGAAACCCAAATTCCCAGAAAGACATGAACACTCGAGTATCCTGAAGAATACTCGAGTAATCTGGAAATAAATGATGAACACTCGAGTATTCTGAAGAACACTCGAGTAGTTCACCCAGAATATTAAAATATCATTTTTAATTCTGAATTAATTGGTTAATGATTAATTAACAACAATCCAAGGGATCTGAACTTAAAAGAAATTGATTGATGATATAATGATTTCATTTGTATAATGATACGTTGCTCGGGAGGCACGTAAGGTGTTAATAAAAGGAAAATACATCAATCAATTCCTTTTAACCCAAGATAATGCATTCATTCTGGAGTTCGGATGTTAGATCGTATTCATGTTTTGGTAACATGTGGAGGGCCTCTGGGAGTGCCAAATGACGCTTTCTTGATGACATGTTATGGTTTACGACGTGGTCGGCTTAGTGGATGCCGATATGGTTATACCGTTTGGATGACGGTCCGTTTGGATGACGGGATATGCTTGGGTGGCATGGATTCCAAGCTTGTCGTGTACATTCTTGGTGAATGTACGAATGTTGTATGCCTGGGAATACAACGCACGGTTGAGTGCTGGGTAGTCAAGGATGGA
Organism: Crotalaria pallida; assembly: GCA_037953625.1. Taxonomy (NCBI): domain Eukaryota; kingdom Viridiplantae; phylum Streptophyta; class Magnoliopsida; order Fabales; family Fabaceae; genus Crotalaria; species Crotalaria pallida. The sequence goes on from CM075650.1 coordinate 130,237,241, forward strand.
CGTCAGAGAGTGACATAGAATGATGAAGATAGGTTTGAGAGCTAAGTTCATACATCATGCCACTCATTGAAACTAAGATTGATAAATGAAATAAGTATGAGCATCCTACTTGCACATAATAATTGCTAAATGCTAAATGTGATTGTTGTTTATTGTTGCATAACTTTACATTCATATCATTCATATATTTATACTCTGTTGATTATGTGTATAGAATTGCTTACCCCTATGCCCTTGTAGGTGATGTCTCGCTACATTGCTTGCATCGAGATCCGGCCACTTCCTAGTGGCATATGGATCTACGAGTACCATCGTGCGGTGTTCGAGGGGGAGGTAGAGGTCACCTTCTACCATCCGAACTCGCTGATTCGTTTCGTCCTCGTAGGTTTAGGATTCCCATCATATACACTATGCACGTACCACCTTTTTACACATATCATGGACCACCTCCCACGCGACCAACTCGCTCTTATCACAGTTTTTGCTTTCGACCTACCCGCTCACACCCTTTTTCTTCTAGAGTCGTCCGCGAGGAGACTCCCCCTTCTGATCCGAGGAGCCCAGTTAGGGTCTCACCATCTCCCGACCCTGTACCCAGTGGTAGGGTACACTCTCTGTAACACCCCGATTTGGAAAACTCGAAATAAACACTCATCAAATACTGATTAATTCTTTTTAGGAAAAATAGGGTGAAATTTTTTTTTTTGAAAGCAAGGGTAAAAAAACTCGACTGTCGAGCTTCCCAAAACAAGGTATTACTTTTTAAAATCCTTTTTCTCAAAAACGTTTGCGGAAATTTCTGAAAGCAGTTTGACATTTGGAAACTCACTTTCAACAAGTGAGGAAAACGTTTGGACCATTTAGAAAATATGTTCGACTTGCTTAAGAAGAGTTTACCTGTCCGACTGTGACAGTCCTTCAAGTAAACAGTTTGAAAACAGATCATAAAGGTTCTTACAAAAGTGTCCACCATAGAACATCGGTGCCATTCCTACATAAACGTATGTCTTAACAAAAGCAATTCCAAAAGAAAAGGGGTACACTTGATAAGCATACAGCAAGGGTCCATCGGGAACCTAGTTATAACTACTAGCAGAAGCTCTTTCTCGATCCACAACGTAAGTCTTCAAAAGCAATCTTTGTCGTCCATCAGTAGCCCTCTCGTCGGCGCATCACGATCAGTAGGTCCTCCCTCCGGGAGTAGCATCACCAGCTCCACCGTCTTTTAGAATCGAAGATTCATAGTCACATGTGCACAAGAAGTTGAGAGAGTAAGTTATCTGAATGGAATTACTCCCATCGACTTCTTGGAATTACACTAGCGACGCATACCAGAACATAACAAACAATACAAACAGCACAAACAGATAATTATGCAAAATGCATGAGGATGCAATGCAATCGTCGCATTAACTAACTCTTTATCTTTCACCTAAGGGAATCCTTTTAATTAGTTATTTCGCAAGGTTGAATCTCTCAGCAGTTCGTTTCTCAAAGTCGAAGTCTCTTAGTTCACATATCTCGAGTCCATCGTATCGGAATTCAAGCTTTAGGGTTTCAGGTTCAGGTCTACATCTCCTCGTATTCCATCCACCTAGTCGGAAGCAATCAGAAGTACAGGATCTCTACCACACCGGCTCCTGGAGACTACACCAAGATACACTATAAAATGCCTGGGAAAAAAAATGTCATGACAAAGGGTGTCAACCTCCACCGTGTTCAAGCATCCCTCTTCTGATCCTGATTTAGTCAAGGGGGCGTCAGTCATCTGTTTAGTGATCATGCAGTACTTCAGCTACTACACCAGACTACCTACCCAACCTCGGATGGTCAACCCAGGTCGCTGTAGCTTTTCCCCGCCTAGACAGACTCCTCTTAGGCTTCTTGACGAGTCAACGTCATTGCCTTCCCCTATCCTAATCATCAAGTGATTACCACGCAGGTAAGCACCGTGTCTTCCTCTCCACTACTTCGGGTAAAGGGTTTGAGTCGTAAAGGTTATACTCGATTATCCTAATGTCGACCCATCCTAAGTCACCTCCGCCATATAGCACCAACCATATGCGGGTTACTTCTTGTGGGACTCGACTACTATATTTGACGAGCTTCGACCCATCCTGAGTCATTCTCAACACGTAGCCACAACCATATTGATACACTTTCAACATATGGCAACAGCCATATAGATACACTTTCAACATACGGCAACAACCATATAGATACACTTTCAATACATGGCAACAGCCATACAGATACACTTTCAACAAGTGGTTACAACCACTTAGATACACTCTCATCAGGTGGCTACGACCACATAGATACACTTTCAACATGTGGCTACGACCACATAGATACACTTTCAACAGGTGGCTACGACCACATAGATACACTCACAACATATTTCAGCAATCGTTGCATCTACACTCAAGACATCGTCATCGTCACAGCATCAGCTCGATTCACACATTCGGCGCATCTGCATCATCCGGTGCCATCACGCGTTCCACCCCTTGGAGTTTCGCTCGAGTCGTTGGGGGAATTCCTTATAATTTTCTATGTCTTTTCTACTCATAACTTATATCGCGGGATGATGCATTATGCTCATGCAATGACAATATGACACAATATATCTCAACATAAATAAATATATCAGTCAATCAATACCATGTAATGGTATAGGTCTGAGTCTTCATATACCTCGATACAGACAATCACACATTTTATCGGGTATACTACTAGCTACGTTAGACCTTTACTCCGACTTTGAGAGAGTACGGAGTGTCCTAGCATACTCACTAGACACCAAAGCGTCTTAGGATAACTTCTCTCTCACCTGGATTCGCAGTTACCGAATCTACAAGTTCCGAGCGATCTGCTCCCTTTGTAGTCTGCCCGACTCCAACTTCTTTCAAGTCCCAGAAGGTAAATATATGAGTATTAAACTTTATTTAATTATCATCCTTAAAATTATTCTCAAGACAGCTTAAGAAAAATTCAAACATTGTCTTCATTTAAAACCAAAACATCAATTCTCTTTGACTCAAACTTGTCCCAAGTCAACACTAACTTTTACACTTTAAAATCATGAGAAATCAATCAATTAAATTCATTTAAAACAAAAGTTTCTTTGCTGGTCCCCTTTGGACAGAAATGAGTTCAAATCCAAAAACACCGAAAAATCGCACTTTTCAAATCAACTTTGACCTAGATCAAATATCCTCAAAAACTCAACTTTAAAATACTTTGAAAATACTTTTAAATAGGAAATGTGACTTAGAAAATTCTGGACAGCATCATGTCCTAAGTTTTAAATTTATTTTCCATTGTTTAAAACCAAATTCAAAAGCACAAACAACCAAGAATCATGAAAACAATCAAATAGACACTTTGATCGATAATTCATCAAGTTCAAACACTTAAAACCAATTGTGGACAGCATAGTATTCAAATAGAATAAATCAAACAATCAGTCATTTATTTCAAACACCACATAATCACAATTCATCAAGTTAAGTCAAACATAGCATACTCACACACTCATCCACATATGTGACTCAATCAAATAAGGAAAATCAAACTCTTAAGTACACATGAACCGAATCATGCATCATATATACACTTAGTCACATTTTCATTGATCTTTCACTTAATTAATTCCATCTTAGCAAAACTTCATCTTATTAAACTTAAACATGTCGAAACCGTATGCATCAAGGGTTGTTTAAAAATTATTTTCTTCAAGGATCAACTTCACAATCAACACATATTTTCATGTCATGAACACATGTACATTCAAGAGAATTTAACTCAAAAGTTAAGGTCCAAACCGTGACCTCAACTAGATTTTCTTAAAAATGTTTTCAAAGTTTCAAGACTCAAAAACAACTCCAAATTCAATCAACAATTTTCACATAATTCATCAAGCAAGTAAAAACACAATCCTAGCATATTTTCTTATACAAAACCGTGAGCACCATACAACTCCTAAACAATTTTATTTCACATTTAACACTTAAGATCAACACAAGTTCATGGAGATCATATACACATAACCAAAATCCAACATCAAAACCTCTAACCTAAATATCAAGTACGAACCGTGGCTAATCATAGTAAATCACACAATTTATACTCACTCAAACATCACTATATTGCAAGATCACAACATGCAAGAGACCAAACAAAATAAAATCAAGCTTACATGCACAACAACAAAGAACCGTGGCTAACATAAAAGAAATCATCAAGTACGTCATAGATCAAATATAGATCGTAACATGCATGAAGTCACAAACACTAGATCCTTGAAAAACTTTTCATGAAAACTTAAAATCAAGTTCTCTCCCAAAACACTTTTAAGAAATCAAAGAGGAAAACTTTAAGGTCATGGAGGAAAACATTTTCTTAACAAAACTTCAAGATCAAGTTTAAAAATCAACATGCATGGTAGTAAAACCTTTAGATCTAACATAAAAGCAAATATGCATCAACAAAATCAAAGTCTTTAGAAGGAAAGCATGAAAATGAAAAAGAATCAAAGAAAAGGGTTTAAAACTTTTAGATCATGAAACAAATTTCTTACTTAATCAAAAACTTTCAAAAATCAAGTCCAATTCCTTGGTTTCTCTCCTCTCTCCTCACGGTTCACCACTCCTCTTCCTAGTCCATGGTCTTTCTCCTTCTCTTTTCACTATCTTAGCTTGATCTTGCTTAAGTCATGAAGAGTCTAAAGTGTTGGTTCTTCTTCTTTCTTTATTCGGCCATTCTTTCTCTTTTTCACTAAGAGCTTGATTTTCTCTTAGTGTTGTGTTTAGTTTGGGAAAAGAAATGGAAGAAAGTGTGTGTGTTAATGAAAGAATGGAGGAGAATTCACTCACTCCCTCACGGTTTTAGGGTTGGAATGGATGGAAGGAATGAAGAACCGAATGGGGGTGAGTGAGTGTTGATGTTTGGCTTGGAATGAGGGGTGAAGAAGAGAAGAAATGGAAATGAACTCACTCTTGGTCTCACACGGTTTTGGCCTTCTTCTTTTATGTTTCTCTTCTTTTCTTATTTGCCATCAAGGGCTTGCATGGGTGGCTTCCTTGCAAATGCTTGGGGACTAAGTCACAAAACTTGGAGGCCAAGTCTTGCCTTAAGGTCCCTCACGGATCCTTCCTTGTTCCTTCCTCTTTCTTCACTTTTTCTTCTCTTATGTCATGCTTGGTCATGGGGATGATGTCATGGTTTGACTATAAGGCATGTCACTTGGTAACCATGCAAATGAGCTTGGTGGCTAAGCTATTCACCTAGCATTCGGCCATGGAAGGTTTAGGATAGGTTAGATTAGCTAATTAGGTTTAAGGCACTAATTAGGGTTCTAATCATGATTAGGGTAGGATTAGGTTAATTAATCTAGGTTTAGCCCACTAATCCTTAGTGATTAGGGCTTAATCAAGGATTAAGGTACTAATCAAAAACTTAATCATAGGTTTAAGGAAAACTAATTCCAGATTAGCTCACTAACCAAAAAGGGTTTAGGGTTTAAGAGAGTAATTAAGTTCTTAATCAAGGATTAAGAGCTCAATTAGGGTTGAATCAACGATTAGGGCATCAATTAGGGTTTCCAGAGGTGATTGGACTTTGATTCTTTGAAACTTAGAGAAAATAATCCTCCATGAAATCATATAAATCAATAAAACAAAAATCTTAATTAAAACCTTAAACAATCAAGCACACAAAGTCACACACACAAGTAAATCAAATTTCAAAACATGAGAATCCTTTATGACATCAAAACTATTTTAATGAATTTTTTTAAATCCATTAGGTTAAATTAATTTATTAATTAGGGACTTGTAGAAGTGAGTCAAAAGGCAGATGTTACACTCTCCATCGGATGAGATCGAGGAGGACCCCGTGGAGGACGAGAGCGGAGGCGAGCCTGTCGTCCATTCTACCGGGAGTGATTGGAGGGATGATGACCCCTAGGTATGTGTGTATGGTATATGATGAGGATCGGGGGATCCGATGTGGGGATGTTGTGGAGGAGATACTGTTGCTGCTGCTGCTGTGGATGTTGATGATGATGATGTTTTCTTTTGCTACCTGGAGACTGCTACTACTATCACTACTACTACTATTGTTGTTGCCAGATCTATGTGACCACCTCTAGAGTCTATATTTTGAAGATATATATATTGTAGATATACTTTTGAGAACTCTAGGGTTATAGTTTTCTATTTACATAGATCTTTTGATGGACTTGTATTATGGATCTTGGAGTTATGACTACTAGGACTATGTATCACATGACTTTTATATATATATAACTTATGTTCTTATTACAAATGTGCATAGTCCTATCTTTTCCGCTCACTCTGATAAAGATTAATTAACAGAATTCGGTTGTGTTATGTAGAGGGTATCAGTTCTACTAAAGAAAGAATGGATATGCATCATCTAATTTTACTATGTCAATACATTTTTGAAAGCACCGGTGCTATCCGAATTTATGAAAAGATTTTCTTATTTTGGCCAACGCCGAATTCAATACAATGTTTTAATTGATACGAATCACTCTCTCCAAGAGCTCCATAGTTTGATTGTGCACCCGCATTGAAGGGAAATTTTATTTCCACATTTTCTTATATACTTACAAGTCCATATATTACTCGACCTAATTGTATAATTAGTATCTTAATTATTGAATTACAAGAAGGGTGTCACAGGATGATGAGACAGTTATGCTGACTGAAGAATGCAGTGCCATATTGCAAAGGAAGCTTCCTCAGAAACTTAAGGACCCAGGGAGTTTCACAATTCCATGTAACATTGGTGGGTATGACATTGGAAAGGCTCTATGCGACTTGGGAGCTAGCATCAACCTGATGCCTCTCTCTATCTTCAAGAGATTGGGCATTGGGGAAGTGAAACCAACCATGATGTGTCTCCAGCTGGCAGATCGCTCCATCAAAAGACCTTATGGGAAGGTGGAGGATGTTCTTGTTAAGGTTGACAAGTTCATCTTCCCAGTTGATTTTGTGATCCTGGACATGGAGGAGGATGCTGCTATTCCACTTCTTTTGGGAAGGCCGTTCTTGGCCACCGGGCGAGCCCTCATTGATGTGCAACAGGGCGAGCTCAAGTTTCGAGTTCATGAAGAGGAAGTATCCTTCAATGTGTATGAGTCCATGAGAAGGCCTAAGGAGGAGGAGCATTGCCTAATGGTGGATGTGATTGATGCCTTAGTCACATCCACTTTTGAGAAAACCTGCCATAGTGACACAATGGAAGCAGCATTGGTGCAAGGAGAGTGTGGAGAGCCAGAAATTGATAAGTTGGCATCTCAGCTGGATGCAACTTCAGAGTAAAAAGACACCAAAATCATGGATCTGAGGAGACATGAAAAGGAGGCTAGAGCAAAACCGGAGCTTAAAACACTCCCAGCCAATCTCAGGTATGCTTTTCTAGATGACTCTGACTACTATCCTGTCATAATTAATAATGCATTAACTGAATTAGAAACGGAAAAATTAATGAGAGTTTTAAGGCAATATAAATCTGCGATAGGATGATGTGTAGATGACCTCACAGGGATTCATCCCAGCTTTTGCATGCATAAGATTCTCTTGGAGGAGAATTTTAAGCCTGTAATTCAGCCTCCAAGGAGACTCAATCCTACTCTCCAGGAGGTAGTAAGAAAGGAGGTGGTAAAACTTTTAGATGCAGGAATAATTTACCCCATCTCTGATAGCACTTGGGTAAGCCCAGTGCAAGTGGTCCCAAAGAAGGGTGGTTTAACAGTGATAAAAAATGATAAAAATGAACTCATCCCTACCCGCACTGTCTCAAGGTGGAGAGTTTGTATTGACTATAGGAGATTGAATAATGCCACCCGAAAGGACCACTTCCCATTGCCATACATGGATCAGATGTTAGAAAGATTAGCTGGACATGCATATTACTGTTTTCTTGATGGTTATTCTGGTTATAATCAAATCTGTGTTGACCCTAATGATCAAGAAAAAACTGCATTCACATGCCCCTTTGGAGTTTTTGCATACCGGAGAATGCCTTTTGGACTTTGCAATGCACCAGCCACTTTTCAAAGGTGCATGCTTGCAATATTCTCCGATATGATTGAGAACTTCATAGAGGTATTTATGGATGATTTTTCGGTCTATGGGTCATAATTTGATTCATGTCTGAGTAATTTGGGAAAAGTTTTGCAAAGATGCCAAGAAACCAATCTTGTCCTTAACTGGGAGAAATGCCAATTCATGGTTAAGGATGGGATAGTTTTGGGGCATAAAATATCTGAAAAAGGAATAGAGGTAGATAAAGCAAAGATTGATGTAATTGAAAATCTACCTCCTCCAACAAATGTAAAGGGGATTAGAAGTTTTCTGGGCCATGCCGGTTTCTACCGGAGATTTATAAAAGATTTTTCAAAAATAGCTAAGCCCCTTTGCAATTTGTTGGAGAAGGATGTGGAGTTCAAGTTTGATAAGGAATGTATGAATGCTTTTGAAAGTTTGAAAAGGAAACTAGTAACAACTCCTATAGTGGTCGCACCCGATTGGGGAAAACCTTTTGAACTAATGTGTGATGCCAGTGACCATGCTATAGGAGCTGTTCTAAGACAAAGAGTGGATAAAGTATTTCATACAATCTACTATGCTAGTCGTGTTCTGAACAGTGCTCAGGTGCACTACACGACTACTGAAAAAGAGCTCTTAGCAGTAGTGTTTGTCATGGATAAATTTAGGTCCTATCTCATAGGGTCTAAAGTAATTGTTTACACAGATCATGCTGCACTTAGGCACCTTTTGGCTAAGCAAGACGCTAAGCCAAGACTGATAAGGTGGATCTTGCTTTTGCAAGAGTTCGATTTGGAGATTAAGGATAAGAAAGGGGTTGAAAATGTAATAGCTGATCACCTATCTAGACTTCCCCTTGAAACTAGTGATAAAGATGACCAGGTTCCAATAGATGATACATTCCCTGATGAACAACTCCTAGCTGCATCTGCATTACCATGGTATGCTGATTTAGCAAATTATTTAGTAGCAGGGGTCATTCCCAAAGATTTAACTTGGCAACAAAAGAAAAAGTTTTTACATGATGCCCAGTTTTATTTTTGGGACGAGCCCTTTCTGTTTAGAAGAAGTGCAGATGGAGTAATTAGGAGGTGTGTAGCTGAGGAAGAAATTCCTGACATTCTTTGGCATTGCCATAACTCCCATTATTCAGGTCACTATGGTCATGAAAAAACAGCATCCAAGGTTTTACAATGTGGTTATTTTTGGCCAACTCTTTTTAAAGATGCTCGTGATTTTGTGATCAAGTGTGACCGATGCCAAAGGATGGGGAATATTTCTTGGAAAGATGAAATGCCTCTCCAAAATATTCTGGAGGTAGAAGTGTTTGATGTTTGGGGGATAGATTTTGTAGGCCCCTTCCCACCATCTTATAACAACAAATACATTCTTGTGGGGGTTGACTATGTTTCAAAGTGGGTTGAGGCCATCCCCACTTCCACCAATGATGCTGCAGTAGTGGTAGAATTTTTAAGAAAGAATATTTTCTGCAGGTTTGGAGTACCAAGAGTGCTCATTAGTGATGGTGGAAGTCACTTTTGCAATAAAGTGATGGAGAAGGCATTAGCTAAATATGGGGTGCACCACAAAGTTGCCACCCCATATCACCCACAGACATGTGGTCAGGTTGAAGTGTCTAATAGGTCCCTGAAGAGAATCCTAGAGAAAACTGTGAATAGTTCTAGGAAAGATTGGTCTAGAAAATTAGATGATACTCTTTGGGCATATAGGACAGCTTTCAAAGCCCCTATTGGTATGTCACCTTTTCAAGTGGTTTATGGAAAAAACTGTCATTTGCCTATTGAACTTCTTCACAAAGCATATTGGGCAACCAGATTTTTAAACTGTGATATGCAATTGGCAGGCGAGAAGAGGTTATTGCAGCTCACTGAACTTGATGAGTTTAGGGAGCAAGCATATAACACCTCTCGCAATTTTAAGGAAAAAACAAAAAGGTGGCATGACAAGAGAATAATTAATAAAGAGTTTCATGTTGGACAAAGTGTTTTGCTATACAACTACTCTAGACTTAAGCTTTTTCCAGGAAAGCTTAAGTCTAGATGGACAGGTCCTTTTGTTGTGCTGCAGGTACTACCTTTTGGAGCTGTGGAGATTAAAAATCCCTCAAATGGGAATGTGTTTAAAGTAAATGGACAACGACTCAAGGTGTACCATGGGGAGGTGATCGACAAGAGCTCATCCAAAGTGGAGCTCAAAGACCCTTAGTCTCAATCTAGTGTCATCCGTCAGGCTCGGAACGTTAAACAAACGCTTTCTGGGAGGCAACCCAGTGGTAAGTGATTTAATTTTAGTTTTTCTTAATTTTTTTTTACTGTAGGATTTTCACTGTTTATTATAAAAAAAATGGTACAGGTCTGTACGCCACGCCTGGGCGCGCCTCTCATGCGCCCAAGCGTGGTGGGGTCACGCGAGCAAAAAGGGGGGTGAAAACCAAATTTTAATTCCAAAGAATTAAGCCCCAACTCAGGGAGTTGTGCGCTCAAGCGCGCATCAGACCGCGCTCAAGCGCGGTGGGGTTTGAGAAATTAAAAAAGGGGTGTGAAATTCGTGCGCTCCAGATGGAGATGCAGAGGAACCAGGCTCGGGATGCTCAGCTGAGAGCGATGGGGGAGCAGATGTCTATTCCTTTCTCTCTTCAACCATATACTGAGGAGGAGTTACATATGCTGAGTAACTCTTCTTCCTCATATGATGTGCAGGATGGGGGTACTGCTATGTAGTTTGGGGGTGTTGATGCTGGGTTAGGTAGTTGTTATTTGCATGGGTAGTGATTAGGTGGTGATCTATGGATGGTTATTGCTGAACTATGTTGTGACTTCGTACTTTGATACTTACGGACTTGTACCACAAACATTTGTAGTTGTTTTTATGGTTTCGTTTCTCTTATGCTTTTGGTTATTATTATTATACTTTTTCCCTGTGATATTTTGTGGTGCCTCTGGTATCTTGAGGTTATTTGTTATGCAGGTGAATAAGTTTGGGGGAGAGTTCTCCCATGTGCTTTACCGGAACTGATTGCATGCGAGGGAAGTTTCCATGTTCCTTTGTTTTTGATTTTTATTTTGTATTTTAGGATAGATTTTTTTGCTTGACGACAAGCCACATTCTAAGTTTGGGGGAGGGTAACAAAATAAAAATTTCTGAACCTGATTTTTCCCTTAGCTTTGTGATTTCCGACTTGTTGTCCTGGCATGAGTAGGCACTAATTCTAGGTGTTAGATTTGTTCCCTTGATAGGTGTAAATGTTTGATTGTGATTTCCGACTTGTTTTATCCAGATACTAATTGGATTTAGCTTTGAAAATTTTTGAAAATTAGTTGTTTGGCAAAATTGTTGTGAATGATTGATTAGTGAATTGACCTTAACCAGTGAGATTTTGAGCCTATACACTTAAAGGAGTAATGCTTAATGATTATGGTGATAAAACTCCTATTTCTTTCATGAGTGTTGTTCACCTTGATTGTATGTTCTAGAACTTGACTTGTGACCCTTTCAAAACTGACAATTGATTGCATGCATAAAAATGATTGAGGCACCTAGGTGTGTGTTTTTGAGGCCTTCAATAGTTTTTGAGATATAATATCCCTTAATTGGCCATTTTGAGCCTGATGCGATATAATGATTTTCTTTGGTACCCTACATGAATTGAATATCTTGAGAAGTACCTTTGAAATTGTGAATGAGCAATTAAGTGGAAAGTTAGAAAAAATTGTGAAAGTGTAAGTGCTAAAAATTGAGTATTTCTATGTCTCTTCAGAAAAAAAAACAATTGTGCTTGAAAGAAAAATTTTAGAGAAAGGAAAAAAAGAGAATAGAAATAGAAATAGAAAAAAAAGGGATATATTGAGTTGAATTGTGATTGTGTAATTACATTCATTGCTCATTTCATAATTCAAGAGGGAAGTACTTTGATGTTATTATTTAAGTCTTTTGTGTATCCTTTGGTTCTTTTATCCCACCGGACACTTTTAGCCATGGCCCCGTTACAACCAAATAAAGACCTCATGATTTGTGTATGCAGTTAATAAATTCAGTGGAGTTGTAGGTCTATAGTCAAGCTTATGGTAACATACTTTCATTGTTGAACCTGGAGTGAATTGATGAATATTGCCCATACACATGAGAGATGTTGAGAGGTTGTGTGCTCACTGATCCTTAGTTCACTTTAAGTTTGTTTGCCAACTAGTTTTCATTGAGGTGATTTGCTAGTGAAGAGAACTATCTTGGGTAGGTGAGTTAGAGTCTATGATTAGCATGTTATATCTTGACAGGAGAAGTCTTAAGCTATGGATTTTTGTTTTACTTTTGCCTGGGACATGCAAAATGCTAAGTTTGGGGGAGTGATTGGAGCTCAAAATATGATGTTTTTAAATGATAATTTACTCTCTTTCTTAGTAATTTTGGCTTGTTTCTCAAGTAATTGTAGGAAAAGATTGAGATTTTATTTATTATTGATGAGGAATGAGATCCTTTGGGATTTTGTAGCTTTTTTATCTTAATTTCAGGTTTTGGAGCAATATTTTGATGAATTGGAGCAGAGGAGGAAGAAACAAGTTCTGAAACATTGAAGTTGAAGCAAAGAAGGACAAAATGGTGATTTTTGGCTTCGTGCGCTCAAGCGCATTCCAGGCGCGCCCAAGCGCATGTGGTTAGAATGTCAGAAAAAGGGGTGCAAATGGTTAAATCTCTCAGGAACTTGTGCGCTCAAGCGCAAGTCAAGGCGCGCTCAAGCGCACGAAGGGGTCAGCTACTTAAAAATGGGGTCAAAATTCCAAATCGTGGCAATTAAACAAGGTGCGCTCAGGCGTGGGTCTCTTGCGCCCAAGCGCGCGACGTCAGATGTTGATAAATTAAATCTTATCTTTTCCGATTTAGGAGGGATTTGTTTTGAACTCTTTTAAAATAAGTTTTATTTAGGTTTTCTGAGTTAGTTAACACAGTTTAGAGAGAAAGATATTGAGAGAGTTTTTGGAGGCAAGTTGAAGGATTGCACTTTGTGATTGGAGATTGGGGTAATTCCATGTCTCTCATTATGATTTTCATTATTCTTCTTTCTTCTTCCTCTTTGATCATGTGTAACTAAACTCCTATTTGGGAACATGTGGATTTGTATGGAACCTTCATAGTTATTTGCTTAATGAATTGATGTTTTTCCAATTAAGTATTGTGTTTGATTATGTTCTTATTTGTTTATCATAATTTTGAGCTCATTGTGATTTGGTAATTCTAATTGAATAGGAATATTGAATTAGGATTTAGACATTTAATCAAACAATTCAATTACATAGGTATAAGAATATGTCTATGAATTGGATAACCTTCTAATAATTTTGATTGAACATTAATTGGTAAGATTAGGATTTAAAGCTCTGCTTAAGGAATTAAGGGAGATTAAATTACTAAGAAACAGGGTTGACCTAAGGAATTAGGCTGCTTTTACCTTTGCAAAATTGGTTCAATACTTAGGAAAATCATTGATTCGTTAACAATTGCTTTTGGAACCTACAATGAAACATGTACCCAAGCTTTCCCAAATTCTTTCATAACCACTTTTATTTGCGTTTTTGTTTTTCAATTTAATTTAGTTAAGAATTTTCCAATCAATTTAAATTTAATTTGAATTTCACGTAGTAACTACGACTTAGGTGAGAATTATTTTAATTGATTATTTTAGTCCTCGTTGGGAACGACAACCCACTTCCACTTTATTACTTGTCACGAACTGGTGCACTTGCCAGAACGCCAACATTGACCATGTGCAAGTGTTAATCCATCAAGCCCACTTATCACAAAAATCACTAACTTCCAAAAATCAATTCCAAACAAATCAAATTCAATAAAAATGTCAAAACAATTTCTAACCAACTCAAAATTTCCAGAACACAATCAAATAGTACTAAGAGAAACATACTAAAATTTTAAGGCAATCTAATTAATAGGATTATTGTTTATCAAAACCTCCGGCGAGTAAAACGATTCATTCTTAAAAATTCAGCATAGGATCACATGAGTATTTTCTACATCATTCTTTGACATACAACTCCTATGGGACTCCAATCATACTTCAACACTCAAGATCATATAACAAATTAAATCACAATTTTCAGCAAATAAGAGTAACTCATGTAAACATTTACATTTTTTTTAAATGATTCATTTTCATTTAAGCCTAACCGAAAGCACTTAACCAATTAATGCAAGATCACAAATCAATTTCCACACTTAGGCATTTTCATGTATAAAATCGTATAACATACATGCACACACAAACAACGCAAAATCAATTCACCAATCATTTTTATCAAGAAACCGAATTAGGGGACATGAAAATGATTTATCTTGGCTCAAATACAATCATGCAACAAGGATCAAGTATCCCAAAAATCAATTTCATTCCTACCACTTCCTTATCATGGCCGAAACATCTAGGACGAAAATTGAAAACTTTTGGAAGACAAATTCTTAAACCCACATGCATCAAGTAATAGTCACAAAACAAAATCATTTACCCATTCATTTTCCTACAAGAACCGAATATCCTCATCACTAAACACACAAGCTCAAATCAATTTCTATACCTCAAAATATTCACATTCATGAACCAAAAAGGTACCATCAAACATCAACTAAAACAAAATCACTTCATTTATTTATTTTTCTCATAAAAACCGAAAAATAGGACATAAGAATAACCAAGGTCCATCAATAATCAACATGCATCAAGAACAAAATTTACTTTCCGCAATCTAAGGTCTTGGCCGAAACATGCACAAAGGAAAGTTGGAAGTTTTTGCAAATAAAATCAACACACAACATGCATCAAGGATTTACTTCAAAAATCAATTTTTATTTTCCAAATACATGCATAAACCGAAATCAATCTAAGGAAATAAAATCATTTGTGCAAAAATTCATACAAAAACCAAAACATACACCAAGCCTCTTTGCATGTCACTTTTTCAAGTTAAAGCCCTGATCTTTACACAAGAGCAATTGAAAGATATAGGGCATCAACATAAACCCACATGCAAGTGCCCATTTTGAGAAAATGAACGAATCTCTAAAAATACTTTCATAAAAACCGAAAATAATTAAAGGACAAAGATTAGGGAGAAGTAAAATTACCCAAATGAAGTTCAAAGAAGCAAAAATGGGATCAACACCTCCTTGCTCTCCTCTCATAGCTCACGACCTCTCTTGGTCTTTGGGGGTAGGGTTTTACTTCTAGATCTCTAATGGAGGTAGAAAGGGTGTTTATGTGTGTGTATATATAAATGTAGAGATAAATAAATGAGGAAGAAAATGATGTGTTGGAGGTATACTCCCTCCTAGAGCCTCACGGCTCACTCCCTCTTCTCTCCCTATATTCTTCAATTTTTCTTTAAGTGTAGAAGGAAAAGAACGAGGCATGAGTGGGTATGGGTGTGGTTATTTATAGATAAGTGGTTGGGTGCGGTTTATAACATAAAAATTGGGGTTGGAAATTTTTGAAGAGGCTTCCTCCTCACTCTTCCTACACTCCCACGGTTTTATCCTCTATTTGTGGGGTTGAGTTTTGCAATTTTATTCCTTGGTTCATGAGTATTAATTTCATGATGTACAAGTAGGTTTATGTAGGGTATTATTGAATAAAACAAATGGATAAAGAGAAAGAACATGCATTGGCTAAGAATCTACCTTAGGATAGGGTCATTAATTACATGTCTCCTATAGGGTACCTATAGGGTGGCTACACTTTAATTAGGGTAGGTTGTATTTAATTGGGTTACCCTAAGGTCTTGTGCACTCTTTAAATGAATGTCTAACAATTCAAAATTCAAAATGCATAAAAATAAATATCAAACCGTATGACACTATTAGACATTAAAAGTAATATTTTTCCAATACAGTACATAACATTTAAAAATCATATTTCAATTTCCTTAATAAATCAAACATTATAATTTACCCAAAAACAATGAGAAATTCTTGGCAGAAAATTTAAAGTTCACACTGTACAAAAATAAATTCTACATTTTAATACGATCGTTTTGACTGTAAATTCGTCTAATTCCGATTTACCAATCAAAAGTTATGAATTTTCAAATTTAAACAAATCAAAGAAATCCTTAAATGGCAATTTCTCCAAATCACGAAATAAATAAAATAAATAATTTATCACTACAGAATAAATCCTTTGAGTCAATAAAACACAAAGATCACCTTTAAAATAATTTCCTCTTTTTCACGTATTATTGTAAATCAAATAATATTTTCAGCTAAATTTAAAAAGAATCGACCAATCAGAAATTCCCAAAAATCGATTTATTAAAATGGGAAAAATGCGTGTATTACATAAAACACAACCACACCAGAAAACTAAGTTCTTAAACTTGGTTCATGAGATTTTTATGGAACGGTTAATCTAATTCACTTCACCTGTAGTTAATCTCGTCCACAATCCCTGAAATGACAGTTTTCAGGCATTGTTGGCCAATTGTTGTGGTAAAAACGTGGCCCCATTAAGTGATTTTTGATATCACAACCTCAATTTTTGACTGTAGAGACGTGCTAACCGGTTACTCATCTCACTAACCGGTTAGATCGTGCAGTTCTGGAAAAATGTTTGAATATTTTATTTTATTTCCTTTCTTTTCTCAATTACTTTTTAAATACTTCTTTTATCTTCATGAAATGCAATATATTAGCTTATGAAATAATTTCCTCTAATTATTTCTTAATTAATTTCACACCTTATTTATGTATTTATAAATACTTACTACACTAGAATTATCACAATTATATTATAATTACATTATCAATTTCATAACAACTAACGTAATTACATATTTACATATAATTAAAATTCCTAATTGGGACCAACAAAGCCCAGCACAGTTGGTAGATAGCTGGGTTCCTTAAGCATGATGTCAGGGGTTCGATCCCTGCCGTGGGCATGGAAAAGGCTTTGTTGGTAGAGGCAAAACTCACTTCGGTGATCTCTACGCCTCGGAGGGGATTAGTCTTCGGCTATCGGCTGGGGATACCCTTGGTACACCAAAAAAAATTCCTAATTGGGGATTTAAGTTTTAGGGTGTTACATGTGTGGTTTTTTTTTTGTTTTTGCAGATCCTATTTCATGCAGTGGAAGACATGGGCTGGATGTTTCATACAAGTAGCTTGGCGTAGGTACTGGAAAAAGAAAATTGAGAGGTCATTGCGTGAAGCAGAAGACAGGCTACAAGATGTTGCTCTTAATTTCAAGATGCCATATATCTGTGCTACGAATCACATTTTAATTTTCAAATTAGCAGGTATCTATGGTTATCTTAGAATTGACGTCTTAATTTATACCATATAAGTTTTGTGTAGTTCGATTGGTTTATGAAATTGTAATACAACTTTTCTAGATACATATGTTCATATTTTTTAGTAAGTTTACATCTTATTTCCTTCTGTGTTTTTATTCAGGAGAGAATTCGCATTGGCAAGGAGCTGTTGGAAGCAAAGAGGATTGAAGAAGAGAATGAGAGAAAATGGTCCGGCTTACCTGGTGTATTTATTGTGTCATTTTATCTTTCATTTCTAGCGCACCCAGCCTTTTTAAAAAATCTACTCCCTTTTGCAGTATAATGGCTTTGAGAAAAGCAGACAAAGAGGAAGAAAGAAGGGCCAGAGAGAATCACGCAAAAGTTGGAAGAAGACAAGGTTTACACATTTTCTAACTTTCTTGGTTTTCCTTTCATTCTTTCCTCTACCCTGTTCCTATTTGAGTTTATCCATCATCTTTCTTAGTTCTTTAACTACTCCCTCTGGTCCTATTTATAGGGCATACTTAACTATATCACTTGGACCAAGGAGGGTAGTTATATTTCTTGAAACTTTAAAAAAATACTTCAACATTACAATCTTACCCTCTTAACTTGCATTGGAAATTTCACATTGTATTACTTAACATCAAATAAGAGAAAATAGCAATAAATGTCTCCTAGAAAATACAAAGTGACTTATAAATAGGACCAAAGAATCCTTCTAGAATGTGACTTATAAATAGGACAGGAGGGAGTACTATTTTAAATGCACACTTTATATGAAAAATGAATAATTTTTGCACACCAAGTGTTTGACAGAGGAGCTCAACCAATTATTATCCCTATTGATTTGGTTTAACCTTTTTGCTTTACTTTGGACTACCATATTTAGATGCAGTGAAGAGCTCTACCATATTTAGCAACCAAAATATTTTTTCAGCCTACCCTGCTTGAAAAGATTTACACTATGTGGTTGTCTAGAATTAATTCAATTTAGAACTTAGAACCTCTATTAGGTGAAGCCTCAGTAACGATTTTGATTTATATGTCCGAGTCTGACAGAATAAGACACCTGGTCATGGGAGTCATGGCCTCATGAAAAAGTTTTTGGAATATCATTAAGCAATGCAGAAAAAGATTATAGCATTATGGTTTAACTTAGATATGATACTTAGTGTTATTCTTTTATTTCTGTTGGTGATATATTTTGCAGGGTGCTTACTGCAATTCTTTGGTTCTTCTTATGGAAATGGCTGAAGAGGATGAATAGTGGTATGAGGTCATCAAGGGACCATTGAAGTTAGGAATACTAAGAGCAGGGCCATTAAAGTTTGTAATGTATTATTCTAGCATATTTATCTGTTGTTTCTTGAAATTAAGTAATCACATATTGAAAATCTGCTTTGTGATCTATGATTTGTTAGGTTAGCCAATATTTGCTTGCTGTTTAGATACATCGGTCCAACCTTTTTCTTGCCAAACAAGAAAAGGTATAAGCCAAACTCCTAATGCATTGGTCCAGCCTTCAGTACTCTCATTGGTTCAGCCATTTTATGAACACACTCCTAATTCATTGGTCCAGCCTTTAGTACTCTCATTGTGAAACCACAGTTAGAACTTGCATTAACTTTTTCATAGATTAAGGACCTATTTGTCCAGACTTAAAAAAGTGATTTTAGCAAGTTCGATTTTTCAAGAAGATGAGATATATAGCAATTTCAGGTGTTCTATGCAGATTATGGTTTTTTAATCAAACTTTTTGTAATATAACTATAAACGGCATACAGTTATAGTAGGATTATGTGGTTGCAAATCTGTTTTATTTATATCACAACCATAATCACTAACATTAAAATTGATATCTGCATCAAGCCCACACAATTTGCAAGAGATGATCTTATTAAATGTTCTTACTAATTGAGATAGAGTTGATCTTATGAAATCGTTGTAAAAGAAAGTGAAAGAAAGTTGTGGTTGTAAAAGAAACTAAAAGGAAAACAATCAGTGAGATTGAGAAACTCCATCTAAAAGTCATCAATACAAGTGCTTTGACATTTGGGAGTTTTATTTGCACTTGATTTAACCATCATTGCTCAGGTAATTTGTATACTTAGCAGGAATAAAAATACAAGCGGTGCTCTCTTTCTCTCTTTTTTCTTTTTTTTATTTGTTTCTTTTTCTTTCCAACTTTTCACAAGGAAACCTTTATAAAGACTGAACAATACTACTAGAACAAAAGTTGTCATTTAATCTCTCTTTTCTGTTCCATCAGCACACTCCTCTGCCACCTCTTGCAGATACTACTGTGGAGACAAGATGAGTACCTATGGTCTTTCAGGTTTAGCACACATTTTTGGCCTTGGGTGGTTGCTTAAATCAAATTGGACCTTGGGTGGTTGCTTGGACCTTGGTGTCTTTGTGGTTCTTTTGCTGGATGAGCTTGCAAGCTCCAGAGAAAAGGAAAGAAACTTGCAAGCATGTGTGATGAAAGGGCTAGGATGCTTCAGGAACAAAGGCATTATACTTAATTTCATCAAATTTCACTGTATTATATGTGTTATTTTTTTTGGCTAATTTTTATATATAGACCAATGTTATTTTTATTTTCACTTTCTTAGCTTTTTCAAGTATTTTGCAAATTTCTATAGATAGACTAATGTTTTTTGCTTGCGTCCTTTCTTTTGTGGTTCCTATTGTTGGGTATCATAGGACATTAATATGTTGATGTTCATAACTCTTATTATAGCTTTTGACTTTTATGTTGAATCCAAAGGCTGAATAATCCAATTGAAAGTGAACACGGACTCAAACTTACCTATTCTTCTTCTAAAATTAATGAGGATTTACTATAAAAAGACCTTGCATGCGTGTATATAATGAAGAAGATTGTAGTTGGGTTATCGTTGCTGATTTTTGTCATTATTTTGTTCCATTTGTTTCTTGAAGATACACAAGGTAATCGTGGTTGAGAGGAGAGAGGGGGGATTGAGGCTTCTGAGAGAGGGAGAGTAACAAAGGTCGAACGAGAAGGCTAAAGGTATATATCCAAATTCTATCATAATGGTTGTTTGGAAATTTGTCATTCTTTAAGTTCAACTGTGAGTGTGTATGTTCGATTTTTCTATGATTTTATTTTTGGTTATTAGTTTCTCATCCATTTTGCTCTTTTCAATGATGCTTTGATGGCTAATTGGCTATGGAGGATGAGCCTATGCCATGCTATATTGAAGATACAGAAGTACATGGTGGATTTTGATACTTCATTTATAGAGAACCTAATTTAAGTATCAGCTTAAAGAACCTAATCTATACTGTATAAATTCCCATGGGTATCCCACATGAGTATGCTGTCGGCGGGAAACCAACAAGGGAGGTAGTAGTGGGTCCCATAGAAGTAGTACTCAACAAGTATTACTCTTTTCTTCGAAATTTCTAAAATGCAATCAAAAATTGAATGATTGTTATGCAATCCATTCTTAAACCAATAAAACCTTGCCACTTAAGACATGTATGCCACATCATTACTTAAATTAGTCAAAATTAAGTTTTGCAATTTAGCCCAACATAAAAACTAGATTATTGTAATTTAGTCATTTTGTACTTTTAGACAAATTTTAAATTTTAAATTTTTTTATATAAAAAAAATTTTCTTAAACCCAGAACTTATCTTCACTTATCAAAATCCACCGCCACCGCCCCTGCGCCGGTGCCACCGCCACCACCACCGCCGCCTGCGCCGGCGCCACTGCCGCCACCCGCCATTCCCTTTCCTTCCCCGGTTCCTTCGCTCATCTCCCTTCTCCGTATTAGCAAGATCCACCATCATCTTTATCAATTTCTTAAACCCCACTTTGCAAAACTTAATTTTGACTAATTTAAGTAATGATGTGGCATACATGTCTTAGGTGGCAAGGTTTTATTGGTTTAACAATAGGTTGCATAACAATCATTCAATTTTTGATTGCATTGTAGTAACACTCTTTTTATAAAGGGGAAGTACTGCTTCTCAAATCTTCCTGCACACAGGTAATGGTCCAAACAAGTAAAATATAAAACAAGAGTGCTTCTATCATGCACCAGTTTTTGGTACTCCGACTCTTTTTTTATTTTATTTTTTTTAATAAATCTAATACATTAAAAAAATATATATGTTTTGGGTTTTATGTGTTCTTTTTATGTACATCTTTTTGTTATTTGGATTTGAAATTTTTTTATTATATGCTTCCTGATACAGGTAATGGTTCAAACAAGTAAAATATAAAACAAGGGTGCTTCTACCATGCACTGGTTTTTGGTACTCCTGCTCTTTTTTTTATTTTATTTTTTAATAAATATATATATATTAAAAAAAATATGCTTTGGGTTTTCTGTGTTCTTTTTATGTACATGTTTTTGTTATTTGGATTTGAGTTTCTTTAATTATATGCTTTCTGACACAGGTAATGGTCCAAACAAATAAAATATAAAACAAAGGTGCTTCTACCATGCAACGATTTTTGGTGCTCCGGCTCTTTTTTATATTTTATTTTTTTAATAAATATAATATATTAAAAAAATATGTTTTGAGTTTTTTGCGTTCTTTTATGTACATGTTTTTGTTATTTGGATTTGAAATTTTTTTATTATATACAACCTGACACATGTAATGGTCCAAACAAGTAAAATATGAAACAAGGATGCTTTTACCATGCACCGGTTTTTGTGCTTCGACTCTTTTTTATTTTATTTTTTTTAATAAATATAATATATTAAAAAATATTTGACCCGGGTTTTATGTGTTTTTTATGTACAAGTTTTTTTTATTTGGATTTGAATTTTTTTTATTATATGCTTCTTGACACATGTAATGGTCCGAACAAATAAAATATAAAACAATGGTGCTTCTACCATGCACCGGCTCTTGGTACTCCGGCTTTTTTTTTTCATTTTTTTATTTTATAAATATAATATATTAACAAAAAAATATGCTTTGGGTTTTCTGTGTTTTTTTTATCTACATATTTTTGTTATTTGGATTTGAATTTTTTTTATTATATGCTTCCGGACACAGGTAATGGTCCAAACAAGTGAAATATAAAACGAGGGTGCTTCTACCATGCACCGGTTTTTGGTGTTCCGACTTTTTATTTTATTTTATTTTTTTAATAAATATAATATATTAAAAAAATGTTTTGGGTTTTCTTTGTTCTTTTTATTTATATGTTTTTGTTATTTGAATATGAATTTTTTTATTATATGCTTCTTGACACATGTAATGGTCCAAACAAGTAAAATATAAAACAAGGGTGCTTCTACCATGCACCGGTTTTTGGTGCTCCGACTCTTTTTATTTTATTTTTTTATTTTAATAAATATAATATATTAAAAAAATATGTTTTGGGTTTTTTGTGTTCTTTTTATGTACATGTTTTTATTTGGATTTGAATTTTTTTTATATGCTTCCGGAGACAAGTAATGGTCCAAACAAGTAAAATATAAAACAAGGGTGCTTCTACCATGCACCGGTTTTTGGTGCTCCGACTCTTTTTTTTTATTTTATTTTTTTAATAAATCTAATATATTAAAAAAAATGTTTTGAATTTTCTGTGTTTTTTTTATATACATGTATTTGTTATCTATACTATATAAAAAAGGCAAGTTACCAACGTGTTGTTGGTCTAGTGGCAACTCACTAGGTCCCTTAACCATGAGATCTCGAGTTCGACATCCATGGGAATGAAGAGGCACGCGTTGGGAGACCCTTGCCCATAAAGTGAAGTTCCGTAAGGTCGGGGTGGATTTAGTTGAGCCGCCAAAGTGCGAAAGTCCAAATACCAGCTACGAAAGTAAAAAAAAAAAAAAAAGGCAAGTTTATGAGAAAGAGTAATTTCTGCATGATATCTAATACTGGACCCCATTTTTTTAAGATAGTACCCAACAAGTAGTAGTACTATTCTACGGTGCAAATTAAAGAGTGATGGTCACCCATTTCCGCCAAAATGGTATTGCCCAAATTAAAGAGGGTAAAATTGACTTTTCACTATGCAAGCTTCTTTGAAAAGCAAACCTGAGAAACAAAGAACACGTAGTGTTGTGGAAGGCCATCAGAATCGTTTCCTCCTTCCTTATCTTCACTCACACTCTCTCAACTCCATCACTCAACCTCTCATAATCTTTTACACTAACATCGTGAAGTTTTTAAAACCACTATTCATTTCCACGTAATGTTTGCTGCTAACTTATGCCTTTTGTTTTTAGACACGTTGGAATATTTATCCCGTTGACTATTTCTATGTTTATGTTCACTTTACCAAATTTCGCTTTTTTCCTTGCTTTCACTGCCGTGTCCCGGTTTTCTCGCTCGATGTCGAATGGGTAGGTTTTAGCTATCTGAGTTTTTACTTTCTCCGATATTAGATGTTACCTTCTTGGATGGAACCTATTTTTCCCTCCCGATTCCTTATTCAAATTGTTGCTGCCCTAATAAGCTTCTTTGTCCTTTATAAAGAGTTTCATTTTCAAGCTATGTCACACAGTTTCCAAATTTCTATCGCCCTGATCTTTCTTCTTCTTTTAATCCATTAGATTTGCTTCGAGACCATCCATTTGACATTCTATTGATAAAAGTGTGTCCCTTTGTTTTAC
The DNA here is from genome assembly GCA_037953625.1 of Crotalaria pallida. NCBI lineage: Eukaryota > Viridiplantae > Streptophyta > Magnoliopsida > Fabales > Fabaceae > Crotalaria > Crotalaria pallida. The sequence goes on from CM075650.1 coordinate 130,261,257, forward strand.
TCTCTATATATGCTTACCCTCCTCTTTGCTTCCTCCTCTTTGCATTCACCTTCCTTTTTCCCTTATCTCACTGTTGCCCGGTGACGGCCGCGAAGGTGGGCTACATGAGCGGCGCCGTCCCGGAGGGGATTCGATCCTTCCTCCAAGCCCCCTCCCCATTCCGTCCTTCCTCCTCAGCCTGCTACCTCCTCCGACGAGGTACCCACCCTCTGGATCGACGATCTTCAGTACTGTTTCGCTCACAACAGCGAGGTCCTCTCTCTCTCTCTCCTACTCTCAATTCTCTTTTATAATTTTATTTATTGATGCTTGTCTCTCTTTTTTTCTTTTAATATAGATTTATTAGGGTTTTTATTCACATCGGAACTAGCCTATAGAATTAGTTAGTGTTTCTCAATCCTAACATTTTGCTTTATGACTCCATGTGATTCAGGATCCGATCTTATTGTTTGGGTAGACACCACTATTAGCAGTAGCAAGCAGGCATGTTGGTGAGTGATCTTCTGAAAGTGTTAATTTTATTTCTATATGTATTATGGTTGTTAACAAGTAGTAATTAATTGCATAATTAGATCTATGTAGCATCACTTTCAATTGGATTGAGGTATGTTGATAAATAATGTTTTTTTTGGAAGTCCTTTGCTCATAATTTGCTTAACTTTGTTGGGAATTGATATTGATTTTCTGGATTGATGCCTATGAAGGAATTAATCTGCCAAGTTTGTGTCTAAGCTTAATTGGATGTTTTCGATACCTATATTGAGGATTAACACGTACATGACTCAGTTCTGGACTTTTGTTTTAATTGCCAAATTTAATCTGATTCTTAAAATGGAGTGTTGAAATTGGTCTCATGATTGAATGTGTATTTTAGTCCTCCATTTGAGATGTTAGTTATACTATGTTCTTATATCTGAACTGTCATTTATGGGGGATACATATCTTGAGTTTAAACTTATGCTTTATCTTGAGAGTGGTCATTGTTTTGAAGATTAATTTTAAAATTAAAGGAAGTTATCTGGATCTGATGATTCAGTGTTAGAACGATTGGCTTAAATCATAGATGGGTGGACCTTTTAATTTGGCAGATTCCTACAATACATTTTTCTCTGTTTCTAACTTTAATGTGGTCATTTATTTGTATCTCTATGAACAAAATGAATCATAAAGGTGGCAACCTAGCATTCCGGAGGAGGTAGCTCTTTGGGATGAAGACTGGGAGAAATTCGAAGATGAAGGTATGCAATATTCATTTCAGTACGGATTTTCATAAAAAATGAGATATCTCATGTTTTGCATGAAGTAACCTTTTTTATTACTTGCTTTGTTTGCTTCCAGGATTTGCCAATGATCTCACTTTTGATACGAAAAATGCATCTTCAAAACCAAAACCTGTAGTCATTAATGGAGAACAAAGTTTCAATGAGGACCATTCAGTTGGGCCGCCCATGAGTGCAAATGGGAAGCATGAAAGTTCTACCAATGGTGATTATACAGTTGGGGATGAAACTGCTTATGCACGCAGTGAAGATGGCTTGGGAAGAAGCCCTCCTGATAGTCCAGCTGGAAAGACTATTGTAGAGAGCCTTCAAGAATTTTCAAATGCTCAATTTAGAAAAAGTACTGCAGCAGATGCAGAAACAAATAGGTAATTTGTTCTCTATCTCTCTCTCCCTCTATTTTCTAGGGTGGAGCTTTGTGAGGTGGTTGATTTATGTCTTTTCCTATTTTATTTTATTTTTGGTTGTTTTATCTTTCTTCCTTCCACTGTTGCGCATTTAGTGGTTGTGATGAATCAACCTGGGGAAAAACGATTGAAATTAAACACGAGGAGAAGGGTAGACACCATTGTTGCAAAAAGCTGCAGTTGTTACTCAGTGTGGCTGGAGGAGAAGGGTTGCTAAGAGAGAACTTAGAAATCTTAAGTTGGTTTGAACGATGCCTTTTCTTTTATGATATTTGTGTAATATGGACATAGTCTTGGTTTACAAGACCTTGCTAAGCAATAATTTTTTTTAATTGCATTCAGGCTGCAAGAGAAACAGGGCCCCTTAAAGAAGCTAAAGACAAACTAGAAAAACGTGTTGAAGAACTTACATGGCGTATGCAAATTGAGAAGCGTTTGAGGGTAACTTTGTGATCATATTTTTTTATATATGTCAAATTGTGAGTTCAATTGCTGATATAACTATTGCAGTTTTTTATACCAGACTTCTTTTTTGGGTATTGATTACAGACTGATTTGGAAGAGGAAAAGACACAGGAAATTGCCAAGTTGCAGGATACTTTGCAAACAATGCAAACACAAGTAGAAGAAGCAAATGCCAGGGTCATCAAAGAGCGTGAGGCCGCACAAAAAGCCATTGAAGAAGCACCTCCAGTCATCAAGGAGACTCCTGTTATAATTCACGATACTGAAAAGATTAATTCTTTACTGGCTGAAGTGAAGAGTTTGAAGGTAGGCAATCTCTGATTCTGTTGATGATGCACCATGAATTTAATGTTCAAAAAGGCAAATGGATTCTTTCTTTAACCAAGGCAGTGAACTATCAACTGACATTGCATGGATGCTTCTTCTTTTTTCCAAAAAATCTTCATCTTTGTTTCTGATTAATTCTCCCAAATTAATGTCGATGGAATCCTGGGAGCTCAATCATCTTTTTGTTTGTTTTGCTGTATGTTTTTCCTGTTCACCAAAAAAAAAAAACATGATTATATGCTGACAGATCATCCTGCAATTCAAGTTCAACTAAAATTGTAGTTATCTAGCTTCTTTGTCACATGAACTCTCACTGATGACTGGATTAGATTTGATTGATATTAGACTTATATCTTAACCTCTTCTTATATGTAAAAAGAAGGAAAAAAGAAAAGATTAGTTGTTGTGGGTGCTAATAATTAATTTCCAATTCACAACTGAGCTTATTGAGTCCCTTAATCCACAGGAGTCATTGCTACTCGAAAGAGAGGCCAGGAAAGCTCAGGCAGAGGCTGAAGTTAGAAATAAGGAGCTGCTTAAAAAAGTTGAAGATTCTGACCGCAAAGTGGAACAACTCCAAGAATTGGTTCATATAAAGCATGAGGGGTAAAAGATACATTATTATGTCAGGATGAATGAATGAATTTCAGATTCTGATGAGTCATGACGCTGTAAATGTATCAAATTTCATATATAACTTAGTAATTTGATATTTGTATACCCCAACCCAACAATCCATTCAATAATTACTCCTATTTTAGTTTGTCTTTCAACTGTTCCCAACCATTCTCTTGAATCTGTTCTTCAGGAGTAATTTTTCTTTTTGCGATACTCTTCTATGCCCCCACCATTTATAACCATATAAATCTGTCTTAATATAAGTTGTTAAAAACCGTTCTCTATGATATAGATTGGAGGACAAAATTTCCAATTTGAAGTAAGAAAATCAAGTTCTTCGACAACAAGCACTGGCTGTATCACCAACCGCAAAAGCTTTGTCTGCAAGACCAAGGACAATGATTTTTCAGGTAAGGAAACAAATACGAGATCATTACTCGGTATTATATTATATGGAGATGGAAACTTACAACAGAGATGCATGCGTAATATGCAGAGGATACCAGAAAATGGGAATGCTCCAAATGGTGAAGCAGCAGTTGGACCAGTAACAGTAAGAGTTCATTGTTGTTTTTTATGAAATATATCAGCAATCAATTTTGGCTATGGAGGTTATTTTCGATTTGTTCAATTCTTTTCTATCTGTTTTAGGATATGATTCTTGCTGTTGCAAATGTTTGTGAGCCTGAATCTTGAGGGAAAACCACAAAAATCACTGAATGAGAAGCAAGTGAGTGGCTACATAGATGCAGTGATTAATCTGAATCTGTGATAGACACTTCAAAGCACCTTCACAATTTCAATCGTTTTTCCCTTGTTTGTTTGGTAACAGAAGTTTTGATGAATCAACCTGGGGTGCTTTTGACAATAATGATGATGTGGATTCAGTGTGGGGCTTTAACACTACCAAGGTAACACATGCTATGCAAAGCTTTCAAATTTTAATGTTGTTTTCTTTTCCTTATTTTTAAATGCAGTTGTTGAGAAAGAACTATTATGGCGATTATTTCATGATTATTTTATATTAAAGAGCTTTTTCCCATTATTTATGGAATGGGTTTCTTCTTAGCATAACTACAGATGATATTCTCTTTCAAAGATCAAGTTCCTTTGAATTTCTGAATACATAAGCCTGACTCATTTGCTTTTGATCAAGATTTTGGTTACAATCCTGGGAATCTCCAAAGGTTTGATTCCATCAGTAGCAACAAATATTTTGGGTTTGGTTGTGAGGCAGGGCATGCAAGGTTTGACTCTATTAGTAGCACTAAAGACTTCGGTAACAGTGGTGCATTTTCATTTATTATAAAAAGGAGAGGGGTATTTGCGTTACAGTTTAATCCTCATTTTTTAGGTTTTGATGTGCATGTCAAACTTCACTATCTGTAGGCATGTAGAAATAATAGAGTAGCTGGATTGCTCTTATGCTGTGGCCTTACTTGGAACCTTGTACTGATTTTAAGGTTTCTAAATATCACACTAGCTGCATTTGAAACCTTATACTGAATTTAGCTTAGTTATTGTTTTTAAATCGTTTTTATACTTTGGGTTCTTATGGAGTAAGGGAATATGGGCTTTAATGGCTTATTTAAAAACCTTTTTTTAGGTTAGGAGTGTTGATTTTGAAGGTTTAAGTTTCCGACGGCATGTAACATATTTTTTATTTCCTTCAATGCTGCAGTGAGACCTTTCCTAGTTGCTTATGGACTTACTGTAGATTATCCTATTTAAGGTGGTGGTCTTCCAAATAAAGGTATTGACTTTAGGCTTTATGATTTACTCCTTTTCTATGTTTTATTCTATGCCACTGCTTTCTTTCCATATATCAGTATGAGATTGATAGGATCAGTATCTTTTAATCTCTTGGTTGCCAAAAGCATCTACTAATGGTAGAACCTGAAAAGGCTAAAAGACTCGAAGCTCAAATAGATATTATTGAAGGTATAAAAGTTATTGAACTCCGATACAATGTTTTTATAAGGTAGCAAATGACTTCTGATATTTAGCAGGTTCTAACAAACATCTTATAACCGATTATCACAAGATAGCAAACATTTAATTTCGTTCTATTCACCTTCTGACCTTCTGTTATTTCTTTCACTTTGACAGATAGCATTCACAAGATGAGCAATTATTATTTTTCTGTCATGACTGTAATCCTGTAGTTAATTATTAGAACATGAATTGATCTTTTATTAAGATTGTTGCATTGTAGGTTTACGTTGAAAGTCAAGGGAGTAGCAGATGATGCTACTGAAGAAGTGACAGCGTGTGACTATTTTGTCAACTGCCATAACATTCCATGAATTGATCTTTTATTAAGATTGTTGCATTGTAGGTTTACGTTGAAAGTCAAGGGAGTTGCAGATGATGCTAATGAAGAAGTGACAGCGTGTGACTATTTTGTCAACTGCCATAACATTCAGCTACGTTCTTCAGCTGATTTCCCATGTATTATTGTTGGCTAGCCCAAACTGCCAACTTCCCCCTTCGGGTAGTTTAGTTCTTTGGTCTTCAATGCACTATTCGGAAATTAGTAGCTAGATGTTTAGTGTTCTTTGTTCTGTGTTCTTTATATATTAATCTTTGTATTCCCGTGCATTCAACTGCAACTGCAAGGTGATAAGTTGCTTTCTTCATTTTCTACTATTTATTGGTTTGTGAGGTTGACTGAATTCGAGAGTTGCTCAGACTTTTGCCTGGCAAGCCCAAAAAGATTATTTGTTTTTTAATCTATTTAGGTTCTGATTGGTTTTTTTAACACTACCTATGCATGCTTGAGCAAGTCACAGATTTTGCATTTTCAAATTAATTTTATTACGCATACTTAATGATGTTGTTATATGTACCATCGCACATTGTTGTCTGTTATTTAGATGAGTATAAAATATGTGTAAAATTTGGTTTTGTATTCTTTACTATTTTTGTGGAATATAACCCATGCATTTGCACGGGTGAAAATACTAGTAAAACAACATTTTCTTTCTTCTCTTACTCTCATCGATCGCAAATCACATCGCCACCATCGTGAATCTCACCACCGCCACCACCATGACGGCTTCCTCCGTTCCTGCCTCCACCGTTAATCGCATCACCGAAACCGCCACCATTTCAAACTTTATGAGAAAGAGAAGTAATTTCTGCGTAATTTTTTGGGTAAATATCTCAACACTTATTTGTTGCTTATTTTCATCTTCAGATTTATACTTCTTTTTTATATGTTGTGTTTAAGTCAATGGTTGTCAAGATGAGAATGAAATCAAAATCATGTTTATCATGAAAAATGCATACAAAGTGTTTGACAAATTTTCACCACCTTTGATATATTTGTATAAGATATTGCAACTTGATTTTGTATGTAGGGGATTCCAAAGACAGCCAACTGTAGGAAGGATAAAGGCAAGTTTGTAATACTTAATTTATAAGATTTAAGGTACATACTCACTTTTCATTGTTTTTATTAGATAGCACAGTAGTACAAAGAGAGAAATCAGTTTTTTTTTGGTGTACAGAGAGAAATCAGTTTTGAAGGACTCCATTCAAAGACAAATTTAATCCCCTTCAAAGATTAATTATTTTTATTTAATAATATTATGCAACATGTGACTTTTTTAAATATTTAAGTTTTGTTTTTTATGGTTGGAGAACACTTTTTTTTTAATTAAAAAAGCCATAGGTATCAACTGTTCTTAAAAATTGCTTTAATATGTATAGTCAATCCCCTGAAAGGGAATGAGTTTAATAGAAGTGACTTTACTTAACATCCTTTAATAAGTTTGTTATTTTACAAATGCATGTAATTTGTTTGATAAAAGTTCATCTTTGTTGCATCAATGGTTAAAATTTCAAAAAATATATTCAAAGGGGATACAGAACTCATTAGTTTGAGATATTTTGGAAAAGGATTTAGTGTAAACGGGTTTTTATTTATATCATTTTTCACGTAAGATAAACTTTACTCAAGATCCTTCTCTATTATAGTATAATGATAATAGAGTAACCGTGGTTATGGATCTTTGATATGTTTTGGGTTTTCTGTGTTCTTTTTTATATGTTTACAGGGTTGTGCAAGATTGCATCCACAATCAGTGATGCAAAATGATGGAAGAAGGCACTTTAAAGGTCATGAAGGTGCTATGAAAATGAACAAGAAGGCAAAAATAGCTTGGAACAAGTGCTCAACAAAACACCCAAGGTTAGAGAAAAAGTGTCTTATAATTTCGGTGTAATCTTTAATTTTTAGGAGTTTGATTTTAAGGTTGCATTGTTTGGTTGTTATCAATTGATTGCTAAGGATTGATTGTTAATGTAGTTGAATTAAAGGTGACTTTAGAAAGATTTATGAAAAGTAAATGAAATCATTAGACTTTTCCTGGATATCTTTAGCACTTAACTTGAATTTATTTATATGTTTACAGGGTTGTGCAAGATTGCATCCACAATCAGTGATGTAAAATGATGGAATAAGACACTTTAAAGGTCATGAAGGTGCTGTGAAAATGAACAATAAGGCAAAAATAGCTTGGAAAGTGCTCAACAAAACACCCAAGGTTAGAGAACTCATAAACCTCTTGATGAGCAAAAGCCAAAAGGATAGGTGGACTCTCATATTTTGATTATGCTGGACAGGAGCAATCTGTTAAGGCTACAAAACACCCAAGGTTAGAGAAAAAGTGTCTTATAGTTTCGGCGTAATCTTTGATTTTTAGGAGTTTCATTTTAAGGTTCCATTGTTTGGTTGCTATCAATTGATTGCTAAGGATTGATTGTTAATGTAGTTCAATTAAAGGTGACTTTAGAAAGATTTATGAGAAGTAAATGAAATCATTAGACTTTTCCTGGATATCTTTGGCGCTTAACTTGAATTTATTTATATGTTTACGGGGTTGTGCAAGATTGCATCCACAATCAGTGATGTAAAATGATGGAAGAAGACACTTTAAAGGTCATGAAGGTGCTGTGAAAATGAACAATAAGGCAAAAATAGCTTGGAAAGTGCTCAACAAAACACCCAAGGTTAAAGAACTCATAAACCTCTTGATGAGCAAAAGCCAAAAGGATAGGTGGACTCCTTAGCTATAAACATCCATGTGTATATAAAAAAGCACAAGGGTTATCTAATTGTGTTATTCCTCTGCAAGTTCTGATGGTGTCAGGTATATTGTTAATCATGCTGTCAACATTGTTAGATAGTTAGAGTAAGACATAATCTTTAATACTTTGCATAAAATTTACTCATGACTCAATAATTAATACAAAATAAGAAAAAATGAGATATTATCTTAAACTCGATTAATGCTGAGAGCTTTTTAATTTATTGTCTATGTTAGTTTACTGCTATTTGTATTGTTGTTTGTATTGATGTCCTCTTCCTGTCCTATAATTTGGATGCTTTTTATTTGAATCCAAACAGTTTTTTGATGAATGCTGGCAGAGAAGGAACCTGCAAATAGAATTCAACTTGAGAACTTTCAGACAAGCACTAAAATAGAGGCTTTGGTATGTATGACGACTTAGTTACATGATTAATGTATTTTACTTTGTACATGTGTATAAAATGTGAAGCATTTCAGCTAGCTTTTGGTGGTTGTTGTTATTGTTCTTTTTTCCTTTTGTTTACTGAAGCATAAGTGTTTAGACGCAATAATGGGAATATTGTGAAAGATAAAGGTTATTCAGGCATGCCACAATCAATCTTAACATGGAACACAAAATATATTCTTAACTTAAATTTGTATTACTCATTATGATCAATATTTTGCTATCTGTCACCGTTTGCATCTCTAAAAGTATAAATTGCTAATGATAGGAAGTAAAATGAGATGGCAAGATGGGGAGGAATGAAAATGTATAGTATAATAAGATGTGATGCATACATTCTTCTATTGTCAATTTTATCTGCTCTTCCCATATTAATAGTATGTCTCTTAGTTTAAGGCCTTACCTCTATCATAAATTCTTCCTTTTTTTTTAATACTAAAAGTGAGATGATGTTTTTTAGTTGAAGAAGAGAGATTAAGGATTTCTATAGCACAAGGTGTTTCATTGACAACCAATGAACAAGAGGTAAGGTCATTTTGTTTTGGTAGCCTTTTGTTTGAATTTTGTATAACTCTAAATGTGGACGTGGAAAGCACATAAGTTCTCCAATTCAGTGACATATTTGGTTCCATGTTTTGTAATTTATTTCCATTATGTCAGTGCTTGCTAAAACCTCCAGTTAAGGAAATCACTAAGCCTATAGACCTTAGACTTCGTAGTGAAGTGCGAGCAATGGATTGTGCAGACTTTGACCATCAGGTACCTCTTTTTTCCTTTTCACCTTATGGTTTTACATTTTTCCCGCTTATTATATTCTGAATTGTTTTGTTTTTTTAATCTTATTTTTAAAACATAAAATTTAATCTTCTGTGTCAACATGCATGCACCTGTTGCTGCTGTTGTTATTGTTATTGTTGTGCCGCTACAGTTGTGATTAGATCTCATCTTTAATTTTGTAGCATGTTCCTTTGCATTGAAAAAGAAGATTATCGTAGCTAAATCATTAAGTTACTTGACATTTTATTTTTTTCATGTGCAGGACCCATAGAAGAAAAGAAAAATAAGTGTTGGTGATTCCACTAAGCAAGGAAAGGTGGGTACTTCATCGAAAAGGTCTCTAAATATCGCTCAATCTGCATTTCAAACCTTATATACTGATTTTAATTTGACCATCCTTTCTGAATATTATTCCATTGACCACTTAGTTTTTAAGTTAGCAAAATGACTTAGGATGGCCACTCTTATTAATATAGGACCATGTTTTTGCTGCCTACTGCTGCTCCTGTGGCATGAAGGCTAAGGCATGAATACTTCTTATATAGAAGTACTTTGTCAAATCTATATAGTACATGTTCTATTCTCAAAATTTTAGATACATGAACAAATCTTTATATGAAATGATTAAGTGCTCATTTTTGAATGACAATTTCCTCTGTCAGTGTTTTTATGTTTGGAAGGTTTATAGAAACATAGCTTATTTATATTCAAAATCATTATAAGCCTTGACACATGTTGATACTAGGCAACCACTCTTATGTTCACTTCTTTTTTCTTTTTTAATAGTCAAGGTTTTATTTAGTGGAGATAATTTATGCTATATCCTACAATGCTATCCATTCTTTATGTGCCTGCAAATTTTAACTATTTTGTAGGTTATTAGGAAACAATTAAAAGTTTTCACATGCTTCATGAGCATGGGATCATTGGATGATACTTTTTGAGTACTACTATTTAGACAATCATATTCCTCACTCTCCTCATAACCTTCTTTGTAATTCACTACTCCTATAACAATCAAATCCCCACTTAAATTTTAATTCACTACTCCTATAACAATCGAATCCCCACTTAAATTTTTCAAATGTTGCTAAGATTATGTGGAGTCTCCTCATAAAGTTTGAGCAATGGTCATTTCCAAGTTCTTTCAATCTCCTTATAGTAATATGAAGTCTTATTATTAAAGTTCAACTTTAGGCTACCAACTCTTAAGTCATCTTGCATAAAAGCATAAAAACGAGGTGGATTTTTTAAATGGAGATGCTCTTACTTTTAGTTTTGATCTGATTTTGGAGAATCATGATATGATAGTCTCTTCAGCTTTTGACAGGCAACTCACGAGTTAGACTTAGAATCCATTTCATTAACCTCATATATATGAAACATTTTCTTGATTTTTATGATAACAATGACATTTTCTCTCTATACAGAAAGAAGTTGGGAAGGATACTAAAAGCTATTATGTTTTTAAGGCTTATAATGTAGGATGGGAACATGGTTCGCTAAGTTTTGTTTAAAATACAAAATTTTGTTATCTGTGGGGCAAAAAAATGTGCATTCTAGGAAATGAATTGTGCATTATTATGGTGCCTTTACTTTTGCTCACATTGTGAAATTTGAAATAATATTAGTCATTTTCTTACACAACTCGTTTATATCATCATATATTCAACTATATCTTGGTAGTTCTAATTGGATGCAAATAAGTCATTGATAAATGACCAAGAGTTGTACAAGTATAATGTTTATCTTGTACTACCAATCAGTTGAAGGAACTTTGCTGCAATAAACCGAGTACTTGAATTTGCAAATTGGTAGATATTATCATTATTTTATTTTCATGAAATAAAAAAGTCACTTTTTCGTAGATGCATGTAGTTATTAGACTGTAAAATAAAAAAAGCCACTTTTTCGTAGATGCATGTAGTTATTAGACTGTAAAACAAATTATTCATATTTAAAAAAAAAATTGTACTTAGTTTATATTATTAAGCAATACAGAAATTATCCCATATTAATAAAATATGGAAAATCATAACCAATTATTACTTAATTACAACAATATTAATTTGATTAATAGCACAATAAGACTACTTCACTATTGCAAAAACAATTACATTAGTAAAAATATCAATCAAAGCACTTATTTGAAACCATAAGAATTTCAAACTTTAACTTTATTGCTTACCGTGTTGGCCCCATGCGTGGCACAGGGTTGGGGTCTAGTTTAAGTAACTTTGCCTATTTTACTTTTCGTGCTCTCATTGACGACTCTGATGGGCAATCCCACCTCCAGGTCATAGCTTGCAAACTGCCCGGAGGAGAACAACCACTCCCGAAGGAGCGACAGGCTCATACCGCCGAGGTGGGATTCGAACCCGTGTCCTTGCGGACCGAGGACAAAGTTCCGAGTCAGGTGTGCCACACCTCATTGGTAATTGATTTGTTATTGATTAGTGTTGAATTTTGACAATTTGATCAAGGATAAGGGTAAGTTGTTTGTGCTCATGTTGTTTACCAGTTACTTCATTTACAATTATGTGGTATGATTTATGAATCCAGCCAAAATTATAAAAAGTTTTCTTCTTTTTGTCCTTTTCATGAGAGAAGGCATTATCAATGGTTTATAGTAATTGAAAGTGAGATATTTGGAACAAAATATTTTGTTGAGGATGAGGACATGTATTGTTTTTTTTCTAGCAGTAAATCCAAATGTGAAAAAAAATGGACCTTTCATGTTTTTTTTTATAGGTGTGGTGTCAATAAACTTTGTAAAGGCTGTCCATAAAGAGCATGCCAAATCAATAATATGAATATTTTCTCAATTTCAAATAGGAATCCTACATATATTTTCTGCGGTTGATCCATTATCATAGTTGTGTTAGTTTTAATTCCTTATTAGGAATGGTGTGGTCATGTTAAACAATTTTTTTTGTGTGCTTCTACAAAATATCCTATGTAGTCCACAATTGTCTATACCTCATTTTCAGTACCAAGTACATTGTTTTGGAGCTTTTTAAGTTTGGGGCACTCTAGGTTGAATTCACAGCAATGGGTAGTTGATTTCATTATCAATATGATATTGTTACTTCATATGTATTTAACTAAATTAGCCATCATAACATTACTATATACTTATAAAGAAAATCATTAGTATTTGATAACATTAGACTAAAAATCATAAGTATTTGAAAATGCATACATTATAACATGTATATACTTATAAAAATCATTAGTATTTATTGAAAAATTAATCTGTGCATGGCGCGGCTCTAAAGTCTAGTGGATAATAATTTGGAGATGAAAGGGAGGAGAAAAGATAAATAATAAAGAGTGATAGAAATGGTTGAATGAAGGTTAAAATTGAGATATGAAATAAGATGAATATTTCGTATGCCTTGTAAAGCTAAAACCACAAAAGTATTAAATAAGAAAAGGTTAAAACTAAAAAAAAAAATTGAATAAAATGAGTAATTTTTCTTATAATAGAGATCGAATGGTATATGTATTTATAAAATTTTCGAAAATTATTGCATTAAAAATAGGCTTATTTATATCTTTGGTCCATAATAGTTTAGTGTATTTTATTTTTAGATCCTAAAAATTATTTTGACTAGGTTTAATCTTTAAATTTTCAAATATTATGTTTTGATCTTGGTTCAGACCATTAGAAAAAATCTCTTAACTACTAATGTGGTTAACGAAATAGCACATAACCAATCACGTAGCGTGAGGTGACACCAAATCGATATTCACATATTTGATTCCTGATTTAGTGTTTCGCTAACCACACTATCAAATAATATTTTTTTTTCTAATGAAAGAAACAAAAACCAAAATATTTGAAAAATTAAAAACTAGTTTTGATAAAAATAATTTTTAGGAACAACCTGAAAGGAAACCAGCTAAGGAAAAGCCCAAAAGAAACCATCTAAGTGTGTGTTTGGATGAGCGTTTGCAAACGTGATTTTATAAAACTGATTTTAGTAAAAGTGAGTTTGAAGTAAAGTGATTTATGTTTGGATATCTGAATTAAGGAAGTGATTTTACTGAAAAATGTTGTTTGGATAATTTTGATCACAATTGCTTTTGAAGAAGAAAATTACCAAAATGGGTATTGGTTTTTTGTTCATCATCTTTCATTAATTTTTTATGCCATCATTAGCGAATCGAATGATTTATAAATAAAAATTAGCATACATACTGCATAATATTTCAATTAAAATTACAAATAAAAAGTCCAAATATATAATGGGATACAATTTTTAAAATATAACTACAAACATTTCCCTTTCCGTGGCTGGTTTGTATATCATTAGTTGGCAGCATCTGGTGTACCAATCAGGATCATTGGCAATCTCATCCAAATTTTGAATCTCAGCCATCACTTCACCTATAGATGCAGTAGCTACGGCAACATTGCATGACTTGCACGTCTCCGCAATCACACTAACAGCCTCAGCGATTTTTGAGGAGGCAGGCACCCTGTTCTTCTTATGCATATTTCTGGTATGGACAATTTTCTTTTTCTTCCCTCCACTCTTTTGGCTAACACTTCCTTGTGAAGCATTCAAATTAATATTTGCAAAGTCAGTGGTTGCTCCAACACTACCATCTCATGCGGAGAGTGAGTGTAGTCTGAAACAAGGCATCTCACGCGGAGAGTGTACAAGGCATCTCACGCGGAGAGTGTGACTTGTTGCTATATATATACCCCTTATTCTTAATTCTCGAGTCTCAAGTTCAACATTAACACTTTCATTTTCCACATGAATTCAAATGATGCTCTCTCTCCTAAGAAAATAGAAAGCAATGGAGAGAGAATCAGTATGCCTCTCCTTGATCGACGAGAAGAAAGATGAAAGATGAAGCATTCAGAATGAGGGATTTGGTGTGAATATTGTCATATACTCTCACCTCATTACTTATATACAGCCGTTCCTAACTCAAGGTATTTACACTTCTATTATTCTTATTTTTATTTATGGGTTTTCTTAACCTCAGCCCTTAGGGCTGAGGATAAGAGGCTAAATGTGGATGCATTTTATTGGGAAATGTTGTATTGGTAGAATAAAAACACTTTGTATTTATCTTTTCAATGAAATGCATCCACTTTTAGCCTCTTATCCTCCGTCCTTAGGGCTGAGGTTAAGAAAACCCTTTATTTATTATTTATGATGTTTGTTAAATATATTTTTGCTTTAAACACATATTATGCATTTTTTCTCCGTCTTATAAAATAAGAAAAAAATTGCTTTTGAAAAAATTAATATAGAAATTAATCATATAAATCGTTGTTTCTTAAATGTATTTAATTTTTATTATTTTCTATGATGTACGGTATCAAAGTAATTAATAAACTTAAACTTTTTTTTTTATTTGTTGTATTTGCTGCCTTCAAGGAAGTCCCTTACACTCTGTTTGTTTTGGTTGATTTTGGGGGAGGAGAAATTGGGGGGAGAGAAAACAAGGAGAAAAGTTTGTTTTCTCCTTGTTTGGTTGAAGAGAAAAATTGGGGGAGGAGAGAAAATAAGGTGTTGCACATCAATCAATTATGAAACAACTAATTTAATGCATTTTGCATGAATCAACCAATCAATTCAAAGTTTAAAATTTTTAAACTTTAAAATTTTACACTGTTGAGTTGAAGAAGTGTGTATAAAAAAAATAAAGTAACTTTTTTTAATAAACTGTGTTATTCTCTCCAATTATATTTATAAGATCCTTTTGGGATTTAAATTTTGATCTTATTTATAAAATATCTTTTCAACTTTCAATAACATTTAATCATTTAAATTTTGTTTCATTTCCAATGTAAATTTACTAAAATAGTCTTTTTTTTTTTAATGAATTTGAGAAAATTAAATACAGTACACTTAGCTAACTTACTTAATAAGTATGAATTAGTTATTTTTGCTTAAAAATGAGAGCGAATGAAGTATATTCTAACACTTCTTCATTTAATTAAGGAAACATGCATTTAATGATTTGTCTAGCATATTAATCAATTATGAAACAACTAATTTAACGCATTTTGCATGAATCAACCAATCACAACTCAAAGTTTAAAATTTCTAACTTTTCATTAATTATTTTAATTATAGTTTAGGGACAAAAAATTTAGTCATTTTTTACCATCCTTGTGAAACGGAGGGAGTATAAATTTGTGGATCTTCTACTTCTGCTATTTTCCGCACAATACATAGCACACCTATGGGATCCCCTATAAATTTTACACTGTAAAGTTGAAGAAATGTGTATAAAAAAATAACTCTTTTGTCCCTATAAATATGATAAAAAATTATAAATTTTTTTGGCATAAATTATAGTTAAAATAATTAATGAAAATATCGAGAAAGTTTATTTATATTAATAATATCATTATCATAATTCTTTATATTGATATGTTTTCAAAAGAGAAAAGAGATAAGATTGTGTCCATTATATATCATACAAGTTATGAAATAATAAGATAAATCAACCATTTAAAAATTACATTGTGATATGTATTTATATTATTCTATAGTAATTAATTAACAATTAATATGTGCATCACACCGATAATTTTAACTTGGTTGGTTATCGTATTGGCCCCATGCGTGGCACGAGGTGTTTCTAGTTTTTAGGAACAACCTGAAAGGAAATCACTAAGGAAAAGCCCAAAAGAAACCATCTAAGGGTCTGTTTGTTTGAGAAGAAATTGGGGGAGGAGAAATTGGGAGGAGAGAAAACAAGCTTTTCTCCTTGTTTGGTATAGGAGAGAAAATGAGGGGGAAGAGAAAATGAGGTGGGTCCCACCAGAAAAAATTTTCTCTCCCCGTAGAAGAGAGAATGAGAGGAAAATGTGTTTTGCCATGTAAAATTACTTATCTGTTTTTCATTTATTCACTTTATTTGATTGTTTTTTATTTTTAAAGAAAAATTAATTGGAAAAAAATAAAGATATTTTTTTTTCGATAAAAAGATTGTTATTTTATATATTTTGGACTCAGAACTTTTATCATATAATAAAAAAATTGAAGTAAAAAAAAATCTTTGGCTATGCTAAATATACATACATGTAAAAAAAAAATATTTATTTCTATTTTGTAAAACAAGGGTTTAGTTGTCTTTTGACGAATTTGTTGTTTTCTCTCTTCCTCTTTTCTCTCCAACCAAACGAAAGGAAAGAAAACTAAACTTTTCTCTCTTCCCCATTTCTTCACATTTTCTTTCATACCAAACGACCACATAATCTACCCATTTTCTCACCATAATCTCTCTTCCCTATTTCTCTCTTCCCATTTTCTCTCGTGCAACCAAACAAAAGCCTAAGAGTGGCAACACATCTCATGCGGAGAGTGAGTGTGGTCTGAAACAAGGAATCTCACACGGAGAGAGTATGGTCTGAAACAAGGCATCTCACGCGGAGAGTGTATAAGGCATCTCACGCGGAGAGTGTGACTTGTTGCTATATATACCCTTATTCTTAATTCTCGAGTCTCAAGTTCAACAGAGCATCAATTTGCTATATATACCCTTTTTACAAGGCATCTCATAATAACACTTTCATTTTCCACATGAATTCAAATGATGCTCTCTCTCCTAAGAAAATAGAAAGCAATGGAGAGAGAATCAGTATGCCTCTCCTTGATCGACGAGGAGAAAGATGAAAGATGAAGCATTCAGAATGAGGGATTTGGTGTGAATATTGTCATATACTCTCACCTCGTTATATACAGCCGTTCCTAACTTAAGGTATTTACACTTCCATTATTCTTATTTTTATTTATTATTTATTATTTATGATGTTTGTTAAATATATTTTTGCATTAAACACATATTATGCATTTTTTCTCCGTCTTATAAAATAAGAAAAAAATTGCTTTTGAAAAAATTAATAGAAATATATCATATAAATCGTTGTTTCTTAAATGTATTTAATTTTTATTATTTTCTATGATGTACTGTATCAAAGTAATTAATAAACTTAAACTTTTTTTTTTATTTGTTGTGTTTGCTGCCTTCAAGGAAGTCCTTTAGTCTCTGTTCTTGTTATCTCTATTTCAATATAACTCATAAAAAAATTATTTTCGCTTTATTAAAATGAAAATCGTAGTCAAGAGCATCATAATGAGAAATAGCATAAAAGTTGCATTCTTGTTACACACAGTTTTTTTTTTTTAGCTTTTTATTTTTTTAGAACCAAGAACACCATAGCATAACACAGGTCACTGAAACTCACAGAATAAGCACAAGAACAATACCCAAACCCTAACATAACTGCCACTCTTAAATTAAAATTAAACTCCTCCAGCCTCCTTCACGGTCACCACCTCCACCATAACCACGAGATCCACCGCCACCATATCGGTCTCCACCACCACAACCACTTCTATTGTAGCCACCAACGTCACCTTCACGGCGACCACCATACCCACCGCCGCCTCCTCACCGGCTGCAATCATCACCCCCTTCATATCCTCCACCGCCTCAAATAATAAAATTATTGATTTTGTCTTTTCAGTTATTTTCGAATTTTAAAAGTTTTTTAGTTTGGTCTGCTACGTATTTTTCTTATGACTCTTTGTTGTAAACCAAAATTTGTAATTTTTTACTTTAAATGCACGTCTTCTTAATTTTCTGACTTTTTAATTTTTTAACCATCTTTGTAGGACGGATGGAGCAATGTTTAAAACCCAATTCACTAGTCAGATTATGGGGATGATTAGATCGAGGTTATTAGCTATTCCTATTTACTTTCACAATATTTGCTACTAACCAATTTAGTGATAAAATCCCCAAACTATAGTCATATAGATTAAATGATCAAATTGAAACTTTTTAAAAAAATAATGAGAAAAGTGAATTAAAAAAAAATTAATATATCTTTAAAAAATAAAAAAATTGAATATTTCATAATTTATTATTTGTAATCATTAACTATGTAATCATGTAGCAAAGTAGAAATTAACAATAATAATTATTCAAGCTTTAACATGTCATTTTCTAATATTCACTCAAGCTGTGGTTGATGACGGAAAAAAGATGGGCTGAAAAGTTATCATTTTCCTATTGATGTTATTAATTCCCATCCATAATTATTAATGTCATCAATTTGTGAAGGGTAACCTTTCAAACTTATTTTTTTCCCGACCTCACCCAGGACATGAAAGAATATTAAAAGAACATAGCTGAAAGTTTTGAAATTATTATTCATGATTTGTCATCATTAACTAAGTTGTTGTGTAGCACAATACTCCACTCCATAAATATTAATGATGAAATTAGCAATAATAATTATTTAAGCTTTAACATGTCATCTTCTAATATTCAATCAAGCTGTGGTTGGAGACGGAAAGAAGATGAGTTGAACAATTATCATTTTCCGATTGATGCCATTAATTCTCATCCATAGTTATTAATGTCATCAATTGGTGAAGGATAACTTTTCAAACTTATCTTCTTTCCGTCCTCTCCCAGGACTTGAATGAATATTAAAAGAAGATGGCTGAAAGTTTTGAAATTATTATTCATGATTTGTCATCATCAACTATTATGTAGCAATGGTTCCATAAGTATCAATGATGAAATTAACAATAATAATTATTCAAGCTTTAACATGTCATCTTCTAATATTCACTCAAGCTGTGGATGAAGACGGAAAGAAGATGAGTTGAACAGCTATCATTTTCCTATTGATGCCATTAATTATCATCCATAGTTATTAATGTTATCAATTGGTGAAGGATAACTTTTCAAACTTATCTTCTTTCCGT
Source organism: Crotalaria pallida (assembly GCA_037953625.1). Lineage (NCBI taxonomy): Eukaryota > Viridiplantae > Streptophyta > Magnoliopsida > Fabales > Fabaceae > Crotalaria > Crotalaria pallida. The sequence continues at coordinate 130,280,430 of CM075650.1, forward strand.
CCTCTCCCAGGACTTGAATGAATATTAAAGGAAGATGGCTGAAAGTTTTGAAATTATTATTCATGATTTGTCATCATTAACTATTATGTAGTAATGTCCTTTGGTTCCATAAGTATGAATGATGAAATTAACAATAATAATTATTCAAGCTTTAACATGTCATCTTCTAATATTCATTCAAGCTGTGGATGAAGACGGAAAGAAGATGAGTTGAACAGTTATCATTTTCCTATTGATGCCATTAATTCTCATCCATAGTTATTAATGTCATCAATTGGTGAAGGATAACTTTTCAAACTTATCTTCTTCCCGTCTTCTCCCAGTACTTGAATGAATATTGTGGTGGACTCGGCCTAGCCGAGGTCCTCAAACCACCTCGCCGAAGTCCTGAGGACCCTTCGGGAGGCCTTCTAAGCGCTTGGCCGAGCTCAATGCTCAACGGCCGAACAGATGCCAGATACAGGCCGACCTCGTGTTCCCATCCAGGTCCGACACCTCCCCGAGTCCGACATATAGGACATGATGACGTCCCCCTTCCTTATCCACAAGGACAGCTCACAACCTTATCCACAAGGACAGCTCACAACCTTATCCACAAGGACAGCTTACAACCTTATCCGCAAGGACAACCTATCCACTCCTAGCTCAGTACATGCTGGCCCTACTTGAGCCTAAAGCAAGCCCATTAGGGCAACCAGCTCCCCCCTATAAGTAGCTCCGTACTACATGGGGCTCAGGTACGTCCTCTAACCCTAATTGCCATCCTCACACACCAGTGATTAGGGTTGCTTCTTGGCTCTTTCCTTTAGCCGTCTGAGGACTTCCCCCAAACATCACAGATCAACCCTAGACAGAGGTACCTTTGAAGGTCATCTCCTACACCCTTGGAGGTCTTCACCGTCTAGGACATCACATTGGCGCCGTCTGTGGGGAAAGATAAACTTCAACCCACTCAGAAGATTCTACCATGTCTGAAGCTCAACCGGATCAGAAAAGGAGGAGGGAATGCTCTGGGAGAATCCCGCCAGCTGAAGACCTGCGGTCGCACCTTGGGGTTAGCTGGGCAGCAAGGTCCCCACCACCCCCCCTCCTTACCCACCGTCACTATCGTCGCATCAAAACACCATTCAAGCCTCAGCTCCTGATGGGTCCCAACAACATCCAAGAAATTTGGTTGTACAGGATCTGTTCAAAATACCGAGTTCGACATCTCCTATGAACCGAGAAAGGCAATCAAGTCACAAGTGTTAGCAGATTTTGTGTCCGAGTTTACAGAGCCCCACCAAAGCTCTAGCTCGGATATTTGGGTAATATATGTGGACGGTTCAAGCAATCAAAAGAGTGCAGGAGCTGGAGTTATTTTGGAAAACGCGGAAGGGCTCAGCATCGAGTATTCCCTGAAGTTCGAGTTTCTAACTTCGAATAATCAGGCCGAGTACGAGGCAGTCATTGCTGGCCTTCGCATGGCCAAAGAGCTCGGTGCGTCCGAAGTTCAAGTTATGAGCGACTCCCAGTTGGTGGTTTCCCAAGTTGTTGGGGACTACCAAGCCAAGGAACCCATCCTGCAGAAATATCTCGACAAAGTTAAATCCCTCGCTCTCGATTTTGAAAAATTTTCCATCACCCATATCCCCCGCAGTTCAAATTCCCGAGCTGATGTGCTTTCCAAGTTGGCAAGCACAAAAGGCGGAGGGAATAATAAAAGCCTCATTCAAGAGCAAATCGCAACCCCAAGCGTAGTAATGGCCATTTCGGTATCGCCGAACTGGATGCACCCGATCAGGGCGTACCTCGAACATGGAATACTCCCTGCCGATCAAAAGGAGGCAAAGAAACTTAAGAGAAAAGCAGCTGAGTATGTTATTATTGATGGAGTCCTTTATAGGAGAGGAATGTCATCTCCACTCCTCCGATGTCTTACCTCCGAGGAAGCTCAGGAGACCTTGAACGAGGTCCATGGAGGAATGGGGAGCCATCACGTCGGAGGAAAATCCTTGGCGAGAAAGATACTAAGGGCCGGATATTTCTGGCCAACCTTAGTAATGGATTCCATTGACCATGTTCGACGATGTCCTCAATGCCAATTCTTCAGTGATGTTTACCAGAAACCGTCCGAGGAGCTCCACTCTCTAGCCTCCCCCTGGCCTTTCAGCATGTGGGGGATGGACATTGTGGGACAGTTCCCAACGGCTCCAGGCCAACTAAAATTCATCGTGGTAGCAATAGACTACTTCACCAAATGGATCGAAGTTGAGCCCCTAGCAACCATCACTTCGGCAAGGATCCAGAAGCTTTTCATGAAACAAGTCATCTCCCGTTTCGGCTTTCCTCTCACATTGATCACCGACAACGGCAGTCAATTCGCCGCCAACAACTTCCAGATATTAGCTGAGAGTCTCGGGATCTCCCATTGTTTTTCCTCGGTTGAGCACCCCCAGACTAATGGCCAAGCAGAAGCCGCCAACCGAGCTATTGTAGATGGCCTCAAGAAGAGAATCACACAGGCCAAAGGAGCATGGGCCGATCTTCTACCCGAGGTCCTCTGGTCAATCAGGACCACGGTTTAGTCCTCAACCGGAGAAACCCCCTTCAGACTCACCTATGGTTGTGATGCGGTCATCCCCATCGAACGAAGAATTCATACCTTCCGAATGAGGGACAGACCCGAGGAGGAAAACGGAAATTTGATAAAAGAAAACTTGATTTTGGCCGAGGAGATCCGGGACGCCGCTTCTGCTCGGGAAAAGAAAGCGAAAGAAAGGCAAGCCAAGCAGTATAACAAAGCGGTACAACCCAGGTCTTTTGAGGTCGGCGATCTCGTTCTTAGGAGGGCTGACATCGGTCTTAAAAACCGAAGAGACGGGAAATTTGCTCAAAACTGGGAAGGCCCCTACAGAGTCATCTCAAAAACACACTCTGGGGCATATAGACTAGAAACCCTTGAAGGGGCCGAGCTTAAAAATTCTTGGAACGTGGCAAAACTGAGAACCTACTTCAGCTAGGTTTACCTCAGATGTTATCGGCTGCCCCAGTTAAAAGTTTAAATTTTATCTTCATAATTTTATCTTCAGTTCTATTAATATTTCGCACTTACTTTTCCTAATCATGCTCTCATTTTCCACGTGGGGACATACCCACCTTCTCAATCTATAAGCAATGTACTCATGGTAATTAATGAAAAGTACAAACTTGCTCATACTCAAGTGCCACAGTTTTATATACGTACGTACTAGCTTCTCATTTAGCACTAGCCACCTAAATGTTGCATGACGCTATGCACAGCCAACGTCTCCCAGATAAGATCGGCTCATATGCACAGTGTACAAGGGACACCCGATAAAGAACAGACTGCTGTGAAATGTTTATACATAGCTTCACACAGCACTCTCTTTTACATCGGGGCCGAGGACACCCACCTCGGCTAAGGTGGGTAGCTCCGAGTTCCCTACCGTATGCACTTATATACAGTACCTTTATTCAGAGGAAAACTTATAAGATTACTGCACTTACTGAGTCGTCCGAGTTTAACATTGGTAAGTTTTAAATCCGATCAAATCCAAATACAACAAGTTGACAAAAAACTTGTATCCTCAAAGGTAGTTCTACTTAGTTATTTAAAAATGACCTCGGACTCTATACGAATGCAACAAGCGAGTCTTCCGGAGCTCCTCTAACTTCCGCCGGTGCTCCTCCTTTAACTCGGCCAACTTTTGCTCAGCCGAGTCTTTATTCTCCCTCAGCTCCGCCACTTCCGCCGCCATATCAGACCGGGCCTTCTTCCTGGCCGGCGACACGCCTTCCGCAACGTCATCGGCGACATCGGCCAACACATTGAAAAAGTTAGTCGCCCTTCTTAAATGATAAGCCAACCCTTCGGCCGTCTTCTTCCATTCGCCCCCCGACATCTGCACAAGCGACTCTTTAACCGAGGGCTTAGTAGTAGGAGTTGTTGGCCTTGGGGCACCAGCAACTTGGACAGGCTCGGTACTGGGAGAGGGAGGCTGAGGAGGGGACGAGGTAGCGACCACCGCAGGCTGAGTAGAATGTGGTAGAGCGGAGTTGGCTGACGTCGTCTCGGCCGTCGCGGCGTCAGTGGAAGTGCTCTCCGACTTCTTCCTTTTGCGACTCAGCGCAACCTTCAACGCCTTAGACGACATCGCTGACCAATATTCCTCTGCAAACAAAAAAGAAGAGACGAAGACAAATCAATAAAAAAAAAAAACGTGTTTGTATACATATTTTTGCAAGTCACAAGAGCGAGGTTAACTACCAATTTTGGCTAATACGTCATTGTCGGAACACTTCATAAAAACCCCAATATCAAGTTGGACTTTTCGAGCTTGATATTCATTGTGAAAGTGATGGACTGTGGCAGCCTCGTCCGCATCAAGAGTCGCGCCCGACCACCTTTGTGGAGTACCAAGGTGGCGGTCAAAGAACTCCGAGGTCCACTCTAGGGGAAACCTCGGACCCGTCTCGTCCCGGAACCAAGGTCGGCCAGCACCCACAAATTTATACTTGAAGAACCTGGGTTTAAAGTGCTTCCAGGATTCCGTAAACATCCCGAAGAGCCCACAGCGAGCTCGGGCTTTGGCCGATACCCAAAGTCGTCCAGTGACCCCGTCTTTGTTATTGATGAACGGGTTGTACATCCACAGAAAAAGTTGGACTGTGCATACTAATCCCCTGGCCCGACAATATTCCTGAAACGCCCTCAAGAATGACCAAGTGTTGGGGTGGAGTTGCGAGGGAGCTAGGCCGAGCTCTTTCAGAACCCCCATCTCAAGGTCAGTGAACGGCAAGGTAACGCCAAGGTTGTGAATTAAATCGGAATAAAAAAAGAAGGAGTTGACATCGGTCTTGGTGCAAATTCGGTCATTCGCCGAACATTGAAGAACTTCGTAAGAAGTACCAGCGGCGTCGCCCGAACAGGGTAATATAACTCTCTTCACATCGGAGAGTTTATCCTCGGAATCTAGAGTAGATCGCACTCCCTTCGGCTCCACGTCGACCCATAGATATTGGTCGGCATCGGTGGGCGCAGGATACAGATCAGGTCGGCTCACGCATCTCCGGGGCGGCATGGTACCTGTGGAAGAACAGGGGAGCTCGATGTCAGTCTTACGGGTTACAAATTAACCCCCCAGAAACCCCCCTCGAAGTCGTCCCGAGGGGCGAGCACCTCCCCTCTACCACAGATACCCCCCCATTCATATCCACTCTTTCCTCCGCCAACAATCCCGAGGTTAGGCTACCTCAACGGGATCAACCTCTAAAACTTATCCCTCATATTCCTCTAAAACCTATCCCTAGGTTAGACTCATATTCCTCGTCGACATCCAAGGAGGAGCAGGAGGAGGAAGAGGGGCCGTCCTCTTCCTCGTTACCACTACGGGATAGGGAAGTCATTACATACCATTCCCTAACCCGTCCCCTACTCATAATAAACCTAGTGTATCCCTTCAATTCCTGAAAAAAAAAACGAAAGCAGTGCAAAAACCCGCAAAGCAAGTCCTAAAACGCCCCAAACCCAGAACATTATAAGCCACCAATTGGATCCTCCAAGGCTAGCAAAAAACCCAACAGACGGAAAAAACCACCCCTATAGAAACAGAACTTTAGAATCCTAAATCTTACCCAGGTGAACCAGAGCAGGGAAGGAGAAGAAGTAAAAACAAAAGGGAAAAAGAAGTGAGAGAATACCTCAAGTATGCAACCGCGAAGAACGAAGGGGGTGGAGAGTGATTTTCTATCTGCGGAGAAAGAAGGAGAGAAGAGCACAATTCCAGAATGTAGGGAGAGTGGATATGGTGTAAGTGAAAGAAGGTGCAACCGTGTGGTGGAAAGAAGAAGCAGAACGATTTGTGCCAAGATAAGGGAAGAGGAACCACCTTCCCTCCACTTTCGAAAGTTGGGCCAAGCCTAAAAGGCCCAACCCAACATGCAGCCATACCAATTGGGACGCGTGTCATGCAGCAGCTGAAATATTGGACCTCGAGCAACGTCATAGTAATGATGACGCTTCGAAGGTCGTGATTTCTGACACGGGTCAGATCTAGTAAAATCAAACGTCACATCGGTACGGGTGACTTGACAACTGTCAAACCTGCTCTGTCATAATGAAAGGACATCAGAAACAACTGGATCCAACTTACCGGCAACTCATCGTCCGTACTCCCTAGAACCTCGGAACAAGGCTCCGATAGCCTTGACCGAGCTGGGGGGCTTATGTGGTGAACTCGGACCTTATGAGGCGGATTTGGGGAAAAGACCTAAACCAGAACCTCGGAACAAGGCTCCGATAGCCTTGGCCGAGCTGGGGGGCTTATGTGGTGGACTCGGCCTAGCCGAGGTCCTCAAACCACCTCGCCGAAGTCCTGAGGACCCTTCAGGAGGCCTTCTAAGCGCTTGGCCGAGCTCAATGCTCAACGGCCGAACAGATGCCAGATACAGGCCGACCTCGTGTTCCCATCCAGGTCCGACACCTCCCCGAGTCCGACATATAGGACATGCTGACGTCCCCCTTCCTTATCCACAAGGACAGCTCACAACCTTATCCACAAGGACAACTCACAACCTTATCCACAAGGACAGCTCAAAACCTTATCCGCAAGGACAGCCTATCCACTCCTAGCTCAGTACAGGTTGGCCCTACTTGGGCCTAAAGCAAGCCCATTAGGGCAACCAGCTCCCCCCTATAAGTAGCTCCGTACTACATGGGGCTCAGGTATGTCCTCTAACCCTAATTGCCATCCTCACACATCAGTGATTAGGGTTGCTTCTTGGCTCTTTCCTTTAGCCGTCTGAGGACTTCCCCCAAACATCACAGATCAACCCTAGACAGAGGTACCTTTGAAGGTCATCTCCTACACCCTTGGAGGTCCTCACCGTCTAGGACATCACAAATATTAAAAGAAGATGGCTGAGAGTTTTGAAATTATTATTCATGATTTGTCATCATTAACTATTATGTAGCAATGTCCTTCGATTCCATAAGTATCAATGATGAAATTAATAATAAAAATTATTGAAGCTTTAACATGTCATCTTCTAATATTCAGTCAAGCTGTGGTTGGAGACGGAAAGAAGATGAGTTTAAAAGTTATCATTTTCCTATTGATGCCATTAATTCTCATCCATAGTTATTAATGTCATCAATTGGTGAAGGATAACTTTTCTAACTTATCTTTTTCCCGTCTTCTCCCAGTACTTGAATGAATATTAAACGAAGATGGCTGAAAGTTTTGACATTATTGTTCATGATTTGTCATCATTAACTATTATGTAGTAATGTCTTTCGGTTCCATAAGTATGAATGATGAAATTAACAATAATAATTATTCAAGCTTTAACATGTCATCTTCTAATATTCACTCAAGCTGTGGATGAAGACGGAAAGAAGATGAGTTGAACAGTTATCATTTTCCTATTGAGGCTATTAATTCTCATCCATAGTTATTAATGTCATCAATTGGTGAAGAATAACTTTTCAAACTTATCTTTTTTCCGTCTTCTCCCAGTACTTGAATGAATATTAAAGGAATATGGCTGAAAGTTTTGAAATTATTATTCATGATTTGTCATCATTAACTACTATGTAGGAATGTCTTTCGGTTCCATAAGTATGAATGATGAAATTAACAATAATAATTATTCATGCTTTAACATGTCATCTTCTAATATTCACTCAAGCTGTTGATGAAGACGGAAAGAAGATGAGTTGAACAGTTATCATTTTCCTATTGATGATATTAATTCTCATCCATAGTTATTAATGTCATCAATTGGTGAAGGATAACTTTTCAAACTTTTCTTCTTCCCGTCTTCTCCCAATACTTGAATGAATATTAAAAGAAGGTGGCTGAAAGTTTTGAAATTATTATTCATGATTTGTCATCATTAACTATTATGTAGCAATGTCCTTCGATTCCATAAGTATTAATGATGAAATTAATAATAAAAATTATTGAAGCTTTAACATGTCATCTTCTAATATTCACTCAAGCTGTGGATGGAGACGGAAAGAAGATGAGTTAAACAGTTATCATTTTCCTATTGATGCCATTAATTCTCATCCATAGTTATTAATGTCATCAATTGGTGAAGGATAACTTTTCAAACTTGTTTTCTTTCCGTTTTCTCCCAAGACATGAATGAATATTAAAAGAAGATGGTTGAAAGTTTTGAAATTATTATTCATGATTTGTCAACATTAACTATTATGTAGCAATGTCCTTTGGTTCCATAAGTATCAATGATGAAATTAACAATAATAATTATTCAAGCTTTAACATATCATCTTCTAATATTTAGTCAAGCTGTGGTTGGAGACAGAAAGAAGATGAGTTGAACAGTTATTATTTTCCTATTGATGCCATTTATTGTCATCCATAGTTATTAATGTCATCAATTGGTGAAGGATAACTTTTCAAACTTATCTTCTTTCCGTCTTCTCCCAGGACTTGAATGAATATTAAAAGAAGATGGTTGAAAGTTTTGAAATTATTATTCATGATTTGTCATCATTAACTATTATGTAGCAATGTCCTTCGATTCCTTAAGTATTAATGATGAAATTAACAATAATAATCATTCAAGCTTTAACATGTCATCTTCTAATATTTAGTCAAGCTGTGGATGGAGACGGAAAGAAGATGAGTTGAACAGTTATCATTTTCCTATTGATGCCATTAATTCTCATCCATAGTTATTAATGTCATCAATTGGTGAAGGATAACTTTTCAAACTTGTCTTCTTTCCGTTTTCTCCCAGGACTTGAATGAATATTAAAAGAAGATGGTTGAAAGTTTTGAAATTATTATTCATGATTTGTCAACATTTACTATTATGTAGCAATGTCCTTTGGTTCCATAAGTATCAATGATGAAATTAACAATAATAATTATTCAAGCTTTAACATATCATCTTCTAATATTTAGTCAAGCTGTGGTTGGAGACAGAAAGAAGATGAGTTGAACAGTTATTATTTTCCTATTGATGCCATTTATTGTCATCCATAGTTATTAATGTCATCAATTGGTGAAGGATAACTTTTCAAACTTATCTTCTTTCCGTCTTCTCCCAGGACTTGAATGAATATTAAAAGAAGATGGTTGAAAGTTTTGAAATTATTATTCATGATTTGTCATCATTAACTATTATGTAGCAATGTCCTTCGATTCCTTAAGTATTAATGATGAAATTAACAATAATAATTATTCAAGCTTTAACATGTCATCTTCTAATATTTAGTCAAGCTGTGGATGGAGACGGAAAGAAGATGAGTTGAACAGTTATCATTTTCCTATTGATGCCATTAATTCTCATCCATAGTTATTAATGTCATCAATTGGTGAAGGATAACTTTTCAAACTTGTCTTCTTTCCGTTTTCTCCCAGGACTTGAATGAATATTAAAAGAAGATGGTTGAAAGTTTTGAAATTATTATTCATGATTTGTCAACATTAACTATTATGTAGCAATGTCCTTTGGTTCCATAAGTATCAATGATGAAATTAACAATAATAATTATTCAAGCTTTAACATGTCATCTTCTAATATTTAGCAAGCTGTGGTTGGAGACGGAAAGAAGATGAGTTGAACAGTTATCATTTTCCTATCGATGCCATTAATTCTCATCCATAGTTATTAATGTCATCAATTGGTGAAGGATAACTTTTCAAACTTATCTTCTTTCCGTCTTCTCCCAGGACTTGAATGAATATTAAAAGATGGCTGAAAGTTTTGAAATTATTATTCATGATTTGTCATCATTAACTATTATGTAGCAATGTCCTTCGGTTCCATAAGTATCAATGATGAAATTAACAATAATAATTATTCAAGCATTAACATGTCATCTTCTAATATTCAGTCAAGCTGTGGTTGGAGACGGAAAGAAGATGAGTTGAACAGTTATCATTTTCATGCCATTAATTCTAATCCATAGTTATTAATGTCATTAATTGGTGAAAGATAACTTTTCAAACTTATCTTCTTTCCGTCCTCTCCCACGACTTGAATGAATATTAAAAGATGGTTGAAAGTGTTGAAATTATTATTCATGATTTGTCATCATTAACTATTATTTAGCAATGTCCTTCGGTTCCATAAGTATCAATGATGAAATTAACAATAATAATTATTCAAGATTTAACATGTCATCTTCTAATATTTAGTCAAGCTGTGGATGGAGACGGAAAGAAGATGAGTTGAACAGTTATCATTTTCCTATTGATGCCATTAATTCTCATCCATAGTTATTAATGTCATCAATTGGTGAAGGATAACTTTTCAAACTTGTCTTCTTCCCGTCTGCTCCCAATACTTGAATGAATATTAAAAGAAGATGGCTGAAAGTTTTGAAATTATTATTCATGATTTGTCATCATTAACTATTATGTAGCAATGTCCTTCGATTCCATAAGTATCAATGATGAAATTAACAATAATAATTATTCAAGCTTTAACATGTCATCTTCTAATATTTAGTCAAGCTGTGGATGGAGACGGAAAGAAGATGAGTTGAACAGTTATCATTTTCCTATTGATGCCATTAATTCTCATCCATAGTTATTAATGTCATCAATTGGTGATGGATAACTTTTCAAACTTGTCTTCTTTCCGTTTTCTCCCAGGACTTGAATGAATATTAAAAGAAGATGGTTGAAAGTTTTGAAATTATTATTCATGATTTGTCAACATTAACTATTATGTAGCAATGTCCTTTATTTCCATAAGTATCAATGATGAAATTAACAATAATAATTATTCAAGCTTTAACATGTCATCTTCTAATATTTAGTCAAGCTGTGGTTGGAGACGGAAAGAAGATGAGTTGAACTGTTATCATTTTCCTATTGATGCCATTAATTCTCATCCATAGTTATTATTGTCATCTATTGGTGAAGGATGACTTTTCAAACTTATCTTCTTTCCGTCTTCTCCCAGTACTTGAATGAATATTAAAAGATGGCTGAAAGTTTTGAAATTATTATTCATGATTTGTCATCATTAACTATTATGTAGCAATGTCCTTCGGTTCCAAAAGTATCAATGATGAAATTAACAATAATAATTATTATTCAAGCTTTATCATGTCATCTTCTAATATTCAGTCAAGCTGTGGTTGGAGACGGAAAGAAGATGAGTTGAACAGTTATCATTTTCCTATTGATGCCATTAATTCTCATCCATAGTTATTAATGTCATCAATTGGTGAATGATAACTTTTCAAACTTATCTTCTTCCCGTCTTCTCCCAATACTTGAATGAATATTAAAAGAAGATGGCTGAAAGTTTTGAAATTATTATTCATGATTTGTCATCATTAACTATTATGTAGCAATGTCCTTCGATTCCATAAGTATTAATGATGAAATTAACAATAATAATTATTCAAGCTTTAACATGTCATCTTCTAATATATAGTCAAGCTGTGGATGGAGACGGAAAGAAGATGAGTTGAACAGTTATCATTTTCCTATTGATGTCATTAATTCTCATCCATAGTTATTAATGTCATCAATTGGTGAAGGATAACTTTTCAAACTTGTCTTCTTTCCGTTTTCTCCGAGGACTTGAATGAATATTAAAAGAAGATGGTTGAAAGTTTTGAAATTATTATTCATGATTTGTCAACATTAACTATTATGTAGCAATGTCCTTTGGTTCCATAAGTATCAATGATGAAATTAACAATAATAATTATTCAAGCTTTAACATGTCATCTTCTAATATTTAGCAAGCTGTGGTTGGAGACGGAAAGAAGATGAGTTGAACAGTTATAATTTTCCTATCGATGCCATTAATTCTCATCCATAGTTATTAATGTCATCAATTGGTGAAGGATAACTTTTCAAACTTATCTTCTTTCCGTCTTCTCCCAGGACTTGAATGAATATTAAAAGATGGCTGAAAGTTTTGAAATTATTATTCATGATTTGTCATCATTAACTATTATGTAGCAATGTCCTTCGGTTCCATAAGTATCAATGATGAAATTAACAATAATAATTATTCAAGCATTAACATGTCATCTTCTAATATTCAGTCAAGCTGTGGTTGGAGACGGAAAGAAGATGAGTTGAACAGTTATCATTTTCATGCCATTAATTCTAATCCATAGTTATTAATGTCATTAATTGGTGAAAGATAACTTTTCAAACTTATCTTCTTTCCGTCCTCTCCCACGACTTGAATGAATATTAAAAGATGGTTGAAAGTGTTGAAATTATTATTCATGATTTGTCATCATTAACTATTATTTAGCAATGTCCTTCGGTTCCATAAGTATCAATGATGAAATTAACAATAATAATTATTCAAGATTTAACATGTCATCTTCTAATATTTAGTCAAGCTGTGGATGGAGACGGAAAGAAGATGAGTTGAACAGTTATCATTTTCCTATTGATGCCATTAATTCTCATCCATAGTTATTAATGTCATCAATTGGTGAAGGATAACTTTTCAAACTTGTCTTCTTCCCGTCTGCTCCCAATACTTGAATGAATATTAAAAGAAGATGGCTGAAAGTTTTGAAATTATTATTCATGATTTGTCATCATTAACTATTATGTAGCAATGTCCTTCGATTCCATAAGTATCAAAGATGAAATTAACAATAATAATTATTCAAGCTTTAACATGTCATCTTCTAATATTTAGTCAAGCTGTGGATGGAGACGGAAAGAAGATGAGTTGAACAGTTATCATTTTCCTATTGATGCCATTAATTCTCATCCATAGTTATTAATGTCATCAATTGGTGATGGATAACTTTTCAAACTTGTCTTCTTTCCGTTTTCTCCCAGGACTTGAATGAATATTAAAAGAAGATGGTTGAAAGTTTTGAAATTATTATTCATGATTTGTCAACATTAACTATTATGTAGCAATGTCCTTTATTTCCATAAGTATCAATGATGAAATTAACAATAATAATTATTCAAGCTTTAACATGTCATCTTCTAATATTTAGTCAAGCTGTGGTTGGAGACGGAAAGAAGATGAGTTGAACTGTTATCATTTTCCTATTGATGCCATTAATTCTCATCCATAGTTATTATTGTCATCTATTGGTGAAGGATGACTTTTCAAACTTATCTTCTTTCCGTCTTCTCCCAGTACTTGAATGAATATTAAAAGATGGCTGAAAGTTTTGAAATTATTATTCATGATTTGTCATCATTAACTATTATGTAGCAATGTCCTTCGGTTCCAAAAGTATCAATGATGAAATTAACAATAATAATTATTATTCAAGCTTTATCATGTCATCTTCTAATATTCAGTCAAGCTGTGGTTGGAGACGGAAAGAAGATGAGTTGAACAGTTATCATTTTCCTATTGATGCCATTAATTCTCATCCATAGTTATTAATGTCATCAATTGGTGAATGATAACTTTTCAAACTTATCTTCTTCCCGTCTTCTCCCAATACTTGAATGAATATTAAAAGAAGATGGCTGAAAGTTTTGAAATTATTATTCATGATTTGTCATCATTAACTATTATGTAGCAATGTCCTTCGATTCCATAAGTATTAATGATGAAATTAACAATAATAATTATTCAAGCTTTAACATGTCATCTTCTAATATATAGTCAAGCTGTGGATGGAGACGGAAAGAAGATGAGTTGAACAGTTATCATTTTCCTATTGATGTCATTAATTCTCATCCATAGTTATTAATGTCATCAATTGGTGAATGATAACTTTTCAAACTTGTCTTCTTTCCGTTTTCTCCGAGGACTTGAATGAATATTAAAAGAAGATGGTTGAAAGTTTTGAAATTATTATTCATGATTTGTCAACATTAACTATTATGTAGCAATGTCCTTTGGTTCCATAAGTATCAATGATGAAATTAACAATAATAATTATTCAAGCTTTAACATGTCATCTTCTAATATTTAGCAAGCTGTGGTTGGAGACGGAAAGAAGATGAGTTGAACAGTTATAATTTTCCTATCGATGCCATTAATTCTCATCCATAGTTATTAATGTCATCAATTGGTGAAGGATAACTTTTCAAACTTATCTTCTTTCCGTCTTCTCCCAGGACTTGAATGAATATTAAAAGATGGCTGAAAGTTTTGAAATTATTATTCATGATTTGTCATCATTAACTATTATGTAGCAATGTCCTTCGGTTCCATAAGTATCAATGATGAAATTAACAATAATAATTATTCAAGCATTAACATGTCATCTTCTAATATTCAGTCAAGCTGTGGTTGGAGACGGAAAGAAGATGAGTTGAACAGTTATCATTTTCATGCCATTAATTCTAATCCATAGTTATTAATGTCATTAATTGGTGAAAGATAACTTTTCAAACTTATCTTCTTTCCGTCCTCTCCCACGACTTGAATGAATATTAAAATATGGTTGAAAGTGTTGAAATTATTATTCATGATTTGTCATCATTAACTATTATTTAGCATTGTCCTTCGGTTCCATAAGTATCAATGATGAAATTAACAATAATAATTATTCAAGATTTAACATGTCATCTTCTAATATTTAGTCAAGCTGTGGATGGAGACGTAAAGAAGATGAGTTGAACAGTTATCATTTTCCTATTGATGCCATTAATTCTCATCCATAGTTATTAATGTCATCAATTGGTGAAGGATAACTTTTAAAACTTGTCTTCTTCCCGTCTGCTCCCAATACTTGAATGAATATTAAAAGAAGATGGCTGAAAGTTTTGAAATTATTATTCATGATTTGTCATCATTAACTATTATGTAGCAACGTCCTTCGATTCCATAAGTATCAATGATGAAATTAACAATAATAATTATTCAAGCTTTAACATGTCATCTTCTAATATTTAGTCAAGCTGTGGATGGAGACGGAAAGAAGATGAGTTGAACAGTTATCATTTTCCTATTGATGCCATTAATTCTCATCCATAGTTATTAATGTCATCAATTGGTGATGGATAACTTTTCAAATTTGTCTTCTTTCCGTTTTCTCCCAGGACTTGAATGAATATTAAAAGAAGATGGTTGAAAGTTTTGAAATTATTATTCATGATTTGTCAACATTAACTATTATGTAGCAATGTCCTTTATTTCCATAAGTATCAATGATGAAATTAACAATAATAATTATTCAAGCTTTAACATGTCATCTTCTAATATTTAGTCTAGCTGTGGTTGGAGACGGAAAGAAGATGAGTTGAACAGTTATCATTTTCCTATTGATGCCATTAATTCTCATCCATAGTTATTAATGTCATCAATTGGTGAAGGATGACTTTTCAAACTTATCTTTTTTCCGTCTTCTCCCAGGACTTGAATGAATATTAAAAGAAGATGGCTGAAAGTTTTGAAATTATTATTCATGATTTGTCATCATTAACTATTATGTAGCAATGTCCTTCGATTCCATAAGTATCAATGATGAAATTAACAATAATAATTATTCAAGCTTTAACATGTCATCTTCTAATATTTAGTCAAGCTGTGGATGGAGACAGAAAGAAGATGAGTTGAACAGTTATCATTTTCCTATTGATGCCATTAATTCTCATCCATAGTTATTAATGTCATCAACTGGTGAAGGATAACTTTTCAAACTTGTCTTCTTCCCGTCTGCTCCCAATACTTGAATGAATATTAAAAGAAGATGGCTGAAAGTTTTGAAATTATTATTCATGATTTGTCATCATTAACTATTATGTAGCAATGTCCTTCGATTCCATAAGTATCAATGATGAAATTAACAATAATAATTATTCAAGCTTTAACATGTCATCTTCTAATATTTAGTCAAGCTGTGGATGGAGACGGAAAGAAGATGAGTTGAACAGTTATCATTTTCCTATTGATGCCTTTAATTCTCATCCATAGTTATTAATGTCATCAATTGGTGATGGATAACTTTTCAAACTTGTCTTCTTTCCGTTTTCTCCCAGGACTTGAATGAATATTAAAAGAAGATGGTTGAAAGTTTTGAAATTATTATTCATGATTTGTCAACATTAACTATTATGTAGCAATGTCCTTTATTTCCATAAGTATCAATGATGAAATTAACAATAATAATTATTCAAGCTTTAACATGTCATCTTCTAATATTTAGTCAAGCTGTGGTTGGAGACGAAAAGAAGATGAGTTGAACTGTTATCATTTTCCTATTGATGCCATTAATTCTCATCCATAGTTATTATTGTCATCTATTGGTGAAGGATGACTTTTCAAACTTATCTTCTTTCCGTCTTCTCCCAGTACTTGAATGAATATTAAAAGATGGCTGAAAGTTTTGAAATTATTATTCATGATTTGTCATCATTAACTATTATGTAGCAATGTCCTTCGGTTCCAAAAGTATCAATGATGAAATTAACAATAATAATTATTATTCAAGCTTTATCATGTCATCTTCTAATATTCAGTCAAGCTGTGGTTGGAGACGGAAAGAAGATGAGTTGAACAGTTATCATTTTCCTATTGATGCCATTAATTCTCATCCATAGTTATTAATGTCATCAATTGGTGAATGATAACTTTTCAAACTTATCTTCTTCCCGTCTTCTCCCAATACTTGAATGAATATTAAAAGAAGATGGCTGAAAGTTTTGAAATTATTATTCATGATTTGTCATCATTAACTATTATGTAGCAATGTCCTTCGATTCCATAAGTATTAATGATGAAATTAACAATAATAATTATTCAAGCTTTAACATGTCATCTTCTAATATATAGTCAAGCTGTGGATGGAGACGGAAAGAAGATGAGTTGAACAGTTATCATTTTCCTATTGATGTCATTAATTCTCATCCATAGTTATTAATGTCATCAATTGGTGAAGGATAACTTTTCAAACTTGTCTTCTTTCCGTTTTCTCCGAGGACTTGAATGAATATTAAAAGAAGATGGTTGAAAGTTTTGAAATTATTATTCATGATTTGTCAACATTAACTATTATGTAGCAATGTCCTTTGGTTCCATAAGTATCAATGATGAAATTAACAATAATAATTATTCAAGCTTTAACATGTCATCTTCTAATATTTAGCAAGCTGTGGTTGGAGACGGAAAGAAGATGAGTTGAACAGTTATCATTTTCCTATCGATGCCATTAATTCTCATCCATAGTTATTAATGTCATCAATTGGTGAAGGATAACTTTTCAAACTTATCTTCTTTCCGTCTTCTCCCAGGACTTGAATGAATATTAAAAGATGGCTGAAAGTTTTGAAATTATTATTCATGATTTGTCATCATTAACTATTATGTAGCAATGTCCTTCGGTTCCATAAGTATCAATGATGAAATTAACAATAATAATTATTCAAGCATTAACATGTCATCTTCTAATATTCAGTCAAGCTGTGGTTGGAGACGGAAAGAAGATGAGTTGAACAGTTATCATTTTCATGCCATTAATTCTAATCCATAGTTATTAATGTCATTAATTGGTGAAAGATAACTTTTCAAACTTATCTTCTTTCCGTCCTCTCCCACGACTTGAATGAATATTAAAATATGGTTGAAAGTGTTGAAATTATTATTCATGATTTGTCATCATTAACTATTATTTAGCATTGTCCTTCGGTTCCATAAGTATCAATGATGAAATTAACAATAATAATTATTCAAGATTTAACATGTCATCTTCTAATATTTAGTCAAGCTGTGGATGGAGACGTAAAGAAGATGAGTTGAACAGTTATCATTTTCCTATTGATGCCATTAATTCTCATCCATAGTTATTAATGTCATCAATTGGTGAAGGATAACTTTTAAAACTTGTCTTCTTCCCGTCTGCTCCCAATACTTGAATGAATATTAAAAGAAGATGGCTGAAAGTTTTGAAATTATTATTCATGATTTGTCATCATTAACTATTATGTAGCAACGTCCTTCGATTCCATAAGTATCAATGATGAAATTAACAATAATAATTATTCAAGCTTTAACATGTCATCTTCTAATATTTAGTCAAGCTGTGGATGGAGACGGAAAGAAGATGAGTTGAACAGTTATCATTTTCCTATTGATGCCATTAATTCTCATCCATAGTTATTAATGTCATCAATTGGTGATGGATAACTTTTCAAATTTGTCTTCTTTCCGTTTTCTCCCAGGACTTGAATGAATATTAAAAGAAGATGGTTGAAAGTTTTGAAATTATTATTCATGATTTGTCAACATTAACTATTATGTAGCAATGTCCTTTATTTCCATAAGTATCAATGATGAAATTAACAATAATAATTATTCAAGCTTTAACATGTCATCTTCTAATATTTAGTCTAGCTGTGGTTGGAGACGGAAAGAAGATGAGTTGAACAGTTATCATTTTCCTATTGATGCCATTAATTCTCATCCATAGTTATTAATGTCATCAATTGGTGAAGGATGACTTTTCAAACTTATCTTTTTTCCGTCTTCTCCCAGGACTTGAATGAATATTAAAAGAAGATGGCTGAAAGTTTTGAAATTATTATTCATGATTTGTCATCATTAACTATTATGTAGCAATGTCCTTCGATTCCATAAGTATCAATGATGAAATTAACAATAATAATTATTCAAGCTTTAACATGTCATCTTCTAATATTTAGTCAAGCTGTGGATGGAGACAGAAAGAAGATGAGTTGAACAGTTATCATTTTCCTATTGATGCCATTAATTCTCATCCATAGTTATTAATGTCATCAATTGGTGAAGGATAACTTTTCAAACTTGTCTTCTTCCCGTCTTCTCCCAATACTTGAATGAATATTAAAAGAAGATGGCTGAAAGTTTTGAAATTATTATTCATGATTTGTCATCATTAACTATTATGTAGAAATGTCCTTCGATTCCATAAGTATCAATGATGAAATTAACAATAATAATTATTCAAGCTTTAACATGTCATCTTCTAATATTTAGTCAAGCTGTGGATGGAGACGGAAAGAAGATGAGTTGAACAGTTATCATTTTCCTATTGATGCCATTAATTCTCATCCATAGTTATTAATGTCATCAATTGGTGAAGGATAACTTTTCAAACTTATCTTCTTTCCGTCTTCTCCCAGGACTTGAATGAATATTAAAAGATGGCTGAAAGTTTTGAAATTATTATTCATGATTTGTCATCATTAACTATTATGTAGCAATGTCCTTCGGTTCCATAAGTATCAATGATGAAATTAACAATAATAATTATTCAAGCTTTAACATGTCATCTTCTAATATTCAGTCAAGCAGTGGTTGGAGACGGAAAGAAGATGAGTTGAACAGTTATCATTTTCATGTCATTAATTCTAATCCATAGTTATTAATGTCATTAATTGGTGAAAGATAACTTTTCAAACTTATCTTCTTTCCGTCCTCTCCCACGACTTGAATGAATATTAAAATATGGTTGAAAGTGTTGAAATTATTATTCATGATTTGTCATCATTAACTATTATGTAGCAATGTCCTTCGATTCCATAAGTATCAATGATGAAATTAACAATAATAATTATTCAAGCTTTAACATGTCATCTTCTAATATTTAGTCAAGCTGTGGATGGAGACGGAAAGAAGATGAGTTGAACAGTTATCATTTTCCTATTGATGCCTTTAATTCTCATCCATAGTTATTAATGTCATCAATTGGTGATGGATAACTTTTCAAACTTGTCTTCTTTCCGTTTTCTCCCAGGACTTGAATGAATATTAAAAGAAGATGGTTGAAAGTTTTGAAATTATTATTCATGATTTGTCAACATTAACTATTATGTAGCAATGTCCTTTATTTCCATAAGTATCAATGATGAAATTAACAATAATAATTATTCAAGCTTTAACATGTCATCTTCTAATATTTAGTCAAGCTGTGGTTGGAGACGAAAAGAAGATGAGTTGAACTGTTATCATTTTCCTATTGATGCCATTAATTCTCATCCATAGTTATTATTGTCATCTATTGGTGAAGGATGACTTTTCAAACTTATCTTCTTTCCGTCTTCTCCCAGTACTTGAATGAATATTAAAAGATGGCTGAAAGTTTTGAAATTATTATTCATGATTTGTCATCATTAACTATTATGTAGCAATGTCCTTCGGTTCCAAAAGTATCAATGATGAAATTAACAATAATAATTATTATTCAAGCTTTATCATGTCATCTTCTAATATTCAGTCAAGCTGTGGTTGGAGACGGAAAGAAGATGAGTTGAACAGTTATCATTTTCCTATTGATGCCATTAATTCTCATCCATAGTTATTAATGTCATCAATTGGTGAATGATAACTTTTCAAACTTATCTTCTTCCCGTCTTCTCCCAATACTTGAATGAATATTAAAAGAAGATGGCTGAAAGTTTTGAAATTATTATTCATGATTTGTCATCATTAACTATTATGTAGCAATGTCCTTCGATTCCATAAGTATTAATGATGAAATTAACAATAATAATTATTCAAGCTTTAACATGTCATCTTCTAATATATAGTCAAGCTGTGGATGGAGACAGAAAGAAGATGAGTTGAACAGTTATCATTTTCCTATTGATGTCATTAATTCTCATCCATAGTTATTAATGTCATCAATTGGTGAAGGATAACTTTTCAAACTTGTCTTCTTTCCGTTTTCTCCGAGGACTTGAATGAATATTAAAAGAAGATGGTTGAAAGTTTTGAAATTATTATTCATGATTTGTCAACATTAACTATTATGTAGCAATGTCCTTTGGTTCCATAAGTATCAATGATGAAATTAACAATAATAATTATTCAAGCTTTAACATGTCATCTTCTAATATTTAGCAAGCTGTGGTTGGAGACGGAAAGAAGATGAGTTGAACAGTTATCATTTTCCTATCGATGCCATTAATTCTCATCCATAGTTATTAATGTCATCAATTGGTGAAGGATAACTTTTCAAACTTATCTTCTTTCCGTCTTCTCCCAGGACTTGAATGAATATTAAAAGATGGCTGAAAGTTTTGAAATTATTATTCATGATTTGTCATCATTAACTATTATGTAGCAATGTCCTTCGGTTCCATAAGTATCAATGATGAAATTAACAATAATAATTATTCAAGCATTAACATGTCATCTTCTAATATTCAGTCAAGCTGTGGTTGGAGACGGAAAGAAGATGAGTTGAACAGTTATCATTTTCATGCCATTAATTCTAATCCATAGTTATTAATGTCATTAATTGGTGAAAGATAACTTTTCAAACTTATCTTCTTTCCGTCCTCTCCCACGACTTGAATGAATATTAAAATATGGTTGAAAGTGTTGAAATTATTATTCATGATTTGTCATCATTAACTATTATTTAGCATTGTCCTTCGGTTCCATAAGTATCAATGATGAAATTAACAATAATAATTATTCAAGATTTAACATGTCATCTTCTAATATTTAGTCAAGCTGTGGATGGAGACGTAAAGAAGATGAGTTGAACAGTTATCATTTTCCTATTGATGCCATTAATTCTCATCCATAGTTATTAATGTCATCAATTGGTGAAGGATAACTTTTAAAACTTGTCTTCTTCCCGTCTGCTCCCAATACTTGAATGAATATTAAAAGAAGATGGCTGAAAGTTTTGAAATTATTATTCATGATTTGTCATCATTAACTATTATGTAGCAACGTCCTTCGATTCCATAAGTATCAATGATGAAATTAACAATAATAATTATTCAAGCTTTAACATGTCATCTTCTAATATTTAGTCAAGCTGTGGATGGAGACGGAAAGAAGATGAGTTGAACAGTTATCATTTTCCTATTGATGCCATTAATTCTCATCCATAGTTATTAATGTCATCAATTGGTGATGGATAACTTTTCAAATTTGTCTTCTTTCCGTTTTCTCCCAGGACTTGAATGAATATTAAAAGAAGATGGTTGAAAGTTTTGAAATTATTATTCATGATTTGTCAACATTAACTATTATGTAGCAATGTCCTTTATTTCCATAAGTATCAATGATGAAATTAACAATAATAATTATTCAAGCTTTAACATGTCATCTTCTAATATTTAGTCTAGCTGTGGTTGGAGACGGAAAGAAGATGAGTTGAACAGTTATCATTTTCCTATTGATGCCATTAATTCTCATCCATAGTTATTAATGTCATCAATTGGTGAAGGATGACTTTTCAAACTTATCTTTTTTCCGTCTTCTCCCAGGACTTGAATGAATATTAAAAGAAGATGGCTGAAAGTTTTGAAATTATTATTCATGATTTGTCATCATTAACTATTATGTAGCAATGTCCTTCGATTCCATAAGTATCAATGATGAAATTAACAATAATAATTATTCAAGCTTTAACATGTCATCTTCTAATATTTAGTCAAGCTGTGGATGGAGACAGAAAGAAGATGAGTTGAACAGTTATCATTTTCCTATTGATGCCATTAATTCTCATCCATAGTTATTAATGTCATCAATTGGTGAAGGATAACTTTTCAAACTTGTCTTCTTCCCGTCTTCTCCCAATACTTGAATGAATATTAAAAGAAGATGGCTGAAAGTTTTGAAATTATTATTCATGATTTGTCATCATTAACTATTATGTAGAAATGTCCTTCGATTCCATAAGTATCAATGATGAAATTAACAATAATAATTATTCAAGCTTTAACATGTCATCTTCTAATATTTAGTCAAGCTGTGGATGGAGACGGAAAGAAGATGAGTTGAACAGTTATCATTTTCCTATTGATGCCATTAATTCTCATCCATAGTTATTAATGTCATCAATTGGTGAAGGATAACTTTTCAAACTTATCTTCTTTCCGTCTTCTCCCAGGACTTGAATGAATATTAAAAGATGGCTGAAAGTTTTGAAATTATTATTCATGATTTGTCATCATTAACTATTATGTAGCAATGTCCTTCGGTTCCATAAGTATCAATGATGAAATTAACAATAATAATTATTCAAGCTTTAACATGTCATCTTCTAATATTCAGTCAAGCAGTGGTTGGAGACGGAAAGAAGATGAGTTGAACAGTTATCATTTTCATGTCATTAATTCTAATCCATAGTTATTAATGTCATTAATTGGTGAAAGATAACTTTTCAAACTTATCTTCTTTCCGTCCTCTCCCACGACTTGAATGAATATTAAAATATGGTTGAAAGTGTTGAAATTATTATTCATGATTTGTCATCATTAACTATTATGTAGCAATGTCCTTCGATTCCATAAGTATCAATGATGAAATTAACAATAATAATTATTCAAGCTTTAACATGTCATCTTCTAATATTTAGTCAAGCTGTGGATGGAGACGGAAAGAAGATGAGTTGAACAGTTATCATTTTCCTATTGATGCCTTTAATTCTCATCCATAGTTATTAATGTCATCAATTGGTGATGGATAACTTTTAAAACTTGTCTTCTTCCCGTCTGCTCCCAATACTTGAATGAATATTAAAAGAAGATGGCTGAAAGTTTTGAAATTATTATTCATGATTTGTCATCATTAACTATTATGTAGCAACGTCCTTCGATTCCATAAGTATCAATGATGAAATTAACAATAATAATTATTCAAGCTTTAACATGTCATCTTCTAATATTTAGTCAAGCTGTGGATGGAGACGGAAAGAAGATGAGTTGAACAGTTATCATTTTCCTATTGATGCCATTAATTCTCATCCATAGTTATTAATGTCATCAATTGGTGATGGATAACTTTTCAAATTTGTCTTCTTTCCGTTTTCTCCCAGGACTTGAATGAATATTAAAAGAAGATGGTTGAAAGTTTTGAAATTATTATTCATGATTTGTCAACATTAACTATTATGTAGCAATGTCCTTTATTTCCATAAGTATCAATGATGAAATTAACAATAATAATTATTCAAGCTTTAACATGTCATCTTCTAATATTTAGTCTAGCTGTGGTTGGAGACGGAAAGAAGATGAGTTGAACAGTTATCATTTTCCTATTGATGCCATTAATTCTCATCCATAGTTATTAATGTCATCAATTGGTGAAGGATGACTTTTCAAACTTATCTTTTTTCCGTCTTCTCCCAGGACTTGAATGAATATTAAAAGAAGATGGCTGAAAGTTTTGAAATTATTATTCATGATTTGTCATCATTAACTATTATGTAGCAATGTCCTTCGATTCCATAAGTATCAATGATGAAATTAACAATAATAATTATTCAAGCTTTAACATGTCATCTTCTAATATTTAGTCAAGCTGTGGATGGAGACAGAAAGAAGATGAGTTGAACAGTTATCATTTTCCTATTGATGCCATTAATTCTCATCCATAGTTATTAATGTCATCAATTGGTGAAGGATAACTTTTCAAACTTGTCTTCTTCCCGTCTTCTCCCAATACTTGAATGAATATTAAAAGAAGATGGCTGAAAGTTTTGAAATTATTATTCATGATTTGTCATCATTAACTATTATGTAGAAATGTCCTTCGATTCCATAAGTATCAATGATGAAATTAACAATAATAATTATTCAAGCTTTAACATGTCATCTTCTAATATTTAGTCAAGCTGTGGATGGAGACGGAAAGAAGATGAGTTGAACAGTTATCATTTTCCTATTGATGCCATTAATTCTCATCCATAGTTATTAATGTCATCAATTGGTGAAGGATAACTTTTCAAACTTATCTTCTTTCCGTCTTCTCCCAGGACTTGAATGAATATTAAAAGATGGCTGAAAGTTTTGAAATTATTATTCATGATTTGTCATCATTAACTATTATGTAGCAATGTCCTTCGGTTCCATAAGTATCAATGATGAAATTAACAATAATAATTATTCAAGCTTTAACATGTCATCTTCTAATATTCAGTCAAGCAGTGGTTGGAGACGGAAAGAAGATGAGTTGAACAGTTATCATTTTCATGTCATTAATTCTAATCCATAGTTATTAATGTCATTAATTGGTGAAAGATAACTTTTCAAACTTATCTTCTTTCCGTCCTCTCCCACGACTTGAATGAATATTAAAATATGGTTGAAAGTGTTGAAATTATTATTCATGATTTGTCATCATTAACTATTATGTAGCAATGTCCTTCGATTCCATAAGTATCAATGATGAAATTAACAATAATAATTATTCAAGCTTTAACATGTCATCTTCTAATATTTAGTCAAGCTGTGGATGGAGACGGAAAGAAGATGAGTTGAACAGTTATCATTTTCCTATTGATGCCATTAATTCTCATCCATAGTTATTAATGTCATCAATTGGTGAAGGATAACTTTTCAAACTTGTCTTCTTTCCGTTTTCTCCCAGGACTTGAATGAATATTAAAAGAAGATGGTTGAAAGTTTTGAAATTATTATTCATGATTTGTCAACATTAACTATTATGCAGCAATGTCCTTTGGTTCCATAAGTATCAATGATGAAATTAACAATAATAATTATTCAAGCTTTAACATGTCATCTTCTAATATTTAGTCAAGCTGTGGTTGGAGACGGAAAGAAGATGAGTTGAACAGTTATCATTTTCCTATTGATGCCATTAATTCTCATCCATAGTTATTAATGTCATCAATTGGTGAAGGATAACTTTTCAAACTTATCTTCTTTCCGTCTTCTCCCAGGACTTGAATGAATATTAAAAGATGGCTGAAAGTTTTGAAATTATTATTCATGATTTGTCATCATTAACTATTATGTAGCAATGTCATTCGGTTCCATAAGTATCAATGATGAAATTAACAATAATAATTATTCAAGCTTTAACATGTCATCTTCTAATATTCAGTCAAGCTGTGGTTGGAGACGGAAAGAAGATGAGTTGAACAGTTATCATTTTCATGCCATTAATTCTAATCCATAGTTATTAATGTCATTAATTGGTGAAAGATAACTTTTCAAACTTATCTTCTTTCCGTTCTCTCCCACGACTTGAATGAATATTAAAATATGGTTGAAAGTGTTGAAATTATTATTCATGATTTGTCATCATTAACTATTATGTAGCAATGTCCTTCGATTCCATAAGTATCAATGATGAAATTAACAATAATAATTATTCAAGCTTTAACATGTCATCTTCTAATATTTAGTCAATCTGTGGATGGAGACAGAAAGAAGATGAGTTGAACAGTTATCATTTTCCTATTGATGCCATTAATTCTCATCCATAGTTATTAATGTCATCAATTGGTGATGGATAACTTTTCAAAGTTGTCTTCTTTCCGTTTTCTCCCAGGACTTGAATGAATATTAAAAGAAGATGGTTGAAAGTTTTGAAATTATTATTCATGATTTGTCAACATTAACTATTATGTAGCAATGTCCTTTATTTCCATAAGTATCAATGATGAAATTAACAATAATAATTATTCAAGCTTTAACATGTCATCTTCTAATATTTAGTCAAGCTGTGGTTGGAGACGGAAAGAAGATGAGTTGAACAGTTATCATTTTCCTATTGATGCCATTAATTCTCATCCATAGTTATTAATGTCATCAATTGGTGAAGGATAACTTTTCAAACTTGTCTTCTTTCCATTTTCTCCCAGGACTTGAATGAATATTAAAAGAAGATGGCTGAAAGTTTTGAAATTATTATTCATGATTTGTCATCATTAACTATTATGTAGCAATGTCCTTCGATTCCATAAGTATCAATGATGAAATTAACAATAATAATTATTCAAGCTTTAACATGTCATTTTCTAATATTTAGTCAAGCTGTGGATGGAGACGGAAAGAAGATGAGTTGAACAGTTATCATTTTCCTATCGATGCCATTAATTCTCATCCATAGTTATTAATGTCATCAATTGGTGAAGGATAACTTTTCAAACTTGTCTTCTTCCCGTCTTCTCCCAATACTTGAATGAATATTAAAAGAAGATGGCTGAAAGTTTTGAAATTATTATTCATGATTCGTCATCATTAACTATTATGTAGCAATGTCCTTCGATTCCATAAGTATCAATGATGAAATTAACAATAATAATTATTCAAGCTTTAACATGTCATCTTCTAATATTCAGTCAAGCTGTGGATGGAGACGGAAAGAAGATGAGTTGAACAGTTATCATTTTCCTATTGATGCCATTAATTCTCATCCATAGTTATTAATGTCATCAATTGGTGAAGGATAACTTTTCAAACTTGTCTTCTTTCCGTCCTCTCCCACGACTTGAATGAATATTAAAAGATGGTTGAAAGTTTTGAAATTATTATTCATGATTTGTCATCATTAACTATTATTTAGCAATGTCCTTCGGTTCCATAAGTATCAATGATGAAATTAACAATAATAATTATTCAAGATTTAACATGTCATCTTCTAATATTTAGTCAAGCTGTGGATGGAGACGGAAAGAAGATGAGTTGAACAGTTATCATTTTCCTATTGATGCCATTAATTCTCATCCATAGTTATTAATGTCATCAATTGGCGATGGATAACTTTTCAAACTTGTCTTCTTCCCGTCTGCTCCCAATACTTGAATGAATATTAAAAGAAGATGGCTGAAAGTTTTGAAATTATTATTCATGATTTGTCATCATTAACTATTATGTAGCAATGTCCTTCGATTCCATAAGTATCAATGATGAAATTAACAATAATAATTATTCAAGCTTTAACATGTCATCTTCTAATATTTAGTCAAGCTGTGGATGGAGACGGAAAGAAGATGAGTTGAACAATTATCATTTTCCTATTGATGCCATTAATTCTCATCCATAGTTATTAATGTCATCAATTGGTGATGGATAACTTTTCAAACTTGTCTTCTTTCCGTTTTCTCCCAGGACTTGAATGAATATTAAAAGAAGATGGTTGAAAGTTTTGAAATTATTATTCATGATTTGTCAACATTAACTATTATGTAGCAATGTCCTTTATTTCCATAAGTATCAATGATGAAATTAACAATAATAATTATTCAAGCTTTAACATGTCATCTTCTAATATTTAGTCAAGCTGTGGTTGGAGACGGAAAGAAGATGAGTTGAACTGTTATCATTTTCCTATTGATGCCATTAATTCTCATCCATAGTTATTAATGTCATCTATTGGTGAAGGATGACTTTTCAAACTTATCTTCTTTCCGTCTTCTCCCAGTACTTGAATGAATATTAAAAGATGGCTGAAAGTTTTGAAATTATTATTCATGATTTGTCATCATTAACTATTATGTAGCAATGTCCTTCGGTTCCAAAAGTATCAATGATGAAATTAACAATAATAATTATTCAAGCTTTATCATGTCATCTTCTAATATTCAGTCAAGCTGTGGTTGGAGACGGAAAGAAGATGAGTTGAACAGTTATCATTTTCCTATTGATGCCATTAATTCTCATCCATAGTTATTAATGTCATCAATTGGTGAATGATAACTTTTCAAACTTATCTTCTTCCCGTCTTCTCCCAATACTTGAATGAATATTAAAAGAAGATGGCTGAAAGTTTTGAAATTATTATTCATGATTTGTCATCATTAACTATTATGTAGCAATGTCCTTCGATTCCATAAGTATTAATGATGAAATTAACAATAATAATTATTCAAGCTTTAACATGTCATCTTCTAATATATAGTCAAGCTGTGGATGGAGACGGAAAGAAGATGAGTTGAACAGTTATCATTTTCCTATTGATGTCATTAATTCTCATCCATAGTTATTAATGTCATCAATTGGTGAAGGATAACTTTTCAAACTTGTCTTCTTTCCGTTTTCTCCGAGGACTTGAATGAATATTAAAAGTAGATGGTTGAAAGTTTTGAAATTATTATTCATGATTTGTCAACATTAACTATTATGTAGCAATGTCCTTTGGTTCCATAAGTATCAATGATGAAATTAACAATAATAATTATTCAAGCTTTAACATGTCATCTTCTAATATTTAGCAAGCTGTGGTTGGAGACGGAAAGAAGATGAGTTGAACAGTTATCATTTTCCTATCGATGCCATTAATTCTCATCCATAGTTATTAATGTCATCAATTGGTGAAGGATAACTTTTCAAACTTATCTTCTTTCCGTCTTCTCCCAGGACTTGAATGAATATTAAAAGATGGCTGAAAGTTTTGAAATTATTATTCATGATTTGTCATCATTAACTATTATGTAGCAATGTCCTTCGGTTCCATAAGTATCAATGATGAAATTAACAATAATAATTATTCAAGCATTAACATGTCATCTTCTAATATTCAGTCAAGCTGTGGTTGGAGACGGAAAGAAGATGAGTTGAACAGTTATCATTTTCATGCCATTAATTCTAATCCATAGTTATTAATGTCATTAATTGGTGAAAGATAACTTTTCAAACTTATCTTCTTTCCGTCCTCTCCCACGACTTGAATGAATATTAAAATATGGTTGAAAGTGTTGAAATTATTATTCATGATTTGTCATCATTAACTATTATTTAGCATTGTCCTTCGGTTCCATAAGTATCAATGATGAAATTAACAATAATAATTATTCAAGATTTAACATGTCATCTTCTAATATTTAGTCAAGCTGTGGATGGAGACGTAAAGAAGATGAGTTGAACAGTTATCATTTTCCTATTGATGCCATTAATTCTCATCCATAGTTATTAATGTCATCAATTGGTGAAGGATAACTTTTAAAACTTGTCTTCTTCCCGTCTGCTCCCAATACTTGAATGAATATTAAAAGAAGATGGCTGAAAGTTTTGAAATTATTATTCATGATTTGTCATCATTAACTATTATGTAGCAACGTCCTTCGATTCCATAAGTATCAATGATGAAATTAACAATAATAATTATTCAAGCTTTAACATGTCATCTTCTAATATTTAGTCAAGCTGTGGATGGAGACGGAAAGAAGATGAGTTGAACAGTTATCATTTTCCTATTGATGCCATTAATTCTCATCCATAGTTATTAATGTCATCAATTGGTGATGGATAACTTTTCAAATTTGTCTTCTTTCCGTTTTCTCCCAGGACTTGAATGAATATTAAAAGAAGATGGTTGAAATTTTTGAAATTATTATTCATGATTTGTCAACATTAACTATTATGTAGCAATGTCCTTTATTTCCATAAGTATCAATGATGAAATTAACAATAATAATTATTCAAGCTTTAACATGTCATCTTCTAATATTTAGTCTAGCTGTGGTTGGAGACGGAAAGAAGATGAGTTGAACAGTTATCATTTTCCTATTGATGCCATTAATTCTCATCCATAGTTATTAATGTCATCAATTGGTGAAGGATGACTTTTCAAACTTATCTTTTTTCCGTCTTCTCCCAGGACTTGAATGAATATTAAAAGAAGATGGCTGAAAGTTTTGAAATTATTATTCATGATTTGTCATCATTAACTATTACGTAGCAATGTCCTTCGATTCCATAAGTATCAATGATGAAATTAACAATAATAATTACTCAAGCTTTAACATGTCATCTTCTAATATTTAGTCAAGCTGTGGATGGAGACAGAAAGAAGATGAGTTGAACAGTTATCATTTTCCTATTGATGCCATTAATTCTCATCCATAGTTATTAATGTCATCAATTGGTGAAGGATAACTTTTCAAACTTGTCTTCTTCCCGTCTTCTCCCAATACTTGAATGAATATTAAAAGAAGATGGCTGAAAGTTTTGAAATTATTATTCATGATTTGTCATCATTAACTATTATGTAGAAATGTCCTTCGATTCCATAAGTATCAATGATGAAATTATCAATAATAATTATTCAAGCTTTAACATGTCATCTTCTAATATTTAGTCCAGCTGTGGTTGGAGACGGAAAGAAGATGAGTTGAACAGTTATCATTTTCCTATTGATGTCATTAATTCTCATCCATAGTTATTAATGTCATCAATTGGTGAAGGATAACTTTTCAAACTTGTCTTCTTTCCGTTTTCTCCGAGGACTTGAATGAATATTAAAAGAAGATGGTTGAAAGTTTTGAAATTATTATTCATGATTTGTCAACATTAACTATTATGTAGCAATGTCCTTTGGTTCCATAAGTATCAATGATGAAATTAACAATAATAATTATTCAAGCTTTAACATGTCATCTTCTAATATTTAGCAAGCTGTGGTTGGAGACGGAAAGAAGATGAGTTGAACAGTTATCATTTTCCTATCGATGCCATTAATTCTCATCCATAGTTATTAATGTCATCAATTGGTGAAGGATAACTTTTCAAACTTATCTTCTTTCCGTCTTCTCCCAGGACTTGAATGAATATTATAAGATGGCTGAAAGTTTTGAAATTATTATTCATGATTTGTCATCATTAACTATTATGTAGCAATGTCCTTCGGTTCCATAAGTATCAATGATGAAATTAACAATAATAATTATTCAAGCATTAACATGTCATCTTCTAATATTCAGTCAAGCTGTGGTTGGAGACGGAAAGAAGATGAGTTGAACAGTTATCATTTTCATGCCATTAATTCTAATCCATAGTTATTAATGTCATTAATTGGTGAAAGATAACTTTTCAAACTTATCTTCTTTCCGTCCTCTCCCACGACTTGAATGAATATTAAAATATGGTTGAAAGTGTTGAAATTATTATTCATGATTTGTCATCATTAACTATTATTTAGCATTGTCCTTCGGTTCCATAAGTATCAATGATGAAATTAACAATAATAATTATTCAAGATTTAACATGTCATCTTCTAATATTTAGTCAAGCTGTGGATGGAGACGTAAAGAAGATGAGTTGAACAGTTATCATTTTCCTATTGATGCCATTAATTCTCATCCATAGTTATTAATGTCATCAATTGGTGAAGGATAACTTTTAAAACTTGTCTTCTTCCCGTCTGCTCCCAATACTTGAATGAATATTAAAAGAAGATGGCTGAAAGTTTTGAAATTATTATTCATGATTTGTCATCATTAACTATTATGTAGCAACGTCCTTCGATTCCATAAGTATCAATGATGAAATTAACAATAATAATTATTCAAGCTTTAACATGTCATCTTCTAATATTTAGTCAAGCTGTGGATGGAGACGGAAAGAAAATGAGTTGAACAGTTATCATTTTCCTATTGATGCCATTAATTCTCATCCATAGTTATTAATGTCATCAATTGGTGATGGATAACTTTTCAAATTTGTCTTCTTTCCGTTTTCTCCCAGGACTTGAATGAATATTAAAAGAAGATGGTTGAAAGTTTTGAAATTATTATTCATGATTTGTCAACATTAACTATTATGTAGCAATGTCCTTTATTTCCATAAGTATCAATGATGAAATTAACCATAATAATTATTCAAGATTTAACATGTCATCTTCTAATATTTAGTCTAGCTGTGGTTGGAGACGGAAAGAAGATGAGTTGAACAGTTATCATTTTCCTATTGATGCCATTAATTCTCATCCATAGTTATCAATGTCATCAATTGGTGATGGATAACTTTTCAAATTTGACTTCTTTCCGTTTTCTCCCAGGACTTGAATGAATATTAAAAGAAGATGGTTGAAATTTTTGAAATTATTATTCATGATTTGTCAACATTAACTATTATGTAGCAATGTCCTTTATTTCCATAAGTATCAATGATGAAATTAACAATAATAATTATTCAAGCTTTAACATGTCATCTTCTAATATTTAGTCTAGCTGTGGTTGGAGACGGAAAGAAGATGAGTTGAACAGTTATCATTTTCCTATTGATGCCATTAATTCTCATCCATAGTTATTAATGTCATCAATTGGTGAAGGATGACTTTTCAAACTTGTCTTCTTTCCGTTTTCTCCCAGGACTTGAATGAATATTAAAAGAAGATGGCTGAAAGTTTTGAAATTATTATTCATGATTTGTCATCATTAACTATTACGTAGCAATGTCCTTCGATTCCATAAGTATCAATGATGAAATTAACAATAATAATTACTCAAGCTTTAACATGTCATCTTCTAATATTTAGTCAAGCTGTGGATGGAGACAGAAAGAAGATGAGTTGAACAGTTATCATTTTCCTATTGATGCCATTAATTCTCATCCATAGTTATTAATGTCATCAATTGGTGAAGGATAACTTTTCAAACTTGTCTTCTTCCCGTCTTCTCCCAATACTTGAATGAATATTAAAAGAAGATGGCTGAAAGTTTTGAAATTATTATTCATGATTTGTCATCATTAACTATTATGTAGAAATGTCCTTCGATTCCATAAGTATCAATGATGAAATTATCAATAATAATTATTCAAGCTTTAACATGTCATCTTCTAATATTTAGTCCAGCTGTGGTTGGAGACGGAAAGAAGATGAGTTGATCAGTTATCATTTTCCTATTGATGTCATTAATTCTCATCCATAGTTATTAATGTCATCAATTGGTGAAGGATAACTTTTCAAACTTGTCTTCTTTCCGTTTTCTCCGAGGACTTGAATGAATATTAAAAGAAGATGGTTGAAAGTTTTGAAATTATTATTCATGATTTGTCAACATTAACTATTATGTAGCAATGTCCTTTGGTTCCATAAGTATCAATGATGAAATTAACAATAATAATTATTCAAGCTTTAACATGTCATCTTCTAATATTTAGCAAGCTGTGGTTGGAGACGGAAAGAAGATGAGTTGAACAGTTATCATTTTCCTATCGATGCCATTAATTCTCATCCATAGTTATTAATGTCATCAATTGGTGAAGGATAACTTTTCAAACTTATCTTCTTTCCGTCTTCTCCCAGGACTTGAATGAATATTATAAGATGGCTGAAAGTTTTGAAATTATTATTCATGATTTGTCATCATTAACTATTATGTAGCAATGTCCTTCGGTTCCATAAGTATCAATGATGAAATTAACAATAATAATTATTCAAGCATTAACATGTCATCTTCTAATATTCAGTCAAGCTGTGGTTGGAGACGGAAAGAAGATGAGTTGAACAGTTATCATTTTCATGCCATTAATTCTAATCCATAGTTATTAATGTCATTAATTGGTGAAAGATAACTTTTCAAACTTATCTTCTTTCCGTCCTCTCCCACGACTTGAATGAATATTAAAATATGGTTGAAAGTGTTGAAATTATTATTCATGATTTGTCATCATTAACTATTATTTAGCATTGTCCTTCGGTTCCATAAGTATCAATGATGAAATTAACAATAATAATTATTCAAGATTTAACATGTCATCTTCTAATATTTAGTCAAGCTGTGGATGGAGACGTAAAGAAGATGAGTTGAACAGTTATCATTTTCCTATTGATGCCATTAATTCTCATCCATAGTTATTAATGTCATCAATTGGTGAAGGATAACTTTTAAAACTTGTCTTCTTCCCGTCTGCTCCCAATACTTGAATGAATATTAAAAGAAGATGGCTGAAAGTTTTGAAATTATTATTCATGATTTGTCATCATTAACTATTATGTAGCAACGTCCTTCGATTCCATAAGTATCAATGATGAAATTAACAATAATAATTATTCAAGCTTTAACATGTCATCTTCTAATATTTAGTCAAGCTGTGGATGGAGACGGAAAGAAGATGAGTTGAACAGTTATCATTTTCCTATTGATGCCATTAATTCTCATCCATAGTTATTAATGTCATCAATTGGTGATGGATAACTTTTCAAATTTGTCTTCTTTCCGTTTTCTCCCAGGACTTGAATGAATATTAAAAGAAGATGGTTGAAAGTTTTGAAATTATTATTCATGATTTGTCAACATTAACTATTATGTAGCAATGTCCTTTATTTCCATAAGTATCATTGATGAAATTAACCATAATAATTATTCAAGCTTTAACATGTCATCTTCTAATATTTAGTCTAGCTGTGGTTGGAGACGGAAAGAAGATGAGTTGAACAGTTATCATTTTCCTATTGATGCCATTAATTCTCATCCATAGTTATTAATGTCATCAATTGGTGAAGGATGACTTTTCAAACTTATCTTTTTTCCGTCTTCTCCCAGGACTTGAATGAATATTAAAAGAAGATGGCTGAAAGTTTTGAAATTATTATTCATGATTTGTCATCATTAACTATTATGTAGCAATGTCCTTCGATTCCATAAGTATCAATGATGAAATTAACAATAATAATTATTCAAGCTTTAACATGTCATCTTCTAATATTTAGTCAAGCTGTGGATGGAGACAGAAAGAAGATGAGTTGAACAGTTATCATTTTCCTATTGATGCCATTAATTCTCATCCATAGTTATTAATGTCATCAATTGGTGAAGGATAACTTTTCAAACTTGTCTTCTTCCCGTCTTCTCCCAATACTTGAATGAATATTAAAAGAAGATGGCTGAAAGTTTTGAAATTATTATTCATGATTTGTCATCATTAACTATTATGTAGAAATGTCCTTCGATTCCATAAGTATCAATGATGAAATTAACAATAATAATTATTCAAGCTTTAACATGTCATCTTCTAATATTTAGTCTAGCTGTGGTTGGAGACGGAAAGAAGATGAGTTGAACAGTTATCATTTTCCTATTGATGCCATTAATTCTCATCCATAGTTATTAATGTCATCAATTGGTGAAGGATGACTTTTCAAACTTATCTTTTTTCCGTCTTCTCCCAGGACTTGAATGAATATTAAAAGAAGATGGCTGAAAGTTTTGAAATTATTATTCATGATTTGTCATCATTAACTATTATGTAGCAATGTCCTTCGATTCCATAAGTATCAATGATGAAATTAACAATAATAATTATTCAAGCTTTAACATGTCATCTTCTAATATTTAGTCAAGCTGTGGATGGAGACAGAAAGAAGATGAGTTGAACAGTTATCATTTTCCTATTGATGCCATTAATTCTCATCCATAGTTATTAATGTCATCAATTGGTGAAGGATAACTTTTCAAACTTGTCTTCTTCCCGTCTTCTCCCAATACTTGAATGAATATTAAAAGAAGATGGCTGAAAGTTTTGAAATTATTATTCATGATTTGTCATCATTAACTATTATGTAGAAATGTCCTTCGATTCCATAAGTATCAATGATGAAATTAACAATAATAATTATTCAAGCTTTAACATGTCATCTTCTAATATTTAGTCAAGCTGTGGATGGAGACGGAAAGAAGATGAGTTGAACAGTTATCATTTTCCTATTGATGCCATTAATTCTAATCCATAGTTATTAATGTCATCAATTGGTGAAGGATAACTTTTCAAACTTATCTTCTTTCCGTCTTCTCCCAGGACTTGAATGAATATTAAAAGATGGCTGAAAGTTTTGAAATTATTATTCATGATTTGTCATCATTAACTATTATGTAGCAATGTCCTTCGGTTCCATAAGTATCAATGATGAAATTAACAATAATAATTATTCAAGCTTTAACATGTCATCTTCTAATATTCAGTCAAGCTGTGGTTGGAGACGGAAAGAAGATGAGTTGAACAGTTATCATTTTCATGCCATTAATTCTAATCCATAGTTATTAATGTCATTAATTGGTGAAAGATAACTTTTCAAACTTATCTTCTTTCCGTCCTCTCCCACGACTTGAATGAATATTAAAATATGGTTGAAAGTGTTGAAATTATTATTCATGATTTGTCATCATTAACTATTATGTAGCAATGTCCTTCGATTCCATAAGTATCAATGATGAAATTAACAATAATAATTATTCAAGCTTTAACATGTCATCTTCTAATATTTAGTCAAGCTGTGGATGGAGACGGAAAGAAGATGAGTTGAACAGTTATCATTTTCCTATTGATGCCATTAATTCTCATCCATAGTTATTAATGTCATCAATTGGTGAAGGATAACTTTTCAAACTTGTCTTCTTTCCGTTTTCTCCCAGGACTTGAATGAATATTAAAAGAAGATGGTTGAAAGTTTTGAAATTATTATTCATGATTTGTCAACATTAACTATTATGTAGCAATGTCCTTTGGTTCCATAAGTATCAATGATGAAATTAACAATAATAATTATTCAAGCTTTAACATGTCATCTTCTAATATTTAGTCAAGCTGTGGTTGGAGACGGAAAGAAGATGAGTTGAACAGTTATCATTTTCCTATTGATGCCATTAATTCTCATCCATAGTTATTAATGTCATCAATTGGTGAAGGATAACTTTTCAAACTTATCTTCTTTCCGTCTTCTCCCAGGACTTGAATGAATATTAAAAGATGGTTGAAAGTTTTGAAATTATTATTCATGATTTGTCATCATTAACTATTATGTAGCAATGTCATTCGGTTCCATAAGTATCAATGATGAAATTAACAATAATAATTATTCAAGCTTTAACATGTCATCTTGTAATATTCAGTCAAGCTGTGGTTGGAGACGGAAAGAAGATGAGTTGAACAGTTATCATTTTCATGCCATTAATTCTAATCCATAGTTATTAATGTCATTAATTGGTGAAAGATAACTTTTCAAACTTATCTTCTTTCCGTCCTCTCCCACGACTTGAATGAATATTAAAATATGGTTGAAAGTGTTGAAATTATTATTCATGATTTGTCATCATTAACTATTATGTAGCAATGTCCTTCGATTCCATAAGTATCAATGATGAAATTAACAATAATAATTATTCAAGCTTTAACATGTCATCTTCTAATATTTAGTCAAGCTGTGGATGGAGACGGAAAGAAGATGAGTTGAACAGTTATCATTTTCCTATTGATGCCATTAATTCTCATCCATAGTTATTAATGTCATCAATTGGTGATGGATAACTTTTCAAATTTGTCTTCTTTCCGTTTTCTCCCAGGACTTGAATGAATATTAAAAGAAGAAGGTTGAAAGTTTTGAAATTATTATTCACGATTTGTCAACATTAACTATTATGTAGCAATGTCCTTTATTTCCATAAGTATCAATGATGAAATTAACAATAATAATTATTCAAGCTTTAACATGTCATCTTCTAATATTTAGTCAAGCTGTGGTTGGAGACGGAAAGAAGATGAGTTGAACAGTTATCATTTTCCTATTGATGCCATTAATTCTCATCCATAGTTATTAATGTCATCAATTGGTGAAGGATAACTTTTCAAACTTGTCTTCTTTCCGTTTTCTCCGAGGACTTGAATGAATATTAAAAGAAGATGGCTGAAAGTTTTGAAATTATTATTCATGATTTGTCATCATTAACTATTATGTAGCAATGTCCTTCGATTCCATAAGTATCAATGATGAAATTAACAATAATAATTATTCAAGCTTTAACATGTCATCTTCTAATATTTAGTCAAGCTGTGGATGGAGACGGAAAGAAGATGAGTTGAACAGTTATCATTTTCCTATTGATGCCATTAATTCTCATCCATAGTTATTAATGTCATCAATTGGTGAAGGATAACTTTTCAAACTTGTCTTCTTCCCGTCTTCTCCCAATACTTGAATGAATATTAAAAGAAGATGGCTGAAAGTTTTGAAATTATTATTCATGATTCGTCATCATTAACTATTATGTAGCAATGTCCTTCAATTCCATAAGTATCAATGATGAAATTAACAATAATAATTATTCAAGCTTTAACATGTCATCTTCTAATATTTAGTCAAGCTGTGGATGGAGACGTAAAGAAGATGAGTTGAACAGTTATCATTTTCCTATTGATGCCATTAATTCTCATCCATAGTTATTAATGTCATCAATTGGTGAAGGATAACTTTTCAAACTTGTCTTCTTTCCGTTTTCTCCCAGGACTTGAATGAATATTAAAAGAAGATGGTTGAAAGTTTTGAAATTATTATTCATGATTTGTCAACATTAACTATTATGTAGCAATGTCCTTTGGTTCCATAAGTATCAATGATGAAATTAACAA
The DNA here is from genome assembly GCA_037953625.1 of Crotalaria pallida. Lineage (NCBI taxonomy): Eukaryota > Viridiplantae > Streptophyta > Magnoliopsida > Fabales > Fabaceae > Crotalaria > Crotalaria pallida. The sequence continues at coordinate 130,319,192 of CM075650.1, forward strand.
TAATAATTACTCAAGCTTTAACATGTCATCTTTTAATATTTAGTCAAGCTGTGGTTGGAGACGGAAAGAAGATGAGTTGAACAGTTATCATTTTCCTATTGATGCCATTAATTCTCATCCATAGTTATTAATGTCATCAATTGGTGAAGGATAACTTTTCAAACTTTTCTTCTTTCCGTCTTCTCCCAGTACTTGAATGAATATTAAAAGAAGATGGCTGAAAGTTTTGAAATTATTATTCATGATTTGTCATCATTAACTATTATGTAGAAATGTCCTTCGATTCCATAAGTATCAATGATGAAATTATCAATAATAATTATTCAAGCTTTAACATGTCATCTTCTAATATTTAGTCCAGCTGTGGTTGGAGACGGAAAGAAGATGAGTTGAACAGTTATCATTTTCCTATTGATGTCATTAATTCTCATCCATAGTTATTAATGTCATCAATTGGTGAAGGATAACTTTTCAAACTTGTCTTCTTTCCGTTTTCTCCGAGGACTTGAATGAATATTAAAAGAAGATGGTTGAAAGTTTTGAAATTATTATTCATGATTTGTCAACATTAACTATTATGTAGCAATGTCCTTTGGTTCCATAAGTATCAATGATGAAATTAACAATAATAATTATTCAAGCTTTAACATGTCATCTTCTAATATTTAGCAAGCTGTGGTTGGAGACGGAAAGAAGATGAGTTGAACAGTTATCATTTTCCTATCGATGCCATTAATTCTCATCCATAGTTATTAATGTCATCAATTGGTGAAGGATAACTTTTCAAACTTATCTTCTTTCCGTCTTCTCCCAGGACTTGAATGAATATTATAAGATGGCTGAAAGTTTTGAAATTATTATTCATGATTTGTCATCATTAACTATTATGTAGCAATGTCCTTCGGTTCCATAAGTATCAATGATGAAATTAACAATAATAATTATTCAAGCATTAACATGTCATCTTCTAATATTCAGTCAAGCTGTGGTTGGAGACGGAAAGAAGATGAGTTGAACAGTTATCATTTTCACGCCATTAATTCTAATCCATAGTTATTAATGTCATTAATTGGTGAAAGATAACTTTTCAAACTTATCTTCTTTCCGTCCTCTCCCACGACTTGAATGAATATTAAAATATGGTTGAAAGTGTTGAAATTATTATTCATGATTTGTCATCATTAACTATTATTTAGCATTGTCCTTCGGTTCCATAAGTATCAATGATGAAATTAACAATAATAATTATTCAAGATTTAACATGTCATCTTCTAATATTTAGTCAAGCTGTGGATGGAGACGTAAAGAAGATGAGTTGAACAGTTATCATTTTCCTATTGATGCCATTAATTCTCATCCATAGTTATTAATGTCATCAATTGGTGAAGGATAACTTTTAAAACTTGTCTTCTTCCCGTCTGCTCCCAATACTTGAATGAATATTAAAAGAAGATGGCTGAAAGTTTTGAAATTATTATTCATGATTTGTCATCATTAACTATTATGTAGCAACGTCCTTCGATTCCATAAGTATCAATGATGAAATTAAAAATAATAATTATTCAAGCTTTAACATGTCATCTTCTAATATTTAGTCAAGCTGTGGATGGAGACGGAAAGAAGATGAGTTGAACAGTTATCATTTTCCTATTGATGCCATTAATTCTCATCCATAGTTATTAATGTCATCAATTGGTGATGGATAACTTTTCAAATTTGTCTTCTTTCCGTTTTCTCCCAGGACTTGAATGAATATTAAAAGAAGATGGTTGAAAGTTTTGAAATTATTATTCATGATTTGTCAACATTAACTATTATGTAGCAATGTCCTTTATTTCCATAAGTATCAATGATGAAATTAACCATAATAATTATTCAAGCTTTAACATGTCATCTTCTAATATTTAGTCTAGCTGTGGTTGGAGACGGAAAGAAGATGAGTTGAACAGTTATCATTTTCCTATTGATGCCATTAATTCTCATCCATAGTTATTAATGTCATCAATTGGTGAAGGATGACTTTTCAAACTTATCTTTTTTCCGTCTTCTCCCAGGACTTGAATGAATATTAAAAGAAGATGGCTGAAAGTTTTGAAATTATTATTCATGATTTGTCATCATTAACTATTATGTAGCAATGTCCTTCGATTCCATAAGTATCAATGATGAAATTAACAATAATAATTATTCAAGCTTTAACATGTCATCTTCTAATATTTAGTCAAGCTGTGGATGGAGACAGAAAGAAGATGAGTTGAACAGTTATCATTTTCCTATTGATGCCATTAATTCTCATCCATAGTTATTAATGTCATCAATTGGTGAAGGATAACTTTTCAAACTTGTCTTCTTCCCGTCTTCTCCCAATACTTGAATGAATATTAAAAGAAGATGGCTGAAAGTTTTGAAATTATTATTCATGATTTGTCATCATTAACTATTATGTAGAAATGTCCTTCGATTCCATAAGTATCAATGATGAAATTAACAATAATAATTATTCAAGCTTTAACATGTCATCTTCTAATATTTAGTCTAGCTGTGGTTGGAGACGGAAAGAAGATGAGTTGAACAGTTATCATTTTCCTATTGATGCCATTAATTCTCATCCATAGTTATTAATGTCATCAATTGGTGAAGGATGACTTTTCAAACTTATCTTTTTTCCGTCTTCTCCCAGGACTTGAATGAATATTAAAAGAAGATGGCTGAAAGTTTTGAAATTATTATTCATGATTTGTCATCATTAACTATTATGTAGCAATGTCCTTCGATTCCATAAGTATCAATGATGAAATTAACAATAATAATTATTCAAGCTTTAACATGTCATCTTCTAATATTTAGTCAAGCTGTGGATGGAGACAGAAAGAAGATGAGTTGAACAGTTATCATTTTCCTATTGATGCCATTAATTCTCATCCATAGTTATTAATGTCATCAATTGGTGAAGGATAACTTTTCAAACTTGTCTTCTTCCCGTCTTCTCCCAATACTTGAATGAATATTAAAAGAAGATGGCTGAAAGTTTTGAAATTATTATTCATGATTTGTCATCATTAACTATTATGTAGAAATGTCCTTCGATTCCATAAGTATCAATGATGAAATTAACAATAATAATTATTCAAGCTTTAACATGTCATCTTCTAATATTTAGTCAAGCTGTGGATGGAGACGGAAAGAAGATGAGTTGAACAGTTATCATTTTCCTATTGATGCCATTAATTCTCATCCATAGTTATTAATGTCATCAATTGGTGAAGGATAACTTTTCAAACTTATCTTCTTTCCGTCTTCTCCCATGACTTGAATGAATATTAAAAGATGGCTGAAAGTTTTGAAATTATTATTCATGATTTGTCATCATTAACTATTATGTAGCAATGTCCTTCGGTTCCATAAGTACAATGATGAAATTAACAATAATAATTATTCAAGCTTTAACATGTCATCTTCTAATATTCAGTCAAGCTGTGGTTGGAGACGGAAAGAAGATGAGTTGAACAGTTATCATTTTCATGCCATTAATTCTAATCCATAGTTATTAATGTCATTAATTGGTGAAAGATAACTTTTCAAACTTATCTTCTTTCCGTCCTCTCCCACGACTTGAATGAATATTAAAATATGGTTGAAAGTGTTGAAATTATTATTCATGATTTGTCATCATTAACTATTATGTAGCAATGTCCTTCGATTCCATAAGTATCAATGATGAAATTAATAATAATAATTATTCAAGCTTTAACATGTCATCTTCTAATATTTAGTCAAGCTGTGGATGGAGACGGAAAGAAGATGAGTTGAACAGTTATCATTTTCCTATTGATGCCATTAATTCTCATCCATAGTTATTAATGTCATCAATTGGTGAAGGATAACTTTTCAAACTTGTCTTCTTTCCGTTTTCTCCCAGGACTTGAATGAATATTAAAAGAAGATGGTTGAAAGTTTTGAAATTATTATTCATGATTTGTCAACATTAACTATTATGTAGCAATGTCCTTTGGTTCCATAAGTATCAATGATGAAATTAACAATAATAATTATTCAAGCTTTAACATGTCATCTTCTAATATTTAGTCAAGCTGTGGTTGGAGACGGAAAGAAGATGAGTTGAACAGTTATCATTTTCCTATTGATGCCATTAATTCTCATCCATAGTTATTAATGTCATCAATTGGTGAAGGATAACTTTTCAAACTTATCTTCTTTCCGTCTTCTCCCAGGACTTGAATGAATATTAAAAGATGGTTGAAAGTTTTGAAATTATTATTCATGATTTGTCATCATTAACTATTATGTAGCAATGTCATTCGGTTCCATAAGTATCAATGATGAAATTAACAATAATAATTATTCAAGCTTTAACATGTCATCTTGTAATATTCAGTCAAGCTGTGGTTGGAGACGGAAAGAAGATGAGTTGAACAGTTATCATTTTCATGCCATTAATTCTAATCCATAGTTATTAATGTCATTAATTGGTGAAAGATAACTTTTCAAACTTATCTTCTTTCCGTCCTCTCCCACGACTTGAATGAATATTAAAATATGGTTGAAAGTGTTGAAATTATTATTCATGATTTGTCATCATTAACTATTATGTAGCAATGTCCTTCGATTCCATAAGTATCAATGATGAAATTAACAATAATAATTATTCAAGCTTTAACATGTCATCTTCTAATATTTAGTCAAGCTGTGGATGGAGACGGAAAGAAGATGAGTTGAACAGTTATCATTTTCCTATTGATGCCATTAATTCTCATCCATAGTTATTAATGTCATCAATTGGTGATGGATAACTTTTCAAATTTGTCTTCTTTCCGTTTTCTCCCAGGACTTGAATGAATATTAAAAGAAGATGGTTGAAAGTTTTGAAATTATTATTCACGATTTGTCAACATTAACTATTATGTAGCAATGTCCTTTATTTCCATAAGTATCAATGATGAAATTAACAATAATAATTATTCAAGCTTTAACATGTCATCTTCTAATATTTAGTCAAGCTGTGGTTGGAGACGGAAAGAAGATGAGTTGAACAGTTATCATTTTCCTATTGATGCCATTAATTCTCATCCATAGTTATTAATGTCATCAATTGGTGAAGGATAACTTTTCAAACTTGTCTTCTTTCCGTTTTCTCCGAGGACTTGAATGAATATTAAAAGAAGATGGCTGAAAGTTTTGAAATTATTATTCATGATTTGTCATCATTAACTATGATGTAGCAATGTCCTTCGATTCCATAAGTATCAATGATGAAATTAACAATAATAATTATTCAAGCTTTAACATGTCATCTTCTAATATTTAGTCAAGCTGTGGATGGAGACGGAAAGAAGATGAGTTGAACAGTTATCATTTTCCTATTGATGCCATTAATTCTCATCCATAGTTATTAATGTCATCAATTGGTGAAGGATAACTTTTCAAACTTGTCTTCTTCCCGTCTTCTCCCAATACTTGAATGAATATTAAAAGAAGATGGCTGAAAGTTTTGAAATTATTATTCATGATTCGTCATCATTAACTATTATGTAGCAATGTCCTTCGATTCCATAAGTATCAATGATGAAATTAACAATAATAATTATTCAAGCTTTAACATGTCATCTTCTAATATTTAGTCAAGCTGTGGATGGAGACGTAAAGAAGATGAGTTGAACAGTTATCATTTTCCTATTGATGCCATTAATTCTCATCCATAGTTATTAATGTCATCAATTGGTGAAGGATAACTTTTCAAACTTGTCTTCTTTCCGTTTTCTCCCAGGACTTGAATGAATATTAAAAGAAGATGGGTGAAAGTTTTGAAATTATTATTCATGATTTGTCAACATTAACTATTATGTAGCAATGTCCTTTGGTTCCATAAGTATCAATGATGAAATTAACAATAATAATTATTCAAGCTTTAACATGTCATCTTTTAATATTTAGTCAAGCTGTGGTTGGAGACGGAAAGAAGATGAGTTGAACAGTTATCATTTTCCTATTGATGCCATTAATTCTCATCCATAGTTATTAATGTCATCAATTGGTGAAGGATAACTTTTCAAACTTGTCTTCTTCCCGTCTTCTCCCAATACTTGAATGAATATTAAAAGAAGATGGCTGAAAGTTTTGAAATTATTATTCATGATTCGTCATCATTAACTATTATGTAGCAATGTCCTTCGATTCCATAAGTATCAATGATGAAATTAACAATAATAATTATTCAAGCTTTAACATGTCATCTTCTAATATTTAGTCAAGCTGTGGATGGAGACGTAAAGAAGATGAGTTGAACAGTTATCATTTTCCTATTGATGCCATTAATTCTCATCCATAGTTATTAATGTCATCAATTGGTGAAGGATAACTTTTCAAACTTGTCTTCTTTCCGTTTTCTCCCAGGACTTGAATGAATATTAAAAGAAGATGGTTGAAAGTTTTGAAATTATTATTCATGATTTGTCAACATTAACTATTATGTAGCAATGTCCTTTGGTTCCATAAGTATCAATGATGAAATTAACAATAATAATTATTCAAGCTTTAACATGTCATCTTTTAATATTTAGTCAAGCTGTGGTTGGAGACGGAAAGAAGATGAGTTGAACAGTTATCATTTTCCTATTGATGCCATTAATTCTCATCCATAGTTATTAATGTCATCAATTGGTGAAGGATAACTTTTAAAACTTTTCTTCTTTCCGTCTTCTCCCAGTACTTGAATGAATATTAAAAGATGGCTGAAAGTTTTGAAATTATTATTCATGATTTGTCATCATTAACTATTATGTAGCAATGTCCTTCGGTTCCATAAGTATCAATGATGAAATTAACAATAATAATTATACAAGCTTTAAAATGTCATCTTCTAATATTCAGTCAAGCTGTGGTTGGAGACGGAAAGAAGATGAGTTGAACAGTTATCATTTTCCTATTGATGCCATTAATTCTCATCCATAGTTATTAATGTCATCAATTGGTGAAGGATAACTTTTCAAACTTGTCTTCTTCCCGTCTTCTCCCAATACTTGAATGAATATTAAAAGAAGATGGCTGAAAGTTTTGAAATTATTATTCATGATTTGTCATCATTAACTATTATGTAGCAATGTCCTTCGATTCCATAAGTATCAATGATGAAATTAACAATAATAATTATTCAAGCTTTAACATGTCATCTTCTAATATTTAGTCAAGCTGTGGATGGAGACGGAAAGAAGATGAGTTGAACAGTTATCATTTTCCTATTGATGCCATTAATTCTCATCCATAGTTATTAATGTCATCAATTGGTGAAGGATAACTTTTCAAACTTGTCTTCTTTCCGTTTTCTCCCAGGACTTGAATGAATATTAAAAGAAGATGGTTGAAAGTTTTGAAATTATTATTCATGATTTGTCAACATTAACTATTATGTAGCAATGTCCTTTGATTCCATAAGTATCAATGATGAAATTAACAATAATAATTATTCAAGCTTTAACATGTCATCTTCTAATATTTAGTCAAGCTGTGGTTGGAGGCTGAAAAAAGATGAGTTGAACAGTTATCATTTTCCTATTGATGCCATTAATTCTCATCCATAGTTATTAATGTCATCAATTGGTGAAGGATAACTTTTCAAACTTATCTTCTTTCCGTCTTCTCCCAGGACTTGAATGAATATTAAAAGATGGCTGGAAGTTTTGAAATTATTATTCATGATTTGTCATCATTAACTATTATGTAGCAATGTCCTTCGGTTCCATAAGTATCAATGATGAAATTAACAATAATAATTATTCAAGCTTTAACATGTCATCTTCTAATATTCAGTCAAGCTGTGGTTGGAGACGGAAAGAAGATGAGTTGAACAGTTATCATTTTCCTGCCATTAATTCTCATCCATAGTTATTAATGTCATTAATTGGTGAAAGATAACTTTTGAAACTTATCTTCTTTCCGTCCTCTCCCAGGACTTGAATGAATATTAAAAGATGGTTGAAAGTGTTGAAATTATTATTCATGATTTGTCATCATTAACTATTATTTAGCAATGTCCTTCGATTCCATAAGTATCAATGATGAAATTAACAATAATAATTATTCAAGCTTTAACATGTCATCTTCTAATATTCAGTCAAGCTGTGGTTGGAGACGGAAAGAAGATGAGTAAAAAAGTTATCATTTTCCTATTGATGCCATTAATTCTCATCCATAGTTATTAATGTCATCAATTGGTGAAGGATAACTTTTCAAACTTATCTTTTTCCCGTCTTCTCCCAGTACTTGAATGAATATTAAACGAAGATGGTTGAAAGTTTTGAAATTATTATTCATGATTTGTCATCATTAACTATTATGTAGGAATGTCTTTCGGTTTCATAAGTATGAATGATGAAATTAACAATAATAATTATTCAAGCTTTAACATGTCATCTTCTAATATTCACTCAAGCTGTTGATAAAGACGGAAAGAAGATGAGTTGAACAGTTATCATTTTCCTATTGATGATATTAATTCTCATCCATAGTTATTAATGTCATCAATTGGTGAAGGATAACTTTTCAAACTTATCTTCTTCCCGTCTTCTCCCAATACTTGAATGAATATTAAAAGAAGATGGCTGAAAGTTTTGAAATTATTATTCATGATTTTTCAGCATTAACTATTATGTAGCAATGTCCTTTGGTTCCATAAGTATCAATGATGAAATTAATAATAAAAATTATTGAAGCTTTAACATGTCATCTTCTAATATTTAGTCAAGCTGTGGTTGGAGGCGGAAGGAAGATGAGTTGAACAGTTATCATTTTCCTGTTGATGCCATTAATTCTCATCCATAGTTATTAATGTCATCAATTGGTGAAGGATAACTTTTCAAACTTATCTTCTTTCCGTCTTCTCCCAGGACTTGAATGAATATTAAAAGATGGCTGAAAGTTTTGAAATTATTATTCATGATTTGTCATCATTAACTATTATGTAGCAATGTCCTTCGGTTCCATAAGTATCAATGATGAAATTAACAATAATAATTATTCAAGCTTTAACATGTCATCTTCTAATATTCAGTCAAGCTGTGGTTGGAGACGGAAAGAAGATGAGTTGAACAGTTATCATTTTCATGCCATTAATTCTAATCCATAGTTATTAATGTCATTAATTGGTGAAAGATAACTTTTCAAACTTATCTTCTTTCCGTCCTCTCCCACGACTTGAATGAATATTAAAAGATGGTTGAAAGTGTTGAAATTATTATTCATGATTTGTCATCATTAACTATTATTTAGCAATGTCCTTCGGTTCCATAAGTATCAATGATGAAATTAACAATAATAATTATACAAGCTTTAAAATGTCATCTTCTAATATTCAGTCAAGCTGTGGTTGGAGACGGAAAGAAGATGAGTAAAAAAGTTATCATTTTCCTATTGATGCCATTAATTCTCATCCATAGTTATTAATGTTATCAATTGGTGAAGGATAACTTTTCAAACTTATCTTTTTCCCGTCTTCTCCCAGTACTTGAATGTATATTAAACGAAGATGGTTGAAAGTTTTGAAATTATTATTCATGATTTGTCATCATTAACTATTATGTAGGAATGTCTTTCGGTTCCATAAGTATGAATGATGAAATTCACAATAATAATTATTCAAGCTTTAACATGTCATCTTCTAATATTCACTCAAGCTGTTGATAAAGACGGAAAGAAGATGAGTTGAACAGTTATCATTTTCCTATTGATGATATTAATTCTCATCCATAGTTATTAATGTCATCAATTGGTGAAGGATAACTTTTCAAACTTATCTTCTTCCCGTCTTCTCCCAATACTTGAATGAATATTAAAAGAAGATGGCTGAAAGTTTTGAAATTATTATTCATGATTTTTCAGCATTAACTATTATGTAGCAATGTCCTTCGATTCCATAAGTATCAATGATGAAATTAATAATAAAAATTATTGAAGCTTTAACATGTCATCTTCTAATATTCACTCAAGCTGTGGATGGAGACGGAAAGAAGATGAGTTGAACAGTTATCATTTTCCTATTGATGCCATTAATTCTCATCCATAGTTATTAATGTCATCAATTGGTGATGGATAACTTTTCAAACTTGTCTTCTTTCCGTTTTCTTCCAGGACTTGAATGAATATTAAAAGAAGATGGTTGAAAGTTTTGAAATTATTATTCATGATTTGTCAACATTAACTATTATGTAGCAATGTCCTTTGGTTCCATAAGTATCAATGATGAAATTAACAATAATAATTATTCAAGCTTTAACATGTCATCTTTTAATATTTAGTCAAGCTGTGGTTGGAGACGGAAAGAAGATGAGTTGAACAGTTATCATTTTCCTATTGATGCCATTAATTCTCATCCATAGTTATTAATGTCATCAATTGGTGAAGGATAACTTTTCAAACTTATCTTCTTTCCGTCTTCTCCTAGTACTTGAATGAATATTAAAAGATGGCTGAAAGTTTTGAAATTATTATTCATGATTTGTCATCATTAACTATTATGTAGCAATGTCCTTCGGTTCCATAAGTATCAATGATGAAATTAACAATAATAATTATACAAGCTTTAAAATGTCATCTTCTAATATTCAGTCAAGCTGTGGTTGGAGACGGAAAGAAGATGAGTTGAACAATTATCATTTTCCTATTGATGCAATTAATTCTCTTCCATAATTATTAATGTCATCAATTGGTGAATGATAACTTTTCAAACTTATCTTCTTCCTGTCTTCTCCCAATACTTGAATGAATATTAAAAGAAGATGGCTGAAAGTTTTGAAATTATTATTCATGATTTGTTATCATTAACTATTATGTAGCAATGTCCTTCGATTCCATAAGTATCAATGATGAAATTAACAATAATAATTATTCAAGCTTTAACATGTCATCTTCTAATATTTAGTCAAACTGTGGATGGAGACGGAAAGAAGATGAGTTGAACAGTTATCATTTTCCTATTGATGCCATTAATTCTCATCCATAGTTATTAATGTCATCAATTGGTGAAGGATAACTTTTCAAACTTATCTTCTTTCCGTCTTCTCCCAGGACTTGAATGAATATTAAAAGATGGCTGGAAGTTTTGAAATTATTATTCATGATTTGTCATCATTAACTATTATGTAGAAATGTCCTTTGGTTCCATAAGTATCAATGATGAAATTAACAATAATAATTATTCAAGCTTTAACATGTCATCTTTTAATATTTAGTCAAGCTGTGGTTGGAGACGGAAAGAAGATGAGTTGAACAGTTATCATTTTCCTATTGATGCCATTAATTCTCATCCATAGTTATTAATGTCATCAATTGGTGAAGGATAACTTTTCAAACTTATCTTCTTTCCGTCTTCTCCTAGTACTTGAATGAATATTAAAAGATGGCTGAAAGTTTTGAAATTATTATTCATGATTTGTCATCATTAACTATTATGTAGCAACGTCCTTCGATTCCATAAGTATCAATGATGAAATTAACAATAATAATTATTCAAGCTTTAACATGTCATCTTCTAATATTTAGTCAAGCTGTGGATGGAGACGGAAAGAAGATGAGTTGAACAGTTATCATTTTCCTATTGATGCCATTAATTCTCATCCATAGTTATTAATGTCATCAATTGGTGATGGATAACTTTTCAAATTTGTCTTCTTTCCGTTTTCTCCCAGGACTTGAATGAATATTAAAAGAAGATGGTTGAAATTTTTGAAATTATTATTCATGATTTGTCAACATTAACTATTATGTAGCAATGTCCTTTATTTCCATAAGTATCAATGATGAAATTAACAATAATAATTATTCAAGCTTTAACATGTCATCTTCTAATATTTAGTCTAGCTGTGGTTGGAGACGGAAAGAAGATGAGTTGAACAGTTATCATTTTCCTATTGATGCCATTAATTCTCATCCATAGTTATTAATGTCATCAATTGGTGAAGGATGACTTTTCAAACTTATCTTTTTTCCGTCTTCTCCCAGGACTTGAATGAATATTAAAAGAAGATGGCTGAAAGTTTTGAAATTATTATTCATGATTTGTCATCATTAACTATTACGTAGCAATGTCCTTCGATTCCATAAGTATCAATGATGAAATTAACAATAATAATTACTCAAGCTTTAACATGTCATCTTCTAATATTTAGTCAAGCTGTGGATGGAGACAGAAAGAAGATGAGTTGAACAGTTATCATTTTCCTATTGATGCCATTAATTCTCATCCATAGTTATTAATGTCATCAATTGGTGAAGGATAACTTTTCAAACTTGTCTTCTTCCCGTCTTCTCCCAATACTTGAATGAATATTAAAAGAAGATGGCTGAAAGTTTTGAAATTATTATTCATGATTTGTCATCATTAACTATTATGTAGAAATGTCCTTCGATTCCATAAGTATCAATGATGAAATTATCAATAATAATTATTCAAGCTTTAACATGTCATCTTCTAATATTTAGTCCAGCTGTGGTTGGAGACGGAAAGAAGATGAGTTGAACAGTTATCATTTTCCTATTGATGTCATTAATTCTCATCCATAGTTATTAATGTCATCAATTGGTGAAGGATAACTTTTCAAACTTGTCTTCTTTCCGTTTTCTCCGAGGACTTGAATGAATATTAAAAGAAGATGGTTGAAAGTTTTGAAATTATTATTCATGATTTGTCAACATTAACTATTATGTAGCAATGTCCTTTGGTTCCATAAGTATCAATGATGAAATTAACAATAATAATTATTCAAGCTTTAACATGTCATCTTCTAATATTTAGCAAGCTGTGGTTGGAGACGGAAAGAAGATGAGTTGAACAGTTATCATTTTCCTATCGATGCCATTAATTCTCATCCATAGTTATTAATGTCATCAATTGGTGAAGGATAACTTTTCAAACTTATCTTCTTTCCGTCTTCTCCCAGGACTTGAATGAATATTATAAGATGGCTGAAAGTTTTGAAATTATTATTCATGATTTGTCATCATTAACTATTATGTAGCAATGTCCTTCGGTTCCATAAGTATCAATGATGAAATTAACAATAATAATTATTCAAGCATTAACATGTCATCTTCTAATATTCAGTCAAGCTGTGGTTGGAGACGGAAAGAAGATGAGTTGAACAGTTATCATTTTCATGCCATTAATTCTAATCCATAGTTATTAATGTCATTAATTGGTGAAAGATAACTTTTCAAACTTATCTTCTTTCCGTCCTCTCCCACGACTTGAATGAATATTAAAATATGGTTGAAAGTGTTGAAATTATTATTCATGATTTGTCATCATTAACTATTATTTAGCATTGTCCTTCGGTTCCATAAGTATCAATGATGAAATTAACAATAATAATTATTCAAGATTTAACATGTCATCTTCTAATATTTAGTCAAGCTGTGGATGGAGACGTAAAGAAGATGAGTTGAACAGTTATCATTTTCCTATTGATGCCATTAATTCTCATCCATAGTTATTAATGTCATCAATTGGTGAAGGATAACTTTTAAAACTTGTCTTCTTCCCGTCTGCTCCCAATACTTGAATGAATATTAAAAGAAGATGGCTGAAAGTTTTGAAATTATTATTCATGATTTGTCATCATTAACTATTATGTAGCAACGTCCTTCGATTCCATAAGTATCAATGATGAAATTAACAATAATAATTATTCAAGCTTTAACATGTCATCTTCTAATATTTAGTCAAGCTGTGGATGGAGACGGAAAGAAGATGAGTTGAACAGTTATCATTTTCCTATTGATGCCATTAATTCTCATCCATAGTTATTAATGTCATCAATTGGTGATGGATAACTTTTCAAATTTGTCTTCTTTCCGTTTTCTCCCAGGACTTGAATGAATATTAAAAGAAGATGGTTGAAAGTTTTGAAATTATTATTCATGATTTGTCAACATTAACTATTATGTAGCAATGTCCTTTATTTCCATAAGTATCAATGATGAAATTAACCATAATAATTATTCAAGCTTTAACATGTCATCTTCTAATATTTAGTCTAGCTGTGGTTGGAGACGGAAAGAAGATGAGTTGAACAGTTATCATTTTCCTATTGATGCCATTAATTCTCATCCATAGTTATTAATGTCATCAATTGGTGATGGATAACTTTTCAAATTTGACTTCTTTCCGTTTTCTCCCAGGACATGAATGAATATTAAAAGAAGATGGTTGAAATTTTTGAAATTATTATTCATGATTTGTCAACATTAACTATTATGTAGCAATGTCCTTTATTTCCATAAGTATCAATGATGAAATTAACAATAATAATTATTCAAGCTTTAACATGTCATCTTCTAATATTTAGTCTAGCTGTGGTTGGAGACGGAAAGAAGATGAGTTGAACAGTTATCATTTTCCTATTGATGCCATTAATTCTCATCCATAGTTATTAATGTCATCAATTGGTGAAGGATGACTTTTCAAACTTATCTTTTTTCCGTCTTCTCCCAGGACTTGAATGAATATTAAAAGAAGATGGCTGAAAGTTTTGAAATTATTATTCATGATTTGTCATCATTAACTATTACGTAGCAATGTCCTTCGATTCCATAAGTATCAATGATGAAATTAACAATAATAATTACTCAAGCTTTAACATGTCATCTTCTAATATTTAGTCAAGCTGTGGATGGAGACAGAAAGAAGATGAGTTGAACAGTTATCATTTTCCTATTGATGCCATTAATTCTCATCCATAGTTATTAATGTCATCAATTGGTGAAGGATAACTTTTCAAACTTGTCTTCTTCCCGTCTTCTCCCAATACTTGAATGAATATTAAAAGAAGATGGCTGAAAGTTTTGAAATTATTATTCATGATTTGTCATCATTAACTATTATGTAGAAATGTCCTTCGATTCCATAAGTATCAATGATGAAATTATCAATAATAATTATTCAAGCTTTAACATGTCATCTTCTAATATTTAGTCCAGCTGTGGTTGGAGACGGAAAGAAGATGAGTTGAACAGTTATCATTTTCCTATTGATGTCATTAATTCTCATCCATAGTTATTAATGTCATCAATTGGTGAAGGATAACTTTTCAAACTTGTCTTCTTTCCGTTTTCTCCGAGGACTTGAATGAATATTAAAAGAAGATGGTTGAAAGTTTTGAAATTATTATTCATGATTTGTCAACATTAACTATTATGTAGCAATGTCCTTTGGTTCCATAAGTATCAATGATGAAATTAACAATAATAATTATTCAAGCTTTAACATGTCATCTTCTAATATTTAGCAAGCTGTGGTTGGAGACGGAAAGAAGATGAGTTGAACAGTTATCATTTTCCTATCGATGCCATTAATTCTCATCCATAGTTATTAATGTCATCAATTGGTGAATGATAACTTTTCAAACTTATCTTCTTTCCGTCTTCTCCCAGGACTTGAATGAATATTATAAGATGGCTGAAAGTTTTGAAATTATTATTCATGATTTGTCATCATTAACTATTATGTAGCAATGTCCTTCGGTTCCATAAGTATCAATGATGAAATTAACAATAATAATTATTCAAGCATTAACATGTCATCTTCTAATATTCAGTCAAGCTGTGGTTGGAGACGGAAAGAAGATGAGTTGAACAGTTATCATTTTCATGCCATTAATTCTAATCCATAGTTATTAATGTCATTAATTGGTGAAAGATAACTTTTCAAACTTATCTTCTTTCCGTCCTCTCCCACGACTTGAATGAATATTAAAATATGGTTGAAAGTGTTGAAATTATTATTCATGATTTGTCATCATTAACTATTATTTAGCATTGTCCTTCGGTTCCATAAATATCAATGATGAAATTAACAATAATAATTATTCAAGATTTAACATGTCATCTTCTAATATTTAGTCAAGCTGTGGATGGAGACGTAAAGAAGATGAGTTGAACAGTTATCATTTTCCTATTGATGCCATTAATTCTCATCCATAGTTATTAATGTCATCAATTGGTGAAGGATAACTTTTAAAACTTGTCTTCTTCCCGTCTGCTCCCAATACTTGAATGAATATTAAAAGAAGATGGCTGAAAGTTTTGAAATTATTATTCATGATTTGTCATCATTAACTATTATGTAGCAACGTCCTTCGATTCCATAAGTATCAATGATGAAATTAATAATAATAATTATTCAAGCTTTAACATGTCATCTTCTAATATTTAGTCAAGCTGTGGATGGAGACGGAAAGAAGATGAGTTGAACAGTTATCATTTTCCTATTGATGCCATTAATTCTCATCCATAGTTATTAATGTCATCAATTGGTGATGGATAACTTTTCAAATTTGTCTTCTTTCCGTTTTCTCCCAGGACTTGAATGAATATTAAAAGAAGATGGTTGAAAGTTTTGAAATTATTATTCATGATTTGTCAACATTAACTATTATGTAGCAATGTCCTTTATTTCCATAAGTATCAATGATGAAATTAACCATAATAATTATTCAAGCTTTAACATGTCATCTTCTAATATTTAGTCTAGCTGTGGTTGGAGACGGAAAGAAGATGAGTTGAACAGTTATCATTTTCCTATTGATGCCATTAATTCTCATCCATAGTTATTAATGTCATCAATTGGTGAAGGATGACTTTTCAAACTTATCTTTTTTCCGTCTTCTCCCAGGACTTGAATGAATATTAAAAGAAGATGGCTGAAAGTTTTGAAATTATTATTCATGATTTGTCATCATTAACTATTACGTAGCAATGTCCTTCGATTCCATAAGTATCAATGATGAAATTAACAATAATAATTACTCAAGCTTTAACATGTCATCTTCTAATATTTAGTCAAGCTGTGGATGGAGACAGAAAGAAGATGAGTTGAACAGTTATCATTTTCCTATTGATGCCATTAATTCTCATCCATAGTTATTAATGTCATCAATTGGTGAAGGATAACTTTTCAAACTTGTCTTCTTCCCGTCTTCTCCCAATACTTGAATGAATATTAAAAGAAGATGGCTGAAAGTTTTGAAATTATTATTCATGATTTGTCATCATTAACTATTATGTAGAAATGTCCTTCGATTCCATAAGTATCAATGATGAAATTATCAATAATAATTATTCAAGCTTTAACATGTCATTTTCTAATATTTAGTCCAGCTGTGGTTGGAGACGGAAAGAAGATGAGTTGAACAGTTATCATTTTCCTATTGATGTCATTAATTCTCATCCATAGTTATTAATGTCATCAATTGGTGAAGGATAACTTTTCAAACTTGTCTTCTTTCCGTTTTCTCCGAGGACTTGAATGAATAATAAAAGAAGATGGTTGAAAGTTTTGAAATTATTATTCATGATTTGTCAACATTAACTATTATGTAGCAATGTCCTTTGGTTCCATAAGTATCAATGATGAAATTAACAATAATAATTATTCAAGCTTTAACATGTCATCTTCTAATATTTAGCAAGCTGTGGTTGGAGACGGAAAGAAGATGAGTTGAACAGTTATCATTTTCCTATCGATGCCATTAATTCTCATCCATAGTTATTAATGTCATCAATTGGTGAAGGATAACTTTTCAAACTTATCTTCTTTCCGTCTTCTCCCAGGACTTGAATGAATATTATAAGATGGCTGAAAGTTTTGAAATTATTATTCATGATTTGTCATCATTAACTATTATGTAGCAATGTCCTTCGGTTCCATAAGTATCAATGATGAAATTAACAATAATAATTATTCAAGCATTAACATGTCATCTTCTAATATTCAGTCAAGCTGTGGTTGGAGACGGAAAGAAGATGAGTTGAACAGTTATCATTTTCATGCCATTAATTCTAATCCATAGTTATTAATGTCATTAATTGGTGAAAGATAACTTTTCAAACTTATCTTCTTTCCGTCCTCTCCCACGACTTGAATGAATATTAAAATATGGTTGAAAGTGTTGAAATTATTATTCATGATTTGTCATCATTAACTATTATTTAGCATTGTCCTTCGGTTCCATAAGTATCAATGATGAAATTAACAATAATAATTATTCAAGATTTAACATGTCATCTTCTAATATTTAGTCAAGCTGTGGATGGAGACGTAAAGAAGATGAGTTGAACAGTTATCATTTTCCTATTGATGCCATTAATTCTCATCCATAGTTATTAATGTCATCAATTGGTGAAGGATAACTTTTAAAACTTGTCTTCTTCCCGTCTGCTCCCAATACTTGAATGAATATTAAAAGAAGATGGCTGAAAGTTTTGAAATTATTATTCATGATTTGTCATCATTAACTATTATGTAGCAACGTCCTTCGATTCCATAAGTATCAATGATGAAATTAACAATAATAATTATTCAAGCTTTAACATGTCATCTTCTAATATTTAGTCAAGCTGTGGATGGAGACGGAAAGAAGATGAGTTGAACAGTTATCATTTTCCTATTGATGCCATTAATTCTCATCCATAGTTATTAATGTCATCAATTGGTGATGGATAACTTTTCAAATTTGTCTTCTTTCCGTTTTCTCCCAGGACTTGAATGAATATTAAAAGAAGATGGTTGAAAGTTTTGAAATTATTATTCATGATTTGTCAACATTAACTATTATGTAGCAATGTCCTTTATTTCCATAAGTATCAATGATGAAATTAACCATAATAATTATTCAAGCTTTAACATGTCATCTTCTAATATTTAGTCTAGCTGTGGTTGGAGACGGAAAGAAGATGAGTTGAACAGTTATCATTTTCCTATTGATGCCATTAATTCTCATCCATAGTTATTAATGTCATCAATTGGTGAAGGATGACTTTTCAAACTTATCTTTTTTCCGTCTTCTCCCAGGACTTGAATGAATATTAAAAGAAGATGGCTGAAAGTTTTGAAATTATTATTCATGATTTGTCATCATTAACTATTATGTAGCAATGTCCTTCGATTCCATAAGTATCAATGATGAAATTAACAATAATAATTATTCAAGCTTTAACATGTCATCTTCTAATATTTAGTCAAGCTGTGGATGGAGACAGAAAGAAGATGAGTTGAACAGTTATCATTTTCCTATTGATGCCATTAATTCTCATCCATAGTTATTAATGTCATCAATTGGTGAAGGATAACTTTTCAAACTTGTCTTCTTCCCGTCTTCTCCCAATACTTGAATGAATATTAAAAGAAGATGGCTGAAAGTTTTGAAATTATTATTCATGATTTGTCATCATTAACTATTATGTAGAAATGTCCTTCGATT
Organism: Crotalaria pallida; assembly: GCA_037953625.1. Lineage (NCBI taxonomy): Eukaryota > Viridiplantae > Streptophyta > Magnoliopsida > Fabales > Fabaceae > Crotalaria > Crotalaria pallida. Next base: position 130,338,457 of record CM075650.1, read on the forward strand.
CCATAAGTATCAATGATGAAATTAACAATAATAATTATTCAAGCTTTAACATGTCATCTTCTAATATTTAGTCTAGCTGTGGTTGGAGACGGAAAGAAGATGAGTTGAACAGTTATCATTTTCCTATTGATGCCATTAATTCTCATCCATAGTTATTAATGTCATCAATTGGTGAAGGATGACTTTTCAAACTTATCTTTTTTCCGTCTTCTCCCAGGACTTGAATGAATATTAAAAGAAGATGGCTGAAAGTTTTGAAATTATTATTCATGATTTGTCATCATTAACTATTATGTAGCAATGTCCTTCGATTCCATAAGTATCAATGATGAAATTAACAATAATAATTATTCAAGCTTTAACATGTCATCTTCTAATATTTAGTCAAGCTGTGGATGGAGACAGAAAGAAGATGAGTTGAACAGTTATCATTTTCCTATTGATGCCATTAATTCTCATCCATAGTTATTAATGTCATCAATTGGTGAAGGATAACTTTTCAAACTTGTCTTCTTCCCGTCTTCTCCCAATACTTGAATGAATATTAAAAGAAGATGGCTGAAAGTTTTGAAATTATTATTCATGATTTGTCATCATTAACTATTATGTAGAAATGTCCTTCGATTCCATAAGTATCAATGATGAAATTAACAATAATAATTATTCAAGCTTTAACATGTCATCTTCTAATATTTAGTCAAGCTGTGGATGGAGACGGAAAGAAGATGAGTTGAACAGTTATCATTTTCCTATTGATGCCATTAATTCTAATCCATAGTTATTAATGTCATCAATTGGTGAAGGATAACTTTTCAAACTTATCTTCTTTCCGTCTTCTCCCAGGACTTGAATGAATATTAAAAGATGGCTGAAAGTTTTGAAATTATTATTCATGATTTGTCATCATTAACTATTATGTAGCAATGTCCTTCGGTTCCATAAGTATCAATGATGAAATTAACAATAATAATTATTCAAGCTTTAACATGTCATCTTCTAATATTCAGTCAAGCTGTGGTTGGAGACGGAAAGAAGATGAGTTGAACAGTTATCATTTTCCTATTGATGCCATTAATTCTCATCCATAGTTATTAATGTCATCAATTGGTGAAGGATAACTTTTCAAACTTGTCTTCTTTCCGTTTTCTCCCAGGACTTGAATGAATATTAAAAGAAGATGGTTGAAAGTTTTGAAATTATTATTCATGATTTGTCAACATTAACTATTATGTAGCAATGTCCTTTGGTTCCATAAGTATCAATGATGAAATTAACAATAATAATTATTCAAGCTTTAACATGTCATCTTCTAATATTTAGTCAAGCTGTGGTTGGAGACGGAAAGAAGATGAGTTGAACAGTTATCATTTTCCTATTGATGCCATTAATTCTCATCCATAGTTATTAATGTCATCAATTGGTGAAGGATAACTTTTCAAACTTATCTTCTTTCCGTCTTCTCCCAGGACTTGAATGAATATTAAAAGATGGTTGAAAGTTTTGAAATTATTATTCATGATTTGTCATCATTAACTATTATGTAGCAATGTCATTCGGTTCCATAAGTATCAATGATGAAATTAACAATAATAATTATTCAAGCTTTAACATGTCATCTTGTAATATTCAGTCAAGCTGTGGTTGGAGACGGAAAGAAGATGAGTTGAACAGTTATCATTTTCATGCCATTAATTCTAATCCATAGTTATTAATGTCATTAATTGGTGAAAGATAACTTTTCAAACTTATCTTCTTTCCGTCCTCTCCCACGACTTGAATGAATATTAAAATATGGTTGAAAGTGTTGAAATTATTATTCATGATTTGTCATCATTAACTATTATGTAGCAATGTCCTTCGATTCCATAAGTATCAATGATGAAATTAACAATAATAATTATTCAAGCTTTAACATGTCATCTTCTAATATTTAGTCAAGCTGTGGATGGAGACGGAAAGAAGATGAGTTGAACAGTTATCATTTTCCTATTGATGCCATTAATTCTCATCCATAGTTATTAATGTCATCAATTGGTGATGGATAACTTTTCAAATTTGTCTTCTTTCCGTTTTCTCCCAGGACTTGAATGAATATTAAAAGAAGAAGGTTGAAAGTTTTGAAATTATTATTCACGATTTGTCAACATTAACTATTATGTAGCAATGTCCTTTATTTCCATAAGTATCAATGATGAAATTAACAATAATAATTATTCAAGCTTTAACATGTCATCTTCTAATATTTAGTCAAGCTGTGGTTGGAGACGGAAAGAAGATGAGTTGAACAGTTATCATTTTCCTATTGATGCCATTAATTCTAATCCATAGTTATTAATGTCATCAATTGGTGAAGGATAACTTTTCAAACTTATCTTCTTTCCGTCTTCTCCCAGGACTTGAATGAATATTAAAAGATGGCTGAAAGTTTTGAAATTATTATTCATGATTTGTCATCATTAACTATTATGTAGCAATGTCCTTCGGTTCCATAAGTATCAATGATGAAATTAACAATAATAATTATTCAAGCTTTAACATGTCATCTTCTAATATTCAGTCAAGCTGTGGTTGGAGACGGAAAGAAGATGAGTTGAACAGTTATCATTTTCTTATTGATGCCATTAATTCTCATCCATAGTTATTAATGTCATCAATTGGTGAAGGATAACTTTTCAAACTTGTCTTCTTTCCGTTTTCTCCCAGGACTTGAATGAATATTAAAAGAAGATGGTTGAAAGTTTTGAAATTATTATTCATGATTTGTCAACATTAACTATTTTGTAGCAATGTCCTTTGGTTCCATAAGTATCAATGATGAAATTAACAATAATAATTATTCAAGCTTTAACATGTCATCTTCTAATATTTAGTCAAGCTGTGGTTGGAGACGGAAAGAAGATGAGTTGAACAGTTATCATTTTCCTATTGATGCCATTAATTCTCATCCATAGTTATTAATGTCATCAATTGGTGAAGGATAACTTTTCAAACTTATCTTCTTTCCGTCTTCTCCCAGGACTTGAATGAATATTAAAAGATGGTTGAAAGTTTTGAAATTATTATTCATGATTTGTCATCATTAACTATTATGTAGCAATGTCATTCGGTTCCATAAGTATCAATGATGAAATTAACAATAATAATTATTCAAGCTTTAACATGTCATCTTGTAATATTCAGTCAAGCTGTGGTTGGAGACGGAAAGAAGATGAGTTGAACAGTTATCATTTTCATGCCATTAATTCTAATCCATAGTTATTAATGTCATTAATTGGTGAAAGATAACTTTTCAAACTTATCTTCTTTCCGTCCTCTCCCACGACTTGAATGAATATTAAAATATGGTTGAAAGTGTTGAAATTATTATTCATGATTTGTCATCATTAACTATTATGTAGCAATGTCCTTCGATTCCATAAGTATCAATGATGAAATTAACAATAATAATTATTCAAGCTTTAACATGTCATCTTCTAATATTTAGTCAAGCTGTGGATGGAGACGGAAAGAAGATGAGTTGAACAGTTATCATTTTCCTATTGATGCCATTAATTCTCATCCATAGTTATTAATGTCATCAATTGGTGATGGATAACTTTTCAAATTTGTCTTCTTTCCGTTTTCTCCCAGGACTTGAATGAATATTAAAAGAAGAAGGTTGAAAGTTTTGAAATTATTATTCACGATTTGTCAACATTAACTATTATGTAGCAATGTCCTTTATTTCCATAAGTATCAATGATGAAATTAACAATAATAATTATTCAAGCTTTAACATGTCATCTTCTAATATTTAGTCAAGCTGTGGTTGGAGACGGAAAGAAGATGAGTTGAACAGTTATCATTTTCCTATTGATGCCATTAATTCTCATCCATAGTTATTAATGTCATCAACTGGTGAAGGATAACTTTTCAAACTTGTCTTCTTTCCGTTTTCTCCGAGGACTTGAATGAATATTAAAAGAAGATGGCTGAAAGTTTTGAAATTATTATTCATGATTTGTCATCATTAACTATTTTGTAGCAATGTCCTTCGATTCCATAAGTATCAATGATGAAATTAACAATAATAATTATTCAAGCTTTAACATGTCATCTTCTAATATTTAGTCAAGCTGTGGATGGAGACGGGAAGAAGATGAGTTGAACAGTTATCATTTTCCTATTGATGCCATTAATTCTCATCCATAGTTATTAATGTCATCAATTGGTGAAGGATAACTTTTCAAACTTGTCTTCTTCCCGTCTTCTCCCAATACTTGAATGAATATTAAAAGAAGATGGCTGAAAGTTTTGAAATTATTATTCATGATTCGTCATCATTAACTATTATGTAGCAATGTCCTTCGATTCCATAAGTATCAATGATGAAATTAACAATAATAATTATTCAAGCTTTAACATGTCATCTTCTAATATTTAGTCAAGCTGTGGATGGAGACGTAAAGAAGATGAGTTGAACAGTTATCATTTTCCTATTGATGCCATTAATTCTCATCCATAGTTATTAATGTCATCAATTGGTGAAGGATAACTTTTCAAACTTGTCTTCTTTCCGTTTTCTCCCAGGACTTGAATGAATATTAAAAGAAGATGGTTGAAAGTTTTGAAATTATTATTCATGATTTGTCAACATTAACTATTATGTAGCAATGTCCTTTGGTTCCATAAGTATCAATGATGAAATTAACAATAATAATTACTCAAGCTTTAACATGTCATCTTTTAATATTTTGTCAAGCTGTGGTTGGAGACGGAAAGAAGATGAGTTGAACAGTTATCATTTTCCTATTGATGCCATTAATTCTCATCCATAGTTATTAATGTCATCAATTGGTGAAGGATAACTTTTCAAACTTTTCTTCTTTCCGTCTTCTCCCAGTACTTGAATGAATATTAAAAGAAGATGGCTGAAAGTTTTGAAATTATTATTCATGATTTGTCATCATTAACTATTATGTAGAAATGTCCTTCGATTCCATAAGTATCAATGATGAAATTATCAATAATAATTATTCAAGCTTTAACATGTCATCTTCTAATATTTAGTCCAGCTGTGGTTGGAGACGGAAAGAAGATGAGTTGAACAGTTATCATTTTCCTATTGATGTCATTAATTCTCATCCATAGTTATTAATGTCATCAATTGGTGAAGGATAACTTTTCAAACTTGTCTTCTTTCCGTTTTCTCCGAGGACTTGAATGAATATTAAAAGAAGATGGTTGAAAGTTTTGAAATTATTATTCATGATTTGTCAACATTAACTATTATGTAGCAATGTCCTTTGGTTCCATAAGTATCAATGATGAAATTAACAATAATAATTATTCAAGCTTTAACATGTCATCTTCTAATATTTAGCAAGCTGTGGTTGGAGACGGAAAGAAGATGAGTTGAACAGTTATCATTTTCCTATCGATGCCATTAATTCTCATCCATAGTTATTAATGTCATCAATTGGTGAAGGATAACTTTTCAAACTTATCTTCTTTCCGTCTTCTCCCAGGACTTGAATGAATATTATAAGATGGCTGAAAGTTTTGAAATTATTATTCATGATTTGTCATCATTAACTATTATGTAGCAATGTCCTTCGGTTCCATAAGTATCAATGATGAAATTAACAATAATAATTATTCAAGCATTAACATGTCATCTTCTAATATTCAGTCAAGCTGTGGTTGGAGACGGAAAGAAGATGAGTTGAACAGTTATCATTTTCATGCCATTAATTCTAATCCATAGTTATTAATGTCATTATTTGGTGAAAGATAACTTTTCAAACTTATCTTCTTTCCGTCCTCTCCCACGACTTGAATGAATATTAAAATATGGTTGAAAGTGTTGAAATTATTATTCATGATTTGTCATCATTAACTATTATTTAGCATTGTCCTTCGGTTCCATAAGTATCAATGATGAAATTAACAATAATAATTATTCAAGATTTAACATGTCATCTTCTAATATTTAGTCAAGCTGTGGATGGAGACGTAAAGAAGATGAGTTGAACAGTTATCATTTTCCTATTGATGCCATTAATTCTCATCCATAGTTATTAATGTCATCAATTGGTGAAGGATAACTTTTAAAACTTGTCTTCTTCCCGTCTGCTCCCAATACTTGAATGAATATTAAAAGAAGATGGCTGAAAGTTTTGAAATTATTATTCATGATTTGTCATCATTAACTATTATGTAGCAACGTCCTTCGATTCCATAAGTATCAATGATGAAATTAACAATAATAATTATTCAAGCTTTAACATGTCATCTTCTAATATTTAGTCAAGCTGTGGATGGAGACGGAAAGAAGATGAGTTGAACAGTTATCATTTTCCTATTGATGCCATTAATTCTCATCCATAGTTATTAATGTCATCAATTGGTGAAGGATAACTTTTCAAACTTGTCTTCTTCCCGTCTTCTCCCAATACTTGAATGAATATTAAAAGAAGATGGCTGAAAGTTTTGAAATTATTATTCATGATTCGTCATCATTAACTATTATGTAGCAATGTCCTTCGATTCCATAAGTATCAATGATGAAATTAACAATAATAATTATTCAAGCTTTAACATGTCATCTTCTAATATTTAGTCAAGCTGTGGATGGAGACGTAAAGAAGATGAGTTGAACAGTTATCATTTTCCTATTGATGCCATTAATTCTCATCCATAGTTATTAATGTCATCAATTGGTGAAGGATAACTTTTCAAACTTGTCTTCTTTCCGTTTTCTCCCAGGACTTGAATGAATATTAAAAGAAGATGGTTGAAAGTTTTGAAATTATTATTCATGATTTGTCAACATTAACTATTATGTAGCAATGTCCTTTGGTTCCATAAGTATCAATGATGAAATTAACAATAATAATTACTCAAGCTTTAACATGTCATCTTTTAATATTTTGTCAAGCTGTGGTTGGAGACGGAAAGAAGATGAGTTGAACAGTTATCATTTTCCTATTGATGCCATTAATTCTCATCCATAGTTATTAATGTCATCAATTGGTGAAGGATAACTTTTCAAACTTTTCTTCTTTCCGTCTTCTCCCAGTACTTGAATGAATATTAAAAGAAGATGGCTGAAAGTTTTGAAATTATTATTCATGATTTGTCATCATTAACTATTATGTAGAAATGTCCTTCGATTCCATAAGTATCAATGATGAAATTATCAATAATAATTATTCAAGCTTTAACATGTCATCTTCTAATATTTAGTCCAGCTGTGGTTGGAGACGGAAAGAAGATGAGTTGAACAGTTATCATTTTCCTATTGATGTCATTAATTCTCATCCATAGTTATTAATGTCATCAATTGGTGAAGGATAACTTTTCAAACTTGTCTTCTTTCCGTTTTCTCCGAGGACTTGAATGAATATTAAAAGAAGATGGTTGAAAGTTTTGAAATTATTATTCATGATTTGTCAACATTAACTATTATGTAGCAATGTCCTTTGGTTCCATAAGTATCAATGATGAAATTAACAATAATAATTATTCAAGCTTTAACATGTCATCTTCTAATATTTAGCAAGCTGTGGTTGGAGACGGAAAGAAGATGAGTTGAACAGTTATCATTTTCCTATCGATGCCATTAATTCTCATCCATAGTTATTAATGTCATCAATTGGTGAAGGATAACTTTTCAAACTTATCTTCTTTCCGTCTTCTCCCAGGACTTGAATGAATATTATAAGATGGCTGAAAGTTTTGAAATTATTATTCATGATTTGTCATCATTAACTATTATGTAGCAATGTCCTTCGGTTCCATAAGTATCAATGATGAAATTAACAATAATAATTATTCAAGCATTAACATGTCATCTTCTAATATTCAGTCAAGCTGTGGTTGGAGACGGAAAGAAGATGAGTTGAACAGTTATCATTTTCATGCCATTAATTCTAATCCATAGTTATTAATGTCATTATTTGGTGAAAGATAACTTTTCAAACTTATCTTCTTTCCGTCCTCTCCCACGACTTGAATGAATATTAAAATATGGTTGAAAGTGTTGAAATTATTATTCATGATTTGTCATCATTAACTATTATTTAGCATTGTCCTTCGGTTCCATAAGTATCAATGATGAAATTAACAATAATAATTATTCAAGATTTAACATGTCATCTTCTAATATTTAGTCAAGCTGTGGATGGAGACGTAAAGAAGATGAGTTGAACAGTTATCATTTTCCTATTGATGCCATTAATTCTCATCCATAGTTATTAATGTCATCAATTGGTGAAGGATAACTTTTAAAACTTGTCTTCTTCCCGTCTGCTCCCAATACTTGAATGAATATTAAAAGAAGATGGCTGAAAGTTTTGAAATTATTATTCATGATTTGTCATCATTAACTATTATGTAGCAACGTCCTTCGATTCCATAAGTATCAATGATGAAATTAACAATAATAATTATTCAAGCTTTAACATGTCATCTTCTAATATTTAGTCAAGCTGTGGATGGAGACGGAAAGAAGATGAGTTGAACAGTTATCATTTTCCTATTGATGCCATTAATTCTCATCCATAGTTATTAATGTCATCAATTGGTGATGGATAACTTTTCAAATTTGTCTTCTTTCCGTTTTCTCCCAGGACTTGAATGAATATTAAAAGAAGATGGTTGAAAGTTTTGAAATTATTATTCATGATTTGTCAACATTAACTATTATGTAGCAATGTCCTTTATTTCCATAAGTATCAATGATGAAATTAACCATAATAATTATTCAAGCTTTAACATGTCATCTTCTAATATTTAGTCTAGCTGTGGTTGGAGACGGAAAGAAGATGAGTTGAACAGTTATCATTTTCCTATTGATGCCATTAATTCTCATCCATAGTTATTAATGTCATCAATTGGTGAAGGATGACTTTTCAAACTTATCTTTTTTCCGTCTTCTCCCAGGACTTGAATGAATATTAAAAGAAGATGGCTGAAAGTTTTGAAATTATTATTCATGATTTGTCATCATTAACTATTATGTAGCAATGTCCTTCGATTCCATAAGTATCAATGATGAAATTAACAATAATAATTATTCAAGCTTTAACATGTCATCTTCTAATATTTAGTCAAGCTGTGGATGGAGACAGAAAGAAGATGAGTTGAACAGTTATCATTTTCCTATTGATGCCATTAATTCTCATCCATAGTTATTAATGTCATCAATTGGTGAAGGATAACTTTTCAAACTTGTCTTCTTCCCGTCTTCTCCCAATACTTGAATGAATATTAAAAGAAGATGGCTGAAAGTTTTGAAATTATTATTCATGATTTGTCATCATTAACTATTATGTAGAAATGTCCTTCGATTCCATAAGTATCAATGATGAAATTAACAATAATAATTATTCAAGCTTTAACATGTCATCTTCTAATATTTAGTCTAGCTGTGGTTGGAGACGGAAAGAAGATGAGTTGAACAGTTATCATTTTCCTATTGATGCCATTAATTCTCATCCATAGTTATTAATGTCATCAATTGGTGAAGGATGACTTTTCAAACTTATCTTTTTTCCGTCTTCTCCCAGGACTTGAATGAATATTAAAAGAAGATGGCTGAAAGTTTTGAAATTATTATTCATGATTTGTCATCATTAACTATTATGTAGCAATGTCCTTCGATTCCATAAGTATCAATGATGAAATTAACAATAATAATTATTCAAGCTTTAACATGTCATCTTCTAATATTTAGTCAAGCTGTGGATGGAGACAGAAAGAAGATGAGTTGAACAGTTATCATTTTCCTATTGATGCCATTAATTCTCATCCATAGTTATTAATGTCATCAATTGGTGAAGGATAACTTTTCAAACTTGTCTTCTTCCCGTCTTCTCCCAATACTTGAATGAATATTAAAAGAAGATGGCTGAAAGTTTTGAAATTATTATTCATGATTTGTCATCATTAACTATTATGTAGAAATGTCCTTCGATTCCATAAGTATCAATGATGAAATTAACAATAATAATTATTCAAGCTTTAACATGTCATCTTCTAATATTTAGTCAAGCTGTGGATGGAGACGGAAAGAAGATGAGTTGAACAGTTATCATTTTCCTATTGATGCCATTAATTCTCATCCATAGTTATTAATGTCATCAATTGGTGAAGGATAACTTTTCAAACTTATCTTCTTTCCGTCTTCTCCCAGGACTTGAATGAATATTAAAAGATGGCTGAAAGTTTTGAAATTATTATTCATGATTTGTCATCATTAACTATTATGTAGCAATGTCCTTCGGTTCCATAAGTACAATGATGAAATTAACAATAATAATTATTCAAGCTTTAACATGTCATCTTCTAATATTCAGTCAAGCTGTGGTTGGAGACGGAAAGAAGATGAGTTGAACAGTTATCATTTTCATGCCATTAATTCTAATCCATAGTTATTAATGTCATTAATTGGTGAAAGATAACTTTTCAAACTTATCTTCTTTCCGTCCTCTCCCACGACTTGAATGAATATTAAAATATGGTTGAAAGTGTTGAAATTATTATTCATGATTTGTCATCATTAACTATTATGTAGCAATGTCCTTCGATTCCATAAGTATCAATGATGAAATTAACAATAATAATTATTCAAGCTTTAACATGTCATCTTCTAATATTTAGTCAAGCTGTGGATGGAGACGGAAAGAAGATGAGTTGAACAGTTATCATTTTCCTATTGATGCCATTAATTCTCATCCATAGTTATTAATGTCATCAATTGGTGATGGATAACTTTTCAAATTTGTCTTCTTTCCGTTTTCTCCCAGGACTTGAATGAATATTAAAAGAAGATGGTTGAAAGTTTTGAAATTATTATTCATGATTTGTCAACATTAACTATTATGTAGCAATGTCCTTTATTTCCATAAGTATCAATGATGAAATTAACCATAATAATTATTCAAGCTTTAACATGTCATCTTCTAATATTTAGTCTAGCTGTGGTTGGAGACGGAAAGAAGATGAGTTGAACAGTTATCATTTTCCTATTGATGCCATTAATTCTCATCCATAGTTATTAATGTCATCAATTGGTGAAGGATGACTTTTCAAACTTATCTTTTTTCCGTCTTCTCCCAGGACTTGAATGAATATTAAAAGAAGATGGCTGAAAGTTTTGAAATTATTATTCATGATTTGTCATCATTAACTATTATGTAGCAATGTCCTTCGATTCCATAAGTATCAATGATGAAATTAACAATAATAATTATTCAAGCTTTAACATGTCATCTTCTAATATTTAGTCAAGCTGTGGATGGAGACAGAAAGAAGATGAGTTGAACAGTTATCATTTTCCTATTGATGCCATTAATTCTCATCCATAGTTATTAATGTCATCAATTGGTGAAGGATAACTTTTCAAACTTGTCTTCTTCCCGTCTTCTCCCAATACTTGAATGAATATTAAAAGAAGATGGCTGAAAGTTTTGAAATTATTATTCATGATTTGTCATCATTAACTATTATGTAGAAATGTCCTTCGATTCCATAAGTATCAATGATGAAATTAACAATAATAATTATTCAAGCTTTAACATGTCATCTTCTAATATTTAGTCTAGCTGTGGTTGGAGACGGAAAGAAGATGAGTTGAACAGTTATCATTTTCCTATTGATGCCATTAATTCTCATCCATAGTTATTAATGTCATCAATTGGTGAAGGATGACTTTTCAAACTTATCTTTTTTCCGTCTTCTCCCAGGACTTGAATGAATATTAAAAGAAGATGGCTGAAAGTTTTGAAATTATTATTCATGATTTGTCATCATTAACTATTATGTAGCAATGTCCTTCGATTCCATAAGTATCAATGATGAAATTAACAATAATAATTATTCAAGCTTTAACATGTCATCTTCTAATATTTAGTCAAGCTGTGGATGGAGACAGAAAGAAGATGAGTTGAACAGTTATCATTTTCCTATTGATGCCATTAATTCTCATCCATAGTTATTAATGTCATCAATTGGTGAAGGATAACTTTTCAAACTTGTCTTCTTCCCGTCTTCTCCCAATACTTGAATGAATATTAAAAGAAGATGGCTGAAAGTTTTGAAATTATTATTCATGATTTGTCATCATTAACTATTATGTAGAAATGTCCTTCGATTCCATAAGTATCAATGATGAAATTAACAATAATAATTATTCAAGCTTTAACATGTCATCTTCTAATATTTAGTCAAGCTGTGGATGGAGACGGAAAGAAGATGAGTTGAACAGTTATCATTTTCCTATTGATGCCATTAATTCTCATCCATAGTTATTAATGTCATCAATTGGTGAAGGATAACTTTTCAAACTTATCTTCTTTCCGTCTTCTCCCAGGACTTGAATGAATATTAAAAGATGGCTGAAAGTTTTGAAATTATTATTCATGATTTGTCATCATTAACTATTATGTAGCAATGTCCTTCGGTTCCATAAGTACAATGATGAAATTAACAATAATAATTATTCAAGCTTTAACATGTCATCTTCTAATATTCAGTCAAGCTGTGGTTGGAGACGGAAAGAAGATGAGTTGAACAGTTATCATTTTCATGCCATTAATTCTAATCCATAGTTATTAATGTCATTAATTGGTGAAAGATAACTTTTCAAACTTATCTTCTTTCCGTCCTCTCCCACGACTTGAATGAATATTAAAATATGGTTGAAAGTGTTGAAATTATTATTCATGATTTGTCATCATTAACTATTATGTAGCAATGTCCTTCGATTCCATAAGTATCAATGATGAAATTAACAATAATAATTATTCAAGCTTTAACATGTCATCTTCTAATATTTAGTCAAGCTGTGGATGGAGACGGAAAGAAGATGAGTTGAACAGTTATCATTTTCCTATTGATGCCATTAATTCTCATCCATAGTTATTAATGTCATCAATTGGTGAAGGATAACTTTTCAAACTTGTCTTCTTTCCGTTTTCTCCCAGGACTTGAATGAATATTAAAAGAAGATGGTTGAAAGTTTTGAAATTATTATTCATGATTTGTCAACATTAACTATTATGTAGCAATGTCCTTTGGTTCCATAAGTATCAATGATGAAATTAACAATAATAATTATTCAAGCTTTAACATGTCATCTTCTAATATTTAGTCAAGCTGTGGTTGGAGACGGAAAGAAGATGAGTTGAACAGTTATCATTTTCCTATTGATGCCATTAATTCTCATCCATAGTTATTAATGTCATCAATTGGTGAAGGATAACTTTTCAAACTTATCTTCTTTCCGTCTTCTCCCAGGACTTGAATGAATATTAAAAGATGGTTGAAAGTTTTGAAATTATTATTCATGATTTGTCATCATTAACTATTATGTAGCAATGTCATTCGGTTCCATAAGTATCAATGATGAAATTAACAATAATAATTATTCAAGCTTTAACATGTCATCTTGTAATATTCAGTCAAGCTGTGGTTGGAGACGGAAAGAAGATGAGTTGAACAGTTATCATTTTCATGCCATTAATTCTAATCCATAGTTATTAATGTCATTAATTGGTGAAAGATAACTTTTCAAACTTATCTTCTTTCCGTCCTCTCCCACGACTTGAATGAATATTAAAATATGGTTGAAAGTGTTGAAATTATTATTCATGATTTGTCATCATTAACTATTATGTAGCAATGTCCTTCGATTCCATAAGTATCAATGATGAAATTAACAATAATAATTATTCAAGCTTTAACATGTCATCTTCTAATATTTAGTCAAGCTGTGGATGGAGACGGAAAGAAGATGAGTTGAACAGTTATCATTTTCCTATTGATGCCATTAATTCTCATCCATAGTTATTAATGTCATCAATTGGTGATGGATAACTTTTCAAATTTGTCTTCTTTCCGTTTTCTCCCAGGACTTGAATGAATATTAAAAGAAGATGGTTGAAAGTTTTGAAATTATTATTCACGATTTGTCAACATTAACTATTATGTAGCAATGTCCTTTATTTCCATAAGTATCAATGATGAAATTAACAATAATAATTATTCAAGCTTTAACATGTCATCTTCTAATATTTAGTCAAGCTGTGGTTGGAGACGGAAAGAAGATGAGTTGAACAGTTATCATTTTCCTATTGATGACATTAATTCTCATCCATAGTTATTAATGTCATCAATTGGTGAAGGATAACTTTTCAAACTTGTCTTCTTTCCGTTTTCTCCGAGGACTTGAATGAATATTAAAAGAAGATGGCTGAAAGTTTTGAAATTATTATTCATGATTTGTCATCATTAACTATTATGTAGCAATGTCCTTCGATTCCATAAGTATCAATGATGAAATTAACAATAATAATTATTCAAGCTTTAACATGTCATCTTCTAATATTTAGTCAAGCTGTGGATGAAGACGGAAAGAAGATGAGTTGAACAGTTATCATTTTCCTATTGATGCCATTAATTCTCATCCATAGTTATTAATGTCATCAATTGGTGAAGGATAACTTTTCAAACTTGTCTTCTTCCCGTCTTCTCCCAATACTTGAATGAATATTAAAAGAAGATGGCTGAAAGTTTTGAAATTATTATTCATGATTCGTCATCATTAACTATTATGTAGCAATGTCCTTCGATTCCATAAGTATCAATGATGAAATTAACAATAATAATTATTCAAGCTTTAACATGTCATCTTCTAATATTTAGTCAAGCTGTGGATGGAGACGTAAAGAAGATGAGTTGAACAGTTATCATTTTCCTATTGATGCCATTAATTCTCATCCATAGTTATTAATGTCATCAATTGGTGAAGGATAACTTTTCAAACTTGTCTTCTTTCCGTTTTCTCCCAGGACTTGAATGAATATTAAAAGAAGATGGTTGAAAGTTTTGAAATTATTATTCATGATTTGTCAACATTAACTATTATGTAGCAATGTCCTTTGGTTCCATAAGTATCAATGATGAAATTAACAATAATAATTATTCAAGCTTTAACATGTCATCTTTTAATATTTAGTCAAGCTGTGGTTGGAGACGGAAAGAAGATGAGTTGAACAGTTATCATTTTCCTATTGATGCCATTAATTCTCATCCATAGTTATTAATGTCATCAATTGGTGAAGGATAACTTTTAAAACTTTTCTTCTTTCCGTCTTCTCCCAGTACTTGAATGAATATTAAAAGATGGCTGAAAGTTTTGAAATTATTATTCATGATTTGTCATCATTAACTATTATGTAGCAATGTCCTTCGGTTCCATAAGTATCAATGATGAAATTAACAATAATAATTATACAAGCTTTAAAATGTCATCTTCTAATATTCAGTCAAGCTGTGGTTGGAGACGGAAAGAAGATGAGTTGAACAGTTATCATTTTCCTATTGATGCCATTAATTCTCATCCATAGTTATTAATGTCATCAATTGGTGAAGGATAACTTTTCAAACTTGTCTTCTTCCCGTCTTCTCCCAATACTTGAATGAATATTAAAAGAAGATGGCTGAAAGTTTTGAAATTATTATTCATGATTTGTCATCATTAACTATTATGTAGCAATGTCCTTCGATTCCATAAGTATCAATGATGAAATTAACAATAATAATTATTCAAGCTTTAACATGTCATCTTCTAATATTTAGTCAAGCTGTGGATGGAGACGGAAAGAAGATGAGTTGAACAGTTATCATTTTCCTATTGATGCCATTAATTCTCATCCATAGTTATTAATGTCATCAATTGGTGAAGGATAACTTTTCAAACTTGTCTTCTTTCCGTTTTCTCCCAGGACTTGAATGAATATTAAAAGAAGATGGTTGAAAGTTTTGAAATTATTATTCATGATTTGTCAACATTAACTATTATGTAGCAATGTCCTTTGGTTCCATAAGTATCAATGATGAAATTAACAATAATAATTATTCAAGCTTTAACATGTCATCTTCTAATATTTAGTCAAGCTGTGGTTGGAGGCTGAAAAAAGATGAGTTGAACAGTTATCATTTTCCTATTGATGCCATTAATTCTCATCCATAGTTATTAATGTCATCAATTGGTGAAGGATAACTTTTCAAACTTATCTTCTTTCCGTCTTCTCCCAGGACTTGAATGAATATTAAAAGATGGCTGGAAGTTTTGAAATTATTATTCATGATTTGTCATCATTAACTATTATGTAGCAATGTCCTTCGGTTCCATAAGTATCAATGATGAAATTAACAATAATAATTATTCAAGCTTTAACATGTCATCTTCTAATATTCAGTCAAGCTGTGGTTGGAGACGGAAAGAAGATGAGTTGAACAGTTATCATTTTCCTGCCATTAATTCTCATCCATAGTTATTAATGTCATTAATTGGTGAAAGATAACTTTTGAAACTTATCTTCTTTCCGTCCTCTCCCAGGACTTGAATGAATATTAAAAGATGGTTGAAAGTGTTGAAATTATTATTCATGATTTGTCATCATTAACTATTATTTAGCAATGTCCTTCGATTCCATAAGTACCAATGATGAAATTAACAATAATAATTATTCAAGCTTTAACATGTCATCTTCTAATATTCAGTCAAGCTGTGGTTGGAGACGGAAAGAAGATGAGTAAAAAAGTTATCATTTTCCTATTGATGCCATTAATTCTCATCCATAGTTATTAATGTCATCAATTGGTGAAGGATAACTTTTCAAACTTATCTTTTTCCCGTCTTCTCCCAGTACTTGAATGAATATTAAACGAAGATGGTTGAAAGTTTTGAAATTATTATTCATGATTTGTCATCATTAACTATTATGTAGGAATGTCTTTCGGTTTCATAAGTATGAATGATGAAATTAACAATAATAATTATTCAAGCTTTAACATGTCATCTTCTAATATTCACTCAAGCTGTTGATAAAGACGGAAAGAAGATGAGTTGAACAGTTATCATTTTCCTATTGATGATATTAATTCTCATCCATAGTTATTAATGTCATCAATTGGTGAAGGATAACTTTTCAAACTTATCTTCTTCCCGTCTTCTCCCAATACTTGAATGAATATTAAAAGAAGATGGCTGAAAGTTTTGAAATTATTATTCATGATTTTTCAGCATTAACTATTATGTAGCAATGTCCTTTGGTTCCATAGGTATCAATGATGAAATTAATAATAAAAATTATTGAAGCTTTAACATGTCATCTTCTAATATTTAGTCAAGCTGTGGTTGGAGGCGGAAGGAAGATGAGTTGAACAGTTATCATTTTCCTGTTGATGCCATTAATTCTCATCCATAGTTATTAATGTCATCAATTGGTGAAGGATAACTTTTCAAACTTATCTTCTTTCCGTCTTCTCCCAGGACTTGAATGAATATTAAAAGATGGCTGAAAGTTTTGAAATTATTATTCATGATTTGTCATCATTAACTATTATGTAGCAATGTCCTTCGGTTCCATAAGTATCAATGATGAAATTAACAATAATAATTATTCAAGCTTTAACATGTCATCTTCTAATATTCAGTCAAGCTGTGGTTGGAGACGGAAAGAAGATGAGTTGAACAGTTATCATTTTCATGCCATTAATTCTAATCCATAGTTATTAATGTCATTAATTGGTGAAAGATAACTTTTCAAACTTATCTTCTTTCCGTCCTCTCCCACGACTTGAATGAATATTAAAAGATGGTTGAAAGTGTTGAAATTATTATTCATGATTTGTCATCATTAACTATTATTTAGCAATGTCCTTCGGTTCCATAAGTATCAATGATGAAATTAACAATAATAATTATACAAGCTTTAAAATGTCATCTTCTAATATTCAGTCAAGCTGTGGTTGGAGACGGAAAGAAGATGAGTAAAAAAGTTATCATTTTCCTATTGATGCCATTAATTCTCATCCATAGTTATTAATGTTATCAATTGGTGAAGGATAACTTTTCAAACTTATCTTTTTCCCGTCTTCTCCCAGTACTTGAATGTATATTAAACGAAGATGGTTGAAAGTTTTGAAATTATTATTCATGATTTGTCATCATTAACTATTATGTAGGAATGTCTTTCGGTTCCATAAGTATGAATGATGAAATTAACAATAATAATTATTCAAGCTTTAACATGTCATCTTCTAATATTCACTCAAGCTGTTGATAAAGACGGAAAGAAGATGAGTTGAACAGTTATCATTTTCCTATTGATGATATTAATTCTCATCCATAGTTATTAATGTCATCAATTGGTGAAGGATAACTTTTCAAACTTATCTTCTTCCCGTCTTCTCCCAATACTTGAATGAATATTAAAAGAAGATGGCTGAAAGTTTTGAAATTATTATTCATGATTTTTCAGCATTAACTATTATGTAGCAATGTCCTTCGATTCCATAAGTATCAATGATGAAATTAATAATAAAAATTATTGAAGCTTTAACATGTCATCTTCTAATATTCACTCAAGCTGTGGATGGAGACGGAAAGAAGATGAGTTGAACAGTTATCATTTTCCTATTGATGCCATTAATTCTCATCCATAGTTATTAATGTCATCAATTGGTGATGGATAACTTTTCAAACTTGTCTTCTTTCCGTTTTCTTCCAGGACTTGAATGAATATTAAAAGAAGATGGTTGAAAGTTTTGAAATTATTATTCATGATTTGTCAACATTAACTATTATGTAGCAATGTCCTTTGGTTCCATAAGTATCAATGATGAAATTAACAATAATAATTATTCAAGCTTTAACATGTCATCTTTTAATATTTAGTCAAGCTGTGGTTGGAGACGGAAAGAAGATGAGTTGAACAGTTATCATTTTCCTATTGATGCCATTAATTCTCATCCATAGTTATTAATGTCATCAATTGGTGAAGGATAACTTTTCAAACTTATCTTCTTTCCGTCTTCTCCTAGTACTTGAATGAATATTAAAAGATGGCTGAAAGTTTTGAAATTATTATTCATGATTTGTCATCATTAACTATTATGTAGCAATGTCCTTCGGTTCCATAAGTATCAATGATGAAATTAACAATAATAATTATACAAGCTTTAAAATGTCATCTTCTAATATTCAGTCAAGCTGTGGTTGGAGACGGAAAGAAGATGAGTTGAACAGTTATCATTTTCCTATTGATGCAATTAATTCTCTTCCATAATTATTAATGTCATCAATTGGTGAATGATAACTTTTCAAACTTATCTTCTTCCTGTCTTCTCCCAATACTTGAATGAATATTAAAAGAAGATGGCTGAAAGTTTTGAAATTATTATTCATGATTTGTTATCATTAACTATTATGTAGCAATGTCCTTCGATTCCATAAGTATCAATGATGAAATTAACAATAATAATTATTCAAGCTTTAACATGTCATCTTCTAATATTTAGTCAAACTGTGGATGGAGACGGAAAGAAGATGAGTTGAACAGTTATCATTTTCCTATTGATGCCATTAATTCTCATCCATAGTTATTAATGTCATCAATTGGTGAAGGATAACTTTTCAAACTTATCTTCTTTCCGTCTTCTCCCAGGACTTGAATGAATATTAAAAGATGGCTGGAAGTTTTGAAATTATTATTCATGATTTGTCATCATTAACTATTATGTAGAAATGTCCTTTGGTTCCATAAGTATCAATGATGAAATTAACAATAATAATTATTCAAGCTTTAACATGTCATCTTTTAATATTTAGTCAAGCTGTGGTTGGAGACGGAAAGAAGATGAGTTGAACAGTTATCATTTTCCTATTGATGCCATTAATTCTCATCCATAGTTATTAATGTCATCAATTGGTGAAGGATAACTTTTCAAACTTATCTTCTTTCCGTCTTCTCCTAGTACTTGAATGAATATTAAAAGATGGCTGAAAGTTTTGAAATTATTATTCATGATTTGTCATCATTAACTATTATGTAGCAATGTCCTTCGGTTCCATAAGTATCAATGATGAAATTAACAATAATAATTATACAAGCTTTAAAATGTCATCTTCTAATATTCAGTCAAGCTGTGGATGGAGACGGAAAGAAGATGAGTTGAACAGTTATCATTTTCCTATTGATGCCATTAATTCTCATCCATAGTTATTAATGTCATCAATTGGTGAAGGATAACTTTTCAAACTTGTCTTCTTTCCGTTTTCTCCCAGGACTTGAATGAATATTAAAAGAAGATGGTTGAAAGTTTTGAAATTATTATTCATGATTTGTCAACATTAACTATTATGTAGCAATGTCCTTTGGTTCCATAAGTATCAATGATGAAATTAACAATAATAATTATTCAAGCTTTAACATGTCATCTTCTAATATTTAGTCAAGCTGTGGTTGGAGGCGGAAAGAAGATGAGTTGAACAGTTATCATTTTCCTATTGATGCCATTAATTCTCATCCATAGTTATTAATGTCATCAATTGGTGAAGGATAACTTTTCAAACTTATCTTCTTTCCGTCTTCTCCTAGGACTTGAATGAATATTAAAAGATGGCTGGAAGTTTTGAAATTATTATTCATGATTTGTCATCATTAACTATTATGTAGAAATGTCCTTCGGTTCCATAAGTATCAATGATGAAATTAACAATAATAATTATTCAAGCTTTAACATGTCATCTTCTAATATTCAGTCAAGCTGTGGTTGGAGACGGAAAGAAGATGAGTTGAACAGTTATCATTTTCCTGCCATTAATTCTCATCCATAGTTATTAATTTCATTAATTGGTGAAAGATAACTTTTGAAACTTATCTTCTTTCCGTCCTCTCCCAGGACTTGAATGAATATTAAAAGATGGTTGAAAGTGTTGAAATTATTATTCATGATTTGTCATCATTAACTATTATTTAGCAATGTCCTTCGATTCCATAAGTATCAATGATGAAATTAACAATAATAATTATTCAAGCTTTAACATGTCATCTTCTAATATTCAGTCAAGCTGTGGTTGGAGACGGAAAGAAGATGAGTAAAAAAGTTATCATTTTCCTATTGATGCCATTAATTCTCATCCATATTTATTAATGTTATCAATTGGTGAAGGATAACTTTTCAAACTTATCTTTTTCCCGTCTTCTCCCAGTACTTGAATGAATATTAAACGAAGATGGTTGAAAGTTTTGAAATTATTATTCATGATTTGTCATCATTAACTATTATGTAGGAATGTCTTTCGGTTCCATAAGTATGAATGATGAAATTAACAATAATAATTATTCAAGCTTTAACATGTCATCTTCTAATATTCACTCAAGCTGTTGATAAAGACGGAAAGAAGATGAGTTGAACAGTTATCATTTTCCTATTGATGATATTAATTCTCATCCATAGTTATTAATGTCATCAATTGGTGAAGGATAACTTTTCAAACTTATCTTCTTCCCGTCTTCTCCCAATACTTGAATGAATATTAAAAGAAGATGGCTGAAAGTTTTGAAATTATTATTCATGATTTTTCAGCATTAACTATTATGTAGCAATGTCCTTCGATTCCATAAGTATCAATGATGAAATTAATAAAAAAATTATTGAAGCTTTAACATGTCATCTTCTAATATTCACTCAAGCTGTGGATGGAGACAGAAAGAAGATGAGTTGAACAGTTATCATTTTCCTATTGATGCCATTAATTCTCATCCATAGTTATTAATGTCATCAATTGGTGAAGGATAACTTTTCAAACTTGTCTTCTTTCCGTTTTCTCCCAGGACTTGAATGAATATTAAAAGAAGATGGTTGAAAGTTTTGAAATTATTATTCATGATTTGTCAACATTAACTATTATGTAGCAATGTCCTTTGGTTCCATAAGTATCAATGATGAAATTAACAATAATAATTATTCAAGCTTTAACATGTCATCTTCTAATATTCACTCAAGCTGTGGATGGAGACGGAAAGAAGATGAGTTGAACAGTTATCATTTTCCTATTGAGGCTATTAATTCTCATCCATAGTTATTAATGTCATCAATTGGTGAAGAATAACTTTTCAAACTTATCTTCTTTCCGTCTTCTCCCAGGACTTGAATGAATATTAAAAGAAGATGACTGAAAGTTTTGAAATTATTATTCATGATTTGTCATCATTAACTATTATGTAGCAATGTCCTTCGGTTCCATAAGTATCAATGATGAAATTAACAATAATAATTATTCAAGCTTTAACATGTCATCTTCTAATATTTAGTCAAGCTGTGGATGGAGACGGAAAAAAGATGAGTTGAACAGTTATCATTTTCCTATTGATGCCATTAATTCTCATCCATAGTTATTAATGTCATCAATTGGTGAAGGATAACTTTTCAAACTTGTCTTCTTCCCGTCTGCTCCCAATACTTGAATGAATATTAAAAGAAGATGGCTGAAAGTTTTGAAATTATTATTCATGATTTGTCATCATTAACTATTATGTAGCAATGTCCTTCGATTCCATAAGTATCAATGATGAAATTAACAATAATAATTATTCAAGCTTTAACATGTCATCTTCTAATATTTAGTCAAGCTGTGGATGGAGACGGAAAGAAGATGAGTTGAACAGTTATCATTTTCCTATTGATGCCATTAATTCTCATCCATAGTTATTAATGTCATCAATTGGTGATGGATAACTTTTCAAACTTGTCTTCTTTCCGTTTTCTTCCAGGACTTGAATGAATATTAAAAGAAGATGGTTGAAAGTTTTGAAATTATTATTCATGATTTGTCAACATTAACTATTATGTAGCAATGTCCTTTGGTTCCATAAGTATCAATGATGAAATTAACAATAATAATTATTCAAGCTTTAACATGTCATCTTTTAATATTTAGTCAAGCTGTGGTTGGAGACGGAAAGAAGATGAGTTGAACAGTTATCATTTTCCTATTGATGCCATTAATTCTCATCCATAGTTATTAATGTCATCAATTGGTGAACGATAACTTTTCAAACTTATCTTCTTTCCGTCTTCTCCTAGTACTTGAATGAATATTAAAAGATGGCTGAAAGTTTTGAAATTATTATTCATGATTTGTCATCATTAACTATTATGTAGCAATGTCCTTCAGTTCCATAAGTATCAATGATGAAATTAACAATAATAATTATACAAGCTTTAAAATGTCATCTTCTAATATTCAGTCAAGCTGTGGTTGGAGACGGAAAGAAGATGAGTTGAACAGTTATCATTTTCCTATTGATGCAATTAACTCTCATCCATAATTATTAATGTCATCAATTGGTGAATGATAACTTTTCAAACTTATCTTCTTCCTGTCTTCTCCCAATACTTGAATGAATATTAAAAGAAGATGGCTGAAAGTTTTGAAATTATTATTCATGATTTGTTATCATTAACTATTATGTAGCAATGTCCTTCGATTCCATAAGTATCAATGATGAAATTAACAATAATAATTATTCAAGCTTTAACATGTCATCTTCTAATATTTAGTCAAACTGTGGATGGAGACGGAAAGAAGATGAGTTGAACAGTTATCATTTTCCTATTGATGCCATTAATTCTCATCCATAGTTATTAATGTCATCAATTGGTGAAGGATAACTTTTCAAACTTATCTTCTTTCCGTCTTCTCCTAGTACTTGAATGAATATTAAAAGATGGCTGAAAGTTTTGAAATTATTATTCATGATTTGTCATCATTAACTATTATGTAGCAATGTCCTTCAGTTCCATAAGTATCAATGATGAAATTAACAATAATAATTATACAAGCTTTAAAATGTCATCTTCTAATATTCAGTCAAGCTGTGGTTGGAGACGGAAAGAAGATGAGTTGAACAGTTATCATTTTCCTATTGATGCAATTAACTCTCATCCATAATTATTAATGTCATCAATTGGTGAATGATAACTTTTCAAACTTATCTTCTTCCTGTCTTCTCCCAATACTTGAATGAATATTAAAAGAAGATGGCTGAAAGTTTTGAAATTATTATTCATGATTTGTTATCATTAACTATTATGTAGCAATGTCCTTCGATTCCATAAGTATCAATGATGAAATTAACAATAATAATTATTCAAGCTTTAACATGTCATCTTCTAATATTCAGTCAAGCTGTGGTTGGAGACGGAAAGAAGATGAGTTGAACAGTTATCATTTTCCTATTGATGCAATTAACTCTCATCCATAATTATTAATGTCATCAATTGGTGAATGATAACTTTTCAAACTTATCTTCTTCCTGTCTTCTCCCAATACTTGAATGATTATTAAAAGAAGATGGCTGAAAGTTTTGAAATTATTATTCATGATTTGTTATCATTAACTATTATGTAGCAATGTCCTTCGATTCCATAAGTATCAATGATGAAATTAACAATAATAATTATTCAAGCTTTAACATGTCATCTTCTAATATTTAGTCAACCTGTGGATGGAGACGGAAAGAAGATGAGTTGAACAGTTATCATTTTCCTATTGATGCCATTAATTCTCATCCATAGTTATTAATGTCATCAATTGGTGAAGGATAACTTTTCAAACTTATCTTCTTTCCGTCTTCTCTCAGGACTTGAATGAATATTAAAAGATGGCTGGAAGTTTTGAAATTATTATTCATGATTTGTCATCATTAACTATTATGTAGAAATGTCCTTCGGTTCCATAAGTATCAATGATGAAATTAACAATAATAATTATTCAAGCTTTAACATGTCATCTTCTAATATTCAGTCAAGCTGTGGTTGGAGACGGAAAGAAGATGAGTTGAACAGTTATCATTTTCCTGCCATTAATTCTCATCCATAGTTATTAATGTCATTAATTGGTGAAAGATAACTTTTCAAACTTATCTTCTTTCCGTCCTCTCCCAGGACTTGAATGAATATTAAAAGATGGTTGAAAGTGTTGAAATTATTATTCATGATTTGTCATCATTAACTATTATTTAGCAATGTCCTTCGATTCCATAAGTATCAATGATGAAATTAACAATAATAATTATTCAAGCTTTAACATGTCATCTTCTAATATTCAGTCAAGCTGTGGTTGGAGACGGAAAGAAGATGAGTAAAAAAGTTATCATTTTCCTATTGATGCCATTAATTCTCATCCATAGTTATTAATGTCATCAATTGGTGAAGGATAACTTTTCAAACTTATCTTTTTCCCGTCTTCTCCCAGTACTTGAATGAATATTAAAAGAAGATGGCTGAAAGTTTTGAAATTATTATTCATGATTTGTTATCATTAACTATTATGTAGCAATGTCCTTCGATTCCATAAGTATCAATGATGAAATTAACAATAATAATTATTCAAGCTTTAACATGTCATCTTCTAATATTTAGTCAAACTGTGGATGGAGACGGAAAGAAGATGAGTTGAACAGTTATCATTTTCCTATTGATGCCATTAATTCTCATCCATAGTTATTAATGTCATCAATTGGTGAAGGATAACTTTTCAAACTTATCTTCTTTCCGTCTTCTCCTAGTACTTGAATGAATATTAAAAGATGGCTGAAAGTTTTGAAATTATTATTCATGATTTGTCATCATTAACTATTATGTAGCAATGTCCTTCAGTTCCATAAGTATCAATGATGAAATTAACAATAATAATTATACAAGCTTTAAAATGTCATCTTCTAATATTCAGTCAAGCTGTGGTTGGAGACGGAAAGAAGATGAGTTGAACAGTTATCATTTTCCTATTGATGCAATTAACTCTCATCCATAATTATTAATGTCATCAATTGGTGAATGATAACTTTTCAAACTTATCTTCTTCCTGTCTTCTCCCAATACTTGAATGAATATTAAAAGAAGATGGCTGAAAGTTTTGAAATTATTATTCATGATTTGTTATCATTAACTATTATGTAGCAATGTCCTTCGATTCCATAAGTATCAATGATGAAATTAACAATAATAATTATTCAAGCTTTAACATGTCATCTTCTAATATTCAGTCAAGCTGTGGTTGGAGACGGAAAGAAGATGAGTTGAACAGTTATCATTTTCCTATTGATGCAATTAACTCTCATCCATAATTATTAATGTCATCAATTGGTGAATGATAACTTTTCAAACTTATCTTCTTCCTGTCTTCTCCCAATACTTGAATGAATATTAAAAGAAGATGGCTGAAAGTTTTGAAATTATTATTCATGATTTGTTATCATTAACTATTATGTAGCAATGTCCTTCGATTCCATAAGTATCAATGATGAAATTAACAATAATAATTATTCAAGCTTTAACATGTCATCTTCTAATATTTAGTCAACCTGTGGATGGAGACGGAAAGAAGATGAGTTGAACAGTTATCATTTTCCTATTGATGCCATTAATTCTCATCCATAGTTATTAATGTCATCAATTGGTGAAGGATAACTTTTCAAACTTATCTTCTTTCCGTCTTCTCTCAGGACTTGAATGAATATTAAAAGATGGCTGGAAGTTTTGAAATTATTATTCATGATTTGTCATCATTAACTATTATGTAGAAATGTCCTTCGGTTCCATAAGTATCAATGATGAAATTAACAATAATAATTATTCAAGCTTTAACATGTCATCTTCTAATATTCAGTCAAGCTGTGGTTGGAGACGGAAAGAAGATGAGTTGAACAGTTATCATTTTCCTGCCATTAATTCTCATCCATAGTTATTAATGTCATTAATTGGTGAAAGATAACTTTTCAAACTTATCTTCTTTCCGTCCTCTCCCAGGACTTGAATGAATATTAAAAGATGGTTGAAAGTGTTGAAATTATTATTCATGATTTGTCATCATTAACTATTATTTAGCAATGTCCTTCGATTCCATAAGTATCAATGATGAAATTAACAATAATAATTATTCAAGCTTTAACATGTCATCTTCTAATATTCAGTCAAGCTGTGGTTGGAGACGGAAAGAAGATGAGTAAAAAAGTTATCATTTTCCTATTGATGCCATTAATTCTCATCCATAGTTATTAATGTCATCAATTGGTGAAGGATAACTTTTCAAACTTATCTTTTTCCCGTCTTCTCCCAGTACTTGAATGAATATTAAACGAAGATGGTTGAAAGTTTTGAAATTATTATTCATGATTTGTCATCATTAACTATTATGTAGGAATGTCTTTCGGTTCCATAAGTATCAATGATGAAATTAACAATAATAATTATTCAAGCTTTAACATGTCATCTTCTAATATTCACTCAAGCTGTGGATGGAGACGGAAAGAAGATGAGTTGAACAGTTATCATTTTCCTATTGAGGCTATTAATTCTCATCCATAGTTATTAATGTCATCAATTGGTGAAGAATAACTTTTCAAACTTATCTTCTTTCCGTCTTCTCCCAGGACTTGAATGAATATTAAAAGAAGATGACTGAAAGTTTTGAAATTATTATTCATGATTTGTCATCATTAACTATTATGTAGCAATGTCCTTCGGTTCCATAAGTATCAATGATGAAATTAACAATAATAATTATTCAAGCTTTAACATGTCATCTTCTAATATTTAGTCAAGCTGTGGATGGAGACGGAAAGAAGATGAGTTGAACAATTATCATTTTCCTATTGATGCCATTAATTCTCATCCATAGTTATTAATGTCATCAATTGGTGAAGGATAACTTTTCAAACTTGTCTTCTTCCCGTCTGCTCCCAATACTTGAACGAATATTAAAAGAAGATGGCTGAAAGTTTTGAAATTATTATTCATGATTTTTCAGCATTAACTATTATGTAGCAATGTCCTTCGATTCCATAAGTATCAATGATGAAATAAATAATAAAAATTATTGAAGCTTTAACATGTCATCTTCTAATATTCACTCAAGCTGTGGATGGAGACGGAAAGAAGATGAGTTGAACAGTTATCATTTTCCTATTGATGCCATTAATTCTCATCCATAGTTATTAATGTCATCAATTGGTGAAGGATAACTTTTCAAACTTGTCTTCTTTCCGTTTTCTCCCAGGACTTGAATGAATATTAAAAGAAGATGGTTGAAAGTTTTGAAATTATTATTCATGATTTGTCAACATTAACTATTATGTAGCAATGTCCTTTGGTTCCATAAGTATCAATGATGAAATTAACAATAATAATTATTCAAGCTTTAACATGTCATCTTCTAATATTCACTCAAGCTGTGGATGGAGACGGAAAGAAGATGAGTTGAACAGTTATCATTTTCCTATTGAGGCTATTAATTCTCATCCATAGTTATTAATGTCATCAATTGGTGAAGAATAACTTTTCAAACTTATCTTCTTTCGTCTTCTCCCAGGACTTGAATGAATATTAAAAGAAGATGACTGAAAGTTTTGAAATTATTATTCATGATTTGTCATCATTAACTATTATGTAGCAATGTCCTTCGGTTCCATAAGTATCAATGATGAAATTAACAATAATAATTATTCAAGCTTTAACATGTCATCTTCTAATATTTAGTCAAGCTGTGGTTGGAGGCGGAAAGAAGATGAGTTGAACAGTTATCATTTTCCTATTGATGCCATTAATTCTCATCCATAGTTATTAATGTCATCAATTGGTGAAGGATAACTTTTCAAACTTATCTTTTTCCCGTCTTCTCCCAGTACTTGAATGAATATTAAACGAAGATGGTTGAAAGTTTTGAAATTATTATTCATGATTTGTCATCATTAACTATTATGTAGGAATGTCTTTCGGTTCCATAAGTATCAATGATGAAATTAACAATAATAATTATTCAAGCTTTAACATGTCATCTTCTAATATTCACTCAAGCTGTGGATGGAGACGGAAAGAAGATGAGTTGAACAGTTATCATTTTCCTATTGATGCAATTAATTCTCATCCATAATTATTAATGTCATCAATTGGTGAATGATAACTTTTCAAACTTGTCTTCTTCCCGTCTTCTCCCAATACTTGAATGAATATTAAAAGAAGATGGCTGAAAGTTTTGAAATTATTATTCATGATTTGTCATCATTAACTATTATGTAGCAATGTCCTTCGATTCCATAAGTATCAATGATGAAATTAACAATAATAATTATTCAAGCTTTAACATGTCATCTTCTAATATTTAGTCAAGCTGTGGATGGAGACGGAAAGAAGATGAGTTGAACAGTTATCATTTTCCTATTGAGGCTATTAATTCTCATCCATAGTTATTAATGTCATCAATTGGTGAAGGATAACTTTTCAAACTTGTCTTCTTTCCGTCTTCTCCCAGGACTTGAATGAATATTAAAAGAAGATGACTGAAAGTTTTGAAATTATTATTCATGATTTGTCATCATTAACTATTATGTAGCAATGTCCTTCGGTTCCATAAGTATCAATGATGAAATTAACAATAATAATTATTCAAGCTTTAACATGTCATCTTCTAATATTCACTCAAGCTGTGGATGGAGACGGAAAGAAGATGAGTTGAACAGTTATCATTTTCCTATTGATGCCATTAATTCTCATCCATAGTTATTAATGTCATCAATTGGTGAAGGATAACTTTTCAAACTTGTCTTCTTTCCGTTTTCTCCCAGGACTTGAATGAATATTAAAAGAAGATGGTTGAAAGTTTTGAAATTATTATTCATGATTTGTCAACATTAACTATTATGTAGCAATGTCCTTTGGTTCCATAAGTATCAATGATGAAATTAACAATAATAATTATTCAAGCTTTAACATGTCATCTTCTAATATTCACTCAAGCTGTGGATGGAGACGGAAAGAAGATGAGTTGAACAGTTATCATTTTCCTATTGAGGCTATTAATTCTCATCCATAGTTATTAATGTCATCAATTGGTGAAGAATAACTTTTCAAACTTATCTTCTTTCGTCTTCTCCCAGGACTTGAATGAATATTAAAAGAAGATGACTGAAAGTTTTGAAATTATTATTCATGATTTGTCATCATTAACTATTATGTAGCAATGTCCTTCGGTTCCATAAGTATCAATGATGAAATTAACAATAATAATTATTCAAGCTTTAACATGTCATCTTCTAATATTTAGTCAAGCTGTGGTTGGAGGCGGAAAGAAGATGAGTTGAACAGTTATCATTTTCCTATTGATGCCATTAATTCTCATCCATAGTTATTAATGTCATCAATTGGTGAAGGATAACTTTTCAAACTTATCTTTTTCCCGTCTTCTCCCAGTACTTGAATGAATATTAAACGAAGATGGTTGAAAGTTTTGAAATTATTATTCATGATTTGTCATCATTAACTATTATGTAGGAATGTCTTTCGGTTCCATAAGTATCAATGATGAAATTAACAATAATAATTATTCAAGCTTTAACATGTCATCTTCTAATATTCACTCAAGCTGTGGATGGAGACGGAAAGAAGATGAGTTGAACAGTTATCATTTTCCTATTGATGCAATTAATTCTCATCCATAATTATTAATGTCATCAATTGGTGAATGATAACTTTTCAAACTTGTCTTCTTCCCGTCTTCTCCCAATACTTGAATGAATATTAAAAGAAGATGGCTGAAAGTTTTGAAATTATTATTCATGATTTGTCATCATTAACTATTATGTAGCAATGTCCTTCGATTCCATAAGTATCAATGATGAAATTAACAATAATAATTATTCAAGCTTTAACATGTCATCTTCTAATATTTAGTCAAGCTGTGGATGGAGACGGAAAGAAGATGAGTTGAACAGTTATCATTTTCCTACTGATGCCATTAATTCTCATCCATAGTTATTAATGTCATCAATTGGTGAAGGATAACTTTTCAAACTTGTCTTCTTTCCGTTTTCTCCCAGGACTTGAATGAATATTAAAAGATGGCTGGAAGTTTTGAAATTATTATTCATGATTTGTCATCATTAACTATTATGTAGCAATGTCCTTCGGTTCCATAAGTATCAATGATGAAATTAACAATAATAATTATTCAAGCTTTAACATGTCATCTTCTAATATTCAGTCAAGCTGTGGTTGGAGACGGAAAGAAGATGAGTTGAACAGTTATCATTTTCCTGCCATTAATTCTCATCCATAGTTATTAATGTCATTAATTGGTGAAAGATAACTTTTGAAACTTATCTTCTTTCCGTCCTCTCCCAGGATTTGAATGAATATTAAAAGATGGTTGAAAGTGTTGAAATTATTATTCATGATTTGTCATCATTAACTATTATGTAGGAATGTCTTTCGGTTTCATAAGTATCAATGATGAAATTAACAATAATAATTATTCAAGCTTTAACATGTCATCTTCTAATATTCAGTCAAGCTGTGGTTGGAGACGGAAAGAAGATGAGTAAAAAAGTTATCATTTTCCTATTGATGCCATTAATTCTCATCCATAGTTATTAATGTCATCAATTGGTGAAGGATAACTTTTCAAACTTATCTTTTTCCCGTCTTCTCCCAGTACTTGAATGAATATTAAACGAAGATGGTTGAAAGTTTTGAAATTATTATTCATGATTTGTCATCATTAACTATTATGTAGGAATGTCTTTCGGTTCCATAAGTATCAATGATGAAATTAACAATAATAATTATTCAAGCTTTAACATGTCATCTTCTAATATTCACTCAAGCTGTGGATGGAGACGGAAAGAAGATGAGTTGAACAGTTATCATTTTCCTATTGAGGCTATTAATTCTCATCCATAGTTATTAATGTCATCAATTGGTGAAGGATAACTTTTCAAACTTATCTTTTTCCCGTGTTCTCCCAGTACTTGAATGAATATTAAACGAAGATGGTTGAAAGTTTTGAAATTATTATTCATGATTTGTCATCATTAACTATTATGTAGGAATGTCTTTCGGTTCCATAAGTATGAATGATGAAATTAACAATAATAATTATTCAAGCTTTAACATGTCATCTTCTAATATTCACTCAAGCTGTTGATAAAGACGGAAAGAAGATGAGTTGAACAGTTATCATTTTCCTATTGATGATATTAATTTTCATCCATAGTTATTAATGTCATCAATTGGTGAAGGATAACTTTTCAAACTTATCTTCTTCCCGTCTTCTCCCAATACTTGAATGAATATTAAAAGAAGATGGCTGAAAGTTTTGAAATTATTATTCATGATTTTTCAGCATTAACTATTATGTAGCAATGTCCTTCGATTCCATAAGTATCAATGATGAAATTAATAATAAAAATTATTGAAGCTTTAACATGTCATCTTCTAATATTCACTCAAGCTGTGGATGGAGACGGAAAGAAGATGAGTTGAACAGTTATCATTTTCCTATTGATGCCATTAATTCTCATCCATAGTTATTAATGTCTTCAATTGGTGAAGGATAACTTTTCAAACTTGTCTTCTTTCCGTTTTCTCCCAGGACTTGAATGAATATTAAAAGAAGATGGTTGAAAGTTTTGAAATTATTATTCATGATTTGTCAACATTAACTATTATGTAGCAATGTCCTTTGGTTCCATAAGTATCAATGATGAAATTAACAATAATAATTATTCAAGCTTTAACATGTCATCTTCTAATATTCACTCAAGCTGTGGATGGAGACGGAAAGAAGATGAGTTGAACAGTTATCATTTTCCTATTGAGGCTATTAATTCTCATCCATAGTTATTAATGTCATCAATTGGTGAAGAATAACTTTTCAAACTTATCTTCTTTCCGTCTTCTCCCAGGACTTGAATGAATATTAAAAGAAGATGACTGAAAGTTTTGAAATTATTATTCATGATTTGTCATCATTAACTATTATGTAGCAATGTCCTTCGGTTCGATAAGTATCAATGATGAAATTAACAATAATAATTATTCAAGCTTTAACATGTCATCTTCTAATATTTAGTCAAGCTGTGGATGGAGACGGAAAGAAGATGAGTTGAACAGTTATCATTTTCCTATTGATGCCATTAATTCTCATCCATAGTTATTAATGTCATCAATTGGTGAAGGATAACTTTTCAAACTTGTCTTCTTCCCGTCTGCTCCCAATACTTGAATGAATATTAAAAGAAGATGGCTGAAAGTTTTGAAATTATTATTCATGATTTGTCATCATTAACTATTATGTAGCAATGTCCTTCGGTTCCATAAGTATCAATGATGAAATTAACAATAATAATTATTCAAGCTTTAACATGTCATCTTCTAATATTTAGTCAAGCTGTGGATGGAGACGGAAAGAAGATGAGTTGAACAGTTATCATTTTCCTATTGATGCCATTAATTCTCATCCATAGTTATTAATGTCATTAATTGGTGATGGATAACTTTTCAAACTTGTCTTCTTTCCGTTTTCTTCCAGGACTTGAATGAATATTAAAAGAAGATGGTTGAAAGTTTTGAAATTATTATTCATGATTTGTCAACATTAACTATTATGTAGCAATGTCCTTTGGTTCCATAAGTATCAATGATGAAATTAACAATAATAATTATTCAAGCTTTAACATGTCATCTTTTAATATTTAGTCAAGCTGTGGTTGGAGACGGAAAGAAGATGAGTTGAACAGTTATCATTTTCCTATTGATGCCATTAATTCTCATCCATAGTTATTAATGTCATCAATTGGTGAAGGATAACTTTTCAAACTTATCTTCTTTCCGTCTTCTCCTAGTACTTGAATGAATATTAAAAGATGGCTGAAAGTTTTGAAATTATTATTCGTGATTTGTCATCATTAACTATTATCTAGCAATGTCCTTCGGTTCCATAAGTATCAATGATGAAATTAACAATAATAATTATACAAGCTTTAAAATGTCATCTTCTAATATTCAGTCAAGCTGTGGTTGGAGACGGAAAGAAGATGAGTTGAACAGTTATCATTTTCCTATTGATGCAATTAATTCTCATCCATAATTATTAATGTCATCAATTGGTGAATGATAACTTTTCAAACTTATCTTCTTCCTGTCTTCTCCCAATACTTGAATGAATATTAAAAGAAGATGGCTGAAAGTTTTGAAATTATTATTCATGATTTGTTATCATTAACTATTATGTAGCAATGTCCTTCGATTCCATAAGTATCAATGATGAAATTAACAATAATAATTATTCAAGCTTTAACATGTCATCTTCTAATATTTAGTCAAACTGTGGATGGAGACGGAAAGAAGATGAGTTGAACAGTTATCATTTTCCTATTGATGCCATTAATTCTCATCCATAGTTATTAATGTCATCAATTGGTGAAGGATAACTTTTCAAACTTGTCTTCTTTCCGTTTTCTCCCAGGACTTGAATGAATATTAAAAGAAGATGGTTGAAAGTTTTGAAATTATTATTCATGATTTGTCAACATTAACTATTATGTAGCAATGTCCTTTGGTTCCATAAGTATCAATGATTAAATTAACAATAATAATTATTCAAGCTTTAACATGTCATCTTCTAATATTGAGTCAAGCTGTGGTTGGAGGCGGAAAGAAGATGAGTTGAACAGTTATCATTTTCCTATTGATGCAATTAATTCTCATCCATAATTATTAATGTCATCAATTGGTGAATGATAACTTTTCAAACTTGTCTTCTTCCCGTCTTCTCCCAATACTTGAATGAATATTAAAAGAAGATGGCTGAAAGTTTTGAAATTATTATTCATGATTTGTCATCATTAACTATTATGTAGCAATGTCCTTCGATTCCATAAGTATCAATGATGAAATTAACAATAATAATTATTCAAGCTTTAACATGTCATCTTCTAATATTTAGTCAAGCTGTGGATGGAGACGGAAAGAAGATGAGTTGAACAGTTATCATTTTCCTATTGATGCCATTAATTCTCATCCATAGTTATTAATGTCATCAATTGGTGAAGGATAACTTTTCAAACTTGTCTTCTTTCCGTTTTCTCCCAGGACTTGAATGAATATTAAAAGATGGCTGGAAGTTTTGAAATTATTATTCATGATTTGTCATCATTAACTATTATGTAGCAATGTCCTTCGGTTCCATAAGTATCAATGATGAAATTAACAATAATAATTATTCAAGCTTTAACATGTCATCTTCTAATATTCAGTCAAGCTGTGGTTGGAGACGGAAAGAAGATGAGTTGAACAGTTATCATTTTCCTGCCATTAATTCTCATCCATAGTTATTAATGTCATTAATTGGTGAAAGATAACTTTTGAAACTTATCTTCTTTCCGTCCTCTCCCAGGATTTGAATGAATATTAAAAGATGGTTGAAAGTGTTGAAATTATTATTCATGATTTGTCATCATTAACTATTATTTAGCAATGTCCTTCGATTCCATAAGTATCAATGATGAAATTAACAATAATAATTATTCAAGCTTTAACATGTCATCTTCTAATATTCAGTCAAGCTGTGGTTGGAGACGGAAAGAAGATGAGTAAAAAAGTTATCATTTTCCTATTGATGCCATTAATTCTCATCCATAGTTATTAATGTCATCAATTGGTGAAGGATAACTTTTCAAACTTATCTTTTTCCCGTCTTCTCCCAGTACTTGAATGAATATTAAACGAAGATGGTTGAAAGTTTTGAAATTATTATTCATGATTTGTCATCATTAACTATTATGTAGGAATGTCTTTCGGTTTCATAAGTATGAATGATGAAATTAACAATAATAATTATTCAAGCTTTAACATGTCATCTTCTAATATTCACTCAAGCTGTTGATAAAGACGGAAAGAAGATGAGTTGAACAGTTATCATTTTCCTATTGATGATATTAATTCTCATCCATAGTTATTAATGTCATCAATTGGTGAAGGATAACTTTTCAAACTTGTCTTCTTTCCGTTTTCTCCCAGGACTTGAATGAATATTAAAAGAAGATGGTTGAAAGTTTTGAAATTATTATTCATGATTTGTCAACATTAACTATTATGTAGCAATGTCCTTTGGTTCCATAAGTATCAATGATGAAATTAACAATAATAATTATTCAAGCTTTAACATGTCATCTTCTAATATTTAGTCAAGCTGTGGTTGGAGGCGGAAAGAAGATGAGTTGAACAGTTATCATTTTCCTATTGAAGCCATTAATTCTCATCCATAGTTATTAATGTCATCAATTGGTGAAGGATAACTTTTCAAACTTATCTTCTTTCCGTCTTCTCCCAGGACATGAATGAATATTAAAAGATGGCTGGAAGTTTTGAAATTATTATTCATGATTTGTCATCATTAACTATTATGTAGAAATGTCCTTCGGTTCCATAAGTATCAATGATGAAATTAACAATAATAATTATTCAAGCTTTAACATGTCATCTTCTAATATTCAGTCAAGCTGTGGTTGGAGACGGAAAGAAGATGAGTTGAACAGTTATCATTTTCCTGCCATTAATTCTCATCCATAGTTATTAATGTCATTAATTGGTGAAAGATAACTTTTGAAACTTATCTTCTTTCCGTCCTCTCCCAGGACTTGAATGAATATTAAAAGATGGTTGAAAGTGTTGAAATTATTATTCATGATTTGTCATCATTAACTATTATTTAGCAATGTCCTTCGATTCCATAAGTATCAATGATGAAATTAACAATAATAATTATTCAAGCTTTAACATGTCATCTTCTAATATTCAGTCAAGCTGTGGTTGGAGACGGAAAGAAGATGAGTAAAAAAGTTATCATTTTCCTATTGATGCCATTAATTCTCATCCATAGTTATTAATGTTATCAATTGGTGAAGGATAACTTTTCAAACTTATCTTTTTCCCGTGTTCTCCCAGTACTTGAATGAATATTAAACGAAGATGGTTGAAAGTTTTGAAATTATTATTCATGATTTGTCATCATTTACTATTATGTAGGAATGTCTTTCGGTTCCATAAGTATGAATGATGAAATTAACAATAATAATTATTCAAGCTTTAACATGTCATCTTCTAATATTCACTCAAGCTGTTGATAAAGACGGAAAGAAGATGAGTTGAACAGTTATCATTTTCCTATTGATGATATTAATTCTCATCCATAGTTATTAATGTCATCAATTGGTGAAGGATAACTTTTCAAACTTATCTTCTTCCCGTCTTCTCCCAATACTTGAATGAATATTAAAAGAAGATGGCTGAAAGTTTTGAAATTATTATTCATGATTTTTCAGCATTAACTATTATGTAGCAATGTCCTTCGATTCCATAAGTATCAATGATGAAATTAATAATAAAAATTATTGAAGCTTTAACATGTCATCTTCTAATATTCACTCAAGCTGTGGATGGAGACGGAAAGAAGATGAGTTGAACAGTTATCATTTTCCTATTGATGCCATTAATTCTCATCCATAGTTATTAATGTCATCAATTGGTGAAGGATAACTTTTCAAACTTGTCTTCTTTCCGTTTTCTCCCAAGACTTGAATGAATATTAAAAGAAGATGGTTGAAAGTTTTGAAATTATTATTCATGATTTGTCAACATTAACTATTATGTAGCAATGTCCTTTGGTTCCATAAGTATCAATGATGAAATTAACAATAATAATTATTCAAGCTTTAACATGTCATCTTCTAATATTCACTCAAGCTGTGGATGGAGACGGAAAGAAGATGAGTTGAACAGTTATCATTTTCCTATTGAGGCTATTAATTCTCATCCATAGTTATTAATGTCATCAATTGGTGAAGAATAACTTTTCAAACTTATCTTCTTTCCGTCTTCTCCCAGGACTTGAATGAATATTAAAAGAAGATGACTGAAAGTTTTGAAATTATTATTCATGATTTGTCATCATTAACTATTATGTAGCAATGTCCTTCGGTTCCATAAGTATCAATGATGAAATTAACAATAATAATTATTCAAGCTTTAACATGTCATATTCTAATATTTAGTCAAGCTGTGGATGGAGACGGAAAGAAGATGAGTTGAACAGTTATCATTTTCCTATTGATGCCATTAATTCTCATCCATAGTTATTAATGTCATCAATTGGTGAAGGATAACTTTTCAAACTTGTCTTCTTCCCGTCTGCTCCCAATACTTGAATGAATATTAAAAGAAGATGGCTGAAAGTTTTGAAATTATTATTCATGATTTGTCATCATTAACTATTATGTAGCAATGTCCTTCGATTCCATAAGTATCAATGATGAAATTAACAATAATAATTATTCAAGCTTTAACATGTCATATTCTAATATTTAGTCAAACTGTGGATGGAGACGGAAAGAAGATGAGTTGAACAGTTATCATTTTCCTATTGATGCCATTAATTCTCATCCATAGTTATTAATGTCATCAATTGGTGAAGAATAACTTTTCAAACTTATCTTCTTTCCGTCTTCTCCCAGGACTTGAATGAATATTAAAAGAAGATGACTGAAAGTTTTGAAATTATTATTCATGATTTGTCATCATTAACTATTATGTAGCAATGTCCTTCGATTCCATAAGTATCAATGATGAAATTAACAATAATAATTATTCAAGCTTTAACATGTCATCTTCTAATATTTAGTCAAGCTGTGGTTGGAGACGGAAAGAAGATGAGTTGAACAGTTATCATTTTCCTATTGATGCAATTAATTCTCATCCATAATTATTAATGTCATCAATTGGTGAATGATAACTTTTCAAACTTGTCTTCTTCCTGTCTTCTCCCAAAACTTGAATGAATATTAAAAGAAGATGGCCGAAAGTTTTGAAATTATTATTCATGATTTGTTATCATTAACTATTATGTAGCAATGTCCTTCGATTCCATAAGTATCAATGATGAAATTAACAATAATAATTATTCAAGCTTTAACATGTCATATTCTAATATTTAGTCAAACTGTGGATGGAGACGGAAAGAAGATGAGTTGAACAGTTATCATTTTCCTATTGATGCCATTAATTCTCATCCATAGTTATTAATGTCATCAATTGGTGAAGGATAACTTTTCAAACTTATCTTCTTTCCGTCTTCTCCCAGGACTTGAATGAATATTAAAAGATGGCTGGAAGTTTTGAAATTATTATTCATGATTTGTCATCATTAACTATTATGTAGAAATGTCCTTTGGTTCCATAAGTATCAATGATGAAATTAACAATAATAATTATTCAAGCTTTAACATGTCATCTTTTAATATTTAGTCAAGCTGTGGTTGGAGACGGAAAGAAGATGAGTTGAACAGTTATCATTTTCCTATTGATGCCATTAATTCTCATCCATAGTTATTAATGTCATCAATTGGTGAAGGATAACTTTTCAAACTTATCTTCTTTCCGTCTTCTCCTAGTACTTGAATGAAAATTAAAAGATGGCTGAAAGTTTTGAAATTATTATTCATGATTTGTCATCATTAACTATTATGTAGCAATGTCCTTCGGTTCCATAAGTATCAATGATGAAATTAACAATAATAATTATACAAGCTTTAAAATGTCATCTTCTAATATTCAGTCAAGCTGTGGATGGAGACGGAAAGAAGATGAGTTGAACAGTTATCATTTTCCTATTGATGCCATTAATTCTCATCCATAGTTATTAATGTCATCAATTGGTGAAGGATAACTTTTCAAACTTGTCTTCTTTCCGTTTTCTCCCAGGACTTGAATGAATATTAAAAGAAGATGGTTGAAAGTTTTGAA
Organism: Crotalaria pallida; assembly: GCA_037953625.1. Taxonomy (NCBI): domain Eukaryota; kingdom Viridiplantae; phylum Streptophyta; class Magnoliopsida; order Fabales; family Fabaceae; genus Crotalaria; species Crotalaria pallida. Next base: position 130,377,931 of record CM075650.1, read on the forward strand.
ATTATTATTCATGATTTGTCAACATTAACTATTATGTAGCAATGTCCTTTGGTTCCATAAGTATCAATGATGAAATTAACAATAATAATTATTCAAGCTTTAACATGTCATCTTCTAATATTTAGTCAAGCTGTGGTTGGAGGCGGAAAGAAGATGAGTTGAACAGTTATCATTTTCCTATTGATGCCATTAATTCTCATCCATAGTTATTAATGTCATCAATTGGTGAAGGATAACTTTTCAAACTTATCTTCTTTCCGTCTTCTCCCAGGACTTGAATGAATATTAAAAGATGGCTGGAAGTTTTGAAATTATTATTCATGATTTGTCATCATTAACTATTATGTAGAAATGTCCTTCGGTTCCATAAGTATCAATGATGAAATTAACAATAATAATTATTCAAGCTTTAACATGTCATCTTCTAATATTCAGTCAAGCTGTGGTTGGAGACGGAAAGAAGATGAGTTGAACAATTATCATTTTCCTGCCATTAATTCTCATCCATAGTTATTAATGTCATTAATTGGTGAAAGATAACTTTTGAAACTTATCTTCTTTCCGTCCTCTCCCAGGACTTGAATGAATATTAAAAGATGGTTGAAAGTGTTGAAATTATTATTCATGATTTGTCATCATTAACTATTATTTAGCAATGTCCTTCGATTCCATAAGTATCAATGATGAAATTAACAATAATAATTATTCAAGCTTTAACATGTCATCTTCTAATATTCAGTCAAGCTGTGGTTGGAGACGGAAAGAAGATGAGTAAAAAAGTTATCATTTTCCTATTGATGCCATTAATTCTCATCCATAGTTATTAATGTTATCAATTGGTGAAGGATAACTTTTCAAACTTATCTTTTTCCCGTCTTCTCCCAGTACTTGAATGAATATTAGACGAAGATGGTTGAAAGTTTTGAAATTATTATTCATGATTTGTCATCATTAACTATTATGTAGGAATGTCTTTCGGTTCCATAAGTATGAATGATGAAATTAACAATAATAATTATTCAAGCTTTAACATGTCATCTTCTAATATTCACTCAAGCTGTTGATAAAGACGGAAAGAAGATGAGTTGAACAGTTATCATTTTCCTATTGATGATATTAATTCTCATCCATAGTTATTAATGTCATCAATTGGTGAAGGATAACTTTTCAAACTTATCTTCTTCCCGTCTTCTCCCAATACTTGAATGAATATTAAAAGAAGATGGCTGAAAGTTTTGAAATTATTATTCATGATTTTTCAGCATTAACTATTATGTAGCAATGTCCTTCGATTCCATAAGTATCAATGATGAAATAAATAATAAAAATTATTGAAGCTTTAACATGTCATCTTCTAATATTCACTCAAGCTGTGGATGGAGACGGAAAGAAGATGAGTTGAACAGTTATCATTTTCCTATTGATGCCATTAATTCTCATCCATAGTTATTAATGTCATCAATTGGTGAAGGATAACTTTTCAAACTTGTCTTCTTTCCGTTTTCTCCCAGGACTTGAATGAATATTAAAAGAAGATGGTGGAAAGTTTTGAAATTATTATTCATGATTTGTCAACATTAACTATTATGTAGCAATGTCCTTTGGTTCCATAAGTATCAATGATGAAATTAACAATAATAATTATTCAAGCTTTAACATGTCATCTTCTAATATTCACTCAAGCTGTGGATGGAGACGGAAAGAAGATGAGTTGAACAGTTATCATTTTCCTATTGAGGCTATTAATTCTCATCCATAGTTATTAATGTCATCAATTGGTGAAGAATAACTTTTCAAACTTATCTTCTTTCCGTCTTCTCCCAGGACTTGAATGAATATTAAAAGAAGATGACTGAAAGTTTTGAAATTATTATTCATGATTTGTCATCATTAACTATTATGTAGCAATGTCCTTCGGTTCCATAAGTATCAATGATGAAATTAACAATAATAATTATTCAAGCTTTAACATGTCATCTTCTAATATTTAGTCAAGCTGTGGATGGAGACGGAAAGAAGATGAGTTGAACAGTTATCATTTTCCTATTGATGCCATTAATTCTCATCCATAGTTATTAATGTCATCAATTGGTGAAGGATAACTTTTCAAACTTATCTTCTTTCCGTCTTCTCCTAGTACTTGAATGAATATTAAAAGATGGCTGGAAGTTTTGAAATTATTATTCATGATTTGTCATCATTAACTATTATGTAGAAATGTCCTTCGGTTCCATAAGTATCAATGATGAAATTAACAATAATAATTATTCAAGCTTTAACATGTCATCTTCTAATATTCAGTCAAGCTGTGGTTGGAGACGGAAAGAAGATGAGTTGAACAGTTATCATTTTCCTGCCATTAATTCTCATCCATAGTTATTAATGTCATTAATTGGTGATGGATAACTTTTCAAACTTGTCTTCTTTCCGTTTTCTTCCAGGACTTGAATGAATATTAAAAGAAGATGGTTGAAAGTTTTGAAATTATTATTCATGATTTGTCAACATTAACTATTATGTAGCAATGTCCTTTGGTTCCATAAGTATCAATGATGAAATTAACAATAATAATTATTCAAGCTTTAACATGTCATCTTCTAATATTCAGTCAAGCTGTGGTTGGAGACGGAAAGAAGATGAGTTGAACAGTTATCATTTTCCTGCCATTAATTCTCATCCATAGTTATTAATGTCATTAATTGGTGAAAGATAACTTTTGAAACTTATCTTCTTTCCGTCCTCTCCCAGGACTTGAATGAATATTAAAAGATGGTTGAAAGTGTTGAAATTATTATTCATGATTTGTCATCATTAACTATTATTTAGCAATGTCCTTCGATTCCATAAGTATCAATGATGAAATTAACAATAATAATTATTCAAGCTTTAACATGTCATCTTCTAATATTCAGTCAAGCTGTGGTTGGAGACGGAAAGAAGATGAGTAAAAAAGTTATCATTTTCCTATTGATGCCATTAATTCTCATCCATAGTTATTAATGTTATCAATTGGTGAAGGATAACTTTTCAAACTTATCTTTTTCCCGTCTTCTCCCAGTACTTGAATGAATATTAGACGAAGATGGTTGAAAGTTTTGAAATTATTATTCATGATTTGTCATCATTAACTATTATGTAGGAATGTCTTTCGGTTCCATAAGTATGAATGATGAAATTAACAATAATAATTATTCAAGCTTTAACATGTCATCTTCTAATATTCACTCAAGCTGTTGATAAAGACGGAAAGAAGATGAGTTGAACAGTTATCATTTTCCTATTGATGATATTAATTCTCATCCATAGTTATTAATGTCATCAATTGGTGAAGGATAACTTTTCAAACTTATCTTCTTCCCGTCTTCTCCCAATACTTGAATGAATATTAAAAGAAGATGGCTGAAAGTTTTGAAATTATTATTCATGATTTTTCAGCATTAACTATTATGTAGCAATGTCCTTCGATTCCATAAGTATCAATGATGAAATAAATAATAAAAATTATTGAAGCTTTAACATGTCATCTTCTAATATTCACTCAAGCTGTGGATGGAGACGGAAAGAAGATGAGTTGAACAGTTATCATTTTCCTATTGATGCCATTAATTCTCATCCATAGTTATTAATGTCATCAATTGGTGAAGGATAACTTTTCAAACTTGTCTTCTTTCCGTTTTCTCCCAGGACTTGAATGAATATTAAAAGAAGATGGTTGAAAGTTTTGAAATTATTATTCATGATTTGTCAACATTAACTATTATGTAGCAATGTCCTTTGGTTCCATAAGTATCAATGATGAAATTAACAATAATAATTATTCAAGCTTTAACATGTCATCTTCTAATATTCACTCAAGCTGTGGATGGAGACGGAAAGAAGATGAGTTGAACAGTTATCATTTTCCTAATGAGGCTATTAATTCTCATCCATAGTTATTAATGTCATCAATTGGTGAAGAATAACTTTTCAAACTTATCTTCTTTCCGTCTTCTCCCAGGACTTGAATGAATATTAAAAGAAGATGACTGAAAGTTTTGAAATTATTATTCATGATTTGTCATCATTAACTATTATGTAGCAATGTCCTTCGGTTCCATAAGTATCAATGATGAAATTAACAATAATAATTATTCAAGCTTTAACATGTCATCTTCTAATATTTAGTCAAGCTGTGGATGGAGACGGAAAGAAGATGAGTTGAACAGTTATCATTTTCCTATTGATGCCATTAATTCTCATCCGTAGTTATTAATGTCATCAATTGGTGAAGGATAACTTTTCAAACTTGTCTTCTTCCCGTCTGCTCCCAATACTTGAATGAATATTAAAAGAAGATGGCTGAAAGTTTTGAAATTATTATTCATGATTTGTCATCATTAACTATTATGTAGCAATGTCCTTCGATTCCATAAGTATCAATGATGAAATTAACAATAATAATTATTCAAGCTTTAACATGTCATCTTCTAATATTTAGTCAAGCTGTGGATGGAGACGGAAAGAAGATGAGTTGAACAGTTATCATTTTCCTATTGATGCCATTAATTCTCATCCATAGTTATTAATGTCATCAATTGGTGATGGATAACTTTTCAAACTTGTCTTCTTTCCGTTTTCTTCCAGGACTTGAATGAATATTAAAAGAAGATGGTTGAAAGTTTTGAAATTATTATTCATGATTTGTCAACATTAACTATTATGTAGCAATGTCCTTTGGTTCCATAAGTATCAATGATGAAATTAACAATAATAATTATTCAAGCTTTAACATGTCATCTTTTAATATTTAGTCAAGCTGTGGTTGGAGACGGAAAGAAGATGAGTTGAACAGTTATCATTTTCCTATTGATGCCATTAATTCTCATCCATAGTTATTAATGTCATCAATTGGTGAAGGATAACTTTTCAAACTTATCTTCTTTCCGTCTTCTCCTAGTACTTGAATGAATATTAAAAGATGGCTGAAAGTTTTGAAATTATTATTCATGATTTGTCATCATTAACTATTATGTAGCAATGTCCTTCGGTTCCATAAGTATCAATGATGAAATTAACAATAATAATTATACAAGCTTTAAAATGTCATCTTCTAATATTCAGTCAAGCTGTGGTTGGAGACGGAAAGAAGATGAGTTGAACAGTTATCATTTTCCTATTGATGCAATTAATTCTCATCCATAATTATTAATGTCATCAATTGGTGAATGATAACTTTTCAAACTTATCTTCTTCCTGTCTTCTCCCAATACTTGAATGAATATTAAAAGAAGATGGCTGAAAGTTTTGAAATTATTATTCATGATTTGTTATCATTAACTATTATGTAGCAATGTCCTTCGATTCCATAAGTATCAATGATGAAATTAACAATAATAATTATTCAAGCTTTAACATGTCATCTTCTAATATTTAGTCAAACTGTGGATGGAGACGGAAAGAAGATGAGTTGAACAGTTATCATTTTCCTATTGATGCCATTAATTCTCATCCATAGTTATTAATGTCATCAATTGGTGAAGGATAACTTTTCAAACTTGTCTTCTTTCCGTTTTCTCCCAGGACTTGAATGAATATTAAAAGAAGATGGTTGAAAGTTTTGAAATTATTATTCATGATTTGTCAACATTAACTATTATGTAGCAATGTCCTTTGGTTCCATAAGTATCAATGATTAAATTAACAATAATAATTATTCAAGCTTTAACATGTCATCTTCTAATATTGAGTCAAGCTGTGGTTGGAGGCGGAAAGAAGATGAGTTGAACAATTATCATTTTCCTATTGATGCCATTAATTCTCATCCATAGTTATTAATGTCATCAATTGGTGAAGGATAACTTTTCAAACTTATCTTCTTTCCGTCTTCTCCCAGGACTTGAATGAATATTAAAAGATGGCTGAAAGTTTTGAAATTATTATTCATGATTTGTCATCATTAACTATTATGTAGCAATGTCCTTCGGTTCCATAAGTATCAATGATGAAATTAACAATAATAATTATTCAAGCTTTAACATGTCATTTTCTAATATTCAGTCAAACTGTGGTTGGAGACGGAAAGAAGATGAGTTGAACAGTTATCATTTTCCTGCCATTAATTCTCATCCATAGTTATTAATGTCATTAATTGGTGAAAGATAACTTTTCAAACTTATCTTCTTTCCGTCCTCTCCCAGGACTTGAATGAATATTAAAAGATGGTTGAAAGTGTTGAAATTATTATTCATGATTTGTCATCATTAACTATTATTTAGCAATGTCCTTTGGTTCCATAAGTATCAATGATGAAATTAACAATAATAATTATTCAAGCTTTAACATGTCATCTTCTAATATTCAGTCAAGCTGTGGTTGGAGACGGAAAGAAGATGAGTTAAAAAGTTATCATTTTCCTATTGATGCCATTAATTCTCATCCATAGTTATTAATGTAATCAATTGGTGAAGGATAACTTTTCAAACTTATCTTTTTCCCGTCTTCTCCCAGTACTTGAATGAATATTAAACGAAGATGGTTGAAAGTTTTGAAATTATTATTCATGATTTTTTAACATTAACTATTATGTAGCAATGTCCTTCGATTCCATAAGTATCAATGATGAAATTAATAATAAAAATTATTGAAGCTTTAACATGTCATCTTCTAATATTCACTCAAGCTGTTGATAAAGACGGAAAGAAGATGAGTTGAACAGTTATCATTTTCCTATTGATGATATTAATTCTCATCCATAGTTATTAATGTCATCAATTGGTGAAGGATAACTTTTCAAACTTATCTTCTTCCCGTCTTCTCCCAATACTTGAATGAATATTAAAAGAAGATGGCTGAAAGTTTTGAAATTATTATTCATGATTTTTCAGCATTAACTATTATGTAGCAATGTCCTTCGATTCCATAAGTATCAATGATGAAATAAATAATAAAAATTATTGAAGCTTTAACATGTCATCTTCTAATATTCACTCAAGCTGTGGATGGAGACGGAAAGAAGATGAGTTGAACAGTTATCATTTTCCTATTGATGCCATTAATTCTCATCCATAGTTATTAATGTCATCAATTGGTGAAGGATAACTTTTCAAACTTGTCTTCTTTCCGTTTTCTCCCAGGACTTGAATGAATATTAAAAGAAGATGGTTGAAAGTTTTGAAATTATTATTCATGATTTGTCAACATTAACTATTATGTAGCAATGTCCTTTGGTTCCATAAGTATCAATGATGAAATTAACAATAATAATTATTCAAGCTTTAACATGTCATCTTCTAATATTCACTCAAGCTGTGGATGGAGACGGAAAGAAGATGAGTTGAACAGTTATCATTTTCCTATTGAGGCTATTAATTCTCATCCATAGTTATTAATGTCATCAATTGGTGAAGAATAACTTTTCAAACTTATCTTCTTTCCGTCTTCTCCCAGGACTTGAATGAATATTAAAAGAAGATGACTGAAAGTTTTGAAATTATTATTCATGATTTGTTATCATTAACTATTATGTAGCAATGTCCTTCGATTCCATAAGTATCAATGATGAAATTAACAATAATAATTATTCAAGCTTTAACATGTCATCTTCTAATATTTAGTCAAACTGTGGATGGAGACGGAAAGAAGATGAGTTGAACAGTTATCATTTTCCTATTGATGCCATTAATTCTCATCCATAGTTATTAATGTCATCAATTGGTGAAGGATAACTTTTCAAACTTGTCTTCTTCCCGTCTGCTCCCAATACTTGAATGAATATTAAAAGAAGATGGCTGAAAGTTTTGAAATTATTATTCATGATTTGTCATCATTAACTATTATGTAGCAATGTCCTTCGATTCCATAAGTATGAATGATGAAATTAACAATAATAATTATACAAGCTTTAAAATGTCATCTTCTAATATTCAGTCAAGCTGTGGTTGGAGACGGAAAGAAGATGAGTTGAACAGTTATCATTTTCCTATTGATGCAATTAATTCTCATCCATAATTATTAATGTCATCAATTGGTGAATGATAACTTTTCAAACTTATCTTCTTCCTGTCTTCTCCCAGTACTTGAATGAATATTAAAAGAAGATGGCCGAAAGTTTTGAAATTATTATTCATGATTTGTTATCATTAACTATTATGTAGCAATGTCCTTCGATTCCATAAGTATCAATGATGAAATTAACAATAATAATTATTCAAGCTTTAACATGTCATCTTCTAATATTTAGTCAAACTGTGGATGGAGACGGAAAGAAGATGAGTTGAACAGTTATCATTTTCCTATTGATGCCATTAATTCTCATCCATAGTTATTAATGTCATCAATTGGTGAAGGATAACTTTTCAAACTTGTCTTCTTCCCGTCTGCTCCCAGTACTTGAATGAATATTAAAAGAAGATGGCCGAAAGTTTTGAAATTATTATTCATGATTTGTTATCATTAACTATTATGTAGCAATGTCCTTCGATTCCATAAGTATCAATGATGAAATTAACAATAATAATTATTCAAGCTTTAACATGTCATCTTCTAATATTTAGTCAAACTGTGGATGGAGACGGAAAGAAGATGAGTTGAACAGTTATCATTTTCCTATTGATGCCATTAATTCTCATCCATAGTTATTAATGTCATCAATTGGTGAAGGATAACTTTTCAAACTTGTCTTCTTTCCGTTTTCTCCCAGGACTTGAATGAATATTAAAGGAAGATGGCTGAAAGTTTTGAAATTATTATTCATGATTTGTCATCATTAACTATTATGTAGCAATGTCCTTCGGCTCCATAAGTATCAATGATGAAATTAACAATAATAATTATTCAAGCTTTAACATGTCATCTTCTAATATTTAGTCAAACTGTGGATGGAGACGGAAAGAAGATGAGTTGAACAGTTATCATTTTCCTATTGATGCAATTAATTCTCATCCATAGTTATTAATGTAATCAATTGGTGAAGGATAACTTTTCAAACTTATCTTTTTCCCGTCTTCTCCCAGTACTTGAATGAATATTAAACGAAGATGATTGAAAGTTTTGAAATTATTATTCATGATTTGTCAACATTAACTATTATGTAGCAATGTCCTTCGATTCCATAAGTATCAATGATGAAATTAATAATAAAAATTATTGAAGCTTTAACATGTCATCTTCTAATATTCACTCAAGCTGTTGATAAAGACGGAAAGAAGATGAGTTGAACAGTTATCATTTTCCTATTGATGATATTAATTCTCATCCATAGTTATTAATGTCATCAATTGGTGAAGGATAACTTTTCAAACTTATCTTCTTCCCGTCTTCTCCCAATACTTGAATGAATATTAAAAGATGGCTGAAAGTTTTGAAATTATTATTCATGATTTGTCATCATTAACTATTATGTAGCAATGTCCTTCGGCTCCATAAGTATCAATGATGAAATTAACAATAATAATTATTCAAGCTTTAACATGTCATCTTCTAATATTCAGTCAAGCTGTGGTTGGAGACGGAAAGAAGATGAGTTGAACAGTTATCATTTTCCTATTGATGTCATTAATTCTCATCCATAGTTATTAATGTCATCAATTGGTGAATGATAACTTTTCAAACTTATCTTCTTCCCGTCTTCTCCCAATACTTGAATGAATATTAAAAGAAGATGGCTGAAAGTTTTGAAATTATTATTCATGATTTGTCATCATTAACTATTATGTAGCAATGTCCTTCGATTCCATAAGTATCAATGATGAAATTAACAATAATAATTATTCAAGCTTTAACATGTCGTCTTCTAATATTTAGTCAAGCTGTGGATGGAGACGGAAAGAAGATGAGTTGAACAGTTATCATTTTCCTATTGATGCCATTAATTCTCATCCATAGTTATTAATGTTATTAATGTCATCAATTGGTGAAGTATAACTTTTCAAACTTATCTTCTTTCCGTCTTCTCCCAGGACTTGAATGAATATTAAAAGATGGTTGAAAGTTTTGAAATTATTATTCATGATTTGTCATCATTAACTATTATGTAGCAATGTCATTCGGTTCCATAAGTATCAATGATGAAATTAACAATAATAATTATTCAAGCTTTAACATGTCATCTTGTAATATTCAGTCAAGCTGTGGTTGGAGACGGAAAGAAGATGAGTTGAACAGTTATCATTTTCATGCCATTAATTCTAATCCATAGTTATTAATGTCATTAATTGGTGAAAGATAACTTTTCAAACTTATCTTCTTTCCGTCCTCTCCCACGACTTGAATGAATATTAAAATATGGTTGAAAGTGTTGAAATTATTATTCATGATTTGTCATCATTAACTATTATGTAGCAATGTCCTTCGATTCCATAAGTATCAATGATGAAATTAACAATAATAATTATTCAAGCTTTAACATGTCATCTTCTAATATTTAGTCAAGCTGTGGATGGAGACGGAAAGAAGATGAGTTGAACAGTTATCATTTTCCTATTGATGCCATTAATTCTCATCCATAGTTATTAATGTCATCAATTGGTGATGGATAACTTTTCAAATTTGTCTTCTTTCCGTTTTCTCCCAGGACTTGAATGAATATTAAAAGAAGAAGGTTGAAAGTTTTGAAATTATTATTCACGATTTGTCAACATTAACTATTATGTAGCAATGTCCTTTATTTCCATAAGTATCAATGATGAAATTAACAATAATAATTATTCAAGCTTTAACATGTCATCTTCTAATATTTAGTCAAGCTGTGGTTGGAGACGGAAAGAAGATGAGTTGAACAGTTATCATTTTCCTATTGATGCCATTAATTCTAATCCATAGTTATTAATGTCATCAATTGGTGAAGGATAACTTTTCAAACTTATCTTCTTTCCGTCTTCTCCCAGGACTTGAATGAATATTAAAAGATGGCTGAAAGTTTTGAAATTATTATTCATGATTTGTCATCATTAACTATTATGTAGCAATGTCCTTCGGTTCCATAAGTATCAATGATGAAATTAACAATAATAATTATTCAAGCTTTAACATGTCATCTTCTAATATTCAGTCAAGCTGTGGTTGGAGACGGAAAGAAGATGAGTTGAACAGTTATCATTTTCCTATTGATGCCATTAATTCTCATCCATAGTTATTAATGTCATCAATTGGTGAAGGATAACTTTTCAAACTTGTCTTCTTTCCGTTTTCTCCCAGGACTTGAATGAATATTAAAAGAAGATGGTTGAAAGTTTTGAAATTATTATTCATGATTTGTCAACATTAACTATTATGTAGCAATGTCCTTTGGTTCCATAAGTATCAATGATGAAATTAACAATAATAATTATTCAAGCTTTAACATGTCATCTTCTAATATTTAGTCAAGCTGTGGTTGGAGACGGAAAGAAGATGAGTTGAACAGTTATCATTTTCCTATTGATGCCATTAATTCTCATCCATAGTTATTAATGTCATCAATTGGTGAAGGATAACTTTTCAAACTTATCTTCTTTCCGTCTTCTCCCAGGACTTGAATGAATATTAAAAGATGGTTGAAAGTTTTGAAATTATTATTCATGATTTGTCATCATTAACTATTATGTAGCAATGTCATTCGGTTCCATAAGTATCAATGATGAAATTAACAATAATAATTATTCAAGCTTTAACATGTCATCTTGTAATATTCAGTCAAGCTGTGGTTGGAGACGGAAAGAAGATGAGTTGAACAGTTATCATTTTCATGCCATTAATTCTAATCCATAGTTATTAATGTCATTAATTGGTGAAAGATAACTTTTCAAACTTATCTTCTTTCCGTCCTCTCCCACGACTTGAATGAATATTAAAATATGGTTGAAAGTGTTGAAATTATTATTCATGATTTGTCATCATTAACTATTATGTAGCAATGTCCTTCGATTCCATAAGTATCAATGATGAAATTAACAATAATAATTATTCAAGCTTTAACATGTCATCTTCTAATATTTAGTCAAGCTGTGGATGGAGACGGAAAGAAGATGAGTTGAACAGTTATCATTTTCCTATTGATGCCATTAATTCTCATCCATAGTTATTAATGTCATCAATTGGTGATGGATAACTTTTCAAATTTGTCTTCTTTCCGTTTTCTCCCAGGACTTGAATGAATATTAAAAGAAGAAGGTTGAAAGTTTTGAAATTATTATTCACGATTTGTCAACATTAACTATTATGTAGCAATGTCCTTTATTTCCATAAGTATCAATGATGAAATTAACAATAATAATTATTCAAGCTTTAACATGTCATCTTCTAATATTTAGTCAAGCTGTGGTTGGAGACGGAAAGAAGATGAGTTGAACAGTTATCATTTTCCTATTGATGCCATTAATTCTCATCCATAGTTATTAATGTCATCAACTGGTGAAGGATAACTTTTCAAACTTGTCTTCTTTCCGTTTTCTCCGAGGACTTGAATGAATATTAAAAGAAGATGGCTGAAAGTTTTGAAATTATTATTCATGATTTGTCATCATTAACTATTATGTAGCAATGTCCTTCGATTCCATAAGTATCAATGATGAAATTAACAATAATAATTATTCAAGCTTTAACATGTCATCTTCTAATATTTAGTCAAGCTGTGGATGGAGACGGGAAGAAGATGAGTTGAACAGTTATCATTTTCCTATTGATGCCATTAATTCTCATCCATAGTTATTAATGTCATCAATTGGTGAAGGATAACTTTTCAAACTTGTCTTCTTCCCGTCTTCTCCCAATACTTGAATGAATATTAAAAGAAGATGGCTGAAAGTTTTGAAATTATTATTCATGATTCGTCATCATTAACTATTATGTAGCAATGTCCTTCGATTCCATAAGTATCAATGATGAAATTAACAATAATAATTATTCAAGCTTTAACATGTCATCTTCTAATATTTAGTCAAGCTGTGGATGGAGACGTAAAGAAGATGAGTTGAACAGTTATCATTTTCCTATTGATGCCATTAATTCTCATCCATAGTTATTAATGTCATCAATTGGTGAAGGATAACTTTTCAAACTTGTCTTCTTTCCGTTTTCTCCCAGGACTTGAATGAATATTAAAAGAAGATGGTTGAAAGTTTTGAAATTATTATTCATGATTTGTCAACATTAACTATTATGTAGCAATGTCCTTTGGTTCCATAAGTATCAATGATGAAATTAACAATAATAATTACTCAAGCTTTAACATGTCATCTTTTAATATTTTGTCAAGCTGTGGTTGGAGACGGAAAGAAGATGAGTTGAACAGTTATCATTTTCCTATTGATGCCATTAATTCTCATCCATAGTTATTAATGTCATCAATTGGTGAAGGATAACTTTTCAAACTTTTCTTCTTTCCGTCTTCTCCCAGTACTTGAATGAATATTAAAAGAAGATGGCTGAAAGTTTTGAAATTATTATTCATGATTTGTCATCATTAACTATTATGTAGAAATGTCCTTCGATTCCATAAGTATCAATGATGAAATTATCAATAATAATTATTCAAGCTTTAACATGTCATCTTCTAATATTTAGTCCAGCTGTGGTTGGAGACGGAAAGAAGATGAGTTGAACAGTTATCATTTTCCTATTGATGTCATTAATTCTCATCCATAGTTATTAATGTCATCAATTGGTGAAGGATAACTTTTCAAACTTGTCTTCTTTCCGTTTTCTCCGAGGACTTGAATGAATATTAAAAGAAGATGGTTGAAAGTTTTGAAATTATTATTCATGATTTGTCAACATTAACTATTATGTAGCAATGTCCTTTGGTTCCATAAGTATCAATGATGAAATTAACAATAATAATTATTCAAGCTTTAACATGTCATCTTCTAATATTTAGCAAGCTGTGGTTGGAGACGGAAAGAAGATGAGTTGAACAGTTATCATTTTCCTATCGATGCCATTAATTCTCATCCATAGTTATTAATGTCATCAATTGGTGAAGGATAACTTTTCAAACTTATCTTCTTTCCGTCTTCTCCCAGGACTTGAATGAATATTATAAGATGGCTGAAAGTTTTGAAATTATTATTCATGATTTGTCATCATTAACTATTATGTAGCAATGTCCTTCGGTTCCATAAGTATCAATGATGAAATTAACAATAATAATTATTCAAGCATTAACATGTCATCTTCTAATATTCAGTCAAGCTGTGGTTGGAGACGGAAAGAAGATGAGTTGAACAGTTATCATTTTCATGCCATTAATTCTAATCCATAGTTATTAATGTCATTATTTGGTGAAAGATAACTTTTCAAACTTATCTTCTTTCCGTCCTCTCCCACGACTTGAATGAATATTAAAATATGGTTGAAAGTGTTGAAATTATTATTCATGATTTGTCATCATTAACTATTATTTAGCATTGTCCTTCGGTTCCATAAGTATCAATGATGAAATTAACAATAATAATTATTCAAGATTTAACATGTCATCTTCTAATATTTAGTCAAGCTGTGGATGGAGACGTAAAGAAGATGAGTTGAACAGTTATCATTTTCCTATTGATGCCATTAATTCTCATCCATAGTTATTAATGTCATCAATTGGTGAAGGATAACTTTTAAAACTTGTCTTCTTCCCGTCTGCTCCCAATACTTGAATGAATATTAAAAGAAGATGGCTGAAAGTTTTGAAATTATTATTCATGATTTGTCATCATTAACTATTATGTAGCAACGTCCTTCGATTCCATAAGTATCAATGATGAAATTAACAATAATAATTATTCAAGCTTTAACATGTCATCTTCTAATATTTAGTCAAGCTGTGGATGGAGACGGAAAGAAGATGAGTTGAACAGTTATCATTTTCCTATTGATGCCATTAATTCTCATCCATAGTTATTAATGTCATCAATTGGTGATGGATAACTTTTCAAATTTGTCTTCTTTCCGTTTTCTCCCAGGACTTGAATGAATATTAAAAGAAGATGGTTGAAAGTTTTGAAATTATTATTCATGATTTGTCAACATTAACTATTATGTAGCAATGTCCTTTATTTCCATAAGTATCAATGATGAAATTAACCATAATAATTATTCAAGCTTTAACATGTCATCTTCTAATATTTAGTCTAGCTGTGGTTGGAGACGGAAAGAAGATGAGTTGAACAGTTATCATTTTCCTATTGATGCCATTAATTCTCATCCATAGTTATTAATGTCATCAATTGGTGAAGGATGACTTTTCAAACTTATCTTTTTTCCGTCTTCTCCCAGGACTTGAATGAATATTAAAAGAAGATGGCTGAAAGTTTTGAAATTATTATTCATGATTTGTCATCATTAACTATTATGTAGCAATGTCCTTCGATTCCATAAGTATCAATGATGAAATTAACAATAATAATTATTCAAGCTTTAACATGTCATCTTCTAATATTTAGTCAAGCTGTGGATGGAGACAGAAAGAAGATGAGTTGAACAGTTATCATTTTCCTATTGATGCCATTAATTCTCATCCATAGTTATTAATGTCATCAATTGGTGAAGGATAACTTTTCAAACTTGTCTTCTTCCCGTCTTCTCCCAATACTTGAATGAATATTAAAAGAAGATGGCTGAAAGTTTTGAAATTATTATTCATGATTTGTCATCATTAACTATTATGTAGAAATGTCCTTCGATTCCATAAGTATCAATGATGAAATTAACAATAATAATTATTCAAGCTTTAACATGTCATCTTCTAATATTTAGTCTAGCTGTGGTTGGAGACGGAAAGAAGATGAGTTGAACAGTTATCATTTTCCTATTGATGCCATTAATTCTCATCCATAGTTATTAATGTCATCAATTGGTGAAGGATGACTTTTCAAACTTATCTTTTTTCCGTCTTCTCCCAGGACTTGAATGAATATTAAAAGAAGATGGCTGAAAGTTTTGAAATTATTATTCATGATTTGTCATCATTAACTATTATGTAGCAATGTCCTTCGATTCCATAAGTATCAATGATGAAATTAACAATAATAATTATTCAAGCTTTAACATGTCATCTTCTAATATTTAGTCAAGCTGTGGATGGAGACAGAAAGAAGATGAGTTGAACAGTTATCATTTTCCTATTGATGCCATTAATTCTCATCCATAGTTATTAATGTCATCAATTGGTGAAGGATAACTTTTCAAACTTGTCTTCTTCCCGTCTTCTCCCAATACTTGAATGAATATTAAAAGAAGATGGCTGAAAGTTTTGAAATTATTATTCATGATTTGTCATCATTAACTATTATGTAGAAATGTCCTTCGATTCCATAAGTATCAATGATGAAATTAACAATAATAATTATTCAAGCTTTAACATGTCATCTTCTAATATTTAGTCAAGCTGTGGATGGAGACGGAAAGAAGATGAGTTGAACAGTTATCATTTTCCTATTGATGCCATTAATTCTCATCCATAGTTATTAATGTCATCAATTGGTGAAGGATAACTTTTCAAACTTATCTTCTTTCCGTCTTCTCCCAGGACTTGAATGAATATTAAAAGATGGCTGAAAGTTTTGAAATTATTATTCATGATTTGTCATCATTAACTATTATGTAGCAATGTCCTTCGGTTCCATAAGTACAATGATGAAATTAACAATAATAATTATTCAAGCTTTAACATGTCATCTTCTAATATTCAGTCAAGCTGTGGTTGGAGACGGAAAGAAGATGAGTTGAACAGTTATCATTTTCATGCCATTAATTCTAATCCATAGTTATTAATGTCATTAATTGGTGAAAGATAACTTTTCAAACTTATCTTCTTTCCGTCCTCTCCCACGACTTGAATGAATATTAAAATATGGTTGAAAGTGTTGAAATTATTATTCATGATTTGTCATCATTAACTATTATGTAGCAATGTCCTTCGATTCCATAAGTATCAATGATGAAATTAACAATAATAATTATTCAAGCTTTAACATGTCATCTTCTAATATTTAGTCAAGCTGTGGATGGAGACGGAAAGAAGATGAGTTGAACAGTTATCATTTTCCTATTGATGCCATTAATTCTCATCCATAGTTATTAATGTCATCAATTGGTGAAGGATAACTTTTCAAACTTGTCTTCTTTCCGTTTTCTCCCAGGACTTGAATGAATATTAAAAGAAGATGGTTGAAAGTTTTGAAATTATTATTCATGATTTGTCAACATTAACTATTATGTAGCAATGTCCTTTGGTTCCATAAGTATCAATGATGAAATTAACAATAATAATTATTCAAGCTTTAACATGTCATCTTCTAATATTTAGTCAAGCTGTGGTTGGAGACGGAAAGAAGATGAGTTGAACAGTTATCATTTTCCTATTGATGCCATTAATTCTCATCCATAGTTATTAATGTCATCAATTGGTGAAGGATAACTTTTCAAACTTATCTTCTTTCCGTCTTCTCCCAGGACTTGAATGAATATTAAAAGATGGTTGAAAGTTTTGAAATTATTATTCATGATTTGTCATCATTAACTATTATGTAGCAATGTCATTCGGTTCCATAAGTATCAATGATGAAATTAACAATAATAATTATTCAAGCTTTAACATGTCATCTTGTAATATTCAGTCAAGCTGTGGTTGGAGACGGAAAGAAGATGAGTTGAACAGTTATCATTTTCATGCCATTAATTCTAATCCATAGTTATTAATGTCATTAATTGGTGAAAGATAACTTTTCAAACTTATCTTCTTTCCGTCCTCTCCCACGACTTGAATGAATATTAAAATATGGTTGAAAGTGTTGAAATTATTATTCATGATTTGTCATCATTAACTATTATGTAGCAATGTCCTTCGATTCCATAAGTATCAATGATGAAATTAACAATAATAATTATTCAAGCTTTAACATGTCATCTTCTAATATTTAGTCAAGCTGTGGATGGAGACGGAAAGAAGATGAGTTGAACAGTTATCATTTTCCTATTGATGCCATTAATTCTCATCCATAGTTATTAATGTCATCAATTGGTGATGGATAACTTTTCAAATTTGTCTTCTTTCCGTTTTCTCCCAGGACTTGAATGAATATTAAAAGAAGATGGTTGAAAGTTTTGAAATTATTATTCACGATTTGTCAACATTAACTATTATGTAGCAATGTCCTTTATTTCCATAAGTATCAATGATGAAATTAACAATAATAATTATTCAAGCTTTAACATGTCATCTTCTAATATTTAGTCAAGCTGTGGTTGGAGACGGAAAGAAGATGAGTTGAACAGTTATCATTTTCCTATTGATGCCATTAATTCTCATCCATAGTTATTAATGTCATCAATTGGTGAAGGATAACTTTTCAAACTTGTCTTCTTTCCGTTTTCTCCGAGGACTTGAATGAATATTAAAAGAAGATGGCTGAAAGTTTTGAAATTATTATTCATGATTTGTCATCATTAACTATTATGTAGCAATGTCCTTCGATTCCATAAGTATCAATGATGAAATTAACAATAATAATTATTCAAGCTTTAACATGTCATCTTCTAATATTTAGTCAAGCTGTGGATGAAGACGGAAAGAAGATGAGTTGAACAGTTATCATTTTCCTATTGATGCCATTAATTCTCATCCATAGTTATTAATGTCATCAATTGGTGAAGGATAACTTTTCAAACTTGTCTTCTTCCCGTCTTCTCCCAATACTTGAATGAATATTAAAAGAAGATGGCTGAAAGTTTTGAAATTATTATTCATGATTCGTCATCATTAACTATTATGTAGCAATGTCCTTCGATTCCATAAGTATCAATGATGAAATTAACAATAATAATTATTCAAGCTTTAACATGTCATCTTCTAATATTTAGTCAAGCTGTGGATGGAGACGTAAAGAAGATGAGTTGAACAGTTATCATTTTCCTATTGATGCCATTAATTCTCATCCATAGTTATTAATGTCATCAATTGGTGAAGGATAACTTTTCAAACTTGTCTTCTTTCCGTTTTCTCCCAGGACTTGAATGAATATTAAAAGAAGATGGTTGAAAGTTTTGAAATTATTATTCATGATTTGTCAACATTAACTATTATGTAGCAATGTCCTTTGGTTCCATAAGTATCAATGATGAAATTAACAATAATAATTATTCAAGCTTTAACATGTCATCTTTTAATATTTAGTCAAGCTGTGGTTGGAGACGGAAAGAAGATGAGTTGAACAGTTATCATTTTCCTATTGATGCCATTAATTCTCATCCATAGTTATTAATGTCATCAATTGGTGAAGGATAACTTTTAAAACTTTTCTTCTTTCCGTCTTCTCCCAGTACTTGAATGAATATTAAAAGATGGCTGAAAGTTTTGAAATTATTATTCATGATTTGTCATCATTAACTATTATGTAGCAATGTCCTTCGGTTCCATAAGTATCAATGATGAAATTAACAATAATAATTATACAAGCTTTAAAATGTCATCTTCTAATATTCAGTCAAGCTGTGGTTGGAGACGGAAAGAAGATGAGTTGAACAGTTATCATTTTCCTATTGATGCCATTAATTCTCATCCATAGTTATTAATGTCATCAATTGGTGAAGGATAACTTTTCAAACTTGTCTTCTTCCCGTCTTCTCCCAATACTTGAATGAATATTAAAAGAAGATGGCTGAAAGTTTTGAAATTATTATTCATGATTTGTCATCATTAACTATTATGTAGCAATGTCCTTCGATTCCATAAGTATCAATGATGAAATTAACAATAATAATTATTCAAGCTTTAACATGTCATCTTCTAATATTTAGTCAAGCTGTGGATGGAGACGGAAAGAAGATGAGTTGAACAGTTATCATTTTCCTATTGATGCCATTAATTCTCATCCATAGTTATTAATGTCATCAATTGGTGAAGGATAACTTTTCAAACTTGTCTTCTTTCCGTTTTCTCCCAGGACTTGAATGAATATTAAAAGAAGATGGTTGAAAGTTTTGAAATTATTATTCATGATTTGTCAACATTAACTATTATGTAGCAATGTCCTTTGGTTCCATAAGTATCAATGATGAAATTAACAATAATAATTATTCAAGCTTTAACATGTCATCTTCTAATATTTAGTCAAGCTGTGGTTGGAGGCTGAAAAAAGATGAGTTGAACAGTTATCATTTTCCTATTGATGCCATTAATTCTCATCCATAGTTATTAATGTCATCAATTGGTGAAGGATAACTTTTCAAACTTATCTTCTTTCCGTCTTCTCCCAGGACTTGAATGAATATTAAAAGATGGCTGGAAGTTTTGAAATTATTATTCATGATTTGTCATCATTAACTATTATGTAGCAATGTCCTTCGGTTCCATAAGTATCAATGATGAAATTAACAATAATAATTATTCAAGCTTTAACATGTCATCTTCTAATATTCAGTCAAGCTGTGGTTGGAGACGGAAAGAAGATGAGTTGAACAGTTATCATTTTCCTGCCATTAATTCTCATCCATAGTTATTAATGTCATTAATTGGTGAAAGATAACTTTTGAAACTTATCTTCTTTCCGTCCTCTCCCAGGACTTGAATGAATATTAAAAGATGGTTGAAAGTGTTGAAATTATTATTCATGATTTGTCATCATTAACTATTATTTAGCAATGTCCTTCGATTCCATAAGTACCAATGATGAAATTAACAATAATAATTATTCAAGCTTTAACATGTCATCTTCTAATATTCAGTCAAGCTGTGGTTGGAGACGGAAAGAAGATGAGTAAAAAAGTTATCATTTTCCTATTGATGCCATTAATTCTCATCCATAGTTATTAATGTCATCAATTGGTGAAGGATAACTTTTCAAACTTATCTTTTTCCCGTCTTCTCCCAGTACTTGAATGAATATTAAACGAAGATGGTTGAAAGTTTTGAAATTATTATTCATGATTTGTCATCATTAACTATTATGTAGGAATGTCTTTCGGTTTCATAAGTATGAATGATGAAATTAACAATAATAATTATTCAAGCTTTAACATGTCATCTTCTAATATTCACTCAAGCTGTTGATAAAGACGGAAAGAAGATGAGTTGAACAGTTATCATTTTCCTATTGATGATATTAATTCTCATCCATAGTTATTAATGTCATCAATTGGTGAAGGATAACTTTTCAAACTTATCTTCTTCCCGTCTTCTCCCAATACTTGAATGAATATTAAAAGAAGATGGCTGAAAGTTTTGAAATTATTATTCATGATTTTTCAGCATTAACTATTATGTAGCAATGTCCTTTGGTTCCATAGGTATCAATGATGAAATTAATAATAAAAATTATTGAAGCTTTAACATGTCATGTTCTAATATTTAGTCAAGCTGTGGTTGGAGGCGGAAGGAAGATGAGTTGAACAGTTATCATTTTCCTGTTGATGCCATTAATTCTCATCCATAGTTATTAATGTCATCAATTGGTGAAGGATAACTTTTCAAACTTATCTTCTTTCCGTCTTCTCCCAGGACTTGAATGAATATTAAAAGATGGCTGAAAGTTTTGAAATTATTATTCATGATTTGTCATCATTAACTATTATGTAGCAATGTCCTTCGGTTCCATAAGTATCAATGATGAAATTAACAATAATAATTATTCAAGCTTTAACATGTCATCTTCTAATATTCAGTCAAGCTGTGGTTGGAGACGGAAAGAAGATGAGTTGAACAGTTATCATTTTCATGCCATTAATTCTAATCCATAGTTATTAATGTCATTAATTGGTGAAAGATAACTTTTCAAACTTATCTTCTTTCCGTCCTCTCCCACGACTTGAATGAATATTAAAAGATGGTTGAAAGTGTTGAAATTATTATTCATGATTTGTCATCATTAACTATTATTTAGCAATGTCCTTCGGTTCCATAAGTATCAATGATGAAATTAACAATAATAATTATACAAGCTTTAAAATGTCATCTTCTAATATTCAGTCAAGCTGTGGTTGGAGACGGAAAGAAGATGAGTAAAAAAGTTATCATTTTCCTATTGATGCCATTAATTCTCATCCATAGTTATTAATGTTATCAATTGGTGAAGGATAACTTTTCAAACTTATCTTTTTCCCGTCTTCTCCCAGTACTTGAATGTATATTAAACGAAGATGGTTGAAAGTTTTGAAATTATTATTCATGATTTGTCATCATTAACTATTATGTAGGAATGTCTTTCGGTTCCATAAGTATGAATGATGAAATTAACAATAATAATTATTCAAGCTTTAACATGTCATCTTCTAATATTCACTCAAGCTGTTGATAAAGACGGAAAGAAGATGAGTTGAACAGTTATCATTTTCCTATTGATGATATTAATTCTCATCCATAGTTATTAATGTCATCAATTGGTGAAGGATAACTTTTCAAACTTATCTTCTTCCCGTCTTCTCCCAATACTTGAATGAATATTAAAAGAAGATGGCTGAAAGTTTTGAAATTATTATTCATGATTTTTCAGCATTAACTATTATGTAGCAATGTCCTTCGATTCCATAAGTATCAATGATGAAATTAATAATAAAAATTATTGAAGCTTTAACATGTCATCTTCTAATATTCACTCAAGCTGTGGATGGAGACGGAAAGAAGATGAGTTGAACAGTTATCATTTTCCTATTGATGCCATTAATTCTCATCCATAGTTATTAATGTCATCAATTGGTGATGGATAACTTTTCAAACTTGTCTTCTTTCCGTTTTCTTCCAGGACTTGAATGAATATTAAAAGAAGATGGTTGAAAGTTTTGAAATTATTATTCATGATTTGTCAACATTAACTATTATGTAGCAATGTCCTTTGGTTCCATAAGTATCAATGATGAAATTAACAATAATAATTATTCAAGCTTTAACATGTCATCTTTTAATATTTAGTCAAGCTGTGGTTGGAGACGGAAAGAAGATGAGTTGAACAGTTATCATTTTCCTATTGATGCCATTAATTCTCATCCATAGTTATTAATGTCATCAATTGGTGAAGGATAACTTTTCAAACTTATCTTCTTTCCGTCTTCTCCTAGTACTTGAATGAATATTAAAAGATGGCTGAAAGTTTTGAAATTATTATTCATGATTTGTCATCATTAACTATTATGTAGCAATGTCCTTCGGTTCCATAAGTATCAATGATGAAATTAACAATAATAATTATACAAGCTTTAAAATGTCATCTTCTAATATTCAGTCAAGCTGTGGTTGGAGACGGAAAGAAGATGAGTTGAACAGTTATCATTTTCCTATTGATGCAATTAATTCTCTTCCATAATTATTAATGTCATCAATTGGTGAATGATAACTTTTCAAACTTATCTTCTTCCTGTCTTCTCCCAATACTTGAATGAATATTAAAAGAAGATGGCTGAAAGTTTTGAAATTATTATTCATGATTTGTTATCATTAACTATTATGTAGCAATGTCCTTCGATTCCATAAGTATCAATGATGAAATTAACAATAATAATTATTCAAGCTTTAACATGTCATCTTCTAATATTTAGTCAAACTGTGGATGGAGACGGAAAGAAGATGAGTTGAACAGTTATCATTTTCCTATTGATGCCATTAATTCTCATCCATAGTTATTAATGTCATCAATTGGTGAAGGATAACTTTTCAAACTTATCTTCTTTCCGTCTTCTCCCAGGACTTGAATGAATATTAAAAGATGGCTGGAAGTTTTGAAATTATTATTCATGATTTGTCATCATTAACTATTATGTAGAAATGTCCTTTGGTTCCATAAGTATCAATGATGAAATTAACAATAATAATTATTCAAGCTTTAACATGTCATCTTTTAATATTTAGTCAAGCTGTGGTTGGAGACGGAAAGAAGATGAGTTGAACAGTTATCATTTTCCTATTGATGCCATTAATTCTCATCCATAGTTATTAATGTCATCAATTGGTGAAGGATAACTTTTCAAACTTATCTTCTTTCCGTCTTCTCCTAGTACTTGAATGAATATTAAAAGATGGCTGAAAGTTTTGAAATTATTATTCATGATTTGTCATCATTAACTATTATGTAGCAATGTCCTTCGGTTCCATAAGTATCAATGATGAAATTAACAATAATAATTATACAAGCTTTAAAATGTCATCTTCTAATATTCAGTCAAGCTGTGGATGGAGACGGAAAGAAGATGAGTTGAACAGTTATCATTTTCCTATTGATGCCATTAATTCTCATCCATAGTTATTAATGTCATCAATTGGTGAAGGATAACTTTTCAAACTTGTCTTCTTTCCGTTTTCTCCCAGGACTTGAATGAATATTAAAAGAAGATGGTTGAAAGTTTTGAAATTATTATTCATGATTTGTCAACATTAACTATTATGTAGCAATGTCCTTTGGTTCCATAAGTATCAATGATGAAATTAACAATAATAATTATTCAAGCTTTAACATGTCATCTTCTAATATTTAGTCAAGCTGTGGTTGGAGGCGGAAAGAAGATGAGTTGAACAGTTATCATTTTCCTATTGATGCCATTAATTCTCATCCATAGTTATTAATGTCATCAATTGGTGAAGGATAACTTTTCAAACTTATCTTCTTTCCGTCTTCTCCTAGGACTTGAATGAATATTAAAAGATGGCTGGAAGTTTTGAAATTATTATTCATGATTTGTCATCATTAACTATTATGTAGAAATGTCCTTCGGTTCCATAAGTATCAATGATGAAATTAACAATAATAATTATTCAAGCTTTAACATGTCATCTTCTAATATTCAGTCAAGCTGTGGTTGGAGACGGAAAGAAGATGAGTTGAACAGTTATCATTTTCCTGCCATTAATTCTCATCCATAGTTATTAATTTCATTAATTGGTGAAAGATAACTTTTGAAACTTATCTTCTTTCCGTCCTCTCCCAGGACTTGAATGAATATTAAAAGATGGTTGAAAGTGTTGAAATTATTATTCATGATTTGTCATCATTAACTATTATTTAGCAATGTCCTTCGATTCCATAAGTATCAATGATGAAATTAACAATAATAATTATTCAAGCTTTAACATGTCATCTTCTAATATTCAGTCAAGCTGTGGTTGGAGACGGAAAGAAGATGAGTAAAAAAGTTATCATTTTCCTATTGATGCCATTAATTCTCATCCATATTTATTAATGTTATCAATTGGTGAAGGATAACTTTTCAAACTTATCTTTTTCCCGTCTTCTCCCAGTACTTGAATGAATATTAAACGAAGATGGTTGAAAGTTTTGAAATTATTATTCATGATTTGTCATCATTAACTATTATGTAGGAATGTCTTTCGGTTCCATAAGTATGAATGATGAAATTAACAATAATAATTATTCAAGCTTTAACATGTCATCTTCTAATATTCACTCAAGCTGTTGATAAAGACGGAAAGAAGATGAGTTGAACAGTTATCATTTTCCTATTGATGATATTAATTCTCATCCATAGTTATTAATGTCATCAATTGGTGAAGGATAACTTTTCAAACTTATCTTCTTCCCGTCTTCTCCCAATACTTGAATGAATATTAAAAGAAGATGGCTGAAAGTTTTGAAATTATTATTCATGATTTTTCAGCATTAACTATTATGTAGCAATGTCCTTCGATTCCATAAGTATCAATGATGAAATTAATAATAAAAATTATTGAAGCTTTAACATGTCATCTTCTAATATTCACTCAAGCTGTGGATGGAGACAGAAAGAAGATGAGTTGAACAGTTATCATTTTCCTATTGATGCCATTAATTCTCATCCATAGTTATTAATGTCATCAATTGGTGAAGGATAACTTTTCAAACTTGTCTTCTTTCCGTTTTCTCCCAGGACTTGAATGAATATTAAAAGAAGATGGTTGAAAGTTTTGAAATTATTATTCATGATTTGTCAACATTAACTATTATGTAGCAATGTCCTTTGGTTCCATAAGTATCAATGATGAAATTAACAATAATAATTATTCAAGCTTTAACATGTCATCTTCTAATATTCACTCAAGCTGTGGATGGAGACGGAAAGAAGATGAGTTGAACAGTTATCATTTTCCTATTGAGGCTATTAATTCTCATCCATAGTTATTAATGTCATCAATTGGTGAAGAATAACTTTTCAAACTTATCTTCTTTCCGTGTTCTCCCAGGACTTGAATGAATATTAAAAGAAGATGACTGAAAGTTTTGAAATTATTATTCATGATTTGTCATCATTAACTATTATGTAGCAATGTCCTTCGGTTCCATAAGTATCAATGATGAAATTAACAATAATAATTATTCAAGCTTTAACATGTCATCTTCTAATATTTAGTCAAGCTGTGGATGGAGACGGAAAAAAGATGAGTTGAACAGTTATCATTTTCCTATTGATGCCATTAATTCTCATCCATAGTTATTAATGTCATCAATTGGTGAAGGATAACTTTTCAAACTTGTCTTCTTCCCGTCTGCTCCCAATACTTGAATGAATATTAAAAGAAGATGGCTGAAAGTTTTGAAATTATTATTCATGATTTGTCATCATTAACTATTATGTAGCAATGTCCTTCGATTCCATAAGTATCAATGATGAAATTAACAATAATAATTATTCAAGCTTTAACATGTCATCTTCTAATATTTAGTCAAGCTGTGGATGGAGACGGAAAGAAGATGAGTTGAACAGTTATCATTTTCCTATTGATGCCATTAATTCTCATCCATAGTTATTAATGTCATCAATTGGTGATGGATAACTTTTCAAACTTGTCTTCTTTCCGTTTTCTTCCAGGACTTGAATGAATATTAAAAGAAGATGGTTGAAAGTTTTGAAATTATTATTCATGATTTGTCAACATTAACTATTATGTAGCAATGTCCTTTGGTTCCATAAGTATCAATGATGAAATTAACAATAATAATTATTCAAGCTTTAACATGTCATCTTTTAATATTTAGTCAAGCTGTGGTTGGAGACGGAAAGAAGATGAGTTGAACAGTTATCATTTTCCTATTGATGCCATTAATTCTCATCCATAGTTATTAATGTCATCAATTGGTGAAGGATAACTTTTCAAACTTATCTTCTTTCCGTCTTCTCCTAGTACTTGAATGAATATTAAAAGATGGCTGAAAGTTTTGAAATTATTATTCATGATTTGTCATCATTAACTATTATGTAGCAATGTCCTTCAGTTCCATAAGTATCAATGATGAAATTAACAATAATAATTATACAAGCTTTAAAATGTCATCTTCTAATATTCAGTCAAGCTGTGGTTGGAGACGGAAAGAAGATGAGTTGAACAGTTATCATTTTCCTATTGATGCAATTAACTCTCATCCATAATTATTAATGTCATCAATTGGTGAATGATAACTTTTCAAACTTATCTTCTTCCTGTCTTCTCCCAATACTTGAATGAATATTAAAAGAAGATGGCTGAAAGTTTTGAAATTATTATTCATGATTTGTTATCATTAACTATTATGTAGCAATGTCTTTCGATTCCATAAGTATCAATGATGAAATTAACAATAATAATTATTCAAGCTTTAACATGTCATCTTCTAATATTTAGTCAAACTGTGGATGGAGACGGAAAGAAGATGAGTTGAACAGTTATCATTTTCCTATTGATGCCATTAATTCTCATCCATAGTTATTAATGTCATCAATTGGTGAAGGATAACTTTTCAAACTTATCTTCTTTCCGTCTTCTCCTAGTACTTGAATGAATATTAAAAGATGGCTGAAAGTTTTGAAATTATTATTCATGATTTGTCATCATTAACTATTATGTAGCAATGTCCTTCAGTTCCATAAGTATCAATGATGAAATTAACAATAATAATTATACAAGCTTTAAAATGTCATCTTCTAATATTCAGTCAAGCTGTGGTTGGAGACGGAAAGAAGATGAGTTGAACAGTTATCATTTTCCTATTGATGCAATTAACTCTCATCCATAATTATTAATGTCATCAATTGGTGAATGATAACTTTTCAAACTTATCTTCTTCCTGTCTTCTCCCAATACTTGAATGAATATTAAAAGAAGATGGCTGAAAGTTTTGAAATTATTATTCATGATTTGTTATCATTAACTATTATGTAGCAATGTCCTTCGATTCCATAAGTATCAATGATGAAATTAACAATAATAATTATTCAAGCTTTAACATGTCATCTTCTAATATTCAGTCAAGCTGTGGTTGGAGACGGAAAGAAGATGAGTTGAACAGTTATCATTTTCCTATTGATGCAATTAACTCTCATCCATAATTATTAATGTCATCAATTGGTGAATGATAACTTTTCAAACTTATCTTCTTCCTGTCTTCTCCCAATACTTGAATGAATATTAAAAGAAGATGGCTGAAAGTTTTGAAATTATTATTCATGATTTGTTATCATTAACTATTATGTAGCAATGTCCTTCGATTCCATAAGTATCAATGATGAAATTAACAATAATAATTATTCAAGCTTTAACATGTCATCTTCTAATATTTAGTCAACCTGTGGATGGAGACGGAAAGAAGATGAGTTGAACAGTTATCATTTTCCTATTGATGCCATTAATTCTCATCCATAGTTATTAATGTCATCAATTGGTGAAGGATAACTTTTCAAACTTATCTTCTTTCCGTCTTCTCTCAGGACTTGAATGAATATTAAAAGATGGCTGGAAGTTTTGAAATTATTATTCATGATTTGTCATCATTAACTATTATGTAGAAATGTCCTTCGGTTCCATAAGTATCAATGATGAAATTAACAATAATAATTATTCAAGCTTTAACATGTCATCTTCTAATATTCAGTCAAGCTGTGGTTGGAGACGGAAAGAAGATGAGTTGAACAGTTATCATTTTCCTGCCATTAATTCTCATCCATAGTTATTAATGTCATTAATTGGTGAAAGATAACTTTTCAAACTTATCTTCTTTCCGTCCTCTCCCAGGACTTGAATGAATATTAAAAGATGGTTGAAAGTGTTGAAATTATTATTCATGATTTGTCATCATTAACTATTATTTAGCAATGTCCTTCGATTCCATAAGTATCAATGATGAAATTAACAATAATAATTATTCAAGCTTTAACATGTCATCTTCTAATATTCAGTCAAGCTGTGGTTGGAGACGGAAAGAAGATGAGTAAAAAAGTTATCATTTTCCTATTGATGCCATTAATTCTCATCCATAGTTATTAATGTCATCAATTGGTGAAGGATAACTTTTCAAACTTATCTTTTTCCCGTCTTCTCCCAGTACTTGAATGAATATTAAACGAAGATGGTTGAAAGTTTTGAAATTATTATTCATGATTTGTCATCATTAACTATTATGTAGGAATGTCTTTCGGTTCCATAAGTATCAATGATGAAATTAACAATAATAATTATTCAAGCTTTAACATGTCATCTTCTAATATTCACTCAAGCTGTGGATGGAGACGGAAAGAAGATGAGTTGAACAGTTATCATTTTCCTATTGAGGCTATTAATTCTCATCCATAGTTATTAATGTCATCAATTGGTGAAGAATAACTTTTCAAACTTATCTTCTTTCCGTCTTCTCCCAGGACTTGAATGAATATTAAAAGAAGATGACTGAAAGTTTTGAAATTATTATTCATGATTTGTCATCATTAACTATTATGTAGCAATGTCCTTCGGTTCCATAAGTATCAATGATGAAATTAACAATAATAATTATTCAAGCTTTAACATGTCATCTTCTAATATTTAGTCAAGCTGTGGATGGAGACGGAAAGAAGATGAGTTGAACAATTATCATTTTCCTATTGATGCCATTAATTCTCATCCATAGTTATTAATGTCATCAATTGGTGAAGGATAACTTTTCAAACTTGTCTTCTTCCCGTCTGCTCCCAATACTTGAACGAATATTAAAAGAAGATGGCTGAAAGTTTTGAAATTATTATTCATGATTTTTCAGCATTAACTATTATGTAGCAATGTCCTTCGATTCCATAAGTATCAATGATGAAATAAATAATAAAAATTATTGAAGCTTTAACATGTCATCTTCTAATATTCACTCAAGCTGTGGATGGAGACGGAAAGAAGATGAGTTGAACAGTTATCATTTTCCTATTGATGCCATTAATTCTCATCCATAGTTATTAATGTCATCAATTGGTGAAGGATAACTTTTCAAACTTGTCTTCTTTCCGTTTTCTCCCAGGACTTGAATGAATATTAAAAGAAGATGGTTGAAAGTTTTGAAATTATTATTCATGATTTGTCAACATTAACTATTATGTAGCAATGTCCTTTGGTTCCATAAGTATCAATGATGAAATTAACAATAATAATTATTCAAGCTTTAACATGTCATCTTCTAATATTCACTCAAGCTGTGGATGGAGACGGAAAGAAGATGAGTTGAACAGTTATCATTTTCCTATTGAGGCTATTAATTCTCATCCATAGTTATTAATGTCATCAATTGGTGAAGAATAACTTTTCAAACTTATCTTCTTTCGTCTTCTCCCAGGACTTGAATGAATATTAAAAGAAGATGACTGAAAGTTTTGAAATTATTATTCATGATTTGTCATCATTAACTATTATGTAGCAATGTCCTTCGGTTCCATAAGTATCAATGATGAAATTAACAATAATAATTATTCAAGCTTTAACATGTCATCTTCTAATATTTAGTCAAGCTGTGGTTGGAGGCGGAAAGAAGATGAGTTGAACAGTTATCATTTTCCTATTGATGCCATTAATTCTCATCCATAGTTATTAATGTCATCAATTGGTGAAGGATAACTTTTCAAACTTATCTTTTTCCCGTCTTCTCCCAGTACTTGAATGAATATTAAACGAAGATGGTTGAAAGTTTTGAAATTATTATTCATGATTTGTCATCATTAACTATTATGTAGGAATGTCTTTCGGTTCCATAAGTATCAATGATGAAATTAACAATAATAATTATTCAAGCTTTAACATGTCATCTTCTAATATTCACTCAAGCTGTGGATGGAGACGGAAAGAAGATGAGTTGAACAGTTATCATTTTCCTATTGATGCAATTAATTCTCATCCATAATTATTAATGTCATCAATTGGTGAATGATAACTTTTCAAACTTGTCTTCTTCCCGTCTTCTCCCAATACTTGAATGAATATTAAAAGAAGATGGCTGAAAGTTTTGAAATTATTATTCATGATTTGTCATCATTAACTATTATGTAGCAATGTCCTTCGATTCCATAAGTATCAATGATGAAATTAACAATAATAATTATTCAAGCTTTAACATGTCATCTTCTAATATTTAGTCAAGCTGTGGATGGAGACGGAAAGAAGATGAGTTGAACAGTTATCATTTTCCTATTGAGGCTATTAATTCTCATCCATAGTTATTAATGTCATCAATTGGTGAAGGATAACTTTTCAAACTTGTCTTCTTTCCGTCTTCTCCCAGGACTTGAATGAATATTAAAAGAAGATGACTGAAAGTTTTGAAATTATTATTCATGATTTGTCATCATTAACTATTATGTAGCAATGTCC
The DNA here is from genome assembly GCA_037953625.1 of Crotalaria pallida. Classification (NCBI taxonomy): domain Eukaryota; kingdom Viridiplantae; phylum Streptophyta; class Magnoliopsida; order Fabales; family Fabaceae; genus Crotalaria; species Crotalaria pallida. Next base: position 130,409,420 of record CM075650.1, read on the forward strand.
TTCGGTTCCATAAGTATCAATGATGAAATTAACAATAATAATTATTCAAGCTTTAACATGTCATCTTCTAATATTTAGTCAAGCTGTGGATGGAGACGGAAAGAAGATGAGTTGAACAATTATCATTTTCCTATTGATGCCATTAATTCTCATCCATAGTTATTAATGTCATCAATTGGTGAAGGATAACTTTTCAAACTTGTCTTCTTCCCGTCTGCTCCCAATACTTGAACGAATATTAAAAGAAGATGGCTGAAAGTTTTGAAATTATTATTCATGATTTTTCAGCATTAACTATTATGTAGCAATGTCCTTCGATTCCATAAGTATCAATGATGAAATAAATAATAAAAATTATTGAAGCTTTAACATGTCATCTTCTAATATTCACTCAAGCTGTGGATGGAGACGGAAAGAAGATGAGTTGAACAGTTATCATTTTCCTATTGATGCCATTAATTCTCATCCATAGTTATTAATGTCATCAATTGGTGAAGGATAACTTTTCAAACTTGTCTTCTTTCCGTTTTCTCCCAGGACTTGAATGAATATTAAAAGAAGATGGTTGAAAGTTTTGAAATTATTATTCATGATTTGTCAACATTAACTATTATGTAGCAATGTCCTTTGGTTCCATAAGTATCAATGATGAAATTAACAATAATAATTATTCAAGCTTTAACATGTCATCTTCTAATATTCACTCAAGCTGTGGATGGAGACGGAAAGAAGATGAGTTGAACAGTTATCATTTTCCTATTGAGGCTATTAATTCTCATCCATAGTTATTAATGTCATCAATTGGTGAAGAATAACTTTTCAAACTTATCTTCTTTCGTCTTCTCCCAGGACTTGAATGAATATTAAAAGAAGATGACTGAAAGTTTTGAAATTATTATTCATGATTTGTCATCATTAACTATTATGTAGCAATGTCCTTCGGTTCCATAAGTATCAATGATGAAATTAACAATAATAATTATTCAAGCTTTAACATGTCATCTTCTAATATTTAGTCAAGCTGTGGTTGGAGGCGGAAAGAAGATGAGTTGAACAGTTATCATTTTCCTATTGATGCCATTAATTCTCATCCATAGTTATTAATGTCATCAATTGGTGAAGGATAACTTTTCAAACTTATCTTTTTCCCGTCTTCTCCCAGTACTTGAATGAATATTAAACGAAGATGGTTGAAAGTTTTGAAATTATTATTCATGATTTGTCATCATTAACTATTATGTAGGAATGTCTTTCGGTTCCATAAGTATCAATGATGAAATTAACAATAATAATTATTCAAGCTTTAACATGTCATCTTCTAATATTCACTCAAGCTGTGGATGGAGACGGAAAGAAGATGAGTTGAACAGTTATCATTTTCCTATTGATGCAATTAATTCTCATCCATAATTATTAATGTCATCAATTGGTGAATGATAACTTTTCAAACTTGTCTTCTTCCCGTCTTCTCCCAATACTTGAATGAATATTAAAAGAAGATGGCTGAAAGTTTTGAAATTATTATTCATGATTTGTCATCATTAACTATTATGTAGCAATGTCCTTCGATTCCATAAGTATCAATGATGAAATTAACAATAATAATTATTCAAGCTTTAACATGTCATCTTCTAATATTTAGTCAAGCTGTGGATGGAGACGGAAAGAAGATGAGTTGAACAGTTATCATTTTCCTACTGATGCCATTAATTCTCATCCATAGTTATTAATGTCATCAATTGGTGAAGGATAACTTTTCAAACTTGTCTTCTTTCCGTTTTCTCCCAGGACTTGAATGAATATTAAAAGATGGCTGGAAGTTTTGAAATTATTATTCATGATTTGTCATCATTAACTATTATGTAGCAATGTCCTTCGGTTCCATAAGTATCAATGATGAAATTAACAATAATAATTATTCAAGCTTTAACATGTCATCTTCTAATATTCAGTCAAGCTGTGGTTGGAGACGGAAAGAAGATGAGTTGAACAGTTATCATTTTCCTGCCATTAATTCTCATCCATAGTTATTAATGTCATTAATTGGTGAAAGATAACTTTTGAAACTTATCTTCTTTCCGTCCTCTCCCAGGATTTGAATGAATATTAAAAGATGGTTGAAAGTGTTGAAATTATTATTCATGATTTGTCATCATTAACTATTATGTAGGAATGTCTTTCGGTTTCATAAGTATCAATGATGAAATTAACAATAATAATTATTCAAGCTTTAACATGTCATCTTCTAATATTCAGTCAAGCTGTGGTTGGAGACGGAAAGAAGATGAGTAAAAAAGTTATCATTTTCCTATTGATGCCATTAATTCTCATCCATAGTTATTAATGTCATCAATTGGTGAAGGATAACTTTTCAAACTTATCTTTTTCCCGTCTTCTCCCAGTACTTGAATGAATATTAAACGAAGATGGTTGAAAGTTTTGAAATTATTATTCATGATTTGTCATCATTAACTATTATGTAGGAATGTCTTTCGGTTCCATAAGTATCAATGATGAAATTAACAATAATAATTATTCAAGCTTTAACATGTCATCTTCTAATATTCACTCAAGCTGTGGATGGAGACGGAAAGAAGATGAGTTGAACAGTTATCATTTTCCTATTGAGGCTATTAATTCTCATCCATAGTTATTAATGTCATCAATTGGTGAAGGATAACTTTTCAAACTTATCTTTTTCCCGTGTTCTCCCAGTACTTGAATGAATATTAAACGAAGATGGTTGAAAGTTTTGAAATTATTATTCATGATTTGTCATCATTAACTATTATGTAGGAATGTCTTTCGGTTCCATAAGTATGAATGATGAAATTAACAATAATAATTATTCAAGCTTTAACATGTCATCTTCTAATATTCACTCAAGCTGTTGATAAAGACGGAAAGAAGATGAGTTGAACAGTTATCATTTTCCTATTGATGATATTAATTTTCATCCATAGTTATTAATGTCATCAATTGGTGAAGGATAACTTTTCAAACTTATCTTCTTCCCGTCTTCTCCCAATACTTGAATGAATATTAAAAGAAGATGGCTGAAAGTTTTGAAATTATTATTCATGATTTTTCAGCATTAACTATTATGTAGCAATGTCCTTCGATTCCATAAGTATCAATGATGAAATTAATAATAAAAATTATTGAAGCTTTAACATGTCATCTTCTAATATTCACTCAAGCTGTGGATGGAGACGGAAAGAAGATGAGTTGAACAGTTATCATTTTCCTATTGATGCCATTAATTCTCATCCATAGTTATTAATGTCTTCAATTGGTGAAGGATAACTTTTCAAACTTGTCTTCTTTCCGTTTTCTCCCAGGACTTGAATGAATATTAAAAGAAGATGGTTGAAAGTTTTGAAATTATTATTCATGATTTGTCAACATTAACTATTATGTAGCAATGTCCTTTGGTTCCATAAGTATCAATGATGAAATTAACAATAATAATTATTCAAGCTTTAACATGTCATCTTCTAATATTCACTCAAGCTGTGGATGGAGACGGAAAGAAGATGAGTTGAACAGTTATCATTTTCCTATTGAGGCTATTAATTCTCATCCATAGTTATTAATGTCATCAATTGGTGAAGAATAACATTTCAAACTTATCTTCTTTCCGTCTTCTCCCAGGACTTGAATGAATATTAAAAGAAGATGACTGAAAGTTTTGAAATTATTATTCATGATTTGTCATCATTAACTATTATGTAGCAATGTCCTTCGGTTCCATAAGTATCAATGATGAAATTAACAATAATAATTATTCAAGCTTTAACATGTCATCTTCTAATATTTAGTCAAGCTGTGGATGGAGACGGAAAGAAGATGAGTTGAACAGTTATCATTTTCCTATTGATGCCATTAATTCTCATCCATAGTTATTAATGTCATCAATTGGTGAAGGATAACTTTTCAAACTTGTCTTCTTCCCGTCTGCTCCCAATACTTGAATGAATATTAAAAGAAGATGGCTGAAAGTTTTGAAATTATTATTCATGATTTGTCATCATTAACTATTATGTAGCAATGTCCTTCGGTTCCATAAGTATCAATGATGAAATTAACAATAATAATTATTCAAGCTTTAACATGTCATCTTCTAATATTTAGTCAAGCTGTGGATGGAGACGGAAAGAAGATGAGTTGAACAGTTATCATTTTCCTATTGATGCCATTAATTCTCATCCATAGTTATTAATGTCATTAATTGGTGATGGATAACTTTTCAAACTTGTCTTCTTTCCGTTTTCTTCCAGGACTTGAATGAATATTAAAAGAAGATGGTTGAAAGTTTTGAAATTATTATTCATGATTTGTCAACATTAACTATTATGTAGCAATGTCCTTTGGTTCCATAAGTATAAATGATGAAATTAACAATAATAATTATTCAAGCTTTAACATGTCATCTTTTAATATTTAGTCAAGCTGTGGTTGGAGACGGAAAGAAGATGAGTTGAACAGTTATCATTTTCCTATTGATGCCATTAATTCTCATCCATAGTTATTAATGTCATCAATTGGTGAAGGATAACTTTTCAAACTTATCTTCTTTCCGTCTTCTCCTAGTACTTGAATGAATATTAAAAGATGGCTGAAAGTTTTGAAATTATTATTCGTGATTTGTCATCATTAACTATTATCTAGCAATGTCCTTCGGTTCCATAAGTATCAATGATGAAATTAACAATAATAATTATACAAGCTTTAAAATGTCATCTTCTAATATTCAGTCAAGCTGTGGTTGGAGACGGAAAGAAGATGAGTTGAACAGTTATCATTTTCCTATTGATGCAATTAATTCTCATCCATAATTATTAATGTCATCAATTGGTGAATGATAACTTTTCAAACTTATCTTCTTCCTGTCTTCTCCCAATACTTGAATGAATATTAAAAGAAGATGGCTGAAAGTTTTGAAATTATTATTCATGATTTGTTATCATTAACTATTATGTAGCAATGTCCTTCGATTCCATAAGTATCAATGATAAAATTAACAATAATAATTATTCAAGCTTTAACATGTCATCTTCTAATATTTAGTCAAACTGTGGATGGAGACGGAAAGAAGATGAGTTGAACAGTTATCATTTTCCTATTGATGCCATTAATTCTCATCCATAGTTATTAATGTCATCAATTGGTGAAGGATAACTTTTCAAACTTGTCTTCTTTCCGTTTTCTCCCAGGACTTGAATGAATATTAAAAGAAGATGGTTGAAAGTTTTGAAATTATTATTCATGATTTGTCAACATTAACTATTATGTAGCAATGTCCTTTGGTTCCATAAGTATCAATGATTAAATTAACAATAATAATTATTCAAGCTTTAACATGTCATCTTCTAATATTGAGTCAAGCTGTGGTTGGAGGCGGAAAGAAGATGAGTTGAACAGTTATCATTTTCCTATTGATGCAATTAATTCTCATCCATAATTATTAATGTCATCAATTGGTGAATGATAACTTTTCAAACTTGTCTTCTTCCCGTCTTCTCCCAATACTTGAATGAATATTAAAAGAAGATGGCTGAAAGTTTTGAAATTATTATTCATGATTTGTCATCATTAACTATTATGTAGCAATGTCCTTCGATTCCATAAGTATCAATGATGAAATTAACAATAATAATTATTCAAGCTTTAACATGTCATCTTCTAATATTTAGTCAAGCTGTGGATGGAGACGGAAAGAAGATGAGTTGAACAGTTATCATTTTCCTATTGATGCCATTAATTCTCATCCATAGTTATTAATGTCATCAATTGGTGAAGGATAACTTTTCAAACTTGTCTTCTTTCCGTTTTCTCCCAGGACTTGAATGAATATTAAAAGATGGCTGGAAGTTTTGAAATTATTATTCATGATTTGTCATCATTAACTATTATGTAGCAATGTCCTTCGGTTCCATAAGTATCAATGATGAAATTAACAATAATAATTATTCAAGCTTTAACATGTCATCTTCTAATATTCAGTCAAGCTGTGGTTGGAGACGGAAAGAAGATGAGTTGAACAGTTATCATTTTCCTGCCATTAATTCTCATCCATAGTTATTAATGTCATTAATTGGTGAAAGATAACTTTTGAAACTTATCTTCTTTCCGTCCTCTCCCAGGATTTGAATGAATATTAAAAGATGGTTGAAAGTGTTGAAATTATTATTCATGATTTGTCATCATTAACTATTATTTAGCAATGTCCTTCGATTCCATAAGTATCAATGATGAAATTAACAATAATAATTATTCAAGCTTTAACATGTCATCTTCTAATATTCAGTCAAGCTGTGGTTGGAGACGGAAAGAAGATGAGTAAAAAAGTTATCATTTTCCTATTGATGCCATTAATTCTCATCCATAGTTATTAATGTCATCAATTGGTGAAGGATAACTTTTCAAACTTATCTTTTTCCCGTCTTCTCCCAGTACTTGAATGAATATTAAACGAAGATGGTTGAAAGTTTTGAAATTATTATTCATGATTTGTCATCATTAACTATTATGTAGGAATGTCTTTCGGTTTCATAAGTATGAATGATGAAATTAACAATAATAATTATTCAAGCTTTAACATGTCATCTTCTAATATTCACTCAAGCTGTTGATAAAGACGGAAAGAAGATGAGTTGAACAGTTATCATTTTCCTATTGATGATATTAATTCTCATCCATAGTTATTAATGTCATCAATTGGTGAAGGATAACTTTTCAAACTTGTCTTCTTTCCGTTTTCTCCCAGGACTTGAATGAATATTAAAAGAAGATGGTTGAAAGTTTTGAAATTATTATTCATGATTTGTCAACATTAACTATTATGTAGCAATGTCCTTTGGTTCCATAAGTATCAATGATGAAATTAACAATAATAATTATTCAAGCTTTAACATGTCATCTTCTAATATTTAGTCAAGCTGTGGTTGGAGGCGGAAAGAAGATGAGTTGAACAGTTATCATTTTCCTATTGAAGCCATTAATTCTCATCCATAGTTATTAATGTCATCAATTGGTGAAGGATAACTTTTCAAACTTATCTTCTTTCCGTCTTCTCCCAGGACATGAATGAATATTAAAAGATGGCTGGAAGTTTTGAAATTATTATTCATGATTTGTCATCATTAACTATTATGTAGAAATGTCCTTCGGTTCCATAAGTATCAATGATGAAATTAACAATAATAATTATTCAAGCTTTAACATGTCATCTTCTAATATTCAGTCAAGCTGTGGTTGGAGACGGAAAGAAGATGAGTTGAACAGTTATCATTTTCCTGCCATTAATTCTCATCCATAGTTATTAATGTCATTAATTGGTGAAAGATAACTTTTGAAACTTATCTTCTTTCCGTCCTCTCCCAGGACTTGAATGAATATTAAAAGATGGTTGAAAGTGTTGAAATTATTATTCATGATTTGTCATCATTAACTATTATTTAGCAATGTCCTTCGATTCCATAAGTATCAATGATGAAATTAACAATAATAATTATTCAAGCTTTAACATGTCATCTTCTAATATTCAGTCAAGCTGTGGTTGGAGACGGAAAGAAGATGAGTAAAAAAGTTATCATTTTCCTATTGATGCCATTAATTCTCATCCATAGTTATTAATGTTATCAATTGGTGAAGGATAACTTTTCAAACTTATCTTTTTCCCGTGTTCTCCCAGTACTTGAATGAATATTAAACGAAGATGGTTGAAAGTTTTGAAATTATTATTCATGATTTGTCATCATTTACTATTATGTAGGAATGTCTTTCGGTTCCATAAGTATGAATGATGAAATTAACAATAATAATTATTCAAGCTTTAACATGTCATCTTCTAATATTCACTCAAGCTGTTGATAAAGACGGAAAGAAGATGAGTTGAACAGTTATCATTTTCCTATTGATGATATTAATTCTCATCCATAGTTATTAATGTCATCAATTGGTGAAGGATAACTTTTCAAACTTATCTTCTTCCCGTCTTCTCCCAATACTTGAATGAATATTAAAAGAAGATGGCTGAAAGTTTTGAAATTATTATTCATGATTTTTCAGCATTAACTATTATGTAGCAATGTCCTTCGATTCCATAAGTATCAATGATGAAATTAATAATAAAAATTATTGAAGCTTTAACATGTCATCTTCTAATATTCACTCAAGCTGTGGATGGAGACGGAAAGAAGATGAGTTGAACAGTTATCATTTTCCTATTGATGCCATTAATTCTCATCCATAGTTATTAATGTCATCAATTGGTGAAGGATAACTTTTCAAACTTGTCTTCTTTCCGTTTTCTCCCAAGACTTGAATGAATATTAAAAGAAGATGGTTGAAAGTTTTGAAATTATTATTCATGATTTGTCAACATTAACTATTATGTAGCAATGTCCTTTGGTTCCATAAGTATCAATGATGAAATTAACAATAATAATTATTCAAGCTTTAACATGTCATCTTCTAATATTCACTCAAGCTGTGGATGGAGACGGAAAGAAGATGAGTTGAACAGTTATCATTTTCCTATTGAGGCTATTAATTCTCATCCATAGTTATTAATGTCATCAATTGGTGAAGAATAACTTTTCAAACTTATCTTCTTTCCGTCTTCTCCCAGGACTTGAATGAATATTAAAAGAAGATGACTGAAAGTTTTGAAATTATTATTCATGATTTGTCATCATTAACTATTATGTAGCAATGTCCTTCGGTTCCATAAGTATCAATGATGAAATTAACAATAATAATTATTCAAGCTTTAACATGTCATATTCTAATATTTAGTCAAGCTGTGGATGGAGACGGAAAGAAGATGAGTTGAACAGTTATCATTTTCCTATTGATGCCATTAATTCTCATCCATAATTATTAATGTCATCAATTGGTGAAGGATAACTTTTCAAACTTGTCTTCTTCCCGTCTGCTCCCAATACTTGAATGAATATTAAAAGAAGATGGCTGAAAGTTTTGAAATTATTATTCATGATTTGTCATCATTAACTATTATGTAGCAATGTCCTTCGATTCCATAAGTATCAATGATGAAATTAACAATAATAATTATTCAAGCTTTAACATGTCATATTCTAATATTTAGTCAAACTGTGGATGGAGACGGAAAGAAGATGAGTTGAACAGTTATCATTTTCCTATTGATGCCATTAATTCTCATCCATAGTTATTAATGTCATCAATTGGTGAAGAATAACTTTTCAAACTTATCTTCTTTCCGTCTTCTCCCAGGACTTGAATGAATATTAAAAGAAGATGACTGAAAGTTTTGAAATTATTATTCATGATTTGTCATCATTAACTATTATGTAGCAATGTCCTTCGATTCCATAAGTATCAATGATGAAATTAACAATAATAATTATTCAAGCTTTAACATGTCATCTTCTAATATTTAGTCAAGCTGTGGTTGGAGACGGAAAGAAGATGAGTTGAACAGTTATCATTTTCCTATTGATGCAATTAATTCTCATCCATAATTATTAATGTCATCAATTGGTGAATGATAACTTTTCAAACTTGTCTTCTTCCTGTCTTCTCCCAAAACTTGAATGAATATTAAAAGAAGATGGCCGAAAGTTTTGAAATTATTATTCATGATTTGTTATCATTAACTATTATGTAGCAATGTCCTTCGATTCCATAAGTATCAATGATGAAATTAACAATAATAATTATTCAAGCTTTAACATGTCATATTCTAATATTTAGTCAAACTGTGGATGGAGACGGAAAGAAGATGAGTTGAACAGTTATCATTTTCCTATTGATGCCATTAATTCTCATCCATAGTTATTAATGTCATCAATTGGTGAAGGATAACTTTTCAAACTTATCTTCTTTCCGTCTTCTCCCAGGACTTGAATGAATATTAAAAGATGGCTGGAAGTTTTGAAATTATTATTCATGATTTGTCATCATTAACTATTATGTAGAAATGTCCTTTGGTTCCATAAGTATCAATGATGAAATTAACAATAATAATTATTCAAGCTTTAACATGTCATCTTTTAATATTTAGTCAAGCTGTGGTTGGAGACGGAAAGAAGATGAGTTGAACAGTTATCATTTTCCTATTGATGCCATTAATTCTCATCCATAGTTATTAATGTCATCAATTGGTGAAGGATAACTTTTCAAACTTATCTTCTTTCCGTCTTCTCCTAGTACTTGAATGAAAATTAAAAGATGGCTGAAAGTTTTGAAATTATTATTCATGATTTGTCATCATTAACTATTATGTAGCAATGTCCTTCGGTTCCATAAGTATCAATGATGAAATTAACAATAATAATTATACAAGCTTTAAAATGTCATCTTCTAATATTCAGTCAAGCTGTGGATGGAGACGGAAAGAAGATGAGTTGAACAGTTATCATTTTCCTATTGATGCCATTAATTCTCATCCATAGTTATTAATGTCATCAATTGGTGAAGGATAACTTTTCAAACTTGTCTTCTTTCCGTTTTCTCCCAGGACTTGAATGAATATTAAAAGAAGATGGTTGAAAGTTTTGAAATTATTATTCATGATTTGTCAACATTAACTATTATGTAGCAATGTCCTTTGGTTCCATAAGTATCAATGATGAAATTAACAATAATAATTATTCAAGCTTTAACATGTCATCTTCTAATATTTAGTCAAGCTGTGGTTGGAGGCGGAAAGAAGATGAGTTGAACAGTTATCATTTTCCTATTGATGCCATTAATTCTCATCCATAGTTATTAATGTCATCAATTGGTGAAGGATAACTTTTCAAACTTATCTTCTTTCCGTCTTCTCCCAGGACTTGAATGAATATTAAAAGATGGCTGGAAGTTTTGAAATTATTATTCATGATTTGTCATCATTAACTATTATGTAGAAATGTCCTTCGGTTCCATAAGTATCAATGATGAAATTAACAATAATAATTATTCAAGCTTTAACATGTCATCTTCTAATATTCAGTCAAGCTGTGGTTGGAGACGGAAAGAAGATGAGTTGAACAATTATCATTTTCCTGCCATTAATTCTCATCCATAGTTATTAATGTCATTAATTGGTGAAAGATAACTTTTGAAACTTATCTTCTTTCCGTCCTCTCCCAGGACTTGAATGAATATTAAAAGATGGTTGAAAGTGTTGAAATTATTATTCATGATTTGTCATCATTAACTATTATTTAGCAATGTCCTTCGATTCCATAAGTATCAATGATGAAATTAACAATAATAATTATTCAAGCTTTAACATGTCATCTTCTAATATTCAGTCAAGCTGTGGTTGGAGACGGAAAGAAGATGAGTAAAAAAGTTATCATTTTCCTATTGATGCCATTAATTCTCATCCATAGTTATTAATGTTATCAATTGGTGAAGGATAACTTTTCAAACTTATCTTTTTCCCGTCTTCTCCCAGTACTTGAATGAATATTAGACGAAGATGGTTGAAAGTTTTGAAATTATTATTCATGATTTGTCATCATTAACTATTATGTAGGAATGTCTTTCGGTTCCATAAGTATGAATGATGAAATTAACAATAATAATTATTCAAGCTTTAACATGTCATCTTCTAATATTCACTCAAGCTGTTGATAAAGACGGAAAGAAGATGAGTTGAACAGTTATCATTTTCCTATTGATGATATTAATTCTCATCCATAGTTATTAATGTCATCAATTGGTGAAGGATAACTTTTCAAACTTATCTTCTTCCCGTCTTCTCCCAATACTTGAATGAATATTAAAAGAAGATGGCTGAAAGTTTTGAAATTATTATTCATGATTTTTCAGCATTAACTATTATGTAGCAATGTCCTTCGATTCCATAAGTATCAATGATGAAATAAATAATAAAAATTATTGAAGCTTTAACATGTCATCTTCTAATATTCACTCAAGCTGTGGATGGAGACGGAAAGAAGATGAGTTGAACAGTTATCATTTTCCTATTGATGCCATTAATTCTCATCCATAGTTATTAATGTCATCAATTGGTGAAGGATAACTTTTCAAACTTGTCTTCTTTCCGTTTTCTCCCAGGACTTGAATGAATATTAAAAGAAGATGGTGGAAAGTTTTGAAATTATTATTCATGATTTGTCAACATTAACTATTATGTAGCAATGTCCTTTGGTTCCATAAGTATCAATGATGAAATTAACAATAATAATTATTCAAGCTTTAACATGTCATCTTCTAATATTCACTCAAGCTGTGGATGGAGACGGAAAGAAGATGAGTTGAACAGTTATCATTTTCCTATTGAGGCTATTAATTCTCATCCATAGTTATTAATGTCATCAATTGGTGAAGAATAACTTTTCAAACTTATCTTCTTTCCGTCTTCTCCCAGGACTTGAATGAATATTAAAAGAAGATGACTGAAAGTTTTGAAATTATTATTCATGATTTGTCATCATTAACTATTATGTAGCAATGTCCTTCGGTTCCATAAGTATCAATGATGAAATTAACAATAATAATTATTCAAGCTTTAACATGTCATCTTCTAATATTTAGTCAAGCTGTGGATGGAGACGGAAAGAAGATGAGTTGAACAGTTATCATTTTCCTATTGATGCCATTAATTCTCATCCATAGTTATTAATGTCATCAATTGGTGAAGGATAAATTTTCAAACTTATCTTCTTTCCGTCTTCTCCTAGTACTTGAATGAATATTAAAAGATGGCTGGAAGTTTTGAAATTATTATTCATGATTTGTCATCATTAACTATTATGTAGAAATGTCCTTCGGTTCCATAAGTATCAATGATGAAATTAACAATAATAATTATTCAAGCTTTAACATGTCATCTTCTAATATTCAGTCAAGCTGTGGTTGGAGACGGAAAGAAGATGAGTTGAACAGTTATCATTTTCCTATTGATGCCATTAATTCTCATCCATAGTTATTAATGTTATTAATGTCATCAATTGGTGAAGTATAACTTTTCAAACTTGTCTTCTTTCCGTTTTCTCCCAGGACTTGAATGAATATTAAAAGAAGATGGTTGAAAGTTTTGAAATTATTATTCATGATTTGTCAACATTAACTATTATGTAGCAATGTCCTTTGGTTCCATAAGTATCAATGATGAAATTCACAATAATAATTATTCAAGCTTTAACATGTCATCTTCTAATATTGAGTCAAGCTGTGGTTGGAGACGGAAAGAAGATGAGTTGAACAGTTATCATTTTCCTATTGATGCCATTAATTTTCATCCATAGTTATTAATGTCATCAATTGGTGAAGGATAACTTTTCAAACTTATCTTCTCTCCGTCTTCTCCCAGGACTTGAATGAATATTAAAAGATGGCTGAAAGTTTTGAAATTATTATTCATGATTTGTCATCATTAACTATTATGTAGCAATGTCCTTCGGTTCCATAAGTATCAATGATGAAATTAACAATATTAATTATTCAAGCTTTAACATGTCATCTTCTAATATTCAGCTAAGCTGTGGTTGGAGACGGAAAGAAGATGAGTTGAACAGTTATCATTTTCATGCCATTAATTCTCATCCATAGTTATTACTGTCATTAATTGGTGAAAGATAACTTTTCAAACTTATCTTCTTTCCGTCCTCTCCCAGGACTTGAATGAATATTAAAAGATGGTTGAAAGTGTTGAAATTATTATTCATGATTTGTCATCATTAACTATTATTTAGCAATGTCCTTCGGTTCCATAAGTATCAATGATGAAATTAACAATAATAATTATTCAAGCTTTAACATGTCATCTTCTAATATTTAGTCAAGCTGTGGATGGAGATGGAAAGAAGATGAGTTGAACAGTTATCATTTTCCTATTGATGCCATTAATTCTCATCCATAGTTATTAATGTCATCAATTGGTGAAGGATAACTTTTCAAACTTATCTTCTTTCCGTCTTCTCCCAGGACTTGAATGAATATTAAAAGATGGCTGAAAGTTTTGAAATTATTATTCATGATTTGTCATCATTAACTATTATGTAGCAATGTCCTTCGGTTCCATAAGTATCAATGATGAAATTAACAATAATAATTATTCAAGCTTTAACATGTCATTTTCTAATATTCAGTCAAACTGTGGTTGGAGACGGAAAGAAGATGAGTTGAACAGTTATCATTTTCCTGCCATTAATTCTCATCCATAGTTATTAATGTCATTAATTGGTGAAAGATAACTTTTCAAACTTATCTTCTTTCCGTCCTCTCCCAGGACTTGAATGAATATTAAAAGATGGTTGAAAGTGTTGAAATTATTATTCATGATTTGTCATCATTAACTATTATTTAGCAATGTCCTTTGGTTCCATAAGTATCAATGATGAAATTAACAATAATAATTATTCAAGCTTTAACATGTCATCTTCTAATATTCAGTCAAGCTGTGGTTGGAGACGGAAAGAAGATGAGTTAAAAAGTTATCATTTTCCTATTGATGCCATTAATTCTCATCCATAGTTATTAATGTAATCAATTGGTGAAGGATAACTTTTCAAACTTATCTTTTTCCCGTCTTCTCCCAGTACTTGAATGAATATTAAACGAAGATGGTTGAAAGTTTTGAAATTATTATTCATGATTTGTCAACATTAACTATTATGTAGCAATGTCCTTCGATTCCATAAGTATCAATGATGAAATTAATAATAAAAATTATTGAAGCTTTAACATGTCATCTTCTAATATTCACTCAAGCTGTTGATAAAGACGGAAAGAAGATGAGTTGAACAGTTATCATTTTCCTATTGATGATATTAATTCTCATCCATAGTTATTAATGTCATCAATTGGTGAAGGATAACTTTTCAAACTTATCTTCTTCCCGTCTTCTCCCAATACTTGAATGAATATTAAAAGAAGATGGCTGAAAGTTTTGAAATTATTATTCATGATTTTTCAGCATTAACTATTATGTAGCAATGTCCTTCGATTCCATAAGTATCAATGATGAAATAAATAATAAAAATTATTGAAGCTTTAACATGTCATCTTCTAATATTCACTCAAGCTGTGGATGGAGACGGAAAGAAGATGAGTTGAACAGTTATCATTTTCCTATTGATGCCATTAATTCTCATCCATAGTTATTAATGTCATCAATTGGTGAAGGATAACTTTTCAAACTTGTCTTCTTTCCGTTTTCTCCCAGGACTTGAATGAATATTAAAAGAAGATGGTTGAAAGTTTTGAAATTATTATTCATGATTTGTCAACATTAACTATTATGTAGCAATGTCCTTTGGTTCCATAAGTATCAATGATGAAATTAACAATAATAATTATTCAAGCTTTAACATGTCATCTTCTAATATTCACTCAAGCTGTGGATGGAGACGGAAAGAAGATGAGTTGAACAGTTATCATTTTCCTATTGAGGCTATTAATTCTCATCCATAGTTATTAATGTCATCAATTGGTGAAGAATAACTTTTCAAACTTATCTTCTTTCCGTCTTCTCCCAGGACTTGAATGAATATTAAAAGAAGATGACTGAAAGTTTTGAAATTATTATTCATGATTTGTTATCATTAACTATTATGTAGCAATGTCCTTCGATTCCATAAGTATCAATGATGAAATTAACAATAATAATTATTCAAGCTTTAACATGTCATCTTCTAATATTTAGTCAAACTGTGGATGGAGACGGAAAGAAGATGAGTTGAACAGTTATCATTTTCCTATTGATGCCATTAATTCTCATCCATAGTTATTAATGTCATCAATTGGTGAAGGATAACTTTTCAAACTTGTCTTCTTCCCTTCTGCTCCCAATACTTGAATGAATATTAAAAGAAGATGGCTGAAAGTTTTGAAATTATTATTCATGATTTGTCATCATTAACTATTATGTAGCAATGTCCTTCGATTCCATAAGTATGAATGATGAAATTAACAATAATAATTATACAAGCTTTAAAATGTCATCTTCTAATATTCAGTCAAGCTGTGGTTGGAGACGGAAAGAAGATGAGTTGAACAGTTATCATTTTCCTATTGATGCAATTAATTCTCATCCATAATTATTAATGTCATCAATTGGTGAATGATAACTTTTCAAACTTATCTTCTTCCTGTCTTCTCCCAGTACTTGAATGAATATTAAAAGAAGATGGCCGAAAGTTTTGAAATTATTATTCATGATTTGTTATCATTAACTATTATGTAGCAATGTCCTTCGATTCCATAAGTATCAATGATGAAATTAACAATAATAATTATTCAAGCTTTAACATGTCATCTTCTAATATTTAGTCAAACTGTGGATGGAGACGGAAAGAAGATGAGTTGAACAGTTATCATTTTCCTATTGATGCCATTAATTCTCATCCATAGTTATTAATGTCATCAATTGGTGAAGGATAACTTTTCAAACTTGTCTTCTTCCCGTCTGCTCCCAGTACTTGAATGAATATTAAAAGAAGATGGCCGAAAGTTTTGAAATTATTATTCATGATTTGTTATCATTAACTATTATGTAGCAATGTCCTTCGATTCCATAAGTATCAATGATGAAATTAACAATAATAATTATTCAAGCTTTAACATGTCATCTTCTAATATTTAGTCAAACTGTGGATGGAGACGGAAAGAAGATGAGTTGAACAGTTATCATTTTCCTATTGATGCCATTAATTCTCATCCATAGTTATTAATGTCATCAATTGGTGAAGGATAACTTTTCAAACTTGTCTTCTTTCCGTTTTCTCCCAGGACTTGAATGAATATTAAAGGAAGATGGCTGAAAGTTTTGAAATTATTATTCATGATTTGTCATCATTAACTATTATGTAGCAATGTCCTTCGGCTCCATAAGTATCAATGATGAAATTAACAATAATAATTATTCAAGCTTTAACATGTCATCTTCTAATATTTAGTCAAACTGTGGATGGAGACGGAAAGAAGATGAGTTGAACAGTTATCATTTTCCTATTGATGCAATTAATTCTCATCCATAGTTATTAATGTAATCAATTGGTGAAGGATAACTTTTCAAACTTATCTTTTTCCCGTCTTCTCCCAGTACTTGAATGAATATTAAACGAAGATGATTGAAAGTTTTGAAATTATTATTCATGATTTGTCAACATTAACTATTATGTAGCAATGTCCTTCGATTCCATAAGTATCAATGATGAAATTAATAATAAAAATTATTGAAGCTTTAACATGTCATCTTCTAATATTCACTCAAGCTGTTGATAAAGACGGAAAGAAGATGAGTTGAACAGTTATCATTTTCCTATTGATGATATTAATTCTCATCCATAGTTATTAATGTCATCAATTGGTGAAGGATAACTTTTCAAACTTATCTTCTTCCCGTCTTCTCCCAATACTTGAATGAATATTAAAAGATGGCTGAAAGTTTTGAAATTATTATTCATGATTTGTCATCATTAACTATTATGTAGCAATGTCCTTCGGCTCCATAAGTATCAATGATGAAATTAACAATAATAATTATTCAAGCTTTAACATGTCATCTTCTAATATTCAGTCAAGCTGTGGTTGGAGACGGAAAGAAGATGAGTTGAACAGTTATCATTTTCCTATTGATGTCATTAATTCTCATCCATAGTTATTAATGTCATCAATTGGTGAATGATAACTTTTCAAACTTATCTTCTTCCCGTCTTCTCCCAATACTTGAATGAATATTAAA
Organism: Crotalaria pallida; assembly: GCA_037953625.1. Classification (NCBI taxonomy): domain Eukaryota; kingdom Viridiplantae; phylum Streptophyta; class Magnoliopsida; order Fabales; family Fabaceae; genus Crotalaria; species Crotalaria pallida. Next base: position 130,427,112 of record CM075650.1, read on the forward strand.
AGAAGATGGCTGAAAGTTTTGAAATTATTATTCATGATTTGTCATCATTAACTATTATGTAGCAATGTCCTTCGATTCCATAAGTATCAATGATGAAATTAACAATAATAATTATTCAAGCTTTAACATGTCGTCTTCTAATATTTAGTCAAGCTGTGGATGGAGACGGAAAGAAGATGAGTTGAACAGTTATCATTTTCCTATTGATGCCATTAATTCTCATCCATAGTTATTAATGTTATTAATGTCATCAATTGGTGAAGTATAACTTTTCAAACTTGTCTTCTTTCCGTTTTCTCCCAGGACTTGAATGAATATTAAAAGAAGATGGTTGAAAGTTTTGAAATTATTATTCATGATTTGTCAACATTAACTATTATGTAGCAATGTCCTTTGGTTCCATAAGTATCAATGATGAAATTCACAATAATAATTATTCAAGCTTTAACATGTCATCTTCTAATATTGAGTCAAGCTGTGGTTGGAGACGGAAAGAAGATGAGTTGAACAGTTATCATTTTCCTATTGATGCCATTAATTTTCATCCATAGTTATTAATGTCATCAATTGGTGAAGGATAACTTTTCAAACTTATCTTCTCTCCGTCTTCTCCCAGGACTTGAATGAATATTAAAAGATGGCTGAAAGTTTTGAAATTATTATTCATGATTTGTCATCATTAACTATTATGTAGCAATGTCCTTCGGTTCCATAAGTATCAATGATGAAATTAACAATATTAATTATTCAAGCTTTAACATGTCATCTTCTAATATTCAGCTAAGCTGTGGTTGGAGACGGAAAGAAGATGAGTTGAACAGTTATCATTTTCATGCCATTAATTCTCATCCATAGTTATTACTGTCATTAATTGGTGAAAGATAACTTTTCAAACTTATCTTCTTTCCGTCCTCTCCCAGGACTTGAATGAATATTAAAAGATGGTTGAAAGTGTTGAAATTATTATTCATGATTTGTCATCATTAACTATTATTTAGCAATGTCCTTCGGTTCCATAAGTATCAATGATGAAATTAACAATAATAATTATTCAAGCTTTAACATGTCATCTTCTAATATTTAGTCAAGCTGTGGATGGAGATGGAAAGAAGATGAGTTGAACAGTTATCATTTTCCTATTGATGCCATTAATTCTCATCCATAGTTATTAATGTCATCAATTGGTGAAGGATAACTTTTCAAACTTGTCTTCTTTCCGTTTTCTCCAAGGACTTGAATGAATATTAAAAGAAGATGGTTGAAAGTTTTGAAATTATTATTCATGATTTGTCAACATTAACTATTATGTAGCAATGTCCTTTGGTTCTATAAGTATCAATGATTAAATTAACAATAATAATTATTCAAGCTTTAACATGTCATCTTCTAATATTGAGTCAAGCTGTGGTTGGAGGCGGAAAGAAGATGAGTTGAACAGTTATCATTTTCCTATTGATGTCATTAATTCTCATCCATAGTTATTAATGTCATCAATTGGTGAAGGATAACTTTTCAAACTTATCTTCTTCCCGTCCTCTCCCAGGACTTGAATGAATATTAAAAGATGGTTGAAAGTGTTGAAATTATTATTCATGATTTGTCATCATTAACTATTATTTAGCAATGTCCTTCGGTTCCATAAGTATCAATGATGAAATTAACAATAATAATTATTCAAGCTTTAACATGTCATCTTCTAATATTTAGTCAAACTGTGGTTGGAGACGGAAAGAAGATGAGTTAAAAAGTTATCATTTTCCTATTGATGCCATTAATTCTCATCCATAGTTATTAATGTCATTAAAGGAAGATGGCTGAAAGTTTTGAAATTATTATTAATGATTTGTCATCATTAACTATTATGTAGGAATGTCTTTCGGTTCCATAAGTATCAATGATGAAATTAACAATATTAATTATTCAAGCTTTAACATGTCATCTTCTAATATTCAGCTAAGCTGTGGTTGGAGACGGAAAGAAGATGAGTTGAACAGTTATCATTTTCATGCCATTAATTCTCATCCATAGTTATTACTGTCATTAATTGGTGAAAGATAACTTTTCAAACTTATCTTCTTTCCGTCCTCTCCCAGGACTTGAATGAATATTAAAAGAAGATGGTTGAAAGTTTTGAAATTATTATTCATGATTTGTCAACATTAACTATTATGTAGCAATGTCCTTTGGTTCTATAAGTATCAATGATTAAATTAACAATAATAATTATTCAAGCTTTAACATGTCATCTTCTAATATTGAGTCAAGCTGTGGTTGGAGGCGGAAAGAAGATGAGTTGAACAGTTATCATTTTCCTATTGATGTCATTAATTCTCATCCATAGTTATTAATGTCATCAATTGGTGAAGGATAACTTTTCAAACTTATCTTCTTTCCGTCTTCTCCCAGGACTTGAATGAATATTAAAAGATGGCTGAAAGTTTTGAAATTATTATTCATGATTTGTCATCATTAACTATTATGTAGCAATGTCCTTCGGTTCCATAAGTATCAATGATGAAATTAACAATAATAATTATTCAAGCTTTAACATGTCATCTTCTAATATTCAGCTAAGCTGTGGTTGGAGACGGAAAGAAGATGAGTTGAACAGTTATCATTTTCATGCTATTAATTCTCATCCATAGTTATTAATGTCATTAATTGGTGAAAGATAACTTTTCAAACTTATCTTCTTTCCGTCCTCTCCCAGGACTTGAATGAATATTAAAAGATGGTTGAAAGTGTTGAAATTATTATTCATGATTTGTCATCATTAACTATTATTTAGCAATGTCCTTCGGTTCCATAAGTATCAATGATGAAATTAACAATAATAATTATTCAAGCTTTAACATGTCATCTTCTAATATTTAGTCAAACTGTGGTTGGAGACGGAAAGAAGATGAGTTAAAAAGTTATCATTTTCCTATTGATGCCATTAATTCTCATCCATAGTTATTAATGTCATCAATTGGTGAAGGATAACTTTTCAAACTTATCTTTTTCCCGTCTTCTCCCAGTACTTGAATGAATATTAAACGAAGATGGCTGAAAGTTTTGAAATTATTATTAATGATTTGTCATCATTAACTATTATGTAGGAATGTCTTTCGGTTCCATAAGTATGAATGATTAAATTAACAATAATAATTATTCAAGCTTTAACATGTCATCTTCAAATATTCAGTCAAGCTGTTGATGAAGACAGAAAGAAGATGAGTTGAACAGTTATCATTTTCCTATTGATGATATTAATTCCCATCCATAGTTATTAATGTCATCAATTGGTGAAGGATAACTTTTCAAACTTATCTTCTTCCCGTCTTCTCCCAATACTTGAATGAATATTAAAAGAAGATGGCTGAAAGTTTTGAAATTATTATTCATGATTTGTCATCATTAACTATTATGTAGCAATGTCCTTCGATTCCATAAGTATCAATGATGAAATTAATAATAAAAATTATTGAAGCTTTAACATGTCATCTTCTAATATTCACTCAAGCTGTGGATGGAGACCGAAAGAAGATGAGTTGAACAGTTATCATTTTCCTATTGATGCCATTAATTCTCATCCATAGTTATTAATGTCATCAATTGGTGAAGGATAACTTTTCAAACTTGTCTTCTTTCCGTTTTCTCCCAGGACTTGAATGAATATTAAAGGAAGATGGCTGAAAGTTTTGAAATTATTATTCATGATTTGTCATCATTAACTATTATGTAGCAATGTCCCTTCGGTTCCATAAGTATCAATGATGAAATTAACAATAATAATTATTTAAGCTTTAACATGTCATCTTCTAATATTCAGTCAAGCTGTGGTTGGAGACGGAAAGAAGATGAGTTGAACAGTTATCATTTTCCTATTGATGTCATTAATTCTCATCCATAGTTATTAATGTCATCAATTGGTGAATGATAACTTTTCAAACTTATCTTCTTCCCGTCTTCTCCCAATATTTGAATGAATATTAAAAGAAGATGGCTGAAAGTTTTGAAATTATTATTCATGATTTGTCATCATTAACTATTATGTAGCAATGTCCTTCGATTCCATAAGTATCAATGATGAAATTAACAATAATAATTATTCAAGCTTTAACATGTCGTCTTCTAATATTTAGTCAAGCTGTGGATGGAGACGGAAAGAAGATGAGTTGAACAGTTATCATTTTCCTATTGATGCCATTAATTCTCATCCATAGTTATTAATGTCATCAATTGGTGAAGGATAACTTTTCAAACTTGTCTTCTTTCCGTTTTCTCCCAGGACTTGAATGAATATTAAAAGAAGATGGTTGAAAGTTTTGAAATTATTATTCATGATTTGTCAACATTAACTATTATGTAGCAATGTCCTTTGGTTCCATAAGTATCAATGATGAAATTAACAATAATAATTATTCAAGCTTTAACATGTCATCTTCTAATATTGAGTCAAGCTGTGGTTGGAGACGGAAAGAAGATGAGTTGAACAATTATCATTTTCCTATTGATGCCATTAATTCTCATCCATAGTTATTAATGTCATCAATTGGTGAAGGATAACTTTTCAAACTTATCTTCTTTCCGTCTTCTCCCAGGACTTGAATGAATATTAAAAGATGGCTGAAAGTTTTGAAATTATTATTCATGATTTGTCATCATTAACTATTATGTAGCAATGTCCTTCGGTTCCATAAGTATCAATGATGAAATTAACAATAATAATTATTCAACCTTTAACATGTCATCTTCTAATATTCAGTCAAGCTGTGGTTGGAGACGGAAAGAAGATGAGTTGAACAGTTATCATTTTCCTATTGATGCCATTAATTCTCATCCATAGTTATTAATGTCATCAATTGGTGAAGGATAACTTTTCAAACTTATCTTCTTCCCGTCTTCTCCCTATACTTGAATGAATATTAAAAGAAGATGGCTGAAAGTTTTGAAATTATTATTCATGATTTGTCATCATTAACTATTATGTAGCAATGTCCTTCGATTCCATAAGTATCAATGATGAAATTAACAATAATAATTATTCAAGCTTTAACATGTCGTCTTCTAATATTTAGTCAAGCTGTGGATGGAGACGGAAAGAAGATGAGTTGAACAGTTATCATTTTCCTATTGATGCCATTAATTCTCATCCATAGTTATTAATGTCATCAATTGGTGAAGGATAACTTTTCAAACTTCTCTTTTTCCCGTCTTCTCCCAGTACTTGAATGAATATTAAAGGCAGATGGCTGAAAGTTTTGAAATTATTATTAATGATTTGTCATCATTAACTATTATGTAGGAATGTCTTTCGGTTCCATAAGTATGAATGATGAAATTAACAATAATAATTATTCAAGCTTTAACATGTCATCTTCAAATATTCAGTCAAGCTGTGGTTGGAGACGGAAAGAAGATGAGTTGAACAGTTATCATTTTCCTATTGATGTCATTAATTCTCATCCATAGTTATTAATGTCATCAATTGGTGAAGGATAACTTTTCAAACTTATCTTCTTCCCGTCTTCTCCCAATACTTGAATGAATATTAAAAGAAGATGGCTGAAAGTTTTGAAATTATTATTCATGATTTGTCATCATTAACTATTATGTAGCAATGTCCTTCGATTCCATAAGTATCAATGATGAAATTAATAATAAAAATTATTGAAGCTTTAACATGTCATCTTCTAATATTCACTCAAGCTGTGGATGGAGACCGAAAGAAGATGAGTTGAACAGTTATCATTTTCCTATTGATGCCATTAATTCTCATCCATAGTTATTAATGTCATCAATTGGTGAAGGATAACTTTTCAAACTTGTCTTCTTTCCGTTTTCTCCCAGGACTTGAATGAATATTAAAGGAAGATGGCTGAAAGTTTTGAAATTATTATTCATGATTTGTCATCATTAACTATTATGTAGCAATGTCCCTTCGGTTCCATAAGTATCAATGATGAAATTAACAATAATAATTATTTAAGCTTTAACATGTCATCTTCTAATATTCAGTCAAGCTGTGGTTGGAGACGGAAAGAAGATGAGTTGAACAGTTATCATTTTCCTATTGATGTCATTAATTCTCATCCATAGTTATTAATGTCATCAATTGGTGAATGATAACTTTTCAAACTTATCTTCTTCCCGTCTTCTCCCAATATTTGAATGAATATTAAAAGAAGATGGCTGAAAGTTTTGAAATTATTATTCATGATTTGTCATCATTAACTATTATGTAGCAATGTCCTTCGATTCCATAAGTATCAATGATGAAATTAACAATAATAATTATTCAAGCTTTAACATGTCGTCTTCTAATATTTAGTCAAGCTGTGGATGGAGACGGAAAGAAGATGAGTTGAACAGTTATCATTTTCCTATTGATGCCATTAATTCTCATCCATAGTTATTAATGTCATCAATTGGTGAAGGATAACTTTTCAAACTTGTCTTCTTTCCGTTTTCTCCCAGGACTTGAATGAATATTAAAAGAAGATGGTTGAAAGTTTTGAAATTATTATTCATGATTTGTCAACATTAACTATTATGTAGCAATGTCCTTTGGTTCCATAAGTATCAATGATGAAATTAACAATAATAATTATTCAAGCTTTAACATGTCATCTTCTAATATTGAGTCAAGCTGTGGTTGGAGACGGAAAGAAGATGAGTTGAACAGTTATCATTTTCCTATTGATGCCATTAATTCTCATCCATAGTTATTAATGTCATCAATTGGTGAAGGATAACTTTTCAAACTTATCTTCTTCCCGTCTTCTCCCTATACTTGAATGAATATTAAAAGAAGATGGCTGAAAGTTTTGAAATTATTATTCATGATTTGTCATCATTAACTATTATGTAGCAATGTCCTTCGATTCCATAAGTATCAATGATGAAATTAACAATAATAATTATTCAAGCTTTAACATGTCGTCTTCTAATATTTAGTCAAGCTGTGGATGGAGACGGAAAGAAGATGAGTTGAACAGTTATCATTTTCCTATTGATGCCATTAATTCTCATCCATAGTTATTAATGTCATCAATTGGTGAAGGATAACTTTTCAAACTTGTCTTCTTTCCGTTTTCTCCCAGGACTTGAATGAATATTAAAAGAAGATGGTTGAAAGTTTTGAAATTATTATTCATGATTTGTCAACATTAACTATTATGTAGCAATGTCCTTTGGTTCCATAAGTATCAATGATGAAATTAACAATAATAATTATTCAAGCTTTAACATGTCATCTTCTAATATTGAGTCAAGCTGTGGTTGGAGACGGAAAGAAGATGAGTTGAACAGTTATCATTTTCCTATTGATGCCATTAATTCTCATCCATAGTTATTAATGTCATCAATTGGTGAAGGATAACTTTTCAAACTTATCTTCTTTCCGTCTTCTCCCAGGACTTGAATGAATATTAAAAGATGGCTGAAAGTTTTGAAATTATTATTCATGATTTGTCATCATTAACTATTATGTAGCAATGTCCTTCGGTTCCATAAGTATCAATGATGAAATTAACAATAATAATTATTCAAACTTTAACATGTCATCTTCTAATATTCAGTCAAGCTGTGGTTGGAGACGGAAAGAAGATGAGTTGAACAGTTATCATTTTCCTATTGATGCCATTAATTCTCATCCATAGTTATTAATGTCATCAATTGGTGAAGGATAACTTTTCAAACTTATCTTCTTCCCGTCTTCTCCCAATACTTGAATGAATATTAAAAGAAGATGGCTGAAAGTTTTGAAATTATTATTCATGATTTGTCATCATTAACTATTATGTAGCAATGTCCTTCGATTCCATAAGTATCAATGATGAAATTAACAATAATATTTATTCAAGCTTTAACATGTCATCTTCTAATATTTAGTCAAGCTGTGGATGGAGACGGAAAGAAGATGAGTTGAACAGTTATCATTTTCCTATTGATGCCATTAATTCTCATCCATAGTTATTAATGTCATCAATTGGTGAAGGATAACTTTTCAAACTTGTCTTCTTTCCGTTTTCTTCCAGGACTTGAATGAATATTAAAAGATGGTTGAAAGTTTTGAAATTATTATTCATGATTTGTCAACATTAACTATTATGTAGCAATGTCCTTCGGTTCCATAAGTATCAATGATGAAATTAACAATAATAATTATTCAAGCTTTAACATATCATCTTCTAATATTGAGTCAAGCTGTGGTTGGAGACGGAAAGAAGATGAGTTGAACAGTTATCATTTTCCTATTGATGCCATTAATTCTCATCCATAGTTATTAATGTCATCAATTGGTGAAGGATAACTTTTCAAACTTGTCTTCTTTCCGTTTTCTCCCAGGACTTGAATGAATATTAAAAGAAGATGGTTGAAAGTTTTGAAATTATTATTCATGATTTGTCAACATTAACTATTATGTAGCAATGTCCTTCGATTCCATAAGTATCAATGATGAAATTAACAATAATAATTATTCAAGCTTTAACATGTCATCTTCTAATATTTAGTCAAGCTGTGGATGGAGACGGAAAGAAGATGAGTTGAACAGTTATCATTTTCCTATTGATGCCATTAATTCTCATCCATAGTTATTAATGTCATCAATTGGTGAAGGATAACTTTTCAAACTTGTCTTCTTCCCGTCTTCTCCCAATACTTGAATGAATATTAAAAGAAGATGGCTGAAAGTTTTGAAATTATTATTCATGATTTGTCATCATTAACTATTATGTAGCAATGTCCTTCGATTCCATAAGTATCAATGATGAAATTAACAATAATAATTATTCAAGCTTTAACATGTCATCTTCTAATATTTAGTCAAGCTGTGGATGGAGACGGAAAGAAGATGAGTTGAACAGTTATCATTTTCCTATTGATGCCATTAATTCTCATCCATAGTTATTAATGTCATCAATTGGTGAAGGATAACTTTTCAAACTTGTCTTCTTTCCGTTTTCTCCCAGGACTTGAATGAATATTAAAAGAAGATGGTTGAAAGTTTTGAAATTATTATTCATGATTTGTCAACATTAACTATTATGTAGCAATGTCCTTTGGTTCCATAAGTATCAATGATGAAATTAACAATAATAATTATTCAAGCTTTAACATGTCATCTTTTAATATTTAGTCAAGCTGTGGTTGGAGACGGAAAGAAGATGAGTTGAACAGTTATCATTTTCCTATTGATGCCATTAATTCTCATCCATAGTTATTAATGTCATCAATTGGTGAAGGATAACTTTTCAAACTTATCTTCTTTCCGTCTTCTCCCAGTACTTGAATGAATATTAAAAGATGGTTGAAAGTTTTGAAATTATTATTCATGATTTGTCATCATTAACTATTATGTAGCAATGTCCTTCGGTTCCATAAGTATCAATGATGAAATTAACAATAATAATTATTCAAACTTTAACATGTCATCTTCTAATATTCAGTCAAGCTGTGGTTGGAGACGGAAAGAAGATGAGTTGAACAGTTATCATTTTCCTATTGATGCCATTAATTCTCATCCATAGTTATTAATGTCATCAATTGGTGAAGGATAACTTTTCAAACTTATCTTCTTCCCGTCTTCTCCCAATACTTGAATGAATATTAAAAGAAGATGGCTGAAAGTTTTGAAATTATTATTCATGATTTGTCATCATTAACTATTATGTAGCAATGTCCTTCGATTCCATAAGTATCAATGATGAAATTAACAATAATATTTATTCAAGCTTTAACATGTCATCTTCTAATATTTAGTCAAGCTGTGGATGGAGACGGAAAGAAGATGAGTTGAACAGTTATCATTTTCCTATTGATGCCATTAATTCTCATCCATAGTTATTAATGTCATCAATTGGTGAAGGATAACTTTTCAAACTTGTCTTCTTTCCGTTTTCTTCCAGGACTTGAATGAATATTAAAAGATGGTTGAAAGTTTTGAAATTATTATTCATGATTTGTCAACATTAACTATTATGTAGCAATGTCCTTCGGTTCCATAAGTATCAATGATGAAATTAACAATAATAATTATTCAAGCTTTAACATATCATCTTCTAATATTGAGTCAAGCTGTGGTTGGAGACGGAAAGAAGATGAGTTGAACAGTTATCATTTTCCTATTGATGCCATTAATTCTCATCCATAGTTATTAATGTCATCAATTGGTGAAGGATAACTTTTCAAACTTGTCTTCTTTCCGTTTTCTCCCAGGACTTGAATGAATATTAAAAGAAGATGGTTGAAAGTTTTGAAATTATTATTCATGATTTGTCAACATTAACTATTATGTAGCAATGTCCTTCGATTCCATAAGTATCAATGATGAAATTAACAATAATAATTATTCAAGCTTTAACATGTCATCTTCTAATATTTAGTCAAGCTGTGGATGGAGACGGAAAGAAGATGAGTTGAACAGTTATCATTTTCCTATTGATGCCATTAATTCTCATCCATAGTTATTAATGTCATCAATTGGTGAAGGATAACTTTTCAAACTTGTCTTCTTCCCGTCTTCTCCCAATACTTGAATGAATATTAAAAGAAGATGGCTGAAAGTTTTGAAATTATTATTCATGATTTGTCATCATTAACTATTATGTAGCAATGTCCTTCGATTCCATAAGTATCAATGATGAAATTAACAATAATAATTATTCAAGCTTTAACATGTCATCTTCTAATATTTAGTCAAGCTGTGGATGGAGACGGAAAGAAGATGAGTTGAACAGTTATCATTTTCCTATTGATGCCATTAATTCTCATCCATAGTTATTAATGTCATCAATTGGTGAAGGATAACTTTTCAAACTTGTCTTCTTTCCGTTTTCTCCCAGGACTTGAATGAATATTAAAAGAAGATGGTTGAAAGTTTTGAAATTATTATTCATGATTTGTCAACATTAACTATTATGTAGCAATGTCCTTTGGTTCCATAAGTATCAATGATGAAATTAACAATAATAATTATTCAAGCTTTAACATGTCATCTTTTAATATTTAGTCAAGCTGTGGTTGGAGACGGAAAGAAGATGAGTTGAACAGTTATCATTTTCCTATTGATGCCATTAATTCTCATCCATAGTTATTAATGTCATCAATTGGTGAAGGATAACTTTTCAAACTTATCTTCTTTCCGTCTTCTCCCAGTACTTGAATGAATATTAAAAGATGGTTGAAAGTTTTGAAATTATTATTCATGATTTGTCATCATTAACTATTATGTAGCAATGTCCTTCGGTTCCATAAGTATCAATGATGAAATTAACAATAATAATTATTCAAACTTTAACATGTCATCTTCTAATATTCAGTCAAGCTGTGGTTGGAGACGGAAAGAAGATGAGTTGAACAGTTATCATTTTCCTATTGATGCCATTAATTCTCATCCATAGTTATTAATGTCATCAATTGGTGAAGGATAACTTTTCAAACTTATCTTCTTCCCGTCTTCTCCCAATACTTGAATGAATATTAAAAGAAGATGGCTGAAAGTTTTGAAATTATTATTCATGATTTGTCATCATTAACTATTATGTAGCAATGTCCTTCGATTCCATAAGTATCAATGATGAAATTAACAATAATATTTATTCAAGCTTTAACATGTCATCTTCTAATATTTAGTCAAGCTGTGGATGGAGACGGAAAGAAGATGAGTTGAACAGTTATCATTTTCCTATTGATGCCATTAATTCTCATCCATAGTTATTAATGTCATCAATTGGTGAAGGATAACTTTTCAAACTTGTCTTCTTTCCGTTTTCTTCCAGGACTTGAATGAATATTAAAAGATGGTTGAAAGTTTTGAAATTATTATTCATGATTTGTCAACATTAACTATTATGTAGCAATGTCCTTCGGTTCCATAAGTATCAATGATGAAATTAACAATAATAATTATTCAAGCTTTAACATATCATCTTCTAATATTGAGTCAAGCTGTGGTTGGAGACGGAAAGAAGATGAGTTGAACAGTTATCATTTTCCTATTGATGCCATTAATTCTCATCCATAGTTATTAATGTCATCAATTGGTGAAGGATAACTTTTCAAACTTGTCTTCTTTCCGTTTTCTCCCAGGACTTGAATGAATATTAAAGGAAGATGGCTGAAAGTTTTGAAATTATTATTCATGATTTGTCATCATTAACTATTATGTAGCAATGTCCTTCGGCTCCATAAGTATCAATGATGAAATTAACAATAATAATTATTCAAGCTTTAACATGTCATCTTCTAATATTTAGTCAAACTGTGGATGGAGACGGAAAGAAGATGAGTTGAACAGTTATCATTTTCCTATTGATGCAATTAATTCTCATCCATAGTTATTAATGTAATCAATTGGTGAAGGATAACTTTTCAAACTTATCTTTTTCCCGTCTTCTCCCAGTACTTGAATGAATATTAAACGAAGATGATTGAAAGTTTTGAAATTATTATTCATGATTTGTCAACATTAACTATTATGTAGCAATGTCCTTCGATTCCATAAGTATCAATGATGAAATTAATAATAAAAATTATTGAAGCTTTAACATGTCATCTTCTAATATTCACTCAAGCTGTTGATAAAGACGGAAAGAAGATGAGTTGAACAGTTATCATTTTCCTATTGATGATATTAATTCTCATCCATAGTTATTAATGTCATCAATTGGTGAAGGATAACTTTTCAAACTTATCTTCTTTCCGTTTTCTCCCAGGACTTGAATGAATATTAAAGGAAGATGGCTGAAAGTTTTGAAATTATTATTCATGATTTGTCATCATTAACTATTATGTAGCAATGTCCTTCGGCTCCATAAGTATCAATGATGAAATTAACAATAATAATTATTCAAGCTTTAACATGTCATCTTCTAATATTCAGTCAAGCTGTGGTTGGAGACGGAAAGAAGATGAGTTGAACAGTTATCATTTTCCTATTGATGTCATTAATTCTCATCCATAGTTATTAATGTCATCAATTGGTGAATGATAACTTTTCAAACTTATCTTCTTCCCGTCTTCTCCCAATACTTGAATGAATATTAAAAGAAGATGGCTGAAAGTTTTGAAATTATTATTCATGATTTGTCATCATTAACTATTATGTAGCAATGTCCTTCGATTCCATAAGTATCAATGATGAAATTAACAATAATAATTATTCAAGCTTTAACATGTCGTCTTCTAATATTTAGTCAAGCTGTGGATGGAGACGGAAAGAAGATGAGTTGAACAGTTATCATTTTCCTATTGATGCCATTAATTCTCATCCATAGTTATTAATGTTATTAATGTCATCAATTGGTGAAGTATAACTTTTCAAACTTGTCTTCTTTCCGTTTTCTCCCAGGACTTGAATGAATATTAAAAGAAGATGGTTGAAAGTTTTGAAATTATTATTCATGATTTGTCAACATTAACTATTATGTAGCAATGTCCTTTGGTTCCATAAGTATCAATGATGAAATTCACAATAATAATTATTCAAGCTTTAACATGTCATCTTCTAATATTGAGTCAAGCTGTGGTTGGAGACGGAAAGAAGATGAGTTGAACAGTTATCATTTTCCTATTGATGCCATTAATTTTCATCCATAGTTATTAATGTCATCAATTGGTGAAGGATAACTTTTCAAACTTATCTTCTCTCCGTCTTCTCCCAGGACTTGAATGAATATTAAAAGATGGCTGAAAGTTTTGAAATTATTATTCATGATTTGTCATCATTAACTATTATGTAGCAATGTCCTTCGGTTCCATAAGTATCAATGATGAAATTAACAATATTAATTATTCAAGCTTTAACATGTCATCTTCTAATATTCAGCTAAGCTGTGGTTGGAGACGGAAAGAAGATGAGTTGAACAGTTATCATTTTCATGCCATTAATTCTCATCCATAGTTATTACTGTCATTAATTGGTGAAAGATAACTTTTCAAACTTATCTTCTTTCCGTCCTCTCCCAGGACTTGAATGAATATTAAAAGATGGTTGAAAGTGTTGAAATTATTATTCATGATTTGTCATCATTAACTATTATTTAGCAATGTCCTTCGGTTCCATAAGTATCAATGATGAAATTAACAATAATAATTATTCAAGCTTTAACATGTCATCTTCTAATATTTAGTCAAGCTGTGGATGGAGATGGAAAGAAGATGAGTTGAACAGTTATCATTTTCCTATTGATGCCATTAATTCTCATCCATAGTTATTAATGTCATCAATTGGTGAAGGATAACTTTTCAAACTTGTCTTCTTTCCGTTTTCTCCAAGGACTTGAATGAATATTAAAAGAAGATGGTTGAAAGTTTTGAAATTATTATTCATGATTTGTCAACATTAACTATTATGTAGCAATGTCCTTTGGTTCTATAAGTATCAATGATTAAATTAACAATAATAATTATTCAAGCTTTAACATGTCATCTTCTAATATTGAGTCAAGCTGTGGTTGGAGACGGAAAGAAGATGAGTTGAACAGTTATCATTTTCCTATTGATGCCATTAATTTTCATCCATAGTTATTAATGTCATCAATTGGTGAAGGATAACTTTTCAAACTTATCTTCTCTCCGTCTTCTCCCAGGACTTGAATGAATATTAAAAGATGGCTGAAAGTTTTGAAATTATTATTCATGATTTGTCATCATTAACTATTATGTAGCAATGTCCTTCGGTTCCATAAGTATCAATGATGAAATTAACAATATTAATTATTCAAGCTTTAACATGTCATCTTCTAATATTCAGCTAAGCTGTGGTTGGAGACGGAAAGAAGATGAGTTGAACAGTTATCATTTTCATGCCATTAATTCTCATCCATAGTTATTAATGTCATCAATTGGTGAAGGATAACTTTTCAAACTTATCTTCTTCCCGTCCTCTCCCAGGACTTGAATGAATATTAAAAGATGGTTGAAAGTGTTGAAATTATTTTCATGATTTGTCATCATTAACTATTATTTAGCAATGTCCTTCGGTTCCATAAGTATCAATGATGAAATTAACAATAATAATTATTCAAGCTTTAACATGTCATCTTCTAATATTTAGTCAAACTGTGGTTGGAGACGGAAAGAAGATGAGTTAAAAAGTTATCATTTTCCTATTGATGCCATTAATTCTCATCCATAGTTATTAATGTCATCAATTGGTGAAGGATAACTTTTCAAACTTATCTTTTTCCCGTCTTCTCCCAGTACTTGAATGAATATTAAAGGAAGATGGCTGAAAGTTTTGAAATTATTATTAATGATTTGTCATCATTAACTATTATGTAGGAATGTCTTTCGGTTCCATAAGTATCAATGATGAAATTAACAATATTAATTATTCAAGCTTTAACATGTCATCTTCTAATATTCAGCTAAGCTGTGGTTGGAGACGGAAAGAAGATGAGTTGAACAGTTATCATTTTCATGCCATTAATTCTCATCCATAGTTATTACTGTCATTAATTGGTGAAAGATAACTTTTCAAACTTATCTTCTTTCCGTCCTCTCCCAGGACTTGAATGAATATTAAAAGAAGATGGTTGAAAGTTTTGAAATTATTATTCATGATTTGTCAACATTAACTATTATGTAGCAATGTCCTTTGGTTCTATAAGTATCAATGATTAAATTAACAATAATAATTATTCAAGCTTTAACATGTCATCTTCTAATATTGAGTCAAGCTGTGGTTGGAGGCGGAAAGAAGATGAGTTGAACAGTTATCATTTTCCTATTGATGTCATTAATTCTCATCCATAGTTATTAATGTCATCAATTGGTGAAGGATAACTTTTCAAACTTATCTTCTTTCCGTCTTCTCCCAGGACTTGAATGAATATTAAAAGATGGCTGAAAGTTTTGAAATTATTATTCATGATTTGTCATCATTAACTATTATGTAGCAATGTCCTTCGGTTCCATAAGTATCAATGATGAAATTAACAATAATAATTATTCAAGCTTTAACATGTCATCTTCTAATATTCAGCTAAGCTGTGGTTGGAGACGGAAAGAAGATGAGTTGAACAGTTATCATTTTCATGCTATTAATTCTCATCCATAGTTATTAATGTCATTAATTGGTGAAAGATAACTTTTCAAACTTATCTTCTTTCCGTCCTCTCCCAGGACTTGAATGAATATTAAAAGATGGTTGAAAGTGTTGAAATTATTATTCATGATTTGTCATCATTAACTATTATTTAGCAATGTCCTTCGGTTCCATAAGTATCAATGATGAAATTAACAATAATAATTATTCAAGCTTTAACATGTCATCTTCTAATATTTAGTCAAACTGTGGTTGGAGACGGAAAGAAGATGAGTTAAAAAGTTATCATTTTCCTATTGATGCCATTAATTCTCATCCATAGTTATTAATGTCATCAATTGGTGAAGGATAACTTTTCAAACTTATCTTTTTCCCGTCTTCTCCCAGTACTTGAATGAATATTAAAGGAAGATGGCTGAAAGTTTTGAAATTATTATTAATGATTTGTCATCATTAACTATTATGTAGGAATGTCTTTCGGTTCCATAAGTATGAATGATTAAATTAACAATAATAATTATTCAAGCTTTAACATGTCATCTTCAAATATTCAGTCAAGCTGTTGATGAAGACAGAAAGAAGATGAGTTGAACAGTTATCATTTTCCTATTGATGATATTAATTCCCATCCATAGTTATTAATGTCATCAATTGGTGAAGGATAACTTTTCAAACTTATCTTCTTCCCGTCTTCTCCCAATACTTGAATGAATATTAAAAGAAGATGGCTGAAAGTTTTGAAATTATTATTCATGATTTGTCATCATTAACTATTATGTAGCAATGTCCTTCGATTCCATAAGTATCAATGATGAAATTAATAATAAAAATTATTGAAGCTTTAACATGTCATCTTCTAATATTCACTCAAGCTGTGGATGGAGACCGAAAGAAGATGAGTTGAACAGTTATCATTTTCCTATTGATGCCATTAATTCTCATCCATAGTTATTAATGTCATCAATTGGTGAAGGATAACTTTTCAAACTTGTCTTCTTTCCGTTTTCTCCCAGGACTTGAATGAATATTAAAGGAAGATGGCTGAAAGTTTTGAAATTATTATTCATGATTTGTCATCATTAACTATTATGTAGCAATGTCCCTTCGGTTCCATAAGTATCAATGATGAAATTAACAATAATAATTATTTAAGCTTTAACATGTCATCTTCTAATATTCAGTCAAGCTGTGGTTGGAGACGGAAAGAAGATGAGTTGAACAGTTATCATTTTCCTATTGATGTCATTAATTCTCATCCATAGTTATTAATGTCATCAATTGGTGAATGATAACTTTTCAAACTTATCTTCTTCCCGTCTTCTCCCAATATTTGAATGAATATTAAAAGAAGATGGCTGAAAGTTTTGAAATTATTATTCATGATTTGTCATCATTAACTATTATGTAGCAATGTCCTTCGATTCCATAAGTATCAATGATGAAATTAACAATAATAATTATTCAAGCTTTAACATGTCGTCTTCTAATATTTAGTCAAGCTGTGGATGGAGACGGAAAGAAGATGAGTTGAACAGTTATCATTTTCCTATTGATGCCATTAATTCTCATCCATAGTTATTAATGTCATCAATTGGTGAAGGATAACTTTTCAAACTTGTCTTCTTTCCGTTTTCTCCCAGGACTTGAATGAATATTAAAAGAAGATGGTTGAAAGTTTTGAAATTATTATTCATGATTTGTCAACATTAACTATTATGTAGCAATGTCCTTTGGTTCCATAAGTATCAATGATGAAATTAACAATAATAATTATTCAAGCTTTAACATGTCATCTTCTAATATTGAGTCAAGCTGTGGTTGGAGACGGAAAGAAGATGAGTTGAACAATTATCATTTTCCTATTGATGCCATTAATTCTCATCCATAGTTATTAATGTCATCAATTGGTGAAGGATAACTTTTCAAACTTATCTTCTTTCCGTCTTCTCCCAGGACTTGAATGAATATTAAAAGATGGCTGAAAGTTTTGAAATTATTATTCATGATTTGTCATCATTAACTATTATGTAGCAATGTCCTTCGGTTCCATAAGTATCAATGATGAAATTAACAATAATAATTATTCAACCTTTAACATGTCATCTTCTAATATTCAGTCAAGCTGTGGTTGGAGACGGAAAGAAGATGAGTTGAACAGTTATCATTTTCCTATTGATGCCATTAATTCTCATCCATAGTTATTAATGTCATCAATTGGTGAAGGATAACTTTTCAAACTTATCTTCTTCCCGTCTTCTCCCTATACTTGAATGAATATTAAAAGAAGATGGCTGAAAGTTTTGAAATTATTATTCATGATTTGTCATCATTAACTATTATGTAGCAATGTCCTTCGATTCCATAAGTATCAATGATGAAATTAACAATAATAATTATTCAAGCTTTAACATGTCGTCTTCTAATATTTAGTCAAGCTGTGGATGGAGACGGAAAGAAGATGAGTTGAACAGTTATCATTTTCCTATTGATGCCATTAATTCTCATCCATAGTTATTAATGTCATCAATTGGTGAAGGATAACTTTTCAAACTTCTCTTTTTCCCGTCTTCTCCCAGTACTTGAATGAATATTAAAGGAAGATGGCTGAAAGTTTTGAAATTATTATTAATGATTTGTCATCATTAACTATTATGTAGGAATGTCTTTCGGTTCCATAAGTATGAATGATGAAATTAACAATAATAATTATTCAAGCTTTAACATGTCATCTTCAAATATTCAGTCAAGCTGTGGTTGGAGACGGAAAGAAGATGAGTTGAACAGTTATCATTTTCCTATTGATGTCATTAATTCTCATCCATAGTTATTAATGTCATCAATTGGTGAAGGATAACTTTTCAAACTTATCTTCTTCCCGTCTTCTCCCAATACTTGAATGAATATTAAAAGAAGATGGCTGAAAGTTTTGAAATTATTATTCATGATTTGTCATCATTAACTATTATGTAGCAATGTCCTTCGATTCCATAAGTATCAATGATGAAATTAATAATAAAAATTATTGAAGCTTTAACATGTCATCTTCTAATATTCACTCAAGCTGTGGATGGAGACCGAAAGAAGATGAGTTGAACAGTTATCATTTTCCTATTGATGCCATTAATTCTCATCCATAGTTATTAATGTCATCAATTGGTGAAGGATAACTTTTCAAACTTGTCTTCTTTCCGTTTTCTCCCAGGACTTGAATGAATATTAAAGGAAGATGGCTGAAAGTTTTGAAATTATTATTCATGATTTGTCATCATTAACTATTATGTAGCAATGTCCCTTCGGTTCCATAAGTATCAATGATGAAATTAACAATAATAATTATTTAAGCTTTAACATGTCATCTTCTAATATTCAGTCAAGCTGTGGTTGGAGACGGAAAGAAGATGAGTTGAACAGTTATCATTTTCCTATTGATGTCATTAATTCTCATCCATAGTTATTAATGTCATCAATTGGTGAATGATAACTTTTCAAACTTATCTTCTTCCCGTCTTCTCCCAATATTTGAATGAATATTAAAAGAAGATGGCTGAAAGTTTTGAAATTATTATTCATGATTTGTCATCATTAACTATTATGTAGCAATGTCCTTCGATTCCATAAGTATCAATGATGAAATTAACAATAATAATTATTCAAGCTTTAACATGTCGTCTTCTAATATTTAGTCAAGCTGTGGATGGAGACGGAAAGAAGATGAGTTGAACAGTTATCATTTTCCTATTGATGCCATTAATTCTCATCCATAGTTATTAATGTCATCAATTGGTGAAGGATAACTTTTCAAACTTGTCTTCTTTCCGTTTTCTCCCAGGACTTGAATGAATATTAAAAGAAGATGGTTGAAAGTTTTGAAATTATTATTCATGATTTGTCAACATTAACTATTATGTAGCAATGTCCTTTGGTTCCATAAGTATCAATGATGAAATTAACAATAATAATTATTCAAGCTTTAACATGTCATCTTCTAATATTCAGTCAAGCTGTGGTTGGAGACGGAAAGAAGATGAGTTGAACAGTTATCATTTTCCTATTGATGCCATTAATTCTCATCCATAGTTATTAATGTCATCAATTGGTGAAGGATAACTTTTCAAACTTATCTTCTTCCCGTCTTCTCCCTATACTTGAATGAATATTAAAAGAAGATGGCTGAAAGTTTTGAAATTATTATTCATGATTTGTCATCATTAACTATTATGTAGCAATGTCCTTCGATTCCATAAGTATCAATGATGAAATTAACAATAATAATTATTCAAGCTTTAACATGTCGTCTTCTAATATTTAGTCAAGCTGTGGATGGAGACGGAAAGAAGATGAGTTGAACAGTTATCATTTTCCTATTGATGCCATTAATTCTCATCCATAGTTATTAATGTCATCAATTGGTGAAGGATAACTTTTCAAACTTGTCTTCTTTCCGTTTTCTCCCAGGACTTGAATGAATATTAAAAGAAGATGGTTGAAAGTTTTGAAATTATTATTCATGATTTGTCAACATTAACTATTATGTAGCAATGTCCTTTGGTTCCATAAGTATCAATGATGAAATTAACAATAATAATTATTCAAGCTTTAACATGTCATCTTCTAATATTGAGTCAAGCTGTGGTTGGAGACGGAAAGAAGATGAGTTGAACAGTTATCATTTTCCTATTGATGCCATTAATTCTCATCCATAGTTATTAATGTCATCAATTGGTGAAGGATAACTTTTCAAACTTATCTTCTTTCCGTCTTCTCCCAGGACTTGAATGAATATTAAAAGATGGCTGAAAGTTTTGAAATTATTATTCATGATTTGTCATCATTAACTATTATGTAGCAATGTCCTTCGGTTCCATAAGTATCAATGATGAAATTAACAATAATAATTATTCAAACTTTAACATGTCATCTTCTAATATTCAGTCAAGCTGTGGTTGGAGACGGAAAGAAGATGAGTTGAACAGTTATCATTTTCCTATTGATGCCATTAATTCTCATCCATAGTTATTAATGTCATCAATTGGTGAAGGATAACTTTTCAAACTTATCTTCTTCCCGTCTTCTCCCAATACTTGAATGAATATTAAAAGAAGATGGCTGAAAGTTTTGAAATTATTATTCATGATTTGTCATCATTAACTATTATGTAGCAATGTCCTTCGATTCCATAAGTATCAATGATGAAATTAACAATAATATTTATTCAAGCTTTAACATGTCATCTTCTAATATTTAGTCAAGCTGTGGATGGAGACGGAAAGAAGATGAGTTGAACAGTTATCATTTTCCTATTGATGCCATTAATTCTCATCCATAGTTATTAATGTCATCAATTGGTGAAGGATAACTTTTCAAACTTGTCTTCTTTCCGTTTTCTTCCAGGACTTGAATGAATATTAAAAGATGGTTGAAAGTTTTGAAATTATTATTCATGATTTGTCAACATTAACTATTATGTAGCAATGTCCTTCGGTTCCATAAGTATCAATGATGAAATTAACAATAATAATTATTCAAGCTTTAACATATCATCTTCTAATATTGAGTCAAGCTGTG
Source organism: Crotalaria pallida (assembly GCA_037953625.1). NCBI lineage: Eukaryota > Viridiplantae > Streptophyta > Magnoliopsida > Fabales > Fabaceae > Crotalaria > Crotalaria pallida. The sequence goes on from CM075650.1 coordinate 130,448,716, forward strand.
GTTGGAGACGGAAAGAAGATGAGTTGAACAGTTATCATTTTCCTATTGATGCCATTAATTCTCATCCATAGTTATTAATGTCATCAATTGGTGAAGGATAACTTTTCAAACTTGTCTTCTTTCCGTTTTCTCCCAGGACTTGAATGAATATTAAAAGAAGATGGTTGAAAGTTTTGAAATTATTATTCATGATTTGTCAACATTAACTATTATGTAGCAATGTCCTTCGATTCCATAAGTATCAATGATGAAATTAACAATAATAATTATTCAAGCTTTAACATGTCATCTTCTAATATTTAGTCAAGCTGTGGATGGAGACGGAAAGAAGATGAGTTGAACAGTTATCATTTTCCTATTGATGCCATTAATTCTCATCCATAGTTATTAATGTCATCAATTGGTGAAGGATAACTTTTCAAACTTGTCTTCTTCCCGTCTTCTCCCAATACTTGAATGAATATTAAAAGAAGATGGCTGAAAGTTTTGAAATTATTATTCATGATTTGTCATCATTAACTATTATGTAGCAATGTCCTTCGATTCCATAAGTATCAATGATGAAATTAACAATAATAATTATTCAAGCTTTAACATGTCATCTTCTAATATTTAGTCAAGCTGTGGATGGAGACGGAAAGAAGATGAGTTGAACAGTTATCATTTTCCTATTGATGCCATTAATTCTCATCCATAGTTATTAATGTCATCAATTGGTGAAGGATAACTTTTCAAACTTGTCTTCTTTCCGTTTTCTCCCAGGACTTGAATGAATATTAAAAGAAGATGGTTGAAAGTTTTGAAATTATTATTCATGATTTGTCAACATTAACTATTATGTAGCAATGTCCTTTGGTTCCATAAGTATCAATGATGAAATTAACAATAATAATTATTCAAGCTTTAACATGTCATCTTTTAATATTTAGTCAAGCTGTGGTTGGAGACGGAAAGAAGATGAGTTGAACAGTTATCATTTTCCTATTGATGCCATTAATTCTCATCCATAGTTATTAATGTCATCAATTGGTGAAGGATAACTTTTCAAACTTATCTTCTTTCCGTCTTCTCCCAGTACTTGAATGAATATTAAAAGATGGTTGAAAGTTTTGAAATTATTATTCATGATTTGTCATCATTAACTATTATGTAGCAATGTCCTTCGGTTCCATAAGTATCAATGATGAAATTAACAATAATAATTATTCAAACTTTAACATGTCATCTTCTAATATGCAGTCAAGCTGTGGTTGGAGACGGAAAGAAGATGAGTTGAACAGTTATCATTTTCCTATTGATGCCATTAATTCTCATCCATAGTTATTAATGTCATCAATTGGTGAAGGATAACTTTTCAAACTTATCTTCTTCCCGTCTTCTCCCAATACTTGAATGAATATTAAAAGAAGATGGCTGAAAGTTTTGAAATTATTATTCATGATTTGTCATCATTAACTATTATGTAGCAATGTCCTTCGATTCCATAAGTATCAATGATGAAATTAACAATAATATTTATTCAAGCTTTAACATGTCATCTTCTAATATTTAGTCAAGCTGTGGATGGAGACGGAAAGAAGATGAGTTGAACAGTTATCATTTTCCTATTGATGCCATTAATTCTCATCCATAGTTATTAATGTCATCAATTGGTGAAGGATAACTTTTCAAACTTGTCTTCTTTCCGTTTTCTTCCAGGACTTGAATGAATATTAAAAGATGGTTGAAAGTTTTGAAATTATTATTCATGATTTGTCAACATTAACTATTATGTAGCAATGTCCTTCGGTTCCATAAGTATCAATGATGAAATTAACAATAATAATTATTCAAGCTTTAACATATCATCTTCTAATATTGAGTCAAGCTGTGGTTGGAGACGGAAAGAAGATGAGTTGAACAGTTATCATTTTCCTATTGATGCCATTAATTCTCATCCATAGTTATTAATGTCATCAATTGGTGAAGGATAACTTTTCAAACTTGTCTTCTTTCCGTTTTCTCCCAGGACTTGAATGAATATTAAAAGAAGATGGTTGAAAGTTTTGAAATTATTATTCATGATTTGTCAACATTAACTATTATGTAGCAATGTCCTTCGATTCCATAAGTATCAATGATGAAATTAACAATAATAATTATTCAAGCTTTAACATGTCATCTTCTAATATTTAGTCAAGCTGTGGATGGAGACGGAAAGAAGATGAGTTGAACAGTTATCATTTTCCTATTGATGCCATTAATTCTCATCCATAGTTATTAATGTCATCAATTGGTGAAGGATAACTTTTCAAACTTGTCTTCTTCCCGTCTTCTCCCAATACTTGAATGAATATTAAAAGAAGATGGCTGAAAGTTTTGAAATTATTATTCATGATTTGTCATCATTAACTATTATGTAGCAATGTCCTTCGATTCCATAAGTATCAATGATGAAATTAACAATAATAATTATTCAAGCTTTAACATGTCATCTTCTAATATTTAGTCAAGCTGTGGATGGAGACGGAAAGAAGATGAGTTGAACAGTTATCATTTTCCTATTGATGCCATTAATTCTCATCCATAGTTATTAATGTCATCAATTGGTGAAGGATAACTTTTCAAACTTGTCTTCTTTCCGTTTTCTCCAAGGACTTGAATGAATATTAAAAGAAGATGGTTGAAAGTTTTGAAATTATTATTCATGATTTGTCAACATTAACTATTATGTAGCAATGTCCTTTGGTTCTATAAGTATCAATGATTAAATTAACAATAATAATTATTCAAGCTTTAACATGTCATCTTCTAATATTGAGTCAAGCTGTGGTTGGAGGCGGAAAGAAGATGAGTTGAACAGTTATCATTTTCCTATTGATGTCATTAATTCTCATCCATAGTTATTAATGTCATCAATTGGTGAAGGATAACTTTTCAAACTTATCTTCTTCCCGTCCTCTCCCAGGACTTGAATGAATATTAAAAGATGATTGAAAGTGTTGAAATTATTATTCATGATTTGTCATCATTAACTATTATTTAGCAATGTCCTTCGGTTCCATAAGTATCAATGATGAAATTAACAATAATAATTATTCAAGCTTTAACATGTCATCTTCTAATATTTAGTCAAACTGTGGTTGGAGACGGAAAGAAGATGAGTTAAAAAGTTATCATTTTCCTATTGATGCCATTAATTCTCATCCATAGTTATTAATGTCATCAATTGGTGAAGGATAACTTTTCAAACTTATCTTTTTCCCGTCTTCTCCCAGTACTTGAATGAATATTAAAGGAAGATGGCTGAAAGTTTTGAAATTATTATTAATGATTTGTCATCATTAACTATTATGTAGGAATGTCTTTCGGTTCCATAAGTATCAATGATGAAATTAACAATATTAATTATTCAAGCTTTAACATGTCATCTTCTAATATTCAGCTAAGCTGTGGTTGGAGACGGAAAGAAGATGAGTTGAACAGTTATCATTTTCATGCCATTAATTCTCATCCATAGTTATTACTGTCATTAATTGGTGAAAGATAACTTTTCAAACTTATCTTCTTTCCGTCCTCTCCCAGGACATGAATGAATATTAAAAGAAGATGGTTGAAAGTTTTGAAATTATTATTCATGATTTGTCAACATTAACTATTATGTAGCAATGTCCTTTGGTTCTATAAGTATCAATGATTAAATTAACAATAATAATTATTCAAGCTTTAACATGTCATCTTCTAATATTGAGTCAAGCTGTGGTTGGAGGCGGAAAGAAGATGAGTTGAACAGTTATCATTTTCCTATTGATGTCATTAATTCTCATCCATAGTTATTAATGTCATCAATTGGTGAAGGATAACTTTTCAAACTTATCTTCTTTCCGTCTTCTCCCAGGACTTGAATGAATATTAAAAGATGGCTGAAAGTTTTGAAATTATTATTCATGATTTGTCATCATTAACTATTATGTAGCAATGTCCTTCAGTTCCATAAGTATCAATGATGAAATTAACAATAATAATTATTCAAGCTTTAACATGTCATCTTCTAATATTCAGCTAAGCTGTGGTTGGAGACGGAAAGAAGATGAGTTGAACAGTTATCATTTTCATGCTATTAATTCTCATCCATAGTTATTAATGTCATTAATTGGTGAAAGATAACTTTTCAAACTTATCTTCTTTCCGTCCTCTCCCAGGACATGAATGAATATTAAAAGATGGTTGAAAGTGTTGAAATTATTATTCATGATTTGTCATCATTAACTATTATTTAGCAATGTCCTTCGGTTCCATAAGTATCAATGATGAAATTAACAATAATAATTATTCAAGCTTTAACATGTCATCTTCTAATATTTAGTCAAACTGTGGTTGGAGACGGAAAGAAGATGAGTTAAAAAGTTATCATTTTCCTATTGATGCCATTAATTCTCATCCATAGTTATTAATGTCATCAATTGGTGAAGGATAACTTTTCAAACTTATCTTTTTCCCGTCTTCTCCCAGTACTTGAATGAATATTAAAGGAAGATGGCTGAAAGTTTTGAAATTATTATTAATGATTTGTCATCATTAACTATTATGTAGGAATGTCTTTCGGTTCCATAAGTATGAATGATTAAATTAACAATAATAATTATTCAAGCTTTAACATGTCATCTTCAAATATTCAGTCAAGCTGTTGATGAAGACAGAAAGAAGATGAGTTGAACAGTTATCATTTTCCTATTGATGATATTAATTCCCATCCATAGTTATTAATGTCATCAATTGGTGAAGGATAACTTTTCAAACTTATCTTCTTCCCGTCTTCTCCCAATACTTGAATGAATATTAAAAGAAGATGGCTGAAAGTTTTGAAATTATTATTCATGATTTGTCATCATTAACTATTATGTAGCAATGTCCTTCGATTCCATAAGTATCAATGATGAAATTAATAATAAAAATTATTGAAGCTTTAACATGTCATCTTCTAATATTCACTCAAGCTGTGGATGGAGACCGAAAGAAGATGAGTTGAACAGTTATCATTTTCCTATTGATGCCATTAATTCTCATCCATAGTTATTAATGTCATCAATTGGTGAAGGATAACTTTTCAAACTTGTCTTCTTTCCGTTTTCTCCCAGGACTTGAATGAATATTAAAGGAAGATGGCTGAAAGTTTTGAAATTATTATTCATGATTTGTCATCATTAACTATTATGTAGCAATGTCCCTTCGGTTCCATAAGTATCAATGATGAAATTAACAATAATAATTATTTAAGCTTTAACATGTCATCTTCTAATATTCAGTCAAGCTGTGGTTGGAGACGGAAAGAAGATGAGTTGAACAGTTATCATTTTCCTATTGATGTCATTAATTCTCATCCATAGTTATTAATGTCATCAATTGGTGAATGATAACTTTTCAAACTTATCTTCTTCCCGTCTTCTCCCTATACTTGAATGAATATTAAAAGAAGATGGCTGAAAGTTTTGAAATTATTATTCATGATTTGTCATCATTAACTATTATGTAGCAATGTCCTTCGATTCCATAAGTATCAATGATGAAATTAACAATAATAATTATTCAAGCTTTAACATGTCGTCTTCTAATATTTAGTCAAGCTGTGGATGGAGACGGAAAGAAGATGAGTTGAACAGTTATCATTTTCCTATTGATGCCATTAATTCTCATCCATAGTTATTAATGTCATCAATTGGTGAAGGATAACTTTTCAAACTTGTCTTCTTTCCGTTTTCTCCCAGGACTTGAATGAATATTAAAAGAAGATGGTTGAAAGTTTTGAAATTATTATTCATGATTTGTCAACATTAACTATTATGTAGCAATGTCCTTTGGTTCCATAAGTATCAATGATGAAATTAACAATAATAATTATTCAAGCTTTAACATGTCATCTTCTAATATTGAGTCAAGCTGTGGTTGGAGACGGAAAGAAGATGAGTTGAACAATTATCATTTTCCTATTGATGCCATTAATTCTCATCCATAGTTATTAATGTCATCAATTGGTGAAGGATAACTTTTCAAACTTATCTTCTTTCCGTCTTCTCCCAGGACTTGAATGAATATTAAAAGATGGCTGAAAGTTTTGAAATTATTATTCATGATTTGTCATCATTAACTATTATGTAGCAATGTCCTTCGGTTCCATAAGTATCAATGATGAAATTAACAATAATAATTATTCAACCTTTAACATGTCATCTTCTAATATTCAGTCAAGCTGTGGTTGGAGACGGAAAGAAGATGAGTTGAACAGTTATCATTTTCCTATTGATGCCATTAATTCTCATCCATAGTTATTAATGTCATCAATTGGTGAAGGATAACTTTTCAAACTTATCTTCTTCCCGTCTTCTCCCTATACTTGAATGAATATTAAAAGAAGATGGCTGAAAGTTTTGAAATTATTATTCATGATTTGTCATCATTAACTATTATGTAGCAATGTCCTTCGATTCCATAAGTATCAATGATGAAATTAACAATAATAATTATTCAAGCTTTAACATGTCGTCTTCTAATATTTAGTCAAGCTGTGGATGGAGACGGAAAGAAGATGAGTTGAACAGTTATCATTTTCCTATTGATGCCATTAATTCTCATCCATAGTTATTAATGTCATCAATTGGTGAAGGATAACTTTTCAAACTTCTCTTTTTCCCGTCTTCTCCCAGTACTTGAATGAATATTAAAGGAAGATGGCTGAAAGTTTTGAAATTATTATTAATGATTTGTCATCATTAACTATTATGTAGGAATGTCTTTCGGTTCCATAAGTATGAATGATGAAATTAACAATAATAATTATTCAAGCTTTAACATGTCATCTTCAAATATTCAGTCAAGCTGTGGTTGGAGACGGAAAGAAGATGAGTTGAACAGTTATCATTTTCCTATTGATGTCATTAATTCTCATCCATAGTTATTAATGTCATCAATTGGTGAAGGATAACTTTTCAAACTTATCTTCTTCCCGTCTTCTCCCAATACTTGAATGAATATTAAAAGAAGATGGCTGAAAGTTTTGAAATTATTATTCATGATTTGTCATCATTAACTATTATGTAGCAATGTCCTTCGATTCCATAAGTATCAATGATGAAATTAATAATAAAAATTATTGAAGCTTTAACATGTCATCTTCTAATATTCACTCAAGCTGTGGATGGAGACCGAAAGAAGATGAGTTGAACAGTTATCATTTTCCTATTGATGCCATTAATTCTCATCCATAGTTATTAATGTCATCAATTGGTGAAGGATAACTTTTCAAACTTGTCTTCTTTCCGTTTTCTCCCAGGACTTGAATGAATATTAAAGGAAGATGGCTGAAAGTTTTGAAATTATTATTCATGATTTGTCATCATTAACTATTATGTAGCAATGTCCCTTCGGTTCCATAAGTATCAATGATGAAATTAACAATAATAATTATTTAAGCTTTAACATGTCATCTTCTAATATTCAGTCAAGCTGTGGTTGGAGACGGAAAGAAGATGAGTTGAACAGTTATCATTTTCCTATTGATGTCATTAATTCTCATCCATAGTTATTAATGTCATCAATTGGTGAATGATAACTTTTCAAACTTATCTTCTTCCCGTCTTCTCCCAATATTTGAATGAATATTAAAAGAAGATGGCTGAAAGTTTTGAAATTATTATTCATGATTTGTCATCATTAACTATTATGTAGCAATGTCCTTCGATTCCATAAGTATCAATGATGAAATTAACAATAATAATTATTCAAGCTTTAACATGTCGTCTTCTAATATTTAGTCAAGCTGTGGATGGAGACGGAAAGAAGATGAGTTGAACAGTTATCATTTTCCTATTGATGCCATTAATTCTCATCCATAGTTATTAATGTCATCAATTGGTGAAGGATAACTTTTCAAACTTGTCTTCTTTCCGTTTTCTCCCAGGACTTGAATGAATATTAAAAGAAGATGGTTGAAAGTTTTGAAATTATTATTCATGATTTGTCAACATTAACTATTATGTAGCAATGTCCTTTGGTTCCATAAGTATCAATGATGAAATTAACAATAATAATTATTCAAGCTTTAACATGTCATCTTCTAATATTGAGTCAAGCTGTGGTTGGAGACGGAAAGAAGATGAGTTGAACAGTTATCATTTTCCTATTGATGCCATTAATTCTCATCCATAGTTATTAATGTCATCAATTGGTGAAGGATAACTTTTCAAACTTATCTTCTTCCCGTCTTCTCCCTATACTTGAATGAATATTAAAAGAAGATGGCTGAAAGTTTTGAAATTATTATTCATGATTTGTCATCATTAACTATTATGTAGCAATGTCCTTCGATTCCATAAGTATCAATGATGAAATTAACAATAATAATTATTCAAGCTTTAACATGTCGTCTTCTAATATTTAGTCAAGCTGTGGATGGAGACGGAAAGAAGATGAGTTGAACAGTTATCATTTTCCTATTGATGCCATTAATTCTCATCCATAGTTATTAATGTCATCAATTGGTGAAGGATAACTTTTCAAACTTGTCTTCTTTCCGTTTTCTCCCAGGACTTGAATGAATATTAAAAGAAGATGGTTGAAAGTTTTGAAATTATTATTCATGATTTGTCAACATTAACTATTATGTAGCAATGTCCTTTGGTTCCATAAGTATCAATGATGAAATTAACAATAATAATTATTCAAGCTTTAACATGTCATCTTCTAATATTGAGTCAAGCTGTGGTTGGAGACGGAAAGAAGATGAGTTGAACAGTTATCATTTTCCTATTGATGCCATTAATTCTCATCCATAGTTATTAATGTCATCAATTGGTGAAGGATAACTTTTCAAACTTATCTTCTTTCCGTCTTCTCCCAGGACTTGAATGAATATTAAAAGATGGCTGAAAGTTTTGAAATTATTATTCATGATTTGTCATCATTAACTATTATGTAGCAATGTCCTTCGGTTCCATAAGTATCAATGATGAAATTAACAATAATAATTATTCAAACTTTAACATGTCATCTTCTAATATTCAGTCAAGCTGTGGTTGGAGACGGAAAGAAGATGAGTTGAACAGTTATCATTTTCCTATTGATGCCATTAATTCTCATCCATAGTTATTAATGTCATCAATTGGTGAAGGATAACTTTTCAAACTTATCTTCTTCCCGTCTTCTCCCAATACTTGAATGAATATTAAAAGAAGATGGCTGAAAGTTTTGAAATTATTATTCATGATTTGTCATCATTAACTATTATGTAGCAATGTCCTTCGATTCCATAAGTATCAATGATGAAATTAACAATAATATTTATTCAAGCTTTAACATGTCATCTTCTAATATTTAGTCAAGCTGTGGATGGAGACGGAAAGAAGATGAGTTGAACAGTTATCATTTTCCTATTGATGCCATTAATTCTCATCCATAGTTATTAATGTCATCAATTGGTGAAGGATAACTTTTCAAACTTGTCTTCTTTCCGTTTTCTTCCAGGACTTGAATGAATATTAAAAGATGGTTGAAAGTTTTGAAATTATTATTCATGATTTGTCAACATTAACTATTATGTAGCAATGTCCTTCGGTTCCATAAGTATCAATGATGAAATTAACAATAATAATTATTCAAGCTTTAACATATCATCTTCTAATATTGAGTCAAGCTGTGGTTGGAGACGGAAAGAAGATGAGTTGAACAGTTATCATTTTCCTATTGATGCCATTAATTCTCATCCATAGTTATTAATGTCATCAATTGGTGAAGGATAACTTTTCAAACTTGTCTTCTTTCCGTTTTCTCCCAGGACTTGAATGAATATTAAAAGAAGATGGTTGAAAGTTTTGAAATTATTATTCATGATTTGTCAACATTAACTATTATGTAGCAATGTCCTTCGATTCCATAAGTATCAATGATGAAATTAACAATAATAATTATTCAAGCTTTAACATGTCATCTTCTAATATTTAGTCAAGCTGTGGATGGAGACGGAAAGAAGATGAGTTGAACAGTTATCATTTTCCTATTGATGCCATTAATTCTCATCCATAGTTATTAATGTCATCAATTGGTGAAGGATAACTTTTCAAACTTGTCTTCTTCCCGTCTTCTCCCAATACTTGAATGAATATTAAAAGAAGATGGCTGAAAGTTTTGAAATTATTATTCATGATTTGTCATCATTAACTATTATGTAGCAATGTCCTTCGATTCCATAAGTATCAATGATGAAATTAACAATAATAATTATTCAAGCTTTAACATGTCATCTTCTAATATTTAGTCAAGCTGTGGATGGAGACGGAAAGAAGATGAGTTGAACAGTTATCATTTTCCTATTGATGCCATTAATTCTCATCCATAGTTATTAATGTCATCAATTGGTGAAGGATAACTTTTCAAACTTGTCTTCTTTCCGTTTTCTCCCAGGACTTGAATGAATATTAAAAGAAGATGGTTGAAAGTTTTGAAATTATTATTCATGATTTGTCAACATTAACTATTATGTAGCAATGTCCTTTGGTTCCATAAGTATCAATGATGAAATTAACAATAATAATTATTCAAGCTTTAACATGTCATCTTTTAATATTTAGTCAAGCTGTGGTTGGAGACGGAAAGAAGATGAGTTGAACAGTTATCATTTTCCTATTGATGCCATTAATTCTCATCCATAGTTATTAATGTCATCAATTGGTGAAGGATAACTTTTCAAACTTATCTTCTTTCCGTCTTCTCCCAGTACTTGAATGAATATTAAAAGATGGTTGAAAGTTTTGAAATTATTATTCATGATTTGTCATCATTAACTATTATGTAGCAATGTCCTTCGGTTCCATAAGTATCAATGATGAAATTAACAATAATAATTATTCAAACTTTAACATGTCATCTTCTAATATTCAGTCAAGCTGTGGTTGGAGACGGAAAGAAGATGAGTTGAACAGTTATCATTTTCCTATTGATGCCATTAATTCTCATCCATAGTTATTAATGTCATCAATTGGTGAAGGATAACTTTTCAAACTTATCTTCTTCCCGTCTTCTCCCAATACTTGAATGAATATTAAAAGAAGATGGCTGAAAGTTTTGAAATTATTATTCATGATTTGTCATCATTAACTATTATGTAGCAATGTCCTTCGATTCCATAAGTATCAATGATGAAATTAACAATAATATTTATTCAAGCTTTAACATGTCATCTTCTAATATTTAGTCAAGCTGTGGATGGAGACGGAAAGAAGATGAGTTGAACAGTTATCATTTTCCTATTGATGCCATTAATTCTCATCCATAGTTATTAATGTCATCAATTGGTGAAGGATAACTTTTCAAACTTGTCTTCTTTCCGTTTTCTTCCAGGACTTGAATGAATATTAAAAGATGGTTGAAAGTTTTGAAATTATTATTCATGATTTGTCAACATTAACTATTATGTAGCAATGTCCTTCGGTTCCATAAGTATCAATGATGAAATTAACAATAATAATTATTCAAGCTTTAACATATCATCTTCTAATATTGAGTCAAGCTGTGGTTGGAGACGGAAAGAAGATGAGTTGAACAGTTATCATTTTCCTATTGATGCCATTAATTCTCATCCATAGTTATTAATGTCATCAATTGGTGAAGGATAACTTTTCAAACTTGTCTTCTTTCCGTTTTCTCCCAGGACTTGAATGAATATTAAAAGAAGATGGTTGAAAGTTTTGAAATTATTATTCATGATTTGTCAACATTAACTATTATGTAGCAATGTCCTTCGATTCCATAAGTATCAATGATGAAATTAACAATAATAATTATTCAAGCTTTAACATGTCATCTTCTAATATTTAGTCAAGCTGTGGATGGAGACGGAAAGAAGATGAGTTGAACAGTTATCATTTTCCTATTGATGCCATTAATTCTCATCCATAGTTATTAATGTCATCAATTGGTGAAGGATAACTTTTCAAACTTGTCTTCTTCCCGTCTTCTCCCAATACTTGAATGAATATTAAAAGAAGATGGCTGAAAGTTTTGAAATTATTATTCATGATTTGTCATCATTAACTATTATGTAGCAATGTCCTTCGATTCCATAAGTATCAATGATGAAATTAACAATAATAATTATTCAAGCTTTAACATGTCATCTTCTAATATTTAGTCAAGCTGTGGATGGAGACGGAAAGAAGATGAGTTGAACAGTTATCATTTTCCTATTGATGCCATTAATTCTCATCCATAGTTATTAATGTCATCAATTGGTGAAGGATAACTTTTCAAACTTGTCTTCTTTCCGTTTTCTCCCAGGACTTGAATGAATATTAAAAGAAGATGGTTGAAAGTTTTGAAATTATTATTCATGATTTGTCAACATTAACTATTATGTAGCAATGTCCTTTGGTTCCATAAGTATCAATGATGAAATTAACAATAATAATTATTCAAGCTTTAACATGTCATCTTCTAATATTGAGTCAAGCTGTGGTTGGAGACGGAAAGAAGATGAGTTGAACAGTTATCATTTTCCTATTGATGCCATTAATTCTCATCCATAGTTATTAATGTCATCAATTGGTGAAGGATAACTTTTCAAACTTATCTTCTTTCCGTCTTCTCCCAGGACTTGAATGAATATTAAAAGATGGCTGAAAGTTTTGAAATTATTATTCATGATTTGTCATCATTAACTATTATGTAGCAATGTCCTTCGGTTCCATAAGTATCAATGATGAAATTAACAATAATAATTATTCAAACTTTAACATGTCATCTTCTAATATTCAGTCAAGCTGTGGTTGGAGACGGAAAGAAGATGAGTTGAACAGTTATCATTTTCCTATTGATGCCATTAATTCTCATCCATAGTTATTAATGTCATCAATTGGTGAAGGATAACTTTTCAAACTTATCTTCTTCCCGTCTTCTCCCAATACTTGAATGAATATTAAAAGAAGATGGCTGAAAGTTTTAAAATTATTATTCATGATTTGTCATCATTAACTATTATGTAGCAATGTCCTTCGATTCCATAAGTATCAATGATGAAATTAACAATAATATTTATTCAAGCTTTAACATGTCATCTTCTAATATTTAGTCAAGCTGTGGATGGAGACGGAAAGAAGATGAGTTGAACAGTTATCATTTTCCTATTGATGCCATTAATTCTCATCCATAGTTATTAATGTCATCAATTGGTGAAGGATAACTTTTCAAACTTGTCTTCTTTCCGTTTTCTCCCAGGACTTGAATGAATATTAAAAGATGGTTGAAAGTTTTGAAATTATTATTCATGATTTGTCAACATTAACTATTATGTAGCAATGTCCTTCGGTTCCATAAGTATCAATGATGAAATTAACAATAATAATTATTCAAGCTTTAACATGTCATCTTCTAATATTGAGTCAAGCTGTGGTTGGAGACGGAAAGAAGATGAGTTGAACAGTTATCATTTTCCTATTGATGCCATTAATTCTCATCCATAGTTATTAATGTCATCAATTGGTGAAGGATAACTTTTCAAACTTGTCTTCTTTCCGTTTTCTCCCAGGACTTGAATGAATATTAAAAGAAGATGGTTGAAAGTTTTGAAATTATTATTCATGATTTGTCAACATTAACTATTATGTAGCAATGTCCTTCGATTCCATAAGTATCAATGATGAAATTAACAATAATAATTATTCAAGCTTTAACATGTCATCTTCTAATATTTAGTCAAGCTGTGGATGGAGACGGAAAGAAGATGAGTTGAACAGTTATCATTTTCCTATTGATGCCATTAATTCTCATCCATAGTTATTAATGTCATCAATTGGTGAAGGATAACTTTTCAAACTTGTCTTCTTTCCGTTTTCTCCCAGGACTTGAATGAATATTAAAAGAAGATGGTTGAAAGTTTTGAAATTATTATTCATGATTTGTCAACATTAACTATTATGTAGCAATGTCCTTTGGTTCCATAAGTATCAATGATGAAATTAACAATAATAATTATTCAAGCTTTAACATGTCATCTTTTAATATTTAGTCAAGCTGTGGTTGGAGACGGAAAGAAGATGAGTTGAACAGTTATCATTTTCCTATTGATGCCATTAATTCTCATCCATAGTTATTAATGTCATCAATTGGTGAAGGATAACTTTTCAAACTTATCTTCTTTCCGTTTTCTCCCAGGACTTGAATGAATATTAAAAATGGTTGAAAGTTTTGAAATTATTATTCATGATTTGTCAACATTAACTATTATGTAGCAATGTCCTTCGGTTCCATAAGTATCAATGATGAAATTAACAATAATAATTATTCAAGCTTTAACATGTCATCTTCTAATATTGAGTCAAGCTGTGGTTGGAGACGGAAAGAAGATGAGTTGAACAGTTATCATTTTCCTATTAATGCCATTAATTCTCATCCATAGTTATTAATGTCATCAATTGGTGAATGATAACTTTTCAAACTTATCTTCTTCCCGTCTTCTCCCAATACTTGAATGAATATTAAAAGAAGATGGCTGAAAGTTTTGAAATTATTATTCATGATTTGTCATCATTAACTATTATGTAGCAATGTCCTTCGATTCCATAAGTATCAATGATGAAATTAACAATAATAATTATTCAAGCTTTAACATGTCATCTTCTAATATTTAGTCAAGCTGTGGATGGAGACGGAAAGAAGATGAGTTGAACAGTTATCATTTTTCTATTGATGCCATTAATTCTCATCCATAGTTATTAATGTCATCAATTGGTGAAGGATAACTTTTCAAACTTGTCTTCTTCCCGTCTTCTCCCAATACTTGAATGAATATTAAAAGAAGATGGCTGAAAGTTTTGAAATTATTATTCATGATTTGTCAACATTAACTATTATGTAGCAATGTCCTTTGGTTCCATAAGTATCAATGATGAAATTAACAATAATAATTATTCAAGCTTTAACATGTCATCTTCTAATATTTAGTCAAGCTGTGGATGGAGACGGAAAGAAGATGAGTTGAACAGTTATCATTTTCCTATTGATGCCATTAATTCTCATCCATAGTTATTAATGTCATCAATTGGTGAAGGATAACTTTTCAAACTTGTCTTCTTTCCGTTTTCTCCCAGGACTTGAATGAATATTAAAAGAAGATGGTTGAAAGTTTTGAAATTATTATTCATGATTTGTCAACATTAACTATTATGTAGCAATGTCCTTTGGTTCCATAAGTATCAATGATGAAATTAACAATAATAATTATTCAAGCTTTAACATGTTATCTTCTAATATTTAGTCAAGCTGTGGTTGGAGACGGAAAGAAGATGAGTTGAACAGTTATCATTTTCCTATTGATGCCATTAATTCTCATCCATAGTTATTAATGTCATCAATTGGTGAAGGATAACTTTTCAAACTTATCTTCTTTCCGTCTTCTCCCAGGACTTGAATGAATATTAAAAGATGGCTGAAAGTTTTGAAATTATTATTCATGATTTGTCATCATTAACTATTATGTAGCAATGTCCTTCGGTTCCATAAGTATCAATGATGAAATTAACAATAATAATTATTCAAACTTTAACATGTCATCTTCTAATATTCAGTCAAGCTGTGGTTGGAGACGGAAAGAAGATGAGTTGAACAGTTATCATTTTCCTATTGATGCCATTAATTCTCATCCATAGTTATTAATGTCATCAATTGGTGAAGGATAACTTTTCAAACTTATCTTCTTCCCGTCTTCTCCCAATACTTGAATGAATATTAAAAGAAGATGGCTGAAAGTTTTGAAATTATTATTCATGATTTGTCATCATTAACTATTATGTAGCAATGTCCTTCGATTCCATAAGTATCAATGATGAAATTAACAATAATAATTATTCAAGCTTTAACATGTCGTCTTCTAATATTTAGTCAAGCTGTGGATGGAGACGGAAAGAAGATGAGTTGAACAGTTATCATTTTCCTATTGATGCCATTAATTCTCATCCATAGTTATTAATGTCATCAATTGGTGAAGGATAACTTTTCAAACTTGTCTTCTTTCCGTTTTCTCCCAGGACTTGAATGAATATTAAAAGAAGATGGTTGAAAGTTTTGAAATTATTATTCATGATTTGTCAACATTAACTATTATGTAGCAATGTCCTTTGGTTCCATAAGTATCAATGATGAAATTAACAATAATAATTATTCAAGCTTTAACATGTCATCTTCTAATATTGAGTCAAGCTGTGGTTGGAGACGGAAAGAAGATGAGTTGAACAGTTATCATTTTCCTATTGATGCCATTAATTCTCATCCATAGTTATTAATGTCATCAATTGGTGAAGGATAACTTTTCAAACTTATCTTCTTTCCGTCTTCTCCCAGGACTTGAATGAATATTAAAAGATGGCTGAAAGTTTTGAAATTATTATTCATGATTTGTCATCATTAACTATTATGTAGCAATGTCCTTCGGTTCCATAAGTATCAATGATGAAATTAACAATAATAATTATTCAAACTTTAACATGTCATCTTCTAATATTCAGTCAAGCTGTGGTTGGAGACGGAAAGAAGATGAGTTGAACAGTTATCATTTTCCTATTGATGCCATTAATTCTCATCCATAGTTATTAATGTCATCAATTGGTGAAGGATAACTTTTCAAACTTATCTTCTTCCCGTCTTCTCCCAATACTTGAATGAATATTAAAAGAAGATGGCTGAAAGTTTTGAAATTATTATTCATGATTTGTCATCATTAACTATTATGTAGCAATGTCCTTCGATTCCATAAGTATCAATGATGAAATTAACAATAATATTTATTCAAGCTTTAACATGTCATCTTCTAATATTTAGTCAAGCTGTGGATGGAGACGGAAAGAAGATGAGTTGAACAGTTATCATTTTCCTATTGATGCCATTAATTCTCATCCATAGTTATTAATGTCATCAATTGGTGAAGGATAACTTTTCAAACTTGTCTTCTTTCCGTTTTCTCCCAATACTTGAATGAATATTAAAAGAAGATGGCTGAAAGTTTTGAAATTATTATTCATGATTTGTCATCATTAACTATTATGTAGCAATGTCCTTCGATTCCATAAGTATCAATGATGAAATTAACAATAATAATTATTCAAGCTTTAACATGTCATCTTCTAATATTTAGTCAAGCTGTGGATGGAGACGGAAAGAAGATGAGTTGAACAGTTATCATTTTCCTATTGATGCCATTAATTCTCATCCATAGTTATTAATGTCATCAATTGGTGAAGGATAACTTTTCAAACTTATCTTCTTCCCGTCTTCTCCCAATACTTGAATGAATATTAAAAGAAGATGGCTGAAAGTTTTGAAATTATTATTCATGATTTGTCATCATTAACTATTATGTAGCAATGTCCTTCGATTCCATAAGTATCAATGATGAAATTAACAATAATAATTATTCAAGCTTTAACATGTCATCTTCTAATATTTAGTCAAGCTGTGGATGGAGACGGAAAGAAGATGAGTTGAACAGTTATCATTTTCCTATTGATGCCATTAATTCTCATCCATAGTTATTAATGTCATCAATTGGTGAAGGATAACTTTTCAAACTTGTCTTCTTCCCGTCTTCTCCCAATACTTGAATGAATATTAAAAGAAGATGGCTGAAAGTTTTGAAATTATTATTCATGATTTGTCATCATTAACTATTATGTAGCAATGTCCTTCGATTCCATAAGTATCAATGATGAAATTAACAATAATAATTATTCAAGCTTTAACATGTCGTCTTCTAATATTTAGTCAAGCTGTGGATGGAGACGGAAAGAAGATGAGTTGAACAGTTATCATTTTCCTATTGATGCCATTAATTCTCATCCATAGTTATTAATGTCATCAATTGGTGAAGGATAACTTTTCAAACTTGTCTTCTTTCCGTTTTCTCCCAGGACTTGAATGAATATTAAAAGAAGATGGTTGAAAGTTTTGAAATTATTATTCATGATTTGTCAACATTAACTATTATGTAGCAATGTCCTTCGGTTCCATAAGTATCAATGATGAAATTAACAATAATAATTATTCAAGCTTTAACATGTCATCTTCTAATATTTAGTCAAGCTGTGGATGGAGACGGAAAGAAGATGAGTTGAACAGTTATCATTTTCCTATTGATGCCATTAATTCTCATCCATAGTTATTAATGTCATCAATTGGTGAAGGATAACTTTTCAAACTTGTCTTCTTTCCGTTTTCTCCCAGGACTTGAATGAATATTAAAAGATGGCTGAAAGTTTTGAAATTATTATTCATGATTTGTCATCATTAACTATTATGTAGCAATGTCCTTCGGTTCCATAAGTATCAATGATGAAATTAACAATAATAATTATTCAAACTTTAACATGTCATCTTCTAATATTCAGTCAAGCTGTGGTTGGAGACGGAAAGAAGATGAGTTGAACAGTTATCATTTTCCTATTGATGCCATTAATTCTCATCCATAGTTATTAATGTCATCAATTGGTGAAGGATAACTTTTCAAACTTATCTTCTTCCCGTCTTCTCCCAATACTTGAATGAATATTAAAAGAAGATGGCTGAAAGTTTTGAAATTATTATTCATGATTTGTCATCATTAACTATTATGTAGCAATGTCCTTCGATTCCATAAGTATCAATGATGAAATTAACAATAATAATTATTCAAGCTTTAACATGTCATCTTCTAATATTTAGTCAAGCTGTGGATGGAGACGGAAAGAAGATGAGTTGAACAGTTATCATTTTCCTATTGATGCCATTAATTCTCATCCATAGTTATTAATGTCATCAATTGGTGAAGGATAACTTTTCAAACTTGTCTTCTTCCCGTCTTCTCCCAATACTTGAATGAATATTAAAAGAAGATGGCTGAAAGTTTTGAAATTATTATTCATGATTTGTCATCATTAACTATTATGTAGCAATGTCCTTCGATTCCATAAGTATCAATGATGAAATTAACAATAATAATTATTCAAGCTTTAACATGTCATCTTCTAATATTTAGTCAAGCTGTGGATGGAGACGGAAAGAAGATGAGTTGAACAGTTATCATTTTCCTATTGATGCCATTAATTCTCATCCATAGTTATTAATGTCATCAATTGGTGAAGGATAACTTTTCAAACTTGTCTTCTTCCCGTCTTCTCCCAATACTTGAATGAATATTAAAAGAAGATGGCTGAAAGTTTTGAAATTATTATTCATGATTTGTCAACATTAACTATTATGTAGCAATGTCCTTTGGTTCCATAAGTATCAATGATGAAATTAACAATAATAATTATTCAAGCTTTAACATGTCATCTTCTAATATTTAGTCAAGCTGTGGATGGAGACGGAAAGAAGATGAGTTGAACAGTTATCATTTTCCTATTGATGCCATTAATTCTCATCCATAGTTATTAATGTCATCAATTGGTGAAGGATAACTTTTCAAACTTGTCTTCTTTCCGTTTTCTCCCAGGACTTGAATGAATATTAAAAGAAGATGGTTGAAAGTTTTGAAATTATTATTCATGATTTGTCAACATTAACTATTATGTAGCAATGTCCTTTGGTTCCATAAGTATCAATGATGAAATTAACAATAATAATTATTCAAGCTTTAACATGTTATCTTCTAATATTTAGTCAAGCTGTGGTTGGAGACGGAAAGAAGATGAGTTGAACAGTTATCATTTTCCTATTGATGCCATTAATTCTCATCCATAGTTATTAATGTCATCAATTGGTGAAGGATAACTTTTCAAACTTATCTTCTTTCCGTCTTCTCCCAGGACTTGAATGAATATTAAAAGATGGCTGAAAGTTTTGAAATTATTATTCATGATTTGTCATCATTAACTATTATGTAGCAATGTCCTTCGGTTCCATAAGTATCAATGATGAAATTAACAATAATAATTATTCAAACTTTAACATGTCATCTTCTAATATTCAGTCAAGCTGTGGTTGGAGACGGAAAGAAGATGAGTTGAACAGTTATCATTTTCCTATTGATGCCATTAATTCTCATCCATAGTTATTAATGTCATCAATTGGTGAAGGATAACTTTTCAAACTTGTCTTCTTTCCGTTTTCTCCCAGGACTTGAATGAATATTAAAAGAAGATGGCTGAAAGTTTTGAAATTATTATTCATGATTTGTCATCATTAACTATTATGTAGCAATGTCCTTCGATTCCATAAGTATCAATGATGAAATTAACAATAATAATTATTCAAGCTTTAACATGTCGTCTTCTAATATTTAGTCAAGCTGTGGATGGAGACGGAAAGAAGATGAGTTGAACAGTTATCATTTTCCTATTGATGCCATTAATTCTCATCCATAGTTATTAATGTCATCAATTGGTGAAGGATAACTTTTCAAACTTGTCTTCTTTCCGTTTTCTCCCAGGACTTGAATGAATATTAAAAGAAGATGGTTGAAAGTTTTGAAATTATTATTCATGATTTGTCAACATTAACTATTATGTAGCAATGTCCTTCGGTTCCATAAGTATCAATGATGAAATTAACAATAATAATTATTCAAGCTTTAACATGTCATCTTCTAATATTGAGTCAAGCTGTGGTTGGAGACGGAAAGAAGATGAGTTGAACAGTTATCATTTTCCTATTGATGCCATTAATTCTCATCCATAGTTATTAATGTCATCAATTGGTGAAGGATAACTTTTCAAACTTGTCTTCTTTCCGTTTTCTCCCAGGACTTGAATGAATATTAAAAGATGGCTGAAAGTTTTGAAATTATTATTCATGATTTGTCATCATTAACTATTATGTAGCAATGTCCTTCGGTTCCATAAGTATCAATGATGAAATTAACAATAATAATTATTCAAACTTTAACATGTCATCTTCTAATATTCAGTCAAGCTGTGGTTGGAGACGGAAAGAAGATGAGTTGAACAGTTATCATTTTCCTATTGATGCCATTAATTCTCATCCATAGTTATTAATGTCATCAATTGGTGAAGGATAACTTTTCAAACTTATCTTCTTCCCGTCTTCTCCCAATACTTGAATGAATATTAAAAGAAGATGGCTGAAAGTTTTGAAATTATTATTCATGATTTGTCATCATTAACTATTATGTAGCAATGTCCTTCGATTCCATAAGTATCAATGATGAAATTAACAATTATATTTATTCAAGCTTTAACATGTCATCTTCTAATATTTAGTCAAGCTGTGGATGGAGACGGAAAGAAGATGAGTTGAACAGTTATCATTTTCCTATTGATGCCATTAATTCTCATCCATAGTTATTAATGTCATCAATTGGTGAAGGATAACTTTTCAAACTTGTCTTCTTCCCGTCTTCTCCCAATACTTGAATGAATATTAAAAGAAGATGGCTGAAAGTTTTGAAATTATTATTCATGATTTGTCATCATTAACTATTATGTAGCAATGTCCTTCGATTCCATAAGTATCAATGATGAAATTAACAATAATAATTATTCAAGCTTTAACATGTCATCTTCTAATATTTAGTCAAGCTGTGGATGGAGACGGAAAGAAGATGAGTTGAACAGTTATCATTTTCCTATTGATGCCATTAATTCTCATCCATAGTTATTAATGTCATCAATTGGTGAAGGATAACTTTTCAAACTTGTCTTCTTTCCGTTTTCTCCCAGGACTTGAATGAATATTAAAAGATGGTTGAAAGTTTTGAAATTATTATTCATGATTTGTCAACATTAACTATTATGTAGCAATGTCCTTCGGTTCCATAAGTATCAATGATGAAATTAACAATAATAATTATTCAAGCTTTAACATGTCATCTTCTAATATTGAGTCAAGCTGTGGTTGGAGACGGAAAGAAGATGAGTTGAACAGTTATCATTTTCCTATTGATGCCATTAATTCTCATCCATAGTTATTAATGTCATCAATTGGTGAAGGATAACTTTTCAAACTTGTCTTCTTTCCGTTTTCTCCCAGGACTTGAATGAATATTAAAAGAAGATGGTTGAAAGTTTTGAAATTATTATTCATGATTTGTCAACATTAACTATTATGTAGCAATGTCCTTCGATTCCATAAGTATCAATGATGAAATTAACAATAATAATTATTCAAGCTTTAACATGTCATCTTCTAATATTTAGTCAAGCTGTGGATGGAGACGGAAAGAAGATGAGTTGAACAGTTATCATTTTCCTATTGATGCCATTAATTCTCATCCATAGTTATTAATGTCATCAATTGGTGAAGGATAACTTTTCAAACTTGTCTTCTTCCCGTCTTCTCCCAATACTTGAATGAATATTAAAAGAAGATGGCTGAAAGTTTTGAAATTATTATTCATGATTTGTCATCATTAACTATTATGTAGCAATGTCCTTCGATTCCATAAGTATCAATGATGAAATTAACAATAATAATTATTCAAGCTTTAACATGTCATCTTCTAATATTTAGTCAAGCTGTGGATGGAGACGGAAAGAAGATGAGTTGAACAGTTATCATTTTCCTATTGATGCCATTAATTCTCATCCATAGTTATTAATGTCATCAATTGGTGAAGGATAACTTTTCAAACTTGTCTTCTTTCCGTTTTCTCCCAGGACTTGAATGAATATTAAAAGAAGATGGTTGAAAGTTTTGAAATTATTATTCATGATTTGTCATCATTAACTATTATGTAGCAATGTCCTTCGATTCCATAAGTATCCATGATGAAATTAACAATAATAATTATTCAAGCTTTAACATGTCATCTTCTAATATTTAGTCAAGCTGTGGATGGAGACGGAAAGAAGATGAGTTGAACAGTTATCATTTTCCTATTGATGCCATTAATTCTCATCCATAGTTATTAATGTCATCAATTGGTGAAGGATAACTTTTCAAACTTGTCTTCTTTCCGTTTTCTCCCAGGACTTGAATGAATATTAAAAGAAGATGGTTGAAAGTTTTGAAATTATTATTCATGATTTGTCAACATTAACTATTATGTAGCAATGTCCTTTGGTTCCATAAGTATCAATGATGAAATTAACAATAATAATTATTCAAGCTTTAACATGTCATCTTCTAATATTGAGTCAAGCTGTGGTTGGAGACGGAAAGAAGATGAGTTGAACAGTTATCATTTTCCTATTGATGCCATTAATTCTCATCCATAGTTATTAATGTCATCAATTGGTGAAGGATAACTTTTCAAACTTATCTTCTTTCCGTCTTCTCCCAGGACTTGAATGAATATTAAAAGATGGCTGAAAGTTTTGAAATTATTATTCATGATTTGTCATCATTAACTATTATGTAGCAATGTCCTTCGGTTCCATAAGTATCAATGATGAAATTAACAATAATAATTATTCAAACTTTAACATGTCATCTTCTAATATTCAGTCAAGCTGTGGTTGGAGACGGAAAGAAGATGAGTTGAACAGTTATCATTTTCCTATTGATGCCATTAATTCTCATCCATAGTTATTAATGTCATCAATTGGTGAAGGATAACTTTTTAAACTTATCTTCTTCCCGTCTTCTCCCAATACTTGAATGAATATTAAAAGAAGATGGCTGAAAGTTTTGAAATTATTATTCATGATTTGTCATCATTAACTATTATGTAGCAATGTCCTTCGATTCCATAAGTATCAATGATGAAATTAACAATAATATTTATTCAAGCTTTAACATGTCATCTTCTAATATTTAGTCAAGCTGTGGATGGAGACGGAAAGAAGATGAGTTGAACAGTTATCATTTTCCTATTGATGCCATTAATTCTCATCCATAGTTATTAATGTCATCAATTGGTGAAGGATAACTTTTCAAACTTGTCTTCTTTCCGTTTTCTTCCAGGACTTGAATGAATATTAAAAGATGGTTGAAAGTTTTGAAATTATTATTCATGATTTGTCAACATTAACTATTATGTAGCAATGTCCTTCGGTTCCATAAGTATCAATGATGAAATTAACAATAATAATTATTCAAGCTTTAACATATCATCTTCTAATATTGAGTCAAGCTGTGGTTGGAGACGGAAAGAAGATGAGTTGAACAGTTATCATTTTCCTATTGATGCCATTAATTCTCATCCATAGTTATTAATGTCATCAATTGGTGAAGGATAACTTTTCAAACTTGTCTTCTTTCCGTTTTCTCCCAGGACTTGAATGAATATTAAAAGAAGATGGTTGAAAGTTTTGAAATTATTATTCATGATTTGTCAACATTAACTATTATGTAGCAATGTCCTTCGATTCCATAAGTATCAATGATGAAATTAACAATAATAATTATTCAAGCTTTAACATGTCATCTTCTAATATTTAGTCAAGCTGTGGATGGAGACGGAAAGAAGATGAGTTGAACAGTTATCATTTTCCTATTGATGCCATTAATTCTCATCCATAGTTATTAATGTCATCAATTGGTGAAGGATAACTTTTCAAACTTGTCTTCTTCCCGTCTTCTCCCAATACTTGAATGAATATTAAAAGAAGATGGCTGAAAGTTTTGAAATTATTATTCATGATTTGTCATCATTAACTATTATGTAGCAATGTCCTTCGATTCCATAAGTATCAATGATGAAATTAACAATAATAATTATTCAAGCTTTAACATGTCATCTTCTAATATTTAGTCAAGCTGTGGATGGAGACGGAAAGAAGATGAGTTGAACAGTTATCATTTTCCTATTGATGCCATTAATTCTCATCCATAGTTATTAATGTCATCAATTGGTGAAGGATAACTTTTCAAACTTGTCTTCTTTCCGTTTTCTCGCAGGACTTGAATGAATATTAAAAGAAGATGGTTGAAAGTTTTGAAATTATTATTCATGATTTGTCAACATTAACTATTATGTAGCAATGTCCTTTGGTTCCATAAGTATCAATGATGAAATTAACAATAATAATTATTCAAGCTTTAACATGTCATCTTTTAATATTTAGTCAAGCTGTGGTTGGAGACGGAAAGAAGATGAGTTGAACAGTTATCATTTTCCTATTGATGCCATTAATTCCCATCCATAGTTATTAATGTCATCAATTGGTGAAGGATAACTTTTCAAACTTATCTTCTTTCCGTCTTCTCCCAGTACTTGAATGAATATTAAAAGATGGTTGAAAGTTTTGAAATTATTATTCATGATTTGTCATCATTAACTATTATGTAGCAATGTCCTTCGGTTCCATAAGTATCAATGATGAAATTAACAATAATAATTATTCAAACTTTAACATGTCATCTTCTAATATTCAGTCAAGCTGTGGTTGGAGACGGAAAGAAGATGAGTTGAACAGTTATCATTTTCCTATTGATGCCATTAATTCTCATCCATAGTTATTAATGTCATCAATTGGTGAAGGATAACTTTTCAAACTTATCTTCTTCCCGTCTTCTCCCAATACTTGAATGAATATTAAAAGAAGATGGCTGAAAGTTTTGAAATTATTATTCATGATTTGTCATCATTAACTATTATGTAGCAATGTCCTTCGATTCCATAAGTATCAATGATGAAATTAACAATAATATTTATTCAAGCTTTAACATGTCATCTTCTAATATTTAGTCAAGCTGTGGATGGAGACGGAAAGAAGATGAGTTGAACAGTTATCATTTTCCTATTGATGCCATTAATTCTCATCCATAGTTATTAATGTCATCAATTGGTGAAGGATAACTTTTCAAACTTGTCTTCTTTCCGTTTTCTTCCAGGACTTGAATGAATATTAAAAGATGGTTGAAAGTTTTGAAATTATTATTCATGATTTGTCAACATTAACTATTATGTAGCAATGTCCTTCGGTTCCATAAGTATCAATGATGAAATTAACAATAATAATTATTCAAGCTTTAACATATCATCTTCTAATATTGAGTCAAGCTGTGGTTGGAGACGAAAAGAAGATGAGTTGAACAGTTATCATTTTCCTATTGATGCCATTAATTCTCATCCATAGTTATTAATGTCATCAATTGGTGAAGGATAACTTTTCAAACTTGTCTTCTTTCCGTTTTCTCCCAGGACTTGAATGAATATTAAAAGAAGATGGTTGAAAGTTTTGAAATTATTATTCATGATTTGTCAACATTAACTATTATGTAGCAATGTCCTTCGATTCCATAAGTATCAATGATGAAATTAACAATAATAATTATTCAAGCTTTAACATGTCATCTTCTAATATTTAGTCAAGCTGTGGATGGAGACGGAAAGAAGATGAGTTGAACAGTTATCATTTTCCTATTGATGCCATTAATTCTCATCCATAGTTATTAATGTCATCAATTGGTGAAGGATAACTTTTCAAACTTGTCTTCTTCCCGTCTTCTCCCAATACTTGAATGAATATTAAAAGAAGATGGCTGAAAGTTTTGAAATTATTATTCATGATTTGTCATCATTAACTATTATGTAGCAATGTCCTTCGATTCCATAAGTATCAATGATGAAATTAACAATAATAATTATTCAAGCTTTAACATGTCATCTTCTAATATTTAGTCAAGCTGTGGATGGAGACGGAAAGAAGATGAGTTGAACAGTTATCATTTTCCTATTGATGCCATTAATTCTCATCCATAGTTATTAATGTCATCAATTGGTGAAGGATAACTTTTCAAACTTGTCTTCTTTCCGTTTTCTCGCAGGACTTGAATGAATATTAAAAGAAGATGGTTGAAAGTTTTGAAATTATTATTCATGATTTGTCAACATTAACTATTATGTAGCAATGTCCTTTGGTTCCATAAGTATCAATGATGAAATTAACAATAATAATTATTCAAGCTTTAACATGTCATCTTTTAATATTTAGTCAAGCTGTGGTTGGAGACGGAAAGAAGATGAGTTGAACAGTTATCATTTTCCTATTGATGCCATTAATTCCCATCCATAGTTATTAATGTCATCAATTGGTGAAGGATAACTTTTCAAACTTATCTTCTTTCCGTCTTCTCCCAGTACTTGAATGAATATTAAAAGATGGTTGAAAGTTTTGAAATTATTATTCATGATTTGTCATCATTAACTATTATGTAGCAATGTCCTTCGGTTCCATAAGTATCAATGATGAAATTAACAATAATAATTATTCAAACTTTAACATGTCATCTTCTAATATTCAGTCAAGCTGTGGTTGGAGACGGAAAGAAGATGAGTTGAACAGTTATCATTTTCCTATTGATGCCATTAATTCTCATCCATAGTTATTAATGTCATCAATTGGTGAAGGATAACTTTTCAAACTTATCTTCTTCCCGTCTTCTCCCAATACTTGAATGAATATTAAAAGAAGATGGCTGAAAGTTTTGAAATTATTATTCATGATTTGTCATCATTAACTATTATGTAGCAATGTCCTTCGATTCCATAAGTATCAATGATGAAATTAACAATAATATTTATTCAAGCTTTAACATGTCATCTTCTAATATTTAGTCAAGCTGTGGATGGAGACGGAAAGAAGATGAGTTGAACAGTTATCATTTTCCTATTGATGCCATTAATTCTCATCCATAGTTATTAATGTCATCAATTGGTGAAGGATAACTTTTCAAACTTGTCTTCTTTCCGTTTTCTTCCAGGACTTGAATGAATATTAAAAGATGGTTGAAAGTTTTGAAATTATTATTCATGATTTGTCAACATTAACTATTATGTAGCAATGTCCTTCGGTTCCATAAGTATCAATGATGAAATTAACAATAATAATTATTCAAGCTTTAACATATCATCTTCTAATATTGAGTCAAGCTGTGGTTGGAGACGAAAAGAAGATGAGTTGAACAGTTATCATTTTCCTATTGATGCCATTAATTCTCATCCATAGTTATTAATGTCATCAATTGGTGAAGGATAACTTTTCAAACTTGTCTTCTTTCCGTTTTCTCCCAGGACTTGAATGAATATTAAAAGAAGATGGTTGAAAGTTTTGAAATTATTATTCATGATTTGTCAACATTAACTATTATGTAGCAATGTCCTTCGATTCCATAAGTATCAATGATGAAATTAACAATAATAATTATTCAAGCTTTAACATGTCATCTTCTAATATTTAGTCAAGCTGTGGATGGAGACGGAAAGAAGATGAGTTGAACAGTTATCATTTTCCTATTGATGCCATTAATTCCCATCCATAGTTATTAATGTCATCAATTGGTGAAGGATAACTTTTCAAACTTATCTTCTTTCCGTCTTCTCCCAGTACTTGAATGAATATTAAAAGATGGTTGAAAGTTTTGAAATTATTATTCATGATTTGTCATCATTAACTATTATGTAGCAATGTCCTTCGGTTCCATAAGTATCAATGATGAAATTAACAATAATAATTATTCAAACTTTAACATGTCATCTTCTAATATTCAGTCAAGCTGTGGTTGGAGACGGAAAGAAGATGAGTTGAACAGTTATCATTTTCCTATTGATGCCATTAATTCTCATCCATAGTTATTAATGTCATCAATTGGTGAAGGATAACTTTTCAAACTTATCTTCTTCCCGTCTTCTCCCAATACTTGAATGAATATTAAAAGAAGATGGCTGAAAGTTTTGAAATTATTATTCATGATTTGTCATCATTAACTATTATGTAGCAATGTCCTTCGATTCCATAAGTATCAATGATGAAATTAACAATAATATTTATTCAAGCTTTAACATGTCATCTTCTAATATTTAGTCAAGCTGTGGATGGAGACGGAAAGAAGATGAGTTGAACAGTTATCATTTTCCTATTGATGCCATTAATTCTCATCCATAGTTATTAATGTCATCAATTGGTGAAGGATAACTTTTCAAACTTGTCTTCTTTCCGTTTTCTTCCAGGACTTGAATGAATATTAAAAGATGGTTGAAAGTTTTGAAATTATTATTCATGATTTGTCAACATTAACTATTATGTAGCAATGTCCTTCGGTTCCATAAGTATCAATGATGAAATTAACAATAATAATTATTCAAGCTTTAACATATCATCTTCTAATATTGAGTCAAGCTGTGGTTGGAGACGAAAAGAAGATGAGTTGAACAGTTATCATTTTCCTATTGATGCCATTAATTCTCATCCATAGTTATTAATGTCATCAATTGGTGAAGGATAACTTTTCAAACTTGTCTTCTTTCCGTTTTCTCCCAGGACTTGAATGAATATTAAAAGAAGATGGTTGAAAGTTTTGAAATTATTATTCATGATTTGTCAACATTAACTATTATGTAGCAATGTCCTTCGATTCCATAAGTATCAATGATGAAATTAACAATAATAATTATTCAAGCTTTAACATGTCATCTTCTAATATTTAGTCAAGCTGTGGATGGAGACGGAAAGAAGATGAGTTGAACAGTTATCATTTTCCTATTGATGCCATTAATTCTCATCCATAGTTATTAATGTCATCAATTGGTGAAGGATAACTTTTCAAACTTGTCTTCTTCCCGTCTTCTCCCAATACTTGAATGAATATTAAAAGAAGATGGCTGAAAGTTTTGAAATTATTATTCATGATTTGTCATCATTAACTATTATGTAGCAATGTCCTTCGATTCCATAAGTATCAATGATGAAATTAACAATAATAATTATTCAAGCTTTAACATGTCATCTTCTAATATTTAGTCAAGCTGTGGATGGAGACGGAAAGAAGATGAGTTGAACAGTTATCATTTTCCTATTGATGCCATTAATTCTCATCCATAGTTATTAATGTCATCAATTGGTGAAGGATAACTTTTCAAACTTGTCTTCTTCCCGTCTTCTCCCAATACTTGAATGAATATTAAAAGAAGATGGCTGAAAGTTTTGAAATTATTATTCATGATTTGTCATCATTAACTATTATGTAGCAATGTCCTTCGATTCCATAAGTATCAATGATGAAATTAACAATAATAATTATTCAAGCTTTAACATGTCATCTTCTAATATTTAGTCAAGCTGTGGATGGAGACGGAAAGAAGATGAGTTGAACAGTTATCATTTTCCTATTGATGCCATTAATTCTCATCCATAGTTATTAATGTCATCAATTGGTGAAGGATAACTTTTCAAACTTGTCTTCTTTCCGTTTTCTCCCAGGACTTGAATGAATATTAAAAGAAGATGGTTGAAAGTTTTGAAATTATTATTCATGATTTGTCAACATTAACTATTATGTAGCAATGTCCTTTGGTTCCATAAGTATCAATGATGAAATTAACAATAATAATTATTCAAGCTTTAACATGTCATCTTTTAATATTTAGTCAAGCTGTGGTTGGAGACGGAAAGAAGATGAGTTGAACAGTTATCATTTTCCTATTGATGCCATTAATTCTCATCCATAGTTATTAATGTCATCAATTGGTGAAGGATAACTTTTCAAACTTATCTTCTTTCCGTCTTCTCCCAGTACTTGAATGAATATTAAAAGATGGTTGAAAGTTTTGAAATTATTATTCATGATTTGTCATCATTAACTATTATGTAGCAATGTCCTTCGGTTCCATAAGTATCAATGATGAAATTAACAATAATAATTATTCAAACTTTAACATGTCATCTTCTAATATTCAGTCAAGCTGTGGTTGGAGACGGAAAGAAGATGAGTTGAACAGTTATCATTTTCCTATTGATGCCATTAATTCTCATCCATAGTTATTAATGTCATCAATTGGTGAAGGATAACTTTTCAAACTTATCTTCTTCCCGTCTTCTCCCAATACTTGAATGAATATTAAAAGAAGATGGCTGAAAGTTTTGAAATTATTATTCATGATTTGTCATCATTAACTATTATGTAGCAATGTCCTTCGATTCCATAAGTATCAATGATGAAATTAACAATAATATTTATTCAAGCTTTAACATGTCATCTTCTAATATTTAGTCAAGCTGTGGATGGAGACGGAAAGAAGATGAGTTGAACAGTTATCATTTTCCTATTGATGCCATTAATTCTCATCCATAGTTATTAATGTCATCAATTGGTGAAGGATAACTTTTCAAACTTGTCTTCTTTCCGTTTTCTTCCAGGACTTGAATGAATATTAAAAGATGGTTGAAAGTTTTGAAATTATTATTCATGATTTGTCAACATTAACTATTATGTAGCAATGTCCTTCGGTTCCATAAGTATCAATGATGAAATTAACAATAATAATTATTCAAGCTTTAACATATCATCTTCTAATATTGAGTCAAGCTGTGGTTGGAGACGGAAAGAAGATGAGTTGAACAGTTATCATTTTCCTATTGATGCCATTAATTCTCATCCATAGTTATTAATGTCATCAATTGGTGAAGGATAACTTTTCAAACTTGTCTTCTTTCCGTTTTCTCCCAGGACTTGAATGAATATTAAAAGAAGATGGTTGAAAGTTTTGAAATTATTATTCATGATTTGTCAACATTAACTATTATGTAGCAATGTCCTTCGATTCCATAAGTATCAATGATGAAATTAACAATAATAATTATTCAAGCTTTAACATGTCATCTTCTAATATTTAGTCAAGCTGTGGATGGAGACGGAAAGAAGATGAGTTGAACAGTTATCATTTTCCTATTGATGCCATTAATTCTCATCCATAGTTATTAATGTCATCAATTGGTGAAGGATAACTTTTCAAACTTGTCTTCTTCCCGTCTTCTCCCAATACTTGAATGAATATTAAAAGAAGATGGCTGAAAGTTTTGAAATTATTATTCATGATTTGTCATCATTAACTATTATGTAGCAATGTCCTTCGATTCCATAAGTATCAATGATGAAATTAACAATAATAATTATTCAAGCTTTAACATGTCATCTTCTAATATTTAGTCAAGCTGTGGATGGAGACGGAAAGAAGATGAGTTGAACAGTTATCATTTTCCTATTGATGCCATTAATTCTCATCCATAGTTATTAATGTCATCAATTGGTGAAGGATAACTTTTCAAACTTGTCTTCTTTCCGTTTTCTCCCAGGACTTGAATGAATATTAAAAGAAGATGGTTGAAAGTTTTGAAATTATTATTCATGATTTGTCAACATTAACTATTATGTAGCAATGTCCTTTGGTTCCATAAGTATCAATGATGAAATTAACAATAATAATTATTCAAGCTTTAACATGTCATCTTTTAATATTTAGTCAAGCTGTGGTTGGAGACGGAAAGAAGATGAGTTGAACAGTTATCATTTTCCTATTGATGCCATTAATTCTCATCCATAGTTATTAATGTCATCAATTGGTGAAGGATAACTTTTCAAACTTATCTTCTTTCCGTCTTCTCCCAGTACTTGAATGAATATTAAAAGATGGTTGAAAGTTTTGAAATTATTATTCATGATTTGTCATCATTAACTATTATGTAGCAATGTCCTTCGGTTCCATAAGTATCAATGATGAAATTAACAATAATAATTATACAAGCTTTAAAATGTCATCTTCTAATATTCAGTCAAGCTGTGGTTGGAGACGGAAAGAAGATGAGTTGAACAGTTATCATTTTCCTATTGATGCCATTAATTCTCATCCATAGTTATTAATGTCATCAATTGGTGAAGGATAACTTTTCAAACTTATCTTCTTCCCGTCTTCTCCCAATACTTGAATGAATATTAAAAGAAGATGGCTGAAAGTTTTGAAATTATTATTCATGATTTGTCATCATTAACTATTATGTAGCAATGTCCTTCGATTCCATAAGTATCAATGATGAAATTAACAATAATATTTATTCAAGCTTTAACATGTCATCTTCTAATATTTAGTCAAGCTGTGGATGGAGACGGAAAGAAGATGAGTTGAACAGTTATCATTTTCCTATTGATGCCATTAATTCTCATCCATAGTTATTAATGTCATCAATTGGTGAAGGATAACTTTTCAAACTTGTCTTCTTTCCGTTTTCTCCCAGGACTTGAATGAATATTAAAAGATGGTTGAAAGTTTTGAAATTATTATTCATGATTTGTCAACATTAACTATTATGTAGCAATGTCCTTCGGTTCCATAAGTATCAATGATGAAATTAACAATAATAATTATTCAAGCTTTAACATGTCATCTTCTAATATTGAGTCAAGCTGTGGTTGGAGACGGAAAGAAGATGAGTTGAACAGTTATCATTTTCCTATTGATGCCATTAATTCTCATCCATAGTTATTAATGTCATCAATTGGTGAAGGATAACTTTTCAAACTTGTCTTCTTTCCGTTTTCTCCCAGGACTTGAATGAATATTAAAAGAAGATGGTTGAAAGTTTTGAAATTATTATTCATGATTTGTCAACATTAACTATTATGTAGCAATGTCCTTTGGTTCCATAAGTATCAATGATGAAATTAACAATAATAATTATTCAAGCTTTAACATGTCATCTTTTAATATTTAGTCAAGCTGTGGTTGGAGACGGAAAGAAGATGAGTTGAACAGTTATCATTTTCCTATTGATGCCATTAATTCTCATCCATAGTTATTAATGTCATCAATTGGTGAAGGATAACTTTTCAAACTTGTCTTCTTTCCGTTTTCTTCCAGGACTTGAATGAATATTAAAAGATGGTTGAAAGTTTTGAAATTATTATTCATGATTTGTCAACATTAACTATTATGTAGCAATGTCCTTCGGTTCCATAAGTATCAATGATGAAATTAACAATAATAATTATTCAAGCTTTAACATATCATCTTCTAATATTGAGTCAAGCTGTGGTTGGAGACGGAAAGAAGATGAGTTGAACAGTTATCATTTTCCTATTGATGCCATTAATTCTCATCCATAGTTATTAATGTCATCAATTGGTGAAGGATAACTTTTCAAACTTGTCTTCTTTCCGTTTTCTCCCAGGACTTGAATGAATATTAAAAGAAGATGGTTGAAAGTTTTGAAATTATTATTCATGATTTGTCAACATTAACTATTATGTAGCAATGTCCTTCGATTCCATAAGTATCAATGATGAAATTAACAATAATAATTATTCAAGCTTTAACATGTCATCTTCTAATATTTAGTCAAGCTGTGGATGGAGACGGAAAGAAGATGAGTTGAACAGTTATCATTTTCCTATTGATGCCATTAATTCTCATCCATAGTTATTAATGTCATCAATTGGTGAAGGATAACTTTTCAAACTTGTCTTCTTCCCGTCTTCTCCCAATACTTGAATGAATATTAAAAGAAGATGGCTGAAAGTTTTGAAATTATTATTCATGATTTGTCATCATTAACTATTATGTAGCAATGTCCTTCGATTCCATAAGTATCAATGATGAAATTAACAATAATAATTATTCAAGCTTTAACATGTCATCTTCTAATATTTAGTCAAGCTGTGGATGGAGACGGAAAGAAGATGAGTTGAACAGTTATCATTTTCCTATTGATGCCATTAATTCTCATCCATAGTTATTAATGTCATCAATTGGTGAAGGATAACTTTTCAAACTTGTCTTCTTTCCGTTTTCTCCCAGGACTTGAATGAATATTAAAAGAAGATGGTTGAAAGTTTTGAAATTATTATTCATGATTTGTCAACATTAACTATTATGTAGCAATGTCCTTTGGTTCCATAAGTATCAATGATGAAATTAACAATAATAATTATTCAAGCTTTAACATGTCATCTTTTAATATTTAGTCAAGCTGTGGTTGGAGACGGAAAGAAGATGAGTTGAACAGTTATCATTTTCCTATTGATGCCATTAATTCTCATCCATAGTTATTAATGTCATCAATTGGTGAAGGATAACTTTTCAAACTTATCTTCTTTCCGTCTTCTCCCAGTACTTGAATGAATATTAAAAGATGGTTGAAAGTTTTGAAATTATTATTCATGATTTGTCATCATTAACTATTATGTAGCAATGTCCTTCGGTTCCATAAGTATCAATGATGAAATTAACAATAATAATTATACAAGCTTTAAAATGTCATCTTCTAATATTCAGTCAAGCTGTGGTTGGAGACGGAAAGAAGATGAGTTGAACAGTTATCATTTTCCTATTGATGCCATTAATTCTCATCCATAGTTATTAATGTCATCAATTGGTGAAGGATAACTTTTCAAACTTATCTTCTTCCCGTCTTCTCCCAATACTTGAATGAATATTAAAAGAAGATGGCTGAAAGTTTTGAAATTATTATTCATGATTTGTCATCATTAACTATTATGTAGCAATGTCCTTCGATTCCATAAGTATCAATGATGAAATTAACAATAATATTTATTCAAGCTTTAACATGTCATCTTCTAATATTTAGTCAAGCTGTGGATGGAGACGGAAAGAAGATGAGTTGAACAGTTATCATTTTCCTATTGATGCCATTAATTCTCATCCATAGTTATTAATGTCATCAATTGGTGAAGGATAACTTTTCAAACTTGTCTTCTTTCCGTTTTCTCCCAGGACTTGAATGAATATTAAAAGATGGTTGAAAGTTTTGAAATTATTATTCATGATTTGTCAACATTAACTATTATGTAGCAATGTCCTTCGGTTCCATAAGTATCAATGATGAAATTAACAATAATAATTATTCAAGCTTTAACATGTCATCTTCTAATATTGAGTCAAGCTGTGGTTGGAGACGGAAAGAAGATGAGTTGAACAGTTATCATTTTCCTATTGATGCCATTAATTCTCATCCATAGTTATTAATGTCATCAATTGGTGAAGGATAACTTTTCAAACTTGTCTTCTTTCCGTTTTCTCCCAGGACTTGAATGAATATTAAAAGAAGATGGTTGAAAGTTTTGAAATTATTATTCATGATTTGTCAACATTAACTATTATGTAGCAATGTCCTTTGGTTCCATAAGTATCAATGATGAAATTAACAATAATAATTATTCAAGCTTTAACATGTCATCTTTTAATATTTAGTCAAGCTGTGGTTGGAGACGGAAAGAAGATGAGTTGAACAGTTATCATTTTCCTATTGATGCCATTAATTCTCATCCATAGTTATTAATGTCATCAATTGGTGAAGGATAACTTTTCAAACTTATCTTCTTTCCGTTTTCTCCCAGGACTTGAATGAATATTAAAAATGGTTGAAAGTTTTGAAATTATTATTCATGATTTGTCATCATTAACTATTATGTAGCAATGTCCTTCGGTTCCATAAGTATCAATGATGAAATTAACAATAATAATTATTCAAACTTTAACATGTCATCTTCTAATATTCAGTCAAGCTGTGGTTGGAGACGGAAAGAAGATGAGTTGAACAGTTATCATTTTCCTATTGATGCCATTAATTCTCATCCATAGTTATTAATGTCATCAATTGGTGAAGGATAACTTTTCAAACTTATCTTCTTCCCGTCTTCTCCCAATACTTGAATGAATATTAAAAGAAGATGGCTGAAAGTTTTGAAATTATTATTCATGATTTGTCATCATTAACTATTATGTAGCAATGTCCTTCGATTCCATAAGTATCAATGATGAAATTAACAATAATATTTATTCAAGCTTTAACATGTCATCTTCTAATATTTAGTCAAGCTGTGGATGGAGACGGAAAGAAGATGAGTTGAACAGTTATCATTTTCCTATTGATGCCATTAATTCTCATCCATAGTTATTAATGTCATCAATTGGTGAAGGATAACTTTTCAAACTTGTCTTCTTTCCGTTTTCTTCCAGGACTTGAATGAATATTAAAAGATGGTTGAAAGTTTTGAAATTATTATTCATGATTTGTCAACATTAACTATTATGTAGCAATGTCCTTCGGTTCCATAAGTATCAATGATGAAATTAACAATAATAATTATTCAAGCTTTAACATATCATCTTCTAATATTGAGTCAAGCTGTGGTTGGAGACGGAAAGAAGATGAGTTGAACAGTTATCATTTTCCTATTGATGCCATTAATTCTCATCCATAGTTATTAATGTCATCAATTGGTGAAGGATAACTTTTCAAACTTGTCTTCTTTCCGTTTTCTCCCAGGACTTGAATGAATATTAAAAGAAGATGGTTGAAAGTTTTGAAATTATTATTCATGATTTGTCAACATTAACTATTATGTAGCAATGTCCTTCGATTCCATAAGTATCAATGATGAAATTAACAATAATAATTATTCAAGCTTTAACATGTCATCTTCTAATATTTAGTCAAGCTGTGGATGGAGACGGAAAGAAGATGAGTTGAACAGTTATCATTTTCCTATTGATGCCATTAATTCTCATCCATAGTTATTAATGTCATCAATTGGTGAAGGATAACTTTTCAAACTTGTCTTCTTCCCGTCTTCTCCCAATACTTGAATGAATATTAAAAGAAGATGGCTGAAAGTTTTGAAATTATTATTCATGATTTGTCATCATTAACTATTATGTAGCAATGTCCTTCGATTCCATAAGTATCAATGATGAAATTAACAATAATAATTATTCAAGCTTTAACATGTCATCTTCTAATATTTAGTCAAGCTGTGGATGGAGACGGAAAGAAGATGAGTTGAACAGTTATCATTTTCCTATTGATGCCATTAATTCTCATCCATAGTTATTAATGTCATCAATTGGTGAAGGATAACTTTTCAAACTTGTCTTCTTTCCGTTTTCTCCCAGGACTTGAATGAATATTAAAAGAAGATGGTTGAAAGTTTTGAAATTATTATTCATGATTTGTCAACATTAACTATTATGTAGCAATGTCCTTTGGTTCCATAAGTATCAATGATGAAATTAACAATAATAATTATTCAAGCTTTAACATGTCATCTTTTAATATTTAGTCAAGCTGTGGTTGGAGACGGAAAGAAGATGAGTTGAACAGTTATCATTTTCCTATTGATGCCATTAATTCTCATCCATAGTTATTAATGTCATCAATTGGTGAAGGATAACTTTTCAAACTTATCTTCTTTCCGTCTTCTCCCAGTACTTGAATGAATATTAAAAGATGGTTGAAAGTTTTGAAATTATTATTCATGATTTGTCATCATTAACTATTATGTAGCAATGTCCTTCGGTTCCATAAGTATCAATGATGAAATTAACAATAATAATTATTCAAACTTTAACATGTCATCTTCTAATATTCAGTCAAGCTGTGGTTGGAGACGGAAAGAAGATGAGTTGAACAGTTATCATTTTCCTATTGATGCCATTAATTCTCATCCATAGTTATTAATGTCATCAATTGGTGAAGGATAACTTTTCAAACTTATCTTCTTCCCGTCTTCTCCCAATACTTGAATGAATATTAAAAGAAGATGGCTGAAAGTTTTGAAATTATTATTCATGATTTGTCATCATTAACTATTATGTAGCAATGTCCTTCGATTCCATAAGTATCAATGATGAAATTAACAATAATATTTATTCAAGCTTTAACATGTCATCTTCTAATATTTAGTCAAGCTGTGGATGGAGACGGAAAGAAGATGAGTTGAACAGTTATCATTTTCCTATTGATGCCATTAATTCTCATCCATAGTTATTAATGTCATCAATTGGTGAAGGATAACTTTTCAAACTTGTCTTCTTTCCGTTTTCTTCCAGGACTTGAATGAATATTAAAAGATGGTTGAAAGTTTTGAAATTATTATTCATGATTTGTCAACATTAACTATTATGTAGCAATGTCCTTCGGTTCCATAAGTATCAATGATGAAATTAACAATAATAATTATTCAAGCTTTAACATATCATCTTCTAATATTGAGTCAAGCTGTGGATGGAGACGGAAAGAAGATGAGTTGAACAGTTATCATTTTCCTATTGATGCCATTAATTCTCATCCATAGTTATTAATGTCATCAATTGGTGAAGGATAACTTTTCAAACTTGTCTTCTTCCCGTCTTCTCCCAATACTTGAATGAATATTAAAAGAAGATGGCTGAAAGTTTTGAAATTATTATTCATGATTTGTCATCATTAACTATTATGTAGCAATGTCCTTCGATTCCATAAGTATCAATGATGAAATTAACAATAATAATTATTCAAGCTTTAACATGTCTTCTTCTAATATTTAGTCAAGCTGTGGATGGAGACGGAAAGAAGATGAGTTGAACAGTTATCATTTTCCTATTGATGCCATTAATTCTCATCCATAGTTATTAATGTCATCAATTGGTGAAGGATAACTTTTCAAACTTGTCTTCTTTCCGTTTTCTCCGAGGACTTGAATGAATATTAAAAGAAGATGGTTGAAAGTTTTGAAATTATTATTCATGATTTGTCAACATTAACTATTATGTAGCAATGTCCTTTGGTTCCATAAGTATCAATGATGAAATTAACAATAATAATTATTCAAGCTTTAACATGTCATCTTCTAATATTGAGTCAAGCTGTGGTTGGAGACGGAAAGAAGATGAGTTGAACAGTTATCATTTTCCTATTGATGCCATTAATTCTCATCCATAGTTATTAATGTCATCAATTGGTGAAGGATAACTTTTCAAACTTATCTTCTTTCCGTCTTCTCCCAGGACTTGAATGAATATTAAAAGATGGCTGAAAGTTTTGAAATTATTATTCATGATTTGTCATCATTAACTATTATGTAGCAATGTCCTTCGGTTCCATAAGTATCAATGATGAAATTAACAATAATAATTATTCAAACTTTAACATGTCATCTTCTAATATTCAGTCAAGCTGTGGTTGGAGACGGAAAGAAGATGAGTTGAACAGTTATCATTTTCCTATTGATGCCATTAATTCTCATCCATAGTTATTAATGTCATCAATTGGTGAAGGATAACTTTTCAAACTTATCTTCTTCCCGTCTTCTCCCAATACTTGAATGAATATTAAAAGAAGATGGCTGAAAGTTTTGAAATTATTATTCATGATTTGTCATCATTAACTATTATGTAGCAATGTCCTTCGATTCCATAAGTATCAATGATGAAATTAACAATAATATTTATTCAAGCTTTAACATGTCATCTTCTAATATTTAGTCAAGCTGTGGATGGAGACGGAAAGAAGATGAGTTGAACAGTTATCATTTTCCTATTGATGCCATTAATTCTCATCCATAGTTATTAATGTCATCAATTGGTGAAGGATAACTTTTCAAACTTGTCTTCTTTCCGTTTTCTCCCAGGACTTGAATGAATATTAAAAGATGGTTGAAAGTTTTGAAATTATTATTCATGATTTGTCAACATTAACTATTATGTAGCAATGTCCTTCGATTCCATAAGTATCAATGATGAAATTAACAATAATAATTATTCAAGCTTTAACATGTCATCTTCTAATATTGAGTCAAGCTGTGGTTGGAGACGGAAAGAAGATGAGTTGAACAGTTATCATTTTCCTATTGATGCCATTAATTCTCATCCATAGTTATTAATGTCATCAATTGGTGAAGGATAACTTTTCAAACTTGTCTTCTTTCCGTTTTCTCCCAGGACTTGAATGAATATTAAAAGATGGTTGAAAGTTTTGAAATTATTATTCATGATTTGTCAACATTAACTATTATGTAGCAATGTCCTTCGGTTCCATAAGTATCAATGATGAAATTAACAATAATAATTATTCAAGCTTTAACATGTCATCTTCTAATATTGAGTCAAGCTGTGGTTGGAGACGGAAAGAAGATGAGTTGAACAGTTATCATTTTCCTATTGATGCCATTAATTCTCATCCATAGTTATTAATGTCATCAATTGGTGAAGGATAACTTTTCAAACTTGTCTTCTTTCCGTTTTCTCCCAGGACTTGAATGAATATTAAAAGAAGATGGTTGAAAGTTTTGAAATTATTATTCATGATTTGTCAACATTAACTATTATGTAGCAATGTCCTTCGATTCCATAAGTATCAATGATGAAATTAACAATAATAATTATTCAAGCTTTAACATGTCATCTTCTAATATTTAGTCAAGCTGTGGATGGAGACGGAAAGAAGATGAGTTGAACAGTTATCATTTTCCTATTGATGCCATTAATTCTCATCCATAGTTATTAATGTCATCAATTGGTGAAGGATAACTTTTCAAACTTGTCTTCTTCCCGTCTTCTCCCAATACTTGAATGAATATTAAAAGAAGATGGCTGAAAGTTTTGAAATTATTATTCATGATTTGTCATCATTAACTATTATGTAGCAATGTCCTTCGATTCCATAAGTATCAATGATGAAATTAACAATAATAATTATTCAAGCTTTAACATGTCATCTTCTAATATTTAGTCAAGCTGTGGATGGAGACGGAAAGAAGATGAGTTGAACAGTTATCATTTTCCTATTGATGCCATTAATTCTCATCCATAGTTATTAATGTCATCAATTGGTGAAGGATAACTTTTCAAACTTGTCTTCTTCCCGTCTTCTCCCAATACTTGAATGAATATTAAAAGAAGATGGCTGAAAGTTCTGAAATTATTATTCATGATTTGTCAACATTAACTATTATGTAGCAATGTCCTTTGGTTCCATAAGTATCAATGATGAAATTAACAATAATAATTATTCAAGCTTTAACATGTCATCTTCTAATATTTAGTCAAGCTGTGGATGGAGACGGAAAGAAGATGAGTTGAACAGTTATCATTTTCCTATTGATGCCATTAATTCTCATCCATAGTTATTAATGTCATCAATTGGTGAAGGATAACTTTTCAAACTTGTCTTCTTTCCGTTTTCTCCCAGGACTTGAATGAATATTAAAAGAAGATGGTTGAAAGTTTTGAAATTATTATTCATGATTTGTCAACATTAACTATTATGTAGCAATGTCCTTTGGTTCCATAAGTATCAATGATGAAATTAACAATAATAATTATTCAAGCTTTAACATGTTATCTTCTAATATTTAGTCAAGCTGTGGTTGGAGACGGAAAGAAGATGAGTTGAACAGTTATCATTTTCCTATTGATGCCATTAATTCTCATCCATAGTTATTAATGTCATCAATTGGTGAAGGATAACTTTTCAAACTTATCTTCTTTCCGTCTTCTCCCAGGACTTGAATGAATATTAAAAGATGGCTGAAAGTTTTGAAATTATTATTCATGATTTGTCATCATTAACTATTATGTAGCAATGTCCTTCGGTTCCATAAGTATCAATGATGAAATTAACAATAATAATTATTCAAACTTTAACATGTCATCTTCTAATATTCAGTCAAGCTGTGGTTGGAGACGGAAAGAAGATGAGTTGAACAGTTATCATTTTCCTATTGATGCCATTAATTCTCATCCATAGTTATTAATGTCATCAATTGGTGAAGGATAACTTTTCAAACTTGTCTTCTTCCCGTCTTCTCCCAATACTTGAATGAATATTAAAAGAAGATGGCTGAAAGTTTTGAAATTATTATTCATGATTTGTCATCATTAACTATTATGTAGCAATGTCCTTCGATTCCATAAGTATCAATGATGAAATTAACAATAATAATTATTCAAGCTTTAACATGTCATCTTCTAATATTTAGTCAAGCTGTGGATGGAGACGGAAAGAAGATGAGTTGAACAGTTATCATTTTCCTATTGATGCCATTAATTCTCATCCATAGTTATTAATGTCATCAATTGGTGAAGGATAACTTTTCAAACTTGTCTTCTTCCCGTCTTCTCCCAATACTTGAATGAATATTAAAAGAAGATGGCTGAAAGTTCTGAAATTATTATTCATGATTTGTCAACATTAACTATTATGTAGCAATGTCCTTTGGTTCCATAAGTATCAATGATGAAATTAACAATAATAATTATTCAAGCTTTAACATGTCATCTTCTAATATTTAGTCAAGCTGTGGATGGAGACGGAAAGAAGATGAGTTGAACAGTTATCATTTTCCTATTGATGCCATTAATTCTCATCCATAGTTATTAATGTCATCAATTGGTGAAGGATAACTTTTCAAACTTGTCTTCTTTCCGTTTTCTCCCAGGACTTGAATGAATATTAAAAGAAGATGGTTGAAAGTTTTGAAATTATTATTCATGATTTGTCAACATTAACTATTATGTAGCAATGTCCTTTGGTTCCATAAGTATCAATGATGAAATTAACAATAATAATTATTCAAGCTTTAACATGTTATCTTCTAATATTTAGTCAAGCTGTGGTTGGAGACGGAAAGAAGATGAGTTGAACAGTTATCATTTTCCTATTGATGCCATTAATTCTCATCCATAGTTATTAATGTCATCAATTGGTGAAGGATAACTTTTCAAA
This sequence comes from Crotalaria pallida, assembly GCA_037953625.1. Classification (NCBI taxonomy): domain Eukaryota; kingdom Viridiplantae; phylum Streptophyta; class Magnoliopsida; order Fabales; family Fabaceae; genus Crotalaria; species Crotalaria pallida. Next base: position 130,491,882 of record CM075650.1, read on the forward strand.
CTTATCTTCTTTCCGTCTTCTCCCAGGACTTGAATGAATATTAAAAGATGGCTGAAAGTTTTGAAATTATTATTCATGATTTGTCATCATTAACTATTATGTAGCAATGTCCTTCGGTTCCATAAGTATCAATGATGAAATTAACAATAATAATTATTCAAACTTTAACATGTCATCTTCTAATATTCAGTCAAGCTGTGGTTGGAGACGGAAAGAAGATGAGTTGAACAGTTATCATTTTCCTATTGATGCCATTAATTCTCATCCATAGTTATTAATGTCATCAATTGGTGAAGGATAACTTTTCAAACTTATCTTCTTCCCGTCTTCTCCCAATACTTGAATGAATATTAAAAGAAGATGGCTGAAAGTTTTGAAATTATTATTCATGATTTGTCATCATTAACTATTATGTAGCAATGTCCTTCGATTCCATAAGTATCAATGATGAAATTAACAATAATAATTATTCAAGCTTTAACATGTCGTCTTCTAATATTTAGTCAAGCTGTGGATGGAGACGGAAAGAAGATGAGTTGAACAGTTATCATTTTCCTATTGATGCCATTAATTCTCATCCATAGTTATTAATGTCATCAATTGGTGAAGGATAACTTTTCAAACTTGTCTTCTTTCCGTTTTCTCCGAGGACTTGAATGAATATTAAAAGAAGATGGTTGAAAGTTTTGAAATTATTATTCATGATTTGTCAACATTAACTATTATGTAGCAATGTCCTTTGGTTCCATAAGTATCAATGATGAAATTAACAATAATAATTATTCAAGCTTTAACATGTCATCTTCTAATATTGAGTCAAGCTGTGGTTGGAGACGGAAAGAAGATGAGTTGAACAGTTATCATTTTCCTATTGATGCCATTAATTCTCATCCATAGTTATTAATGTCATCAATTGGTGAAGGATAACTTTTCAAACTTATCTTCTTTCCGTCTTCTCCCAGGACTTGAATGAATATTAAAAGATGGCTGAAAGTTTTGAAATTATTATTCATGATTTGTCATCATTAACTATTATGTAGCAATGTCCTTCGGTTCCATAAGTATCAATGATGAAATTAACAATAATAATTATTCAAACTTTAACATGTCATCTTCTAATATTCAGTCAAGCTGTGGTTGGAGACGGAAAGAAGATGAGTTGAACAGTTATCATTTTCCTATTGATGCCATTAATTCTCATCCATAGTTATTAATGTCATCAATTGGTGAAGGATAACTTTTCAAACTTATCTTCTTCCCGTCTTCTCCCAATACTTGAATGAATATTAAAAGAAGATGGCTGAAAGTTTTGAAATTATTATTCATGATTTGTCATCATTAACTATTATGTAGCAATGTCCTTCGATTCCATAAGTATCAATGATGAAATTAACAATAATATTTATTCAAGCTTTAACATGTCATCTTCTAATATTTAGTCAAGCTGTGGATGGAGACGGAAAGAAGATGAGTTGAACAGTTATCATTTTCCTATTGATGCCATTAATTCTCATCCATAGTTATTAATGTCATCAATTGGTGAAGGATAACTTTTCAAACTTGTCTTCTTTCCGTTTTCTCCCAGGACTTGAATGAATATTAAAAGATGGTTGAAAGTTTTGAAATTATTATTCATGATTTGTCAACATTAACTATTATGTAGCAATGTCCTTCGGTTCCATAAGTATCAATGATGAAATTAACAATAATAATTATTCAAGCTTTAACATGTCATCTTCTAATATTGAGTCAAGCTGTGGTTGGAGACGGAAAGAAGATGAGTTGAACAGTTATCATTTTCCTATTGATGCCATTAATTCTCATCCATAGTTATTAATGTCATCAATTGGTGAAGGATAACTTTTCAAACTTGTCTTCTTTCCGTTTTCTCCCAGGACTTGAATGAATATTAAAAGATGGTTGAAAGTTTTGAAATTATTATTCATGATTTGTCAACATTAACTATTATGTAGCAATGTCCTTCGGTTCCATAAGTATCAATGATGAAATTAACAATAATAATTATTCAAGCTTTAACATGTCATCTTCTAATATTGAGTCAAGCTGTGGTTGGAGACGGAAAGAAGATGAGTTGAACAGTTATCATTTTCCTATTGATGCCATTAATTCTCATCCATAGTTATTAATGTCATCAATTGGTGAAGGATAACTTTTCAAACTTGTCTTCTTTCCGTTTTCTCCCAGGACTTGAATGAATATTAAAAGAAGATGGTTGAAAGTTTTGAAATTATTATTCATGATTTGTCAACATTAACTATTATGTAGCAATGTCCTTCGATTCCATAAGTATCAATGATGAAATTAACAATAATAATTATTCAAGCTTTAACATGTCATCTTCTAATATTTAGTCAAGCTGTGGATGGAGACGGAAAGAAGATGAGTTGAACAGTTATCATTTTCCTATTGATGCCATTAATTCTCATCCATAGTTATTAATGTCATCAATTGGTGAAGGATAACTTTTCAAACTTGTCTTCTTCCCGTCTTCTCCCAATACTTGAATGAATATTAAAAGAAGATGGCTGAAAGTTTTGAAATTATTATTCATGATTTGTCATCATTAACTATTATGTAGCAATGTCCTTCGATTCCATAAGTATCAATGATGAAATTAACAATAATAATTATTCAAGCTTTAACATGTCATCTTCTAATATTTAGTCAAGCTGTGGATGGAGACGGAAAGAAGATGAGTTGAACAGTTATCATTTTCCTATTGATGCCATTAATTCTCATCCATAGTTATTAATGTCATCAATTGGTGAAGGATAACTTTTCAAACTTGTCTTCTTTCCGTTTTCTCCCAGGACTTGAATGAATATTAAAAGAAGATGGTTGAAAGTTTTGAAATTATTATTCATGATTTGTCATCATTAACTATTATGTAGCAATGTCCTTCGATTCCATAAGTATCAATGATGAAATTAACAATAATAATTATTCAAGCTTTAACATGTCATCTTCTAATATTTAGTCAAGCTGTGGATGGAGACGGAAAGAAGATGAGTTGAACAGTTATCATTTTCCTATTGATGCCATTAATTCTCATCCATAGTTATTAATGTCATCAATTGGTGAAGGATAACTTTTCAAACTTATCTTCTTCCCGTCTTCTCCCAATACTTGAATGAATATTAAAAGAAGATGGCTGAAAGTTTTGAAATTATTATTCATGATTTGTCATCATTAACTATTATGTAGCAATGTCCTTCGATTCCATAAGTATCAATGATGAAATTAACAATAATAATTATTCAAGCTTTAACATGTCATCTTCTAATATTTAGTCAAGCTGTGGATGGAGACGGAAAGAAGATGAGTTGAACAGTTATCATTTTCCTATTGATGCCATTAATTCTCATCCATAGTTATTAATGTCATCAATTGGTGAAGGATAACTTTTCAAACTTGTCTTCTTCCCGTCTTCTCCCAATACTTGAATGAATATTAAAAGAAGATGGCTGAAAGTTTTGAAATTATTATTCATGATTTGTCATCATTAACTATTATGTAGCAATGTCCTTCGATTCCATAAGTATCAATGATGAAATTAACAATAATAATTATTCAAGCTTTAACATGTCATCTTCTAATATTTAGTCAAGCTGTGGATGGAGACGGAAAGAAGATGAGTTGAACAGTTATCATTTTCCTATTGATGCCATTAATTCTCATCCATAGTTATTAATGTCATCAATTGGTGAAGGATAACTTTTCAAACTTGTCTTCTTTCCGTTTTCTCCCAGGACTTGAATGAATATTAAAAGAAGATGGTTGAAAGTTTTGAAATTATTATTCATGATTTGTCAACATTAACTATTATGTAGCAATGTCCTTTGGTTCCATAAGTATCAATGATGAAATTAACAATAATAATTATTCAAGCTTTAACATGTCATCTTCTAATATTGAGTCAAGCTGTGGTTGGAGACGGAAAGAAGATGAGTTGAACAGTTATCATTTTCCTATTGATGCCATTAATTCTCATCCATAGTTATTAATGTCATCAATTGGTGAAGGATAACTTTTCAAACTTATCTTCTTTCCGTCTTCTCCCAGGACTTGAATGAATATTAAAAGATGGCTGAAAGTTTTGAAATTATTATTCATGATTTGTCATCATTAACTATTATGTAGCAATGTCCTTCGGTTCCATAAGTATCAATGATGAAATTAACAATAATAATTATTCAAACTTTAACATGTCATCTTCTAATATTCAGTCAAGCTGTGGTTGGAGACGGAAAGAAGATGAGTTGAACAGTTATCATTTTCCTATTGATGCCATTAATTCTCATCCATAGTTATTAATGTCATCAATTGGTGAAGGATAACTTTTCAAACTTATCTTCTTCCCGTCTTCTCCCAATACTTGAATGAATATTAAAAGAAGATGGCTGAAAGTTTTAAAATTATTATTCATGATTTGTCATCATTAACTATTATGTAGCAATGTCCTTCGATTCCATAAGTATCAATGATGAAATTAACAATAATATTTATTCAAGCTTTAACATGTCATCTTCTAATATTTAGTCAAGCTGTGGATGGAGACGGAAAGAAGATGAGTTGAACAGTTATCATTTTCCTATTGATGCCATTAATTCTCATCCATAGTTATTAATGTCATCAATTGGTGAAGGATAACTTTTCAAACTTGTCTTCTTTCCGTTTTCTCCCAGGACTTGAATGAATATTAAAAGATGGTTGAAAGTTTTGAAATTATTATTCATGATTTGTCAACATTAACTATTATGTAGCAATGTCCTTCGGTTCCATAAGTATCAATGATGAAATTAACAATAATAATTATTCAAGCTTTAACATGTCATCTTCTAATATTGAGTCAAGCTGTGGTTGGAGACGGAAAGAAGATGAGTTGAACAGTTATCATTTTCCTATTGATGCCATTAATTCTCATCCATAGTTATTAATGTCATCAATTGGTGAAGGATAACTTTTCAAACTTGTCTTCTTTCCGTTTTCTCCCAGGACTTGAATGAATATTAAAAGAAGATGGTTGAAAGTTTTGAAATTATTATTCATGATTTGTCAACATTAACTATTATGTAGCAATGTCCTTCGATTCCATAAGTATCAATGATGAAATTAACAATAATAATTATTCAAGCTTTAACATGTCATCTTCTAATATTTAGTCAAGCTGTGGATGGAGACGGAAAGAAGATGAGTTGAACAGTTATCATTTTCCTATTGATGCCATTAATTCTCATCCATAGTTATTAATGTCATCAATTGGTGAAGGATAACTTTTCAAACTTGTCTTCTTTCCGTTTTCTCCCAGGACTTGAATGAATATTAAAAGAAGATGGTTGAAAGTTTTGAAATTATTATTCATGATTTGTCAACATTAACTATTATGTAGCAATGTCCTTTGGTTCCATAAGTATCAATGATGAAATTAACAATAATAATTATTCAAGCTTTAACATGTCATCTTTTAATATTTAGTCAAGCTGTGGTTGGAGACGGAAAGAAGATGAGTTGAACAGTTATCATTTTCCTATTGATGCCATTAATTCTCATCCATAGTTATTAATGTCATCAATTGGTGAAGGATAACTTTTCAAACTTATCTTCTTTCCGTTTTCTCCCAGGACTTGAATGAATATTAAAAATGGTTGAAAGTTTTGAAATTATTATTCATGATTTGTCAACATTAACTATTATGTAGCAATGTCCTTCGGTTCCATAAGTATCAATGATGAAATTAACAATAATAATTATTCAAGCTTTAACATGTCATCTTCTAATATTGAGTCAAGCTGTGGTTGGAGACGGAAAGAAGATGAGTTGAACAGTTATCATTTTCCTATTAATGCCATTAATTCTCATCCATAGTTATTAATGTCATCAATTGGTGAATGATAACTTTTCAAACTTATCTTCTTCCCGTCTTCTCCCAATACTTGAATGAATATTAAAAGAAGATGGCTGAAAGTTTTGAAATTATTATTCATGATTTGTCATCATTAACTATTATGTAGCAATGTCCTTCGATTCCATAAGTATCAATGATGAAATTAACAATAATAATTATTCAAGCTTTAACATGTCATCTTCTAATATTTAGTCAAGCTGTGGATGGAGACGGAAAGAAGATGAGTTGAACAGTTATCATTTTTCTATTGATGCCATTAATTCTCATCCATAGTTATTAATGTCATCAATTGGTGAAGGATAACTTTTCAAACTTGTCTTCTTCCCGTCTTCTCCCAATACTTGAATGAATATTAAAAGAAGATGGCTGAAAGTTTTGAAATTATTATTCATGATTTGTCAACATTAACTATTATGTAGCAATGTCCTTTGGTTCCATAAGTATCAATGATGAAATTAACAATAATAATTATTCAAGCTTTAACATGTCATCTTCTAATATTTAGTCAAGCTGTGGATGGAGACGGAAAGAAGATGAGTTGAACAGTTATCATTTTCCTATTGATGCCATTAATTCTCATCCATAGTTATTAATGTCATCAATTGGTGAAGGATAACTTTTCAAACTTGTCTTCTTTCCGTTTTCTCCCAGGACTTGAATGAATATTAAAAGAAGATGGTTGAAAGTTTTGAAATTATTATTCATGATTTGTCAACATTAACTATTATGTAGCAATGTCCTTTGGTTCCATAAGTATCAATGATGAAATTAACAATAATAATTATTCAAGCTTTAACATGTTATCTTCTAATATTTAGTCAAGCTGTGGTTGGAGACGGAAAGAAGATGAGTTGAACAGTTATCATTTTCCTATTGATGCCATTAATTCTCATCCATAGTTATTAATGTCATCAATTGGTGAAGGATAACTTTTCAAACTTATCTTCTTTCCGTCTTCTCCCAGGACTTGAATGAATATTAAAAGATGGCTGAAAGTTTTGAAATTATTATTCATGATTTGTCATCATTAACTATTATGTAGCAATGTCCTTCGGTTCCATAAGTATCAATGATGAAATTAACAATAATAATTATTCAAACTTTAACATGTCATCTTCTAATATTCAGTCAAGCTGTGGTTGGAGACGGAAAGAAGATGAGTTGAACAGTTATCATTTTCCTATTGATGCCATTAATTCTCATCCATAGTTATTAATGTCATCAATTGGTGAAGGATAACTTTTCAAACTTATCTTCTTCCCGTCTTCTCCCAATACTTGAATGAATATTAAAAGAAGATGGCTGAAAGTTTTGAAATTATTATTCATGATTTGTCATCATTAACTATTATGTAGCAATGTCCTTCGATTCCATAAGTATCAATGATGAAATTAACAATAATAATTATTCAAGCTTTAACATGTCGTCTTCTAATATTTAGTCAAGCTGTGGATGGAGACGGAAAGAAGATGAGTTGAACAGTTATCATTTTCCTATTGATGCCATTAATTCTCATCCATAGTTATTAATGTCATCAATTGGTGAAGGATAACTTTTCAAACTTGTCTTCTTTCCGTTTTCTCCCAGGACTTGAATGAATATTAAAAGAAGATGGTTGAAAGTTTTGAAATTATTATTCATGATTTGTCAACATTAACTATTATGTAGCAATGTCCTTTGGTTCCATAAGTATCAATGATGAAATTAACAATAATAATTATTCAAGCTTTAACATGTCATCTTCTAATATTGAGTCAAGCTGTGGTTGGAGACGGAAAGAAGATGAGTTGAACAGTTATCATTTTCCTATTGATGCCATTAATTCTCATCCATAGTTATTAATGTCATCAATTGGTGAAGGATAACTTTTCAAACTTATCTTCTTTCCGTCTTCTCCCAGGACTTGAATGAATATTAAAAGATGGCTGAAAGTTTTGAAATTATTATTCATGATTTGTCATCATTAACTATTATGTAGCAATGTCCTTCGGTTCCATAAGTATCAATGATGAAATTAACAATAATAATTATTCAAACTTTAACATGTCATCTTCTAATATTCAGTCAAGCTGTGGTTGGAGACGGAAAGAAGATGAGTTGAACAGTTATCATTTTCCTATTGATGCCATTAATTCTCATCCATAGTTATTAATGTCATCAATTGGTGAAGGATAACTTTTCAAACTTATCTTCTTCCCGTCTTCTCCCAATACTTGAATGAATATTAAAAGAAGATGGCTGAAAGTTTTGAAATTATTATTCATGATTTGTCATCATTAACTATTATGTAGCAATGTCCTTCGATTCCATAAGTATCAATGATGAAATTAACAATAATATTTATTCAAGCTTTAACATGTCATCTTCTAATATTTAGTCAAGCTGTGGATGGAGACGGAAAGAAGATGAGTTGAACAGTTATCATTTTCCTATTGATGCCATTAATTCTCATCCATAGTTATTAATGTCATCAATTGGTGAAGGATAACTTTTCAAACTTGTCTTCTTTCCGTTTTCTCCCAATACTTGAATGAATATTAAAAGAAGATGGCTGAAAGTTTTGAAATTATTATTCATGATTTGTCATCATTAACTATTATGTAGCAATGTCCTTCGATTCCATAAGTATCAATGATGAAATTAACAATAATAATTATTCAAGCTTTAACATGTCATCTTCTAATATTTAGTCAAGCTGTGGATGGAGACGGAAAGAAGATGAGTTGAACAGTTATCATTTTCCTATTGATGCCATTAATTCTCATCCATAGTTATTAATGTCATCAATTGGTGAAGGATAACTTTTCAAACTTATCTTCTTCCCGTCTTCTCCCAATACTTGAATGAATATTAAAAGAAGATGGCTGAAAGTTTTGAAATTATTATTCATGATTTGTCATCATTAACTATTATGTAGCAATGTCCTTCGATTCCATAAGTATCAATGATGAAATTAACAATAATAATTATTCAAGCTTTAACATGTCATCTTCTAATATTTAGTCAAGCTGTGGATGGAGACGGAAAGAAGATGAGTTGAACAGTTATCATTTTCCTATTGATGCCATTAATTCTCATCCATAGTTATTAATGTCATCAATTGGTGAAGGATAACTTTTCAAACTTGTCTTCTTCCCGTCTTCTCCCAATACTTGAATGAATATTAAAAGAAGATGGCTGAAAGTTTTGAAATTATTATTCATGATTTGTCATCATTAACTATTATGTAGCAATGTCCTTCGATTCCATAAGTATCAATGATGAAATTAACAATAATAATTATTCAAGCTTTAACATGTCGTCTTCTAATATTTAGTCAAGCTGTGGATGGAGACGGAAAGAAGATGAGTTGAACAGTTATCATTTTCCTATTGATGCCATTAATTCTCATCCATAGTTATTAATGTCATCAATTGGTGAAGGATAACTTTTCAAACTTGTCTTCTTTCCGTTTTCTCCCAGGACTTGAATGAATATTAAAAGAAGATGGTTGAAAGTTTTGAAATTATTATTCATGATTTGTCAACATTAACTATTATGTAGCAATGTCCTTCGGTTCCATAAGTATCAATGATGAAATTAACAATAATAATTATTCAAGCTTTAACATGTCATCTTCTAATATTTAGTCAAGCTGTGGATGGAGACGGAAAGAAGATGAGTTGAACAGTTATCATTTTCCTATTGATGCCATTAATTCTCATCCATAGTTATTAATGTCATCAATTGGTGAAGGATAACTTTTCAAACTTGTCTTCTTTCCGTTTTCTCCCAGGACTTGAATGAATATTAAAAGATGGCTGAAAGTTTTGAAATTATTATTCATGATTTGTCATCATTAACTATTATGTAGCAATGTCCTTCGGTTCCATAAGTATCAATGATGAAATTAACAATAATAATTATTCAAACTTTAACATGTCATCTTCTAATATTCAGTCAAGCTGTGGTTGGAGACGGAAAGAAGATGAGTTGAACAGTTATCATTTTCCTATTGATGCCATTAATTCTCATCCATAGTTATTAATGTCATCAATTGGTGAAGGATAACTTTTCAAACTTATCTTCTTCCCGTCTTCTCCCAATACTTGAATGAATATTAAAAGAAGATGGCTGAAAGTTTTGAAATTATTATTCATGATTTGTCATCATTAACTATTATGTAGCAATGTCCTTCGATTCCATAAGTATCAATGATGAAATTAACAATAATAATTATTCAAGCTTTAACATGTCATCTTCTAATATTTAGTCAAGCTGTGGATGGAGACGGAAAGAAGATGAGTTGAACAGTTATCATTTTCCTATTGATGCCATTAATTCTCATCCATAGTTATTAATGTCATCAATTGGTGAAGGATAACTTTTCAAACTTGTCTTCTTCCCGTCTTCTCCCAATACTTGAATGAATATTAAAAGAAGATGGCTGAAAGTTTTGAAATTATTATTCATGATTTGTCATCATTAACTATTATGTAGCAATGTCCTTCGATTCCATAAGTATCAATGATGAAATTAACAATAATAATTATTCAAGCTTTAACATGTCATCTTCTAATATTTAGTCAAGCTGTGGATGGAGACGGAAAGAAGATGAGTTGAACAGTTATCATTTTCCTATTGATGCCATTAATTCTCATCCATAGTTATTAATGTCATCAATTGGTGAAGGATAACTTTTCAAACTTGTCTTCTTCCCGTCTTCTCCCAATACTTGAATGAATATTAAAAGAAGATGGCTGAAAGTTTTGAAATTATTATTCATGATTTGTCAACATTAACTATTATGTAGCAATGTCCTTTGGTTCCATAAGTATCAATGATGAAATTAACAATAATAATTATTCAAGCTTTAACATGTCATCTTCTAATATTTAGTCAAGCTGTGGATGGAGACGGAAAGAAGATGAGTTGAACAGTTATCATTTTCCTATTGATGCCATTAATTCTCATCCATAGTTATTAATGTCATCAATTGGTGAAGGATAACTTTTCAAACTTGTCTTCTTTCCGTTTTCTCCCAGGACTTGAATGAATATTAAAAGAAGATGGTTGAAAGTTTTGAAATTATTATTCATGATTTGTCAACATTAACTATTATGTAGCAATGTCCTTTGGTTCCATAAGTATCAATGATGAAATTAACAATAATAATTATTCAAGCTTTAACATGTTATCTTCTAATATTTAGTCAAGCTGTGGTTGGAGACGGAAAGAAGATGAGTTGAACAGTTATCATTTTCCTATTGATGCCATTAATTCTCATCCATAGTTATTAATGTCATCAATTGGTGAAGGATAACTTTTCAAACTTATCTTCTTTCCGTCTTCTCCCAGGACTTGAATGAATATTAAAAGATGGCTGAAAGTTTTGAAATTATTATTCATGATTTGTCATCATTAACTATTATGTAGCAATGTCCTTCGGTTCCATAAGTATCAATGATGAAATTAACAATAATAATTATTCAAACTTTAACATGTCATCTTCTAATATTCAGTCAAGCTGTGGTTGGAGACGGAAAGAAGATGAGTTGAACAGTTATCATTTTCCTATTGATGCCATTAATTCTCATCCATAGTTATTAATGTCATCAATTGGTGAAGGATAACTTTTCAAACTTGTCTTCTTTCCGTTTTCTCCCAGGACTTGAATGAATATTAAAAGAAGATGGCTGAAAGTTTTGAAATTATTATTCATGATTTGTCATCATTAACTATTATGTAGCAATGTCCTTCGATTCCATAAGTATCAATGATGAAATTAACAATAATAATTATTCAAGCTTTAACATGTCGTCTTCTAATATTTAGTCAAGCTGTGGATGGAGACGGAAAGAAGATGAGTTGAACAGTTATCATTTTCCTATTGATGCCATTAATTCTCATCCATAGTTATTAATGTCATCAATTGGTGAAGGATAACTTTTCAAACTTGTCTTCTTTCCGTTTTCTCCCAGGACTTGAATGAATATTAAAAGAAGATGGTTGAAAGTTTTGAAATTATTATTCATGATTTGTCAACATTAACTATTATGTAGCAATGTCCTTCGGTTCCATAAGTATCAATGATGAAATTAACAATAATAATTATTCAAGCTTTAACATGTCATCTTCTAATATTGAGTCAAGCTGTGGTTGGAGACGGAAAGAAGATGAGTTGAACAGTTATCATTTTCCTATTGATGCCATTAATTCTCATCCATAGTTATTAATGTCATCAATTGGTGAAGGATAACTTTTCAAACTTGTCTTCTTTCCGTTTTCTCCCAGGACTTGAATGAATATTAAAAGATGGCTGAAAGTTTTGAAATTATTATTCATGATTTGTCATCATTAACTATTATGTAGCAATGTCCTTCGGTTCCATAAGTATCAATGATGAAATTAACAATAATAATTATTCAAACTTTAACATGTCATCTTCTAATATTCAGTCAAGCTGTGGTTGGAGACGGAAAGAAGATGAGTTGAACAGTTATCATTTTCCTATTGATGCCATTAATTCTCATCCATAGTTATTAATGTCATCAATTGGTGAAGGATAACTTTTCAAACTTATCTTCTTCCCGTCTTCTCCCAATACTTGAATGAATATTAAAAGAAGATGGCTGAAAGTTTTGAAATTATTATTCATGATTTGTCATCATTAACTATTATGTAGCAATGTCCTTCGATTCCATAAGTATCAATGATGAAATTAACAATTATATTTATTCAAGCTTTAACATGTCATCTTCTAATATTTAGTCAAGCTGTGGATGGAGACGGAAAGAAGATGAGTTGAACAGTTATCATTTTCCTATTGATGCCATTAATTCTCATCCATAGTTATTAATGTCATCAATTGGTGAAGGATAACTTTTCAAACTTGTCTTCTTCCCGTCTTCTCCCAATACTTGAATGAATATTAAAAGAAGATGGCTGAAAGTTTTGAAATTATTATTCATGATTTGTCATCATTAACTATTATGTAGCAATGTCCTTCGATTCCATAAGTATCAATGATGAAATTAACAATAATAATTATTCAAGCTTTAACATGTCATCTTCTAATATTTAGTCAAGCTGTGGATGGAGACGGAAAGAAGATGAGTTGAACAGTTATCATTTTCCTATTGATGCCATTAATTCTCATCCATAGTTATTAATGTCATCAATTGGTGAAGGATAACTTTTCAAACTTGTCTTCTTTCCGTTTTCTCCCAGGACTTGAATGAATATTAAAAGATGGTTGAAAGTTTTGAAATTATTATTCATGATTTGTCAACATTAACTATTATGTAGCAATGTCCTTCGGTTCCATAAGTATCAATGATGAAATTAACAATAATAATTATTCAAGCTTTAACATGTCATCTTCTAATATTGAGTCAAGCTGTGGTTGGAGACGGAAAGAAGATGAGTTGAACAGTTATCATTTTCCTATTGATGCCATTAATTCTCATCCATAGTTATTAATGTCATCAATTGGTGAAGGATAACTTTTCAAACTTGTCTTCTTTCCGTTTTCTCCCAGGACTTGAATGAATATTAAAAGAAGATGGTTGAAAGTTTTGAAATTATTATTCATGATTTGTCAACATTAACTATTATGTAGCAATGTCCTTCGATTCCATAAGTATCAATGATGAAATTAACAATAATAATTATTCAAGCTTTAACATGTCATCTTCTAATATTTAGTCAAGCTGTGGATGGAGACGGAAAGAAGATGAGTTGAACAGTTATCATTTTCCTATTGATGCCATTAATTCTCATCCATAGTTATTAATGTCATCAATTGGTGAAGGATAACTTTTCAAACTTGTCTTCTTCCCGTCTTCTCCCAATACTTGAATGAATATTAAAAGAAGATGGCTGAAAGTTTTGAAATTATTATTCATGATTTGTCATCATTAACTATTATGTAGCAATGTCCTTCGATTCCATAAGTATCAATGATGAAATTAACAATAATAATTATTCAAGCTTTAACATGTCATCTTCTAATATTTAGTCAAGCTGTGGATGGAGACGGAAAGAAGATGAGTTGAACAGTTATCATTTTCCTATTGATGCCATTAATTCTCATCCATAGTTATTAATGTCATCAATTGGTGAAGGATAACTTTTCAAACTTGTCTTCTTTCCGTTTTCTCCCAGGACTTGAATGAATATTAAAAGAAGATGGTTGAAAGTTTTGAAATTATTATTCATGATTTGTCATCATTAACTATTATGTAGCAATGTCCTTCGATTCCATAAGTATCCATGATGAAATTAACAATAATAATTATTCAAGCTTTAACATGTCATCTTCTAATATTTAGTCAAGCTGTGGATGGAGACGGAAAGAAGATGAGTTGAACAGTTATCATTTTCCTATTGATGCCATTAATTCTCATCCATAGTTATTAATGTCATCAATTGGTGAAGGATAACTTTTCAAACTTGTCTTCTTTCCGTTTTCTCCCAGGACTTGAATGAATATTAAAAGAAGATGGTTGAAAGTTTTGAAATTATTATTCATGATTTGTCAACATTAACTATTATGTAGCAATGTCCTTTGGTTCCATAAGTATCAATGATGAAATTAACAATAATAATTATTCAAGCTTTAACATGTCATCTTCTAATATTGAGTCAAGCTGTGGTTGGAGACGGAAAGAAGATGAGTTGAACAGTTATCATTTTCCTATTGATGCCATTAATTCTCATCCATAGTTATTAATGTCATCAATTGGTGAAGGATAACTTTTCAAACTTATCTTCTTTCCGTCTTCTCCCAGGACTTGAATGAATATTAAAAGATGGCTGAAAGTTTTGAAATTATTATTCATGATTTGTCATCATTAACTATTATGTAGCAATGTCCTTCGGTTCCATAAGTATCAATGATGAAATTAACAATAATAATTATTCAAACTTTAACATGTCATCTTCTAATATTCAGTCAAGCTGTGGTTGGAGACGGAAAGAAGATGAGTTGAACAGTTATCATTTTCCTATTGATGCCATTAATTCTCATCCATAGTTATTAATGTCATCAATTGGTGAAGGATAACTTTTTAAACTTATCTTCTTCCCGTCTTCTCCCAATACTTGAATGAATATTAAAAGAAGATGGCTGAAAGTTTTGAAATTATTATTCATGATTTGTCATCATTAACTATTATGTAGCAATGTCCTTCGATTCCATAAGTATCAATGATGAAATTAACAATAATATTTATTCAAGCTTTAACATGTCATCTTCTAATATTTAGTCAAGCTGTGGATGGAGACGGAAAGAAGATGAGTTGAACAGTTATCATTTTCCTATTGATGCCATTAATTCTCATCCATAGTTATTAATGTCATCAATTGGTGAAGGATAACTTTTCAAACTTGTCTTCTTTCCGTTTTCTTCCAGGACTTGAATGAATATTAAAAGATGGTTGAAAGTTTTGAAATTATTATTCATGATTTGTCAACATTAACTATTATGTAGCAATGTCCTTCGGTTCCATAAGTATCAATGATGAAATTAACAATAATAATTATTCAAGCTTTAACATATCATCTTCTAATATTGAGTCAAGCTGTGGTTGGAGACGGAAAGAAGATGAGTTGAACAGTTATCATTTTCCTATTGATGCCATTAATTCTCATCCATAGTTATTAATGTCATCAATTGGTGAAGGATAACTTTTCAAACTTGTCTTCTTTCCGTTTTCTCCCAGGACTTGAATGAATATTAAAAGAAGATGGTTGAAAGTTTTGAAATTATTATTCATGATTTGTCAACATTAACTATTATGTAGCAATGTCCTTCGATTCCATAAGTATCAATGATGAAATTAACAATAATAATTATTCAAGCTTTAACATGTCATCTTCTAATATTTAGTCAAGCTGTGGATGGAGACGGAAAGAAGATGAGTTGAACAGTTATCATTTTCCTATTGATGCCATTAATTCTCATCCATAGTTATTAATGTCATCAATTGGTGAAGGATAACTTTTCAAACTTGTCTTCTTCCCGTCTTCTCCCAATACTTGAATGAATATTAAAAGAAGATGGCTGAAAGTTTTGAAATTATTATTCATGATTTGTCATCATTAACTATTATGTAGCAATGTCCTTCGATTCCATAAGTATCAATGATGAAATTAACAATAATAATTATTCAAGCTTTAACATGTCATCTTCTAATATTTAGTCAAGCTGTGGATGGAGACGGAAAGAAGATGAGTTGAACAGTTATCATTTTCCTATTGATGCCATTAATTCTCATCCATAGTTATTAATGTCATCAATTGGTGAAGGATAACTTTTCAAACTTGTCTTCTTTCCGTTTTCTCGCAGGACTTGAATGAATATTAAAAGAAGATGGTTGAAAGTTTTGAAATTATTATTCATGATTTGTCAACATTAACTATTATGTAGCAATGTCCTTTGGTTCCATAAGTATCAATGATGAAATTAACAATAATAATTATTCAAGCTTTAACATGTCATCTTTTAATATTTAGTCAAGCTGTGGTTGGAGACGGAAAGAAGATGAGTTGAACAGTTATCATTTTCCTATTGATGCCATTAATTCCCATCCATAGTTATTAATGTCATCAATTGGTGAAGGATAACTTTTCAAACTTATCTTCTTTCCGTCTTCTCCCAGTACTTGAATGAATATTAAAAGATGGTTGAAAGTTTTGAAATTATTATTCATGATTTGTCATCATTAACTATTATGTAGCAATGTCCTTCGGTTCCATAAGTATCAATGATGAAATTAACAATAATAATTATTCAAACTTTAACATGTCATCTTCTAATATTCAGTCAAGCTGTGGTTGGAGACGGAAAGAAGATGAGTTGAACAGTTATCATTTTCCTATTGATGCCATTAATTCTCATCCATAGTTATTAATGTCATCAATTGGTGAAGGATAACTTTTCAAACTTATCTTCTTCCCGTCTTCTCCCAATACTTGAATGAATATTAAAAGAAGATGGCTGAAAGTTTTGAAATTATTATTCATGATTTGTCATCATTAACTATTATGTAGCAATGTCCTTCGATTCCATAAGTATCAATGATGAAATTAACAATAATATTTATTCAAGCTTTAACATGTCATCTTCTAATATTTAGTCAAGCTGTGGATGGAGACGGAAAGAAGATGAGTTGAACAGTTATCATTTTCCTATTGATGCCATTAATTCTCATCCATAGTTATTAATGTCATCAATTGGTGAAGGATAACTTTTCAAACTTGTCTTCTTTCCGTTTTCTTCCAGGACTTGAATGAATATTAAAAGATGGTTGAAAGTTTTGAAATTATTATTCATGATTTGTCAACATTAACTATTATGTAGCAATGTCCTTCGGTTCCATAAGTATCAATGATGAAATTAACAATAATAATTATTCAAGCTTTAACATATCATCTTCTAATATTGAGTCAAGCTGTGGTTGGAGACGAAAAGAAGATGAGTTGAACAGTTATCATTTTCCTATTGATGCCATTAATTCTCATCCATAGTTATTAATGTCATCAATTGGTGAAGGATAACTTTTCAAACTTGTCTTCTTTCCGTTTTCTCCCAGGACTTGAATGAATATTAAAAGAAGATGGTTGAAAGTTTTGAAATTATTATTCATGATTTGTCAACATTAACTATTATGTAGCAATGTCCTTCGATTCCATAAGTATCAATGATGAAATTAACAATAATAATTATTCAAGCTTTAACATGTCATCTTCTAATATTTAGTCAAGCTGTGGATGGAGACGGAAAGAAGATGAGTTGAACAGTTATCATTTTCCTATTGATGCCATTAATTCTCATCCATAGTTATTAATGTCATCAATTGGTGAAGGATAACTTTTCAAACTTGTCTTCTTCCCGTCTTCTCCCAATACTTGAATGAATATTAAAAGAAGATGGCTGAAAGTTTTGAAATTATTATTCATGATTTGTCATCATTAACTATTATGTAGCAATGTCCTTCGATTCCATAAGTATCAATGATGAAATTAACAATAATAATTATTCAAGCTTTAACATGTCATCTTCTAATATTTAGTCAAGCTGTGGATGGAGACGGAAAGAAGATGAGTTGAACAGTTATCATTTTCCTATTGATGCCATTAATTCTCATCCATAGTTATTAATGTCATCAATTGGTGAAGGATAACTTTTCAAACTTGTCTTCTTCCCGTCTTCTCCCAATACTTGAATGAATATTAAAAGAAGATGGCTGAAAGTTTTGAAATTATTATTCATGATTTGTCATCATTAACTATTATGTAGCAATGTCCTTCGATTCCATAAGTATCAATGATGAAATTAACAATAATAATTATTCAAGCTTTAACATGTCATCTTCTAATATTTAGTCAAGCTGTGGATGGAGACGGAAAGAAGATGAGTTGAACAGTTATCATTTTCCTATTGATGCCATTAATTCTCATCCATAGTTATTAATGTCATCAATTGGTGAAGGATAACTTTTCAAACTTGTCTTCTTTCCGTTTTCTCCCAGGACTTGAATGAATATTAAAAGAAGATGGTTGAAAGTTTTGAAATTATTATTCATGATTTGTCAACATTAACTATTATGTAGCAATGTCCTTTGGTTCCATAAGTATCAATGATGAAATTAACAATAATAATTATTCAAGCTTTAACATGTCATCTTTTAATATTTAGTCAAGCTGTGGTTGGAGACGGAAAGAAGATGAGTTGAACAGTTATCATTTTCCTATTGATGCCATTAATTCTCATCCATAGTTATTAATGTCATCAATTGGTGAAGGATAACTTTTCAAACTTATCTTCTTTCCGTCTTCTCCCAGTACTTGAATGAATATTAAAAGATGGTTGAAAGTTTTGAAATTATTATTCATGATTTGTCATCATTAACTATTATGTAGCAATGTCCTTCGGTTCCATAAGTATCAATGATGAAATTAACAATAATAATTATTCAAACTTTAACATGTCATCTTCTAATATTCAGTCAAGCTGTGGTTGGAGACGGAAAGAAGATGAGTTGAACAGTTATCATTTTCCTATTGATGCCATTAATTCTCATCCATAGTTATTAATGTCATCAATTGGTGAAGGATAACTTTTCAAACTTATCTTCTTCCCGTCTTCTCCCAATACTTGAATGAATATTAAAAGAAGATGGCTGAAAGTTTTGAAATTATTATTCATGATTTGTCATCATTAACTATTATGTAGCAATGTCCTTCGATTCCATAAGTATCAATGATGAAATTAACAATAATATTTATTCAAGCTTTAACATGTCATCTTCTAATATTTAGTCAAGCTGTGGATGGAGACGGAAAGAAGATGAGTTGAACAGTTATCATTTTCCTATTGATGCCATTAATTCTCATCCATAGTTATTAATGTCATCAATTGGTGAAGGATAACTTTTCAAACTTGTCTTCTTTCCGTTTTCTTCCAGGACTTGAATGAATATTAAAAGATGGTTGAAAGTTTTGAAATTATTATTCATGATTTGTCAACATTAACTATTATGTAGCAATGTCCTTCGGTTCCATAAGTATCAATGATGAAATTAACAATAATAATTATTCAAGCTTTAACATATCATCTTCTAATATTGAGTCAAGCTGTGGTTGGAGACGGAAAGAAGATGAGTTGAACAGTTATCATTTTCCTATTGATGCCATTAATTCTCATCCATAGTTATTAATGTCATCAATTGGTGAAGGATAACTTTTCAAACTTGTCTTCTTTCCGTTTTCTCCCAGGACTTGAATGAATATTAAAAGAAGATGGTTGAAAGTTTTGAAATTATTATTCATGATTTGTCAACATTAACTATTATGTAGCAATGTCCTTCGATTCCATAAGTATCAATGATGAAATTAACAATAATAATTATTCAAGCTTTAACATGTCATCTTCTAATATTTAGTCAAGCTGTGGATGGAGACGGAAAGAAGATGAGTTGAACAGTTATCATTTTCCTATTGATGCCATTAATTCTCATCCATAGTTATTAATGTCATCAATTGGTGAAGGATAACTTTTCAAACTTGTCTTCTTCCCGTCTTCTCCCAATACTTGAATGAATATTAAAAGAAGATGGCTGAAAGTTTTGAAATTATTATTCATGATTTGTCATCATTAACTATTATGTAGCAATGTCCTTCGATTCCATAAGTATCAATGATGAAATTAACAATAATAATTATTCAAGCTTTAACATGTCATCTTCTAATATTTAGTCAAGCTGTGGATGGAGACGGAAAGAAGATGAGTTGAACAGTTATCATTTTCCTATTGATGCCATTAATTCTCATCCATAGTTATTAATGTCATCAATTGGTGAAGGATAACTTTTCAAACTTGTCTTCTTTCCGTTTTCTCCCAGGACTTGAATGAATATTAAAAGAAGATGGTTGAAAGTTTTGAAATTATTATTCATGATTTGTCAACATTAACTATTATGTAGCAATGTCCTTTGGTTCCATAAGTATCAATGATGAAATTAACAATAATAATTATTCAAGCTTTAACATGTCATCTTTTAATATTTAGTCAAGCTGTGGTTGGAGACGGAAAGAAGATGAGTTGAACAGTTATCATTTTCCTATTGATGCCATTAATTCTCATCCATAGTTATTAATGTCATCAATTGGTGAAGGATAACTTTTCAAACTTATCTTCTTTCCGTCTTCTCCCAGTACTTGAATGAATATTAAAAGATGGTTGAAAGTTTTGAAATTATTATTCATGATTTGTCATCATTAACTATTATGTAGCAATGTCCTTCGGTTCCATAAGTATCAATGATGAAATTAACAATAATAATTATACAAGCTTTAAAATGTCATCTTCTAATATTCAGTCAAGCTGTGGTTGGAGACGGAAAGAAGATGAGTTGAACAGTTATCATTTTCCTATTGATGCCATTAATTCTCATCCATAGTTATTAATGTCATCAATTGGTGAAGGATAACTTTTCAAACTTATCTTCTTCCCGTCTTCTCCCAATACTTGAATGAATATTAAAAGAAGATGGCTGAAAGTTTTGAAATTATTATTCATGATTTGTCATCATTAACTATTATGTAGCAATGTCCTTCGATTCCATAAGTATCAATGATGAAATTAACAATAATATTTATTCAAGCTTTAACATGTCATCTTCTAATATTTAGTCAAGCTGTGGATGGAGACGGAAAGAAGATGAGTTGAACAGTTATCATTTTCCTATTGATGCCATTAATTCTCATCCATAGTTATTAATGTCATCAATTGGTGAAGGATAACTTTTCAAACTTGTCTTCTTTCCGTTTTCTCCCAGGACTTGAATGAATATTAAAAGATGGTTGAAAGTTTTGAAATTATTATTCATGATTTGTCAACATTAACTATTATGTAGCAATGTCCTTCGGTTCCATAAGTATCAATGATGAAATTAACAATAATAATTATTCAAGCTTTAACATGTCATCTTCTAATATTGAGTCAAGCTGTGGTTGGAGACGGAAAGAAGATGAGTTGAACAGTTATCATTTTCCTATTGATGCCATTAATTCTCATCCATAGTTATTAATGTCATCAATTGGTGAAGGATAACTTTTCAAACTTGTCTTCTTTCCGTTTTCTCCCAGGACTTGAATGAATATTAAAAGAAGATGGTTGAAAGTTTTGAAATTATTATTCATGATTTGTCAACATTAACTATTATGTAGCAATGTCCTTTGGTTCCATAAGTATCAATGATGAAATTAACAATAATAATTATTCAAGCTTTAACATGTCATCTTTTAATATTTAGTCAAGCTGTGGTTGGAGACGGAAAGAAGATGAGTTGAACAGTTATCATTTTCCTATTGATGCCATTAATTCTCATCCATAGTTATTAATGTCATCAATTGGTGAAGGATAACTTTTCAAACTTGTCTTCTTTCCGTTTTCTTCCAGGACTTGAATGAATATTAAAAGATGGTTGAAAGTTTTGAAATTATTATTCATGATTTGTCAACATTAACTATTATGTAGCAATGTCCTTCGGTTCCATAAGTATCAATGATGAAATTAACAATAATAATTATTCAAGCTTTAACATATCATCTTCTAATATTGAGTCAAGCTGTGGTTGGAGACGGAAAGAAGATGAGTTGAACAGTTATCATTTTCCTATTGATGCCATTAATTCTCATCCATAGTTATTAATGTCATCAATTGGTGAAGGATAACTTTTCAAACTTGTCTTCTTTCCGTTTTCTCCCAGGACTTGAATGAATATTAAAAGAAGATGGTTGAAAGTTTTGAAATTATTATTCATGATTTGTCAACATTAACTATTATGTAGCAATGTCCTTCGATTCCATAAGTATCAATGATGAAATTAACAATAATAATTATTCAAGCTTTAACATGTCATCTTCTAATATTTAGTCAAGCTGTGGATGGAGACGGAAAGAAGATGAGTTGAACAGTTATCATTTTCCTATTGATGCCATTAATTCTCATCCATAGTTATTAATGTCATCAATTGGTGAAGGATAACTTTTCAAACTTGTCTTCTTCCCGTCTTCTCCCAATACTTGAATGAATATTAAAAGAAGATGGCTGAAAGTTTTGAAATTATTATTCATGATTTGTCATCATTAACTATTATGTAGCAATGTCCTTCGATTCCATAAGTATCAATGATGAAATTAACAATAATAATTATTCAAGCTTTAACATGTCATCTTCTAATATTTAGTCAAGCTGTGGATGGAGACGGAAAGAAGATGAGTTGAACAGTTATCATTTTCCTATTGATGCCATTAATTCTCATCCATAGTTATTAATGTCATCAATTGGTGAAGGATAACTTTTCAAACTTGTCTTCTTTCCGTTTTCTCCCAGGACTTGAATGAATATTAAAAGAAGATGGTTGAAAGTTTTGAAATTATTATTCATGATTTGTCAACATTAACTATTATGTAGCAATGTCCTTTGGTTCCATAAGTATCAATGATGAAATTAACAATAATAATTATTCAAGCTTTAACATGTCATCTTTTAATATTTAGTCAAGCTGTGGTTGGAGACGGAAAGAAGATGAGTTGAACAGTTATCATTTTCCTATTGATGCCATTAATTCTCATCCATAGTTATTAATGTCATCAATTGGTGAAGGATAACTTTTCAAACTTATCTTCTTTCCGTCTTCTCCCAGTACTTGAATGAATATTAAAAGATGGTTGAAAGTTTTGAAATTATTATTCATGATTTGTCATCATTAACTATTATGTAGCAATGTCCTTCGGTTCCATAAGTATCAATGATGAAATTAACAATAATAATTATACAAGCTTTAAAATGTCATCTTCTAATATTCAGTCAAGCTGTGGTTGGAGACGGAAAGAAGATGAGTTGAACAGTTATCATTTTCCTATTGATGCCATTAATTCTCATCCATAGTTATTAATGTCATCAATTGGTGAAGGATAACTTTTCAAACTTATCTTCTTCCCGTCTTCTCCCAATACTTGAATGAATATTAAAAGAAGATGGCTGAAAGTTTTGAAATTATTATTCATGATTTGTCATCATTAACTATTATGTAGCAATGTCCTTCGATTCCATAAGTATCAATGATGAAATTAACAATAATATTTATTCAAGCTTTAACATGTCATCTTCTAATATTTAGTCAAGCTGTGGATGGAGACGGAAAGAAGATGAGTTGAACAGTTATCATTTTCCTATTGATGCCATTAATTCTCATCCATAGTTATTAATGTCATCAATTGGTGAAGGATAACTTTTCAAACTTGTCTTCTTTCCGTTTTCTCCCAGGACTTGAATGAATATTAAAAGATGGTTGAAAGTTTTGAAATTATTATTCATGATTTGTCAACATTAACTATTATGTAGCAATGTCCTTCGGTTCCATAAGTATCAATGATGAAATTAACAATAATAATTATTCAAGCTTTAACATGTCATCTTCTAATATTGAGTCAAGCTGTGGTTGGAGACGGAAAGAAGATGAGTTGAACAGTTATCATTTTCCTATTGATGCCATTAATTCTCATCCATAGTTATTAATGTCATCAATTGGTGAAGGATAACTTTTCAAACTTGTCTTCTTTCCGTTTTCTCCCAGGACTTGAATGAATATTAAAAGAAGATGGTTGAAAGTTTTGAAATTATTATTCATGATTTGTCAACATTAACTATTATGTAGCAATGTCCTTTGGTTCCATAAGTATCAATGATGAAATTAACAATAATAATTATTCAAGCTTTAACATGTCATCTTTTAATATTTAGTCAAGCTGTGGTTGGAGACGGAAAGAAGATGAGTTGAACAGTTATCATTTTCCTATTGATGCCATTAATTCTCATCCATAGTTATTAATGTCATCAATTGGTGAAGGATAACTTTTCAAACTTATCTTCTTTCCGTTTTCTCCCAGGACTTGAATGAATATTAAAAATGGTTGAAAGTTTTGAAATTATTATTCATGATTTGTCATCATTAACTATTATGTAGCAATGTCCTTCGGTTCCATAAGTATCAATGATGAAATTAACAATAATAATTATTCAAACTTTAACATGTCATCTTCTAATATTCAGTCAAGCTGTGGTTGGAGACGGAAAGAAGATGAGTTGAACAGTTATCATTTTCCTATTGATGCCATTAATTCTCATCCATAGTTATTAATGTCATCAATTGGTGAAGGATAACTTTTTAAACTTATCTTCTTCCCGTCTTCTCCCAATACTTGAATGAATATTAAAAGAAGATGGCTGAAAGTTTTGAAATTATTATTCATGATTTGTCATCATTAACTATTATGTAGCAATGTCCTTCGATTCCATAAGTATCAATGATGAAATTAACAATAATATTTATTCAAGCTTTAACATGTCATCTTCTAATATTTAGTCAAGCTGTGGATGGAGACGGAAAGAAGATGAGTTGAACAGTTATCATTTTCCTATTGATGCCATTAATTCTCATCCATAGTTATTAATGTCATCAATTGGTGAAGGATAACTTTTCAAACTTGTCTTCTTTCCGTTTTCTTCCAGGACTTGAATGAATATTAAAAGATGGTTGAAAGTTTTGAAATTATTATTCATGATTTGTCAACATTAACTATTATGTAGCAATGTCCTTCGGTTCCATAAGTATCAATGATGAAATTAACAATAATAATTATTCAAGCTTTAACATATCATCTTCTAATATTGAGTCAAGCTGTGGTTGGAGACGGAAAGAAGATGAGTTGAACAGTTATCATTTTCCTATTGATGCCATTAATTCTCATCCATAGTTATTAATGTCATCAATTGGTGAAGGATAACTTTTCAAACTTGTCTTCTTTCCGTTTTCTCCCAGGACTTGAATGAATATTAAAAGAAGATGGTTGAAAGTTTTGAAATTATTATTCATGATTTGTCAACATTAACTATTATGTAGCAATGTCCTTCGATTCCATAAGTATCAATGATGAAATTAACAATAATAATTATTCAAGCTTTAACATGTCATCTTCTAATATTTAGTCAAGCTGTGGATGGAGACGGAAAGAAGATGAGTTGAACAGTTATCATTTTCCTATTGATGCCATTAATTCTCATCCATAGTTATTAATGTCATCAATTGGTGAAGGATAACTTTTCAAACTTGTCTTCTTCCCGTCTTCTCCCAATACTTGAATGAATATTAAAAGAAGATGGCTGAAAGTTTTGAAATTATTATTCATGATTTGTCATCATTAACTATTATGTAGCAATGTCCTTCGATTCCATAAGTATCAATGATGAAATTAACAATAATAATTATTCAAGCTTTAACATGTCATCTTCTAATATTTAGTCAAGCTGTGGATGGAGACGGAAAGAAGATGAGTTGAACAGTTATCATTTTCCTATTGATGCCATTAATTCTCATCCATAGTTATTAATGTCATCAATTGGTGAAGGATAACTTTTCAAACTTGTCTTCTTTCCGTTTTCTCCCAGGACTTGAATGAATATTAAAAGAAGATGGTTGAAAGTTTTGAAATTATTATTCATGATTTGTCAACATTAACTATTATGTAGCAATGTCCTTTGGTTCCATAAGTATCAATGATGAAATTAACAATAATAATTATTCAAGCTTTAACATGTCATCTTTTAATATTTAGTCAAGCTGTGGTTGGAGACGGAAAGAAGATGAGTTGAACAGTTATCATTTTCCTATTGATGCCATTAATTCTCATCCATAGTTATTAATGTCATCAATTGGTGAAGGATAACTTTTCAAACTTATCTTCTTTCCGTCTTCTCCCAGTACTTGAATGAATATTAAAAGATGGTTGAAAGTTTTGAAATTATTATTCATGATTTGTCATCATTAACTATTATGTAGCAATGTCCTTCGGTTCCATAAGTATCAATGATGAAATTAACAATAATAATTATTCAAACTTTAACATGTCATCTTCTAATATTCAGTCAAGCTGTGGTTGGAGACGGAAAGAAGATGAGTTGAACAGTTATCATTTTCCTATTGATGCCATTAATTCTCATCCATAGTTATTAATGTCATCAATTGGTGAAGGATAACTTTTCAAACTTATCTTCTTCCCGTCTTCTCCCAATACTTGAATGAATATTAAAAGAAGATGGCTGAAAGTTTTGAAATTATTATTCATGATTTGTCATCATTAACTATTATGTAGCAATGTCCTTCGATTCCATAAGTATCAATGATGAAATTAACAATAATATTTATTCAAGCTTTAACATGTCATCTTCTAATATTTAGTCAAGCTGTGGATGGAGACGGAAAGAAGATGAGTTGAACAGTTATCATTTTCCTATTGATGCCATTAATTCTCATCCATAGTTATTAATGTCATCAATTGGTGAAGGATAACTTTTCAAACTTGTCTTCTTTCCGTTTTCTTCCAGGACTTGAATGAATATTAAAAGATGGTTGAAAGTTTTGAAATTATTATTCATGATTTGTCAACATTAACTATTATGTAGCAATGTCCTTCGGTTCCATAAGTATCAATGATGAAATTAACAATAATAATTATTCAAGCTTTAACATATCATCTTCTAATATTGAGTCAAGCTGTGGTTGGAGACGGAAAGAAGATGAGTTGAACAGTTATCATTTTCCTATTGATGCCATTAATTCTCATCCATAGTTATTAATGTCATCAATTGGTGAAGGATAACTTTTCAAACTTGTCTTCTTTCCGTTTTCTCCCAGGACTTGAATGAATATTAAAAGAAGATGGTTGAAAGTTTTGAAATTATTATTCATGATTTGTCAACATTAACTATTATGTAGCAATGTCCTTCGATTCCATAAGTATCAATGATGAAATTAACAATAATAATTATTCAAGCTTTAACATGTCATCTTCTAATATTTAGTCAAGCTGTGGATGGAGACGGAAAGAAGATGAGTTGAACAGTTATCATTTTCCTATTGATGCCATTAATTCTCATCCATAGTTATTAATGTCATCAATTGGTGAAGGATAACTTTTCAAACTTGTCTTCTTCCCGTCTTCTCCCAATACTTGAATGAATATTAAAAGAAGATGGCTGAAAGTTTTGAAATTATTATTCATGATTTGTCATCATTAACTATTATGTAGCAATGTCCTTCGATTCCATAAGTATCAATGATGAAATTAACAATAATAATTATTCAAGCTTTAACATGTCATCTTCTAATATTTAGTCAAGCTGTGGATGGAGACGGAAAGAAGATGAGTTGAACAGTTATCATTTTCCTATTGATGCCATTAATTCTCATCCATAGTTATTAATGTCATCAATTGGTGAAGGATAACTTTTCAAACTTGTCTTCTTCCCGTCTTCTCCCAATACTTGAATGAATATTAAAAGAAGATGGCTGAAAGTTTTGAAATTATTATTCATGATTTGTCATCATTAACTATTATGTAGCAATGTCCTTCGATTCCATAAGTATCAATGATGAAATTAACAATAATAATTATTCAAGCTTTAACATGTCATCTTCTAATATTTAGTCAAGCTGTGGATGGAGACGGAAAGAAGATGAGTTGAACAGTTATCATTTTCCTATTGATGCCATTAATTCTCATCCATAGTTATTAATGTCATCAATTGGTGAAGGATAACTTTTCAAACTTGTCTTCTTTCCGTTTTCTCCCAGGACTTGAATGAATATTAAAAGAAGATGGTTGAAAGTTTTGAAATTATTATTCATGATTTGTCAACATTAACTATTATGTAGCAATGTCCTTTGGTTCCATAAGTATCAATGATGAAATTAACAATAATAATTATTCAAGCTTTAACATGTCATCTTTTAATATTTAGTCAAGCTGTGGTTGGAGACGGAAAGAAGATGAGTTGAACAGTTATCATTTTCCTATTGATGCCATTAATTCTCATCCATAGTTATTAATGTCATCAATTGGTGAAGGATAACTTTTCAAACTTATCTTCTTTCCGTCTTCTCCCAGTACTTGAATGAATATTAAAAGATGGTTGAAAGTTTTGAAATTATTATTCATGATTTGTCATCATTAACTATTATGTAGCAATGTCCTTCGGTTCCATAAGTATCAATGATGAAATTAACAATAATAATTATTCAAACTTTAACATGTCATCTTCTAATATTCAGTCAAGCTGTGGTTGGAGACGGAAAGAAGATGAGTTGAACAGTTATCATTTTCCTATTGATGCCATTAATTCTCATCCATAGTTATTAATGTCATCAATTGGTGAAGGATAACTTTTCAAACTTATCTTCTTCCCGTCTTCTCCCAATACTTGAATGAATATTAAAAGAAGATGGCTGAAAGTTTTGAAATTATTATTCATGATTTGTCATCATTAACTATTATGTAGCAATGTCCTTCGATTCCATAAGTATCAATGATGAAATTAACAATAATATTTATTCAAGCTTTAACATGTCATCTTCTAATATTTAGTCAAGCTGTGGATGGAGACGGAAAGAAGATGAGTTGAACAGTTATCATTTTCCTATTGATGCCATTAATTCTCATCCATAGTTATTAATGTCATCAATTGGTGAAGGATAACTTTTCAAACTTGTCTTCTTTCCGTTTTCTTCCAGGACTTGAATGAATATTAAAAGATGGTTGAAAGTTTTGAAATTATTATTCATGATTTGTCAACATTAACTATTATGTAGCAATGTCCTTCGGTTCCATAAGTATCAATGATGAAATTAACAATAATAATTATTCAAGCTTTAACATATCATCTTCTAATATTGAGTCAAGCTGTGGTTGGAGACGGAAAGAAGATGAGTTGAACAGTTATCATTTTCCTATTGATGCCATTAATTCTCATCCATAGTTATTAATGTCATCAATTGGTGAAGGATAACTTTTCAAACTTGTCTTCTTTCCGTTTTCTCCCAGGACTTGAATGAATATTAAAAGAAGATGGTTGAAAGTTTTGAAATTATTATTCATGATTTGTCAACATTAACTATTATGTAGCAATGTCCTTCGATTCCATAAGTATCAATGATGAAATTAACAATAATAATTATTCAAGCTTTAACATGTCATCTTCTAATATTTAGTCAAGCTGTGGATGGAGACGGAAAGAAGATGAGTTGAACAGTTATCATTTTCCTATTGATGCCATTAATTCTCATCCATAGTTATTAATGTCATCAATTGGTGAAGGATAACTTTTCAAACTTGTCTTCTTCCCGTCTTCTCCCAATACTTGAATGAATATTAAAAGAAGATGGCTGAAAGTTTTGAAATTATTATTCATGATTTGTCATCATTAACTATTATGTAGCAATGTCCTTCGATTCCATAAGTATCAATGATGAAATTAACAATAATAATTATTCAAGCTTTAACATGTCATCTTCTAATATTTAGTCAAGCTGTGGATGGAGACGGAAAGAAGATGAGTTGAACAGTTATCATTTTCCTATTGATGCCATTAATTCTCATCCATAGTTATTAATGTCATCAATTGGTGAAGGATAACTTTTCAAACTTGTCTTCTTTCCGTTTTCTCCCAGGACTTGAATGAATATTAAAAGAAGATGGTTGAAAGTTTTGAAATTATTATTCATGATTTGTCAACATTAACTATTATGTAGCAATGTCCTTTGGTTCCATAAGTATCAATGATGAAATTAACAATAATAATTATTCAAGCTTTAACATGTCATCTTTTAATATTTAGTCAAGCTGTGGTTGGAGACGGAAAGAAGATGAGTTGAACAGTTATCATTTTCCTATTGATGCCATTAATTCTCATCCATAGTTATTAATGTCATCAATTGGTGAAGGATAACTTTTCAAACTTATCTTCTTTCCGTCTTCTCCCAGTACTTGAATGAATATTAAAAGATGGTTGAAAGTTTTGAAATTATTATTCATGATTTGTCATCATTAACTATTATGTAGCAATGTCCTTCGGTTCCATAAGTATCAATGATGAAATTAACAATAATAATTATACAAGCTTTAAAATGTCATCTTCTAATATTCAGTCAAGCTGTGGTTGGAGACGGAAAGAAGATGAGTTGAACAGTTATCATTTTCCTATTGATGCCATTAATTCTCATCCATAGTTATTAATGTCATCAATTGGTGAAGGATAACTTTTCAAACTTATCTTCTTCCCGTCTTCTCCCAATACTTGAATGAATATTAAAAGAAGATGGCTGAAAGTTTTGAAATTATTATTCATGATTTGTCATCATTAACTATTATGTAGCAATGTCCTTCGATTCCATAAGTATCAATGATGAAATTAACAATAATATTTATTCAAGCTTTAACATGTCATCTTCTAATATTTAGTCAAGCTGTGGATGGAGACGGAAAGAAGATGAGTTGAACAGTTATCATTTTCCTATTGATGCCATTAATTCTCATCCATAGTTATTAATGTCATCAATTGGTGAAGGATAACTTTTCAAACTTGTCTTCTTTCCGTTTTCTCCCAGGACTTGAATGAATATTAAAAGATGGTTGAAAGTTTTGAAATTATTATTCATGATTTGTCAACATTAACTATTATGTAGCAATGTCCTTCGGTTCCATAAGTATCAATGATGAAATTAACAATAATAATTATTCAAGCTTTAACATGTCATCTTCTAATATTGAGTCAAGCTGTGGTTGGAGACGGAAAGAAGATGAGTTGAACAGTTATCATTTTCCTATTGATGCCATTAATTCTCATCCATAGTTATTAATGTCATCAATTGGTGAAGGATAACTTTTCAAACTTGTCTTCTTTCCGTTTTCTCCCAGGACTTGAATGAATATTAAAAGAAGATGGTTGAAAGTTTTGAAATTATTATTCATGATTTGTCAACATTAACTATTATGTAGCAATGTCCTTCGATTCCATAAGTATCAACGATGAAATTAACAATAATAATTATTCAAGCTTTAACATGTCATCTTCTAATATTTAGTCAAGCTGTGGATGGAGACGGAAAGAAGATGAGTTGAACAGTTATCATTTTCCTATTGATGCCATTAATTCTCATCCATAGTTATTAATGTCATCAATTGGTGAAGGATAACTTTTCAAACTTGTCTTCTTTCCGTTTTCTCCCAGGACTTGAATGAATATTAAAAGAAGATGGTTGAAAGTTTTGAAATTATTATTCATGATTTGTCAACATTAACTATTATGTAGCAATGTCCTTTGGTTCCATAAGTATCAATGATGAAATTAACAATAATAATTATTCAAGCTTTAACATGTCATCTTTTAATATTTAGTCAAGCTGTGGTTGGAGACGGAAAGAAGATGAGTTGAACAGTTATCATTTTCCTATTGATGCCATTAATTCTCATCCATAGTTATTAATGTCATCAATTGGTGAAGGATAACTTTTCAAACTTATCTTCTTTCCGTTTTCTCCCAGGACTTGAATGAATATTAAAAATGGTTGAAAGTTTTGAAATTATTATTCATGATTTGTCAACATTAACTATTATGTAGCAATGTCCTTCGGTTCCATAAGTATCAATGATGAAATTAACAATAATAATTATTCAAGCTTTAACATGTCATCTTCTAATATTGAGTCAAGCTGTGGTTGGAGACGGAAAGAAGATGAGTTGAACAGTTATCATTTTCCTATTAATGCCATTAATTCTCATCCATAGTTATTAATGTCATCAATTGGTGAATGATAACTTTTCAAACTTATCTTCTTCCCGTCTTCTCCCAATACTTGAATGAATATTAAAAGAAGATGGCTGAAAGTTTTGAAATTATTATTCATGATTTGTCATCATTAACTATTATGTAGCAATGTCCTTCGATTCCATAAGTATCAATGATGAAATTAACAATAATAATTATTCAAGCTTTAACATGCCATCTTCTAATATTTAGTCAAGCTGTGGATGGAGACGGAAAGAAGATGAGTTGAACAGTTATCATTTTCCTATTGATGCCATTAATTCTCATCCATAGTTATTAATGTCATCAATTGGTGAAGGATAACTTTTCAAACTTGTCTTCTTCCCGTCTTCTCCCAATACTTGAATGAATATTAAAAGAAGATGGCTGAAAGTTTTGAAATTATTATTCATGATTTGTCAACATTAACTATTATGTAGCAATGTCCTTTGGTTCCATAAGTATCAATGATGAAATTAACAATAATAATTATTCAAGCTTTAACATGTCATCTTCTAATATTTAGTCAAGCTGTGGATGGAGACGGAAAGAAGATGAGTTGAACAGTTATCATTTTCCTATTGATGCCATTAATTCTCATCCATAGTTATTAATGTCATCAATTGGTGAAGGATAACTTTTCAAACTTGTCTTCTTTCCGTTTTCTCCCAGGACTTGAATGAATATTAAAAGAAGATGGTTGAAAGTTTTGAAATTATTATTCATGATTTGTCAACATTAACTATTATGTAGCAATGTCCTTTGGTTCCATAAGTATCAATGATGAAATTAACAATAATAATTATTCAAGCTTTAACATGTTATCTTCTAATATTTAGTCAAGCTGTGGTTGGAGACGGAAAGAAGATGAGTTGAACAGTTATCATTTTCCTATTGATGCCATTAATTCTCATCCATAGTTATTAATGTCATCAATTGGTGAAGGATAACTTTTCAAACTTGTCTTCTTTCCGTTTTCTCCCAGGACTTGAATGAATATTAAAGGAAGATGGTTGAAAGTTTTGAAATTATTATTCATGATTTGTCAACATTAACTATTATGTAGCAATGTCCTTCGATTCCATAAGTATCAATGATGAAATTAACAATAATAATTATTCAAGCTTTAACATGTCATCTTCTAATATTTAGTCAAGCTGTGGATGGAGACGGAAAGAAGATGAGTTGAACAGTTATCATTTTCCTATTGATGCCATTAATTCTCATCCATAGTTATTAATGTCATCAATTGGTGAAGGATAACTTTTCAAACTTGTCTTCTTCCCGTCTTCTCCCAATACTTGAATGAATATTAAAAGAAGATGGCTGAAAGTTTTGAAATTATTATTCATGATTTGTCATCATTAACTATTATGTAGCAATGTCCTTCGATTCCATAAGTATCAATGATGAAATTAACAATAATAATTATTCAAGCTTTAACATGTCTTCTTCTAATATTTAGTCAAGCTGTGGATGGAGACGGAAAGAAGATGAGTTGAACAGTTATCATTTTCCTATTGATGCCATTAATTCTCATCCATAGTTATTAATGTCATCAATTGGTGAAGGATAACTTTTCAAACTTGTCTTCTTTCCGTTTTCTCCGAGGACTTGAATGAATATTAAAAGAAGATGGTTGAAAGTTTTGAAATTATTATTCATGATTTGTCAACATTAACTATTATGTAGCAATGTCCTTTGGTTCCATAAGTATCAATGATGAAATTAACAATAATAATTATTCAAGCTTTAACATGTCATCTTCTAATATTGAGTCAAGCTGTGGTTGGAGACGGAAAGAAGATGAGTTGAACAGTTATCATTTTCCTATTGATGCCATTAATTCTCATCCATAGTTATTAATGTCATCAATTGGTGAAGGATAACTTTTCAAACTTATCTTCTTTCCGTCTTCTCCCAGGACTTGAATGAATATTAAAAGATGGCTGAAAGTTTTGAAATTATTATTCATGATTTGTCATCATTAACTATTATGTAGCAATGTCCTTCGGTTCCATAAGTATCAATGATGAAATTAACAATAATAATTATTCAAACTTTAACATGTCATCTTCTAATATTCAGTCAAGCTGTGGTTGGAGACGGAAAGAAGATGAGTTGAACAGTTATCATTTTCCTATTGATGCCATTAATTCTCATCCATAGTTATTAATGTCATCAATTGGTGAAGGATAACTTTTCAAACTTATCTTCTTCCCGTCTTCTCCCAATACTTGAATGAATATTAAAAGAAGATGGCTGAAAGTTTTGAAATTATTATTCATGATTTGTCATCATTAACTATTATGTAGCAATGTCCTTCGATTCCATAAGTATCAATGATGAAATTAACAATAATATTTATTCAAGCTTTAACATGTCATCTTCTAATATTTAGTCAAGCTGTGGATGGAGACGGAAAGAAGATGAGTTGAACAGTTATCATTTTCCTATTGATGCCATTAATTCTCATCCATAGTTATTAATGTCATCAATTGGTGAAGGATAACTTTTCAAACTTGTCTTCTTTCCGTTTTCTCCCAGGACTTGAATGAATATTAAAAGATGGTTGAAAGTTTTGAAATTATTATTCATGATTTGTCAACATTAACTATTATGTAGCAATGTCCTTCGATTCCATAAGTATCAATGATGAAATTAACAATAATAATTATTCAAGCTTTAACATGTCATCTTCTAATATTGAGTCAAGCTGTGGTTGGAGACGGAAAGAAGATGAGTTGAACAGTTATCATTTTCCTATTGATGCCATTAATTCTCATCCATAGTTATTAATGTCATCAATTGGTGAAGGATAACTTTTCAAACTTGTCTTCTTTCCGTTTTCTCCCAGGACTTGAATGAATATTAAAAGATGGTTGAAAGTTTTGAAATTATTATTCATGATTTGTCAACATTAACTATTATGTAGCAATGTCCTTCGGTTCCATAAGTATCAATGATGAAATTAACAATAATAATTATTCAAGCTTTAACATGTCATCTTCTAATATTGAGTCAAGCTGTGGTTGGAGACGGAAAGAAGATGAGTTGAACAGTTATCATTTTCCTATTGATGCCATTAATTCTCATCCATAGTTATTAATGTCATCAATTGGTGAAGGATAACTTTTCAAACTTGTCTTCTTTCCGTTTTCTCCCAGGACTTGAATGAATATTAAAAGAAGATGGTTGAAAGTTTTGAAATTATTATTCATGATTTGTCAACATTAACTATTATGTAGCAATGTCCTTCGATTCCATAAGTATCAATGATGAAATTAACAATAATAATTATTCAAGCTTTAACATGTCATCTTCTAATATTTAGTCAAGCTGTGGATGGAGACGGAAAGAAGATGAGTTGAACAGTTATCATTTTCCTATTGATGCCATTAATTCTCATCCATAGTTATTAATGTCATCAATTGGTGAAGGATAACTTTTCAAACTTGTCTTCTTCCCGTCTTCTCCCAATACTTGAATGAATATTAAAAGAAGATGGCTGAAAGTTTTGAAATTATTATTCATGATTTGTCATCATTAACTATTATGTAGCAATGTCCTTCGATTCCATAAGTATCAATGATGAAATTAACAATAATAATTATTCAAGCTTTAACATGTCATCTTCTAATATTTAGTCAAGCTGTGGATGGAGACGGAAAGAAGATGAGTTGAACAGTTATCATTTTCCTATTGATGCCATTAATTCTCATCCATAGTTATTAATGTCATCAATTGGTGAAGGATAACTTTTCAAACTTGTCTTCTTCCCGTCTTCTCCCAATACTTGAATGAATATTAAAAGAAGATGGCTGAAAGTTCTGAAATTATTATTCATGATTTGTCAACATTAACTATTATGTAGCAATGTCCTTTGGTTCCATAAGTATCAATGATGAAATTAACAATAATAATTATTCAAGCTTTAACATGTCATCTTCTAATATTTAGTCAAGCTGTGGATGGAGACGGAAAGAAGATGAGTTGAACAGTTATCATTTTCCTATTGATGCCATTAATTCTCATCCATAGTTATTAATGTCATCAATTGGTGAAGGATAACTTTTCAAACTTGTCTTCTTTCCGTTTTCTCCCAGGACTTGAATGAATATTAAAAGAAGATGGTTGAAAGTTTTGAAATTATTATTCATGATTTGTCAACATTAACTATTATGTAGCAATGTCCTTTGGTTCCATAAGTATCAATGATGAAATTAACAATAATAATTATTCAAGCTTTAACATGTTATCTTCTAATATTTAGTCAAGCTGTGGTTGGAGACGGAAAGAAGATGAGTTGAACAGTTATCATTTTCCTATTGATGCCATTAATTCTCATCCATAGTTATTAATGTCATCAATTGGTGAAGGATAACTTTTCAAACTTATCTTCTTTCCGTCTTCTCCCAGGACTTGAATGAATATTAAAAGATGGCTGAAAGTTTTGAAATTATTATTCATGATTTGTCATCATTAACTATTATGTAGCAATGTCCTTCGGTTCCATAAGTATCAATGATGAAATTAACAATAATAATTATTCAAACTTTAACATGTCATCTTCTAATATTCAGTCAAGCTGTGGTTGGAGACGGAAAGAAGATGAGTTGAACAGTTATCATTTTCCTATTGATGCCATTAATTCTCATCCATAGTTATTAATGTCATCAATTGGTGAAGGATAACTTTTCAAACTTATCTTCTTCCCGTCTTCTCCCAATACTTGAATGAATATTAAAAGAAGATGGCTGAAAGTTTTGAAATTATTATTCATGATTTGTCATCATTAACTATTATGTAGCAATGTCCTTCGATTCCATAAGTATCAATGATGAAATTAACAATAATAATTATTCAAGCTTTAACATGTCGTCTTCTAATATTTAGTCAAGCTGTGGATGGAGACGGAAAGAAGATGAGTTGAACAGTTATCATTTTCCTATTGATGCCATTAATTCTCATCCATAGTTATTAATGTCATCAATTGGTGAAGGATAACTTTTCAAACTTGTCTTCTTTCCGTTTTCTCCGAGGACTTGAATGAATATTAAAAGAAGATGGTTGAAAGTTTTGAAATTATTATTCATGATTTGTCAACATTAACTATTATGTAGCAATGTCCTTTGGTTCCATAAGTATCAATGATGAAATTAACAATAATAATTATTCAAGCTTTAACATGTCATCTTCTAATATTGAGTCAAGCTGTGGTTGGAGACGGAAAGAAGATGAGTTGAACAGTTATCATTTTCCTATTGATGCCATTAATTCTCATCCATAGTTATTAATGTCATCAATTGGTGAAGGATAACTTTTCAAACTTATCTTCTTTCCGTCTTCTCCCAGGACTTGAATGAATATTAAAAGATGGCTGAAAGTTTTGAAATTATTATTCATGATTTGTCATCATTAACTATTATGTAGCAATGTCCTTCGGTTCCATAAGTATCAATGATGAAATTAACAATAATAATTATTCAAACTTTAACATGTCATCTTCTAATATTCAGTCAAGCTGTGGTTGGAGACGGAAAGAAGATGAGTTGAACAGTTATCATTTTCCTATTGATGCCATTAATTCTCATCCATAGTTATTAATGTCATCAATTGGTGAAGGATAACTTTTCAAACTTATCTTCTTCCCGTCTTCTCCCAATACTTGAATGAATATTAAAAGAAGATGGCTGAAAGTTTTGAAATTATTATTCATGATTTGTCATCATTAACTATTATGTAGCAATGTCCTTCGATTCCATAAGTATCAATGATGAAATTAACAATAATATTTATTCAAGCTTTAACATGTCATCTTCTAATATTTAGTCAAGCTGTGGATGGAGACGGAAAGAAGATGAGTTGAACAGTTATCATTTTCCTATTGATGCCATTAATTCTCATCCATAGTTATTAATGTCATCAATTGGTGAAGGATAACTTTTCAAACTTGTCTTCTTTCCGTTTTCTCCCAGGACTTGAATGAATATTAAAAGATGGTTGAAAGTTTTGAAATTATTATTCATGATTTGTCAACATTAACTATTATGTAGCAATGTCCTTCGGTTCCATAAGTATCAATGATGAAATTAACAATAATAATTATTCAAGCTTTAACATGTCATCTTCTAATATTGAGTCAAGCTGTGGTTGGAGACGGAAAGAAGATGAGTTGAACAGTTATCATTTTCCTATTGATGCCATTAATTCTCATCCATAGTTATTAATGTCATCAATTGGTGAAGGATAACTTTTCAAACTTGTCTTCTTTCCGTTTTCTCCCAGGACTTGAATGAATATTAAAAGATGGTTGAAAGTTTTGAAATTATTATTCATGATTTGTCAACATTAACTATTATGTAGCAATGTCCTTCGGTTCCATAAGTATCAATGATGAAATTAACAATAATAATTATTCAAGCTTTAACATGTCATCTTCTAATATTGAGTCAAGCTGTGGTTGGAGACGGAAAGAAGATGAGTTGAACAGTTATCATTTTCCTATTGATGCCATTAATTCTCATCCATAGTTATTAATGTCATCAATTGGTGAAGGATAACTTTTCAAACTTGTCTTCTTTCCGTTTTCTCCCAGGACTTGAATGAATATTAAAAGAAGATGGTTGAAAGTTTTGAAATTATTATTCATGATTTGTCAACATTAACTATTATGTAGCAATGTCCTTCGATTCCATAAGTATCAATGATGAAATTAACAATAATAATTATTCAAGCTTTAACATGTCATCTTCTAATATTTAGTCAAGCTGTGGATGGAGACGGAAAGAAGATGAGTTGAACAGTTATCATTTTCCTATTGATGCCATTAATTCTCATCCATAGTTATTAATGTCATCAATTGGTGAAGGATAACTTTTCAAACTTGTCTTCTTCCCGTCTTCTCCCAATACTTGAATGAATATTAAAAGAAGATGGCTGAAAGTTTTGAAATTATTATTCATGATTTGTCATCATTAACTATTATGTAGCAATGTCCTTCGATTCCATAAGTATCAATGATGAAATTAACAATAATAATTATTCAAGCTTTAACATGTCATCTTCTAATATTTAG
Source organism: Crotalaria pallida (assembly GCA_037953625.1). Classification (NCBI taxonomy): domain Eukaryota; kingdom Viridiplantae; phylum Streptophyta; class Magnoliopsida; order Fabales; family Fabaceae; genus Crotalaria; species Crotalaria pallida. Next base: position 130,531,077 of record CM075650.1, read on the forward strand.
TCAAGCTGTGGATGGAGACGGAAAGAAGATGAGTTGAACAGTTATCATTTTCCTATTGATGCCATTAATTCTCATCCATAGTTATTAATGTCATCAATTGGTGAAGGATAACTTTTCAAACTTGTCTTCTTTCCGTTTTCTCCCAGGACTTGAATGAATATTAAAAGAAGATGGTTGAAAGTTTTGAAATTATTATTCATGATTTGTCATCATTAACTATTATGTAGCAATGTCCTTCGATTCCATAAGTATCAATGATGAAATTAACAATAATAATTATTCAAGCTTTAACATGTCATCTTCTAATATTTAGTCAAGCTGTGGATGGAGACGGAAAGAAGATGAGTTGAACAGTTATCATTTTCCTATTGATGCCATTAATTCTCATCCATAGTTATTAATGTCATCAATTGGTGAAGGATAACTTTTCAAACTTGTCTTCTTTCCGTTTTCTCCCAGGACTTGAATGAATATTAAAAGATGGTTGAAAGTTTTGAAATTATTATTCATGATTTGTCAACATTAACTATTATGTAGCAATGTCCTTCGGTTCCATAAGTATCAATGATGAAATTAACAATAATAATTATTCAAGCTTTAACATGTCATCTTCTAATATTGAGTCAAGCTGTGGTTGGAGACGGAAAGAAGATGAGTTGAACAGTTATCATTTTCCTATTGATGCCATTAATTCTCATCCATAGTTATTAATGTCATCAATTGGTGAAGGATAACTTTTCAAACTTGTCTTCTTTCCGTTTTCTCCCAGGACTTGAATGAATATTAAAAGATGGCTGAAAGTTTTGAAATTATTATTCATGATTTGTCATCATTAACTATTATGTAGCAATGTCCTTCGGTTCCATAAGTATCAATGATGAAATTAACAATAATAATTATTCAAACTTTAACATGTCATCTTCTAATATTCAGTCAAGCTGTGGTTGGAGACGGAAAGAAGATGAGTTGAACAGTTATCATTTTCCTATTGATGCCATTAATTCTCATCCATAGTTATTAATGTCATCAATTGGTGAAGGATAACTTTTCAAACTTATCTTCTTCCCGTCTTCTCCCAATACTTGAATGAATATTAAAAGAAGATGGCTGAAAGTTTTGAAATTATTATTCATGATTTGTCATCATTAACTATTATGTAGCAATGTCCTTCGATTCCATAAGTATCAATGATGAAATTAACAATAATATTTATTCAAGCTTTAACATGTCATCTTCTAATATTTAGTCAAGCTGTGGATGGAGACGGAAAGAAGATGAGTTGAACAGTTATCATTTTCCTATTGATGCCATTAATTCTCATCCATAGTTATTAATGTCATCAATTGGTGAAGGATAACTTTTCAAACTTGTCTTCTTTCCGTTTTCTCCCAGGACTTGAATGAATATTAAAAGATGGTTGAAAGTTTTGAAATTATTATTCATGATTTGTCAACATTAACTATTATGTAGCAATGTCCTTCGGTTCCATAAGTATCAATGATGAAATTAACAATAATAATTATTCAAGCTTTAACATGTCATCTTCTAATATTGAGTCAAGCTGTGGTTGGAGACGGAAAGAAGATGAGTTGAACAGTTATCATTTTCCTATTGATGCCATTAATTCTCATCCATAGTTATTAATGTCATCAATTGGTGAAGGATAACTTTTCAAACTTGTCTTCTTTCCGTTTTCTCCCAGGACTTGAATGAATATTAAAAGAAGATGGTTGAAAGTTTTGAAATTATTATTCATGATTTGTCAACATTAACTATTATGTAGCAATGTCCTTCGATTCCATAAGTATCAATGATGAAATTAACAATAATAATTATTCAAGCTTTAACATGTCATCTTCTAATATTTAGTCAAGCTGTGGATGGAGACGGAAAGAAGATGAGTTGAACAGTTATCATTTTCCTATTGATGCCATTAATTCTCATCCATAGTTATTAATGTCATCAATTGGTGAAGGATAACTTTTCAAACTTGTCTTCTTCCCGTCTTCTCCCAATACTTGAATGAATATTAAAAGAAGATGGCTGAAAGTTTTGAAATTATTATTCATGATTTGTCATCATTAACTATTATGTAGCAATGTCCTTCGATTCCATAAGTATCAATGATGAAATTAACAATAATAATTATTCAAGCTTTAACATGTCATCTTCTAATATTTAGTCAAGCTGTGGATGGAGACGGAAAGAAGATGAGTTGAACAGTTATCATTTTCCTATTGATGCCATTAATTCTCATCCATAGTTATTAATGTCATCAATTGATGAAGGATAACTTTTCAAACTTGTCTTCTTTCCGTTTTCTCCCAGGACTTGAATGAATATTAAAAGAAGATGGTTGAAAGTTTTGAAATTATTATTCATGATTTGTCATCATTAACTATTATGTAGCAATGTCCTTCGATTCCATAAGTATCAATGATGAAATTAACAATAATAATTATTCAAGCTTTAACATGTCATCTTCTAATATTTAGTCAAGCTGTGGATGGAGACGGAAAGAAGATGAGTTGAACAGTTATCATTTTCCTAATGATGCCATTAATTCTCATCCATAGTTATTAATGTCATCAATTGGTGAAGGATAACTTTTCAAACTTGTCTTCTTTCCGTTTTCTCCCAGGACTTGAATGAATATTAAAAGAAGATGGTTGAAAGTTTTGAAATTATTATTCATGATTTGTCAACATTAACTATTATGTAGCAATGTCCTTTGGTTCCATAAGTATCAATGATGAAATTAACAATAATAATTATTCAAGCTTTAACATGTCATCTTTTAATATTTAGTCAAGCTGTGGTTGGAGACGGAAAGAAGATGAGTTGAACAGTTATCATTTTCCTATTGATGCCATTAATTCTCATCCATAGTTATTAATGTCATCAATTGGTGAAGGATAACTTTTCAAACTTATCTTCTTTCCGTCTTCTCCCAGTACTTGAATGAATATTAAAAGATGGTTGAAAGTTTTGAAATAATTATTCATGATTTGTCATCATTAACTATTATGTAGCAATGTCCTTCGGTTCCATAAGTATCAATGATGAAATTAACAATAATAATTATACAAGCTTTAAAATGTCATCTTCTAATATTCAGTCAAGCTGTGGTTGGAGACGGAAAGAAGATGAGTTGAACAGTTATCATTTTCCTATTGATGCAATTAATTCTCATCCATAATTATTAATGTCATCAATTGGTGAATGATAACTTTTCAAACTTATCTTCTTCCCGTCTTCTCCCAATACTTGAATGAATATTAAAAGAAGATGGCTGAAAGTTTTGAAATTATTATTCATGATTTGTCATCATTAACTATTATGTAGCAATGTCCTTCGATTCCATAAGTATCAATGATGAAATTAACAATAATATTTATTCAAGCTTTAACATGTCATCTTCTAATATTTAGTCAAGCTGTGGATGGAGACGGAAAGAAGATGAGTTGAACAGTTATCATTTTCCTATTGATGCCATTAATTCTCATCCATAGTTATTAATGTCATCAATTGGTGAAGGATAACTTTTCAAACTTGTCTTCTTTCCGTTTTCTCCCAGGACTTGAATGAATATTAAAAGATGGTTGAAAGTTTTGAAATTATTATTCATGATTTGTCAACATTAACTATTATGTAGCAATGTCCTTCGGTTCCATAAGTATCAATGATGAAATTAACAATAATAATTATTCAAGCTTTAACATGTCATCTTCTAATATTTAGTCAAGCTGTGGATGGAGACGGAAAGAAGATGAGTTGAACAGTTATCATTTTCCTATTGATGCCATTAATTCTCATCCATAGTTATTAATGTCATCAATTGGTGAAGGATAACTTTTCAAACTTGTCTTCTTTCCGTTTTCTCCCAGGACTTGAATGAATATTAAAAGATGGTTGAAAGTTTTGAAATTATTATTCATGATTTGTCATCATTAACTATTATGTAGCAATGTCCTTCGATTCCATAAGTATCAATGATGAAATTAACAATAATATTTATTCAAGCTTTAACATGTCATCTTCTAATATTTAGTCAAGCTGTGGATGGAGACGGAAAGAAGATGAGTTGAACAGTTATCATTTTCCTATTGATGCCATTAATTCTCATCCATAGTTATTAATGTCATCAATTGGTGAAGGATAACTTTTCAAACTTGTCTTCTTTCCGTTTTCTCCCAGGACTTGAATGAATATTAAAAGATGGCTGAAAGTTTTGAAATTATTATTCATGATTTGTCATCATTAACTATTATGTAGCAATGTCCTTCGGTTCCATAAGTATCAATGATGAAATTAACAATAATAATTATTCAAACTTTAACATGTCATCTTCTAATATTCAGTCAAGCTGTGGTTGGAGACGGAAAGAAGATGAGTTGAACAGTTATCATTTTCCTATTGATGCCATTAATTCTCATCCATAGTTATTAATGTCATCAATTGGTGAAGGATAACTTTTCAAACTTATCTTCTTCCCGTCTTCTCCCAATACTTGAATGAATATTAAAAGAAGATGGCTGAAAGTTTTGAAATTATTATTCATGATTTGTCATCATTAACTATTATGTAGCAATGTCCTTCGATTCCATAAGTATCAATGATGAAATTAACAATAATATTTATTCAAGCTTTAACATGTCATCTTCTAATATTTAGTCAAGCTGTGGATGGAGACGGAAAGAAGATGAGTTGAACAGTTATCATTTTCCTATTGATGCCATTAATTCTCATCCATAGTTATTAATGTCATCAATTGGTGAAGGATAACTTTTCAAACTTGTCTTCTTTCCGTTTTCTCCCAGGACTTGAATGAATATTAAAAGATGGTTGAAAGTTTTGAAATTATTATTCATGATTTGTCAACATTAACTATTATGTAGCAATGTCCTTCGGTTCCATAAGTATCAATGATGAAATTAACAATAATAATTATTCAAGCTTTAACATGTCATCTTCTAATATTGAGTCAAGCTGTGGTTGGAGACGGAAAGAAGATGAGTTGAACAGTTATCATTTTCCTATTGATGCCATTAATTCTCATCCATAGTTATTAATGTCATCAATTGGTGAAGGATAACTTTTCAAACTTGTCTTCTTTCCGTTTTCTCCCAGGACTTGAATGAATATTAAAAGAAGATGGTTGAAAGTTTTGAAATTATTATTCATGATTTGTCAACATTAACTATTATGTAGCAATGTCCTTCGATTCCATAAGTATCAATGATGAAATTAACAATAATAATTATTCAAGCTTTAACATGTCATCTTCTAATATTTAGTCAAGCTGTGGATGGAGACGGAAAGAAGATGAGTTGAACAGTTATCATTTTCCTATTGATGCCATTAATTCTCATCCATAGTTATTAATGTCATCAATTGGTGAAGGATAACTTTTCAAACTTGTCTTCTTCCCGTCTTCTCCCAATACTTGAATGAATATTAAAAGAAGATGGCTGAAAGTTTTGAAATTATTATTCATGATTTGTCATCATTAACTATTATGTAGCAATGTCCTTCGATTCCATAAGTATCAATGATGAAATTAACAATAATAATTATTCAAGCTTTAACATGTCATCTTCTAATATTTAGTCAAGCTGTGGATGGAGACGGAAAGAAGATGAGTTGAACAGTTATCATTTTCCTATTGATGCCATTAATTCTCATCCATAGTTATTAATGTCATCAATTGATGAAGGATAACTTTTCAAACTTGTCTTCTTTCCGTTTTCTCCCAGGACTTGAATGAATATTAAAAGAAGATGGTTGAAAGTTTTGAAATTATTATTCATGATTTGTCATCATTAACTATTATGTAGCAATGTCCTTCGATTCCATAAGTATCAATGATGAAATTAACAATAATAATTATTCAAGCTTTAACATGTCATCTTCTAATATTTAGTCAAGCTGTGGATGGAGACGGAAAGAAGATGAGTTGAACAGTTATCATTTTCCTAATGATGCCATTAATTCTCATCCATAGTTATTAATGTCATCAATTGGTGAAGGATAACTTTTCAAACTTGTCTTCTTTCCGTTTTCTCCCAGGACTTGAATGAATATTAAAAGAAGATGGTTGAAAGTTTTGAAATTATTATTCATGATTTGTCAACATTAACTATTATGTAGCAATGTCCTTTGGTTCCATAAGTATCAATGATGAAATTAACAATAATAATTATTCAAGCTTTAACATGTCATCTTTTAATATTTAGTCAAGCTGTGGTTGGAGACGGAAAGAAGATGAGTTGAACAGTTATCATTTTCCTATTGATGCCATTAATTCTCATCCATAGTTATTAATGTCATCAATTGGTGAAGGATAACTTTTCAAACTTATCTTCTTTCCGTCTTCTCCCAGTACTTGAATGAATATTAAAAGATGGTTGAAAGTTTTGAAATAATTATTCATGATTTGTCATCATTAACTATTATGTAGCAATGTCCTTCGGTTCCATAAGTATCAATGATGAAATTAACAATAATAATTATACAAGCTTTAAAATGTCATCTTCTAATATTCAGTCAAGCTGTGGTTGGAGACGGAAAGAAGATGAGTTGAACAGTTATCATTTTCCTATTGATGCAATTAATTCTCATCCATAATTATTAATGTCATCAATTGGTGAATGATAACTTTTCAAACTTATCTTCTTCCTGTCTTCTCCCAAGACTTGAATGATTATTAAAAGAAGATGGCTGAAAGTTTTGAAATTATTATTCATGATTTGTTATCATTAACTATTATGTAGCAATGTCCTTCGATTCCATAAGTATCAATGATGAAATTAATAATAAAAATTATTTAAGCTTTAACATGTCATCTTCTAATATTCACTCAAGCTGTGGATGGAGACCGAAAGAAGATGAGTTGAACAGTTATCATTTTCCTATTGATGCCATTAATTCTCATCCATAGTTATTAATGTCATCAATTGGTGAAGGATAACTTTTCAAACTTGTCTTCTTTCCGTTTTCTCCCAGGACTTGAATGAATATTAAAGGAAGATGGCTGAAAGTTTTGAAATTATTATTCATGATTTGTCATCATTAACTATTATGTAGCAATGTCCCTTCGGTTCCATAAGTATCAATGATGAAATTAACAATAATAATTATTCAAGCTTTAACATGTCATCTTCTAATATTCAGTCAAGCTGTGGTTGGAGACGGAAAGAAGATGAGTTGAACAGTTATCATTTTCCTATTGATGTCATTAATTCTCATCCATAGTTATTAATGTCATCAATTGGTGAATGATAACTTTTCAAACTTATCTTCTTCCCGTCTTCTCCCAATACTTGAATGAATAATAAAAGAAGATGGCTGAAAGTTTTGAAATTATTATTCATGATTTGTCATCATTAACTATTATGTAGCAATGTCCTTCGATTCCATAAGTATCAATGATGAAATTAACAATAATAATTATTCAAGCTTTAACATGTCGTCTTCTAATATTTAGTCAAGCAGTGGATGAAGACGGAAAGAAGATGAGTTGAACAGTTATCATTTTCCTATTGATGCCATTAATTCTCATCCATAGTTATTAATGTCATCAATTGGTGAAGGATAACTTTTCAAACTTATCTTTTTCCCGTCTTCTCCCAGTACTTGAATGAATATTAAACGAAGATGGTTGAAAGTTTTGAAATTATTATTCATGATTTGTCATCATTAACTATTATGTAGGAATGTCTTTCGGTTTCATAAGTATGAATGATGAAATTAACAATAATAATTATTCAAGCTTTAACATGTCATCTTCTAATATTCACTCAAGCTGTTGATAAAGATGGAAAGAAGATGAGTTGAACAGTTATCATTTTCCTATTGATGCCATTAATTCTCATCCATAGTTATTAATGTCATCAATTGGTGAAGGATAACTTTTCAAACTTATCTTCTTCCCGTCTTCTCCCAATACTTGAATGAATATTAAAAGAAGATGGCTGAAAGTTTTGAAATTATTATTCATGATTTGTCATCATTAACTATTATGTAGCAATGTCCTTCGATTCCATAAGTATCAATGATGAAATTAATAATAAAAATTATTTAAGCTTTAACATGTCATCTTCTAATATTCACTCAAGCTGTGGATGGAGACCGAAAGAAGATGAGTTGAACAGTTATCATTTTCCTATTGATGCCATTAATCCTCATCCATAGTTATTAATGTCATCAATTGGTGAAGGATAACTTTTCAAACTTATCTTCTTCCCGTCTTCTCCCAATACTTGAATGAATATTAAAAGAAGAAGGCTGAAAGTTTTGAAATTATTATTCATGATTTTTCAGCATTAACTATTATGTAGCAATGTCCTTCGATTCCATAAGTATCAATGATGAAATTAATAATAAAAATTATTGAAGCTTTAACATGTCATCTTCTAATATTCACTCAAGCTGTGGATGGAGACGGAAAGAAGATGAGTTGAACAGTTATCATTTTCCTATTGATGCCATTAATTCTCATCCATAGTTATTAATGTCATCAATTGGTGAAGGATAACTTTTCAAACTTGTCTTCTTTCCGTTTTCTCCCAGGACTTGAATGAATATTAAAAATGGTTGAAAGTTTTGAAATTATTATTCATGATTTGTCAACATTAACTATTATGTAGCAATGTCCTTCGGTTCCATAAGTATCAATGATGAAATTAACAATAATAATTATTCAAGCTTTAACATGTCATCTTCTAATATTGAGTCAAGCTGTGGTTGGAGACGGAAAGAAGATGAGTTGAACAGTTATCATTTTCCTATTAATGCCATTAATTCTCATCCATAGTTATTAATGTCATCAATTGGTGAATGATAACTTTTCAAACTTATCTTCTTCCCGTCTTCTCCAAATACTTGAATGAATATTAAAAGAAGATGGCTGAAAGTTTTGAAATTATTATTCATGATTTGTCATCATTAACTATTATGTAGCAATGTCCTTCGATTCCATAAGTATCAATGATGAAATTAACAATAATAATTATTCAAGCTTTAACATGTCATCTTCTAATATTTAGTCAAGCTGTGGATGGAGACGGAAAGAAGATGAGTTGAACAGTTATCATTTTCCTATTGATGCCATTAATTCTCATCCATAGTTATTAATGTCATCAATTGGTGAAGGATAACTTTTCAAACTTGTCTTCTTCCCGTCTTCTCCCAATACTTGAATAAATATTAAAAGAAGATGGCTGAAAGTTTTGAAATTATTATTCATGATTTGTCAACATTAACTATTATGTAGCAATGTCCTTTGGTTCCATAAGTATCAATGATGAAATTAACAATAATAATTATTCAAGCTTTAACATGTCATCTTCTAATATTTAGTCAAGCTGTGGATGGAGACGGAAAGAAGATGAGTTGAACAGTTATCATTTTCCTATTGATGCCATTAATTCTCATCCATAGTTATTAATGTCATCAATTGGTGAAGGATAACTTTTCAAACTTGTCTTCTTTCCGTTTTCTCCCAGGACTTGAATGAATATTAAAAGAAGATGGTTGAAAGTTTTGAAATTATTATTCATGATTTGTCAACATTAACTATTATGTAGCAATGTCCTTTGGTTCCATAAGTATCAATGATGAAATTAACAATAATAATTATTCAAGCTTTAACATGTTATCTTCTAATATTTAGTCAAGCTGTGGTTGGAGACGGAAAGAAGATGAGTTGAACAGTTATCATTTTCCTATTGATGCCATTAATTCTCATCCATAGTTATTAATGTCATCAATTGGTGAAGGATAACTTTTCAAACTTATCTTCTTTCCGTCTTCTCCCAGGACTTGAATGAATATTAAAAGATGGCTGAAAGTTTTGAAATTATTATTCATGATTTGTCATCATTAACTATTATGTAGCAATGTCCTTCGGTTCCATAAGTATCAATGATGAAATTAACAATAATAATTATTCAAACTTTAACATGTCATCTTCTAATATTCAGTCAAGCTGTGGTTGGAGACGGAAAGAAGATGAGTTGAACAGTTATCATTTTCCTATTGATGCCATTAATTCTCATCCATAGTTATTAATGTCATCAATTGGTGAAGGATAACTTTTCAAACTTATCTTCTTCCCGTCTTCTCCCAATACTTGAATGAATATTAAAAGAAGATGGCTGAAAGTTTTGAAATTATTATTCATGATTTGTCATCATTAACTATTATGTAGCAATGTCCTTCGATTCCATAAGTATCAATGATGAAATTAACAATAATAATTATTCAAGCTTTAACATGTCGTCTTCTAATATTTAGTCAAGCTGTGGATGGAGACGGAAAGAAGATGAGTTGAACAGTTATCATTTTCCTATTGATGCCATTAATTCTCATCCATAGTTATTAATGTCATCAATTGGTGAAGGATAACTTTTCAAACTTGTCTTCTTTCCGTTTTCTCCCAGGACTTGAATGAATATTAAAAGAAGATGGTTGAAAGTTTTGAAATTATTATTCATGATTTGTCAACATTAACTATTATGTAGCAATGTCCTTTGGTTCCATAAGTATCAATGATGAAATTAACAATAATAATTATTCAAGCTTTAACATGTCATCTTCTAATATTGAGTCAAGCTGTGGTTGGAGACGGAAAGAAGATGAGTTGAACAGTTATCATTTTCCTATTGATGCCATTAATTCTCATCCATAGTTATTAATGTCATCAATTGGTGAAGGATAACTTTTCAAACTTATCTTCTTTCCGTCTTCTCCCAGGACTTGAATGAATATTAAAAGATGGCTGAAAGTTTTGAAATTATTATTCATGATTTGTCATCATTAACTATTATGTAGCAATGTCCTTCGGTTCCATAAGTATCAATGATGAAATTAACAATAATAATTATTCAAACTTTAACATGTCATCTTCTAATATTCAGTCAAGCTGTGGTTGGAGACGGAAAGAAGATGAGTTGAACAGTTATCATTTTCCTATTGATGCCATTAATTCTCATCCATAGTTATTAATGTCATCAATTGGTGAAGGATAACTTTTCAAACTTATCTTCTTCCCGTCTTCTCCCAATACTTGAATGAATATTAAAAGAAGATGGCTGAAAGTTTTGAAATTATTATTCATGATTTGTCATCATTAACTATTATGTAGCAATGTCCTTCGATTCCATAAGTATCAATGATGAAATTAACAATAATATTTATTCAAGCTTTAACATGTCATCTTCTAATATTTAGTCAAGCTGTGGATGGAGACGGAAAGAAGATAAGTTGAACAGTTATCATTTTCCTATTGATGCCATTAATTCTCATCCATAGTTATTAATGTCATCAATTGGTGAAGGATAACTTTTCAAACTTGTCTTCTTTCCGTTTTCTCCCAGGACTTGAATGAATATTAAAAGATGGTTGAAAGTTTTGAAATTATTATTCATGATTTGTCAACATTAACTATTATGTAGCAATGTCCTTCGGTTCCATAAGTATCAATGATGAAATTAACAATAATAATTATTCAAGCTTTAACATGTCATCTTCTAATATTGAGTCAAGCTGTGGTTGGAGACGGAAAGAAGATGAGTTGAACAGTTATCATTTTCCTATTGATGCCATTAATTCTCATCCATAGTTATTAATGTCATCAATTGGTGAAGGATAACTTTTCAAACTTGTCTTCTTTCCGTTTTCTCCCAGGACTTGAATGAATATTAAAAGATGGTTGAAAGTTTTGAAATTAATATGCATGATTTGTCAACATTAACTATTATGTAGCAATGTCCTTCGGTTCCATAAGTATCAATGATGAAATTAACAATAATAATTATTCAAGCTTTAACATGTCATCTTCTAATATTGAGTCAAGCTGTGGTTGGAGACGGAAAGAAGATGAGTTGAACAGTTATCATTTTCCTATTGATGCCATTAATTCTCATCCATAGTTATTAATGTCATCAATTGGTGAAGGATAACTTTTCAAACTTGTCTTCTTTCCGTTTTCTCCCAGGACTTGAATGAATATTAAAAGAAGATGGTTGAAAGTTTTGAAATTATTATTCATGATTTGTCAACATTAACTATTATGTAGCAATGTCCTTCGGTTCCATAAGTATCAATGATGAAATTAACAATAATAATTATTCAAGCTTTAACATGTCATCTTCTAATATTGAGTCAAGCTGTGGTTGGAGACGGAAAGAAGATGAGTTGAACAGTTATCATTTTCCTATTGATGCCATTAATTCTCATCCATAGTTATTAATGTCATCAATTGGTGAATGATAACTTTTCAAACTTCTCTTCTTCCCGTCTTCTCCCAATACTTGAATGAATATTAAAAGAAGATGGCTGAAAGTTTTGAAATTATTATTCATGATTTGTCATCATTAACTATTATGTAGCAATGTCCTTCGCTTCCATAAGTATCAATGATGAAATTAACAATAATAATTATTCAAGCTTTAACATGTCATCTTCTAATATTTAGTCAAGCTGTGGATGGAGACGGAAAGAAGATGAGTTGAACAGTTATCATTTTCCTATTGATGCCATTAATTCTCATCCATAGTTATTAATGTCATCAATTGGTGAAGGATAACTTTTCAAACTTGTCTTCTTCCCGTCTTCTCCCAATACTTGAATGAATATTAAAAGAAGATGGCTGAAAGTTTTGAAATTATTATTCATGATTTGTCAACATTAACTATTATTTAGCAATGTCCTTTGGTTCCATAAGTATCAATGATGAAATTAACAATAATAATTATTCAAGCTTTAACATGTCATCTTCTAATATTTAGTCAAGCTGTGGATGGAGACGGAAAGAAGATGAGTTGAACAGTTATCATTTTCCTATTGATGCCATTAATTCTCATCCATAGTTATTAATGTCATCAATTGGTGAAGGATAACTTTTCAAACTTGTCTTCTTTCCGTTTTCTCCCAGGACTTGAATGAATATTAAAAGAAGATGGTTGAAAGTTTTGAAATTATTATTCATGATTTGTCAACATTAACTATTATGTAGCAATGTCCTTTGGTTCCATAAGTATCAATGATGAAATTAACAATAATAATTATTCAAGCTTTAACATGTTATCTTCTAATATTTAGTCAAGCTGTGGTTGGAGACGGAAAGAAGATGAGTTGAACAGTTATCATTTTCCTATTGATGCCATTAATTCTCATTCATAGTTATTAATGTCATCAATTGGTGAAGGATAACTTTTCAAACTTATCTTCTTTCCGTCTTCTCCCAGGACTTGAATGAATATTAAAAGATGGCTGAAAGTTTTGAAATTATTATTCATGATTTGTCATCATTAACTATTATGTAGCAATGTCCTTCGGTTCCATAAGTATCAATGATGAAATTAACAATAATAATTATTCAAACTTTAACATGTCATCTTCTAATATTCAGTCAAGCTGTGGTTGGAGACGGAAAGAAGATGAGTTGAACAGTTATCATTTTCCTATTGATGCCATTAATTCTCATCCATAGTTATTAATGTCATCAATTGGTGAAGGATAACTTTTCAAACTTATCTTCTTCCCGTCTTCTCCCAATACTTGAATGAATATTAAAAGAAGATGGCTGAAAGTTTTGAAATTATTATTCATGATTTGTCATCATTAACTATTATGTAGCAATGTCCTTCGATTCCATAAGTATCAATGATGAAATTAACAATAATAATTATTCAAGCTTTAACATGTTGTCTTCTAATATTTAGTCAAGCTGTGGATGGAGACGGAAAGAAGATGAGTTGAACAGTTATCATTTTCCTATTGATGCCATTAATTCTCATCCATAGTTATTAATGTCATCAATTGGTGAAGGATAACTTTTCAAACTTGTCTTCTTTCCGTTTTCTCCCAGGACTTGAATGAATATTAAAAGAAGATGGTTGAAAGTTTTGAAATTATTATTCATGATTTGTCAACATTAACTATTATGTAGCAATGTCCTTTGGTTCCATAAGTATCAATGATGAAATTAACAATAATAATTATTCAAGCTTTAACATGTCATCTTCTAATATTGAGTCAAGCTGTGGTTGGAGACGGAAAGAAGATGAGTTGAACAGTTATCATTTTCCTATTGATGCCATTAATTCTCATCCATAGTTATTAATGTCATCAATTGGTGAAAGATAACTTTTCAAACTTATCTTCTTTCCGTCTTCTCCCAGGACTTGAATGAATATTAAAAGATGGCTGAAAGTTTTGAAATTATTATTCATGATTTGTCATCATTAACTATTATGTAGCAATGTCCTTCGGTTCCATAAGTATCAATGATGAAATTAACAATAATAATTATTCAAACTTTAACATGTCATCTTCTAATATTCAGTCAAGCTGTGGTTGGAGACGGAAAGAAGATGAGTTGAACAGTTATCATTTTCCTATTGATGCCATTAATTCTCATCCATAGTTATTAATGTCATCAATTGGTGAAGGATAACTTTTCAAACTTATCTTCTTCCCGTCTTCTCCCAATACTTGAATGAATATTAAAAGAAGATGGCTGAAAGTTTTGAAATTATTATTCATGATTTGTCATCATTAACTATTATGTAGCAATGTCCTTCGGTTCCATAAGTATCAATGATGAAATTAACAATAATAATTATTCAAGCTTTAACATGTCATCTTCTAATATTGAGTCAAGCTGTGGTTGGAGACGGAAAGAAGATGAGTTGAACAGTTATCATTTTCCTATTGATGCCATTAATTCTCATCCATAGTTATTAATGTCATCAATTGGTGAAGGATAACTTTTCAAACTTGTCTTCTTTCCGTTTTCTCCCAGGACTTGAATGAATATTAAAAGATGGTTGAAAGTTTTGAAATTAATATGCATGATTTGTCAACATTAACTATTATGTAGCAATGTCCTTCGGTTCCATAAGTATCAATGATGAAATTAACAATAATAATTATTCAAGCTTTAACATGTCATCTTCTAATATTGAGTCAAGCTGTGGTTGGAGACGGAAAGAAGATGAGTTGAACAGTTATCATTTTCCTATTGATGCCATTAATTCTCATCCATAGTTATTAATGTCATCAATTGGTGAAGGATAACTTTTCAAACTTGTCTTCTTTCCGTTTTCTCCCAGGACTTGAATGAATATTAAAAGAAGATGGTTGAAAGTTTTGAAATTATTATTCATGATTTGTCAACATTAACTATTATGTAGCAATGTCCTTCGGTTCCATAAGTATCAATGATGAAATTAACAATAATAATTATTCAAGCTTTAACATGTCATCTTCTAATATTGAGTCAAGCTGTGGTTGGAGACGGAAAGAAGATGAGTTGAACAGTTATCATTTTCCTATTGATGCCATTAATTCTCATCCATAGTTATTAATGTCATCAATTGGTGAATGATAACTTTTCAAACTTCTCTTCTTCCCGTCTTCTCCCAATACTTGAATGAATATTAAAAGAAGATGGCTGAAAGTTTTGAAATTATTATTCATGATTTGTCATCATTAACTATTATGTAGCAATGTCCTTCGCTTCCATAAGTATCAATGATGAAATTAACAATAATAATTATTCAAGCTTTAACATGTCATCTTCTAATATTTAGTCAAGCTGTGGATGGAGACGGAAAGAAGATGAGTTGAACAGTTATCATTTTCCTATTGATGCCATTAATTCTCATCCATAGTTATTAATGTCATCAATTGGTGAAGGATAACTTTTCAAACTTGTCTTCTTCCCGTCTTCTCCCAATACTTGAATGAATATTAAAAGAAGATGGCTGAAAGTTTTGAAATTATTATTCATGATTTGTCAACATTAACTATTATTTAGCAATGTCCTTTGGTTCCATAAGTATCAATGATGAAATTAACAATAATAATTATTCAAGCTTTAACATGTCATCTTCTAATATTTAGTCAAGCTGTGGATGGAGACGGAAAGAAGATGAGTTGAACAGTTATCATTTTCCTATTGATGCCATTAATTCTCATCCATAGTTATTAATGTCATCAATTGGTGAAGGATAACTTTTCAAACTTGTCTTCTTTCCGTTTTCTCCCAGGACTTGAATGAATATTAAAAGAAGATGGTTGAAAGTTTTGAAATTATTATTCATGATTTGTCAACATTAACTATTATGTAGCAATGTCCTTTGGTTCCATAAGTATCAATGATGAAATTAACAATAATAATTATTCAAGCTTTAACATGTTATCTTCTAATATTTAGTCAAGCTGTGGTTGGAGACGGAAAGAAGATGAGTTGAACAGTTATCATTTTCCTATTGATGCCATTAATTCTCATTCATAGTTATTAATGTCATCAATTGGTGAAGGATAACTTTTCAAACTTATCTTCTTTCCGTCTTCTCCCAGGACTTGAATGAATATTAAAAGATGGCTGAAAGTTTTGAAATTATTATTCATGATTTGTCATCATTAACTATTATGTAGCAATGTCCTTCGGTTCCATAAGTATCAATGATGAAATTAACAATAATAATTATTCAAACTTTAACATGTCATCTTCTAATATTCAGTCAAGCTGTGGTTGGAGACGGAAAGAAGATGAGTTGAACAGTTATCATTTTCCTATTGATGCCATTAATTCTCATCCATAGTTATTAATGTCATCAATTGGTGAAGGATAACTTTTCAAACTTATCTTCTTCCCGTCTTCTCCCAATACTTGAATGAATATTAAAAGAAGATGGCTGAAAGTTTTGAAATTATTATTCATGATTTGTCATCATTAACTATTATGTAGCAATGTCCTTCGATTCCATAAGTATCAATGATGAAATTAACAATAATAATTATTCAAGCTTTAACATGTTGTCTTCTAATATTTAGTCAAGCTGTGGATGGAGACGGAAAGAAGATGAGTTGAACAGTTATCATTTTCCTATTGATGCCATTAATTCTCATCCATAGTTATTAATGTCATCAATTGGTGAAGGATAACTTTTCAAACTTGTCTTCTTTCCGTTTTCTCCCAGGACTTGAATGAATATTAAAAGAAGATGGTTGAAAGTTTTGAAATTATTATTCATGATTTGTCAACATTAACTATTATGTAGCAATGTCCTTTGGTTCCATAAGTATCAATGATGAAATTAACAATAATAATTATTCAAGCTTTAACATGTCATCTTCTAATATTGAGTCAAGCTGTGGTTGGAGACGGAAAGAAGATGAGTTGAACAGTTATCATTTTCCTATTGATGCCATTAATTCTCATCCATAGTTATTAATGTCATCAATTGGTGAAAGATAACTTTTCAAACTTATCTTCTTTCCGTCTTCTCCCAGGACTTGAATGAATATTAAAAGATGGCTGAAAGTTTTGAAATTATTATTCATGATTTGTCATCATTAACTATTATGTAGCAATGTCCTTCGGTTCCATAAGTATCAATGATGAAATTAACAATAATAATTATTCAAACTTTAACATGTCATCTTCTAATATTCAGTCAAGCTGTGGTTGGAGACGGAAAGAAGATGAGTTGAACAGTTATCATTTTCCTATTGATGCCATTAATTCTCATCCATAGTTATTAATGTCATCAATTGGTGAAGGATAACTTTTCAAACTTATCTTCTTCCCGTCTTCTCCCAATACTTGAATGAATATTAAAAGAAGATGGCTGAAAGTTTTGAAATTATTATTCATGATTTGTCATCATTAACTATTATGTAGCAATGTCCTTCGATTCCATAAGTATCAATGATGAAATTAACAATAATATTTATTCAAGCTTTAACATGTCATCTTCTAATATTTAGTCAAGCTGTGGATGGAGACGGAAAGAAGATGAGTTGAACAGTTATCATTTTCCTATTGATGCCATTAATTCTCATCCATAGTTATTAATGTCATCAATTGGTGAATGATAACTTTTCAAACTTGTCTTCTTTCCGTTTTCTCCCAGGACTTGAATGAATATTAAAAGATGGTTGAAAGTTTTGAAATTATTATTCATGATTTGTCAACATTAACTATTATGTAGCAATGTCCTTCGGTTCCATAAGTATCAATGATGAAATTAACAATAATAATTATTCAAGCTTTAACATGTCATCTTCTAATATTGAGTCAAGCTGTGGTTGGAGACGGAAAGAAGATGAGTTGAACAGTTATCATTTTCCTATTGATGCCATTAATTCTCATCCATAGTTATTAATGTCATCAATTGGTGAAGGATAACTTTTCAAACTTGTCTTCTTTCCGTTTTCTCCCAGGACTTGAATGAATATTAAAAGATGGTTGAAAGTTTTGAAATTATTATTCATGATTTGTCAACATTAACTATTATGTAGCAATGTCCTTCGGTTCCATAAGTATCAATGATGAAATTAACAATAATAATTATTCAAGCTTTAACATGTCATCTTCTAATATTGAGTCAAGCTGTGGTTGGAGACGGAAAGAAGATGAGTTGAACAGTTATCATTTTCCTATTGATGCCATTAATTCTCATCCATAGTTATTAATGTCATCAATTGGTGAAGGATAACTTTTCAAACTTGTCTTCTTTCCGTTTTCTCCCAGGACTTGAATGAATATTAAAAGAAGATGGTTGAAAGTTTTGAAATTATTATTCATGATTTGTCAACATTAACTATTATGTAGCAATGTCCTTCGATTCCATAAGTATCAATGATGAAATTAACAATAATAATTATTCAAGCTTTAACATGTCATCTTCTAATATTTAGTCAAGCTGTGGATGGAGACGGAAAGAAGATGAGTTGAACAGTTATCATTTTCCTATTGATGCCATTAATTCTCATCCATAGTTATTAATGTCATCAATTGGTGAAGGATAACTTTTCAAACTTGTCTTCTTCCCGTCTTCTCCCAATACTTGAATGAATATTAAAAGAAGATGGCTGAAAGTTTTGAAATTATTATTCATGATTTGTCATCATTAACTATTATGTAGCAATGTCCTTCGATTCCATAAGTATCAATGATGAAATTAACAATAATAATTATTCAAGCTTTAACATGTCATCTTCTAATATTTAGTCAAGCTGTGGATGGAGACGGAAAGAAGATGAGTTGAACAGTTATCATTTTCCTATTGATGCCATTAATTCTCATCCATAGTTATTAATGTCATCAATTGGTGAAGGATAACTTTTCAAACTTGTCTTCTTTCCGTTTTCTCCCAGGACTTGAATGAATATTAAAAGAAGATGGTTGAAAGTTTTGAAATTATTATTCATGATTTGTCAACATTAACTATTATGTAGCAATGTCCTTTGGTTCCATAAGTATCAATGATGAAATTAACAATAATAATTATTCAAGCTTTAACATGTCATCTTTTAATATTTAGTCAAGCTGTGGTTGGAGACGGAAAGAAGATGAGTTGAACAGTTATCATTTTCCTATTGATGCCATTAATTCTCATCCATAGTTATTAAAGTCATCAATTGGTGAAGGATAACTTTTCAAACTTATCTTCTTTCCGTCTTCTCCCAGTACTTGAATGAATATTAAAAGATGGCTGAAAGTTTTGAAATTATTATTCATGATTTGTCATCATTAACTATTATGTAGCAATGTCCTTCGGTTCCATAAGTATCAATGATGAAATTAACAATAATAATTATACAAGCTTTAAAATGTCATCTTCTAATATTCAGTCAAGCTGTGGTTGGAGACGGAAAGAAGATGAGTTGAACAGTTATCATTTTCCTATTGATGCAATTAATTCTCATCCATAATTATTAATGTCATCAATTGGTGAATGATAACTTTTCAAACTTATCTTCTTCCTGTCTTCTCCCAATACTTGAATGAATATTAAAAGAAGATGGCTGAAAGTTTTGAAATTATTATTCATGATTTGTTATCATTAACTATTATGTAGCAATGTCCTTCGATTCCATAAGTATCAATGATGAAATTAATAATAATAATTATTCAAGCTTTAACATGTCATCTTCTAATATTTAGTCAAGCTGTGGATGGAGATGGAAAGAAGATGAGTTGAACAGTTATCATTTTCCTATTGATGCCATTAATTCTCATCCATAGTTATTAATGTCATCAATTGGTGAAGGATAACTTTTCAAACTTGTCTTCTTTCCGTTTTCTCCCAGCACTTGAATGAATATTAAAAGAAGATGGTTGAAAGTTTTGAAATTATTATTCATGATTTGTCAACATTAACTATTATGTAGCAATGTCCTTTGGTTCCATAAGTATCAATGATGAAATTAACAATAATAATTATTCAAGCTTTAACATGTCATCTTTTAATATTTAGTCAAGCTGTGGTTGGAGGCGGAAAGAAGATGAGTTGAACAGTTATCATTTTCCTATTGATGCCATTAATTCTCATCCATAGTTATTAATGTCATCAATTGGTGAAGGATAACTTTTCAAACTTATCTTCTTTCCGTCTTATCCCAGTACTTGAATGAATATTAAAAGATGGCTGAAAGTTTTGAAATTATTATTCATGATTTGTCATCATTAACTATTATGTAGCAATGTCCTTCGGTTCCATAAGTATCAATGATGAAATTAACAATAATAATTATACAAGCTTTAAAATGTCATCTTCTAATATTCAGCTAAGCTGTGGTTGGAGACGGAAAGAAGATGAGTTGAACAGTTATCATTTTCATGCCATTAATTCTCATCCATAGTTATTAATGTCATTAATTGGTGAAAGATAACTTTTCAAACTTATCTTCTTTCCGTCCTCTCCCAGGACTTGAATGAATATTAAAAGATGGTTGAAAGTGTTGAAATTATTATTCATGATTTGTCATCATTAACTATTATTTAGCAATGTCCTTCGGTTCCATAAGTATCAATGATGAAATTCACAATAATAATTATTCAAGCTTTAACATGTCATCTTCTAATATTGAGTCAAGCTGTGGTTGGAGACGGAAAGAAGATGAGTTGAACAGTTATCATTTTCCTATTGATGCCATTAATTTTCATCCATAGTTATTAATGTCATCAATTGGTGAAGGATAACTTTTCAAACTTATCTTCTCTCCGTCTTCTCCCAGGACTTGAATGAATATTAAAAGATGGCTGAAAGTTTTGAAATTATTATTCATGATTTGCCATCATTAACTATTATGTAGCAATGTCCTTCGGTTCCATAAGTATCAATGATGAAATTAACAATAATAATTATTCAAGCTTTAACATGTCATCTTCTAATATTCAGCTAAGCTGTGGTTGGAGACGGAAAGAAGATGAGTTGAACAGTTATCATTTTCATGCCATTAATTCTCATCCATAGTTATTAATGTCATTAATTGGTGAAAGATAACTTTTCAAACTTATCTTCTTTCCGTCCTCTCCCAGGACTTGAATGAATATTAAAAGATGGTTGAAAGTGTTGAAATTATTATTCATGATTTGTCATCATTAACTATTATTTAGCAATGTCCTTCGGTTCCATAAGTATCAATGATGAAATTAACAATAATAATTATTCAAGCTTTAACATGTCATCTTCTAATATTTAGTCAAGCTCTGGATGGAGACGGAAAGAAGATGAGTTGAACAATTATCATTTTCCTATTGATGCCATTAATTCTCATCCATAGTTATTAATGTCATCAATTGGTGAAGGATAACTTTTCAAACTTGTCTTCTTTCCGTTTTCTCCCAGGACTTGAATGAATATTAAAAGAAGATGGCTGAAAGTTTAGAAATTATTATTCATGATTTGTCATCATTAACGATTATGTAGCAATGTCCTTCGATTCCATAAGTATCAATGATGAAATTAACAATAATAATTATTCAAGCTTTAACATGTCATCTTTTAATATTTAGTCAAGCTGTGGTTGGAGACGGAAAGAAGATGAGTTGAACAGTTATCATTTTCCTATTGATGCCATTAATTCTCATCCATAGTTATTAAAGTCATCAATTGGTGAAGGATAACTTTTCAAACTTATCTTCTTTCCGTCTTCTCCCAGTACTTGAATGAATATTAAAAGATGGCTGAAAGTTTTGGAATTATTATTCATGATTTGTCATCATTAACTATTATGTAGCAATGTCCTTCGGTTCCATAAGTATCAATGATGAAATTAACAATAATAATTATACAAGCTTTAAAATGTCATCTTCTAATATTCAGCTAAGCTGTGGTTGGAGACGGAAAGAAGATGAGTTGAACAGTTATCATTTTCATGCCATTAATTCTCATCCATAGTTATTAATGTCATTAATTGGTGAAAGATAACTTTTCAAACTTATCTTCTTTCCGTCCTCTCCCAGGACTTGAATGAATATTAAAAGATGGTTGAAAGTGTTGAAATTATTATTCATGATTTGTCATCATTAACTATTATTTAGCAATGTCCTTCGGTTCCATAAGTATCAATGATGAAATTAACAATAATAATTATTCAAGCTTTAACATGTCATCTTCTAATATTCAGTCAAGCTGTGGTTGGAGACGGAAAGAAGATGAGTTGAACAGTTATCATTTCCCTATTGATGCCATTAATTTTCATCCATAGTTATTAATGTCATCAATTGGTGAAGGATAACTTTTCAAACTTATCTTCTCTCCGTCTTCTCCCAGGACTTGAATGAATATTAAAAGATGGCTGAAAGTTTTGAAATTATTATTCATGATTTGTCATCATTAACTATTATGTAGCAATGTCCTTCGGTTCCATAAGTATCAATGATGAAATTAACAATAATAATTATTCAAGCTTTAACATGTCATCTTCTAATATTCAGCTAAGCTGTGGTTGGAGACGGAAAGAAGATGAGTTGAACAGTTATCATTTTCATGCCATTAATTCTCATCCATAGTTATTAATGTCATTAATTGGTGAAAGATAACTTTTCAAACTTATCTTCTTTCCGTCCTCTCCCTGGACTTGAATGAATATTAAAAGATGGTTGAAAGTGTTGAAATTATTATTCATGATTTGTCATCATTAACTATTATTTAGCAATGTCCTTCGGTTCCATAAGTATCAATGATGAAATTAACAATAATAATTATTCAAGCTTTAACATGTCATCTTCTAATATTTAGTCAAGCTCTGGATGGAGACGGAAAGAAGATGAGTTGAACAATTATCATTTTCCTATTGATGCCATTAATTCTCATCCATAGTTATTAATGTCATCAATTGGTGAAGGATAACTTTTCAAACTTGTCTTCTTTCCGTTTTCTCCCAGGACTTGAATGGATATTAAAAGAAGATGGTTGAAAGTTTTGAAATTATTATTCATGATTTGTCAACATTAACTATTATGTAGCAATGTCCTTTGGTTCCATAAGTATCAATGATGAAATTAACAATAATAATTATTCAAGCTTTAACATGTCATCTTTTAATATTTAGTCAAGCTGTGGTTGGAGACGGAAAGAAGATGAGTTGAACAGTTATCATTTTCCTATCGATGCCATTAATTCTCATCCATAGTTATTAAAGTCATCAATTGGTGAAGGATAACTTTTCAAACTTATCTTCTTTCCGTCTTCTCCCAGTACTTGAATGAATATTAAAAGATGGCTGAAAGTTTTGAAATTATTATTCATGATTTGTCATCATTAACTATTATGTAGCAATGTCCTTCGGTTCCATAAGTATCAATGATGAAATTAACAATAATAATTATACAAGCTTTAAAATGTCATCTTCTAATATTCAGTCAAGCTGTGGTTGGAGACGGAAAGAAGATGAGTTGAACAGTTATCATTTTCCTATTGATGCAATTAATTCTCATCCATAATTATTAATGTCATCAATTGGTGAATGATAACTTTTCAAACTTATCTTCTTCCTGTCTTCTCCCAATACTTGAATGAATATTAAAAGAATATGGCTGAAAGTTTTGAAATTATTATTCATGATTTGTTATCATTAACTATTATGTAGCAATGTCCTTCGATTCCATAAGTATCAATGATGAAATTAACAATAATAATTATTCAAGCTTTAACATGTCATCTTCTAATATTTAGTCAAGCTGTGGATGGAGACGGAAAGAAGATGAGTTGAACAGTTATCATTTTCCTATTGATGCCATTAATTCTCATCCATAGTTATTAATGTCATCAATTGGTGAAGGATAACTTTTCAAACTTGTCTTCTTTCCGTTTTCTCCCAGGACTTGAATGAATATTAAAAGAAGATGGTTGAAAGTTTTGAAATTATTATTCATGATTTGTCAACATTAACTATTATGTAGCAATGTCCTTTGGTTCCATAAGTATCAATGATGAAATTAACAATAATAATTATTCAAGCTTTAACATGTCATCTTTTAATATTTAGTCAAGCTGTGGTTGGAGACGGAAAGAAGATGAGTTGAACAGTTATCATTTTCCTATTGATGCCATTAATTCTCATCCATAGTTATTAATGTCATCAATTGGTGAAGGATAACTTTTCAAACTTATCTTCTTTCCGTCTTCTCCCAGTACTTGAATGAATATTAAAAGATGGTTGAAAGTTTTGAAATTATTATTCATGATTTGTCATCATTAACTATTATGTAGCAATGTCCTTCGGTTCCATAAGTATCAATGATGAAATTAACAATAATAATTATACAAGCTTTAAAATGTCATCTTCTAATATTCAGTCAAGCTGTGGTTGGAGACGGAAAGAAGATGAGTTGAACAGTTATCATTTTCCTATTGATGCCATTAATTCTCATCCATAGTTATTAATGTCATCAATTGGTGAAGGATAACTTTTCAAACTTGTCTTCTTTCCGTTTTCTCCCAGGACTTGAATGGATATTAAAAGAAGATGGCTGAAAGTTTTGAAATTATTATTCATGATTTGTCATCATTAACTATTATGTAGCAATGTCCTTCGATTCCATAAGTATCAATGATGAAATTAACAATAATATTTATTCAAGCTTTAACATGTCATCTTCTAATATTTAGTCAAGCTGTGGATGGAGACGGAAAGAAGATGAGTTGAACAGTTATCATTTTCCTATTGATGCCATTAATTCTCATCCATAGTTATTAATGTCATCAATTGGTGAAGGATAACTTTTCAAACTTGTCTTCTTTCCGTTTTCTCCCAGGACTTGAATGAATATTAAAAGATGGTTGAAAGTTTTGAAATTATTATTCATGATTTGTCAACATTAACTATTATGTAGCAATGTCCTTCGGTTCCATAAGTATCAATGATGAAATTAACAATAATAATTATTCAAGCTTTAACATGTCATCTTCTAATATTGAGTCAAGCTGTGGTTGGAGACGGAAAGAAGATGAGTTGAACAGTTATTATTTTCCTATTGATGCCATTAATTCTCATCCATAGTTATTAATGTCATCAATTGGTGAAGGATAACTTTTCAAACTTGTCTTCTTTCCGTTTTCTCCCAGGACTTGAATGAATATTAAAAGAAGATGGTTGAAAGGTTTGAAATTATTATTCATGATTTGTCAACATTAACTATTATGTAGCAATGTCCTTCGATTCCATAAGTATCAATGATGAAATTAACAATAATAATTATTCAAGCTTTAACATGTCATCTTCTAATATTTAGTCAAGCTGTGGATGGAGACGGAAAGAAGATGAGTTGAACAGTTATCATTTTCCTATTGATGCCATTAATTCTCATCCATAGTTATTAATGTCATCAATTGGTGAAGGATAACTTTTCAAACTTGTCTTCTTTCCGTTTTCTCCCAGGACTTGAATGAATATTAAAAGAAGATGGTTGAAAGTTTTGAAATTATTATTCATGATTTGTCAACATTAACTATTATGTAGCAATGTCCTTTGGTTCCATAAGTATCAATGATGAAATTAACAATAATAATTATTCAAGCTTTAACATGTCATCTTTTAATATTTAGTCAAGCTGTGGTTGGAGACGGAAAGAAGATGAGTTGAACAGTTATCATTTTCCTATTGATGCCATTAATTCTCATCCATAGTTATTAATGTCATCAATTGGTGAAGGATAACTTTTCAAACTTATCTTCTTTCCGTTTTCTCCCAGGACTTGAATGAATATTAAAAATGGTTGAAAGTTTTGAAATTATTATTCATGATTTGTCAACATTAACTATTATGTAGCAATGTCCTTCGGTTCCATAAGTATCAATGATGAAATTAACAATAATAATTATTCAAGCTTTAACATGTCATCTTCTAATATTGAGTCAAGCTGTGGTTGGAGACGGAAAGAAGATGAGTTGAACAGTTATCATTTTCCTATTAATGCCATTAATTCTCATCCATAGTTATTAATGTCATCAATTGGTGAATGATAACTTTTCAAACTTATCTTCTTCCCGTCTTCTCCCAATACTTGAATGAATATTAAAAGAAGATGGCTGAAAGTTTTGAAATTATTATTCATGATTTGTCATCATTAACTATTATGTAGCAATGTCCTTCGATTCCATAAGTATCAATGATGAAATTAACAATAATAATTATTCAAGCTTTAACATGTCATCTTCTAATATTTAGTCAAGCTGTGGATGGAGACGGAAAGAAGATGAGTTGAACAGTTATCATTTTCCTATTGATGCCATTAATTCTCATCCATAGTTATTAATGTCATCAATTGGTGAAGGATAACTTTTCAAACTTGTCTTCTTCCCGTCTTCTCCCAATACTTCAATGAATATTAAAAGAAGATGGCTGAAAGTTTTGAAATTATTATTCATGATTTGTCAACATTAACTATTATGTAGCAATGTCCTTTGGTTCCATAAGTATCAATGATGAAATTAACAATAATAATTATTCAAGCTTTAACATGTCATCTTCTAATATTTAGTCAAGCTGTGGATGGAGACGGAAAGAAGATGAGTTGAACAGTTATCATTTTCCTATTGATGCCATTAATTCTCATCCATAGTTATTAATGTCATCAATTGGTGAAGGATAACTTTTCAAACTTGTCTTCTTTCCGTTTTCTCCCAGGACTTGAATGAATATTAAAAGAAGATGGTTGAAAGTTTTGAAATTATTATTCATGATTTGTCAACATTAACTATTATGTAGCAATGTCCTTTGGTTCCATAAGTATCAATGATGAAATTAACAATAATAATTATTCAAGCTTTAACATGTTATCTTCTAATATTTAGTCAAGCTGTGGTTGGAGACGGAAAGAAGATGAGTTGAACAGTTATCATTTTCCTATTGATGCCATTAATTCTCATCCATAGTTATTAATGTCATCAATTGGTGAAGGATAACTTTTCAAACTTATCTTCTTTCCGTCTTCTCCCAGGACTTGAATGAATATTAAAAGATGGCTGAAAGTTTTGAAATTATTATTCATGATTTGTCATCATTAACTATTATGTAGCAATGTCCTTCGGTTCCATAAGTATCAATGATGAAATTAACAATAATAATTATTCAAACTTTAACATGTCATCTTCTAATATTCAGTCAAGCTGTGGTTGGAGACGGAAAGAAGATGAGTTGAACAGTTATCATTTTCCTATTGATGCCATTAATTCTCATCCATAGTTATTAATGTCATCAATTGGTGAAGGATAACTTTTCAAACTTATCTTCTTCCCGTCTTCTCCCAATACTTGAATGAATATTAAAAGAAGATGGCTGAAAGTTTTGAAATTATTATTCATGATTTGTCATCATTAACTATTATGTAGCAATGTCCTTCGATTCCATAAGTATCAATGATGAAATTAACAATAATAATTATTCAAGCTTTAACATGTCGTCTTCTAATATTTAGTCAAGCTGTGGATGGAGACGGAAAGAAGATGAGTTGAACAGTTATCATTTTCCTATTGATGCCATTAATTCTCATCCATAGTTATTAATGTCATCAATTGGTGAAGGATAACTTTTCAAACTTGTCTTCTTTCCGTTTTCTCCCAGGACTTGAATGAATATTAAAAGAAGATGGTTGAAAGTTTTGAAATTATTATTCATGATTTGTCAACATTAACTATTATGTAGCAATGTCCTTTGGTTCCATAAGTATCAATGATGAAATTAACAATAATAATTATTCAAGCTTTAACATGTCATCTTCTAATATTGAGTCAAGCTGTGGTTGGAGACGGAAAGAAGATGAGTTGAACAGTTATCATTTTCCTATTGATGCCATTAATTCTCATCCATAGTTATTAATGTCATCAATTGGTGAAGGATAACTTTTCAAACTTATCTTCTTTCCGTCTTCTCCCAGGACTTGAATGAATATTAAAAGATGGCTGAAAGTTTTGAAATTATTATTCATGATTTGTCATCATTAACTATTATGTAGCAATGTCCTTCGGTTCCATAAGTATCAATGATGAAATTAACAATAATAATTATTCAAACTTTAACATGTCATCTTCTAATATTCAGTCAAGCTGTGGTTGGAGACGGAAAGAAGATGAGTTGAACAGTTATCATTTTCCTATTGATGCCATTAATTCTCATCCATAGTTATTAATGTCATCAATTGGTGAAGGATAACTTTTCAAACTTATCTTCTTCCCGTCTTCTCCCAATACTTGAATGAATATTAAAAGAAGATGGCTGAAAGTTTTGAAATTATTATTCATGATTTGTCATCATTAACTATTATGTAGCAATGTCCTTCGATTCCATAAGTATCAATGATGAAATTAACAATAATATTTATTCAAGCTTTAACATGTCATCTTCTAATATTTAGTCAAGCTGTGGATGGAGACGGAAAGAAGATGAGTTGAACAGTTATCATTTTCCTATTGATGCCATTAATTCTCATCCATAGTTATTAATGTCATCAATTGGTGAAGGATAACTTTTCAAACTTGTCTTCTTTCCGTTTTCTCCCAGGACTTGAATGAATATTAAAAGATGGTTGAAAGTTTTGAAATTATTATTCATGATTTGTCAACATTAACTATTATGTAGCAATGTCCTTCGATTCCATAAGTATCAATGATGAAATTAACAATAATAATTATTCAAGCTTTAACATGTCATCTTCTAATATTGAGTCAAGCTGTGGTTGGAGACGGAAAGAAGATGAGTTGAACAGTTATCATTTTCCTATTGATGCCATTAATTCTCATCCATAGTTATTAATGTCATCAATTGGTGAAGGATAACTTTTCAAACTTGTCTTCTTTCCGTTTTCTCCCAGGACTTGAATGAATATTAAAAGATGGTTGAAAGTTTTGAAATTATTATTCATGATTTGTCAACATTAACTATTATGTAGCAATGTCCTTCGGTTCCATAAGTATCAATGATGAAATTAACAATAATAATTATTCAAGCTTTAACATGTCATCTTCTAATATTGAGTCAAGCTGTGGTTGGAGACGGAAAGAAGATGAGTTGAACAGTTATCATTTTCCTATTGATGCCATTAATTCTCATCCATAGTTATTAATGTCATCAATTGGTGAAGGATAACTTTTCAAACTTGTCTTCTTTCCGTTTTCTCCCAGGACTTGAATGAATATTAAAAGAAGATGGTTGAAAGTTTTGAAATTATTATTCATGATTTGTCAACATTAACTATTATGTAGCAATGTCCTTCGATTCCATAAGTATCAATGATGAAATTAACAATAATATTTATTCAAGCTTTAACATGTCATCTTCTAATATTTAGTCAAGCTGTGGATGGAGACGGAAAGAAGATGAGTTGAACAGTTATCATTTTCCTATTGATGCCATTAATTCTCATCCATAGTTATTAATGTCATCAATTGGTGAAGGATAACTTTTCAAACTTGTCTTCTTCCCGTCTTCTCCCAATACTTGAATGAATATTAAAAGAAGATGGCTGAAAGTTTTGAAATTATTATTCATGATTTGTCAACATTAACTATTATGTAGCAATGTCCTTCGATTCCATAAGTATCAATGATGAAATTAACAATAATAATTATTCAAGCTTTAACATGTCGTCTTCTAATATTTAGTCAAGCTGTGGATGGAGACGGAAAGAAGATGAGTTGAACAGTTATCATTTTCCTATTGATGCCATTAATTCTCATCCATAGTTATTAATGTCATCAATTGGTGAAGGATAACTTTTCAAACTTGTCTTCTTTCCGTTTTCTCCCAGGACTTGAATGAATATTAAAAGAAGATGGTTGAAAGTTTTGAAATTATTATTCATGATTTGTCAACATTAACTATTATGTAGCAATGTCCTTCGGTTCCATAAGTATCAATGATGAAATTAACAATAATAATTATTCAAGCTTTAACATGTCATCTTCTAATATTGAGTCAAGCTGTGGTTGGAGACGGAAAGAAGATGAGTTGAACAGTTATCATTTTCCTATTGATGCCATTAATTCTCATCCATAGTTATTAATGTCATCAATTGGTGAAGGATAACTTTTCAAACTTATCTTCTTTCCGTCTTCTCCCAGGACTTGAATGAATATTAAAAGATGGCTGAAAGTTTTGAAATTATTATTCATGATTTGTCATCATTAACTATTATGTAGCAATGTCCTTCGGTTCCATAAGTATCAATGATGAAATTAACAATAATAATTATTCAACCTTTAACATGTCATCTTCTAATATTCAGTCAAGCTGTGGTTGGAGACGGAAAGAAGATGAGTTGAACAGTTATCATTTTCCTATTGATGCCATTAATTCTCATCCATAGTTATTAATGTCATCAATTGGTGAAGGATAACTTTTCAAACTTATCTTCTTCCCGTCTTCTCCCAATACTTGAATGAATATTAAAAGAAGATGGCTGAAAGTTTTGAAATTATTATTCATGATTTGTCATCATTAACTATTATGTAGCAATGTCCTTCGATTCCATAAGTATCAATGATGAAATTAACAATAATATTTATTCAAGCTTTAACATGTCATCTTCTAATATTTAGTCAAGCTGTGGATGGAGACGGAAAGAAGATGAGTTGAACAGTTATCATTTTCCTATTGATGCCATTAATTCTCATCCATAGTTATTAATGTCATCAATTGGTGAAGGATAACTTTTCAAACTTGTCTTCTTTCCGTTTTCTCCCAGGACTTGAATGAATATTAAAAGATGGTTGAAAGTTTTGAAATTATTATTCATGATTTGTCAACATTAACTATTATGTAGCAATGTCCTTCGGTTCCATAAGTATCAATGATGAAATTAACAATAATAATTATTCAAGCTTTAACATGTCATCTTCTAATATTGAGTCAAGCTGTGGTTGGAGACGGAAAGAAGATGAGTTGAACAGTTATCATTTTCCTATTGATGCCATTAATTCTCATCCATAGTTATTAATGTCATCAATTGGTGAAGGATAACTTTTCAAACTTGTCTTCTTTCCGTTTTCTCCCAGGACTTGAATGAATATTAAAAGATGGTTGAAAGTTTTGAAATTATTATTCATGATTTGTCAACATTAACTATTATGTAGCAATGTCCTTCGGTTCCATAAGTATCAATGATGAAATTAACAATAATAATTATTCAAGCTTTAACATGTCATCTTCTAATATTGAGTCAAGCTGTGGTTGGAGACGGAAAGAAGATGAGTTGAACAGTTATCATTTTCCTATTGATGCCATTAATTCTCATCCATAGTTATTAATGTCATCAATTGGTGAAGGATAACTTTTCAAACTTGTCTTCTTTCCGTTTTCTCCCAGGACTTGAATGAATATTAAAAGAAGATGGCTGAAAGTTTTGAAATTATTATTCATGATTTGTCAACATTAACTATTATGTAGCAATGTCCTTCGATTCCATAAGTATCAATGATGAAATTAACAATAATAATTATTCAAGCTTTAACATGTCATCTTCTAATATTTAGTCAAGCTGTGGATGGAGACGGAAAGAAGATGAGTTGAACAGTTATCATTTTCCTATTGATGCCATTAATTCTCATCCATAGTTATTAATGTCATCAATTGGTGAAGGATAACTTTTCAAACTTGTCTTCTTCCCGTCTTCTCCCAATACTTGAATGAATATTAAAAGAAGATGGTTGAAAGTTTTGAAATTATTATTCATGATTTGTCATCATTAACTATTATGTAGCAATGTCCTTCGATTCCATAAGTATCAATGATGAAATTAACAATAATAATTATTCAAGCTTTAACATGTCATCTTCTAATATTTAGTCAAGCTGTGGATGGAGACGGAAAGAAGATGAGTTGAACAGTTATCATTTTCCTATTGATGCCATTAATTCTCATCCATAGTTATTAATGTCATCAATTGGTGAAGGATAACTTTTCAAACTTGTCTTCTTTCCGTTTTCTCCCAGGACTTGAATGAATATTAAAAGAAGATGGTTGAAAGTTTTGAAATTATTATTCATGATTTGTCATCATTAACTATTATGTAGCAATGTCCTTCGATTCCATAAGTATCAATGATGAAATTAACAATAATAATTATTCAAGCTTTAACATGTCATCTTCTAATATTTAGTCAAGCTGTGGATGGAGACGGAAAGAAGATGAGTTGAACAGTTATCATTTTCCTATTGATGCCATTAATTCTCATCCATAGTTATTAATGTCATCAATTGGTGAAGGATAACTTTTCAAACTTGTCTTCTTTCCGTTTTCTCCCAGTACTTGAATGAATATTAAAAGATGGTTGAAAGTTTTGAAATTATTATTCATGATTTGTCAACATTAACTATTATGTAGCAATGTCCTTCGGTTCCATAAGTATCAATGATGAAATTAACAATAATAATTATTCAAGCTTTAACATGTCATCTTCTAATATTGAGTCAAGCTGTGGTTGGAGACGGAAAGAAGATGAGTTGAACAGTTATCATTTTCCTATTGATGCCATTAATTCTCATCCATAGTTATTAATGTCATCAATTGGTGAAGGATAACTTTTCAAACTTGTCTTCTTTCCGTTTTCTCCCAGGACTTGAATGAATATTAAAAGATGGCTGAAAGTTTTGAAATTATTATTCATGATTTGTCATCATTAACTATTATGTAGCAATGTCCTTCGGTTCCATAAGTATCAATGATGAAATTAACAATAATAATTATTCAAACTTTAACATGTCATCTTCTAATATTCAGTCAAGCTGTGGTTGGAGACGGAAAGAAGATGAGTTGAACAGTTATCATTTTCCTATTGATGCCATTAATTCTCATCCATAGTTATTAATGTCATCAATTGGTGAAGGATAACTTTTCAAACTTGTCTTCTTTCCGTTTTCTCCCAGGACTTGAATGAATATTAAAAGATGGCTGAAAGTTTTGAAATTATTATTCATGATTTGTCATCATTAACTATTATGTAGCAATGTCCTTCGGTTCCATAAGTATCAATGATGAAATTAACAATAATAATTATTCAAGCTTTAACATGTCATCTTCTAATATTCAGTCAAGCTGTGGTTGGAGACGGAAAGAAGATGAGTTGAACAGTTATCATTTTCCTATTGATGCCATTAATTCTCATCCATAGTTATTAATGTCATCAATTGGTGAAGGATAACTTTTCAAACTTATCTTCTTCCCGTCTTCTCCCAATACTTGAATGAATATTAAAAGAAGATGGCTGAAAGTTTTGAAATTATTATTCATGATTTGTCATCATTAACTATTATGTAGCAATGTCCTTCGATTCCATAAGTATCAATGATGAAATTAACAATAATATTTATTCAAGCTTTAACATGTCATCTTCTAATATTGAGTCAAGCTGTGGTTGGAGACGGAAAGAAGATGAGTTGAACAGTTATCATTTTCCTATTGATGCCATTAATTCTCATCCATAGTTATTAATGTCATCAATTGGTGAAGGATAACTTTTCAAACTTGTCTTCTTTCCGTTTTCTCCCAGGACTTGAATGAATATTAAAAGATGGTTGAAAGTTTTGAAATTATTATTCATGATTTGTCAACATTAACTATTATGTAGCAATGTCCTTCGGTTCCATAAGTATCAATGATGAAATTAACAATAATAATTATTCAAGCTTTAACATGTCATCTTCTAATATTGAGTCAAGCTGTGGTTGGAGACGGAAAGAAGATGAGTTGAACAGTTATCATTTTCCTATTGATGCCATTAATTCTCATCCATAGTTATTAATGTCATCAATTGGTGAAGGATAACTTTTCAAACTTGTCTTCTTTCCGTTTTCTCCCAGGACTTGAATGAATATTAAAAGAAGATGGTTGAAAGTTTTGAAATTATTATTCATGATTTGTCAACATTAACTATTATGTAGCAATGTCCTTCGATTCCATAAGTATCAATGATGAAATTAACAATAATAATTATTCAAGCTTTAACATGTCATCTTCTAATATTTAGTCAAGCTGTGGATGGAGACGGAAAGAAGATGAGTTGAACAGTTATCATTTTCCTATTGATGCCATTAATTCTCATCCATAGTTATTAATGTCATCAATTGGTGAAGGATAACTTTTCAAACTTGTCTTCTTCCCGTCTTCTCCCAATACTTGAATGAATATTAAAAGAAGATGGCTGAAAGTTTTGAAATTATTATTCATGATTTGTCATCATTAACTATTATGTAGCAATGTCCTTCGATTCCATAAGTATCAATGATGAAATTAACAATAATAATTATTCAAGCTTTAACATGTCATCTTCTAATATTTAGTCAAGCTGTGGATGGAGACGGAAAGAAGATGAGTTGAACAGTTATCATTTTCCTATTGATGCCATTAATTCTCATCCATAGTTATTAATGTCATCAATTGGTGAAGGATAACTTTTCAAACTTGTCTTCTTTCCGTTTTCTCCCAGGACTTGAATGAATATTAAAAGAAGATGGTTGAAAGTTTTGAAATTATTATTCATGATTTGTCATCATTAACTATTATGTAGCAATGTCCTTCGATTCCATAAGTATCAATGATGAAATTAACAATAATAATTATTCAAGCTTTAACATGTCATCTTCTAATATTTAGTCAAGCTGTGGATGGAGACGGAAAGAAGATGAGTTGAACAGTTATCATTTTCCTAATGATGCCATTAATTCTCATCCATAGTTATTAATGTCATCAATTGGTGAAGGATAACTTTTCAAACTTGTCTTCTTTCCGTTTTCTCCCAGGACTTGAATGAATATTAAAAGAAGATGGTTGAAAGTTTTGAAATTATTATTCATGATTTGTCAACATTAACTATTATGTAGCAATGTCCTTTGGTTCCATAAGTATCAATGATGAAATTAACAATAATAATTATTCAAGCTTTAACATGTCATCTTTTAATATTTAGTCAAGCTGTGGTTGGAGACGGAAAGAAGATGAGTTGAACAGTTATCATTTTCCTATTGATGCCATTAATTCTCATCCATAGTTATTAATGTCATCAATTGGTGAAGGATAACTTTTCAAACTTGTCTTCTTTCCGTTTTCTCCCAGGACTTGAATGAATATTAAAAGATGGTTGAAAGTTTTGAAATTATTATTCATGATTTGTCAACATTAACTATTATGTAGCAATGTCCTTCGGTTCCATAAGTATCAATGATGAAATTAACAATAATAATTATTCAAGCTTTAACATGTCATCTTCTAATATTGAGTCAAGCTGTGGTTGGAGACGGAAAGAAGATGAGTTGAACAGTTATCATTTTCCTATTGATGCCATTAATTCTCATCCATAGTTATTAATGTCATCAATTGGTGAAGGATAACTTTTCAAACTTGTCTTCTTTCCGTTTTCTCCCAGGACTTGAATGAATATTAAAAGAAGATGGTTGAAAGTTTTGAAATTATTATTCATGATTTGTCAACATTAACTATTATGTAGCAATGTCCTTCGATTCCATAAGTATCAATGATGAAATTAACAATAATAATTATTCAAGCTTTAACATGTCATCTTCTAATATTTAGTCAAGCTGTGGATGGAGACGGAAAGAAGATGAGTTGAACAGTTATCATTTTCCTATTGATGCCATTAATTCTCATCCATAGTTATTAATGTCATCAATTGGTGAAGGATAACTTTTCAAACTTGTCTTCTTCCCGTCTTCTCCCAATACTTGAATGAATATTAAAAGAAGATGGCTGAAAGTTTTGAAATTATTATTCATGATTTGTCATCATTAACTATTATGTAGCAATGTCCTTCGATTCCATAAGTATCAATGATGAAATTAACAATAATAATTATTCAAGCTTTAACATGTCATCTTCTAATATTTAGTCAAGCTGTGGATGGAGACGGAAAGAAGATGAGTTGAACAGTTATCATTTTCCTATTGATGCCATTAATTCTCATCCATAGTTATTAATGTCATCAATTGGTGAAGGATAACTTTTCAAACTTGTCTTCTTTCCGTTTTCTCCCAGGACTTGAATGAATATTAAAAGAAGATGGTTGAAAGTTTTGAAATTATTATTCATGATTTGTCATCATTAACTATTATGTAGCAATGTCCTTCGATTCCATAAGTATCAATGATGAAATTAACAATAATAATTATTCAAGCTTTAACATGTCATCTTCTAATATTTAGTCAAGCTGTGGATGGAGACGGAAAGAAGATGAGTTGAACAGTTATCATTTTCCTAATGATGCCATTAATTCTCATCCATAGTTATTAATGTCATCAATTGGTGAAGGATAACTTTTCAAACTTGTCTTCTTTCCGTTTTCTCCCAGGACTTGAATGAATATTAAAAGAAGATGGCTGAAAGTTTTGAAATTATTATTCATGATTTGTCATCATTAACTATTATGTAGCAATGTCCTTCGATTCCATAAGTATCAATGATGAAATTAACAATAATAATTATTCAAGCTTTAACATGTCATCTTCTAATATTTAGTCAAGCTGTGGATGGAGACGGAAAGAAGATGAGTTGAACAGTTATCATTTTCCTATTGATGCCATTAATTCTCATCCATAGTTATTAATGTCATCAATTGGTGAAGGATAACTTTTCAAACTTGTCTTCTTTCCGTTTTCTCCCAGGACTTGAATGAATATTAAAAGAAGATGGTTGAAAGTTTTGAAATTATTATTCATGATTTGTCATCATTAACTATTATGTAGCAATGTCCTTCGATTCCATAAGTATCAATGATGAAATTAACAATAATAATTATTCAAGCTTTAACATGTCATCTTCTAATATTTAGTCAAGCTGTGGATGGAGACGGAAAGAAGATGAGTTGAACAGTTATCATTTTCCTAATGATGCCATTAATTCTCATCCATAGTTATTAATGTCATCAATTGGTGAAGGATAACTTTTCAAACTTGTCTTCTTTCCGTTTTCTCCCAGGACTTGAATGAATATTAAAAGAAGATGGTTGAAAGTTTTGAAATTATTATTCATGATTTGTCAACATTAACTATTATGTAGCAATGTCCTTTGGTTCCATAAGTATCAATGATGAAATTAACAATAATAATTATTCAAGCTTTAACATGTCATCTTTTAATATTTAGTCAAGCTGTGGTTGGAGACGGAAAGAAGATGAGTTGAACAGTTATCATTTTCCTATTGATGCCATTAATTCTCATCCATAGTTATTAATGTCATCAATTGGTGAAGGATAACTTTTCAAACTTGTCTTCTTTCCGTTTTCTCCCAGGACTTGAATGAATATTAAAAGAAGATGGTTGAAAGTTTTGAAATTATTATTCATGATTTGTCAACATTAACTATTATGTAGCAATGTCCTTCGGTTCCATAAGTATCAATGATGAAATTAACAATAATAATTATTCAAGCTTTAACATGTCATCTTCTAATATTGAGTCAAGCTGTGGTTGGAGACGGAAAGAAGATGAGTTGAACAGTTATCATTTTCCTATTGATGCCATTAATTCTCATCCATAGTTATTAATGTCATCAATTGGTGAAGGATAACTTTTCAAACTTGTCTTCTTTCCGTTTTCTCCCAGGACTTGAATGAATATTAAAAGATGGTTGAAAGTTTTGAAATTATTATTCATGATTTGTCAACATTAACTATTATGTAGCAATGTCCTTCGGTTCCATAAGTATCAATGATGAAATTAACAATAATAATTATTCAAGCTTTAACATGTCATCTTCTAATATTGAGTCAAGCTGTGGTTGGAGACGGAAAGAAGATGAGTTGAACAGTTATCATTTTCCTATTGATGCCATTAATTCTCATCCATAGTTATTAATGTCATCAATTGGTGAAGGATAACTTTTCAAACTTGTCTTCTTTCCGTTTTCTCCCAGGACTTGAATGAATATTAAAAGAAGATGGTTGAAAGTTTTGAAATTATTATTCATGATTTGTCAACATTAACTATTATGTAGCAATGTCCTTCGATTCCATAAGTATCAATGATGAAATTAACAATAATAATTATTCAAGCTTTAACATGTCATCTTTTAATATTTAGTCAAGCTGTGGATGGAGACGGAAAGAAGATGAGTTGAACAGTTATCATTTTCCTATTGATGCCATTAATTCTCATCCATAGTTATTAATGTCATCAATTGGTGAAGGATAACTTTTCAAACTTGTCTTCTTTCCGTTTTCTCCCAGGACTTGAATGAATATTAAAAGAAGATGGCTGAAAGTTTTGAAATTATTATTCATGATTTGTCAACATTAACTATTATGTAGCAATGTCCTTCGATTCCATAAGTATCAATGATGAAATTAACAATAATAATTATTCAAGCTTTAACATGTCATCTTCTAATATTTAGTCAAGCTGTGGATGGAGACGGAAAGAAGATGAGTTGAACAGTTATCATTTTCCTATTGATGCCATTAATTCTCATCCATAGTTATTAATGTCATCAATTGGTGAAGGATAACTTTTCAAACTTGTCTTCTTTCCGTTTTCTCCCAGGACTTGAATGAATATTAAAAGAAGATGGTTGAAAGTTTTGAAATTATTATTCATGATTTGTCATCATTAACTATTATGTAGCAATGTCCTTCGATTCCATAAGTATCAATGATGAAATTAACAATAATAATTATTCAAGCTTTAACATGTCATCTTCTAATATTTAGTCAAGCTGTGGATGGAGACGGAAAGAAGATGAGTTGAACAGTTATCATTTTCCTAATGATGCCATTAATTCTCATCCATAGTTATTAATGTCATCAATTGGTGAAGGATAACTTTTCAAACTTGTCTTCTTTCCGTTTTCTCCCAGGACTTGAATGAATATTAAAAGAAGATGGCTGAAAGTTTTGAAATTATTATTCATGATTTGTCAACATTAACTATTATGTAGCAATGTCCTTCGATTCCATAAGTATCAATGATGAAATTAACAATAATAATTATTCAAGCTTTAACATGTCATCTTCTAATATTTAGTCAAGCTGTGGATGGAGACGGAAAGAAGATGAGTTGAACAG
Organism: Crotalaria pallida; assembly: GCA_037953625.1. NCBI lineage: Eukaryota > Viridiplantae > Streptophyta > Magnoliopsida > Fabales > Fabaceae > Crotalaria > Crotalaria pallida. Next base: position 130,570,390 of record CM075650.1, read on the forward strand.
TTATCATTTTCCTATTGATGCCATTAATTCTCATCCATAGTTATTAATGTCATCAATTGGTGAAGGATAACTTTTCAAACTTGTCTTCTTTCCGTTTTCTCCCAGGACTTGAATGAATATTAAAAGATGGTTGAAAGTTTTGAAATTATTATTCATGATTTGTCAACATTAACTATTATGTAGCAATGTCCTTCGGTTCCATAAGTATCAATGATGAAATTAACAATAATAATTATTCAAGCTTTAACATGTCATCTTCTAATATTCAGTCAAGCTGTGGTTGGAGACGGAAAGAAGATGAGTTGAACAGTTATCATTTTCCTATTGATGCCATTAATTCTCATCCATAGTTATTAATGTCATCAATTGGTGAAGGATAACTTTTCAAACTTGTCTTCTTTCCGTTTTCTCCCAGGACTTGAATGAATATTAAAAGATGGCTGAAAGTTTTGAAATTATTATTCATGATTTGTCATCATTAACTATTATGTAGCAATGTCCCTTCGGTTCCATAAGTATCAATGATGAAATTAACAATAATAATTATTCAAGCTTTAACATGTCATCTTCTAATATTCAGTCAAGCTGTGGTTGGAGACGGAAAGAAGATGAGTTGAACAGTTATCATTTTCCTATTGATGTCATTAATTCTCATCCATAGTTATTAATGTCATCAATTGGTGAATGATAACTTTTCAAACTTATCTTCTTCCCGTCTTCTCCCAATACTTGAATGAATAATAAAAGAAGATGGCTGAAAGTTTTGAAATTATTATTCATGATTTGTCATCATTAACTATTATGTAGCAATGTCCTTCGATTCCATAAGTATCAATGATGAAATTAACAATAATAATTATTCAAGCTTTAACATGTCGTCTTCTAATATTTAGTCAAGCAGTGGATGAAGACGGAAAGAAGATGAGTTGAACAGTTATCATTTTCCTATTGATGCCATTAATTCTCATCCATAGTTATTAATGTCATCAATTGGTGAAGGATAACTTTTCAAACTTATCTTTTTCCCGTCTTCTCCCAGTACTTGAATGAATATTAAACGAAGATGGTTGAAAGTTTTGAAATTATTATTCATGATTTGTCATCATTAACTATTATGTAGGAATGTCTTTCGGTTTCATAAGTATGAATGATGAAATTAACAATAATAATTATTCAAGCTTTAACATGTCATCTTCTAATATTCACTCAAGCTGTTGATAAAGACGGAAAGAAGATGAGTTGAACAGTTATCATTTTCCTATTGATGCCATTAATTCTCATCCATAGTTATTAATGTCATCAATTGGTGAAGGATAACTTTTCAAACTTATCTTCTTCCCGTCTTCTCCCAATACTTGAATGAATATTAAAAGAAGATGGCTGAAAGTTTTGAAATTATTATTCATGATTTGTCATCATTAACTATTATGTAGCAATGTCCTTCGATTCCATAAGTATCAATGATGAAATTAATAATAAAAATTATTTAAGCTTTAACATGTCATCTTCTAATATTCACTCAAGCTGTGGATGGAGACCGAAAGAAGATGAGTTGAACAGTTATCATTTTCCTATTGATGCCATTAATCCTCATCCATAGTTATTAATGTCATCAATTGGTGAAGGATAACTTTTCAAACTTATCTTCTTCCCGTCTTCTCCCAATACTTGAATGAATATTAAAAGAAGAAGGCTGAAAGTTTTGAAATTATTATTCATGATTTTTCAGCATTAACTATTATGTAGCAATGTCCTTCGATTCCATAAGTATCAATGATGAAATTAATAATAAAAATTATTGAAGCTTTAACATGTCATCTTCTAATATTCACTCAAGCTGTGGATGGAGACGGAAAGAAGATGAGTTGAACAGTTATCATTTTCCTATTGATGCCATTAATTCTCATCCATAGTTATTAATGTCATCAATTGGTGAAGGATAACTTTTCAAACTTGTCTTCTTTCCGTTTTCTCCCAGGACTTGAATGAATATTAAAAATGGTTGAAAGTTTTGAAATTATTATTCATGATTTGTCAACATTAACTATTATGTAGCAATGTCCTTCGGTTCCATAAGTATCAATGATGAAATTAACAATAATAATTATTCAAGCTTTAACATGTCATCTTCTAATATTGAGTCAAGCTGTGGTTGGAGACGGAAAGAAGATGAGTTGAACAGTTATCATTTTCCTATTAATGCCATTAATTCTCATCCATAGTTATTAATGTCATCAATTGGTGAATGATAACTTTTCAAACTTATCTTCTTCCCGTCTTCTCCCAATACTTGAATGAATATTAAAAGAAGATGGCTGAAAGTTTTGAAATTATTATTCATGATTTGTCATCATTAACTATTATGTAGCAATGTCCTTCGATTCCATAAGTATCAATGATGAAATTAACAATAATAATTATTCAAGCTTTAACATGTCATCTTCTAATATTTAGTCAAGCTGTGGATGGAGACGGAAAGAAGATGAGTTGAACAGTTATCATTTTCCTATTGATGCCATTAATTCTCATCCATAGTTATTAATGTCATCAATTGGTGAAGGATAACTTTTCAAACTTGTCTTCTTCCCGTCTTCTCCCAATACTTGAATAAATATTAAAAGAAGATGGCTGAAAGTTTTGAAATTATTATTCATGATTTGTCAACATTAACTATTATGTAGCAATGTCCTTTGGTTCCATAAGTATCAATGATGAAATTAACAATAATAATTATTCAAGCTTTAACATGTCATCTTCTAATATTTAGTCAAGCTGTGGATGGAGACGGAAAGAAGATGAGTTGAACAGTTATCATTTTCCTATTGATGCCATTAATTCTCATCCATAGTTATTAATGTCATCAATTGGTGAAGGATAACTTTTCAAACTTGTCTTCTTTCCGTTTTCTCCCAGGACTTGAATGAATATTAAAAGAAGATGGTTGAAAGTTTTGAAATTATTATTCATGATTTGTCAACATTAACTATTATGTAGCAATGTCCTTTGGTTCCATAAGTATCAATGATGAAATTAACAATAATAATTATTCAAGCTTTAACATGTTATCTTCTAATATTTAGTCAAGCTGTGGTTGGAGACGGAAAGAAGATGAGTTGAACAGTTATCATTTTCCTATTGATGCCATTAATTCTCATCCATAGTTATTAATGTCATCAATTGGTGAAGGATAACTTTTCAAACTTATCTTCTTTCCGTCTTCTCCCAGGACTTGAATGAATATTAAAAGATGGCTGAAAGTTTTGAAATTATTATTCATGATTTGTCATCATTAACTATTATGTAGCAATGTCCTTCGGTTCCATAAGTATCAATGATGAAATTAACAATAATAATTATTCAAACTTTAACATGTCATCTTCTAATATTCAGTCAAGCTGTGGTTGGAGACGGAAAGAAGATGAGTTGAACAGTTATCATTTTCCTATTGATGCCATTAATTCTCATCCATAGTTATTAATGTCATCAATTGGTGAAGGATAACTTTTCAAACTTATCTTCTTCCCGTCTTCTCCCAATACTTGAATGAATATTAAAAGAAGATGGCTGAAAGTTTTGAAATTATTATTCATGATTTGTCATCATTAACTATTATGTAGCAATGTCCTTCGATTCCATAAGTATCAATGATGAAATTAACAATAATAATTATTCAAGCTTTAACATGTCGTCTTCTAATATTTAGTCAAGCTGTGGATGGAGACGGAAAGAAGATGAGTTGAACAGTTATCATTTTCCTATTGATGCCATTAATTCTCATCCATAGTTATTAATGTCATCAATTGGTGAAGGATAACTTTTCAAACTTGTCTTCTTTCCGTTTTCTCCCAGGACTTGAATGAATATTAAAAGAAGATGGTTGAAAGTTTTGAAATTATTATTCATGATTTGTCAACATTAACTATTATGTAGCAATGTCCTTTGGTTCCATAAGTATCAATGATGAAATTAACAATAATAATTATTCAAGCTTTAACATGTCATCTTCTAATATTGAGTCAAGCTGTGGTTGGAGACGGAAAGAAGATGAGTTGAACAGTTATCATTTTCCTATTGATGCCATTAATTCTCATCCATAGTTATTAATGTCATCAATTGGTGAAGGATAACTTTTCAAACTTATCTTCTTTCCGTCTTCTCCCAGGACTTGAATGAATATTAAAAGATGGCTGAAAGTTTTGAAATTATTATTCATGATTTGTCATCATTAACTATTATGTAGCAATGTCCTTCGGTTCCATAAGTATCAATGATGAAATTAACAATAATAATTATTCAAACTTTAACATGTCATCTTCTAATATTCAGTCAAGCTGTGGTTGGAGACGGAAAGAAGATGAGTTGAACAGTTATCATTTTCCTATTGATGCCATTAATTCTCATCCATAGTTATTAATGTCATCAATTGGTGAAGGATAACTTTTCAAACTTATCTTCTTCCCGTCTTCTCCCAATACTTGAATGAATATTAAAAGAAGATGGCTGAAAGTTTTGAAATTATTATTCATGATTTGTCATCATTAACTATTATGTAGCAATGTCCTTCGATTCCATAAGTATCAATGATGAAATTAACAATAATATTTATTCAAGCTTTAACATGTCATCTTCTAATATTTAGTCAAGCTGTGGATGGAGACGGAAAGAAGATAAGTTGAACAGTTATCATTTTCCTATTGATGCCATTAATTCTCATCCATAGTTATTAATGTCATCAATTGGTGAAGGATAACTTTTCAAACTTGTCTTCTTTCCGTTTTCTCCCAGGACTTGAATGAATATTAAAAGATGGTTGAAAGTTTTGAAATTATTATTCATGATTTGTCAACATTAACTATTATGTAGCAATGTCCTTCGGTTCCATAAGTATCAATGATGAAATTAACAATAATAATTATTCAAGCTTTAACATGTCATCTTCTAATATTGAGTCAAGCTGTGGTTGGAGACGGAAAGAAGATGAGTTGAACAGTTATCATTTTCCTATTGATGCCATTAATTCTCATCCATAGTTATTAATGTCATCAATTGGTGAAGGATAACTTTTCAAACTTGTCTTCTTTCCGTTTTCTCCCAGGACTTGAATGAATATTAAAAGATGGTTGAAAGTTTTGAAATTAATATTCATGATTTGTCAACATTAATTATTATGTAGCAATGTCCTTCGGTTCCATAAGTATCAATGATGAAATTAACAATAATAATTATTCAAGCTTTAACATGTCATCTTCTAATATTGAGTCAAGCTGTGGTTGGAGATGGAAAGAAGATGAGTTGAACAGTTATCATTTTCCTATTGATGCCATTAATTCTCATCCATAGTTATTAATGTCATCAATTGGTGAAGGATAACTTTTCAAACTTGTCTTCTTTTCCGTTTTCTCCCAGGACTTGAATGAATATTAAAAGAAGATGGTTGAAAGTTTTGAAATTATTATTCATGATTTGTCAACATTAACTATTATGTAGCAATGTCCTTCGATTCCATAAGTATCAATGATGAAATTAACAATAATAATTATTCAAGCTTTAACATGTCATCTTCTAATATTGAGTCAAGCTGTGGTTGGAGACGGAAAGAAGATGAGTTGAACAGTTATCATTTTCCTATTGATGCCATTAATTCTCATCCATAGTTATTAATGTCATCAATTGGTGAAGGATAACTTTTCAAACTTGTCTTCTTTCCGTTTTCTCCTAGGACTTGAATGAATATTAAAAGAAGATGGTTGAAAGTTTTGAAATTATTATTCATGATTTGTCAACATTAACTATTATGTAGCAATGTCCTTCGGTTCCATAAGTATCAATGATGAAATTAACAATAATAATTATTCAAGCTTTAACATGTCATCTTCTAATATTGAGTCAAGCTGTGGTTGGAGACGGAAAGAAGATGAGTTGAACAGTTATCATTTTCCTATTAATGCCATTAATTCTCATCCATAGTTATTAATGTCATCAATTGGTGAATGATAACTTTTCAAACTTCTCTTCTTCCCGTCTTCTCCCAATACTTGAATGAATATTAAAAGAAGATGGCTGAAAGTTTTGAAATTATTATTCATGATTTGTCATCATTAACTATTATGTAGCAATGTCCTTCGATTCCATAAGTATCAATGATGAAATTAACAATAATAATTATTCAAGCTTTAACATGTCATCTTCTAATATTTAGTCAAGCTGTGGATGGAGACGGAAAGAAGATGAGTTGAACAGTTATCATTTTCCTATTGATGCCATTAATTCTCATCCATAGTTATTAATGTCATCAATTGGTGAAGGATAACTTTTCAAACTTGTCTTCTTCCCGTCTTCTCCCAATACTTGAATGAATATTAAAAGAAGATGGCTGAAAGTTTTGAAATTATTATTCATGATTTGTCAACATTAACTATTATTTAGCAATGTCCTTTGGTTCCATAAGTATCAATGATGAAATTAACAATAATAATTATTCAAGCTTTAACATGTCATCTTCTAATATTTAGTCAAGCTGTGGATGGAGACGGAAAGAAGATGAGTTGAACAGTTATCATTTTCCTATTGATGCCATTAATTCTCATCCATAGTTATTAATGTCATCAATTGGTGAAGGATAACTTTTCAAACTTGTCTTCTTTCCGTTTTCTCCCAGGACTTGAATGAATATTAAAAGAAGATGGTTGAAAGTTTTGAAATTATTATTCATGATTTGTCAACATTAACTATTATGTAGCAATGTCCTTTGGTTCCATAAGTATCAATGATGAAATTAACAATAATAATTATTCAAGCTTTAACATGTTATCTTCTAATATTTAGTCAAGCTGTGGTTGGAGACGGAAAGAAGATGAGTTGAACAGTTATCATTTTCCTATTGATGCCATTAATTCTCATCCATAGTTATTAATGTCATCAATTGGTGAAGGATAACTTTTCAAACTTATCTTCTTTCCGTCTTCTCCCAGGACTTGAATGAATATTAAAAGATGGCTGAAAGTTTTGAAATTATTATTCATGATTTGTCATCATTAACTATTATGTAGCAATGTCCTTCGGTTCCATAAGTATCAATGATGAAATTAACAATAATAATTATTCAAACTTTAACATGTCATCTTCTAATATTCAGTCAAGCTGTGGTTGGAGACGGAAAGAAGATGAGTTGAACAGTTATCATTTTCCTATTGATGCCATTAATTCTCATCCATAGTTATTAATGTCATCAATTGGTGAAGGATAACTTTTCAAACTTATCTTCTTCCCGTCTTCTCCCAATACTTGAATGAATATTAAAAGAAGATGGCTGAAAGTTTTGAAATTATTATTCATGATTTGTCATCATTAACTATTATGTAGCAATGTCCTTCGATTCCATAAGTATCAATGATGAAATTAACAATAATAATTATTCAAGCTTTAACATGTCGTCTTCTAATATTTAGTCAAGCTGTGGATGGAGACGGAAAGAAGATGAGTTGAACAGTTATCATTTTCCTATTGATGCCATTAATTCTCATCCATAGTTATTAATGTCATCAATTGGTGAAGGATAACTTTTCAAACTTGTCTTCTTTCCGTTTTCTCCCAGGACTTGAATGAATATTAAAAGAAGATGGTTGAAAGTTTTGAAATTATTATTCATGATTTGTCAACATTAACTATTATGTAGCAATGTCCTTTGGTTCCATAAGTATCAATGATGAAATTAACAATAATAATTATTCAAGCTTTAACATGTCATCTTCTAATATTGAGTCAAGCTGTGGTTGGAGACGGAAAGAAGATGAGTTGAACAGTTATCATTTTCCTATTGATGCCATTAATTCTCATCCATAGTTATTAATGTCATCAATTGGTGAAGGATAACTTTTCAAACTTATCTTCTTTCCGTCTTCTCCCAGGACTTGAATGAATATTAAAAGATGGCTGAAAGTTTTGAAATTATTATTCATGATTTGTCATCATTAACTATTATGTAGCAATGTCCTTCGGTTCCATAAGTATCAATGATGAAATTAACAATAATAATTATTCAAACTTTAACATGTCATCTTCTAATATTCAGTCAAGCTGTGGTTGGAGACGGAAAGAAGATGAGTTGAACAGTTATCATTTTCCTATTGATGCCATTAATTCTCATCCATAGTTATTAATGTCATCAATTGGTGAAGGATAACTTTTCAAACTTATCTTCTTCCCGTCTTCTCCCAATACTTGAATGAATATTAAAAGAAGATGGCTGAAAGTTTTGAAATTATTATTCATGATTTGTCATCATTAACTATTATGTAGCAATGTCCTTCGATTCCATAAGTATCAATGATGAAATTAACAATAATATTTATTCAAGCTTTAACATGTCATCTTCTAATATTTAGTCAAGCTGTGGATGGAGACGGAAAGAAGATGAGTTGAACAGTTATCATTTTCCTATTGATGCCATTAATTCTCATCCATAGTTATTAATGTCATCAATTGGTGAATGATAACTTTTCAAACTTGTCTTCTTTCCGTTTTCTCCCAGGACTTGAATGAATATTAAAAGATGGTTGAAAGTTTTGAAATTATTATTCATGATTTGTCAACATTAACTATTATGTAGCAATGTCCTTCGGTTCCATAAGTACCAATGATGAAATTAACAATAATAATTATTCAAGCTTTAACATGTCATCTTCTAATATTGAGTCAAGCTGTGGTTGGAGACGGAAAGAAGATGAGTTGAACAGTTATCATTTTCCTATTGATGCCATTAATTCTCATCCATAGTTATTAATGTCATCAATTGGTGAAGGATAACTTTTCAAACTTGTCTTCTTTCCGTTTTCTCCCAGGACTTGAATGAATATTAAAAGATGGTTGAAAGTTTTGAAATTATTATTCATGATTTGTCAACATTAACTATTATGTAGCAATGTCCTTCGGTTCCATAAGTATCAATGATGAAATTAACAATAATAATTATTCAAGCTTTAACATGTCATCTTCTAATATTGAGTCAAGCTGTGGTTGGAGACGGAAAGAAGATGAGTTGAACAGTTATCATTTTCCTATTGATGCCATTAATTCTCATCCATAGTTATTAATGTCATCAATTGGTGAAGGATAACTTTTCAAACTTGTCTTCTTTCCGTTTTCTCCCAGGACTTGAATGAATATTAAAAGAAGATGGTTGAAAGTTTTGAAATTATTATTCATGATTTGTCAACATTAACTATTATGTAGCAATGTCCTTCGATTCCATAAGTATCAATGATGAAATTAACAATAATAATTATTCAAGCTTTAACATGTCATCTTCTAATATTTAGTCAAGCTGTGGATGGAGACGGAAAGAAGATGAGTTGAACAGTTATCATTTTCCTATTGATGCCATTAATTCTCATCCATAGTTATTAATGTCATCAATTGGTGAAGGATAACTTTTCAAACTTGTCTTCTTCCCGTCTTCTCCCAATACTTGAATGAATATTAAAAGAAGATGGCTGAAAGTTTTGAAATTATTATTCATGATTTGTCATCATTAACTATTATGTAGCAATGTCCTTCGATTCCATAAGTATCAATGATGAAATTAACAATAATAATTATTCAAGCTTTAACATGTCATCTTCTAATATTTAGTCAAGCTGTGGATGGAGACGGAAAGAAGATGAGTTGAACAGTTATCATTTTCCTATTGATGCCATTAATTCTCATCCATAGTTATTAATGTCATCAATTGGTGAAGGATAACTTTTCAAACTTGTCTTCTTTCCGTTTTCTCCCAGGACTTGAATGAATATTAAAAGAAGATGGTTGAAAGTTTTGAAATTATTATTCATGATTTGTCAACATTAACTATTATGTAGCAATGTCCTTTGGTTCCATAAGTATCAATGATGAAATTAACAATAATAATTATTCAAGCTTTAACATGTCATCTTTTAAGATTTAGTCAAGCTGTGGTTGGAGACGGAAAGAAGATGAGTTGAACAGTTATCATTTTCCTATTGATGCCATTAATTCTCATCCATAGTTATTAAAGTCATCAATTGGTGAAGGATAACTTTTCAAACTTATCTTCTTTCCGTCTTCTCCCAGTACTTGAATGAATATTAAAAGATGGCTGAAAGTTTTGAAATTATTATTCATGATTTGTCATCATTAACTATTATGTAGCAATGTCCTTCGGTTCCATAAGTATCAATGATGAAATTAACAATAATAATTATACAAGCTTTAAAATGTCATCTTCTAATATTCAGTCAAGCTGTGGTTGGAGACGGAAAGAAGATGAGTTGAACAGTTATCATTTTCCTATTGATGCAATTAATTCTCATCCATAATTATTAATGTCATCAATTGGTGAATGATAACTTTTCAAACTTATCTTCTTCCTGTCTTCTCCCAATACTTGAATGAATATTAAAAGAAGATGGCTGAAAGTTTTGAAATTATTATTCATGATTTGTCATCATTAACTATTATTTAGCAATGTCCTTCGGTTCCATAAGTATCAATGATGAAATTAATAATAATAATTATTCAAGCTTTAACATGTCATCTTCTAATATTTAGTCAAGCTGTGGATGGAGACGGAAAGAAGATGAGTTGAACAATTATCATTTTCCTATTGATGCCATTAATTCTCATCCATAGTTATTAATGTCATCAATTGGTGAAGGATAACTTTTCAAACTTGTCTTCTTTCCGTTTTCTCCCAGGACTTGAATGAATATTAAAAGAAGATGGTTGAAAGTTTTGAAATTATTATTCATGATTTGTCAACATTAACTATTATGTAGCAATGTCCTTCGATTCCATAAGTATCAATGATGAAATTAACAATAATAATTATTCAAGCTTTAACATGTCATCTTCTAATATTTAGTCAAGCTGTGGATGGAGACGGAAAGAAGATGAGTTGAACAGTTATCATTTTCCTATTGATGCCATTAATTCTCATCCATAGTTATTAATGTCATCAATTGGTGAAGGATAACTTTTCAAACTTGTCTTCTTCCCGTCTTCTCCCAATACTTGAATGAATATTAAAAGAAGATGGCTGAAAGTTTTGAAATTATTATTCATGATTTGTCATCATTAACTATTATGTAGCAATGTCCTTCGATTCCATAAGTATCAATGATGAAATTAACAATAATAATTATTCAAGCTTTAACATGTCATCTTCTAATATTTAGTCAAGCTGTGGATGGAGACGGAAAGAAGATGAGTTGAACAGTTATCATTTTCCTATTGATGCCATTAATTCTCATCCATAGTTATTAATGTCATCAATTGGTGAAGGATAACTTTTCAAACTTGTCTTCTTTCCGTTTTCTCCCAGGACTTGAATGAATATTAAAAGAAGATGGTTGAAAGTTTTGAAATTATTATTCATGATTTGTCAACATTAACTATTATGTAGCAATGTCCTTTGGTTCCATAAGTATCAATGATGAAATTAACAATAATAATTATTCAAGCTTTAACATGTCATCTTTTAATATTTAGTCAAGCTGTGGTTGGAGACGGAAAGAAGATGAGTTGAACAGTTATCATTTTCCTATTGATGCCATTAATTCTCATCCATAGTTATTAAAGTCATCAATTGGTGAAGGATAACTTTTCAAACTTATCTTCTTTCCGTCTTCTCCCAGTACTTGAATGAATATTAAAAGATTGCTGAAAGTTTTGAAATTATTATTCATGATTTGTCATCATTAACTATTATGTAGCAATGTCCTTCGGTTCCATAAGTATCAATGATGAAATTAACAATAATAATTATACAAGCTTTAAAATGTCATCTTCTAATATTCAGCTAAGCTGTGGTTGGAGACGGAAAGAAGATGAGTTGAACAGTTATCATTTTCATGCCATTAATTCTCATCCATAGTTATTAATGTCATTAATTGGTGAAAGATAACTTTTCAAACTTATCTTCTTTCCGTCCTCTCCCAGGACTTGAATGAATATTAAAAGATGGTTGAAAGTGTTGAAATTATTATTCATGATTTGTCATCATTAACTATTATTTAGCAATGTCCTTCGGTTCCATAAGTATCAATGATGAAATTCACAATAATAATTATTCAAGCTTTAACATGTCATCTTCTAATATTGAGTCAAGCTGTGGTTGGAGACGGAAAGAAGATGAGTTGAACAGTTATCATTTTCCTATTGATGCCATTAATTTTCATCCATAGTTATTAATGTCATCAATTGGTGAAGGATAACTTTTCAAACTTATCTTCTCTCCGTCTTCTCCCAGGACTTGAATGAATATTAAAAGATGGCTGAAAGTTTTGAAATTATTATTCATGATTTGCCATCATTAACTATTATGTAGCAATGTCCTTCGGTTCCATAAGTATCAATGATGAAATTAATAATAATAATTATTCAAGCTTTAACATGTCATCTTCTAATATTTAGTCAAGCTGTGGATGGAGACGGAAAGAAGATGAGTTGAACAATTATCATTTTCCTATTGATGCCATTAATTCTCATCCATAGTTATTAATGTCATCAATTGGTGAAGGATAACTTTTCAAACTTGTCTTCTTTCCGTTTTCTCCCAGGACTTGAATGAATATTAAAAGAAGATGGTTGAAAGTTTTGAAATTATTATTCATGATTTGTCAACATTAACTATTATGTAGCAATGTCCTTCGATTCCATAAGTATCAATGATGAAATTAACAATAATAATTATTCAAGCTTTAACATGTCATCTTCTAATATTTAGTCAAGCTGTGGATGGAGACGGAAAGAAGATGAGTTGAACAGTTATCATTTTCCTATTGATGCCATTAATTCTCATCCATAGTTATTAATGTCATCAATTGGTGAAGGATAACTTTTCAAACTTGTCTTCTTCCCGTCTTCTCCCAATACTTGAATGAATATTAAAAGAAGATGGCTGAAAGTTTTGAAATTATTATTCATGATTTGTCATCATTAACTATTATGTAGCAATGTCCTTCGATTCCATAAGTATCAATGATGAAATTAACAATAATAATTATTCAAGCTTTAACATGTCATCTTCTAATATTTAGTCAAGCTGTGGATGGAGACGGAAAGAAGATGAGTTGAACAGTTATCATTTTCCTATTGATGCCATTAATTCTCATCCATAGTTATTAATGTCATCAATTGGTGAAGGATAACTTTTCAAACTTGTCTTCTTTCCGTTTTCTCCCAGGACTTGAATGAATATTAAAAGAAGATGGTTGAAAGTTTTGAAATTATTATTCATGATTTGTCAACATTAACTATTATGTAGCAATGTCCTTTGGTTCCATAAGTATCAATGATGAAATTAACAATAATAATTATTCAAGCTTTAACATGTCATCTTTTAATATTTAGTCAAGCTGTGGTTGGAGACGGAAAGAAGATGAGTTGAACAGTTATCATTTTCCTATTGATGCCATTAATTCTCATCCATAGTTATTAAAGTCATCAATTGGTGAAGGATAACTTTTCAAACTTATCTTCTTTCCGTCTTCTCCCAGTACTTGAATGAATATTAAAAGATTGCTGAAAGTTTTGAAATTATTATTCATGATTTGTCATCATTAACTATTATGTAGCAATGTCCTTCGGTTCCATAAGTATCAATGATGAAATTAACAATAATAATTATACAAGCTTTAAAATGTCATCTTCTAATATTCAGCTAAGCTGTGGTTGGAGACGGAAAGAAGATGAGTTGAACAGTTATCATTTTCATGCCATTAATTCTCATCCATAGTTATTAATGTCATTAATTGGTGAAAGATAACTTTTCAAACTTATCTTCTTTCCGTCCTCTCCCAGGACTTGAATGAATATTAAAAGATGGTTGAAAGTGTTGAAATTATTATTCATGATTTGTCATCATTAACTATTATTTAGCAATGTCCTTCGGTTCCATAAGTATCAATGATGAAATTCACAATAATAATTATTCAAGCTTTAACATGTCATCTTCTAATATTGAGTCAAGCTGTGGTTGGAGACGGAAAGAAGATGAGTTGAACAGTTATCATTTTCCTATTGATGCCATTAATTTTCATCCATAGTTATTAATGTCATCAATTGGTGAAGGATAACTTTTCAAACTTATCTTCTCTCCGTCTTCTCCCAGGACTTGAATGAATATTAAAAGATGGCTGAAAGTTTTGAAATTATTATTCATGATTTGCCATCATTAACTATTATGTAGCAATGTCCTTCGGTTCCATAAGTATCAATGATGAAATTAACAATAATAATTATTCAAGCTTTAACATGTCATCTTCTAATATTCAGCTAAGCTGTGGTTGGAGACGGAAAGAAGATGAGTTGAACAGTTATCATTTTCCTATTGATGCCATTAATTCTCATCCATAGTTATTAATGTCATCAATTGGTGAAGGATAACTTTTCAAACTTATCTTCTTCCCGTCTTCTCCCAATACTTGAATGAATATTAAAAGAAGATGGCTGAAAGTTTTGAAATTATTATTCATGATTTGTCATCATTAACTATTATGTAGCAATGTCCTTCGATTCCATAAGTATCAATGATGAAATTAACAATAATAATTATTCAAGCTTTAACATGTCGTCTTCTAATATTTAGTCAAGCTGTGGATGGAGACGGAAAGAAGATGAGTTGAACAGTTATCATTTTCCTATTGATGCCATTAATTCTCATCCATAGTTATTAATGTCATCAATTGGTGAAGGATAACTTTTCAAACTTGTCTTCTTTCCGTTTTCTCCCAGGACTTGAATGAATATTAAAAGAAGATGGTTGAAAGTTTTGAAATTATTATTCATGATTTGTCAACATTAACTATTATGTAGCAATGTCCTTTGGTTCCATAAGTATCAATGATGAAATTAACAATAATAATTATTCAAGCTTTAACATGTCATCTTCTAATATTGAGTCAAGCTGTGGTTGGAGACGGAAAGAAGATGAGTTGAACAGTTATCATTTTCCTATTGATGCCATTAATTCTCATCCATAGTTATTAATGTCATCAATTGGTGAAGGATAACTTTTCAAACTTATCTTCTTTCCGTCTTCTCCCAGGACTTGAATGAATATTAAAAGATGGCTGAAAGTTTTGAAATTATTATTCATGATTTGTCATCATTAACTATTATGTAGCAATGTCCTTCGGTTCCATAAGTATCAATGATGAAATTAACAATAATAATTATTCAAACTTTAACATGTCATCTTCTAATATTCAGTCAAGCTGTGGTTGGAGACGGAAAGAAGATGAGTTGAACAGTTATCATTTTCCTATTGATGCCATTAATTCTCATCCATAGTTATTAATGTCATCAATTGGTGAAGGATAACTTTTCAAACTTATCTTCTTCCCGTCTTCTCCCAATACTTGAATGAATATTAAAAGAAGATGGCTGAAAGTTTTGAAATTATTATTCATGATTTGTCATCATTAACTATTATGTAGCAATGTCCTTCGATTCCATAAGTATCAATGATGAAATTAACAATAATATTTATTCAAGCTTTAACATGTCATCTTCTAATATTTAGTCAAGCTGTGGATGGAGACGGAAAGAAGATGAGTTGAACAGTTATCATTTTCCTATTGATGCCATTAATTCTCATCCATAGTTATTAATGTCATCAATTGGTGAATGATAACTTTTCAAACTTGTCTTCTTTCCGTTTTCTCCCAGGACTTGAATGAATATTAAAAGATGGTTGAAAGTTTTGAAATTATTATTCATGATTTGTCAACATTAACTATTATGTAGCAATGTCCTTCGGTTCCATAAGTATCAATGATGAAATTAACAATAATAATTATTCAAGCTTTAACATGTCATCTTCTAATATTGAGTCAAGCTGTGGTTGGAGACGGAAAGAAGATGAGTTGAACAGTTATCATTTTCCTATTGATGCCATTAATTCTCATCCATAGTTATTAATGTCATCAATTGGTGAAGGATAACTTTTCAAACTTGTCTTCTTTCCGTTTTCTCCCAGGACTTGAATGAATATTAAAAGATGGTTGAAAGTTTTGAAATTATTATTCATGATTTGTCAACATTAACTATTATGTAGCAATGTCCTTCGGTTCCATAAGTATCAATGATGAAATTAACAATAATAATTATTCAAGCTTTAACATGTCATCTTCTAATATTGAGTCAAGCTGTGGTTGGAGACGGAAAGAAGATGAGTTGAACAGTTATCATTTTCCTATTGATGCCATTAATTCTCATCCATAGTTATTAATGTCATCAATTGGTGAAGGATAACTTTTCAAACTTGTCTTCTTTCTGTTTTCTCCCAGGACTTGAATGAATATTAAAAGAAGATGGTTGAAAGTTTTGAAATTATTATTCATGATTTGTCAACATTAACTATTATGTAGCAATGTCCTTCGATTCCATAAGTATCAATGATGAAATTAACAATAATAATTATTCAAGCTTTAACATGTCATCTTCTAATATTTAGTCAAGCTGTGGATGGAGACGGAAAGAAGATGAGTTGAACAGTTATCATTTTCCTATTGATGCCATTAATTCTCATCCATAGTTATTAATGTCATCAATTGGTGAAGGATAACTTTTCAAACTTGTCTTCTTCCCGTCTTCTCCCAATACTTGAATGAATATTAAAAGAAGATGGCTGAAAGTTTTGAAATTATTATTCATGATTTGTCATCATTAACTATTATGTAGCAATGTCCTTCGATTCCATAAGTATCAATGATGAAATTAACAATAATAATTATTCAAGCTTTAACATGTCATCTTCTAATATTTAGTCAAGCTGTGGATGGAGACGGAAAGAAGATGAGTTGAACAGTTATCATTTTCCTATTGATGCCATTAATTCTCATCCATAGTTATTAATGTCATCAATTGGTGAAGGATAACTTTTCAAACTTGTCTTCTTTCCGTTTTCTCCCAGGACTTGAATGAATATTAAAAGAAGATGGTTGAAAGTTTTGAAATTATTATTCATGATTTGTCAACATTAACTATTATGTAGCAATGTCCTTTGGTTCCATAAGTATCAATGATGAAATTAACAATAATAATTATTCAAGCTTTAACATGTCATCTTTTAATATTTAGTCAAGCTGTGGTTGGAGACGGAAAGAAGATGAGTTGAACAGTTATCATTTTCCTATTGATGCCATTAATTCTCATCCATAGTTATTAAAGTCATCAATTGGTGAAGGATAACTTTTCAAACTTATCTTCTTTCCGTCCTCTCCCAGTACTTGAATGAATATTAAAAGATGGCTGAAAGTTTTGAAATTATTATTCATGATTTGTCATCATTAACTATTATGTAGCAATGTCCTTCGGTTCCATAAGTATCAATGATGAAATTAACAATAATAATTATACAAGCTTTAAAATGTCATCTTCTAATATTCAGTCAAGCTGTGGTTGGAGACGGAAAGAAGATGAGTTGAACAGTTATCATTTTCCTATTGATGCAATTAATTCTCATCCATAATTATTAATGTCATCAATTGGTGAATGATAACTTTTCAAACTTATCTTCTTCCTGTCTTCTCCCAATACTTGAATGAATATTAAAAGAAGATGGCTGAAAGTTTTGAAATTATTATTCATGATTTGTTATCATTAACTATTATGTAGCAATGTCCTTCGATTCCATAAGTATCAATGATGAAATTAATAATAATAATTATTCAAGCTTTAACATGTCATCTTCTAATATTTAGTCAAGCTGTGGATGGAGATGGAAAGAAGATGAGTTGAACAGTTATCATTTTCCTATTGATGCCATTAATTCTCATCCATAGTTATTAATGTCATCAATTGGTGAAGGATAACTTTTCAAACTTGTCTTCTTTCCGTTTTCTCCCAGCACTTGAATGAATATTAAAAGAAGATGGTTGAAAGTTTTGAAATTATTATTCATGATTTGTCAACATTAACTATTATGTAGCAATGTCCTTTGGTTCCATAAGTATCAATGATGAAATTAACAAAAATAATTATTCAAGCTTTAACATGTCATCTTTTAATATTTAGTCAAGCTGTGGTTGGAGGCGGAAAGAAGATGAGTTGAACAGTTATCATTTTCCTATTGATGCCATTAATTCTCATCCATAGTTATTAATGTCATCAATTGGTGAAGGATAACTTTTCAAACTTATCTTCTTTCCGTCTTATCCCAGTACTTGAATGAATATTAAAAGATGGCTGAAAGTTTTGAAATTATTATTCATGATTTGTCATCATTAACTATTATGTAGCAATGTCCTTCGGTTCCATAAGTATCAATGATGAAATTAACAATAATAATTATACAAGCTTTAAAATGTCATCTTCTAATATTCAGCTAAGCTGTGGTTGGAGACGGAAAGAAGATGAGTTGAACAGTTATCATTTTCATGCCATTAATTCTCATCCATAGTTATTAATGTCATTAATTGGTGAAAGATAACTTTTCAAACTTATCTTCTTTCCGTCCTCTCCCAGGACTTGAATGAATATTAAAAGATGGTTGAAAGTGTTGAAATTATTATTCATGATTTGTCATCATTAACTATTATTTAGCAATGTCCTTCGGTTCCATAAGTATCAATGATGAAATTCACAATAATAATTATTCAAGCTTTAACATGTCATCTTCTAATATTGAGTCAAGCTGTGGTTGGAGACGGAAAGAAGATGAGTTGAACAGTTATCATTTTCCTATTGATGCCATTAATTTTCATCCATAGTTATTAATGTCATCAATTGGTGAAGGATAACTTTTCAAACTTATCTTCTCTCCGTCTTCTCCCAGGACTTGAATGAATATTAAAAGATGGCTGAAAGTTTTGAAATTATTATTCATGATTTGCCATCATTAACTATTATGTAGCAATGTCCTTCGGTTCCATAAGTATCAATGATGAAATTAACAATAATAATTATTCAAGCTTTAACATGTCATCTTCTAATATTCAGCTAAGCTGTGGTTGGAGACGGAAAGAAGATGAGTTGAACAGTTATCATTTTCATGCCATTAATTCTCATCCATAGTTATTAATGTCATTAATTGGTGAAAGATAACTTTTCAAACTTATCTTCTTTCCGTCCTCTCCCAGGACTTGAATGAATATTAAAAGATGGTTGAAAGTGTTGAAATTATTATTCATGATTTGTCATCATTAACTATTATTTAGCAATGTCCTTCGGTTCCATAAGTATCAATGATGAAATTAACAATAATAATTATTCAAGCTTTAACATGTCATCTTCTAATATTTAGTCAAGCTCTGGATGGAGACGGAAAGAAGATGAGTTGAACAATTATCATTTTCCTATTGATGCCATTAATTCTCATCCATAGTTATTAATGTCATCAATTGGTGAAGGATAACTTTTCAAACTTGTCTTCTTTCCGTTTTCTCCCAGGACTTGAATGAATATTAAAAGAAGATGGCTGAAAGTTTAGAAATTATTATTCATGATTTGTCATCATTAACGATTATGTAGCAATGTCCTTCGATTCCATAAGTATCAATGATGAAATTAACAATAATAATTATTCAAGCTTTAACATGTCATCTTTTAATATTTAGTCAAGCTGTGGTTGGAGACGGAAAGAAGATGAGTTGAACAGTTATCATTTTCCTATTGATGCCATTAATTCTCATCCATAGTTATTAAAGTCATCAATTGGTGAAGGATAACTTTTCAAACTTATCTTCTTTCCGTCTTCTCCCAGTACTTGAATGAATATTAAAAGATGGCTGAAAGTTTTGGAATTATTATTCATGATTTGTCATCATTAACTATTATGTAGCAATGTCCTTCGGTTCCATAAGTATCAATGATGAAATTAACAATAATAATTATACAAGCTTTAAAATGTCATCTTCTAATATTCAGCTAAGCTGTGGTTGGAGACGGAAAGAAGATGAGTTGAACAGTTACCATTTTCATGCCATTAATTCTCATCCATAGTTATTAATGTCATTAATTGGTGAAAGATAACTTTTCAAACTTATCTTCTTTCCGTCCTCTCCCAGGACTTGAATGAATATTAAAAGATGGTTGAAAGTGTTGAAATTATTATTCATGATTTGTCATCATTAACTATTATTTAGCAATGTCCTTCGGTTCCATAAGTATCAATGATGAAATTAACAATAATAATTATTCAAGCTTTAACATGTCATCTTCTAATATTCAGTCAAGCTGTGGTTGGAGACGGAAAGAAGATGAGTTGAACAGTTATCATTTTCCTATTGATGCCATTAATTTTCATCCATAGTTATTAATGTCATCAATTGGTGAAGGATAACTTTTCAAACTTATCTTCTCTCCGTCTTCTCCCAGGACTTGAATGAATATTAAAAGATGGCTGAAAGTTTTGAAATTATTATTCATGATTTGTCATCATTAACTATTATGTAGCAATGTCCTTCGGTTCCATAAGTATCAATGATGAAATTAACAATAATAATTATTCAAGCTTTAACATGTCATCTTCTAATATTCAGCTAAGCTGTGGTTGGAGACGGAAAGAAGATGAGTTGAACAGTTATCATTTTCATGCCATTAATTCTCATCCATAGTTATTAATGTCATTAATTGGTGAAAGATAACTTTTCAAACTTATCTTCTTTCCGTCCTCTCCCTGGACTTGAATGAATATTAAAAGATGGTTGAAAGTGTTGAAATTATTATTCATGATTTGTCATCATTAACTATTATTTAGCAATGTCCTTCGGTTCCATAAGTATCAATGATGAAATTAACAATAATAATTATTCAAGCTTTAACATGTCATCTTCTAATATTTAGTCAAGCTCTGGATGGAGACGGAAAGAAGATGAGTTGAACAATTATCATTTTCCTATTGATGCCATTAATTCTCATCCATAGTTATTAATGTCATCAATTGGTGAAGGATAACTTTTCAAACTTGTCTTCTTTCCGTTTTCTCCCAGGACTTGAATGGATATTAAAAGAAGATGGTTGAAAGTTTTGAAATTATTATTCATGATTTGTCAACATTAACTATTATGTAGCAATGTCCTTTGGTTCCATAAGTATCAATGATGAAATTAACAATAATAATTATTCAAGTTTAACATGTCATCTTTTAATATTTAGTCAAGCTGTGGTTGGAGACGGAAAGAAGATGAGTTGAACAGTTATCATTTTCCTATTGATGCCATTAATTCTCATCCATAGTTATTAAAGTCATCAATTGGTGAAGGATAACTTTTCAAACTTATCTTCTTTCCGTCTTCTCCCAGTACTTGAATGAATATTAAAAGATGGCTGAGAGTTTTGAAATTATTATTCATGATTTGTCATCATTAACTATTATGTAGCAATGTCCTTCGGTTCCATAAGTATCAATGATGAAATTAACAATAATAATTATACAAGCTTTAAAATGTCATCTTCTAATATTCAGTCAAGCTGTGGTTGGAGACGGAAAGAAGATGAGTTGAACAGTTATCATTTTCCTATTGATGCAATTAATTCTCATCCATAATTATTAATGTCATCAATTGGTGAATGATAACTTTTCAAACTTATCTTCTTCCTGTCTTCTCCCAATACTTGAATGAATATTAAAAGAATATGGCTGAAAGTTTTGAAATTATTATTCATGATTTGTTATCATTAACTATTATGTAGCAATGTCCTTCGATTCCATAAGTATCAATGATGAAATTAATAATAATAATTATTCAAGCTTTAACATGTCATCTTCTAATATTTAGTCAAGCTGTGGATGGAGACGGAAAGAAGATGAGTTTAACAGTTATCATTTCCCTATTGATGCCATTATTTCTCATCCATAGTTATTAATGTCATCAATTGGTGAAGGATAACTTTTCAAACTTGTCTTCTTTCCGTTTTCTCCCAGCGCTTGAATGAATATTAAAAGAAGATGGTTGAAAGTTTTGAAATTATTATTCATGATTTGTCAACATTAACTATTATGTAGTAATGTCCTTTGGTTCCATAAGTATCAATGATGAAATTAACAATAATAATTATTCAAGCTTTAACATGTCATCTTCTAATATTGAGTCAAGCTGTGGTTGGAGGCGGAAAGAAGATGAGTTGAACAGTTATCATTTTCCTATTGATGCCATTAATTCTCATCCATAGTTATTAATGTCATCAATTGGTGAAGGATAACTTTTCAAACTTATCTTCTTTCCGTCTTCTCCCAGGACTTGAATGAATATTAAAAGATGGCTGAAAGTTTTGAAATTATTATTCATGATTTGTCATCATTAACTATTATGTAGCAATGTCCTTCGGTTCCATAAGTATCAATGATGAAATTAACAATAATAATTATTCAAGCTTTAACATGTCATCTTCTAATATTCAGTGAAGCTGTGGTTGGAGACGGAAAGAAGATGAGTTAAAAAGTTATCATTTTCCTATTGATGCCATTAATTCTCATCCATAGTTATTAATGTAATCAATTGGTGAAGGATAACTTTTCAAACTTATCTTTTTCCCGTCTTCTCCCAGTACTTGAATGAATATTAAACGAAGATGGTTGAAAGTTTTGAAATTATTATTCATGATTTGTCAACATTAACTATTATGTAGCAATGTCCTTTGGTTCCATAAGTATCAATGATGAAATTAACAATAATAATTATTCAAGCTTTAACATGTCATCTTTTAATATTTAGTCAAGCTGTGGTTGGAGACGGAAAGAAGATGAGTTGAACAGTTATCATTTTCCTATTGATGCCATTAATTCTCATCCATAGTTATTAATGTCATCAATTGGTGAAGGATAACTTTTCAAACTTATCTTCTTTCCGTCTTATCCCAGTACTTGAATGAATATTAAAAGATGGCTGAAAGTTTTGGAATTATTATTCATGATTTGTCATCATTAACTATTATGTAGCAATGTCCTTCGGTTCCATAAGTATCAATGATGAAATTAACAATAATAATTATACAAGCTTTAAAATGTCATCTTCTAATATTCAGCTAAGCTGTGGTTGGAGACGGAAAGAAGATGAGTTGAACAGTTATCATTTTCATGCCATTAATTCTCATCCATAGTTATTAATGTCATTAATTGGTGAAAGATAACTTTTCAAACTTATCTTCTTTCCGTCCTCTCCCAGGACTTGAATGAATATTAAAAGATGGTTGAAAGTGTTGAAATTATTATTCATGATTTGTCATCATTAACTATTATTTAGCAATGTCCTTCGGTTCCATAAGTATCAATGATGAAATTAACAATAATAATTATTCAAGCTTTAACATGTCATCTTCTAATATTCAGTCAAGCTGTGGTTGGAGACGGAAAGAAGATGAGTTGAACAGTTATCATTTTCCTATTGATGCCATTAATTTTCATCCATAGTTATTAATGTCATCAATTGGTGAAGGATAACTTTTCAAACTTATCTTCTCTCCGTCTTCTCCCAGGACTTGAATGAATATTAAAAGATGGCTGAAAGTTTTGAAATTATTATTCATGATTTGTCATCATTAACTATTATGTAGCAATGTCCTTCGGTTCCATAAGTATCAATGATGAAATTAACAATAATAATTATTCAAGCTTTAACATGTCATCTTCTAATATTCAGCTAAGCTGTGGTTGGAGACGGAAAGAAGATGAGTTGAACAGTTATCATTTTCATGCCATTAATTCTCATCCATAGTTATTAATGTCATTAATTGGTGAAAGATAACTTTTCAAACTTATCTTCTTTCCGTCCTCTCCCTGGACTTGAATGAATATTAAAAGATGGTTGAAAGTGTTGAAATTATTATTCATGATTTGTCATCATTAACTATTATTTAGCAATGTCCTTCGGTTCCATAAGTATCAATGATGAAATTAACAATAATAATTATTCAAGCTTTAACATGTCATCTTCTAATATTTAGTCAAGCTCTGGATGGAGACGGAAAGAAGATGAGTTGAACAATTATCATTTTCCTATTGATGCCATTAATTCTCATCCATAGTTATTAATGTCATCAATTGGTGAAGGATAACTTTTCAAACTTGTCTTCTTTCCGTTTTCTCCCAGGACTTGAATGGATATTAAAAGAAGATGGTTGAAAGTTTTGAAATTATTATTCATGATTTGTCAACATTAACTATTATGTAGCAATGTCCTTTGGTTCCATAAGTATCAATGATGAAATTAACAATAATAATTATTCAAGTTTAACATGTCATCTTTTAATATTTAGTCAAGCTGTGGTTGGAGACGGAAAGAAGATGAGTTGAACAGTTATCATTTTCCTATTGATGCCATTAATTCTCATCCATAGTTATTAAAGTCATCAATTGGTGAAGGATAACTTTTCAAACTTATCTTCTTTCCGTCTTCTCCCAGTACTTGAATGAATATTAAAAGATGGCTGAGAGTTTTGAAATTATTATTCATGATTTGTCATCATTAACTATTATGTAGCAATGTCCTTCGGTTCCATAAGTATCAATGATGAAATTAACAATAATAATTATACAAGCTTTAAAATGTCATCTTCTAATATTCAGTCAAGCTGTGGTTGGAGACGGAAAGAAGATGAGTTGAACAGTTATCATTTTCCTATTGATGCAATTAATTCTCATCCATAATTATTAATGTCATCAATTGGTGAATGATAACTTTTCAAACTTATCTTCTTCCTGTCTTCTCCCAATACTTGAATGAATATTAAAAGAATATGGCTGAAAGTTTTGAAATTATTATTCATGATTTGTTATCATTAACTATTATGTAGCAATGTCCTTCGATTCCATAAGTATCAATGATGAAATTAATAATAATAATTATTCAAGCTTTAACATGTCATCTTCTAATATTTAGTCAAGCTGTGGATGGAGACGGAAAGAAGATGAGTTTAACAGTTATCATTTCCCTATTGATGCCATTATTTCTCATCCATAGTTATTAATGTCATCAATTGGTGAAGGATAACTTTTCAAACTTGTCTTCTTTCCGTTTTCTCCCAGCGCTTGAATGAATATTAAAAGAAGATGGTTGAAAGTTTTGAAATTATTATTCATGATTTGTCAACATTAACTATTATGTAGTAATGTCCTTTGGTTCCATAAGTATCAATGATGAAATTAACAATAATAATTATTCAAGCTTTAACATGTCATCTTCTAATATTGAGTCAAGCTGTGGTTGGAGGCGGAAAGAAGATGAGTTGAACAGTTATCATTTTCCTATTGATGCCATTAATTCTCATCCATAGTTATTAATGTCATCAATTGGTGAAGGATAACTTTTCAAACTTATCTTCTTTCCGTCTTCTCCCAGGACTTGAATGAATATTAAAAGATGGCTGAAAGTTTTGAAATTATTATTCATGATTTGTCATCATTAACTATTATGTAGCAATGTCCTTCGGTTCCATAAGTATCAATGATGAAATTAACAATAATAATTATTCAAGCTTTAACATGTCATCTTCTAATATTCAGTGAAGCTGTGGTTGGAGACGGAAAGAAGATGAGTTAAAAAGTTATCATTTTCCTATTGATGCCATTAATTCTCATCCATAGTTATTAATGTAATCAATTGGTGAAGGATAACTTTTCAAACTTATCTTTTTCCCGTCTTCTCCCAGTACTTGAATGAATATTAAACGAAGATGGTTGAAAGTTTTGAAATTATTATTCATGATTTGTCAACATTAACTATTATGTAGCAATGTCCTTTGGTTCCATAAGTATCAATGATGAAATTAACAATAATAATTATTCAAGCTTTAACATGTCATCTTTTAATATTTAGTCAAGCTGTGGTTGGAGACGGAAAGAAGATGAGTTGAACAGTTATCATTTTCCTATTGATGCCATTAATTCTCATCCATAGTTATTAATGTCATCAATTGGTGAAGGATAACTTTTCAAACTTATCTTCTTTCCGTCTTATCCCAGTACTTGAATGAATATTAAAAGATGGCTGAAAGTTTTGGAATTATTATTCATGATTTGTCATCATTAACTATTATGTAGCAATGTCCTTCGGTTCCATAAGTATCAATGATGAAATTAACAATAATAATTATACAAGCTTTAAAATGTCATCTTCTAATATTCAGCTAAGCTGTGGTTGGAGACGGAAAGAAGATGAGTTGAACAGTTATCATTTTCATGCCATTAATTCTCATCCATAGTTATTAATGTCATTAATTGGTGAAAGATAACTTTTCAAACTTATCTTCTTTCCGTCCTCTCCCAGGACTTGAATGAATATTAAAAGATGGTTGAAAGTGTTGAAATTATTATTCATGATTTGTCATCATTAACTATTATTTAGCAATGTCCTTCGGTTCCATAAGTATCAATGATGAAATTAACAATAATAATTATTCAAGCTTTAACATGTCATCTTCTAATATTCAGTCAAGCTGTGGTTGGAGACGGAAAGAAGATGAGTTGAACAGTTATCATTTTCCTATTGATGCCATTAATTTTCATCCATAGTTATTAATGTCATCAATTGGTGAAGGATAACTTTTCAAACTTATCTTCTCTCCGTCTTCTCCCAGGACTTGAATGAATATTAAAAGATGGCTGAAAGTTTTGAAATTATTATTCATGATTTGTCATCATTAACTATTATGTAGCAATGTCCTTCGGTTCCATAAGTATCAATGATGAAATTAACAATAATAATTATTCAAGCTTTAACATGTCATCTTCTAATATTCAGCTAAGCTGTGGTTGGAGACGGAAAGAAGATGAGTTGAACAGTTATCATTTTCATGCCATTAATTCTCATCCATAGTTATTAATGTCATCAATTGGTGAAGGATAACTTTTCAAACTTATCTTCTTTCCGTCTTCTCCCAGGACTTGAATGAATATTAAAAGATGGCTGAAAGTTTTGAAATTATTATTCATGATTTGTCATCATTAACTATTATGTAGCAATGTCCTTCGGTTCCATAAGTATCAATGATGAAATTAACAATAATAATTATTCAAGCTTTAACATGTCATCTTCTAATATTGAGTCAAGCTGTGGTTGGAGACGGAAAGAAGATGAGTTGAACAGTTATCATTTTCCTATTGATGCCATTAATTCTCATCCATAGTTATTAATGTCATCAATTGGTGAAGGATAACTTTTCAAACTTGTCTTCTTTCCGTTTTCTCCCAGGACTTGAATGAATATTAAAAGAAGATGGTTGAAAGTTTTGAAATTATTATTCATGATTTGTCAACATTAACTATTATGTAGCAATGTCCTTCGATTCCATAAGTATCAATGATGAAATTAACAATAATAATTATTCAAGCTTTAACATGTCATCTTCTAATATTTAGTCAAGCTGTGGATGGAGACGGAAAGAAGATGAGTTGAACAGTTATCATTTTCCTATTGATGCCATTAATTCTCATCCATAGTTATTAATGTCATCAATTGGTGAAGGATAACTTTTCAAACTTGTCTTCTTCCCGTCTTCTCCCAATACTTGAATGAATATTAAAAGAAGATGGCTGAAAGTTTTGAAATTATTATTCATGATTTGTCATCATTAACTATTATGTAGCAATGTCCTTCGATTCCATAAGTATCAATGATGAAATTAACAATAATAATTATTCAAGCTTTAACATGTCATCTTCTAATATTTAGTCAAGCTGTGGATGGAGACGGAAAGAAGATGAGTTGAACAGTTATCATTTTCCTATTGATGCCATTAATTCTCATCCATAGTTATTAATGTCATCAATTGGTGAAGGATAACTTTTCAAACTTGTCTTCTTCCCGTCTTCTCCCAATACTTGAATGAATATTAAAAGAAGATGGCTGAAAGTTTTGAAATTATTATTCATGATTTGTCATCATTAACTATTATGTAGCAATGTCCTTCGATTCCATAAGTATCAATGATGAAATTAACAATAATAATTATTCAAGCTTTAACATGTCATCTTCTAATATTTAGTCAAGCTGTGGATGGAGACGGAAAGAAGATGAGTTGAACAGTTATCATTTTCCTATTGATGCCATTAATTCTCATCCATAGTTAATAATGTCATCAATTGGTGAAGGATAACTTTTCAAACTTGTCTTCTTTCCGTTTTCTCCCAGGACTTGAATGAATATTAAAAGAAGATGGTTGAAAGTTTTGAAATTATTATTCATGATTTGTCAACATTAACTATTATGTAGCAATGTCCTTTGGTTCCATAAGTATCAATGATGAAATTAACAATAATAATTATTCAAGCTTTAACATGTCATCTTTTAATATTTAGTCAAGCTGTGGTTGGAGACGGAAAGAAGATGAGTTGAACAGTTATCATTTTCCTATTGATGCCATTAATTCTCATCCATAGTTATTAAAGTCATCAATTGGTGAAGGATAACTTTTCAAACTTATCTTCTTTCCGTCTTCTCCCAGTACTTGAATGAATATTAAAAGATGGCTGAAAGTTTTGAAATTATTATTCATGATTTGTCATCATTAACTATTATGTAGCAATGTCCTTCGGTTCCATAAGTATCAATGATGAAATTAACAATAATAATTATACAAGGTTTAAAATGTCATCTTCTAATATTCAGTCAAGCTGTGGTTGGAGACGGAAAGAAGATGAGTTGAACAATTATCATTTTCCTATTGATGCAATTAATTCTCATCCATAATTATTAATGTCATCAATTGGTGAATGATAACTTTTCAAACTTATCTTCTTCCTGTCTTCTCTCAATACTTGAATGAATATTAAAAGAAGATGGCTGAAAGTTTT
The DNA here is from genome assembly GCA_037953625.1 of Crotalaria pallida. NCBI lineage: Eukaryota > Viridiplantae > Streptophyta > Magnoliopsida > Fabales > Fabaceae > Crotalaria > Crotalaria pallida. Next base: position 130,599,140 of record CM075650.1, read on the forward strand.
GAAATTATTATTCATGATTTGTTATCATTAACTATTATGTAGCAATGTCCTTCGATTCCATAAGTATCAATGATGAAATTAATAATAATAATTATTCAAGCTTTAACATGTCATCTTCTAATATTTAGTCAAGCTGTGGATGGAGATGGAAAGAAGATGAGTTGAACAGTTATCATTTTCCTATTGATGCCATTAATTCTCATCCATAGTTATTAATGTCATCAATTGGTGAAGGATAACTTTTCAAACTTGTCTTCTTTCCGTTTTCTCCCAGCACTTGAATGAATATTAAAAGAAGATGGTTGAAAGTTTTGAAATTATTATTCATGATTTGTCAACATTAACTATTATGTAGCAATGTCCTTTGGTTCCATAAGTATCAATGATGAAATTAACAATAATAATTATTCAAGCTTTAACATGTCATCTTTTAATATTTAGTCAAGCTGTGGTTGGAGGCGGAAAGAAGATGAGTTGAACAGTTATCATTTTCCTATTGATGCCATTAATTCTCATCCATAGTTATTAATGTCATCAATTGGTGAAGGATAACTTTTCAAACTTATCTTCTTTCCGTCTTCTCCCAGGACTTGAATGAATATTAAAAGATGGCTGAAAGTTTTGAAATTATTATTCATGATTTGTCATCATTAACTATTATGTAGCAATGTCCTTCGGTTCCATAAGTATCAATGATGAAATTAACAATAATAATTATTCAAGCTTTAACATGTCATCTTCTAATATTCAGTCAAGCTGTGGTTGGAGACGGAAAGAAGTTGAGTTAAAAAGTTATCATTTTCCTATTGATGCCATTAATTCTCATCCATAGTTATTAATGTAATCAATTGGTGAAGGATAACTTTTCAAACTTATCTTTTTCCCGTCTTCTCCCAGTACTTGAATGAATATTAAACGAAGATGGTTGAAAGTTTTGAAATTATTATTCATGATTTGTCAACATTAACTATTATGTAGCAATGTCCTTTGGTTCCATAAGTATCAATGATGAAATTAACAATAATAATTATTCAAGCTTTAACATGTCATCTTTTAATATTTAGTGAAGCTGTGGTTGGAGACGGAAAGAAGATGAGTTGAACAGTTATCATTTTCCTATTGATGCCATTAATTCTCATCCATAGTTATTAATGTCATCAATTGGTGAAGGATAACTTTTCAAACTTATCTTCTTTCCGTTTTCTCCCAGGACTTGAATGAATATTAAAAGAAGATGGTTGAAAGTTTTGAAATTATTATTCATGATTTGTCAACATTAACTATTATGTAGCAATGTCCTTTGGTTCCATAAGTATCAATGATGAAATTAACAATAATAATTATTCAAGCTTTAACATGTCATCTTTTAATATTTAGTCAAGCTGTGGTTGGAGACGGAAAGAAGATGAGTTGAACAGTTATCATTTTCCTATTGATGCCATTAATTCTCATCCATAGTTATTAATGTCATCAATTGGTGAAGGATAACTTTTCAAACTTATCTTCTTTCCGTCTTCTCCCAGTACTTGAATGAATATTAAAAGATGGTTGAAAGTTTTGAAATTATTATTCATGATTTGTCATCATTAACTATTATGTAGCAATGTCCTTCGGTTCCATAAGTATCAATGATGAAATTAACAATAATAATTATACAAGCTTTAAAATGTCATCTTCTAATATTCAGTCAAGCTGTGGTTGGAGACGGAAAGAAGATGAGTTGAACAGTTATCATTTTCCTATTGATGCCATTAATTCTCATCCATAGTTATTAATGTCATCAATTGGTGAAGGATAACTTTTCAAACTTATCTTCTTCCCGTCTTCTCCCAATACTTGAATGAATATTAAAAGAAGATGGCTGAAAGTTTTGAAATTATTATTCATGATTTGTCATCATTAACTATTATGTAGCAATGTCCTTCGATTCCATAAGTATCAATGATGAAATTAACAATAATATTTATTCAAGCTTTAACATGTCATCTTCTAATATTTAGTCAAGCTGTGGATGGAGACGGAAAGAAGATGAGTTGAACAGTTATCATTTTCCTATTGATGCCATTAATTCTCATCCATAGTTATTAATGTCATCAATTGGTGAAGGATAACTTTTCAAACTTGTCTTCTTTCCGTTTTCTCCCAGGACTTGAATGAATATTAAAAGATGGTTGAAAGTTTTGAAATTATTATTCATGATTTGTCAACATTAACTATTATGTAGCAATGTCCTTCGGTTCCATAAGTATCAATGATGAAATTAACAATAATAATTATTCAAGCTTTAACATGTCATCTTCTAATATTGAGTCAAGCTGTGGTTGGAGACGGAAAGAAGATGAGTTGAACAGTTATTATTTTCCTATTGATGCCATTAATTCTCATCCATAGTTATTAATGTCATCAATTGGTGAAGGATAACTTTTCAAACTTGTCTTCTTTCCGTTTTCTCCCAGGACTTGAATGAATATTAAAAGAAGATGGTTGAAAGTTTTGAAATTATTATTCATGATTTGTCAACATTAACTATTATGTAGCAATGTCCTTCGATTCCATAAGTATCAATGATGAAATTAACAATAATAATTATTCAAGCTTTAACATGTCATCTTCTAATATTTAGTCAAGCTGTGGATGGAGACGGAAAGAAGATGAGTTGAACAGTTATCATTTTCCTATTGATGCCATTAATTCTCATCCATAGTTATTAATGTCATCAATTGGTGAAGGATAACTTTTCAAACTTGTCTTCTTTCCGTTTTCTCCCAGGACTTGAATGAATATTAAAAGAAGATGGTTGAAAGTTTTGAAATTATTATTCATGATTTGTCAACATTAACTATTATGTAGCAATGTCCTTTGGTTCCATAAGTATCAATGATGAAATTAACAATAATAATTATTCAAGCTTTAACATGTCATCTTTTAATATTTAGTCAAGCTGTGGTTGGAGACGGAAAGAAGATGAGTTGAACAGTTATCATTTTCCTATTGATGCCATTAATTCTCATCCATAGTTATTAATGTCATCAATTGGTGAAGGATAACTTTTCAAACTTATCTTCTTTCCGTTTTCTCCCAGGACTTGAATGAATATTAAAAATGGTTGAAAGTTTTGAAATTATTATTCATGATTTGTCAACATTAACTATTATGTAGCAATGTCCTTCGGTTCCATAAGTATCAATGATGAAATTAACAATAATAATTATTCAAGCTTTAACATGTCATCTTCTAATATTGAGTCAAGCTGTGGTTGGAGACGGAAAGAAGATGAGTTGAACAGTTATCATTTTCCTATTAATGCCATTAATTCTCATCCATAGTTATTAATGTCATCAATTGGTGAATGATAACTTTTCAAACTTATCTTCTTCCCGTCTTCTCCCAATACTTGAATGAATATTAAAAGAAGATGGCTGAAAGTTTTGAAATTATTATTCATGATTTGTCATCATTAACTATTATGTAGCAATGTCCTTCGATTCCATAAGTATCAATGATGAAATTAACAATAATAATTATTCAAGCTTTAACATGTCATCTTCTAATATTTAGTCAAGCTGTGGATGGAGACGGAAAGAAGATGAGTTGAACAGTTATCATTTTCCTATTGATGCCATTAATTCTCATCCATAGTTATTAATGTCATCAATTGGTGAAGGATAACTTTTCAAACTTGTCTTCTTCCCGTCTTCTCCCAATACTTGAATGAATATTAAAAGAAGATGGCTGAAAGTTTTGAAATTATTATTCATGATTTGTCAACATTAACTATTATGTAGCAATGTCCTTTGGTTCCATAAGTATCAATGATGAAATTAACAATAATAATTATTCAAGCTTTAACATGTCATCTTCTAATATTTAGTCAAGCTGTGGATGGAGACGGAAAGAAGATGAGTTGAACAGTTATCATTTTCCTATTGATGCCATTAATTCTCATCCATAGTTATTAATGTCATCAATTGGTGAAGGATAACTTTTCAAACTTGTCTTCTTTCCGTTTTCTCCCAGGACTTGAATGAATATTAAAAGAAGATGGTTGAAAGTTTTGAAATTATTATTCATGATTTGTCAACATTAACTATTATGTAGCAATGTCCTTTGGTTCCATAAGTATCAATGATGAAATTAACAATAATAATTATTCAAGCTTTAACATGTTATCTTCTAATATTTAGTCAAGCTGTGGTTGGAGACGGAAAGAAGATGAGTTGAACAGTTATCATTTTCCTATTGATGCCATTAATTCTCATCCATAGTTATTAATGTCATCAATTGGTGAAGGATAACTTTTCAAACTTATCTTCTTTCCGTCTTCTCCCAGGACTTGAATGAATATTAAAAGATGGCTGAAAGTTTTGAAATTATTATTCATGATTTGTCATCATTAACTATTATGTAGCAATGTCCTTCGGTTCCATAAGTATCAATGATGAAATTAACAATAATAATTATTCAAACTTTAACATGTCATCTTCTAATATTCAGTCAAGCTGTGGTTGGAGACGGAAAGAAGATGAGTTGAACAGTTATCATTTTCCTATTGATGCCATTAATTCTCATCCATAGTTATTAATGTCATCAATTGGTGAAGGATAACTTTTCAAACTTATCTTCTTCCCGTCTTCTCCCAATACTTGAATGAATATTAAAAGAAGATGGCTGAAAGTTTTGAAATTATTATTCATGATTTGTCATCATTAACTATTATGTAGCAATGTCCTTCGATTCCATAAGTATCAATGATGAAATTAACAATAATAATTATTCAAGCTTTAACATGTCGTCTTCTAATATTTAGTCAAGCTGTGGATGGAGACGGAAAGAAGATGAGTTGAACAGTTATCATTTTCCTATTGATGCCATTAATTCTCATCCATAGTTATTAATGTCATCAATTGGTGAAGGATAACTTTTCAAACTTGTCTTCTTTCCGTTTTCTCCCAGGACTTGAATGAATATTAAAAGAAGATGGTTGAAAGTTTTGAAATTATTATTCATGATTTGTCAACATTAACTATTATGTAGCAATGTCCTTTGGTTCCATAAGTATCAATGATGAAATTAACAATAATAATTATTCAAGCTTTAACATGTCATCTTCTAATATTGAGTCAAGCTGTGGTTGGAGACGGAAAGAAGATGAGTTGAACAGTTATCATTTTCCTATTGATGCCATTAATTCTCATCCATAGTTATTAATGTCATCAATTGGTGAAGGATAACTTTTCAAACTTATCTTCTTTCCGTCTTCTCCCAGGACTTGAATGAATATTAAAAGATGGCTGAAAGTTTTGAAATTATTATTCATGATTTGTCATCATTAACTATTATGTAGCAATGTCCTTCGGTTCCATAAGTATCAATGATGAAATTAACAATAATAATTATTCAAACTTTAACATGTCATCTTCTAATATTCAGTCAAGCTGTGGTTGGAGACGGAAAGAAGATGAGTTGAACAGTTATCATTTTCCTATTGATGCCATTAATTCTCATCCATAGTTATTAATGTCATCAATTGGTGAAGGATAACTTTTCAAACTTATCTTCTTCCCGTCTTCTCCCAATACTTGAATGAATATTAAAAGAAGATGGCTGAAAGTTTTGAAATTATTATTCATGATTTGTCATCATTAACTATTATGTAGCAATGTCCTTCGATTCCATAAGTATCAATGATGAAATTAACAATAATATTTATTCAAGCTTTAACATGTCATCTTCTAATATTTAGTCAAGCTGTGGATGGAGACGGAAAGAAGATGAGTTGAACAGTTATCATTTTCCTATTGATGCCATTAATTCTCATCCATAGTTATTAATGTCATCAATTGGTGAAGGATAACTTTTCAAACTTGTCTTCTTTCCGTTTTCTCCCAGGACTTGAATGAATATTAAAAGATGGTTGAAAGTTTTGAAATTATTATTCATGATTTGTCAACATTAACTATTATGTAGCAATGTCCTTCGATTCCATAAGTATCAATGATGAAATTAACAATAATAATTATTCAAGCTTTAACATGTCATCTTCTAATATTGAGTCAAGCTGTGGTTGGAGACGGAAAGAAGATGAGTTGAACAGTTATCATTTTCCTATTGATGCCATTAATTCTCATCCATAGTTATTAATGTCATCAATTGGTGAAGGATAACTTTTCAAACTTGTCTTCTTTCCGTTTTCTCCCAGGACTTGAATGAATATTAAAAGATGGTTGAAAGTTTTGAAATTATTATTCATGATTTGTCAACATTAACTATTATGTAGCAATGTCCTTCGGTTCCATAAGTATCAATGATGAAATTAACAATAATAATTATTCAAGCTTTAACATGTCATCTTCTAATATTGAGTCAAGCTGTGGTTGGAGACGGAAAGAAGATGAGTTGAACAGTTATCATTTTCCTATTGATGCCATTAATTCTCATCCATAGTTATTAATGTCATCAATTGGTGAAGGATAACTTTTCAAACTTGTCTTCTTTCCGTTTTCTCCCAGGACTTGAATGAATATTAAAAGAAGATGGTTGAAAGTTTTGAAATTATTATTCATGATTTGTCAACATTAACTATTATGTAGCAATGTCCTTCGATTCCATAAGTATCAATGATGAAATTAACAATAATAATTATTCAAGCTTTAACATGTCATCTTCTAATATTTAGTCAAGCTGTGGATGGAGACGGAAAGAAGATGAGTTGAACAGTTATCATTTTCCTATTGATGCCATTAATTCTCATCCATAGTTATTTATGTCATCAATTGGTGAAGGATAACTTTTCAAACTTGTCTTCTTCCCGTCTTCTCCCAATACTTGAATGAATATTAAAAGAAGATGGCTGAAAGTTTTGAAATTATTATTCATGATTTGTCATCATTAACTATTATGTAGCAATGTCCTTCGATTCCATAAGTATCAATGATGAAATTAACAATAATAATTATTCAAGCTTTAACATGTCGTCTTCTAATATTTAGTCAAGCTGTGGATGGAGACGGAAAGAAGATGAGTTGAACAGTTATCATTTTCCTATTGATGCCATTAATTCTCATCCATAGTTATTAATGTCATCAATTGGTGAAGGATAACTTTTCAAACTTGTCTTCTTTCCGTTTTCTCCGAGGACTTGAATGAATATTAAAAGAAGATGGTTGAAAGTTTTGAAATTATTATTCATGATTTGTCAACATTAACTATTATGTAGCAATGTCCTTTGGTTCCATAAGTATCAATGATGAAATTAACAATAATAATTATTCAAGCTTTAACATGTCATCTTCTAATATTGAGTCAAGCTGTGGTTGGAGACGGAAAGAAGATGAGTTGAACAGTTATCATTTTCCTATTGATGCCATTAATTCTCATCCATAGTTATTAATGTCATCAATTGGTGAAGGATAACTTTTCAAACTTATCTTCTTTCCGTCTTCTCCCAGGACTTGAATGAATATTAAAAGATGGCTGAAAGTTTTGAAATTATTATTCATGATTTGTCATCATTAACTATTATGTAGCAATGTCCTTCGGTTCCATAAGTATCAATGATGAAATTAACAATAATAATTATTCAAACTTTAACATGTCATCTTCTAATATTCAGTCAAGCTGTGGTTGGAGACGGAAAGAAGATGAGTTGAACAGTTATCATTTTCCTATTGATGCCATTAATTCTCATCCATAGTTATTAATGTCATCAATTGGTGAAGGATAACTTTTCAAACTTATCTTCTTCCCGTCTTCTCCCAATACTTGAATGAATATTAAAAGAAGATGGCTGAAAGTTTTGAAATTATTATTCATGATTTGTCATCATTAACTATTATGTAGCAATGTCCTTCGATTCCATAAGTATCAATGATGAAATTAACAATAATAATTATTCAAGCTTTAACATGTCATCTTCTAATATTTAGTCAAGCTGTGGATGGAGACGGAAAGAAGATGAGTTGAACAGTTATCATTTTCCTATTGATGCCATTAATTCTCATCCATAGTTATTAATGTCATCAATTGGTGAAGGATAACTTTTCAAACTTGTCTTCTTTCCGTTTTCTCCCAGGACTTGAATGAATATTAAAAGATGGTTGAAAGTTTTGAAATTATTATTCATGATTTGTCAACATTAACTATTATGTAGCAATGTCCTTCGGTTCCATAAGTATCAATGATGAAATTAACAATAATAATTATTCAAGCTTTAACATGTCATCTTCTAATATTGAGTCAAGCTGTGGTTGGAGACGGAAAGAAGATGAGTTGAACAGTTATCATTTTCCTATTGATGCCATTAATTCTCATCCATAGTTATTAATGTCATCAATTGGTGAAGGATAACTTTTCAAACTTGTCTTCTTTCCGTTTTCTCCCAGGACTTGAATGAATATTAAAAGAAGATGGTTGAAAGTTTTGAAATTATTATTCATGATTTGTCAACATTAACTATTATGTAGCAATGTCCTTCGATTCCATAAGTATCAATGATGAAATTAACAATAATAATTATTCAAGCTTTAACATGTCATCTTCTAATATTTAGTCAAGCTGTGGATGGAGACGGAAAGAAGATGAGTTGAACAGTTATCATTTTCCTATTGATGCCATTAATTCTCATCCATAGTTATTAATGTCATCAATTGGTAAAGGATAACTTTTCAAACTTGTCTTCTTCCCGTCTTCTCCCAATACTTGAATGAATATTAAAAGAAGATGGCTGAAAGTTTTGAAATTATTATTCATGATTTGTCATCATTAACTATTATGTAGCAATGTCCTTCGATTCCATAAGTATCAATGATGAAATTAACAATAATAATTATTCAAGCTTTAACATGTCATCTTCTAATATTTAGTCAAGCTGTGGATGGAGACGGAAAGAAGATGAGTTGAACAGTTATCATTTTCCTATTGATGCCATTAATTCTCATCCATAGTTATTAATGTCATCAATTGGTGAAGGATAACTTTTCAAACTTGTCTTCTTTCCGTTTTCTCCCAGGACTTGAATGAATATTAAAAGAAGATGGTTGAAAGTTTTGAAATTATTATTCATGATTTGTCAACATTAACTATTATGTAGCAATGTCCTTCGATTCCATAAGTATCAATGATGAAATTAACAATAATAATTATTCAAGCTTTAACATGTCATCTTCTAATATTTAGTCAAGCTGTGGATGGAGACGGAAAGAAGATGAGTTGAACAGTTATCATTTTCCTATTGATGCCATTAATTCTCATCCATAGTTATTAATGTCATCAATTGGTAAAGGATAACTTTTCAAACTTGTCTTCTTCCCGTCTTCTCCCAATACTTGAATGAATATTAAAAGAAGATGGCTGAAAGTTTTGAAATTATTATTCATGATTTGTCATCATTAACTATTATGTAGCAATGTCCTTCGATTCCATAAGTATCAATGATGAAATTAACAATAATAATTATTCAAGCTTTAACATGTCATCTTCTAATATTGAGTCAAGCTGTGGTTGGAGACGGAAAGAAGATGAGTTGAACAGTTATCATTTTCCTATTGATGCCATTAATTCTCATCCATAGTTATTAATGTCATCAATTGGTGAAGGATAACTTTTCAAACTTGTCTTCTTTCCGTTTTCTCCCAGGACTTGAATGAATATTAAAAGATGGCTGAAAGTTTTGAAATTATTATTCATGATTTGTCATCATTAACTATTATGTAGCAATGTCCTTCGGTTCCATAAGTATCAATGATGAAATTAACAATAATAATTATTCAAACTTTAACATGTCATCTTCTAATATTCAGTCAAGCTGTGGATGGAGACGGAAAGAAGATGAGTTGAACAGTTATCATTTTCCTATTGATGCCATTAATTCTCATCCATAGTTATTAATGTCATCAATTGGTGAAGGATAACTTTTCAAACTTGTCTTCTTTCCGTTTTCTCCCAGGACTTGAATGAATATTAAAAGAAGATGGTTGAAAGTTTTGAAATTATTATTCATGATTTGTCATCATTAACTATTATGTAGCAATGTCCTTCGATTCCATAAGTATCAATGATGAAATTAACAATAATAATTATTCAAGCTTTAACATGTCATCTTCTAATATTTAGTCAAGCTGTGGATGGAGACGGAAAGAAGATGAGTTGAACAGTTATCATTTTCCTATTGATGCCATTAATTCTCATCCATAGTTATTAATGTCATCAATTGGTGAAGGATAACTTTTCAAACTTGTCTTCTTTCCGTTTTCTCCCAGGACTTGAATGAATATTAAAAGATGGTTGAAAGTTTTGAAATTATTATTCATGATTTGTCAACATTAACTATTATGTAGCAATGTCCTTCGGTTCCATAAGTATCAATGATGAAATTAACAATAATAATTATTCAAGCTTTAACATGTCATCTTCTAATATTGAGTCAAGCTGTGGTTGGAGACGGAAAGAAGATGAGTTGAACAGTTATCATTTTCCTATTGATGCCATTAATTCTCATCCATAGTTATTAATGTCATCAATTGGTGAAGGATAACTTTTCAAACTTGTCTTCTTTCCGTTTTCTCCCAGGACTTGAATGAATATTAAAAGATGGCTGAAAGTTTTGAAATTATTATTCATGATTTGTCATCATTAACTATTATGTAGCAATGTCCTTCGGTTCCATAAGTATCAATGATGAAATTAACAATAATAATTATTCAAACTTTAACATGTCATCTTCTAATATTCAGTCAAGCTGTGGTTGGAGACGGAAAGAAGATGAGTTGAACAGTTATCATTTTCCTATTGATGCCATTAATTCTCATCCATAGTTATTAATGTCATCAATTGGTGAAGGATAACTTTTCAAACTTATCTTCTTCCCGTCTTCTCCCAATACTTGAATGAATATTAAAAGAAGATGGCTGAAAGTTTTGAAATTATTATTCATGATTTGTCATCATTAACTATTATGTAGCAATGTCCTTCGATTCCATAAGTATCAATGATGAAATTAACAATAATATTTATTCAAGCTTTAACATGTCATCTTCTAATATTTAGTCAAGCTGTGGATGGAGACGGAAAGAAGATGAGTTGAACAGTTATCATTTTCCTATTGATGCCATTAATTCTCATCCATAGTTATTAATGTCATCAATTGGTGAAGGATAACTTTTCAAACTTGTCTTCTTTCCGTTTTCTCCCAGGACTTGAATGAATATTAAAAGATGGTTGAAAGTTTTGAAATTATTATTCATGATTTGTCAACATTAACTATTATGTAGCAATGTCCTTCGGTTCCATAAGTATCAATGATGAAATTAACAATAATAATTATTCAAGCTTTAACATGTCATCTTCTAATATTGAGTCAAGCTGTGGTTGGAGACGGAAAGAAGATGAGTTGAACAGTTATCATTTTCCTATTGATGCCATTAATTCTCATCCATAGTTATTAATGTCATCAATTGGTGAAGGATAACTTTTCAAACTTGTCTTCTTTCCGTTTTCTCCCAGGACTTGAATGAATATTAAAAGATGGTTGAAAGTTTTGAAATTATTATTCATGATTTGTCAACATTAACTATTATGTAGCAATGTCCTTCGGTTCCATAAGTATCAATGATGAAATTAACAATAATAATTATTCAAGCTTTAACATGTCATCTTCTAATATTGAGTCAAGCTGTGGTTGGAGACGGAAAGAAGATGAGTTGAACAGTTATCATTTTCCTATTGATGCCATTAATTCTCATCCATAGTTATTAATGTCATCAATTGGTGAAGGATAACTTTTCAAACTTGTCTTCTTTCCGTTTTCTCCCAGGACTTGAATGAATATTAAAAGAAGATGGTTGAAAGTTTTGAAATTATTATTCATGATTTGTCAACATTAACTATTATGTAGCAATGTCCTTCGATTCCATAAGTATCAATGATGAAATTAACAATAATAATTATTCAAGCTTTAACATGTCATCTTCTAATATTTAGTCAAGCTGTGGATGGAGACGGAAAGAAGATGAGTTGAACAGTTATCATTTTCCTATTGATGCCATTAATTCTCATCCATAGTTATTAATGTCATCAATTGGTGAAGGATAACTTTTCAAACTTGTCTTCTTCCCGTCTTCTCCCAATACTTGAATGAATATTAAAAGAAGATGGCTGGAAGTTTTGAAATTATTATTCATGATTTGTCATCATTAACTATTATGTAGCAATGTCCTTCGATTCCATAAGTATCAATGATGAAATTAACAATAATAATTATTCAAGCTTTAACATGTCATCTTCTAATATTTAGTCAAGCTGTGGATGGAGACGGAAAGAAGATGAGTTGAACAGTTATCATTTTCCTATTGATGCCATTAATTCTCATCCATAGTTATTAATGTCATCAATTGGTGAAGGATAACTTTTCAAACTTGTCTTCTTTCCGTTTTCTCCCAGGACTTGAATGAATATTAAAAGAAGATGGTTGAAAGTTTTGAAATTATTATTCATGATTTGTCATCATTAACTATTATGTAGCAATGTCCTTCGATTCCATAAGTATCAATGATGAAATTAACAATAATAATTATTCAAGCTTTGACATGTCATCTTCTAATATTTAGTCAAGCTGTGGATGGAGACGGAAAGAAGATGAGTTGAACAGTTATCATTTTCCTAATGATGCCATTAATTCTCATCCATAGTTATTAATGTCATCAATTGGTGAAGGATAACTTTTCAAACTTGTCTTCTTTCCGTTTTCTCCCAGGACTTGAATGAATATTAAAAGAAGATGGTTGAAAGTTTTGAAATTATTATTCATGATTTGTCAACATTAACTATTATGTAGCAATGTCCTTTGGTTCCATAAGTATCAATGATGAAATTAACAATAATAATTATTCAAGCTTTAACATGTCATCTTTTAATATTTAGTCAAGCTGTGGTTGGAGACGGAAAGAAGATGAGTTGAACAGTTATCATTTTCCTATTGATGCCATTAATTCTCATCCATAGTTATTAATGTCATCAATTGGTGAAGGATAACTTTTCAAACTTATCTTCTTTCCGTCTTCTCCCAGTACTTGAATGAATATTAAAAGATGGTTGAAAGTTTTGAAATAATTATTCATGATTTGTCATCATTAACTATTATGTAGCAATGTCCTTCGGTTCCATAAGTATCAATGATGAAATTAACAATAATAATTATACAAGCTTTAAAATGTCATCTTCTAATATTCAGTCAAGCTGTGGTTGGAGACGGAAAGAAGATGAGTTGAACAGTTATCATTTTCCTATTGATGCAATTAATTCTCATCCATAATTATTAATGTCATCAATTGGTGAATGATAACTTTTCAAACTTATCTTCTTCCTGTCTTCTCCCAAGACTTGAATGATTATTAAAAGAAGATGGCTGAAAGTTTTGAAATTATTATTCATGATTTGTTATCATTAACTATTATGTAGCAATGTCCTTCGATTCCATAAGTATCAATGATGAAATTAATAATAAAAATTATTTAAGCTTTAACATGTCATCTTCTAATATTCACTCAAGCTGTGGATGGAGACCGAAAGAAGATGAGTTGAACAGTTATCATTTTCCTATTGATGCCATTAATTCTCATCCATAGTTATTAATGTCATCAATTGGTGAAGGATAACTTTTCAAACTTGTCTTCTTTCCGTTTTCTCCCAGGACTTGAATGAATATTAAAGGAAGATGGCTGAAAGTTTTGAAATTATTATTCATGATTTGTCATCATTAACTATTATGTAGCAATGTCCCTTCGGTTCCATAAGTATCAATGATGAAATTAACAATAATAATTATTCAAGCTTTAACATGTCATCTTCTAATATTCAGTCAAGCTGTGGTTGGAGACGGAAAGAAGATGAGTTGAACAGTTATCATTTTCCTATTGATGTCATTAATTCTCATCCATAGTTATTAATGTCATCAATTGGTGAATGATAACTTTTCAAACTTATCTTCTTCCCGTCTTCTCCCAATACTTGAATGAATAATAAAAGAAGATGGCTGAAAGTTTTGAAATTATTATTCATGATTTGTCATCATTAACTATTATGTAGCAATGTCCTTCGATTCCATAAGTATCAATGATGAAATTAACAATAATAATTATTCAAGCTTTAACATGTCGTCTTCTAATATTTAGTCAAGCAGTGGATGAAGACGGAAAGAAGATGAGTTGAACAGTTATCATTTTCCTATTGATGCCATTAATTCTCATCCATAGTTATTAATGTCATCAATTGGTGAAGGATAACTTTTCAAACTTATCTTTTTCCCGTCTTCTCCCAGTACTTGAATGAATATTAAACGAAGATGGTTGAAAGTTTTGAAATTATTATTCATGATTTGTCATCATTAACTATTATGTAGGAATGTCTTTCGGTTTCATAAGTATGAATGATGAAATTAACAATAATAATTATTCAAGCTTTAACATGTCATCTTCTAATATTCACTCAAGCTGTTGATAAAGACGGAAAGAAGATGAGTTGAACAGTTATCATTTTCCTATTGATGCCATTAATTCTCATCCATAGTTATTAATGTCATCAATTGGTGAAGGATAACTTTTCAAACTTATCTTCTTCCCGTCTTCTCCCAATACTTGAATGAATATTAAAAGAAGATGGCTGAAAGTTTTGAAATTATTATTCATGATTTGTCATCATTAACTATTATGTAGCAATGTCCTTCGGTTCCATAAGTATCAATGATGAAATTAACAATAATATTTATTCAAGCTTTAACATGTCATCTTCTAATATTGAGTCAAGCTGTGGTTGGAGATGGAAAGAAGATGAGTTGAACAGTTATCATTTTCCTATTGATGCCATTATTTCTCATCCATAGTTATTAATGTCATCAATTGGTGAAGGATAACTTTTCAAACTTGTCTTCTTTCCGTTTTCTCCCAGGACTTGAATGAATATTAAAAGATGGTTGAAAGTTTTGAAATTATTATTCATGATTTGTCAACATTAACTATTATGTAGCAATGTCCTTCGGTTCCATAAGTATCAATGATGAAATTAACAATAATAATTATTCAAGCTTTAACATGTCATCTTCTAATATTGAGTCAAGCTGTGGTTGGAGACGGAAAGAAGATGAGTTGAACAGTTATCATTTTCCTATTGATGCCATTAATTCTCATCCATAGTTATTAATGTCATCAATTGGTGAAGGATAACTTTTCAAACTTGTCTTCTTTCCGTTTTCTCCCAGGACTTGAATGAATATTAAAAGATGGTTGAAAGTTTTGAAATTATTATTCATGATTTGTCAACATTAACTATTATGTAGCAATGTCCTTCGGTTCCATAAGTATCAATGATGAAATTAACAATAATAATTATTCAAGCTTTAACATGTCATCTTCTAATATTGAGTCAAGCTGTGGTTGGAGACGGAAAGAAGATGAGTTGAACAGTTATCATTTTCCTATTGATGCCATTAATTCTCATCCATAGTTATTAATGTCATCAATTGGTGAAGGATAACTTTTCAAACTTGTCTTCTTTCCGTTTTCTCCCAGGACTTGAATGAATATTAAAAGAAGATGGTTGAAAGTTTTGAAATTATTATTCATGATTTGTCAACATTAACTATTATGTAGCAATGTCCTTCGATTCCATAAGTATCAATGATGAAATTAACAATAATAATTATTCAAGCTTTAACATGTCATCTTCTAATATTTAGTCAAGCTGTGGATGGAGACGGAAAGAAGATGAGTTGAACAGTTATCATTTTCCTATTGATGCCATTAATTCTCATCCATAGTTATTAATGTCATCAATTGGTGAAGGATAACTTTTCAAACTTGTCTTCTTCCCGTCTTCTCCCAATACTTGAATGAATATTAAAAGAAGATGGCTGAAAGTTTTGAAATTATTATTCATGATTTGTCATCATTAACTATTATGTAGCAATGTCCTTCGATTCCATAAGTATCAATGATGAAATTAACAATAATAATTATTCAAGCTTTAACATGTCATCTTCTAATATTTAGTCAAGCTGTGGATGGAGACGGAAAGAAGATGAGTTGAACAGTTATCATTTTCCTATTGATGCCATTAATTCTCATCCATAGTTATTAATGTCATCAATTGGTGAAGGATAACTTTTCAAACTTGTCTTCTTTCCGTTTTCTCCCAGGACTTGAATGAATATTAAAAGAAGATGGTTGAAAGTTTTGAAATTATTATTCATGATTTGTCATCATTAACTATTATGTAGCAATGTCCTTCGATTCCATAAGTATCAATGATGAAATTAACAATAATAATTATTCAAGCTTTGACATGTCATCTTCTAATATTTAGTCAAGCTGTGGATGGAGACGGAAAGAAGATGAGTTGAACAGTTATCATTTTCCTAATGATGCCATTAATTCTCATCCATAGTTATTAATGTCATCAATTGGTGAAGGATAACTTTTCAAACTTGTCTTCTTTCCGTTTTCTCCCAGGACTTGAATGAATATTAAAAGAAGATGGTTGAAAGTTTTGAAATTATTATTCATGATTTGTCAACATTAACTATTATGTAGCAATGTCCTTTGGTTCCATAAGTATCAATGATGAAATTAACAATAATAATTATTCAAGCTTTAACATGTCATCTTTTAATATTTAGTCAAGCTGTGGTTGGAGACGGAAAGAAGATGAGTTGAACAGTTATCATTTTCCTATTGATGCCATTAATTCTCATCCATAGTTATTAATGTCATCAATTGGTGAAGGATAACTTTTCAAACTTATCTTCTTTCCGTCTTCTCCCAGTACTTGAATGAATATTAAAAGATGGTTGAAAGTTTTGAAATAATTATTCATGATTTGTCATCATTAACTATTATGTAGCAATGTCCTTCGGTTCCATAAGTATCAATGATGAAATTAACAATAATAATTATACAAGCTTTAAAATGTCATCTTCTAATATTCAGTCAAGCTGTGGTTGGAGACGGAAAGAAGATGAGTTGAACAGTTATCATTTTCCTATTGATGCAATTAATTCTCATCCATAATTATTAATGTCATCAATTGGTGAATGATAACTTTTCAAACTTATCTTCTTCCTGTCTTCTCCCAAGACTTGAATGATTATTAAAAGAAGATGGCTGAAAGTTTTGAAATTATTATTCATGATTTGTTATCATTAACTATTATGTAGCAATGTCCTTCGATTCCATAAGTATCAATGATGAAATTAATAATAAAAATTATTTAAGCTTTAACATGTCATCTTCTAATATTCACTCAAGCTGTGGATGGAGACCGAAAGAAGATGAGTTGAACAGTTATCATTTTCCTATTGATGCCATTAATTCTCATCCATAGTTATTAATGTCATCAATTGGTGAAGGATAACTTTTCAAACTTGTCTTCTTTCCGTTTTCTCCCAGGACTTGAATGAATATTAAAGGAAGATGGCTGAAAGTTTTGAAATTATTATTCATGATTTGTCATCATTAACTATTATGTAGCAATGTCCCTTCGGTTCCATAAGTATCAATGATGAAATTAACAATAATAATTATTCAAGCTTTAACATGTCATCTTCTAATATTCAGTCAAGCTGTGGTTGGAGACGGAAAGAAGATGAGTTGAACAGTTATCATTTTCCTATTGATGTCATTAATTCTCATCCATAGTTATTAATGTCATCAATTGGTGAATGATAACTTTTCAAACTTATCTTCTTCCCGTCTTCTCCCAATACTTGAATGAATAATAAAAGAAGATGGCTGAAAGTTTTGAAATTATTATTCATGATTTGTCATCATTAACTATTATGTAGCAATGTCCTTCGATTCCATAAGTATCAATGATGAAATTAACAATAATAATTATTCAAGCTTTAACATGTCGTCTTCTAATATTTAGTCAAGCAGTGGATGAAGACGGAAAGAAGATGAGTTGAACAGTTATCATTTTCCTATTGATGCCATTAATTCTCATCCATAGTTATTAATGTCATCAATTGGTGAAGGATAACTTTTCAAACTTATCTTTTTCCCGTCTTCTCCCAGTACTTGAATGAATATTAAACGAAGATGGTTGAAAGTTTTGAAATTATTATTCATGATTTGTCATCATTAACTATTATGTAGGAATGTCTTTCGGTTTCATAAGTATGAATGATGAAATTAACAATAATAATTATTCAAGCTTTAACATGTCATCTTCTAATATTCACTCAAGCTGTTGATAAAGACGGAAAGAAGATGAGTTGAACAGTTATCATTTTCCTATTGATGCCATTAATTCTCATCCATAGTTATTAATGTCATCAATTGGTGAAGGATAACTTTTCAAACTTATCTTCTTCCCGTCTTCTCCCAATACTTGAATGAATATTAAAAGAAGATGGCTGAAAGTTTTGAAATTATTATTCATGATTTGTCATCATTAACTATTATGTAGCAATGTCCTTCGATTCCATAAGTATCAATGATGAAATTAATAATAAAAATTATTTAAGCTTTAACATGTCATCTTCTAATATTCACTCAAGCTGTGGATGGAGACCGAAAGAAGATGAGTTGAACAGTTATCATTTTCCTATTGATGCCATTAATCCTCATCCATAGTTATTAATGTCATCAATTGGTGAAGGATAACTTTTCAAACTTATCTTCTTCCCGTCTTCTCCCAATACTTGAATGAATATTAAAAGAAGAAGGCTGAAAGTTTTGAAATTATTATTCATGATTTTTCAGCATTAACTATTATGTAGCAATGTCCTTCGATTCCATAAGTATCAATGATGAAATTAATAATAAAAATTATTGAAGCTTTAACATGTCATCTTCTAATATTCACTCAAGCTGTGGATGGAGACGGAAAGAAGATGAGTTGAACAGTTATCATTTTCCTATTGATGCCATTAATTCTCATCCATAGTTATTAATGTCATCAATTGGTGAAGGATAACTTTTCAAACTTGTCTTCTTTCCGTTTTCTCCCAGGACTTGAATGAATATTAAAAATGGTTGAAAGTTTTGAAATTATTATTCATGATTTGTCAACATTAACTATTATGTAGCAATGTCCTTCGGTTCCATAAGTATCAATGATGAAATTAACAATAATAATTATTCAAGCTTTAACATGTCATCTTCTAATATTGAGTCAAGCTGTGGTTGGAGACGGAAAGAAGATGAGTTGAACAGTTATCATTTTCCTATTAATGCCATTAATTCTCATCCATAGTTATTAATGTCATCAATTGGTGAATGATAACTTTTCAAACTTATCTTCTTCCCGTCTTCTCCCAATACTTGAATGAATATTAAAAGAAGATGGCTGAAAGTTTTGAAATTATTATTCATGATTTGTCATCATTAACTATTATGTAGCAATGTCCTTCGATTCCATAAGTATCAATGATGAAATTAACAATAATAATTATTCAAGCTTTAACATGTCATCTTCTAATATTTAGTCAAGCTGTGGATGGAGACGGAAAGAAGATGAGTTGAACAGTTATCATTTTCCTATTGATGCCATTAATTCTCATCCATAGTTATTAATGTCATCAATTGGTGAAGGATAACTTTTCAAACTTGTCTTCTTCCCGTCTTCTCCCAATACTTGAATAAATATTAAAAGAAGATGGCTGAAAGTTTTGAAATTATTATTCATGATTTGTCAACATTAACTATTATGTAGCAATGTCCTTTGGTTCCATAAGTATCAATGATGAAATTAACAATAATAATTATTCAAGCTTTAACATGTCATCTTCTAATATTTAGTCAAGCTGTGGATGGAGACGGAAAGAAGATGAGTTGAACAGTTATCATTTTCCTATTGATGCCATTAATTCTCATCCATAGTTATTAATGTCATCAATTGGTGAAGGATAACTTTTCAAACTTGTCTTCTTTCCGTTTTCTCCCAGGACTTGAATGAATATTAAAAGAAGATGGTTGAAAGTTTTGAAATTATTATTCATGATTTGTCAACATTAACTATTATGTAGCAATGTCCTTTGGTTCCATAAGTATCAATGATGAAATTAACAATAATAATTATTCAAGCTTTAACATGTTATCTTCTAATATTTAGTCAAGCTGTGGTTGGAGACGGAAAGAAGATGAGTTGAACAGTTATCATTTTCCTATTGATGCCATTAATTCTCATCCATAGTTATTAATGTCATCAATTGGTGAAGGATAACTTTTCAAACTTATCTTCTTTCCGTCTTCTCCCAGGACTTGAATGAATATTAAAAGATGGCTGAAAGTTTTGAAATTATTATTCATGATTTGTCATCATTAACTATTATGTAGCAATGTCCTTCGGTTCCATAAGTATCAATGATGAAATTAACAATAATAATTATTCAAACTTTAACATGTCATCTTCTAATATTCAGTCAAGCTGTGGTTGGAGACGGAAAGAAGATGAGTTGAACAGTTATCATTTTCCTATTGATGCCATTAATTCTCATCCATAGTTATTAATGTCATCAATTGGTGAAGGATAACTTTTCAAACTTATCTTCTTCCCGTCTTCTCCCAATACTTGAATGAATATTAAAAGAAGATGGCTGAAAGTTTTGAAATTATTATTCATGATTTGTCATCATTAACTATTATGTAGCAATGTCCTTCGATTCCATAAGTATCAATGATGAAATTAACAATAATAATTATTCAAGCTTTAACATGTCGTCTTCTAATATTTAGTCAAGCTGTGGATGGAGACGGAAAGAAGATGAGTTGAACAGTTATCATTTTCCTATTGATGCCATTAATTCTCATCCATAGTTATTAATGTCATCAATTGGTGAAGGATAACTTTTCAAACTTGTCTTCTTTCCGTTTTCTCCCAGGACTTGAATGAATATTAAAAGAAGATGGTTGAAAGTTTTGAAATTATTATTCATGATTTGTCAACATTAACTATTATGTAGCAATGTCCTTTGGTTCCATAAGTATCAATGATGAAATTAACAATAATAATTATTCAAGCTTTAACATGTCATCTTCTAATATTGAGTCAAGCTGTGGTTGGAGACGGAAAGAAGATGAGTTGAACAGTTATCATTTTCCTATTGATGCCATTAATTCTCATCCATAGTTATTAATGTCATCAATTGGTGAAGGATAACTTTTCAAACTTATCTTCTTTCCGTCTTCTCCCAGGACTTGAATGAATATTAAAAGATGGCTGAAAGTTTTGAAATTATTATTCATGATTTGTCATCATTAACTATTATGTAGCAATGTCTTTCGGTTCCATAAGTATCAATGATGAAATTAACAATAATAATTATTCATACTTTAACATGTCATCTTCTAATATTCAGTCAAGCTGTGGTTGGAGACGGAAAGAAGATGAGTTGAACAGTTATCATTTTCCTATTGATGCCATTAATTCTCATCCATAGTTATTAATGTCATCAATTGGTGAAGGATAACTTTTCAAACTTATCTTCTTCCCGTCTTCTCCCAATACTTGAATGAATATTAAAAGAAGATGGCTGAAAGTTTTGAAATTATTATTCATGATTTGTCATCATTAACTATTATGTAGCAATGTCCTTCGATTCCATAAGTATCAATGATGAAATTAACAATAATATTTATTCAAGCTTTAACATGTCATCTTCTAATATTTAGTCAAGCTGTGGATGGAGACGGAAAGAAGATAAGTTGAACAGTTATCATTTTCCTATTGATGCCATTAATTCTCATCCATAGTTATTAATGTCATCAATTGGTGAAGGATAACTTTTCAAACTTGTCTTCTTTCCGTTTTCTCCCAGGACTTGAATGAATATTAAAAGATGGTTGAAAGTTTTGAAATTATTATTCATGATTTGTCAACATTAACTATTATGTAGCAATGTCCTTCGGTTCCATAAGTATCAATGATGAAATTAACAATAATAATTATTCAAGCTTTAACATGTTATCTTCTAATATTTAGTCAAGCTGTGGTTGGAGACGGAAAGAAGATGAGTTGAACAGTTATCATTTTCCTATTGATGCCATTAATTCTCATCCATAGTTATTAATGTCATCAATTGGTGAAGGATAACTTTTCAAACTTATCTTCTTTCCGTCTTCTCCCAGGACTTGAATGAATATTAAAAGATGGCTGAAAGTTTTGAAATTATTATTCATGATTTGTCATCATTAACTATTATGTAGCAATGTCCTTCGGTTCCATAAGTATCAATGATGAAATTAACAATAATAATTATTCAAACTTTAACATGTCATCTTCTAATATTCAGTCAAGCTGTGGTTGGAGACGGAAAGAAGATGAGTTGAACAGTTATCATTTTCCTATTGATGCCATTAATTCTCATCCATAGTTATTAATGTCATCAATTGGTGAAGGATAACTTTTCAAACTTATCTTCTTCCCGTCTTCTCCCAATACTTGAATGAATATTAAAAGAAGATGGCTGAAAGTTTTGAAATTATTATTCATGATTTGTCATCATTAACTATTATGTAGCAATGTCCTTCGATTCCATAAGTATCAATGATGAAATTAACAATAATAATTATTCAAGCTTTAACATGTCGTCTTCTAATATTTAGTCAAGCTGTGGATGGAGACGGAAAGAAGATGAGTTGAACAGTTATCATTTTCCTATTGATGCCATTAATTCTCATCCATAGTTATTAATGTCATCAATTGGTGAAGGATAACTTTTCAAACTTGTCTTCTTTCCGTTTTCTCCCAGGACTTGAATGAATATTAAAAGAAGATGGTTGAAAGTTTTGAAATTATTATTCATGATTTGTCAACATTAACTATTATGTAGCAATGTCCTTTGGTTCCATAAGTATCAATGATGAAATTAACAATAATAATTATTCAAGCTTTAACATGTCATCTTCTAATATTGAGTCAAGCTGTGGTTGGAGACGGAAAGAAGATGAGTTGAACAGTTATCATTTTCCTATTGATGCCATTAATTCTCATCCATAGTTATTAATGTCATCAATTGGTGAAGGATAACTTTTCAAACTTATCTTCTTTCCGTCTTCTCCCAGGACTTGAATGAATATTAAAAGATGGCTGAAAGTTTTGAAATTATTATTCATGATTTGTCATCATTAACTATTATGTAGCAATGTCCTTCGGTTCCATAAGTATCAATGATGAAATTAACAATAATAATTATTCAAACTTTAACATGTCATCTTCTAATATTCAGTCAAGCTGTGGTTGGAGACGGAAAGAAGATGAGTTGAACAGTTATCATTTTCCTATTGATGCCATTAATTCTCATCCATAGTTATTAATGTCATCAATTGGTGAAGGATAACTTTTCAAACTTATCTTCTTCCCGTCTTCTCCCAATACTTGAATGAATATTAAAAGAAGATGGCTGAAAGTTTTGAAATTATTATTCATGATTTGTCATCATTAACTATTATGTAGCAATGTCCTTCGATTCCATAAGTATCAATGATGAAATTAACAATAATATTTATTCAAGCTTTAACATGTCATCTTCTAATATTTAGTCAAGCTGTGGATGGAGACGGAAAGAAGATAAGTTGAACAGTTATCATTTTCCTATTGATGCCATTAATTCTCATCCATAGTTATTAATGTCATCAATTGGTGAAGGATAACTTTTCAAACTTGTCTTCTTTCCGTTTTCTCCCAGGACTTGAATGAATATTAAAAGATGGTTGAAAGTTTTGAAATTATTATTCATGATTTGTCAACATTAACTATTATGTAGCAATGTCCTTCGGTTCCATAAGTATCAATGATGAAATTAACAATAATAATTATTCAAGCTTTAACATGTCATCTTCTAATATTGAGTCAAGCTGTGGTTGGAGACGGAAAGAAGATGAGTTGAACAGTTATCATTTTCCTATTGATGCCATTAATTCTCATCCATAGTTATTAATGTCATCAATTGGTGAAGGATAACTTTTCAAACTTGTCTTCTTTCCGTTTTCTCCCAGGACTTGAATGAATATTAAAAGATGGTTGAAAGTTTTGAAATTAATATTCATGATTTGTCAACATTAACTATTATGTAGCAATGTCCTTCGGTTCCATAAGTATCAATGATGAAATTAACGATAATAATTATTCAAGCTTTAACATGTCATCTTCTAATATTGAGTCAAGCTGTGGTTGGAGACGGAAAGAAGATGAGTTGAACAGTTATCATTTTCCTATTGATGCCATTAATTCTCATCCATAGTTATTAATGTCATCAATTGGTGAAGGATAACTTTTCAAACTTGTCTTCTTTTCCGTTTTCTCCCAGGACTTGAATGAATATTAAAAGAAGATGGTTGAAAGTTTTGAAATTATTATTCATGATTTGTCAACATTAACTATTATGTAGCAATGTCCTTCGATTCCATAAGTATCAATGATGAAATTAACAATAATAATTATTCAAGCTTTAACATGTCATCTTCTAATATTGAGTCAAGCTGTGGTTGGAGACGGAAAGAAGATGAGTTGAACAGTTATCATTTTCCTATTGATGCCATTAATTCTCATCCATAGTTATTAATGTCATCAATTGGTGAAGGATAACTTTTCAAACTTGTCTTCTTTCCGTTTTCTCCCAGGACTTGAATGAATATTAAAAGAAGATGGTTGAAAGTTTTGAAATTATTATTCATGATTTGTCAACATTAACTATTATGTAGCAATGTCCTTCGGTTCCATAAGTATCAATGATGAAATTAACAATAATAATTATTCAAGCTTTAACATGTCATCTTCTAATATTGAGTCAAGCTGTGGTTGGAGACGGAAAGAAGATGAGTTGAACAGTTATCATTTTCCTATTAATGCCATTAATTCTCATCCATAGTTATTAATGTCATCAATTGGTGAATGATAACTTTTCAAACTTCTCTTCTTCCCGTCTTCTCCCAATACTTGAATGAATATTAAAAGAAGATGGCTGAAAGTTTTGAAATTATTATTCATGATTTGTCATCATTAACTATTATGTAGCAATGTCCTTCGATTCCATAAGTATCAATGATGAAATTAACAATAATAATTATTCAAGCTTTAACATGTCATCTTCTAATATTTAGTCAAGCTGTGGATGGAGACGGAAAGAAGATGAGTTGAACAGTTATCATTTTCCTATTGATGCCATTAATTCTCATCCATAGTTATTAATGTCATCAATTGGTGAAGGATAACTTTTCAAACTTGTCTTCTTCCCGTCTTCTCCCAATACTTGAATGAATATTAAAAGAAGATGGCTGAAAGTTTTGAAATTATTATTCATGATTTGTCAACATTAACTATTATTTAGCAATGTCCTTTGGTTCCATAAGTATCAATGATGAAATTAACAATAATAATTATTCAAGCTTTAACATGTCATCTTCTAATATTTAGTCAAGCTGTGGATGGAGACGGAAAGAAGATGAGTTGAACAGTTATCATTTTCCTATTGATGCCATTAATTCTCATCCATAGTTATTAATGTCATCAATTGGTGAAGGATAACTTTTCAAACTTGTCTTCTTTCCGTTTTCTCCCAGGACTTGAATGAATATTAAAAGAAGATGGTTGAAAGTTTTGAAATTATTATTCATGATTTGTCAACATTAACTATTATGTAGCAATGTCCTTTGGTTCCATAAGTATCAATGATGAAATTAACAATAATAATTATTCAAGCTTTAACATGTTATCTTCTAATATTTAGTCAAGCTGTGGTTGGAGACGGAAAGAAGATGAGTTGAACAGTTATCATTTTCCTATTGATGCCATTAATTCTCATCCATAGTTATTAATGTCATCAATTGGTGAAGGATAACTTTTCAAACTTATCTTCTTTCCGTCTTCTCCCAGGACTTGAATGAATATTAAAAGATGGCTGAAAGTTTTGAAATTATTATTCATGATTTGTCATCATTAACTATTATGTAGCAATGTCCTTCGGTTCCATAAGTATCAATGATGAAATTAACAATAATAATTATTCAAACTTTAACATGTCATCTTCTAATATTCAGTCAAGCTGTGGTTGGAGACGGAAAGAAGATGAGTTGAACAGTTATCATTTTCCTATTGATGCCATTAATTCTCATCCATAGTTATTAATGTCATCAATTGGTGAAGGATAACTTTTCAAACTTATCTTCTTCCCGTCTTCTCCCAATACTTGAATGAATATTAAAAGAAGATGGCTGAAAGTTTTGAAATTATTATTCATGATTTGTCATCATTAACTATTATGTAGCAATGTCCTTCGATTCCATAAGTATCAATGATGAAATTAACAATAATAATTATTCAAGCTTTAACATGTCGTCTTCTAATATTTAGTCAAGCTGTGGATGGAGACGGAAAGAAGATGAGTTGAACAGTTATCATTTTCCTATTGATGCCATTAATTCTCATCCATAGTTATTAATGTCATCAATTGGTGAAGGATAACTTTTCAAACTTGTCTTCTTTCCGTTTTCTCCCAGGACTTGAATGAATATTAAAAGAAGATGGTTGAAAGTTTTGAAATTATTATTCATGATTTGTCAACATTAACTATTATGTAGCAATGTCCTTTGGTTCCATAAGTATCAATGATGAAATTAACAATAATAATTATTCAAGCTTTAACATGTCATCTTCTAATATTGAGTCAAGCTGTGGTTGGAGACGGAAAGAAGATGAGTTGAACAGTTATCATTTTCCTATTGATGCCATTAATTCTCATCCATAGTTATTAATGTCATCAATTGGTGAAGGATAACTTTTCAAACTTATCTTCTTTCCGTCTTCTCCCAGGACTTGAATGAATATTAAAAGATGGCTGAAAGTTTTGAAATTATTATTCATGATTTGTCATCATTAACTATTATGTAGCAATGTCCTTCGGTTCCATAAGTATCAATGATGAAATTAACAATAATAATTATTCAAACTTTAACATGTCATCTTCTAATATTCAGTCAAGCTGTGGTTGGAGACGGAAAGAAGATGAGTTGAACAGTTATCATTTTCCTATTGATGCCATTAATTCTCATCCATAGTTATTAATGTCATCAATTGGTGAAGGATAACTTTTCAAACTTATCTTCTTCCCGTCTTCTCCCAATACTTGAATGAATATTAAAAGAAGATGGCTGAAAGTTTTGAAATTATTATTCATGATTTGTCATCATTAACTATTATGTAGCAATGTCCTTCGATTCCATAAGTATCAATGATGAAATTAACAATAATATTTATTCAAGCTTTAACATGTCATCTTCTAATATTTAGTCAAGCTGTGGATGGAGACGGAAAGAAGATGAGTTGAACAGTTATCATTTTCCTATTGATGCCATTAATTCTCATCCATAGTTATTAATGTCATCAATTGGTGAATGATAACTTTTCAAACTTGTCTTCTTTCCGTTTTCTCCCAGGACTTGAATGAATATTAAAAGATGGTTGAAAGTTTTGAAATTATTATTCATGATTTGTCAACATTAACTATTATGTAGCAATGTCCTTCGGTTCCATAAGTATCAATGATGAAATTAACAATAATAATTATTCAAGCTTTAACATGTCATCTTCTAATATTGAGTCAAGCTGTGGTTGGAGACGGAAAGAAGATGAGTTGAACAGTTATCATTTTCCTATTGATGCCATTAATTCTCATCCATAGTTATTAATGTCATCAATTGGTGAAGGATAACTTTTCAAACTTGTCTTCTTTCCGTTTTCTCCCAGGACTTGAATGAATATTAAAAGATGGTTGAAAGTTTTGAAATTATTATTCATGATTTGTCAACATTAACTATTATGTAGCAATGTCCTTCGGTTCCATAAGTATCAATGATGAAATTAACAATAATAATTATTCAAGCTTTAACATGTCATCTTCTAATATTGAGTCAAGCTGTGGTTGGAGACGGAAAGAAGATGAGTTGAACAGTTATCATTTTCCTATTGATGCCATTAATTCTCATCCATAGTTATTAATGTCATCAATTGGTGAAGGATAACTTTTCAAACTTGTCTTCTTTCCGTTTTCTCCCAGGACTTGAATGAATATTAAAAGAAGATGGTTGAAAGTTTTGAAATTATTATTCATGATTTGTCAACATTAACTATTATGTAGCAATGTCCTTCGATTCCATAAGTATCAATGATGA
Source organism: Crotalaria pallida (assembly GCA_037953625.1). Lineage (NCBI taxonomy): Eukaryota > Viridiplantae > Streptophyta > Magnoliopsida > Fabales > Fabaceae > Crotalaria > Crotalaria pallida. Next base: position 130,627,294 of record CM075650.1, read on the forward strand.
AATTAACAATAATAATTATTCAAGCTTTAACATGTCATCTTCTAATATTTAGTCAAGCTGTGGATGGAGACGGAAAGAAGATGAGTTGAACAGTTATCATTTTCCTATTGATGCCATTAATTCTCATCCATAGTTATTAATGTCATCAATTGGTGAAGGATAACTTTTCAAACTTGTCTTCTTCCCGTCTTCTCCCAATACTTGAATGAATATTAAAAGAAGATGGCTGAAAGTTTTGAAATTATTATTCATGATTTGTCATCATTAACTATTATGTAGCAATGTCCTTCGATTCCATAAGTATCAATGATGAAATTAACAATAATAATTATTCAAGCTTTAACATGTCATCTTCTAATATTTAGTCAAGCTGTGGATGGAGACGGAAAGAAGATGAGTTGAACAGTTATCATTTTCCTATTGATGCCATTAATTCTCATCCATAGTTATTAATGTCATCAATTGGTGAAGGATAACTTTTCAAACTTGTCTTCTTTCCGTTTTCTCCCAGGACTTGAATGAATATTAAAAGAAGATGGTTGAAAGTTTTGAAATTATTATTCATGATTTGTCAACATTAACTATTATGTAGCAATGTCCTTTGGTTCCATAAGTATCAATGATGAAATTAACAATAATAATTATTCAAGCTTTAACATGTCATCTTTTAATATTTAGTCAAGCTGTGGTTGGAGACGGAAAGAAGATGAGTTGAACAGTTATCATTTTCCTATTGATGCCATTAATTCTCATCCATAGTTATTAAAGTCATCAATTGGTGAAGGATAACTTTTCAAACTTATCTTCTTTCCGTCTTCTCCCAGTACTTGAATGAATATTAAAAGATGGCTGAAAGTTTTGAAATTATTATTCATGATTTGTCATCATTAACTATTATGTAGCAATGTCCTTCGGTTCCATAAGTATCAATGATGAAATTAACAATAATAATTATACAAGCTTTAAAATGTCATCTTCTAATATTCAGTCAAGCTGTGGTTGGAGACGGAAAGAAGATGAGTTGAACAGTTATCATTTTCCTATTGATGCAATTAATTCTCATCCATAATTATTAATGTCATCAATTGGTGAATGATAACTTTTCAAACTTATCTTCTTCCTGTCTTCTCCCAATACTTGAATGAATATTAAAAGAAGATGGCTGAAAGTTTTGAAATTATTATTCATGATTTGTCATCATTAACTATTATTTAGCAATGTCCTTCGGTTCCATAAGTATCAATGATGAAATTAATAATAATAATTATTCAAGCTTTAACATGTCATCTTCTAATATTTAGTCAAGCTGTGGATGGAGACGGAAAGAAGATGAGTTGAACAATTATCATTTTCCTATTGATGCCATTAATTCTCATCCATAGTTATTAATGTCATCAATTGGTGAAGGATAACTTTTCAAACTTGTCTTCTTTCCGTTTTCTCCCAGGACTTGAATGAATATTAAAAGAAGATGGTTGAAAGTTTTGAAATTATTATTCATGATTTGTCAACATTAACTATTATGTAGCAATGTCCTTCGATTCCATAAGTATCAATGATGAAATTAACAATAATAATTATTCAAGCTTTAACATGTCATCTTCTAATATTTAGTCAAGCTGTGGATGGAGACGGAAAGAAGATGAGTTGAACAGTTATCATTTTCCTATTGATGCCATTAATTCTCATCCATAGTTATTAATGTCATCAATTGGTGAAGGATAACTTTTCAAACTTGTCTTCTTCCCGTCTTCTCCCAATACTTGAATGAATATTAAAAGAAGATGGCTGAAAGTTTTGAAATTATTATTCATGATTTGTCATCATTAACTATTATGTAGCAATGTCCTTCGATTCCATAAGTATCAATGATGAAATTAACAATAATAATTATTCAAGCTTTAACATGTCATCTTCTAATATTTAGTCAAGCTGTGGATGGAGACGGAAAGAAGATGAGTTGAACAGTTATCATTTTCCTATTGATGCCATTAATTCTCATCCATAGTTATTAATGTCATCAATTGGTGAAGGATAACTTTTCAAACTTGTCTTCTTTCCGTTTTCTCCCAGGACTTGAATGAATATTAAAAGAAGATGGTTGAAAGTTTTGAAATTATTATTCATGATTTGTCAACATTAACTATTATGTAGCAATGTCCTTTGGTTCCATAAGTATCAATGATGAAATTAACAATAATAATTATTCAAGCTTTAACATGTCATCTTTTAATATTTAGTCAAGCTGTGGTTGGAGACGGAAAGAAGATGAGTTGAACAGTTATCATTTTCCTATTGATGCCATTAATTCTCATCCATAGTTATTAAAGTCATCAATTGGTGAAGGATAACTTTTCAAACTTATCTTCTTTCCGTCTTCTCCCAGTACTTGAATGAATATTAAAAGATGGCTGAAAGTTTTGAAATTATTATTCATGATTTGTCATCATTAACTATTATGTAGCAATGTCCTTCGGTTCCATAAGTATCAATGATGAAATTAACAATAATAATTATACAAGCTTTAAAATGTCATCTTCTAATATTCAGCTAAGCTGTGGTTGGAGACGGAAAGAAGATGAGTTGAACAGTTATCATTTTCATGCCATTAATTCTCATCCATAGTTATTAATGTCATTAATTGGTGAAAGATAACTTTTCAAACTTATCTTCTTTCCGTCCTCTCCCAGGACTTGAATGAATATTAAAAGATGGTTGAAAGTGTTGAAATTATTATTCATGATTTGTCATCATTAACTATTATTTAGCAATGTCCTTCGGTTCCATAAGTATCAATGATGAAATTCACAATAATAATTATTCAAGCTTTAACATGTCATCTTCTAATATTGAGTCAAGCTGTGGTTGGAGACGGAAAGAAGATGAGTTGAACAGTTATCATTTTCCTATTGATGCCATTAATTTTCATCCATAGTTATTAATGTCATCAATTGGTGAAGGATAACTTTTCAAACTTATCTTCTCTCCGTCTTCTCCCAGGACTTGAATGAATATTAAAAGATGGCTGAAAGTTTTGAAATTATTATTCATGATTTGCCATCATTAACTATTATGTAGCAATGTCCTTCGGTTCCATAAGTATCAATGATGAAATTAACAATAATAATTATTCAAGCTTTAACATGTCATCTTCTAATATTCAGCTAAGCTGTGGTTGGAGACGGAAAGAAGATGAGTTGAACAGTTATCATTTTCCTATTGATGCCATTAATTCTCATCCATAGTTATTAATGTCATCAATTGGTGAAGGATAACTTTTCAAACTTATCTTCTTCCCGTCTTCTCCCAATACTTGAATGAATATTAAAAGAAGATGGCTGAAAGTTTTGAAATTATTATTCATGATTTGTCATCATTAACTATTATGTAGCAATGTCCTTCGATTCCATAAGTATCAATGATGAAATTAACAATAATAATTATTCAAGCTTTAACATGTCGTCTTCTAATATTTAGTCAAGCTGTGGATGGAGACGGAAAGAAGATGAGTTGAACAGTTATCATTTTCCTATTGATGCCATTAATTCTCATCCATAGTTATTAATGTCATCAATTGGTGAAGGATAACTTTTCAAACTTGTCTTCTTTCCGTTTTCTCCCAGGACTTGAATGAATATTAAAAGAAGATGGTTGAAAGTTTTGAAATTATTATTCATGATTTGTCAACATTAACTATTATGTAGCAATGTCCTTTGGTTCCATAAGTATCAATGATGAAATTAACAATAATAATTATTCAAGCTTTAACATGTCATCTTCTAATATTGAGTCAAGCTGTGGTTGGAGACGGAAAGAAGATGAGTTGAACAGTTATCATTTTCCTATTGATGCCATTAATTCTCATCCATAGTTATTAATGTCATCAATTGGTGAAGGATAACTTTTCAAACTTATCTTCTTTCCGTCTTCTCCCAGGACTTGAATGAATATTAAAAGATGGCTGAAAGTTTTGAAATTATTATTCATGATTTGTCATCATTAACTATTATGTAGCAATGTCCTTCGGTTCCATAAGTATCAATGATGAAATTAACAATAATAATTATTCAAACTTTAACATGTCATCTTCTAATATTCAGTCAAGCTGTGGTTGGAGACGGAAAGAAGATGAGTTGAACAGTTATCATTTTCCTATTGATGCCATTAATTCTCATCCATAGTTATTAATGTCATCAATTGGTGAAGGATAACTTTTCAAACTTATCTTCTTCCCGTCTTCTCCCAATACTTGAATGAATATTAAAAGAAGATGGCTGAAAGTTTTGAAATTATTATTCATGATTTGTCATCATTAACTATTATGTAGCAATGTCCTTCGATTCCATAAGTATCAATGATGAAATTAACAATAATATTTATTCAAGCTTTAACATGTCATCTTCTAATATTTAGTCAAGCTGTGGATGGAGACGGAAAGAAGATGAGTTGAACAGTTATCATTTTCCTATTGATGCCATTAATTCTCATCCATAGTTATTAATGTCATCAATTGGTGAATGATAACTTTTCAAACTTGTCTTCTTTCCGTTTTCTCCCAGGACTTGAATGAATATTAAAAGATGGTTGAAAGTTTTGAAATTATTATTCATGATTTGTCAACATTAACTATTATGTAGCAATGTCCTTCGGTTCCATAAGTATCAATGATGAAATTAACAATAATAATTATTCAAGCTTTAACATGTCATCTTCTAATATTGAGTCAAGCTGTGGTTGGAGACGGAAAGAAGATGAGTTGAACAGTTATCATTTTCCTATTGATGCCATTAATTCTCATCCATAGTTATTAATGTCATCAATTGGTGAAGGATAACTTTTCAAACTTGTCTTCTTTCCGTTTTCTCCCAGGACTTGAATGAATATTAAAAGATGGTTGAAAGTTTTGAAATTATTATTCATGATTTGTCAACATTAACTATTATGTAGCAATGTCCTTCGGTTCCATAAGTATCAATGATGAAATTAACAATAATAATTATTCAAGCTTTAACATGTCATCTTCTAATATTGAGTCAAGCTGTGGTTGGAGACGGAAAGAAGATGAGTTGAACAGTTATCATTTTCCTATTGATGCCATTAATTCTCATCCATAGTTATTAATGTCATCAATTGGTGAAGGATAACTTTTCAAACTTGTCTTCTTTCCGTTTTCTCCCAGGACTTGAATGAATATTAAAAGAAGATGGTTGAAAGTTTTGAAATTATTATTCATGATTTGTCAACATTAACTATTATGTAGCAATGTCCTTCGATTCCATAAGTATCAATGATGAAATTAACAATAATAATTATTCAAGCTTTAACATGTCATCTTCTAATATTTAGTCAAGCTGTGGATGGAGACGGAAAGAAGATGAGTTGAACAGTTATCATTTTCCTATTGATGCCATTAATTCTCATCCATAGTTATTAATGTCATCAATTGGTGAAGGATAACTTTTCAAACTTGTCTTCTTCCCGTCTTCTCCCAATACTTGAATGAATATTAAAAGAAGATGGCTGAAAGTTTTGAAATTATTATTCATGATTTGTCATCATTAACTATTATGTAGCAATGTCCTTCGATTCCATAAGTATCAATGATGAAATTAACAATAATAATTATTCAAGCTTTAACATGTCATCTTCTAATATTTAGTCAAGCTGTGGATGGAGACGGAAAGAAGATGAGTTGAACAGTTATCATTTTCCTATTGATGCCATTAATTCTCATCCATAGTTATTAATGTCATCAATTGGTGAAGGATAACTTTTCAAACTTGTCTTCTTTCCGTTTTCTCCCAGGACTTGAATGAATATTAAAAGAAGATGGTTGAAAGTTTTGAAATTATTATTCATGATTTGTCAACATTAACTATTATGTAGCAATGTCCTTTGGTTCCATAAGTATCAATGATGAAATTAACAATAATAATTATTCAAGCTTTAACATGTCATCTTTTAATATTTAGTCAAGCTGTGGTTGGAGACGGAAAGAAGATGAGTTGAACAGTTATCATTTTCCTATTGATGCCATTAATTCTCATCCATAGTTATTAAAGTCATCAATTGGTGAAGGATAACTTTTCAAACTTATCTTCTTTCCGTCTTCTCCCAGTACTTGAATGAATATTAAAAGATGGCTGAAAGTTTTGAAATTATTATTCATGATTTGTCATCATTAACTATTATGTAGCAATGTCCTTCGGTTCCATAAGTATCAATGATGAAATTAACAATAATAATTATACAAGCTTTAAAATGTCATCTTCTAATATTCAGTCAAGCTGTGGTTGGAGACGGAAAGAAGATGAGTTGAACAGTTATCATTTTCCTATTGATGCAATTAATTCTCATCCATAATTATTAATGTCATCAATTGGTGAATGATAACTTTTCAAACTTATCTTCTTCCTGTCTTCTCCCAATACTTGAATGAATATTAAAAGAAGATGGCTGAAAGTTTTGAAATTATTATTCATGATTTGTTATCATTAACTATTATGTAGCAATGTCCTTCGATTCCATAAGTATCAATGATGAAATTAATAATAATAATTATTCAAGCTTTAACATGTCATCTTCTAATATTTAGTCAAGCTGTGGATGGAGATGGAAAGAAGATGAGTTGAACAGTTATCATTTTCCTATTGATGCCATTAATTCTCATCCATAGTTATTAATGTCATCAATTGGTGAAGGATAACTTTTCAAACTTGTCTTCTTTCCGTTTTCTCCCAGCACTTGAATGAATATTAAAAGAAGATGGTTGAAAGTTTTGAAATTATTATTCATGATTTGTCAACATTAACTATTATGTAGCAATGTCCTTTGGTTCCATAAGTATCAATGATGAAATTAACAATAATAATTATTCAAGCTTTAACATGTCATCTTTTAATATTTAGTCAAGCTGTGGTTGGAGGCGGAAAGAAGATGAGTTGAACAGTTATCATTTTCCTATTGATGCCATTAATTCTCATCCATAGTTATTAATGTCATCAATTGGTGAAGGATAACTTTTCAAACTTATCTTCTTTCCGTCTTATCCCAGTACTTGAATGAATATTAAAAGATGGCTGAAAGTTTTGAAATTATTATTCATGATTTGTCATCATTAACTATTATGTAGCAATGTCCTTCGGTTCCATAAGTATCAATGATGAAATTAACAATAATAATTATACAAGCTTTAAAATGTCATCTTCTAATATTCAGCTAAGCTGTGGTTGGAGACGGAAAGAAGATGAGTTGAACAGTTATCATTTTCATGCCATTAATTCTCATCCATAGTTATTAATGTCATTAATTGGTGAAAGATAACTTTTCAAACTTATCTTCTTTCCGTCCTCTCCCAGGACTTGAATGAATATTAAAAGATGGTTGAAAGTGTTGAAATTATTATTCATGATTTGTCATCATTAACTATTATTTAGCAATGTCCTTCGGTTCCATAAGTATCAATGATGAAATTCACAATAATAATTATTCAAGCTTTAACATGTCATCTTCTAATATTGAGTCAAGCTGTGGTTGGAGACGGAAAGAAGATGAGTTGAACAGTTATCATTTTCCTATTGATGCCATTAATTTTCATCCATAGTTATTAATGTCATCAATTGGTGAAGGATAACTTTTCAAACTTATCTTCTCTCCGTCTTCTCCCAGGACTTGAATGAATATTAAAAGATGGCTGAAAGTTTTGAAATTATTATTCATGATTTGCCATCATTAACTATTATGTAGCAATGTCCTTCGGTTCCATAAGTATCAATGATGAAATTAACAATAATAATTATTCAAGCTTTAACATGTCATCTTCTAATATTCAGCTAAGCTGTGGTTGGAGACGGAAAGAAGATGAGTTGAACAGTTATCATTTTCATGCCATTAATTCTCATCCATAGTTATTAATGTCATTAATTGGTGAAAGATAACTTTTCAAACTTATCTTCTTTCCGTCCTCTCCCAGGACTTGAATGAATATTAAAAGATGGTTGAAAGTGTTGAAATTATTATTCATGATTTGTCATCATTAACTATTATTTAGCAATGTCCTTCGGTTCCATAAGTATCAATGATGAAATTAACAATAATAATTATTCAAGCTTTAACATGTCATCTTCTAATATTTAGTCAAGCTCTGGATGGAGACGGAAAGAAGATGAGTTGAACAATTATCATTTTCCTATTGATGCCATTAATTCTCATCCATAGTTATTAATGTCATCAATTGGTGAAGGATAACTTTTCAAACTTGTCTTCTTTCCGTTTTCTCCCAGGACTTGAATGAATATTAAAAGAAGATGGCTGAAAGTTTAGAAATTATTATTCATGATTTGTCATCATTAACGATTATGTAGCAATGTCCTTCGATTCCATAAGTATCAATGATGAAATTAACAATAATAATTATTCAAGCTTTAACATGTCATCTTTTAATATTTAGTCAAGCTGTGGTTGGAGACGGAAAGAAGATGAGTTGAACAGTTATCATTTTCCTATTGATGCCATTAATTCTCATCCATAGTTATTAAAGTCATCAATTGGTGAAGGATAACTTTTCAAACTTATCTTCTTTCCGTCTTCTCCCAGTACTTGAATGAATATTAAAAGATGGCTGAAAGTTTTGGAATTATTATTCATGATTTGTCATCATTAACTATTATGTAGCAATGTCCTTCGGTTCCATAAGTATCAATGATGAAATTAACAATAATAATTATACAAGCTTTAAAATGTCATCTTCTAATATTCAGCTAAGCTGTGGTTGGAGACGGAAAGAAGATGAGTTGAACAGTTACCATTTTCATGCCATTAATTCTCATCCATAGTTATTAATGTCATTAATTGGTGAAAGATAACTTTTCAAACTTATCTTCTTTCCGTCCTCTCCCAGGACTTGAATGAATATTAAAAGATGGTTGAAAGTGTTGAAATTATTATTCATGATTTGTCATCATTAACTATTATTTAGCAATGTCCTTCGGTTCCATAAGTATCAATGATGAAATTAACAATAATAATTATTCAAGCTTTAACATGTCATCTTCTAATATTCAGTCAAGCTGTGGTTGGAGACGGAAAGAAGATGAGTTGAACAGTTATCATTTTCCTATTGATGCCATTAATTTTCATCCATAGTTATTAATGTCATCAATTGGTGAAGGATAACTTTTCAAACTTATCTTCTCTCCGTCTTCTCCCAGGACTTGAATGAATATTAAAAGATGGCTGAAAGTTTTGAAATTATTATTCATGATTTGTCATCATTAACTATTATGTAGCAATGTCCTTCGGTTCCATAAGTATCAATGATGAAATTAACAATAATAATTATACAAGCTTTAAAATGTCATCTTCTAATATTCAGTCAAGCTGTGGTTGGAGACGGAAAGAAGATGAGTTGAACAGTTATCATTTTCCTATTGATGCAATTAATTCTCATCCATAATTATTAATGTCATCAATTGGTGAATGATAACTTTTCAAACTTATCTTCTTCCTGTCTTCTCCCAATACTTGAATGAATATTAAAAGAAGATGGCTGAAAGTTTTGAAATTATTATTCATGATTTGTTATCATTAACTATTATGTAGCAATGTCCTTCGATTCCATAAGTATCAATGATGAAATTAATAATAATAATTATTCAAGCTTTAACATGTCATCTTCTAATATTTAGTCAAGCTGTGGATGGAGATGGAAAGAAGATGAGTTGAACAGTTATCATTTTCCTATTGATGCCATTAATTCTCATCCATAGTTATTAATGTCATCAATTGGTGAAGGATAACTTTTCAAACTTGTCTTCTTTCCGTTTTCTCCCAGCACTTGAATGAATATTAAAAGAAGATGGTTGAAAGTTTTGAAATTATTATTCATGATTTGTCAACATTAACTATTATGTAGCAATGTCCTTTGGTTCCATAAGTATCAATGATGAAATTAACAATAATAATTATTCAAGCTTTAACATGTCATCTTTTAATATTTAGTCAAGCTGTGGTTGGAGGCGGAAAGAAGATGAGTTGAACAGTTATCATTTTCCTATTGATGCCATTAATTCTCATCCATAGTTATTAATGTCATCAATTGGTGAAGGATAACTTTTCAAACTTATCTTCTTTCCGTCTTATCCCAGTACTTGAATGAATATTAAAAGATGGCTGAAAGTTTTGAAATTATTATTCATGATTTGTCATCATTAACTATTATGTAGCAATGTCCTTCGGTTCCATAAGTATCAATGATGAAATTAACAATAATAATTATACAAGCTTTAAAATGTCATCTTCTAATATTCAGCTAAGCTGTGGTTGGAGACGGAAAGAAGATGAGTTGAACAGTTATCATTTTCATGCCATTAATTCTCATCCATAGTTATTAATGTCATTAATTGGTGAAAGATAACTTTTCAAACTTATCTTCTTTCCGTCCTCTCCCAGGACTTGAATGAATATTAAAAGATGGTTGAAAGTGTTGAAATTATTATTCATGATTTGTCATCATTAACTATTATTTAGCAATGTCCTTCGGTTCCATAAGTATCAATGATGAAATTCACAATAATAATTATTCAAGCTTTAACATGTCATCTTCTAATATTGAGTCAAGCTGTGGTTGGAGACGGAAAGAAGATGAGTTGAACAGTTATCATTTTCCTATTGATGCCATTAATTTTCATCCATAGTTATTAATGTCATCAATTGGTGAAGGATAACTTTTCAAACTTATCTTCTCTCCGTCTTCTCCCAGGACTTGAATGAATATTAAAAGATGGCTGAAAGTTTTGAAATTATTATTCATGATTTGCCATCATTAACTATTATGTAGCAATGTCCTTCGGTTCCATAAGTATCAATGATGAAATTAACAATAATAATTATTCAAGCTTTAACATGTCATCTTCTAATATTCAGCTAAGCTGTGGTTGGAGACGGAAAGAAGATGAGTTGAACAGTTATCATTTTCATGCCATTAATTCTCATCCATAGTTATTAATGTCATTAATTGGTGAAAGATAACTTTTCAAACTTATCTTCTTTCCGTCCTCTCCCAGGACTTGAATGAATATTAAAAGATGGTTGAAAGTGTTGAAATTATTATTCATGATTTGTCATCATTAACTATTATTTAGCAATGTCCTTCGGTTCCATAAGTATCAATGATGAAATTAACAATAATAATTATTCAAGCTTTAACATGTCATCTTCTAATATTTAGTCAAGCTCTGGATGGAGACGGAAAGAAGATGAGTTGAACAATTATCATTTTCCTATTGATGCCATTAATTCTCATCCATAGTTATTAATGTCATCAATTGGTGAAGGATAACTTTTCAAACTTGTCTTCTTTCCGTTTTCTCCCAGGACTTGAATGAATATTAAAAGAAGATGGCTGAAAGTTTAGAAATTATTATTCATGATTTGTCATCATTAACGATTATGTAGCAATGTCCTTCGATTCCATAAGTATCAATGATGAAATTAACAATAATAATTATTCAAGCTTTAACATGTCATCTTTTAATATTTAGTCAAGCTGTGGTTGGAGACGGAAAGAAGATGAGTTGAACAGTTATCATTTTCCTATTGATGCCATTAATTCTCATCCATAGTTATTAAAGTCATCAATTGGTGAAGGATAACTTTTCAAACTTATCTTCTTTCCGTCTTCTCCCAGTACTTGAATGAATATTAAAAGATGGCTGAAAGTTTTGGAATTATTATTCATGATTTGTCATCATTAACTATTATGTAGCAATGTCCTTCGGTTCCATAAGTATCAATGATGAAATTAACAATAATAATTATACAAGCTTTAAAATGTCATCTTCTAATATTCAGCTAAGCTGTGGTTGGAGACGGAAAGAAGATGAGTTGAACAGTTATCATTTTCATGCCATTAATTCTCATCCATAGTTATTAATGTCATTAATTGGTGAAAGATAACTCTTCAAACTTATCTTCTTTCCGTCCTCTCCCAGGACTTGAATGAATATTAAAAGATGGTTGAAAGTGTTGAAATTATTATTCATGATTTGTCATCATTAACTATTATTTAGCAATGTCCTTCGGTTCCATAAGTATCAATGATGAAATTAACAATAATAATTATTCAAGCTTTAACATGTCATCTTCTAATATTCAGTCAAGCTGTGGTTGGAGACGGAAAGAAGATGAGTTGAACAGTTATCATTTTCCTATTGATGCCATTAATTTTCATCCATAGTTATTAATGTCATCAATTGGTGAAGGATAACTTTTCAAACTTATCTTCTCTCCGTCTTCTCCCAGGACTTGAATGAATATTAAAAGATGGCTGAAAGTTTTGAAATTATTATTCATGATTTGTCATCATTAACTATTATGTAGCAATGTCCTTCGGTTCCATAAGTATCAATGATGAAATTAACAATAATAATTATTCAAGCTTTAACATGTCATCTTCTAATATTCAGCTAAGCTGTGGTTGGAGACGGAAAGAAGATGAGTTGAACAGTTATCATTTTCATGCCATTAATTCTCATCCATAGTTATTAATGTCATTAATTGGTGAAAGATAACTTTTCAAACTTATCTTCTTTCCGTCCTCTCCCTGGACTTGAATGAATATTAAAAGATGGTTGAAAGTGTTGAAATTATTATTCATGATTTGTCATCATTAACTATTATTTAGCAATGTCCTTCGGTTCCATAAGTATCAATGATGAAATTAACAATAATAATTATTCAAGCTTTAACATGTCATCTTCTAATATTTAGTCAAGCTCTGGATGGAGACGGAAAGAAGATGAGTTGAACAATTATCATTTTCCTATTGATGCCATTAATTCTCATCCATAGTTATTAATGTCATCAATTGGTGAAGGATAACTTTTCAAACTTGTCTTCTTTCCGTTTTCTCCCAGGACTTGAATGGATATTAAAAGAAGATGGTTGAAAGTTTTGAAATTATTATTCATGATTTGTCAACATTAACTATTATATAGCAATGTCCTTTGGTTCCATAAGTATCAATGATGAAATTAACAATAATAATTATTCAAGCTTTAACATGTCATCTTTTAATATTTAGTCAAGCTGTGGTTGGAGACGGAAAGAAGATGAGTTGAACAGTTATCATTTTCCTATTGATGCCATTAATTCTCATCCATAGTTATTAAAGTCATCAATTGGTGAAGGATAACTTTTCAAACTTATCTTCTTTCCGTCTTCTCCCAGTACTTGAATGAATATTAAAAGATGGCTGAAAGTTTTGAAATTATTATTCATGATTTGTCATCATTAACTATTATGTAGCAATGTCCTTCGGTTCCATAAGTATCAATGATGAAATTAACAATAATAATTATACAAGCTTTAAAATGTCATCTTCTAATATTCAGTCAAGCTGTGGTTGGAGACGGAAAGAAGATGAGTTGAACAGTTATCATTTTCCTATTGATGCAATTAATTCTCATCCATAATTATTAATGTCATCAATTGGTGAATGATAACTTTTCAAACTTATCTTCTTCCTGTCTTCTCCCAATACTTGAATGAATATTAAAAGAATATGGCTGAAAGTTTTGAAATTATTATTCATGATTTGTTATCATTAACTATTATGTAGCAATGTCCTTCGATTCCATAAGTATCAATGATGAAATTAATAATAATAATTATTCAAGCTTTAACATGTCATCTTCTAATATTTAGTCAAGCTGTGGATGGAGACGGAAAGAAGATGAGTTTAACAGTTATCATTTCCCTATTGATGCCATTATTTCTCATCCATAGTTATTAATGTCATCAATTGGTGAAGGATAACTTTTCAAACTTGTCTTCTTTCCGTTTTCTCCCAGCGCTTGAATGAATATTAAAAGAAGATGGTTGAAAGTTTTGAAATTATTATTCATGATTTGTCAACATTAACTATTATGTAGTAATGTCCTTTGGTTCCATAAGTATCAATGATGAAATTAACAATAATAATTATTCAAGCTTTAACATGTCATCTTCTAATATTGTGTCAAGCTGTGGTTGGAGGCGGAAAGAAGATGAGTTGAACAGTTATCATTTTCCTATTGATGCCATTAATTCTCATCCATAGTTATTAATGTCATCAATTGGTGAAGGATAACTTTTCAAACTTATCTTCTTTCCGTCTTCTCCCAGGACTTGAATGAATATTAAAAGATGGCTGAAAGTTTTGAAATTATTATTCATGATTTGTCATCATTAACTATTATGTAGCAATGTCCTTCGGTTCCATAAGTATCAATGATGAAATTAACAATAATAATTATTCAAGCTTTAACATGTCATCTTCTAATATTCAGTGAAGCTGTGGTTGGAGACGGAAAGAAGATGAGTTAAAAAGTTATCATTTTCCTATTGATGCCATTAATTCTCATCCATAGTTATTAATGTAATCAATTGGTGAAGGATAACTTTTCATACTTATCTTTTTCCCGTCTTCTCCCAGTACTTGAATGAATATTAAACGAAGATGGTTGAAAGTTTTGAAATTATTATTCATGATTTGTCAACATTAACTATTATGTAGCAATGTCCTTTGGTTCCATAAGTATCAATGATGAAATTAACAATAATAATTATTCAAGCTTTAACATGTCATCTTTTAATATTTAGTCAAGCTGTGGTTGGAGACGGAAAGAAGATGAGTTGAACAGTTATCATTTTCCTATTGATGCCATTAATTCTCATCCATAGTTATTAATGTCATCAATTGGTGAAGGATAACTTTTCAAACTTATCTTCTTTCCGTCTTATCCCAGTACTTGAATGAATATTAAAAGATGGCTGAAAGTTTTGGAATTATTATTCATGATTTGTCATCATTAACTATTATGTAGCAATGTCCTTCGGTTCCATAAGTATCAATGATGAAATTAACAATAATAATTATACAAGCTTTAAAATGTCATCTTCTAATATTCAGCTAAGCTGTGGTTGGAGACGGAAAGAAGATGAGTTGAACAGTTATCATTTTCATGCCATTAATTCTCATCCATAGTTATTAATGTCATTAATTGGTGA
Source organism: Crotalaria pallida (assembly GCA_037953625.1). Classification (NCBI taxonomy): domain Eukaryota; kingdom Viridiplantae; phylum Streptophyta; class Magnoliopsida; order Fabales; family Fabaceae; genus Crotalaria; species Crotalaria pallida. The sequence continues at coordinate 130,642,342 of CM075650.1, forward strand.
AAGATAACTTTTCAAACTTATCTTCTTTCCGTCCTCTCCCAGGACTTGAATGAATATTAAAAGATGGTTGAAAGTGTTGAAATTATTATTCATGATTTGTCATCATTAACTATTATTTAGCAATGTCCTTCGGTTCCATAAGTATCAATGATGAAATTAACAATAATAATTATTCAAGCTTTAACATGTCATCTTCTAATATTCAGTCAAGCTGTGGTTGGAGACGGAAAGAAGATGAGTTGAACAGTTATCATTTTCCTATTGATGCCATTAATTTTCATCCATAGTTATTAATGTCATCAATTGGTGAAGGATAACTTTTCAAACTTATCTTCTCTCCGTCTTCTCCCAGGACTTGAATGAATATTAAAAGATGGCTGAAAGTTTTGAAATTATTATTCATGATTTGTCATCATTAACTATTATGTAGCAATGTCCTTCGGTTCCATAAGTATCAATGATGAAATTAACAATAATAATTATTCAAGCTTTAACATGTCATCTTCTAATATTCAGCTAAGCTGTGGTTGGAGACGGAAAGAAGATGAGTTGAACAGTTATCATTTTCATGCCATTAATTCTCATCCATAGTTATTAATGTCATCAATTGGTGAAGGATAACTTTTCAAACTTATCTTCTTTCCGTCTTCTCCCAGGACTTGAATGAATATTAAAAGATGGCTGAAAGTTTTGAAATTATTATTCATGATTTGTCATCATTAACTATTATGTAGCAATGTCCTTCGGTTCCATAAGTATCAATGATGAAATTAACAATAATAATTATTCAAGCTTTAACATGTCATCTTCTAATATTGAGTCAAGCTGTGGTTGGAGACGGAAAGAAGATGAGTTGAACAGTTATCATTTTCCTATTGATGCCATTAATTCTCATCCATAGTTATTAATGTCATCAATTGGTGAAGGATAACTTTTCAAACTTGTCTTCTTTCCGTTTTCTCCCAGGACTTGAATGAATATTAAAAGAAGATGGTTGAAAGTTTTGAAATTATTATTCATGATTTGTCAACATTAACTATTATGTAGCAATGTCCTTCGATTCCATAAGTATCAATGATGAAATTAACAATAATAATTATTCAAGCTTTAACATGTCATCTTCTAATATTTAGTCAAGCTGTGGATGGAGACGGAAAGAAGATGAGTTGAACAGTTATCATTTTCCTATTGATGCCATTAATTCTCATCCATAGTTATTAATGTCATCAATTGGTGAAGGATAACTTTTCAAACTTGTCTTCTTCCCGTCTTCTCCCAATACTTGAATGAATATTAAAAGAAGATGGCTGAAAGTTTTGAAATTATTATTCATGATTTGTCATCATTAACTATTATGTAGCAATGTCCTTCGATTCCATAAGTATCAATGATGAAATTAACAATAATAATTATTCAAGCTTTAACATGTCATCTTCTAATATTTAGTCAAGCTGTGGATGGAGACGGAAAGAAGATGAGTTGAACAGTTATCATTTTCCTATTGATGCCATTAATTCTCATCCATAGTTATTAATGTCATCAATTGGTGAAGGATAACTTTTCAAACTTGTCTTCTTTCCGTTTTCTCCCAGGACTTGAATGAATATTAAAAGAAGATGGTTGAAAGTTTTGAAATTATTATTCATGATTTGTCAACATTAACTATTATGTAGCAATGTCCTTTGGTTCCATAAGTATCAATGATGAAATTAACAATAATAATTATTCAAGTTTTAACATGTCATCTTTTAATATTTAGTCAAGCTGTGGTTGGAGACGGAAAGAAGATGAGTTGAACAGTTATCATTTTCCTATTGATGCCATTAATTCTCATCCATAGTTATTAAAGTCATCAATTGGTGAAGGATAACTTTTCAAACTTATCTTCTTTCCGTCTTCTCCCAGTACTTGAATGAATATTAAAAGATGGCTGAAAGTTTTGAAATTATTATTCATGATTTGTCATCATTAACTATTATGTAGCAATGTCCTTCGGTTCCATAAGTATCAATGATGAAATTAACAATAATAATTATACAAGGTTTAAAATGTCATCTTCTAATATTCAGTCAAGCTGTGGTTGGAGACGGAAAGAAGATGAGTTGAACAATTATCATTTTCCTATTGATGCAATTAATTCTCATCCATAATTATTAATGTCATCAATTGGTGAATGATAACTTTTCAAACTTATCTTCTTCCTGTCTTCTCTCAATACTTGAATGAATATTAAAAGAAGATGGCTGAAAGTTTTGAAATTATTATTCATGATTTGTTATCATTAACTATTATGTAGCAATGTCCTTCGATTCCATAAGTATCAATGATGAAATTAATAATAATAATTATTCAAGCTTTAACATGTCATCTTCTAATATTTAGTCAAGCTGTGGATGGAGATGGAAAGAAGATGAGTTGAACAGTTATCATTTTCCTATTGATGCCATTAATTCTCATCCATAGTTATTAATGTCATCAATTGGTGAAGGATAACTTTTCAAACTTGTCTTCTTTCCGTTTTCTCCCAGCACTTGAATGAATATTAAAAGAAGATGGTTGAAAGTTTTGAAATTATTATTCATGATTTGTCAACATTAACTATTATGTAGCAATGTCCTTTGGTTCCATAAGTATCAATGATGAAATTAACAATAATAATTATTCAAGCTTTAACATGTCATCTTTTAATATTTAGTCAAGCTGTGGTTGGAGGCGGAAAGAAGATGAGTTGAACAGTTATCATTTTCCTATTGATGCCATTAATTCTCATCCATAGTTATTAATGTCATCAATTGGTGAAGGATAACTTTTCAAACTTATCTTCTTTCCGTCTTCTCCCAGGACTTGAATGAATATTAAAAGATGGCTGAAAGTTTTGAAATTATTATTCATGATTTGTCATCATTAACTATTATGTAGCAATGTCCTTCGGTTCCATAAGTATCAATGATGAAATTAACAATAATAATTATTCAAGCTTTAACATGTCATCTTCTAATATTCAGTCAAGCTGTGGTTGGAGACGGAAAGAAGTTGAGTTAAAAAGTTATCATTTTCCTATTGATGCCATTAATTCTCATCCATAGTTATTAATGTAATCAATTGGTGAAGGATAACTTTTCAAACTTATCTTTTTCCCGTCTTCTCCCAGTACTTGAATGAATATTAAACGAAGATGGTTGAAAGTTTTGAAATTATTATTCATGATTTGTCAACATTAACTATTATGTAGCAATGTCCTTTGGTTCCATAAGTATCAATGATGAAATTAACAATAATAATTATTCAAGCTTTAACATGTCATCTTTTAATATTTAGTGAAGCTGTGGTTGGAGACGGAAAGAAGATGAGTTGAACAGTTATCATTTTCCTATTGATGCCATTAATTCTCATCCATAGTTATTAATGTCATCAATTGGTGAAGGATAACTTTTCAAACTTATCTTCTTTCCGTCTTATCCCAGTACTTGAATGAATATTAAAAGATGGCTGAAAGTTTTGAAATTATTATTCATGATTTGTCATCATTAACTATTATGTAGCAATGTCCTTCGGTTCCATAAGTATCAATGATGAAATTAACAATAATAATTATACAAGCTTTAAAATGTCATCTTCTAATATTCAGCTAAGCTGTGGTTGGAGACGGAAAGAAGATGAGTTGAACAGTTATCATTTTCATGCCATTAATTCTCATCCATAGTTATTAATGTCATTAATTGGTGAAAGATAACTTTTCAAACTTATCTTCTTTCCGTCCTCTCCCAGGACTTGAATGAATATTAAAAGATGGTTGAAAGTGTTGAAATTATTATTCATGATTTGTCATCATTAACTATTATTTAGCAATGTCCTTCGGTTCCATAAGTATCAATGATGAAATTCACAATAATAATTATTCAAGCTTTAACATGTCATCTTCTAATATTGAGTCAAGCTGTGGTTGGAGACGGAAAGAAGATGAGTTGAACAGTTATCATTTTCCTATTGATGCCATTAATTTTCATCCATAGTTATTAATGTCATCAATTGGTGAAGGATAACTTTTCAAACTTATCTTCTCTCCGTCTTCTCCCAGGACTTGAATGAATATTAAAAGATGGCTGAAAGTTTTGAAATTATTATTCATGATTTGCCATCATTAACTATTATGTAGCAATATCCTTCGGTTCCATAAGTATCAATGATGAAATTAACAATAATAATTATTCAAGCTTTAACATGTCATCTTCTAATATTCAGCTAAGCTGTGGTTGGAGACGGAAAGAAGATGAGTTGAACAGTTATCATTTTCATGCCATTAATTCTCATTCATAGTTATTAATGTCATTAATTGGTGAAAGATAACTTTTCAAACTTATCTTCTTTCCGTCCTCTCCCAGGACTTGAATGAATATTAAAAGATGGTTGAAAGTGTTGAAATTATTATTCATGATTTGTCATCATTAACTATTATTTAGCAATGTCCTTCGGTTCCATAAGTATCAATGATGAAATTAACAATAATAATTATTCAAGCTTTAACATGTCATCTTCTAATATTTAGTCAAGCTCTGGATGGAGACGGAAAGAAGATGAGTTGAACAATTATCATTTTCCTATTGATGCCATTAATTCTCATCCATAGTTATTAATGTCATCAATTGGTGAAGGATAACTTTTCAAACTTGTCTTCTTTCCGTTTTCTCCCAGGACTTGAATGAATATTAAAAGAAGATGGCTGAAAGTTTAGAAATTATTATTCATGATTTGTCATCATTAACTATTATGTAGCAATGTCCTTCGATTCCATAAGTATCAATGATGAAATTAACAATAATAATTATTCAAGCTTTAACATGTCATCTTTTAATATTTAGTCAAGCTGTGGTTGGAGACGGAAAGAAGATGAGTTGAACAGTTATCATTTTCCTATTGATGCCATTAATTCTCATCCATAGTTATTAAAGTCATCAATTGGTGAAGGATAACTTTTCAAACTTATCTTCTTTCCGTCTTCTCCCAGTACTTGAATGAATATTAAAAGATGGCTGAAAGTTTTGGAATTATTATTCATGATTTGTCATCATTAACTATTATGTAGCAATGTCCTTCGGTTCCATAAGTATCAATGATGAAATTAACAATAATAATTATACAAGCTTTAAAATGTCATCTTCTAATATTCAGCTAAGCTGTGGTTGGAGACGGAAAGAAGATGAGTTGAACAGTTATCATTTTCATGCCATTAATTCTCATCCATAGTTATTAATGTCATTAATTGGTGAAAGATAACTTTTCAAACTTATCTTCTTTCCGTCCTCTCCCAGGACTTGAATGAATATTAAAAGATGGTTGAAAGTGTTGAAATTATTATTCATGATTTGTCATCATTAACTATTATTTAGCAATGTCCTTCGGTTCCATAAGTATCAATGATGAAATTAACAATAATAATTATTCAAGCTTTAACATGTCATCTTCTAATATTGAGTCAAGCTGTGGTTGGAGACGGAAAGAAGATGAGTTGAACAGTTATCATTTTCCTATTGATGCCATTAATTTTCATCCATAGTTATTAATGTCATCAATTGGTGAAGGATAACTTTTCAAACTTATCTTCTCTCCGTCTTCTCCCAGGACTTGAATGAATATTAAAAGATGGTTGAAAGTTTTGAAATTATTATTCATGATTTGTCATCATTAACTATTACGTAGCAATGTCCTTCGGTTCCATAAGTATCAATGATGAAATTAACAATAATAATTATTCAAGCTTTAACATGTCATCTTCTAATATTCAGCTAAGCTGTGGTTGGAGACGGAAAGAAGATGAGTTGAACAGTTATCATTTTCATGCCATTAATTCTCATCCATAGTTATTAATGTCATTAATTGGTGAAAGATAACTTTTCAAACTTATCTTCTTTCCGTCCTCTCCCTGGACTTGAATGAATATTAAAAGATGGTTGAAAGTGTTGAAATTATTATTCATGATTTGTCATCATTAACTATTATTTAGCAATGTCCTTCGGTTCCATAAGTATCAATGATGAAATTAACAATAATAATTATTCAAGCTTTAACATGTCATCTTCTAATATTTAGTCAAGCTCTGGATGGAGACGGAAAGAAGATGAGTTGAACAATTATCATTTTCCTATTGATGCCATTAATTCTCATCCATAGTTATTAATGTCATCAATTGGTGAAGGATAACTTTTCAAACTTGTCTTCTTTCCGTTTTCTCCCAGGACTTGAATGGATATTAAAAGAAGATGGTTGAAAGTTTTGAAATTATTATTCATGATTTGTCAACATTAACTATTATGTAGCAATGTCCTTTGGTTCCATAAGTATCAATGATGAAATTAACAATAATAATTATTCAAGCTTTAACATGTCATCTTTTAATATTTAGTCAAGCTGTGGTTGGAGACGGAAAGAAGATGAGTTGAACAGTTATCATTTTCCTATTGATGCCATTAATTCTCATCCATAGTTATTAAAGTCATCAATTGGTGAAGGATAACTTTTCAAACTTATCTTCTTTCCGTCTTCTCCCAGTACTTGAATGAATATTAAAAGATGGCTGAAAGTTTTGAAATTATTATTCATGATTTGTCATCATTAACTATTATGTAGCAATGTCCTTCGGTTCCATAAGTATCAATGATGAAATTAACAATAATAATTATACAAGCTTTAAAATGTCATCTTCTAATATTCAGTCAAGCTGTGGTTGGAGACGGAAAGAAGATGAGTTGAACAGTTATCATTTTCCTATTGATGCAATTAATTCTCATCCATAATTATTAATGTCATCAATTGGTGAATGATAACTTTTCAAACTTATCTTCTTCCTGTCTTCTCCCAATACTTGAATGAATATTAAAAGAATATGGCTGAAAGTTTTGAAATTATTATTCATGATTTGTTATCATTAACTATTATGTAGCAATGTCCTTCGATTCCATAAGTATCAATGATGAAATTAATAATAATAATTATTCAAGCTTTAACATGTCATCTTCTAATATTTAGTCAAGCTGTGGATGGAGACGGAAAGAAGATGAGTTTAACAGTTATCATTTCCCTATTGATGCCATTATTTCTCATCCATAGTTATTAATGTCATCAATTGGTGAAGGATAACTTTTCAAACTTGTCTTCTTTCCGTTTTCTCCCAGCGCTTGAATGAATATTAAAAGAAGATGGTTGAAAGTTTTGAAATTATTATTCATGATTTGTCAACATTAACTATTATGTAGCAATGTCCTTTGGTTCCATAAGTATCAATGATGAAATTAACAATAATAATTATTCAAGCTTTAACATGTCATCTTCTAATATTGAGTCAAGCTGTGGTTGGAGGCGGAAAGAAGATGAGTTGAACAGTTATCATTTTCCTATTGATGCCATTAATTCTCATCCATAGTTATTAATGTCATCAATTGGTGAAGGATAACTTTTCAAACTTATCTTCTTTCCGTCTTCTCCCAGGACTTGAATGAATATTAAAAGATGGCTGAAAGTTTTGAAATTATTATTCATGATTTGTCATCATTAACTATTATGTAGCAATGTCCTTCGGTTCCATAAGTATCAATGATGAAATTAACAATAATAATTATTCAAGCTTTAACATGTCATCTTCTAATATTCAGTGAAGCTGTGGTTGGAGACGGAAAGAAGATGAGTTAAAAAGTTATCATTTTCCTATTGATGCCATTAATTCTCATCCATAGTTATTAATGTAATCAATTGGTGAAGGATAACTTTTCAAACTTATCTTTTTCCCGTCTTCTCCCAGTACTTGAATGAATATTAAACGAAGATGGTTGAAAGTTTTGAAATTATTATTCATGATTTGTCAACATTAACTATTATGTAGCAATGTCCTTTGGTTCCATAAGTATCAATGATGAAATTAACAATAATAATTATTCAAGCTTTAACATGTCATCTTTTAATATTTAGTCAAGCTGTGGATGGAGACGGAAAGAAGATGAGTTAAAAAGTTATCATTTTCCTATTGATGCCATTAATTCTCATCCATAGTTATTAATGTAATCAATTGGTGAAGGATAACTTTTCAAACTTATCTTTTTCCCGTCTTCTCCCAGTACTTGAATGAATATTAAACGAAGATGGTTGAAAGTTTTGAAATTATTATTCATGATTTGTTATCATTAACTATTATGTAGCAATGTCCTTCGATTCCATAAGTATCAATGATGAAATTAATAATAATAATTATTCAAGCTTTAACATGTCATCTTCTAATATTTAGTCAAGCTGTGGATGGAGACGGAAAGAAGATGAGTTTAACAGTTATCATTTCCCTATTGATGCCATTATTTCTCATCCATAGTTATTAATGTCATCAATTGGTGAAGGATAACTTTTCAAACTTGTCTTCTTTCCGTTTTCTCCCAGCGCTTGAATGAATATTAAAAGAAGATGGTTGAAAGTTTTGAAATTATTATTCATGATTTGTCAACATTAACTATTATGTAGCAATGTCCTTTGGTTCCATAAGTATCAATGATGAAATTAACAATAATAATTATTCAAGCTTTAACATGTCATCTTCTAATATTGAGTCAAGCTGTGGTTGGAGGCGGAAAGAAGATGAGTTGAACAGTTATCATTTTCCTATTGATGCCATTAATTCTCATCCATAGTTATTAATGTCATCAATTGGTGAAGGATAACTTTTCAAACTTATCTTCTTTCCGTCTTCTCCCAGGACTTGAATGAATATTAAAAGATGGATGAAAGTTTTGAAATTATTATTCATGATTTGTCATCATTAACTATTATGTAGCAATGTCCTTCGGTTCCATAAGTATCAATGATGAAATTAACAATAATAATTATTCAAGCTTTAACATGTCATCTTCTAATATTCAGTGAAGCTGTGGTTGGAGACGGAAAGAAGATGAGTTAAAAAGTTATCATTTTCCTATTGATGCCATTAATTCTCATCCATAGTTATTAATGTAATCAATTGGTGAAGGATAACTTTTCAAACTTATCTTTTTCCCGTCTTCTCCCAGTACTTGAATGAATATTAAACGAAGATGGTTGAAAGTTTTGAAATTATTATTCATGATTTGTCAACATTAACTATTATGTAGCAATGTCCTTTGGTTCCATAAGTATCAATGATGAAATTAACAATAATAATTATTCAAGCTTTAACATGTCATCTTTTAATATTTAGTCAAGCTGTGGTTGGAGACGGAAAGAAGATGAGTTGAACAGTTATCATTTTCCTATTGATGCCATTAATTCTCATCCATAGTTATTAATGTCATCAATTGGTGAAGGATAACTTTTCAAACTTATCTTCTTTCCGTCTTATCCCAGTACTTGAATGAATATTAAAAGATGGCTGAAAGTTTTGGAATTATTATTCATGATTTGTCATCATTAACTATTATGTAGCAATGTCCTTCGGTTCCATAAGTATCAATGATGAAATTAACAATAATAATTATACAAGCTTTAAAATGTCATCTTCTAATATTCAGCTAAGCTGTGGTTGGAGACGGAAAGAAGATGAGTTGAACAGTTATCATTTTCATGCCATTAATTCTCATCCATAGTTATTAATGTCATTAATTGGTGAAAGATAACTTTTCAAACTTATCTTCTTTCCGTCCTCTCCCAGGACTTGAATGAATATTAAAAGATGGTTGAAAGTGTTGAAATTATTATTCATGATTTGTCATCATTAACTATTATTTAGCAATGTCCTTCGGTTCCATAAGTATCAATGATGAAATTAACAATAATAATTATTCAAGCTTTAACATGTCATCTTCTAATATTCAGTCAAGCTGTGGTTGGAGACGGAAAGAAGATGAGTTGAACAGTTATCATTTTCCTATTGATGCCATTAATTTTCATCCATAGTTATTAATGTCATCAATTGGTGAAGGATAACTTTTCAAACATATCTTCTCTCCGTCTTCTCCCAGGACTTGAATGAATATTAAAAGATGGCTGAAAGTTTTGAAATTATTATTCATGATTTGTCATCATTAACTATTATGTAGCAATGTCCTTCGGTTCCATAAGTATCAATGATGAAATTAACAATAATAATTATTCAAGCTTTAACATGTCATCTTCTAATATTCAGCTAAGCTGTGGTTGGAGACGGAAAGAAGATGAGTTGAACAGTTATCATTTTCATGCCATTAATTCTCATCCATATTTATTAATGTCATTAATTGGTGAAAGATAACTTTTCAAACTTATCTTCTTTCCGTCCTCTCCCAGCACTTGAATGAATATTAAAAGAAGATGGTTGAAAGTTTTGAAATTATTATTCATGATTTGTCAACATTAACTATTATGTAGCAATGTCCTTTGGTTCCATAAGTATCAATGATGAAATTAACAATAATAATTATTCAAGCTTTAACATGTCATCTTCTAATATTGAGTCAAGCTGTGGTTGGAGGCGGAAAGAAGATGAGTTGAACAGTTATCATTTTCCTATTGATGCCATTAATTCTCATCCATAGTTATTAATGTCATCAATTGGTGAAGGATAACTTTTCAAACTTATCTTCTTTCCGTCTTCTCCCAGGACTTGAATGAATATTAAAAGATGGCTGAAAGTTTTGAAATTATTATTCATGATTTGTCATCATTAACTATTATGTAGCAATGTCCTTCGGTTCCATAAGTATCAATGATGAAATTAACAATAATAATTATTCAAACTTTAACATGTCATCTTCTAATATTCAGTCAAGCTGTGGTTGGAGACGGAAAGAAGATGAGTTGAACAGTTATCATTTTCCTATTGATGCCATTAATTCTCATCCATAGTTATTAATGTCATCAATTGGTGAAGGATAACTTTTCAAACTTATCTTCTTCCCGTCTTCTCCCAATACTTGAATGAATATTAAAAGAAGATGGCTGAAAGTTTTGAAATTATTATTCATGATTTGTCATCATTAACTATTATGTAGCAATGTCCTTCGATTCCATAAGTATCAATGATGAAATTAACAATAATATTTATTCAAGCTTTAACATGTCATCTTCTAATATTTAGTCAAGCTGTGGATGGAGACGGAAAGAAGATGAGTTGAACAGTTATCATTTTCCTATTGATGCCATTAATTCTCATCCATAGTTATTAATGTCATCAATTGGTGAAGGATAACTTTTCAAACTTGTCTTCTTTCCGTTTTCTCCCAGGACTTGAATGAATATTAAAAGATGGTTGAAAGTTTTGAAATTATTATTCATGATTTGTCAACATTAACTATTATGTAGCAATGTCCTTCGGTTCCATAAGTATCAATGATGAAATTAACAATAATAATTATTCAAGCTTTAACATGTCATCTTCTAATATTGAGTCAAGCTGTGGTTGGAGACGGAAAGAAGATGAGTTGAACAGTTATCATTTTCCTATTGATGCCATTAATTCTCATCCATAGTTATTAATGTCATCAATTGGTGAAGGATAACTTTTCAAACTTGTCTTCTTTCCGTTTTCTCCCAGGACTTGAATGAATATTAAAAGATGGTTGAAAGTTTTGAAATTAATATTCATGATTTGTCAACATTAACTATTATGTAGCAATGTCCTTCGGTTCCATAAGTATCAATGATGAAATTAACAATAATAATTATTCAAGCTTTAACATGTCATCTTCTAATATTGAGTCAAGCTGTGGTTGGAGACGGAAAGAAGATGAGTTGAACAGTTATCATTTTCCTATTGATGCCATTAATTCTCATCCATAGTTATTAATGTCATCAATTGGTGAAGGATAACTTTTCAAACTTGTCTTCTTTTCCGTTTTCTCCCAGGACTTGAATGAATATTAAAAGAAGATGGTTGAAAGTTTTGAAATTATTATTCATGATTTGTCAACATTAACTATTATGTAGCAATGTCCTTCGATTCCATAAGTATCAATGATGAAATTAACAATAATAATTATTCAAGCTTTAACATGTCATCTTCTAATATTGAGTCAAGCTGTGGTTGGAGACGGAAAGAAGATGAGTTGAACAGTTATCATTTTCCTATTGATGCCATTAATTCTCATCCATAGTTATTAATGTCATCAATTGGTGAAGGATAACTTTTCAAACTTGTCTTCTTTCCGTTTTCTCCCAGGACTTGAATGAATATTAAAAGAAGATGGTTGAAAGTTTTGAAATTATTATTCATGATTTGTCAACATTAACTATTATGTAGCAATGTCCTTCGGTTCCATAAGTATCAATGATGAAATTAACAATAATAATTATTCAAGCTTTAACATGTCATCTTCTAATATTGAGTCAAGCTGTGGTTGGAGACGGAAAGAAGATGAGTTGAACAGTTATCATTTTCCTATTAATGCCATTAATTCTCATCCATAGTTATTAATGTCATCAATTGGTGAATGATAACTTTTCAAACTTCTCTTCTTCCCGTCTTCTCCCAATACTTGAATGAATATTAAAAGAAGATGGCTGAAAGTTTTGAAATTATTATTCATGATTTGTCATCATTAACTATTATGTAGCAATGTCCTTCGATTCCATAAGTATCAATGATGAAATTAACAATAATAATTATTCAAGCTTTAACATGTCATCTTCTAATATTTAGTCAAGCTGTGGATGGAGACGGAAAGAAGATGAGTTGAACAGTTATCATTTTCCTATTGATGCCATTAATTCTCATCCATAGTTATTAATGTCATCAATTGGTGAAGGATAACTTTTCAAACTTGTCTTCTTCCCGTCTTCTCCCAATACTTGAATGAATATTAAAAGAAGATGGCTGAAAGTTTTGAAATTATTATTCATGATTTGTCAACATTAACTATTATTTAGCAATGTCCTTTGGTTCCATAAGTATCAATGATGAAATTAACAATAATAATTATTCAAGCTTTAACATGTCATCTTCTAATATTTAGTCAAGCTGTGGATGGAGACGGAAAGAAGATGAGTTGAACAGTTATCATTTTCCTATTGATGCCATTAATTCTCATCCATAGTTATTAATGTCATCAATTGGTGAAGGATAACTTTTCAAACTTGTCTTCTTTCCGTTTTCTCCCAGGACTTGAATGAATATTAAAAGAAGATGGTTGAAAGTTTTGAAATTATTATTCATGATTTGTCAACATTAACTATTATGTAGCAATGTCCTTTGGTTCCATAAGTATCAATGATGAAATTAACAATAATAATTATTCAAGCTTTAACATGTTATCTTCTAATATTTAGTCAAGCTGTGGTTGGAGACGGAAAGAAGATGAGTTGAACAGTTATCATTTTCCTATTGATGCCATTAATTCTCATCCATAGTTATTAATGTCATCAATTGGTGAAGGATAACTTTTCAAACTTATCTTCTTTCCGTCTTCTCCCAGGACTTGAATGAATATTAAAAGATGGCTGAAAGTTTTGAAATTATTATTCATGATTTGTCATCATTAACTATTATGTAGCAATGTCCTTCGGTTCCATAAGTATCAATGATGAAATTAACAATAATAATTATTCAAACTTTAACATGTCATCTTCTAATATTCAGTCAAGCTGTGGTTGGAGACGGAAAGAAGATGAGTTGAACAGTTATCATTTTCCTATTGATGCCATTAATTCTCATCCATAGTTATTAATGTCATCAATTGGTGAAGGATAACTTTTCAAACTTATCTTCTTCCCGTCTTCTCCCAATACTTGAATGAATATTAAAAGAAGATGGCTGAAAGTTTTGAAATTATTATTCATGATTTGTCATCATTAACTATTATGTAGCAATGTCCTTCGATTCCATAAGTATCAATGATGAAATTAACAATAATAATTATTCAAGCTTTAACATGTCGTCTTCTAATATTTAGTCAAGCTGTGGATGGAGACGGAAAGAAGATGAGTTGAACAGTTATCATTTTCCTATTGATGCCATTAATTCTCATCCATAGTTATTAATGTCATCAATTGGTGAAGGATAACTTTTCAAACTTGTCTTCTTTCCGTTTTCTCCCAGGACTTGAATGAATATTAAAAGAAGATGGTTGAAAGTTTTGAAATTATTATTCATGATTTGTCAACATTAACTATTATGTAGCAATGTCCTTTGGTTCCATAAGTATCAATGATGAAATTAACAATAATAATTATTCAAGCTTTAACATGTCATCTTCTAATATTGAGTCAAGCTGTGGTTGGAGACGGAAAGAAGATGAGTTGAACAGTTATCATTTTCCTATTGATGCCATTAATTCTCATCCATAGTTATTAATGTCATCAATTGGTGAAGGATAACTTTTCAAACTTATCTTCTTTCCGTCTTCTCCCAGGACTTGAATGAATATTAAAAGATGGCTGAAAGTTTTGAAATTATTATTCATGATTTGTCATCATTAACTATTATGTAGCAATGTCCTTCGGTTCCATAAGTATCAATGATGAAATTAACAATAATAATTATTCAAACTTTAACATGTCATCTTCTAATATTCAGTCAAGCTGTGGTTGGAGACGGAAAGAAGATGAGTTGAACAGTTATCATTTTCCTATTGATGCCATTAATTCTCATCCATAGTTATTAATGTCATCAATTGGTGAAGGATAACTTTTCAAACTTATCTTCTTCCCGTCTTCTCCCAATACTTGAATGAATATTAAAAGAAGATGGCTGAAAGTTTTGAAATTATTATTCATGATTTGTCATCATTAACTATTATGTAGCAATGTCCTTCGATTCCATAAGTATCAATGATGAAATTAACAATAATATTTATTCAAGCTTTAACATGTCATCTTCTAATATTTAGTCAAGCTGTGGATGGAGACGGAAAGAAGATGAGTTGAACAGTTATCATTTTCCTACTGATGCCATTAATTCTCATCCATAGTTATTAATGTCATCAATTGGTGAATGATAACTTTTCAAACTTGTCTTCTTTCCGTTTTCTCCCAGGACTTGAATGAATATTAAAAGATGGTTGAAAGTTTTGAAATTATTATTCATGATTTGTCAACATTAACTATTATGTAGCAATGTCCTTCGGTTCCATAAGTATCAATGATGAAATTAACAATAATAATTATTCAAGCTTTAACATGTCATCTTCTAATATTGAGTCAAGCTGTGGTTGGAGACGGAAAGAAGATGAGTTGAACAGTTATCATTTTCCTATTGATGCCATTAATTCTCATCCATAGTTATTAATGTCATCAATTGGTGAAGGATAACTTTTCAAACTTGTCTTCTTTCCGTTTTCTCCCAGGACTTGAATGAATATTAAAAGATGGTTGAAAGTTTTGAAATTATTATTCATGATTTGTCAACATTAACTATTATGTAGCAATGTCCTTCGGTTCCATAAGTATCAATGATGAAATTAACAATAATAATTATTCAAGCTTTAACATGTCATCTTCTAATATTGAGTCAAGCTGTGGTTGGAGACGGAAAGAAGATGAGTTGAACAGTTATCATTTTCCTATTGATGCCATTAATTCTCATCCATAGTTATTAATGTCATCAATTGGTGAAGGATAACTTTTCAAACTTGTCTTCTTTCCGTTTTCTCCCAGGACTTGAATGAATATTAAAAGAAGATGGTTGAAAGTTTTGAAATTATTATTCATGATTTGTCAACATTAACTATTATGTAGCAATGTCCTTCGATTCCATAAGTATCAATGATGAAATTAACAATAATAATTATTCAAGCTTTAACATGTCATCTTCTAATATTTAGTCAAGCTGTGGATGGAGACGGAAAGAAGATGAGTTGAACAGTTATCATTTTCCTATTGATGCCATTAATTCTCATCCATAGTTATTAATGTCATCAATTGGTGAAGGATAACTTTTCAAACTTGTCTTCTTCCCGTCTTCTCCCAATACTTGAATGAATATTAAAAGAAGATGGCTGAAAGTTTTGAAATTATTATTCATGATTTGTCATCATTAACTATTATGTAGCAATGTCCTTCGATTCCATAAGTATCAATGATGAAATTAACAATAATAATTATTCAAGCTTTAACATGTCATCTTCTAATATTTAGTCAAGCTGTGGATGGAGACGGAAAGAAGATGAGTTGAACAGTTATCATTTTCCTATTGATGCCATTAATTCTCATCCATAGTTATTAATGTCATCAATTGGTGAAGGATAACTTTTCAAACTTGTCTTCTTTCCGTTTTCTCCCAGGACTTGAATGAATATTAAAAGAAGATGGTTGAAAGTTTTGAAATTATTATTCATGATTTGTCAACATTAACTATTATGTAGCAATGTCCTTCGGTTCCATAAGTATCAATGATGAAATTAACAATAATAATTATTCAAGCTTTAACATGTCATCTTTTAATATTTAGTCAAGCTGTGGTTGGAGACGGAAAGAAGATGAGTTGAACAGTTATCATTTTCCTATTGATGCCATTAATTCTCATCCATAGTTATTAAAGTCATCAATTGGTGAAGGATAACTTTTCAAACTTATCTTCTTTCCGTCTTCTCCCAGTACTTGAATGAATATTAAAAGATGGCTGAAAGTTTTGAAATTATTATTCATGATTTGTCATCATTAACTATTATGTAGCAATGTCCTTCGGTTCCATAAGTATCAATGATGAAATTAACAATAATAATTATACAAGCTTTAAAATGTCATCTTCTAATATTCAGTCAAGCTGTGGTTGGAGACGGAAAGAAGATGAGTTGAACAGTTATCATTTTCCTATTGATGCAATTAATTCTCATCCATAATTATTAATGTCATCAATTGGTGAATGATAACTTTTCAAACTTATCTTCTTCCTGTCTTCTCCCAATACTTGAATGAATATTAAAAGAAGATGGCTGAAAGTTTTGAAATTATTATTCATGATTTGTTATCATTAACTATTATGTAGCAATGTCCTTCGATTCCATAAGTATCAATGATGAAATTAATAATAATAATTATTCAAGCTTTAACATGTCATCTTCTAATATTTAGTCAAGCTGTGGATGGAGATGGAAAGAAGATGAGTTGAACAGTTATCATTTTCCTATTGATGCCATTAATTCTCATCCATAGTTATTAATGTCATCAATTGGTGAAGGATAACTTTTCAAACTTGTCTTCTTTCCGTTTTCTCCCAGCACTTGAATGAATATTAAAAGAAGATGGTTGAAAGTTTTGAAATTATTATTCATGATTTGTCAACATTAACTATTATGTAGCAATGTCCTTTGGTTCCATAAGTATCAATGATGAAATTAACAATAATAATTATTCAAGCTTTAACATGTCATCTTTTAATATTTAGTCAAGCTGTGGTTGGAGGCGGAAAGAAGATGAGTTGAACAGTTATCATTTTCCTATTGATGCCATTAATTCTCATCCATAGTTATTAATGTCATCAATTGGTGAAGGATAACTTTTCAAACTTATCTTCTTTCCGTCTTATCCCAGTACTTGAATGAATATTAAAAGATGGCTGAAAGTTTTGAAATTATTATTCATGATTTGTCATCATTAACTATTATGTAGCAATGTCCTTCGGTTCCATAAGTATCAATGATGAAATTAACAATAATAATTATACAAGCTTTAAAATGTCATCTTCTAATATTCAGCTAAGCTGTGGTTGGAGACGGAAAGAAGATGAGTTGAACAGTTATCATTTTCATGCCATTAATTCTCATCCATAGTTATTAATGTCATTAATTGGTGAAAGATAACTTTTCAAACTTATCTTCTTTCCGTCCTCTCCCAGGACTTGAATGAATATTAAAAGATGGTTGAAAGTGTTGAAATTATTATTCATGATTTGTCATCATTAACTATTATTTAGCAATGTCCTTCGGTTCCATAAGTATCAATGATGAAATTCACAATAATAATTATTCAAGCTTTAACATGTCATCTTCTAATATTGAGTCAAGCTGTGGTTGGAGACGGAAAGAAGATGAGTTGAACAGTTATCATTTTCCTATTGATGCCATTAATTTTCATCCATAGTTATTAATGTCATCAATTGGTGAAGGATAACTTTTCAAACTTATCTTCTCTCCGTCTTCTCCCAGGACTTGAATGAATATTAAAAGATGGCTGAAAGTTTTGAAATTATTATTCATGATTTGCCATCATTAACTATTATGTAGCAATGTCCTTCGGTTCCATAAGTATCAATGATGAAATTAACAATAATAATTATTCAAGCTTTAACATGTCATCTTCTAATATTCAGCTAAGCTGTGGTTGGAGACGGAAAGAAGATGAGTTGAACAGTTATCATTTTCATGCCATTAATTCTCATCCATAGTTATTAATGTCATTAATTGGTGAAAGATAACTTTTCAAACTTATCTTCTTTCCGTCCTCTCCCAGGACTTGAATGAATATTAAAAGATGGTTGAAAGTGTTGAAATTATTATTCATGATTTGTCATCATTAACTATTATTTAGCAATGTCCTTCGGTTCCATAAGTATCAATGATGAAATTAACAATAATAATTATTCAAGCTTTAACATGTCATCTTCTAATATTTAGTCAAGCTCTGGATGGAGACGGAAAGAAGATGAGTTGAACAATTATCATTTTCCTATTGATGCCATTAATTCTCATCCATAGTTATTAATGTCATCAATTGGTGAAGGATAACTTTTCAAACTTGTCTTCTTTCCGTTTTCTCCCAGGACTTGAATGAATATTAAAAGAAGATGGCTGAAAGTTTAGAAATTATTATTCATGATTTGTCATCATTAACGATTATGTAGCAATGTCCTTCGATTCCATAAGTATCAATGATGAAATTAACAATAATAATTATTCAAGCTTTAACATGTCATCTTTTAATATTTAGTCAAGCTGTGGTTGGAGACGGAAAGAAGATGAGTTGAACAGTTATCATTTTCCTATTGATGCCATTAATTCTCATCCATAGTTATTAAAGTCATCAATTGGTGAAGGATAACTTTTCAAACTTATCTTCTTTCCGTCTTCTCCCAGTACTTGAATGAATATTAAAAGATGGCTGAAAGTTTTGGAATTATTATTCATGATTTGTCATCATTAACTATTATGTAGCAATGTCCTTCGGTTCCATAAGTATCAATGATGAAATTAACAATAATAATTATACAAGCTTTAAAATGTCATCTTCTAATATTCAGCTAAGCTGTGGTTGGAGACGGAAAGAAGATGAGTTGAACAGTTATCATTTTCATGCCATTAATTCTCATCCATAGTTATTAATGTCATTAATTGGTGAAAGATAACTTTTCAAACTTATCTTCTTTCCGTCCTCTCCCAGGACTTGAATGAATATTAAAAGATGGTTGAAAGTGTTGAAATTATTATTCATGATTTGTCATCATTAACTATTATTTAGCAATGTCCTTCGGTTCCATAAGTATCAATGATGAAATTAACAATAATAATTATTCAAGCTTTAACATGTCATCTTCTAATATTCAGTCAAGCTGTGGTTGGAGACGGAAAGAAGATGAGTTGAACAGTTATCATTTTCCTATTGATGCCATTAATTTTCATCCATAGTTATTAATGTCATCAATTGGTGAAGGATAACTTTTCAAACTTATCTTCTCTCCGTCTTCTCCCAGGACTTGAATGAATATTAAAAGATGGCTGAAAGTTTTGAAATTATTATTCATGATTTGTCATCATTAACTATTATGTAGCAATGTCCTTCGGTTCCATAAGTATCAATGATGAAATTAACAATAATAATTATTCAAGCTTTAACATGTCATCTTCTAATATTCAGCTAAGCTGTGGTTGGAGACGGAAAGAAGATGAGTTGAACAGTTATCATTTTCATGCCATTAATTCTCATCCATAGTTATTAATGTCATCAATTGGTGAAGGATAACTTTTCAAACTTATCTTCTTTCCGTCCTCTCCCTGGACTTGAATGAATATTAAAAGATGGCTGAAAGTTTTGAAATTATTATTCATGATTTGTCATCATTAACTATTATGTAGCAATGTCCTTCGGTTCCATAAGTATCAATGATGAAATTAACAATAATAATTATTCAAGCTTTAACATGTCATCTTCTAATATTGAGTCAAGCTGTGGTTGGAGACGGAAAGAAGATGAGTTGAACAGTTATCATTTTCCTATTGATGCCATTAATTCTCATCCATAGTTATTAATGTCATCAATTGGTGAAGGATAACTTTTCAAACTTGTCTTCTTTCCGTTTTCTCCCAGGACTTGAATGAATATTAAAAGAAGATGGTTGAAAGTTTTGAAATTATTATTCATGATTTGTCAACATTAACTATTATGTAGCAATGTCCTTCGATTCCATAAGTATCAATGATGAAATTAACAATAATAATTATTCAAGCTTTAACATGTCATCTTCTAATATTTAGTCAAGCTGTGGATGGAGACGGAAAGAAGATGAGTTGAACAGTTATCATTTTCCTATTGATGCCATTAATTCTCATCCATAGTTATTAATGTCATCAATTGGTGAAGGATAACTTTTCAAACTTGTCTTCTTCCCGTCTTCTCCCAATACTTGAATGAATATTAAAAGAAGATGGCTGAAAGTTTTGAAATTATTATTCATGATTTGTCATCATTAACTATTATGTAGCAATGTCCTTCGGTTCCATAAGTATCAATGATGAAATTAACAATAATAATTATACAAGCTTTAAAATGTCATCTTCTAATATTCAGTCAAGCTGTGGTTGGAGACGGAAAGAAGATGAGTTGAACAGTTATCATTTTCCTATTGATGCAATTAATTCTCATCCATATTATTAATGTCATCAATTGGTGAATGATAACTTTTCAAACTTGTCTTCTTTCCGTTTTCTCCCAGGACTTGAATGAATATTAAAAGAAGATGGCTGAAAGTTTTGAAATTATTATTCATGATTTGTCATCATTAACTATTATGTAGCAATGTCCTTCGGTTCCATAAGTATCAATGATGAAATTAACAATAATAATTATTCAAGCTTTAACATGTCATCTTCTAATATTCAGTGAAGCTGTGGTTGGAGACGGAAAGAAGATGAGTTAAAAAGTTATCATTTTCCTATTGATGCCATTAATTCTCATCCATAGTTATTAATGTAATCAATTGGTGAAGGATAACTTTTCAAACTTATCTTTTTCCCGTCTTCTCCCAGTACTTGAATGAATATTAAACGAAGATGGTTGAAAGTTTTGAAATTATTATTCATGATTTGTCAACATTAACTATTATGTAGCAATGTCCTTTGGTTCCATAAGTATCAATGATGAAATTAACAATAATAATTATTCAAGCTTTAACATGTCATCTTTTAATATTTAGTCAAGCTGTGGTTGGAGACGGAAAGAAGATGAGTTGAACAGTTATCATTTTCCTATTGATGCCATTAATTCTCATCCATAGTTATTAATGTCATCAATTGGTGAAGGATAACTTTTCAAACTTATCTTCTTTCCGTCTTATCCCAGTACTTGAATGAATATTAAAAGATGGCTGAAAGTTTTGGAATTATTATTCATGATTTGTCATCATTAACTATTATGTAGCAATGTCCTTCGGTTCCATAAGTATCAATGATGAAATTAACAATAATAATTATACAAGCTTTAAAATGTCATCTTCTAATATTCAGCTAAGCTGTGGTTGGAGACGGAAAGAAGATGAGTTGAACAGTTATCATTTTCATGCCATTAATTCTCATCCATAGTTATTAATGTCATTAATTGGTGAAAGATAACTTTTCAAACTTATCTTCTTTCCGTCCTCTCCCAGGACTTGAATGAATATTAAAAGATGGTTGAAAGTGTTGAAATTATTATTCATGATTTGTCATCATTAACTATTATTTAGCAATGTCCTTCGGTTCCATAAGTATCAATGATGAAATTAACAATAATAATTATTCAAGCTTTAACATGTCATCTTCTAATATTCAGTCAAGCTGTGGTTGGAGACGGAAAGAAGATGAGTTGAACAGTTATCATTTTCCTATTGATGCCATTAATTTTCATCCATAGTTATTAATGTCATCAATTGGTGAAGGATAACTTTTCAAACTTATCTTCTCTCCGTCTTCTCCCAGGACTTGAATGAATATTAAAAGATGGCTGAAAGTTTTGAAATTATTATTCATGATTTGTCATCATTAACTATTATGTAGCAATGTCCTTCGGTTCCATAAGTATCAATGATGAAATTAACAATAATAATTATTCAAGCTTTAACATGTCATCTTCTAATATTCAGCTAAGCTGTGGTTGGAGACGGAAAGAAGATGAGTTGAACAGTTATCATTTTCATGCCATTAATTCTCATCCATAGTTATTAATGTCATCAATTGGTGAAGGATAACTTTTCAAACTTATCTTCTTTCCGTCTTCTCCCAGGACTTGAATGAATATTAAAAGATGGCTGAAAGTTTTGAAATTATTATTCATGATTTGTCATCATTAACTATTATGTAGCAATGTCCTTCGGTTCCATAAGTATCAATGATGAAATTAACAATAATAATTATTCAAGCTTTAACATGTCATCTTCTAATATTGAGTCAAGCTGTGGTTGGAGACGGAAAGAAGATGAGTTGAACAGTTATCATTTTCCTATTGATGCCATTAATTCTCATCCATAGTTATTAATGTCATCAATTGGTGAAGGATAACTTTTCAAACTTGTCTTCTTTCCGTTTTCTCCCAGGACTTGAATGAATATTAAAAGAAGATGGTTGAAAGTTTTGAAATTATTATTCATGATTTGTCAACATTAACTATTATGTAGCAATGTCCTTCGATTCCATAAGTATCAATGATGAAATTAACAATAATAATTATTCAAGCTTTAACATGTCATCTTCTAATATTTAGTCAAGCTGTGGATGGAGACGGAAAGAAGATGAGTTGAACAGTTATCATTTTCCTATTGATGCCATTAATTCTCATCCATAGTTATTAAAGTCATCAATTGGTGAAGGATAACTTTTCAAACTTATCTTCTTTCCGTCTTCTCCCAGTACTTGAATGAATATTAAAAGATGGCTGAAAGTTTTGAAATTATTATTCATGATTTGTCATCATTAACTATTATGTAGCAATGTCCTTCGGTTCCATAAGTATCAATGATGAAATTAACAATAATAATTATACAAGGTTTAAAATGTCATCTTCTAATATTCAGTCAAGCTGTGGTTGGAGACGGAAAGAAGATGAGTTGAACAATTATCATTTTCCTATTGATGCAATTAATTCTCATCCATAATTATTAATGTCATCAATTGGTGAATGATAACTTTTCAAACTTATCTTCTTCCTGTCTTCTCTCAATACTTGAATGAATATTAAAAGAAGATGGCTGAAAGTTTTGAAATTATTATTCATGATTTGTTATCATTAACTATTATGTAGCAATGTCCTTCGATTCCATAAGTATCAATGATGAAATTAATAATAATAATTATTCAAGCTTTAACATGTCATCTTCTAATATTTAGTCAAGCTGTGGATGGAGATGGAAAGAAGATGAGTTGAACAGTTATCATTTTCCTATTGATGCCATTAATTCTCATCCATAGTTATTAATGTCATCAATTGGTGAAGGATAACTTTTCAAACTTGTCTTCTTTCCGTTTTCTCCCAGCACTTGAATGAATATTAAAAGAAGATGGTTGAAAGTTTTGAAATTATTATTCATGATTTGTCAACATTAACTATTATGTAGCAATGTCCTTTGGTTCCATAAGTATCAATGATGAAATTAACAATAATAATTATTCAAGCTTTAACATGTCATCTTTTAATATTTAGTCAAGCTGTGGTTGGAGGCGGAAAGAAGATGAGTTGAACAGTTATCATTTTCCTATTGATGCCATTAATTCTCATCCATAGTTATTAATGTCATCAATTGGTGAAGGATAACTTTTCAAACTTATCTTCTTTCCGTCTTCTCCCAGGACTTGAATGAATATTAAAAGATGGCTGAAAGTTTTGAAATTATTATTCATGATTTGTCATCATTAACTATTATGTAGCAATGTCCTTCGGTTCCATAAGTATCAATGATGAAATTAACAATAATAATTATTCAAGCTTTAACATGTCATCTTCTAATATTCAGTCAAGCTGTGGTTGGAGACGGAAAGAAGTTGAGTTAAAAAGTTATCATTTTCCTATTGATGCCATTAATTCTCATCCATAGTTATTAATGTAATCAATTGGTGAAGGATAACTTTTCAAACTTATCTTTTTCCCGTCTTCTCCCAGTACTTGAATGAATATTAAACGAAGATGGTTGAAAGTTTTGAAATTATTATTCATGATTTGTCAACATTAACTATTATGTAGCAATGTCCTTTGGTTCCATAAGTATCAATGATGAAATTAACAATAATAATTATTCAAGCTTTAACATGTCATCTTTTAATATTTAGTGAAGCTGTGGTTGGAGACGGAAAGAAGATGAGTTGAACAGTTATCATTTTCCTATTGATGCCATTAATTCTCATCCATAGTTATTAATGTCATCAATTGGTGAAGGATAACTTTTCAAACTTATCTTCTTTCCGTCTTATCCCAGTACTTGAATGAATATTAAAAGATGGCTGAAAGTTTTGAAATTATTATTCATGATTTGTCATCATTAACTATTATGTAGCAATGTCCTTCGGTTCCATAAGTATCAATGATGAAATTAACAATAATAATTATACAAGCTTTAAAATGTCATCTTCTAATATTCAGCTAAGCTGTGGTTGGAGACGGAAAGAAGATGAGTTGAACAGTTATCATTTTCATGCCATTAATTCTCATCCATAGTTATTAATGTCATTAATTGGTGAAAGATAACTTTTCAAACTTATCTTCTTTCCGTCCTCTCCCAGGACTTGAATGAATATTAAAAGATGGTTGAAAGTGTTGAAATTATTATTCATGATTTGTCATCATTAACTATTATTTAGCAATGTCCTTCGGTTCCATAAGTATCAATGATGAAATTCACAATAATAATTATTCAAGCTTTAACATGTCATCTTCTAATATTGAGTCAAGCTGTGGTTGGAGACGGAAAGAAGATGAGTTGAACAGTTATCATTTTCCTATTGATGCCATTAATTTTCATCCATAGTTATTAATGTCATCAATTGGTGAAGGATAACTTTTCAAACTTATCTTCTCTCCGTCTTCTCCCAGGACTTGAATGAATATTAAAAGATGGCTGAAAGTTTTGAAATTATTATTCATGATTTGCCATCATTAACTATTATGTAGCAATATCCTTCGGTTCCATAAGTATCAATGATGAAATTAACAATAATAATTATTCAAGCTTTAACATGTCATCTTCTAATATTCAGCTAAGCTGTGGTTGGAGACGGAAAGAAGATGAGTTGAACAGTTATCATTTTCATGCCATTAATTCTCATTCATAGTTATTAATGTCATTAATTGGTGAAAGATAACTTTTCAAACTTATCTTCTTTCCGTCCTCTCCCAGGACTTGAATGAATATTAAAAGATGGTTGAAAGTGTTGAAATTATTATTCATGATTTGTCATCATTAACTATTATTTAGCAATGTCCTTCGGTTCCATAAGTATCAATGATGAAATTAACAATAATAATTATTCAAGCTTTAACATGTCATCTTCTAATATTTAGTCAAGCTCTGGATGGAGACGGAAAGAAGATGAGTTGAACAATTATCATTTTCCTATTGATGCCATTAATTCTCATCCATAGTTATTAATGTCATCAATTGGTGAAGGATAACTTTTCAAACTTGTCTTCTTTCCGTTTTCTCCCAGGACTTGAATGAATATTAAAAGAAGATGGCTGAAAGTTTAGAAATTATTATTCATGATTTGTCATCATTAACTATTATGTAGCAATGTCCTTCGATTCCATAAGTATCAATGATGAAATTAACAATAATAATTATTCAAGCTTTAACATGTCATCCTTTAATATTTAGTCAAGCTGTGGTTGGAGACGGAAAGAAGATGAGTTGAACAGTTATCATTTTCCTATTGATGCCATTAATTCTCATCCATAGTTATTAAAGTCATCAATTGGTGAAGGATAACTTTTCAAACTTATCTTCTTTCCGTCTTCTCCCAGTACTTGAATGAATATTAAAAGATGGCTGAAAGTTTTGGAATTATTATTCATGATTTGTCATCATTAACTATTATGTAGCAATGTCCTTCGGTTCCATAAGTATCAATGATGAAATTAACAATAATAATTATACAAGCTTTAAAATGTCATCTTCTAATATTCAGCTAAGCTGTGGTTGGAGACGGAAAGAAGATGAGTTGAACAGTTATCATTTTCATGCCATTAATTCTCATTCATAGTTATTAATGTCATTAATTGGTGAAAGATAACTTTTCAAACTTATCTTCTTTCCGTCCTCTCCCAGGACTTGAATGAATATTAAAAGATGGTTGAAAGTGTTGAAATTATTATTCATGATTTGTCATCATTAACTATTATTTAGCAATGTCCTTCGGTTCCATAAGTATCAATGATGAAATTAACAATAATAATTATTCAAGCTTTAACATGTCATCTTCTAATATTGAGTCAAGCTGTGGTTGGAGACGGAAAGAAGATGAGTTGAACAGTTATCATTTTCCTATTGATGCCATTAATTTTCATCCATAGTTATTAATGTCATCAATTGGTGAAGGATAACTTTTCAAACTTATCTTCTCTCTGTCTTCTCCCAGGACTTGAATGAATATTAAAAGATGGTTGAAAGTTTTGAAATTATTATTCATGATTTGTCATCATTAACTATTACGTAGCAATGTCCTTCGGTTCCATAAGTATCAATGATGAAATTAACAATAATAATTATTCAAGCTTTAACATGTCATCTTCTAATATTCAGCTAAGCTGTGGTTGGAGACGGAAAGAAGATGAGTTGAACAGTTATCATTTTCATGCCATTAATTCTCATCCATAGTTATTAATGTCATTAATTGGTGAAAGATAACTTTTCAAACTTATCTTCTTTCCGTCCTCTCCCTGGACTTGAATGAATATTAAAAGATGGTTGAAAGTGTTGAAATTATTATTCATGATTTGTCATCATTAACTATTATTTAGCAATGTCCTTCGGTTCCATAAGTATCAATGATGAAATTAACAATAATAATTATTCAAGCTTTAACATGTCATCTTCTAATATTTAGTCAAGCTCTGGATGGAGACGGAAAGAAGATGAGTTGAACAATTATCATTTTCCTATTGATGCCATTAATTCTCATCCATAGTTATTAATGTCATCAATTGGTGAAGGATAACTTTTCAAACTTGTCTTCTTTCCGTTTTCTCCCAGGACTTGAATGGATATTAAAAGAAGATGGTTGAAAGTTTTGAAATTATTATTCATGATTTGTCAACATTAACTATTATGTAGCAATGTCCTTTGGTTCCATAAGTATCAATGATGAAATTAACAATAATAATTATTCAAGCTTTAACATGTCATCTTTTAATATTTAGTCAAGCTGTGGTTGGAGACGGAAAGAAGATGAGTTGAACAGTTATCATTTTCCTATTGATGCCATTAATTCTCATCCATAGTTATTAAAGTCATCAATTGGTGAAGGATAACTTTTCAAACTTATCTTCTTTCCGTCTTCTCCCAGTACTTGAATGAATATTAAAAGATGGCTGAAAGTTTTGAAATTATTATTCATGATTTGTCATCATTAACTATTATGTAGCAATGTCCTTCGGTTCCATAAGTATCAATGATGAAATTAACAATAATAATTATACAAGCTTTAAAATGTCATCTTCTAATATTCAGTCAAGCTGTGGTTGGAGACGGAAAGAAGATGAGTTGAACAGTTATCATTTTCCTATTGATGCAATTAATTCTCATCCATAATTATTAATGTCATCAATTGGTGAATGATAACTTTTCAAACTTATCTTCTTCCTGTCTTCTCCCAATACTTGAATGAATATTAAAAGAATATGGCTGAAAGTTTTGAAATTATTATTCATGATTTGTTATCATTAACTATTATGTAGCAATGTCCTTCGATTCCATAAGTATCAATGATGAAATTAATAATAATAATTATTCAAGCTTTAACATGTCATCTTCTAATATTTAGTCAAGCTGTGGATGGAGACGGAAAGAAGATGAGTTTAACAGTTATCATTTCCCTATTGATGCCATTATTTCTCATCCATAGTTATTAATGTCATCAATTGGTGAAGGATAACTTTTCAAACTTGTCTTCTTTCCGTTTTCTCCCAGCGCTTGAATGAATATTAAAAGAAGATGGTTGAAAGTTTTGAAATTATTATTCATGATTTGTCAACATTAACTATTATGTAGCAATGTCCTTTGGTTCCATAAGTATCAATGATGAAATTAACAATAATAATTATTCAAGCTTTAACATGTCATCTTCTAATATTGAGTCAAGCTGTGGTTGGAGGCGGAAAGAAGATGAGTTGAACAGTTATCATTTTCCTATTGATGCCATTAATTCTCATCCATAGTTATTAATGTCATCAATTGGTGAAGGATAACTTTTCAAACTTATCTTCTTTCCGTCTTCTCCCAGGACTTGAATGAATATTAAAAGATGGCTGAAAGTTTTGAAATTATTATTCATGATTTGTCATCATTAACTATTATGTAGCAATGTCCTTCGGTTCCATAAGTATCAATGATGAAATTAACAATAATAATTATTCAAGCTTTAACATGTCATCTTCTAATATTCAGTGAAGCTGTGGTTGGAGACGGAAAGAAGATGAGTTAAAAAGTTATCATTTTCCTATTGATGCCATTAATTCTCATCCATAGTTATTAATGTAATCAATTGGTGAAGGATAACTTTTCAAACTTATCTTTTTCCCGTCTTCTCCCAGTACTTGAATGAATATTAAACGAAGATGGTTGAAAGTTTTGAAATTATTATTCATGATTTGTCAACATTAACTATTATGTAGCAATGTCCTTTGGTTCCATAAGTATCAATGATGAAATTAACAATAATAATTATTCAAGCTTTAACATGTCATCTTTTAATATTTAGTCAAGCTGTGGATGGAGACGGAAAGAAGATGAGTTAAAAAGTTATCATTTTCCTATTGATGCCATTAATTCTCATCCATAGTTATTAATGTAATCAATTGGTGAAGGATAACTTTTCAAACTTATCTTTTTCCCGTCTTCTCCCAGTACTTGAATGAATATTAAACGAAGATGGTTGAAAGTTTTGAAATTATTATTCATGATTTGTTATCATTAACTATTATGTAGCAATGTCCTTCGATTCCATAAGTATCAATGATGAAATTAATAATAATAATTATTCAAGCTTTAACATGTCATCTTCTAATATTTAGTCAAGCTGTGGATGGAGACGGAAAGAAGATGAGTTTAACAGTTATCATTTCCCTATTGATGCCATTATTTCTCATCCATAGTTATTAATGTCATCAATTGGTGAAGGATAACTTTTCAAACTTGTCTTCTTTCCGTTTTCTCCCAGCGCTTGAATGAATATTAAAAGAAGATGGTTGAAAGTTTTGAAATTATTATTCATGATTTGTCAACATTAACTATTATGTAGCAATGTCCTTTGGTTCCATAAGTATCAATGATGAAATTAACAATAATAATTATTCAAGCTTTAACATGTCATCTTCTAATATTGAGTCAAGCTGTGGTTGGAGGCGGAAAGAAGATGAGTTGAACAGTTATCATTTTCCTATTGATGCCATTAATTCTCATCCATAGTTATTAATGTCATCAATTGGTGAAGGATAACTTTTCAAACTTATCTTCTTTCCGTCTTCTCCCAGGACTTGAATGAATATTAAAAGATGGATGAAAGTTTTGAAATTATTATTCATGATTTGTCATCATTAACTATTATGTAGCAATGTCCTTCGGTTCCATAAGTATCAATGATGAAATTAACAATAATAATTATTCAAGCTTTAACATGTCATCTTCTAATATTCAGTGAAGCTGTGGTTGGAGACGGAAAGAAGATGAGTTAAAAAGTTATCATTTTCCTATTGATGCCATTAATTCTCATCCATAGTTATTAATGTAATCAATTGGTGAAGGATAACTTTTCAAACTTATCTTTTTCCCGTCTTCTCCCAGTACTTGAATGAATATTAAACGAAGATGGTTGAAAGTTTTGAAATTATTATTCATGATTTGTCAACATTAACTATTATGTAGCAATGTCCTTTGGTTCCATAAGTATCAATGATGAAATTAACAATAATAATTATTCAAGCTTTAACATGTCATCTTTTAATATTTAGTCAAGCTGTGGTTGGAGACGGAAAGAAGATGAGTTGAACAGTTATCATTTTCCTATTGATGCCATTAATTCTCATCCATAGTTATTAATGTCATCAATTGGTGAAGGATAACTTTTCAAACTTATCTTCTTTCCGTCTTATCCCAGTACTTGAATGAATATTAAAAGATGGCTGAAAGTTTTGGAATTATTATTCATGATTTGTCATCATTAACTATTATGTAGCAATGTCCTTCGGTTCCATAAGTATCAATGATGAAATTAACAATAATAATTATACAAGCTTTAAAATGTCATCTTCTAATATTCAGCTAAGCTGTGGTTGGAGACGGAAAGAAGATGAGTTGAACAGTTATCATTTTCATGCCATTAATTCTCATCCATAGTTATTAATGTCATTAATTGGTGAAAGATAACTTTTCAAACTTATCTTCTTTCCGTCCTCTCCCAGGACTTGAATGAATATTAAAAGATGGTTGAAAGTGTTGAAATTATTATTCATGATTTGTCATCATTAACTATTATTTAGCAATGTCCTTCGGTTCCATAAGTATCAATGATGAAATTAACAATAATAATTATTCAAGCTTTAACATGTCATCTTCTAATATTCAGTCAAGCTGTGGTTGGAGACGGAAAGAAGATGAGTTGAACAGTTATCATTTTCCTATTGATGCCATTAATTTTCATCCATAGTTATTAATGTCATCAATTGGTGAAGGATAACTTTTCAAACATATCTTCTCTCCGTCTTCTCCCAGGACTTGAATGAATATTAAAAGATGGCTGAAAGTTTTGAAATTATTATTCATGATTTGTCATCATTAACTATTATGTAGCAATGTCCTTCGGTTCCATAAGTATCAATGATGAAATTAACAATAATAATTATTCAAGCTTTAACATGTCATCTTCTAATATTCAGCTAAGCTGTGGTTGGAGACGGAAAGAAGATGAGTTGAACAGTTATCATTTTCATGCCATTAATTCTCATCCATATTTATTAATGTCATTAATTGGTGAAAGATAACTTTTCAAACTTATCTTCTTTCCGTCCTCTCCCAGCACTTGAATGAATATTAAAAGAAGATGGTTGAAAGTTTTAAAATTATTATTCATGATTTGTCAACATTAACTATTATGTAGCAATGTCCTTTGGTTCCATAAGTATCAATGATGAAATTAACAATAATAATTATTCAAGCTTTAACATGTCATCTTCTAATATTGAGTCAAGCTGTGGTTGGAGGCGGAAAGAAGATGAGTTGAACAGTTATCATTTTCCTATTGATGCCATTAATTCTCATCCATAGTTATTAATGTCATCAATTGGTGAAGGATAACTTTTCAAACTTATCTTCTTTCCGTCTTCTCCCAGGACTTGAATGAATATTAAAAGATGGCTGAAAGTTTTGAAATTATTATTCATGATTTGTCATCATTAACTATTATGTAGCAATGTCCTTCGGTTCCATAAGTATCAATGATGAAATTAACAATAATAATTATTCAAGCTTTAACATGTCATCTTCTAATATTCAGTGAAGCTGTGGTTGGAGACGGAAAGAAGATGAGTTAAAAAGTTATCATTTTCCTATTGATGCCATTAATTCTCATCCATAGTTATTAATGTAATCAATTGGTGAATGATAACTTTTCAAACTTATCTTTTTCCCGTCTTCTCCCAGTACTTGAATGAATATTAAACGAAGATGGTTGAAAGTTTTGAAATTATTATTCATGATTTGTCAACATTAACTATTATGTAGCAATGTCCTTTGGTTCCATAAGTATCAATGATGAAATTAACAATAATAATTATTCAAGCTTTAACATGTCATCTTTTAATATTTAGTCAAGCTGTGGTGGGAGACGGAAAGAAGATGAGTTGAACAGTTATCATTTTCCTATTGATGCCATTAATTCTCATCCATAGTTATTAATGTCATCAATTGGTGAAGGATAACTTTTCAAACTTATCTTCTTTCCGTCTTATCCCAGTACTTGAATGAATATTAAAAGATGGCTGAAAGTTTTGGAATTATTATTCATGAATTGTCATCATTAACTATTATGTAGCAATGTCCTTCGGTTCCATAAGTATCAATGATGAAATTAACAATAATAATTATACAAGCTTTAAAATGTCATCTTCTAATATTCAGCTAAGCTGTGGTTGGAGACGGAAAGAAGATGAGTTGAACAGTTATCATTTTCATGCCATTAATTCTCATCCATAGTTATTAATGTCATCAATTGGTGAAAGATAACTTTTCAAACTTATCTTCTTTCCGTCCTCTCCCATGACTTGAATGAATATTAAAAGATGGTTGAAAGTGTTGAAATTATTATTCATGATTTGTCATCATTAACTATTATTTAGCAATGTCCTTCGGTTCCATAAGTATCAATGATGAAATTAACAATAATAATTATTCAAGCTTTAACATGTCATCTTCTAATATTCAGTCAAGCTGTGGTTGAAGACGGAAAGAAGATGAGTTGAACAGTTATCATTTTCCTATTGATGCCATTAATTTTCATCCATAGTTATTAATGTCATCAATTGGTGAAGGATAACTTTTCAAACTTATCTTCTCTCCGTCTTCTCCCAGGACTTGAATGAATATTAAAAGATGGCTGAAAGTTTTGAAATTATTATTCATGATTTGTCATCATTAACTATTATGTAGCAATGTCCTTCGGTTCCATAAGTATCAATGATGAAATTAACAATAATAATTATTCAAGCTTTAACATGTCATCTTCTAATATTCAGCTAAGCTGTGGTTGGAGACGGAAAGAAGATGAGTTGAACAGTTATCATTTTCATGCCATTAATTCTCATCCATAGTTATTAATGTCATGAATTGGTGAAAGATAACTTTTCAAACTTATCTTCTTTCCGTCCTCTCCCAGGACTTGAATGAATATTAAAAGATGGTTGAAAGTGTTGAAATTATTATTCATGATTTGTCATCATTAACTATTATTTAGCAATGTCCTTCGGTTCCATAAGTATCAATGATGAAATTAACAATAATAATTATTCAAGCTTTAACATGTCATCTTCTAATATTTAGTCAAGCTCTGGATGGAGACGGAAAGAAGATGAGTTGAACAATTATCATTTTCCTATTGATGCCATTAATTCTCATCCATAGTTATTAATGTCATCAATTGGTGAATGATAACTTTTCAAACTTGTCTTCTTTCCGTTTTCTCCCAGGACTTGAATGAATATTAAAAGAAGATGGCTGAAAGTTTTGAAATTATTATTCATGATTTGTCATCATTAACTATTATGTAGCAATGTCCTTCGGTTCCATAAGTATCAATGAGTAAATTAACAATAATAATTATTCAAGCTTTAACATGTCATCTTCTAATATTGAGTCAAGCTGTGGATGGAGACGGAAAGAAGATGAGTTGAACAGTTATCATTTTCCTATTGATGCCATTAATTCTCATCCATAGTTATTAATGTCATCAATTGGTGAAGGATAACTTTTCAAACTTGTCTTCTTTCCGTTTTCTCCCAGGACTTGAATGAATATTAAAAGAAGATGGTCGAAAGTTTTGAAATTATTATTCATGATTTGTCATCATTAACTATTATGTAGCAATGTCCTTCGATTCCATAAGTATCAATGATGAAATTAACAATAATAATTATTCAAGCTTTAATATGTCATCTTCTAATATTTAGTCAAGCTGTGGTTGGAGACGGAAAGAAGATGAGTTGAACAGTTATCATTTTCCTATTGATGCCATTAATTCTCATCCATAGTTATTAATGTCATCAATTGGTGAAGGATGACTTTTCAAACTTATCTTCTTTCCGTCTTCTCCCAGGACTTGAATGAATATTAAAAGAAGATGGCTGAAAGTTTTGAAATTATTATTCATGATTTGTCATCATTAACTATTATGTAGCAATGTCCTTCGGTTCCATAAGTATCAATGATGAAATTAACAATAATAATTATTCAAGCTTTAACATGTCATCTTCTAATATTTAGTCAAGCTGTGGTTGGAGACGGAAAGAAGATGAGTTGAACAGTTATCATTTTCCTATTGATGCCATTAATTCTCATCCATAGTTATTAATGTCATCAATTGGTGAAGGATGACTTTTCAAACTTATCTTCTTTCCGTCTTCTCCCAGGACTTGAATGAATATTAAAAGAAGATGGTTGAAAGTTTTGAAATTATTATTCATGATTTGTCAACATTAACTATTATGTAGCAATGTCCTTCGGTTCCATAAGTATCAATGATGAAATTAACAATAATAATTATTCAAGCTTTAACATGTCATCTTCTAATAGTCATTCAAGCTGTGGTTGGAGACGGAAAGAAGATGAGTTAAAAAGTTATCATTTTCCTATTGATGCCATTAATTCTCATCCATAGTTATTAATGTCATCAATTGGTGAAGGATAACTTTTCAAACTTATCTTCTTCCCGTCTTCTCCCAATACTTGAATGAATATTAAAAGAAGATGGTTGAAAGTTTTGAAATTATTATTCATCATTTGTCATCATTAACTATTATGTAGCAATGTCCCTTCGGTTCCATAAGTATCAATGACGAAATTAACAATAATAATTATTCAAGCTTTAACATGTCATCTTCTAATATTCAGTCAAGCTGTGGTTGGAGACAGAAAGAAGATAAGTTGAACAGTTATCATTTTCATGCCATTAATTCTCATCCATAGTTATTAATGTCATTAATTGGTGAAATATAACTTTTCAAACTTATCTTCTTTCCGTCCTCTCCCAGGACTTGAATGAATATTAAAAGATGGTTGAAAGTGTTGAAATTATTATTCATGATTTGTCATCATTAACTATTATTTTGCAATGTCTTTCAGTTCCATAAGTATCAATGATGAAATTAACAATAATAATTATTCAAGCTTTAACATGTCATCTTCTAATATTCATTCAAGCTGTGGTTGGAGACGGAAAGAAAATGAGTTAAAAAGTTATCATTTTCCTATTGATGCCATTAATTCTCATCCATAGTTATTAATGTCATCAATTGGTGAAGGATAACTTTTCAAACTTATCTTTTTCCCGTCTTCTCCCAGTACTTGAATGAATATTAAATGAAGATGGCTGAAAGTTTTGACATTATTATTCATGATTTGACATCATTAACTATTATGTAGCAATGTCCTTCGGTTCCATCAGTATCAATGATGAAATTAACAATAATAATTATTCAAACTTTAACATGTCATCTTCTAATATTCAGTCAAGCTGTGGTTGGAGACGGAAAGAAGATGAGTTGAACAGTTATCATTTTCCTATTGATGCCATTAATTCTCATCCATAGTTATTAATGTCATCAATTGGTGAAGGATAACTTTTCAAACTTGTCTTCTTTCCGTTTTCTCCCAGGACTTGAATGAATATTAAAAGAAGATGGTTGAAAGTTTTGAAATTATTATTCATCATTTGTCATCATTAACTATTATGTAGCAATGTCCTTTGGTTCCATAAGTATCAATGATGAAATTAACAATAATAATTATTCAAGCTTTAACATGTCATCTTCTAATATTTAGTCAAGCTGTGGATGGAGACGGAAAGAAGATGAGTTGAACAGTTATCATTTTCCTATTGATGCCATTAATTCTCATCCATAGTTATTAATGTCATCAATTGGTGAAGGATAACTTTTCAAACTTGTCTTCTTTCCGTTTTCTCCCAGGACTTGAATGAATATTAAAAGATGGTTGAAAGTTTTGAAATTATTATTCATGATTTGTCAACATTAACTATTATGTAGCAATGTCCTTCGGTTCCATAAGTATCAATGATGAAATTAACAATAATAATTATTCAAGCTTTAACATGTCATCTTCTAATATTGAGTCAAGCTGTGGTTGGAGACGGAAAGAAGATGAGTTGAACAGTTATCATTTTCCTATTGATGTCATTAATTCTCATCCATAGTTATTAATGTCATCAATTGGTGAAGGATAACTTTTCAAACTTATCTTCTTCCCGTCTTCTCCCAATACTTGAATGAATATTAAAAGAAGATGGCTGAAAGTTTTGAAATTATTATTCATGATTTGTCATCATTAACTATTATGTAGCAATGTCCTTCGATTCCATAAGTATCAATGATGAAATTAACAATAATATTTATTCAAGCTTTAACATGTCATCTTCTAATATTTAGTCAAGCTGTGGATGGAGACGGAAAGAAGATGAGTTGAACAGTTATCATTTTCCTATTGATGCCATTAATTCTCATCCATAGTTATTAATGTCATCAATTGGTGAAGGATAACTTTTCAAACTTGTCTTCTTTCCGTTTTCTCCCAGGACTTGAATGAATATTAAAAGATGGTTGAAAGTTTTGAAATTATTATTCATGATTTGTCAACATTAACTATTATGTAGCAATGTCCTTCGGTTCCATTAGTATCAATGATGAAATTAACAATAATAATTATTCAAGCTTTAACATGTCATCTTCTAATATTGAGTCAAGCTGTGGTTGGAGACGGAAAGAAGATGAGTTGAACAGTTATCATTTTCCTATTGATGTCATTAATTCTCATCCATAGTTATTAATGTCATCAATTGGTGAAGGATAACTTTTCAAACTTATCTTCTTCCCGTCTTCTCCCAATACTTGAATGAATATTAAAAGAAGATGGCTGAAAGTTTTGAAATTATTATTCATGATTTGTCATCATTAACTATTATGTAGCAATGTCCTTCGATTCCATAAGTATCAATGATGAAATTAACAATAATAATTATTCAAGCTTTAACATGTCATCTTCTAATATTTAGTCAAGCTGTGGATGGAGACGGAAAGAAGATGAGTTGAACAGTTATCATTTTCCTATTGATGCCATTAATTCTCATCCATAGTTATTAATGTCATCAATTGGTGAAGGATAACTTTTCAAACTTGTCTTCTTTCCGTTTTCTCCCAGGACTTGAATGAATATTAAAAGAAGATGGTTGAAAGTTTTGAAATTATTATTCATGATTTGTCAACATTAACTATTATGTAGAAATGTCCTTTGGTTCCATAAGTATCAATGATGAAATTAACAATAATAATTATTCAAGCTTTAACATGTCATCTTCTAATATTTAGTCAAGCTGTGGTTGGAGACGGAAAGAAGATGAGTTGAACAGTTATCATTTTCCTATTGATGCCATTAATTCTCATCCATAGTTATTAATGTCATCAATTGGTGAAGGATAACTTTTCAAACTTATCTTCTTTCCGTCTTCTCCCAGGACTTGAATGAATATTAAAAGATGGCTGAAAGTTTTGAAATTATTATTCATGATTTGTCATCATTAACTATTATGTAGCAATGTCCTTCGGTTCCATAAGTATCAATGATGAAATTAACAATAATAATTATTCAAGCTTTAACATGTCATCTTCTAATATTCAGTCAAGCTGTGGTTGGAGACGGAAAGAAGATGAGTTGAACAGTTATCATTTTCATACCATTAATTCTAATCCATAGTTATTAATGTCATTAATTGGTGAAAGATAACTTTTCAAACTTATCTTCTTTCCGTCATCTCCCACGACTTGAATGAATATTAAAAGATGGTTGAAAGTGTTGAAATTATTATTCATGATTTGTCATCATTAACTATTATTTAGCAATGTCCTTCGGTTCCATAAGTATCAATGATGAAATTAACAATAATAATTATTCAAGCTTTAACATGTCATCTTCTAATATTCAGTCAAGCTGTGGTTGGAGACGGAAAGAAGATGAGTAAAAAAGTTATCATTTTCCTATTGATGCCATTAATTCTCATCCATAGTTATTAATGTCATCAATTGATGAAGGATAACTTTTCAAACTTATCTTTTTCCCGTCTTCTCCCAGTACTTGAATGAATATTAAACGAAGATGGTTGAAAGTTTTGAAATTATTATTCATGATTTGTCATCATTAACTATTATGTAGGAATGTCTTTCGGTTCCATAAGTATGAATGATGAAATTAACAATAATAATTATTCAAGCTTTAACATGTCATCTTCTAATATTCACTCAAGCTGTTGATAAAGACGGAAAGAAGATGAGTTGAACAGTTATCATTTTCCTATTGATGATATTAATTCTCATCCATAGTTATTAATGTCATCAATTGGTGAAGGATAACTTTTCAAACTTATCTTCTTCCCGTCTTCTCCCAATACATGAATAAATATTAAAAGAAGATGGCTGAAAGTTTTGAAATTATTATTCATGATTTTTCAGCATTAACTATTATGTAGCAATGTCCTTCGATTCCATAAGTATCAATGATGAAATTAATAATAAAAATTATTGAAGCTTTAACATGTCATCTTCTAATATTCACTCAAGCTCTGGATGGAGACGGAAAGAAGATGAGTTGAACAGTTATCATTTTCCTTATGATGCCATTAATTCTCATCCATAGTTATTAATGTCATCAATTGGTGAAGGATAACTTTTCAAACTTGTCTTCTTTCCGTTTTCTCCCAGGACTTGAATGAATATTAAGAGAAGATGGTTGAAAGTTTTGAAATTATTATTCATGATTTGTCAACATTAACTATTATGTAGCAATGTCCTTTGGTTCCATAAGTATCAATGATGAAATTAACAACAATAATTATTCAAGCTTTAACATGTCATCTTCTAATATTCACTCAAGCTGTGGATGGAGACGGAAAGAAGATGAGTTGAACAGTTATCATTTTCCTATTGAGGCTATTAATTCTCATCCATAGTTATTAATGTCATCAATTGGTGAAGAATAACTTTTCAAACTTATCTTCTTTCCGTCTTCTCCCAGGACTTGAATGAATATTAAAAGAAGATGACTGAAAGTTTTGAAATTATTATTCATGATTTGTCATCATTAACTATTATGTAGCAATGTCCTTCGGTTCCATAAGTATCAATGATGAAATTAACAATAATAATTATTCAAGCTTTAACATGTCATCTTCTAATATTTAGTCAAGCTGTGGTTGGAGACGGAAAGAAGATGAGTTGAACAGTTATCATTTTCCTATTGATGCCATTTATTCTCATCCATAGTTATTAATGTCATCAATTGGTGAAGGATAACTTTTCAAACTTGTCTTCTTTCCGTTTTCTCCCAGGACTTGAATGAATATTAAAAGATGGTTGAAAGTTTTGAAATTATTATTCATGATTTGTCAACATTAACTATTATGTAGCAATGTCCTTCGGTTCCATAAGTATCAATGATGAAATTAACAATAATAATTATTCAAGCTTTAACATGTCATCTTCTAATATTTAGTCAAGCTGTGGTTGGAGACGGAAAGAAGATGAGTTGAACAGTTATCATTTTCCTATTGATGCCATTAATTCTCATCCATAGTTATTAATGTCATCAATTGGTGAAGGATGACTTTTCAAACTTATCTTCTTTCCGTCTTCTCCCAGGACTTGAATGAATATTAAAAGAAGATGGCTGAAAGTTTTGAAATTATTATTCATGATTTGTCATCATTAACTATTATGTAGTAATGTCCTTCGATTCCATAAGTATCAATGATGAAATTAACAATAATAATTATTCAAGCTTTAACATGTCATCTTCTAATATTTAGTCAAGCTGTGGATGGAGACGGAAAGAAGATGAGTTGAACAGTTATCATTTTCCTATTGATGCCATTAATTCTCATCCATAGTTATTAATGTCATCAATTGGTGAAGGATAACTTTTCAAACTTGTCTTCTTTCCGTTTTCTCCCAGGACTTGAATGAATATTAAAAGAAGATGGTTGAAAGTTTTGAAATTATTATTCATAATTTGTCAACATTAACTATTATGTAGCAATGTCCTTCGATTCCATAAGTATCAATGATGAAATTAACAATAATAATTATTCAAGCTTTAACATGTCATCTTCTAATATTCAATCAAGCTGTGGTTGGAGACGGAAAGAAGATGAGTTGAACAGTTATCATTTTCCTATTGATGTCATTAATTCTCATCCATAGTTATTAATGTCATCAATTGGTGAATGATAACTTTTCAAACTTATCTTCTTCCCGTCTTCTCCCAATACTTGAATGAATATTAAAAGAAGATGGCTGAAAGTTTTGAAATTATTATTCATGATTTGTCATCATTAACTATTATGTAGCAATGTCCTTCGATTCCATAAGTATCAATGATGAAATTAACAATAATAATTATTCAAGCTTTAACATGTCGTCTTCTAATATTTAGTCAAGCTGTGGATGGAGACGGAAAGAAGATGAGTTGAACAGTTATCATTTTCCTATTGATGCCATTAATTCTCATCCATAGTTATTAATGTCATCAATTGGTGAAGGATAACTTTTCAAACTTGTCTTCTTTCCGTTTTCTCCCAGGACATGAATGAATATTAAAAGAAGATGGTTGAATGTTTTGAAATTATTATTCATGATTTGTCAACATTAACTATTATGTAGCAATGTCCTTTGGTTCCATAAGTATCAATGATGAAATTAACAATAATAATTATTCAAGCTTTAACATGTCATCTTCTAATATTCAGTCAAGCTGTGGTTGGAGACGGAAAGAAGATGAGTTGAACAGTTACCATTTTCCTATTGATGCCATTAATTCTCATCCATAGTTATTAATGTCATCAATTGGTGAAGGATGACTTTTCAAACTTATCTTCTTTCCGTCTTCTCCCAGGACTTGAATGAATATTAAAAGAAGATGGCTGAAAGTTTTGAAATTATTATTCATGATTTGTCATCATTAACTATTATGTAGCAATGTCCTTCGATTCCATAAGTATCAATGATGAAATTAACAATAATAATTATTCAAGCTTTAACATGTCATCTTCTAATATTTAGTCAAGCTGTGGATGGAGACGGAAAGAAGATGAGTTGAACAGTTATCATTTTCCTACTGATGCCATTAATTCTCATCCATAGTTATTAATGTCATCAATTGGTGAAGGATAACTTTTCAAACTTGTCTTCTTTCCGTTTTCTCCCAGGACTTGAATGAATATTAAAAGAAGATGGTTGAAAGTTTTGAAATTATTATTCATGATTTGTCAACATTAACTATTATGTAGCAATGTCCTTTGGTTCCATAAGTATCATCGATGAAATTAACAATAATAATTATTCAAGCTTTAACATGTCATCTTCTAATATTCACTCAAGCTGTGGATGAAGACGGAAAGAAGATGAGTTGAACAGTTATCATTTTCCTATTGATGCCATTAATTCTCATCCATAGTTATTAATGTCATCAATTGGTGAAGGATAACTTTTCAAACTTGTCTTCTTCCCGTCTGCTCCCAATACTTGAATGAATATTAAAAGAAGATGGCTGAAAGTTTTGAAATTATTATTCATGATTTGTCATCATTAACTATTATGTAGCAATGTCCTTCGATTCCATAAGTATCAATGATGAAATTAACAATAATAATTATTCAAGCTTTAACATGTCATCTTCTAATATTTAGTCAAGCTGTGGATGGAGACGGAAAGAAGATGAGTTGAACAGTTATCATTTTCCTATTGATGCCATTAATTCTCATCCATAGTTATTAATGTCATCAATTGGTGAAGGATAACTTTTCAAACTTGTCTTCTTTCCGTTTTCTCCCAGGACTTGAATGAATATTAAAAGAAGATGGTTGAAAGTTTTGAAATTATTATTCATAATTTGTCAACATTAACTATTATGTAGCAATGTCCTTTGGTTCCATAAGTATCAATGATGAAATTAACAATAATAATTATTCAAGCTTTAACATGTCATCTTCTAATATTCAGTCAAGCTGTGGTTGGAGATGAAAAGAAGATGAGTTGAACAGTTATCATTTTCCTATTGATGCCATTAATTCTCATCCATAGTTATTAATGTTATCAATTGGTGAAGGATAACTTTTCAAACTTATCTTCTTTCCGTCTTCTCCCAGGACTTGAATGAATATTAAAAGATGGCTGAAAGTTTTGAAATTATTATTCATTATTTGTCATCATTAACTATTATGTAGCAATGTCCTTCGGTTCCATAAGTATCAATGATGAAATTAACAATAATAATTATTTAAGCTTTAACATGTCATCTTCTAATATTTAGTCAAGCTGTGGATGGAGACGGAAAGAAGATGAGTTGAACAGTTATCATTTTCATATTGATGCCATTAATTCTCATCCATAGTTATTAATGTCATCAATTGGTGATGGATAACTTTTCAAACTTGTCTTCTTTCCATTTTCTCCCAGGACTTGAATGAATATTAAAAGAAGATGGTTGAAAGTTTTGAAATTATTATTCATGATTTTTCAACATTAACTATTATGTAGCAATGTCCTTCGGTTCCATAAGTATCAATGATGAAATTAACAATAATAATTATTCAAGCTTTAACATGTCATCTTCTAATATTTAGTCAAGCTGTGGTTGGAGAGGGAAAGAAGATGAGTTGAACAGTTATCATTTTCCTATTGATGCCATTAATTCTCATCCATAGTTATTAATGTCATCAATTGGTGAAGGATGACTTTTCAAACTTATCTTCTTTCCGTCTTCTCCCAGGACTTGAATGAATATTAAAAGAAGATGGCTGAAAGTTTTGAAATTATTATTCATGATTTGTCATCATTAACTATTATGTAGCAATGTCCTTCGATTCCATAAGTATCAATGATGAAATTAACAATAATAATTATTCAAGCTTTAACATGTCATCTTCTAATATTTAGTCAAGCTGTGGATGGAGACGGAAAGAAGATGAGTTGAACAGTTATCATTTTCCTATTGATGCCATTAATTCTCATCCATAGTTATTAATGTCATCAATTGGTGATGGATAACTTTTCAAACTTGTCTTCTTTCCGTTTTCTCCCAGGACTTGAATGAATATTAAAAGAAGATGGTTGAAAGTTTTGAAATTATTATTCATGATTTTTCAACATTAACTATTATGTAGCAATGTCCTTCGGTTCCATAAGTATCAATAATGAAATTAACAATAATAATTATTCAAGCTTTAACATGTCATCTTCTAATATTTAGTCAAACTGTGGATGGAGACAGAAAGAAGATGAGTTGAACAGTTATCATTTTCCTATTGATGCCATTAATTCTCATCCATAGTTATTAATGTCATCAATTGGTGAAGGATAACTTTTCAAACTTGTCTTCTTCCCGTCTTCTCCCAATACTTGAATGAATATTAAAAGAAGATGGCTGAAAGTTTTGAAATTATTATTCATGATTTGTCATCATTAACTATTATGTAGCAATGTCCTTCGATTCCATAAGTATCAATGATTAAATTAACATTAATAATTATTCAAGCTTTAACATGTCATCTTCTAATATTTAGTCAAGCTGTGGATGGAGACGGAAAGAAGA
Source organism: Crotalaria pallida (assembly GCA_037953625.1). Lineage (NCBI taxonomy): Eukaryota > Viridiplantae > Streptophyta > Magnoliopsida > Fabales > Fabaceae > Crotalaria > Crotalaria pallida. Next base: position 130,686,062 of record CM075650.1, read on the forward strand.
TGAGTTGAACAGTTATCATTTTCCTATTGATGCCATTAATTCTCATCCATAGTTATTAATGTCATCAATTGGTGAAGGATAACTTTTCAAACTTGTCTTCTTTCCGTCTTCTCCCAGTACTTGAATGAATATTAAAAGATGGCTAAAAGTTTTGAAATTATTATTCATGATTTGTCATCATTAACTATTATGTAGCAATGTCCTTCGGTTCCATAAGTATCAATGATGAAATTAACAATAATAATTATTCATGCTTTAACATGTCATCTTCTAATATTCAGTCAAGCTGTGGTTGGAGACGGAAAGAAGATGAGTTGAACAGTTATCATTTTCCTATTGATGTGATTAATTCTCATCCATGGTTATTAATGTCATCAATTGGTGAAGGATAACTTTTCAAACTTATCTTTTTCCCGTCTTCTCCCAGTACTTGAATGAATATTAAACGAAGATGGTTGAAAGTTTTGAAATTATTATTCATGATTTGTCAACATTAACTATTATGTAGCAATGTCCTTTGGTTCCATAAGTATCAATGATGAAATTAACAATAATAATTATTCAAGTTTTAACATGTCTTCTTCTAATATTCACTCAAGCTGTGGATACAGAGGAAAGAAGATGAGTTGAACAGTTATCATTTTCCTATTGATGCCATTAATTCTCATCCATAGTTATTAATGTCAACAATTGGTGAAGGATAACTTTTCAAACTTGTCTTCTTTCCGTTTTCTCCCAGGACTTGAATGAATATTAAAAGAAGATGGTTGAAAGTTTTGAAATTATTATTCATGATTTGTCAACATTAACTATTATGTAGCAATGTCCGTTGGTTCCATAAGTATCAATGATGAAATTAACAATAATAATTATTCAAGCTTTAACATGTCATCTTCTAATATTGAGTCAAGCTGTGGTTGGAGATGGAAAGAAGATGAGTTGAACAGTCATCATTTTCCTATTGATGCCATTAACTCTCATCCATAGTTATTAATGTTATCAATTGGTGAAGGATAACTTTTCAAACTTATCTTCTTTCCGTCTTCTCCCAGGACTTGAATGAATATTAAAAGATGGCTGAAAGTTTTGAAATTATTATTCATGATTTGTCATCATTAACTATTATGTAGCAATGTCCTTCGGTTCCATAAGTATCAATGATGAAATTAACAATAATAATTATTCAAGCTTTAACATGTCATCTTCTAATATTCAGTCAAGCTGTGGTTGGAGACGGAAAGAAGATGAGTTGAACAGTTATCATTTTCCTGCCATTAATTCTCATCCATAGTTGTTAATGTCATTAATTGGTGAAAGATAACTTTTCAAACTTATCTTCTTTCCGTCCTCTCCCAGGACTTGAATGAAAATTAAAAGATGGTTGAAAGTGTTGAAATTATTATTCATGATTTGTCATCATTAACTATTATTTAGCAATGTCCTTTGGTTCCATAAGTATCAATGATGAAATTAACAATAATAATTATTCAAGCTTTAACTTGTCATCTTCTAATATTCAGTCAAGCTGTGGTTGGAGACGGAAAGAAGATGAGTTAAAAAGTTATCATTTTCCTATTGATGCCATTAATTCTCATCCATAGTTATTAATGTCATCAATTGGCGAAGGATAACTTTTCAAACTTATCTTTTTCCCGTCTTCTCCCAGTACTTGAATGAATATTAAACGAAGATGGTTGAAAGTTTTGAAATTATTATTCATGATTTGTCAACATTAACTATTATGTAGCAATGTCCTTTGGTTCCATAAGTATCAATGATGAAATTAACAATAATAATTATTCAAGCTTTAACATGTCTTCTTCTAATATTCACTCAAGCTGTGGATACAGAGGAAAGAAGATGAGTTGAACAGTTATCATTTTCCTATTGATGCCATTAATTCTCATCCATAGTTATTAATGTCAACAATTGGTGAAGGATAACTTTTCAAACTTATCTTCTTTCCGTCTTCTCCCAGTACTTGAATGAATATTAAAAGATGTCTAAAAGTTTTGAAATTATTATTCATGATTTGTCATCATTAACTATTATGTAGCAATGTCCTTCGGTTCCATAAGTATCAATGATGAAATTGACAATAATAATTATTCAAGCTTTAACATGTCATCTTCTAATATTCAGTCAAGCTGTGGTTGGAGACGGAAAGAAGATGAGTTGAACAGTTATCATTTTCCTATTGATGTCATTAATTCTCATCCATAGTTATTAATGTCATCAATTGGTGAATGATAAGTTTTCAAACTTATCTTCTTCCCGTCTTCTCCCAATACTTGAATGAATATTAAATGAAGATGGCTGAAAGTTTTGAAATTATTATTCATGATTTGTCATCATTAACTATTATGTAGCAATGTCCTTCGATTCCATAAGTATCAATGATTAAATTAACAATAATAATTATTCAAGCTTTAACATGTCATCTTCTAATATTTAGTCAAGCTGTGGATGGAGACGGAAAGAAGATGAGTTGAAGAGTTATCATTTTCCTATTGATGCCATTAATTCTCATCCATAGTTATTAATGTCATCAATTGGTGATGGATAACTTTTCAAACTTGTCTTCTTTCCGTTTTCTCCCAGGACTTGAATGAATATTAAAAGAAGATGGTTAAAAGTTTTGAAATTATTATTCATGATTTTTCAACATTGACTATTATGTAGCAATGTCCTTCGGTTCCATAAGTATCAATAATGAAATTAACAATAATAATTATTCAAGCTTTAATACGTCATCTTCTAATATTTAGTCAAGCTGTGGTTGGAGACGGAAAGAAGATGAGTTGAACAGTTATCATTTTCCTATTGATGCCATTAATTCTCATCCATAGTTATTAATGTCATCAATTGGTGAAGGATGACTTTTCAAACTTATCTTCTTTCCGTCTTCTCCCAGGACTTGAATGAATATTAAAAGAAGATGGCTGAAAGTTTTGAAATTATTATTCATGATTTGTCATCATTAACTATTATGTAGCAATGTCCTTCGATTCCATAAGTATCAATGATGAAATTAACAATAATAATTATTCAAGCTTTAACATGTCATCTTCTAATATTTAGTCAAACTGTGGATGGAGACAGAAAGAAGATGAGTTGAACAGTTATCATTTTCCTATTGATGCCATTAATTCTCATCCATAGTTATTAATGTCATCAATTGGTGAAGGATAACTTTTCAAACTTGTCTTCTTCCCGTCTTCTCCCAATACTTGAATGAATATTAAAAGAAGATGGCTGAAAGTTTTGAAATTATTATTCATGATTTGTCATCATTAACTATTATGTAGCAATGTCCTTCGATTCCATAAGTATCAATGATTAAATTACCAATAATAATTATTCAAGCTTTAACATGTCATCTTCTAATATTTAGTCAAGCTGTGGATGGAGACGGAAAGAAGATGAGTTGAACAGTTATCATTTTCCTATTGATGCCATTAATTCTCATCCATAGTTATTAATGTCATCAATTGGTGAAGGATAACTTTTCAAACTTGTCTTCTTTCCGTTTTCTCCCAGTACTTGAATGAATATTAAAAGATGGCTGAAAGTTTTGAAATTATTATTCATGATTTGTCATCATTAACTATTATGTAGCAATGTCCTTCGGTTCCATAAGTATCAATGATGAAATTAACAATAATAATTATTCAAGCTTTAACATGTCATCTTCTAATATTCAGTCAAGCTGTGGTTGGAGACGGAAAGAAGATGAGTTGAACAGTTATCATTTTCCTATTGATGTCATTAATTCTCATCCATGGTTATTAATGTCATCAATTGGTGAAGGATAACTTTTCAAACTTATCTTTTTCCCGTCTTCTCCCAGTACTTGAATGAATATTAAACGAAGATGGTTGAAAGTTTTGAAATTATTATTCATGATTTGTCATCATTAACTATTATGGGTCAATGTCCTTCGATTCCATAAGTATCAATGATGAAATTAATAATAAAAATTATAGAAGCTTTAACATGTCTTCTTCTAATATTCACTCAAGCTGTGGATACAGAGGAAAGAAGATGAGTTGAACAGTTATCATTTTCCTATTGATGCCATTAATTCTCATCCATAGTTATTAATGTCAACAATTGGTGAAGGATAACTTTTCAAACTTGTCTTCTTTCCGTTTTCTCCCAGGACTTGAATGAATATTAAAAGAAGATGGTTGAAAGTTTTGAAATTATTATTCATGATTTGTCAACATTAACTATTATGTAGCAATGTCCGTTGGTTCCATAAGTATCAATGATGAAATTAACAATAATAATTATTCAAGCTTTAACATGTCATCTTCTAATATTGAGTCAAGCTGTGGTTGGAGATGGAAAGAAGATGAGTTGAACAGTTATCATTTTCCTATTGATGCCATTAACTCTCATCCATAGTTATTAATGTTATCAATTGGTGAAGGATAACTTTTCAAACTTATCTTCTTTCCGTCTTCTCCCAGGACTTGAATGAATATTAAAAGATGGTTGAAAGTGTTGAAATTATTATTCATGATTTGTCATCATTAACTATTATTTAGCAATGTCCTTTGGTTCCATAAGTATCAATGATGAAATTAACAATAATAATTATTCAAGCTTTAACTTGTCATCTTCTAATATTCAGTCAAGCTGTGGTTGGAGACGGAAAGAAGATGAGTTAAAAAGTTATCATTTTCCTATTGATGCCATTAATTCTCATCCATAGTTATTAATGTCATCAATTGGCGAGGGATAACTTTTCAAACTTATCTTTTTCCCGTCTTCTCCCAGTACTTGAATGAATATTAAACGAAGATGGTTGAAAGTTTTGAAATTATTATTCATGATTTGTCAACATTAACTATTATGTAGCAATGTCCTTTGGTTCCATAAGTATCAATGATGAAATTAACAATAATAATTATTCAAGCTTTAACATGTCTTCTTCTAATATTCACTCAAGCTGTGGATACAGAGGAAAGAAGATGAGTTGAACAGTTATCATTTTCCTATTGATGCCATTAATTCTCATCCATAGTTATTAATGTCATCAATTGGTGAAGGATAACTTTTCAAACTTGTCTTCTTTCCGTCTTCTCCCAGTACTTGAATGAATATTAAAAGATGGCTGAAAGTTTTGAAATTATTATTCATGATTTGTCATCATTAACTATTATGTAGCAATGTCCTTCGGTTCCATAAGTATCAATGATGAAATTAACAATAATAATTATTCAAGCTTTAACATGTCATCTTCTAATATTCAGTCAAGCTGTGGTTGGAGACGGAAAGAAGATGAGTTGAACAGTTATCATTTTCCTATTGATGTCATTAATTCTCATCCATGGTTATTAATGTCATCAATTGGTGAAGGATAACTTTTCAAACTTATCTTTTTCCCGTCTTCTCCCAGTACTTGAATGAATATTAAACGAAGATGGTTGAAAGTTTTGAAATTATTATTCATGATTTGTCAACATTAACTATTATGTAGCAATGTCCTTTGGTTCCATAAGTATCAATGATGAAATTAACAATAATAATTATTCAAGTTTTAACATGTCTTCTTCTAATATTCACTCAAGCTGTGGATACAGAGGAAAGAAGATGAGTTGAACAGTTATCATTTTCCTATTGATGCCATTAATTCTCATCCATAGTTATTAATGTCAACAATTGGTGAAGGATAACTTTTCAAACTTGTCTTCTTTCCGTTTTCTCCCAGGACTTGAATGAATATTAAAAGAAGATGGTTGAAAGTTTTGAAATTATTATTCATGATTTGTCAACATTAACTATTATGTAGCAATGTCCGTTGGTTCCATAAGTATCAATGATGAAATTAACAATAATAATTATTCAAGCTTTAACATGTCATCTTCTAATATTGAGTCAAGCTGTGGTTGGAGATGGAAAGAAGATGAGTTGAACAGTTATCATTTTCCTATTGATGCCATTAACTCTCATCCATAGTTATTAATGTTATCAATTGGTGAAGGATAACTTTTCAAACTTCTCTTCTTTCCGTCTTGTCCCAGGACTTGAATGAATATTAAAAGATGGCTGAAAGTTTTGAAATTATTATTCATGATTTGTCATCATTAACTATTATGTAGCAATGTCCTTCGGTTCCATAAGTATCAATGATGAAATTAACAATAATAATTATTCAAGCTTTAACATGTCATCTTCTAATATTCAGTCAAGCTGTGGTTGGAGACGGAAAGAAGATGAGTTGAACAGTTATCATTTTCCTGCCATTAATTCTCATCCATAGTTATTAATGTCATTAATTGGTGAAAGATAACTTTTCAAACTTATCTTCTTTCCGTCTTCTCCCAGGACTTGAATGAATATTAAAAGATGGTTGAAAGTGTTGAAATTATTATTCATGATTTGTCATCATTAACTATTATTTAGCAATGTCCTTTGGTTCCATAAGTATCAATGATGAAATTAACAATAATAATTATTCAAGCTTTAACTTGTCATCTTCTAATATTCAGTCAAGCTGTGGTTGGAGACGGAAAGAAGATGAGTTAAAAAGTTATCATTTTCCTATTGATGCCATTAATTCTCATCCATAGTTATTAATGTCATCAATTGGCGAAGGATAACTTTTCAAACTTATCTTTTTCTCGTCTTCTCCCCGTACTTGAATGAATATTAAACGAAGATGGTTGAAAGTTATGAAATTATTATTCATGATTTGTCATCATTAACTATTATGTAGCAATGTCCTTCGGTTCCATAAGTATCAATGATGAAATTGACAATAATAATTATTCAAGCTTTAACATGTCACCTTCTAATATTCAGTCAAGTTGTGGTTGGAGACGGAAAGAAGATGAGTTGAACAGTTATCATTTTCCTATTGATGTCATTAATTCTCATCCATAGTTATTAATGTCATCAATTGGTGAATGATAACTTTTCAAACTTATCTTCTTCCCGTCTTCTCCCAATACTTGAATGAATATTAAATGAAGATGGCTGAAAGTTTTGAAATTATTATTCATGATTTGTCATCATTAACTATTATGTAGCAATGTCCTTCGATTCCATAAGTATCAATGATGAAATTGACAATAATAATTATTCAAGCTTTAACATGTCGTCTTCTAATATTTAGTCAAGCTGTGGATGGAGACGGAAAGAAGATGAGTTGAACAGTTATCATTTTCCTATTGATGCCATTAATTCTCATCCATAGTTATTAATGTCATCAATTGGTGAAGGATCACTTTTCAAACTTGTCTTCTTTCCGTTTTCTCCCAGGACTTGAATGAATATTAAAAGGAGATGGTTGAAAGTTTTGAAATTATTATTCATGATTTGTCAACATTAACTATTATGTAGCAATGTCCTTTGGTTCCATAAGTATCAATGATGAAATTAACAATAATAATTATTCAAGCTTTAACATGTCATCTTCTAATATTCAGTCAAGCTGTGGTTGGAGACGGAAAGAAGATGAGTTGAACAGTTATCATTTTCCTGCCATTAATTCTCATCCATAGTTATTAATGTCATTAATTGGTGAAATACAACTTTTCAAACTTATCTTCTTTCCGTCTTCTCCCAATACTTGAATGAATATTAAAAGAAGATGGCTGAAAGTTTTGAAATTATTATTCATGATTTTTCAGCATTAACTATTATGTAGCAATGTCCTTCGATTCCATAAGTATCAATGATGAAATAAATAATAAAAATTATTGAAGCTTTAACATGTCATCTTCTAATATTCACTCAAGCTGTGGATGGAGACGGAAAGAAGATGAGTTGAACAGTTATCATTTTCCTATTGATGCCATTAATTCTCATCCATAGTTATTAATGTCATCAATTGGTGAAGGATAACTTTTCAAACTTGTCTTCTTTCCGTTTTCTCCCAGGACTTGAATGAATATTAAAAGAAGATGGTGGAAAGTTTTGAAATTATTATTCATGATTTGTCAACATTAACTATTATGTAGCAATGTCCTTTGGTTCCATAAGTATCAATGATGAAATTAACAATAATAATTATTCAAGCTTTAACATGTCATCTTCTAATATTCACTCAAGCTGTGGATGGAGACGGAAAGAAGATGAGTTGAACAGTTATCATTTTCCTATTGAGGCTATTAATTCTCATCCATAGTTATTAATGTCATCAATTGGTGAAGAATAACTTTTCAAACTTATCTTCTTTCCGTCTTCTCCCAGGACTTGAATGAATATTAAAAGAAGATGACTGAAAGTTTTGAAATTATTATTCATGATTTGTCATCATTAACTATTATGTAGCAATGTCCTTCGGTTCCATAAGTATCAATGATGAAATTAACAATAATAATTATTCAAGCTTTAACATGTCATCTTCTAATATTTAGTCAAGCTGTGGATGGAGACGGAAAGAAGATGAGTTGAAGAGTTATCATTTTCCTATTGATGCCATTAATTCTCATCCATAGTTATTAATGTCATCAATTGGTGATGGATAACTTTTCAAACTTGTCTTCTTTCCGTTTTCTCCCAGGACTTGAATGAATATTAAAAGAAGATGGTTAAAAGTTTTGAAATTATTATTCATGATTTTTCAACATTGACTATTATGTAGCAATGTCCTTCGGTTCCATAAGTATCAATAATGAAATTAACAATAATAATTATTCAAGCTTTAATACGTCATCTTCTAATATTTAGTCAAGCTGTGGTTGGAGACGGAAAGAAGATGAGTTGAACAGTTATCATTTTCCTATTGATGCCATTAATTCTCATCCATAGTTATTAATGTCATCAATTGGTGAAGGATGACTTTTCAAACTTATCTTCTTTCCGTCTTCTCCCAGGACTTGAATGAATATTAAAAGAAGATGGCTGAAAGTTTTGAAATTATTATTCATGATTTGTCATCATTAACTATTATGTAGCAATGTCCTTCGATTCCATAAGTATCAATGATGAAATTAACAATAATAATTATTCAAGCTTTAACATGTCATCTTCTAATATTTAGTCAAACTGTGGATGGAGACAGAAAGAAGATGAGTTGAACAGTTATCATTTTCCTATTGATGCCATTAATTCTCATCCATAGTTATTAATGTCATCAATTGGTGAAGGATAACTTTTCAAACTTGTCTTCTTCCCGTCTTCTCCCAATACTTGAATGAATATTAAAAGAAGATGGCTGAAAGTTTTGAAATTATTATTCATGATTTGTCATCATTAACTATTATGTAGCAATGTCCTTCGATTCCATAAGTATCAATGATTAAATTACCAATAATAATTATTCAAGCTTTAACATGTCATCTTCTAATATTTAGTCAAGCTGTGGATGGAGACGGAAAGAAGATGAGTTGAACAGTTATCATTTTCCTATTGATGCCATTAATTCTCATCCATAGTTATTAATGTCATCAATTGGTGAAGGATAATTTTTCAAACTTGTCTTCTTTCCGTTTTCTCCCAGTACTTGAATGAATATTAAAAGATGGCTGAAAGTTTTGAAATTATTATTCATGATTTGTCATCATTAACTATTATGTAGCAATGTCCTTCGGTTCCATAAGTATCAATGATGAAATTAACAATAATAATTATTCAAGCTTTAACATGTCATCTTCTAATATTCAGTCAAGCTGTGGTTGGAGACGGAAAGAAGATGAGTTGAACAGTTATCATTTTCCTATTGATGTCATTAATTCTCATCCATGGTTATTAATGTCATCAATTGGTGAAGGATAACTTTTCAAACTTATCTTTTTCCCGTCTTCTCCCAGTACTTGAATGAATATTAAACGAAGATGGTTGAAAGTTTTGAAATTATTATTCATGATTTGTCATCATTAACTATTATGGGTCAATGTCCTTCGATTCCATAAGTATCAATGATGAAATTAATAATAAAAATTATAGAAGCTTTAACATGTCTTCTTCTAATATTCACTCAAGCTGTGGATACAGAGGAAAGAAGATGAGTTGAACAGTTATCATTTTCCTATTGATGCCATTAATTCTCATCCATAGTTATTAATGTCAACAATTGGTGAAGGATAACTTTTCAAACTTGTCTTCTTTCCGTTTTCTCCCAGGACTTGAATGAATATTAAAAGAAGATGGTTGAAAGTTTTGAAATTATTATTCATGATTTGTCAACATTAACTATTATGTAGCAATGTCCGTTGGTTCCATAAGTATCAATGATGAAATTAACAATAATAATTATTCAAGCTTTAACATGTCATCTTCTAATATTGAGTCAAGCTGTGGTTGGAGATGGAAAGAAGATGAGTTGAACAGTTATCATTTTCCTATTGATGCCATTAACTCTCATCCATAGTTATTAATGTTATCAATTGGTGAAGGATAACTTTTCAAACTTATCTTCTTTCCGTCTTCTCCCAGGACTTGAATGAATATTAAAAGATGGTTGAAAGTGTTGAAATTATTATTCATGATTTGTCATCATTAACTATTATTTAGCAATGTCCTTTGGTTCCATAAGTATCAATGATGAAATTAACAATAATAATTATTCAAGCTTTAACTTGTCATCTTCTAATATTCAGTCAAGCTGTGGTTGGAGACGGAAAGAAGATGAGTTAAAAAGTTATCATTTTCCTATTGATGCCATTAATTCTCATCCATAGTTATTAATGTCATCAATTGGCGAGGGATAACTTTTCAAACTTATCTTTTTCCCGTCTTCTCCCAGTACTTGAATGAATATTAAACGAAGATGGTTGAAAGTTTTGAAATTATTATTCATGATTTGTCAACATTAACTATTATGTAGCAATGTCCTTTGGTTCCATAAGTATCAATGATGAAATTAACAATAATAATTATTCAAGCTTTAACATGTCTTCTTCTAATATTCACTCAAGCTGTGGATACAGAGGAAAGAAGATGAGTTGAACAGTTATCATTTTCCTATTGATGCCATTAATTCTCATCCATAGTTATTAATGTCATCAATTGGTGAAGGATAACTTTTCAAACTTGTCTTCTTTCCGTCTTCTCCCAGTACTTGAATGAATATTAAAAGATGGCTGAAAGTTTTGAAATTATTATTCATGATTTGTCATCATTAACTATTATGTAGCAATGTCCTTCGGTTCCATAAGTATCAATGATGAAATTAACAATAATAATTATTCAAGCTTTAACATGTCATCTTCTAATATTCAGTCAAGCTGTGGATGGAGACGGAAAGAAGATGAGTTGAACAGTTATCATTTTCCTATTGATGCCATTAATTCTCATCCATAGTTATTAATGTCATCAATTGGTGATGGATAACTTTTCAAACTTGTCTTCTTTCCATTTTCTCCCAGGACTTGAATGAATATTAAAAGAAGATGGTTGAAAGTTTTGAAATTATTATTCATGATTTTTCAACATTAACTATTATGTAGCAATGTCCTTCGGTTCCATAAGTATCAATGATGAAATTAACAATAATAATTATTCAAGTTTTAACATGTCTTCTTCTAATATTCACTCAAGCTGTGGATACAGAGGAAAGAAGATGAGTTGAACAGTTATCATTTTCCTATTGATGCCATTAATTCTCATCCATAGTTATTAATGTCAACAATTGGTGAAGGATAACTTTTCAAACTTGTCTTCTTTCCGTTTTCTCCCAGGACTTGAATGAATATTAAAAGAAGATGGTTGAAAGTTTTGAAATTATTATTCATGATTTGTCAACATTAACTATTATGTAGCAATGTCCGTTGGTTCCATAAGTATCAATGATGAAATTAACAATAATAATTATTCAAGCTTTAACATGTCATCTTCTAATATTGAGTCAAGCTGTGGTTGGAGATGGAAAGAAGATGAGTTGAACAGTTATCATTTTCCTATTGATGCCATTAACTCTCATCCATAGTTATTAATGTTATCAATTGGTGAAGGATAACTTTTCAAACTTCTCTTCTTTCCGTCTTGTCCCAGGACTTGAATGAATATTAAAAGATGGCTGAAAGTTTTGAAATTATTATTCATGATTTGTCATCATTAACTATTATGTAGCAATGTCCTTCGGTTCCATAAGTATCAATGATGAAATTAACAATAATAATTATTCAAGCTTTAACATGTCATCTTCTAATATTCAGTCAAGCTGTGGTTGGAGACGGAAAGAAGATGAGTTGAACAGTTATCATTTTCCTGCCATTAATTCTCATCCATAGTTATTAATGTCATTAATTGGTGAAAGATAACTTTTCAAACTTATCTTCTTTCCGTCTTCTCCCAGGACTTGAATGAATATTAAAAGATGGTTGAAAGTGTTGAAATTATTATTCATGATTTGTCATCATTAACTATTATTTAGCAATGTCCTTTGGTTCCATAAGTATCAATGATGAAATTAACAATAATAATTATTCAAGCTTTAACTTGTCATCTTCTAATATTCAGTCAAGCTGTGGTTGGAGACGGAAAGAAGATGAGTTAAAAAGTTATCATTTTCCTATTGATGCCATTAATTCTCATCCATAGTTATTAATGTCATCAATTGGCGAAGGATAACTTTTCAAACTTATCTTTTTCTCGTCTTCTCCCCGTACTTGAATGAATATTAAACGAAGATGGTTGAAAGTTATGAAATTATTATTCATGATTTGTCATCATTAACCATTATGTAGCAATGTCCTTCGGTTCCATAAGTATCAATGATGAAATTGACAATAATAATTATTCAAGCTTTAACATGTCACCTTCTAATATTCAGTCAAGTTGTGGTTGGAGACGGAAAGAAGATGAGTTGAACAGTTATCATTTTCCTATTGATGTCATTAATTCTCATCCATAGTTATTAATGTCATCAATTGGTGAATGATAACTTTTCAAACTTATCTTCTTCCCGTCTTCTCCCAATACTTGAATGAATATTAAATGAAGATGGCTGAAAGTTTTGAAATTATTATTCATGATTTGTCATCATTAACTATTATGTAGCAATGTCCTTCGATTCCATAAGTATCAATGATGAAATTGACAATAATAATTATTCAAGCTTTAACATGTCGTCTTCTAATATTTAGTCAAGCTGTGGATGGAGACGGAAAGAAGATGAGTTGAACAGTTATCATTTTCCTATTGATGCCATTAATTCTCATCCATAGTTATTAATGTCATCAATTGGTGAAGGATCACTTTTCAAACTTGTCTTCTTTCCGTTTTCTCCCAGGACTTGAATGAATATTAAAAGGAGATGGTTGAAAGTTTTGAAATTATTATTCATGATTTGTCAACATTAACTATTATGTAGCAATGTCCTTTGGTTCCATAAGTATCAATGATGAAATTAACAATAATAATTATTCAAGCTTTAACATGTCATCTTCTAATATTCAGTCAAGCTGTGGTTGGAGACGGAAAGAAGATGAGTTGAACAGTTATCATTTTCCTGCCATTAATTCTCATCCATAGTTATTAATGTCATTAATTGGTGAAATACAACTTTTCAAACTTATCTTCTTTCCGTCTTCTCCCAATACTTGAATGAATATTAAAAGAAGATGGCTGAAAGTTTTGAAATTATTATTCATGATTTTTCAGCATTAACTATTATGTAGCAATGTCCTTCGATTCCATAAGTATCAATGATGAAATAAATAATAAAAATTATTGAAGCTTTAACATGTCATCTTCTAATATTCACTCAAGCTGTGGATGGAGACGGAAAGAAGATGAGTTGAACAGTTATCATTTTCCTATTGATGCCATTAATTCTCATCCATAGTTATTAATGTCATCAATTGGTGAAGGATAACTTTTCAAACTTGTCTTCTTTCCGTTTTCTCCCAGGACTTGAATGAATATTAAAAGAAGATGGTGGAAAGTTTTGAAATTATTATTCATGATTTGTCAACATTAACTATTATGTAGCAAT